>OY776119.1:51309106-52712773 GCA_963675135.1 Galeopsis tetrahit | reverse complement strand
AGATGTATTGGTAATGGTTAACTATTTGCAATTCTTGAGTCTTTTGAAAAATAGAGAATGAGAAAATTGAAGAAAGTGCGTTTTCACATTAGAATAATAATTAAAGACAAAATAATGTTTTCTTGGTAACTAATCACTAAATCTTCGTATTTATCGAATCTTAATTTCACTATCAACTTGTTGGCCAAAACAACAACTTTATTACAAAGATGTATTGGTAATGGTTAACTCTTTGCAATTCTTGAGTCTTTTGAAAAATAGAGAATGAGAAAATTGAAGAAAGTGCGTTTTCACATTAGAATAATAATTAAAGACAAAATAATGTTTTCTTGGTAACTAATCACTAAATCTTCGTATTTATCGAATCTTAATTTCACTATCAACGTGTTGGAAAAAACAATAACTTTAGAACAAAGATGTATTGGTAATGGTTAACTCTTTGCAATTCTTGAGTCTTTTGAAAAATAGAGAATGAAAAAATTGAAGATAGTGCGTTTTAACATTAGAATGAGCATAAACTCTCACAAACGAGTGTAATTTTGTGATAATTAAAGACAAAATAATGTTTTCTTGGTAACTAATCACGAAATCTTCGTATTTATCGAATCTTAATTTCACTATCAACGTGTTGGCCAAAACAACAACTTTATTACAAAGATGTATTGGTAATGGTTAACTCTTTGAAATTCTTGAGTCTTTTGAAAAATAGAGAATGAGAAAATTGAAGAAAGTGCGTTTTCACATTAGAATAATAATTAAAGACAAAATAATGTTTTCTTGGTAACTAATCACTAAATCTTCGTATTTATCGAATCTTAATTTCACTATCAACGTGTTGGAAAAAACAATAACTTTAGAACAAAGATGTATTGGTAATGGTTAACTCTTTGCAATTCTTGAGTGTTTTGAAAAATAGAGAATGAAAAAATTGAAGATAGTGCGTTTTAACATTAGAATGAGCATAAACTCTCACAAACGAGTGTAATTTTGTGATAATTAAAGACAAAATAATGTTTTCTTGGTAACTAATCACGAAATCTTCGTATTTATCGAATCTTAATTTCACTATCAACTTGTTGGCCAAAACAACAACTTTATTACAAAGATGTATTCGTAATGGTTAACTCTTTGCAATTCTTGAGTCTTTTGAAAAATAGAGAATGAAAAAATTGAAGAAAGTGCGTTTTCACATTAGAATGAGCATAAACTCTCACAAACGAGTGTAATTTTGTGATAATTAAAGACAAAATAATGTTTTCTTGGTAACTAATCACTAAATCTTCGTATTTGTCGAATCTAAATTTCGCTATCAACGTGTTGGACAAAACAAGAACTTTAGAACAAAAAAGTATTGGTAATGGTTAACTCTTTGCAACTCTTGAAACTTTTGAAAAGTAGAGAATGAGAGAAACGAAGAAAGTCCGTTTTCACATTAGAGTGAGCATAAACTCTCACAAACGAGTGTAATTTTGTGATAATTAAAGACAAAATAATGTTTTCTTGGTAACTAATCACTAAATCGTCGTATTTGTCGAATCTAAATTTCGCGATCAACGTGTTGGACAAAACAAGAACTTTAGAACAAAGAAGTATTAGTAATGGTTAACTCTTTGCATTTCTTAAAACTTTTGAAAAATAGAGAATGAGAAAATTGAAGAAAGTGCGTTTTCACATTAGAATGAGCATAAACTCTCACAAACGAGTGTAATTTTGTGATAATTAAAGACAAAATAGTGTTTTCTTGGTAACTAATCACTAAATCTTCGTATTTATCGAATCTTAATTTCACTATCAACGTGTTGGCCAAAACAACAACTTTATTAAAAAAATGTATTGGTAATGGTAAACTCTTTGCAATTCTTGAGTCTTTTGAAAAATAGAGAATGAGAAAATTGAAGAAAGTGCGTTTTCACATTAGAATAATAATTAAAGACAAAATAATGTTTTCTTGGTAACTAATCACTAAATCTTCGTATTTATCGAATCTTAATTTCACTATCAACGTGTTGGAAAAAACAATAACTTTAGAACAAAGATGTATTGGTAATGGTTAACTCTTTGCAATTCTTGAGTCTTTTGAAAAATAGAGAATGAAAAAATTGAAGATAGTGCGTTTTAACATTAGAATGAGCATAAACTATCACAAACGAGTGTAATTTTGTGATAATTAAAGACAAAATAATGTTTTCTTGGTAACTAATCACGAAATCTTCGTATTTATCGAATCTTAATTTCACTATCAACGTGTTGGCCAAAACAACAACTTTATCACAAAGATGTATTGGTAATGGTTAACTCTTTGCAATTCTTGAGTCTTTTGAAAAATAGAGAATGAGAAAATTGAAGAAAGTGCGTTTTCACATTAGAATAATAATTAAAGACAAAATAATGTTTTCTTGGTAACTAATCACTAAATCTTCGTATTTATCGAATCTTAATTTCACTATCAACGTGTTGGAAAAAACAATAACTTTAGAACAAAGATGTATTGGTAATGGTTAACTCTTTGCAATTCTTGAGTGTTTTGAAAAATAGAGAATGAAAAAATTGAAGATAGTGCGTTTTAACATTAGAATGAGCATAAACTCTCACAAACGAGTGTAATTTTGTGATAATTAAAGACAAAATAATGTTTTCTTGGTAACTAATCACGAAATCTTCGTATTTATCGAATCTTAATTTCACTATCAACTTGTTGGCCAAAACAACAACTTTATTACAAAGAAGTATTGGTATTGGTTAACTCTTTGCAACTCTTGAAACTTTTGAAAAGTAGAGAATGAGAGAAACGAAGAAAGTGCGTTTTCACATTAGAGTGAGCATAAACTCTCACAAACTAGTGTGATTTTTTGATAATTAAAGACACCATAATGTTTTCTTGGCTAAATCTCCGTACTTATCGAATCTTAATTTCACTATCAACGTGTTAGACAAAACAACAACTTTAGAACAAAGATGTATTGGTAATGGTTAACTCTTTGCAATTCTTGAGACTTTTGAAAAGTAGAGAATGAGAGAAATGAAGAAAGTCCGTTTTCACATTAGAGTGAGCATAAACTCTCACAAACGAGTGTAATTTTGTGATAATTAAAGAAAAAATAATGTTTTCTTGGTAACTAATCACTAAATCTTCGTATTTATCGAATCTTAATTTCACTATCAACGTGTTGGGCAAAACAACAACTTTATTATAAAGATGTATTGGTAATGGTTAACTCTTTGCAATTCTTGAGTCTTTTGAAAAATAGAGAATGAGAAAATTGAAGAAAGTGCGTTTTCACATTAGAATAATAATTAAAGACAAAATAATGTTTTCTTGGTAACTAATCACTAAATCTTCGTATTTATCGAATCTTAATTTCACTATCAACGTGTTGGAAAAAACAATAACTTTAGAACAAAGATGTATTGGTAATGGTTAACTCTTTGCAATTCTTGAGTGTTTTGAAAAATAGAGAATGAAAAAATTGAAGATAGTGCGTTTTAACATTAGAATGAGCATAAACTCTCACAAACGAGTGTAATTTTGTGATAATTAAAGACAAAATAATGTTTTCTTGGTAACTAATCACGAAATCTTCGTATTTATCGAATCTTAATTTCACTATCAACTTGTTGGCCAAAACAACAACTTTATTACAAAGATGTATTCGTAATGGTTAACTCTTTGCAATTCTTGAGTCTTTTGAAAAATAGAGAATGAAAAAATTGAAGAAAGTGCGTTTTCACATTAGAATGAGCATAAACTCTCACAAACGAGTGTAATTTTGTGATAATTAAAGACAAAATAATGTTTTCTTGGTAACTAATCACTAAATCTTCGTATTTGTCGAATCTAAATTTCGCTATCAACGTGTTGGACAAAACAAGAACTTTAGAACAAAAAAGTATTGGAAATGGTTAACTCTTTGCAACTCTTGAAACTTTTGAAAAGTAGAGAATGAGAGAAACGAAGAAAGTCCGTTTTCACATTAGAGTGAGCATAAACTCTCACTAACGAGTGTAATTTTGTGATAATTAAAGACAAAATAATGTTTTCTTGGTAACTAATCACTAAATCTTCGTATTTGTCGAATCTAAATTTCGCGATCAACGTGTTGGACAAAACAAGAACTTTAGAACAAAGAAGTATTGGTAATGGTTAACTCTTTGAAATTCTTGAGTCTTTTGAAAAATAGAGAATGAGAAAATTGAAGAAAGTGCGTTTTCACATTAGAATAATAATTAAAGACAAAATAATGTTTTCTTGGTAACTAATCACTAAATCTTCGTATTTATCGAATCTTAATTTCACTATCAACGTGTTGGAAAAAACAATAACTTTAGAACAAAGATGTATTGGTAATGGTTAACTCTTTGCAATTCTTGAGTCTTTTGAAAAATAGAGAATGAAAAAATTGAAGATAGTGCGTTTTAACATTAGAATGAGCATAAACTCTCACAAACGAGTGTAATTTTGTGATAATTAAAGACAAAATAATGTTTTCTTGGTAACTAATCACGAAATCTTCGTATTTATCGAATCTTAATTTCACTATCAACTTGTTGGCCAAAACAACAACTTTATTACAAAGATGTATTCGTAATGGTTAACTCTTTGCAATTCTTGAGTCTTTTGAAAAATAGAGAATGAAAAAATTGAAGAAAGTGCGTTTTCACATTAGAATGAGCATAAACTCTCACAAACGAGTGTAATTTTGTGATAATTAAAGACAAAATAATGTTTTCTTGGTAACTAATCACTAAATCTTCGTATTTGTCAAATCTAAATTTCGCTATCAACGTGTTGGACAAAACAAGAACTTTAGAACAAAAAAGTATTGGTAATGGTTAACTCTTTGCAACTCTTGAAACTTTTGAAAAGTAGAGAATGAGAGAAACGAAGAAAGTCCGTTTTCACATTAGAGTGAGCATAAACTCTCACAAACGAGTGTAATTTTGTGATAATTAAAGACAAAATAATGTTTTCTTGGTAACAAATCACTAAATCGTCGTATTTGTCGAATCTAAATTTCGCGATCAACGTGTTGGACAAAACAAGAACTTTAGAACAAAGAAGTATTAGTAATGGTTAACTCTTTGCATTTCTTAAAACTTTTGAAAAATAGAGAATGAGAAAATTGAAGAAAGTGCGTTTTCACATTAGAATGAGCATAAACTCTCACAAACGAGTGTAATTTTGTGATAATTAAAGACAAAATAGTGTTTTCTTGGTAACTAATCACTAAATCTTCGTATTTATCGAATCTTAATTTCACTATCAACGTGTTGGCCAAAACAACAACATTATTAAAAAGATGTATTGGTAATGGTAAACTCTTTGCAATTCTTGAGTCTTTTGAAAAATAGAGAATGAGAAAATTGAAGAAAGTGCGTTTTCACATTAGAATAATAATTAAAGACAAAATAATGTTTTCTTGGTAACTAATCACTAAATCTTCGTATTTATCGAATCTTAATTTCACTATCACCGTGTTGGAAAAAACAACAACTTTAGAACAAAGATGTATTGGTAATGGTTAACTCTTTGCAATTCTTGAGTCTTTTGAAAAATAGAGAATGAGAAGATTGAAGAATGTGCGTTTTCACATTAGAATGAGCATAAACTCTCACAAACGAGTGTAATTTTGTGATAATTAAATACAAAATAATGTTTTCTTGGTAACTAATCACTAAATCTTCGTATTTGTCGAATCTAAATTTCGCTATCAACGTGTTGGACAAAACAAGAACTTTAGAACAAAGAAGTATTGGTATTGGTTAACTCTTTGCAACTCTTGAAACTTTTGAAAAGTAGAGAATGAGAGAAACGAAGAAAGTGCGTTTTCACATTAGAGTGAGCATAAACTCTCACAAACGAGTGTGATTTTTTGATAATTAAAGACACCATAATGTTTTCTTGGCTAAATCTCCGTACTTATCGAATCTTAATTTCACTATCAACGTGTTAGACAAAACAACAACTTTAGAACAAAGATGTATTGGTAATGGTTAACTCTTTGCAATTCTTGAGTCTTTTGAAATATAGAGAATGAGAGAAACGAAGAAAGTGAGTTTTCACATTAGAGTGAGCATAAACTCTCACTAACGAGTGTAATTTTGTGATAATTAAAGACAAAATAATGTTTTCTTGGTAACTAATCACTAAATCTTCGTATTTGTCGAATCTAAATTTCGCGATCAACGTGTTGGACAAAACTAGAACTTTAGAACAATGAAGTATTGGTAATGGTTAACTCTTTGCATTTCTTGAAACTTTTGAAAAGTAGAGAATGAGAGAAATGAAGAAAGTCCGTTTTCACATTAGAGTGAGCATAAACTCTCACAAACGAGTGTAATTTTGTGATAATTAAAGAAAAAATAATGTTTTCTTGGTAACTAATCTCTAAATCTTCGTATTTATCGAATCTTAATTTCACTATCAACGTGTTGGGCAAAACAACAACTTTATTATAAAGATGTATTGGTAATGGTTAACTCTTTGCAATTCTTGAGTCTTTTGAAAAATAGAGAATGAGAAAATTGAAGAAAGTGCGTTTTCACATTAGAATAATAATTAAAGACAAAATAATGTTTTCTTGGTAACTAATCACTAAATCTTCGTATTTATCGAATCTTAATTTCACTATCAATGTGTTAGACAAAACAACAACTTTAGAACAAAGATGTATTGGTAATGGTTAACTCTTTGCAATTCTTGAGTCTTTTGAAATATAGAGAATGAGAGAAACGAAGAAAGTGCGTTTTCACATTAGAGTGAGCATAAACTCTCACTAACGAGTGTAATTTTGTGATAATTAAAGACAAAATAATGTTTTCTTGGTAACTAATCACTAAATCTTCGTATTTGTCGAATCTAAATTTCGCGATCAACGTGTTGGACAAAACTAGAACTTTAGAACAAAGAAGTATTGGTAATGGTTAACTCTTTGCATTTCTTGAAACTTTTGAAAAGTAGAGAATGAGAGAAATGAAGAAAGTCCGTTTTCACATTAGAGTGAGCATAAACTCTCACAAACGAGTGTAATTTTGTGATAATTAAAGACAAAATAATGTTTTCTTGGTAACTAATCACTAAATCTTCGTATTTGTCGAATCTAAATTTCGCTATCAACGTGTTGGACAAAACAAGAACTTTAGAACAAAGAAGTATTGGTATTGGTTAACTCTTTGCAACTCTTGAAACTTTTGAAAAGTAGAGAATGAGAGAAACGAAGAAAGTGCGTTTTCACATTAGAGTGAGCATAAACTCTCACTAACGAGTGTGATTTTTTGATAATTAAAGACACCATAATGTTTTCTTGGTAACTAATCACGAAATCTTCGTATTTATCGAATCTTAATTTCGCTATCAAAGTGTTAGACAAAACAACAACTTTAGAACAAAGATGTATTGGTAATGGTTAACTCTTTGCAATTCTTGAGTCTTTTGAAAAATAGAGAATGAAAAAATTGAAGAAAGTCCGTTTTCACATTAGAGTGAGCATAAACTCTCACAAACGAGTGTAATTTTGTGATAATTAAAGACAAAATAATGTTTTCTTGGTAACTAATCACTAAATCTTCGTATTTGTCGAATCTAAATTTCGCTATCAACGTGTTGGACAAAACAAGAACTTTAGAACAAAGAAGTATTGGTATTGGTTAACTCTTTGCAACTCTTGAAACTTTTGAAAAGTAGAGAATGAGAGAAACGAAGAAAGTGCGTTTTCACATTAGAGTGAGCATAAACTCTCACTAACGAGTGTGATTTTTTGATAATTAAAGACACCATAATGTTTTCTTGGTAACTAATCACGAAATCTTCGTATTTATCGAATCTTAATTTCGCTATCAAAGTGTTAGACAAAACAACAACTTTAGAACAAAGATGTATTGGTAATGGTTAACTCTTTGCAATTCTTGAGTCTTTTGAAAAATAGAGAATGAAAAAATTGAAGAAAGTGCGTTTTCACATTAGAATGAGCATAAACTCTCACAAACGAGTGTAATTTTGTGATAATTAAAGACAAAATAATGTTTTCTTGGTAACTAATCACTAAATCTTCGTATTTGTCGAATCTAAATTTCGCTATCAACGTGTTGGACAAAACAAGAACTTTAGAACAGAGAAGTATTGGTAATGGTTAACTCTTTGCATTTCTTGAAACTTTTGAAAAGTAGAGAATGACAGAAACGAAGAAAGTCCGTTTTCACATTAGAGTGAGCATAAACTCTCACTAACGAGTGTGATTTTGTGATAATTAAAGACACCATAATGTTTTCTTGGCTAAATCTCCGTACTTATCGAATCTTAATTTCACTATCAACGTGTTAGACAAAACAACAACTTTAGAACAAAGATGTATTGGTAATGGTTAACTCTTTGCAATTCTTGAGTCTTTTGAAAAATAGAGAATGAAAAAATTGAAGAAAGTGCGTTTTCACATTAGAATGAGCATAAACTCTCACAAACGAGTGTAATTTTGTGATAATTAAAGATAAAATAATGTTTTCTTGGTAACTAATCACTAAATCTTCGTATTTGTCGAATCTAAATTTCGCTATCAACGTGTTGGACAAAACAAGAACTTTAGAACAAAGAAGTATTGGTAATGGTTAACTCTTTGAATTTCTTGAAACTTTTGAAAAGTAGAAAATGAGAGAAACGAAGAAAGTCCGTTTTCACATTAGAGTGAGCATAAACTCTCACAAACGAGTGTAATTTTGTGATAATTAAAGACAAAATAATGTTTTCTTGGTAACTAATCACTAAATCTTCGTATTTGTCGAATCTAAATTTCGCGATCAACGTGTTGGACAAAACTAGAACTTTAGAGCAAAGAAGAATTGGTAATGGTTAACTCTTTACATTTCTTGAAACTTTTGAAAAGTAGAGAATGAGAGAAATGAAGAAAGTCCGTTTTCACATTAGAGTGAGCATAAACTCTCACAAACGAGTGTAATTTTGTGATAATTAAAGACAAAATAATGTTTTCTTGGTAACTAATCACGAAATCTTCGTATTTATCGAATCTTAATTTCACTATCAACGTGTTAGACAAAACAACAACTTTAGAACAAAGATGTATTGGTAATGGTTAACTCTTTGCAATTCTTGAGTCTTTTGAAATATAGAGAATGAGAGAAACGAAGAAAGTGCGTTTTCACATTAGAGTGAGCATAAACTCTCTCTAACGAGTGTAATTTTGTGATAATTAAAGACAAAATAATGTTTTCTTGGTAACTTATCACTAAATCTTCGTATTTGTCGAATCTAAATTTAGAACAAAGAAGTATTGGTAATGGTTAACTCTTTGCAATTCTTGAGTCTTTTGAAATATAGAGAATGAGAGAAACGAAGAAAGTGAGTTTTCACATTAGAGTGAGCATAAACTCTCACTAACGAGTGTAATTTTGTGATAATTAAAGACAAAATAATGTTTTCTTGGTAACTAATCACTAAATCTTCGTATTTGTCGAATCTAAATTTCGCGATCAACGTGTTGGACAAAACAAGAACTTTAGAACAAAGAAGTATTGGTAATGGTTAACTCTTTGCATTTCTTGAAACTATTGAAAAATAGAGAATGAGAAAATTGAAGAACGTGCGTTTTCACATTAGAATGAGCATAAACTCTCACTAACGAGTGTAATTTTGTGATAATTAAAGACAAAATAATGTTTTCTTGGTAACTAATCACTAAATCTTCGTATTTGTCGAATATAAATTTCGCGATCAACGTGTTGGACAAAACTAGAACTTTAGAACAAAGAAGTATTGGTAATGGTTAACTCTTTGCATTTCTTGAAACTTTTGAAAAGTAGAGAATGAGAGAAATGAAGAAAGTCCGTTTTCACATTAGAGTGAGCATAAACTCTCACAAACGAGTGTAATTTTGTGATAATTAAAGACAAAATAATGTTTTCTTGGTAACTAATCACTAAATCTTCGTATTTATCGAATCTTAATTTCACTATCAACGTGTTGGGCAAAACAACAACTTTATTATAAAGATGTATTGGTAATGGTTAACTATTTGCAATTCTTGAGTCTTTTGAAAAATAGAGAATGAGAAAATTGAAGAAAGTGCGTTTTCACATTAGAATAATAATTAAAGACAAAATAATGTTTTCTTGGTAACTAATCACTAAATCTTCGTATTTATCGAATCTTAATTTCACTATCAACTTGTTGGCCAAAACAACAACTTTATTACAAAGATGTATTGGTAATGGTTAACTCTTTGCAATTCTTGAGTCTTTTGAAAAATAGAGAATGAGAAAATTGAAGAAAGTGCGTTTTCACATTAGAATAATAATTAAAGACAAAATAATGTTTTCTTGGTAACTAATCACTAAATCTTCGTATTTATCGAATCTTAATTTCACTATCAACGTGTTGGAAAAAACAACAACTTTAGAATAAAGATGTATTGGTAATGATTAACTCTTTGCAATTCTTGAGTCTTTTGAAAAATAGAGAATGAAAAAATTGAAGATAGTGCGTTTTCACATTAGAATGAGCATAAACTCTCACAAACGAGTGTAATTTTGTGATAATTAAAGATAAAATAATGTTTTCTTGGTAACTAATCACGAAATCTTCGTATTTATCGAATCTTAATTTCACTATCAACGTGTTAGACAAAACAACAACTTTAGAACAAAGATGTATTGGTAATGGTTAACTCTTTGCAATTCTTGAGTCTTTTGAAATATAGAGAATGAGAGAAACAAAGAAAGTGCGTTTTCACATTAGAGAGAGCATAAACTCTCTCTAACGAGTGTAATTTTGTGATAATTAAAGACAAAATAATGTTTTCTTGGTAACTAATCACTAAATCTTCGTATTTGTCGAATCTAAATTTCGCGATCAACGTGTTGGACAAAACAAGAACTTTAGAACAAAGAAGTATTGGTAATGGTTAACTCTTTGCATTTCTTGAAACTATTGAAAAATAGAGAATGAGAAAATTGAAGAACGTGCGTTTTCACATTAGAATGAGCATAAACTCTCACTAACGAGTGTAATTTTGTGATAATTAAAGACAAAATAATGTTTTCTTGGTAACTAATCACTAAATCTTCGTATTTGTCGAATATAAATTTCGCGATCAACGTGTTGGACAAAACTAGAACTTTAGAACAAAGAAGTATTGGTAATGGTTAACTCTTTGCATTTCTTGAAACTTTTGATAAGTAGAGAATGAGAGAAATGAAGAAAGTCCGTTTTCACATTAGAGTGAGCATAAACTCTCACAAACGAGTGTAATTTTGTGATAATTAAAGACAAAATAATGTTTTCTTGGTAACTAATCACTAAATCTTCGTATTTGTCGAATCTAAATTTAGAACAAAGAAGTATTGGTAATGGTTAACTCTTTGCAATTCTTGAGTCTTTGGAAATATAGAGAATGAGAGAAACGAAGAAAGTGAGTTTTCACGTTAGAGTGAGCATAAACTCTCACTAACGAGTGTAATTTTGTGATAATTAAAGACAAAATAATGTTTTCTTGGTAACTAATCACTAAATCTTCGTATTTATCGAATCTTAATTTCACTATCAACGTGTTGGAAAAAACAACAACTTTAGAACAAAGATGTATTGGTAATGGTTAACTCTTTGCAATTCTTGAGTCTTTTGAAAAATAGAGAATGAAAAAATTGAAGATAGTGCGTTTTAACATTAGAATGAGCATAAACTCTCACAAACGAGTGTAATTTTGTGATAATTAAAGACAAAATAATGTTTTCTTGGTAACTAATCACGAAATCTTCGTATTTATCGAATCTTAATTTCACTATCAACGTGTTGGCGAAAACAACAACTTTATTACAAAGATGTATTGGTAATGGTTAACTCTTTGCAATTCTTGAGTCTTTTGAAAAATAGAGAATGAGAAAATTGAAGAAAGTGCGTTTTCACATTAGAATAATAATTAAAGACAAAATAATGTTTTCTTGGTAACTAATCACTAAATCTTCGTATTTATCGAATCTTAATTTCACTATCACCGTGTTGGAAAAAATAACAACTTTAGAACAAAGATGTATTGGTAATGGTTAACTCTTTGCAATTCTTGAGTCTTTTGAAAAATAGAGAATGAAAAAATTGAAGAAAGTGCGTTTTCACATTAGAATGAGCATAAACTCTCACAAACGAGTGTAATTTTGTGATAATTAAAGACAAAATAATGTTTTCTTGGTAACTAATCACGAAATCTTCGTATTTGTCGAATCTAAATTTCGCTATCAACGTGTTTGACAAAACAAGAACTTTAGAACAAAGAAGTATTGGTAATGGTTAACTCTTTGCAACTCTTGAAACTTTTGAAAAATAGAGAATGAGAGAAACGAAGAAAGTGCGTTTTCACATTAGAGTGAGCATAAACTCTCACTAACGAGTGTGATTTTGTGATAATTAAAGACAAAATAATGTTTTCTTGGTAACTAATCTCCGTACTTATCGAATCTTAATTTCACTATCAACGTGTTAGACAAAACAACAACTTTAGAACAAAGATGTATTGGTAATGGTTAAATCTTTGTAATTCTTGAGTCTTTTGAAATATAGAGAATGAGAGAAACGAAGAAAGTGAGTTTTCACATTAGAGTGAGCATAAACTCTCACTAACGAGTGTAATTTTGTGATAATTAAAGACAAATAATGTTTTCTTGGTAACTAATCACTAAATCTTCGTATTTGTCGAATCTAAATTTCGCGATCAACGTGTTGGACAAAACTAGAACTTTAGAACAAAGAAGAATTGGTAATGGTTAACTCTTTGCATTTCTTGAAACTTTTGAAAAGTAGAGAATGAGAGAAATGAAGAAAGTCCGTTTTCACATTAGAATAATAATTAAAGACAAAATAATGTTTTCTTGGTAACTAATCACTAAATCTTCGTATATATCGAATCTTAATTTCACTATCAACGTGTTGGAAAAAAAAACTTTAGAACAAAGATGTATTGGTAATGGTTAACTCTTTGCAATTCTTGAGTCTTTTGAAAAATAGAGAATGAAAAAATTGAAGAAAGTGCGTTTTCACATTAGAATGAGCATAAACTCTCACAAACGAGTGTAATTTTGTGATAATTAAAGACAAAATAATGTTTTCTTGGTAACTAATCACTAAATCTTCGTATTTGTCGAATCTAAATTTCGCTATCAACGTGTTGGACAAAACAAGAACTTTAGAACAAAGAAGTATTGGTAATGGTTAACTCTTTGCAATTCTTGAGTCTTTTGAAAAATAGAGAATGAGAAAATTGAAGAAAGTGCGTTTTCACATTAGAATAATAATTAAAGACAAAATAATGTTTTCTTGGTAACTAATCACTAAATCTTCGTATTTATCGAATCTTAATTTCACTATCAACGTGTTGGAAAAAACAACAACTTTAGAACAAAGATGTATTGGTAATGGTTAACTCTTTGCAATTCTTGAGTCTTTTGAAAAATAGAGAATGAAAAAATTGAAGATAGTGCGTTTTAACATTAGAATGAGCATAAACTCTCACAAACGAGTGTAATTTTGTGATAATTAAAGACAAAATAATGTTTTCTTGGTAACTAATCACGAAATCTTCGTATTTATCGAATCTTAATTTCACTATCAACGTGTTGGCCAAAACAACAACTTTATTACAAAGATGTATTGGTAATGGTTAACTCTTTGCAATTCTTGAGTCTTTTGAAAAATAGAGAATGAGAAAATTGAAGAAAGTGCGTTTTCACATTAGAATAATAATTAAAGACAAAATAATGTTTTCTTGGTAACTAATCACTAAATCTTCGTATTTATCGAATCTTAATTTCACTATCACCGTGTTGGAAAAAACAACAACTTTAGAACAAAGATGTATTGGTAATGGTTAACTCTTTGCAATTCTTGAGTCTTTTGAAAAATAGAGAATGAAAAAATTGAAGAAAGTGCGTTTTCACATTAGAATGAGCATAAACTCTCACAAACGAGTGTAATTTTGTGATAATTAAAGACAAAATAATATTTTCTTGGTAACTAATCACGAAATCTTCGTATTTGTCGAATCTAAATTTCGCTATCAACGTGTTTGACAAAACAAGAACTTTAGAACAAAGAAGTATTGGTAATGGTTAACTCTTTGCATTTCTTGAAACTTTTGAAAAGTAGAGAATGAGAGAAACGAAGAAAGTCCGTTTTCACATTAGAGTGAGCATAAACTCTCACAAACGAGTGTAATTTTGTGATAATTAAAGACAAAATAATGTTTTCTTGGTAACTAATCACTAAATCTTCGTATTTATCAAATCTTAATTTCACTATCAATGTGTTGGCCAAAACAACAACTTTATTATAAAGATGTATTGGTAATGGTTAACTCTTTGCAATTCTTGAGTCTTTTGAAAAATACAGAATGAGAAAATTGAAGAAAGTGCGTTTTCACATTAGAATAATAATTAAAGACAAAATAATGTTTTCTTGGTAACTAATCACTAAATCTTCGTATTTATCGAATCTTAATTTCACTATCAACGTGTTGGAAAAAACAATAACTTTAGAACAAAGATGTATTGGTAATGGTTAACTCTTTGCAATTCTTGAGTCTTTTGAAAAATAGAGAATGAAAAAATTGAAGATAGTGCGTTTTAACATTAGAATGAGCATAAACTCTCACAAACGAGTGTAATTTTGTGATAATTAAAGACAAAATAATGTTTTCTTGGTAACTAATCACGAAATCTTCGTATTTATCGAATCTTAATTTCACTATCAACGTGTTGGCCAAAACAACAACTTTATTACAAAGATGTATTGGTAATGGTTAACTCTTTGCAATTCTTGAGTCTTTTGAAAAATAGAGAATGAGAAAATTGAAGAAAGTGCGTTTTCACATTAGAATAATAATTAAAGACAAAATAATGTTTTCTTGGTAACTAATCACTAAATCTTCGTATATATCGAATCTTAATTTCACTATCAACGTGTTGGAAAAAAAAACTTTAGAACAAAGATGTATTGGTAATGGTTAACTCTTTGCAATTCTTGAGTCTTTTGAAAAATAGAGAATGAAAAAATTGAAGAAAGTGCGTTTTCACATTAGAATGAGCATAAACTCTCACAAACGAGTGTAATTTTGTGATAATTAAAGATAAAATAATGTTTTCTTGGTAACTAATCACTAAATCTTCGTATTTGTCGAATCTAAATTTCGCTATCAACGTGTTGGACAAAACAAGAACTTTAGAACAAAGAAGTATTGGTAATGGTTAACTCTTTGCAATTCTTGAGTCTTTTGAAATATAGAGAATGAGAGAAACGAAGAAAGTGCGTTTTCACATTAGAGTGAGCATAAACTCTCTCTAACGAGTGTAATTTTGTGATAATTAAAGACAAAATAATGTTTTCTTGGTAACTAATCACTAAATCTTCGTATTTGTCGAATCTAAATTTAGAACAAAGAAGTATTGGTAATGGTTATCTCTTTGCAACTCTTGAAACTTTTGAAAAATAGAGAATGAGAAAATTGAAGAAAGTGCGTTTTCACATTAGAATGAGCATAAACTCTCACAAACGAGTGTAATTTTGTGATAATTAAAGACAAAATAATGTTTTCTTGGTAACTAATCACTAAATCTTCGTATTTATCGAATCTTATTTTCACTATCAACTTGTTGGCCAAAACAACAACTTTATTACAAAGATGTATTGGTAATGGTTAACTCTTTGCAATTCTTGAGTCTTTTGAAAAATAGAGAATGAGAAAATTGAAGAAAGTGCGTTTTCACATTAGAATAATAATTAAAGACAAAATAATGTTTTCTTGGTAACTAATCACTAAATCTTCGTATATATCGAAACTTAATTTCACTATCAACGTGTTGGAAAAAACAACTTTAGAACAAAGATGTATTGGTAATGGTTAACTCTTTGCAATTCTTGAGTCTTTTGAAAAATAGAGAATGAAAAAATTGAAGAAAGTGCGTTTTCACATTAGAATGAGCATAAACTCTCACAAACGAGTGTAATTTTGTGATAATTAAAGACAAAATAATGTTTTCTTGGTAACTAATCACTAAATCTTCGTATTAGTCGAATCTAAATTTCGCTATCAACGTGTTGGACAAAACAAGAACTTTAGAACAAAGAAGTATTGGTAATGGTTAACTCTTTGCAATTCTTGAGTCTTTTGAAAAATAGAGAATGAGAAAATTGAAGAAAGTGCGTTTTCACATTAGAATAATAATTAAAGACAAAATAATGTTTTCTTGGTAACTAATCACTAAATCTTCGTATTTATCGAATCTTAATTTCACTATCAACGTGTTGGAAAAAACAATAACTTTAGAACAAAGATGTATTGGTAATGGTTAACTCTTTGCAATTCTTGAGTCTTTTGAAAAATAGAGAATGAAAAAATTGAAGATAGTGCGTTTTAACATTAGAATGAGCATAAACTCTCACAAACGAGTGTAATTTTGTGATAATTAAAGACAAAATAATGTTTTCTTGGTAACTAATCACGAAATCTTCGTATTTATCGAATCTTAATTTCACTATCAACGTGTTGGCCAAAACAACAACTTTATTACAAAGATGTATTGGTAATGGTTAACTCTTTGCAATTCTTGAGTCTTTTGAAAAATAGAGAATGAGAAAATTGAAGAAAGTGCGTTTTCACATTAGAATAATAATTAAAGACAAAATAATGTTTTCTTGGTAACTAATCACTAAATCTTCGTATATTACGAAGGATTGGTCTCATATAGAATCAATTCCTTATAAGGAATTGAGTTGACTTAGTCAATTTAAATCTTAAATATTCAAAAATATTGTGAACCCTAAATATTCATGATTATTGTGAATAAAAATTTTGATTTGGTTAATTTTTTTTTATTATTATTATTATTTTTTTTTTGTAATTTTTTTTATTGATAATTTTTTTTCGAAATTGTGTGTTGAAAAGTGTAAGTTAATATTACTAAAAAGTGTAACACAATATTACTAAAAAGTGTAACACATTTTTTTATTAAAAAGTGTAAGTCACTATAATTGAAAAGTGCAACACAACTTTTAATGAAAAGTATAAGTCATTATAACTAGAAAATGCAAGTTAGTATAAGTAGAAAATGCAAGTTAGTATAACTAGAAAGTGCAACACAATATTATTAAAAAGTGCATGTCAATATACTTGAAAAGTGCATGTCAATATACTTGAAAAGTGCAACACAATATTTTAATGAAAAATGTAAGTTGTTATAACTGAAAAGTGTAACAAAATACGAGTAAAAAGTGTAACATAACATTACTAAAAAGTGTAAGTCACTATAACTGAACATATTGTTGAAAATTGTAAGTCACTACAACTGAAAAGTGTAACAAAATATGACTAAAAGGTGTAGCATAACATTACTAAAAAGTGTAAGTCAATATAACTAAAAAAATGTTGTGAAAAGTGTAACAAAATATGACTAAAAGGTGTAGCATAACATTACTAAAAAGTGTAAGTCAATATAACTAAAAAAATGTTGAAAATAGTAAGTCACTACAACTGAAAAGTACAACATAACCTAACGGTGCAAAAAAACATGTTAAAAATTTGTAAAATGCATGTTACACTTTTCCATATTTACAACATGCACTTTATAACAGAACAAAAAATGGTTTGACCTTAACCATTTCAGCTACAGCAAATTATTTAAACATATTCCGCGTAATATTTATTTATTGTTGACCCTATCCATTTTCTAAAATGGACTCAATTCCTTATAAGGAATTGAGTCTACAAGAGACCTACCCTATTACGAATCTTAATTTCACTATCAACGTGTTGGAAAAAAAAAACTTTAGAACAAAGATGTATTGGTAATGGTTAACTCTTTGCAATTCTTGAGTCTTTTGAAAAATAGAGAATGAAAAAATTGAAGAAAGTGCGTTTTCACATTAGAATGAGCATAAACTCTCACAAACGAGTGTAATTTTGTGATAATTAAAGACAAAATAATGTTTTCTTGGTAACTAATCACTAAATCTTCGTATTTGTCGAATCTAAATTTCGCTATCAACGTGTTGGACAAAACAAGAACTTTAGAACAAAGAAGTATTGGTAATGGTTAACTCTTTGCAATTCTTGAGTCTTTTGAAAAATAGAGAATGAGAAAATTGAAGAAAGTGCGTTTTCACATTAGAATAATAATTAAAGACAAAATAATGTTTTCTTGGTAACTAATCACTAAATCTTCGTATTTATCGAATCTTAATTTCACTATCACCGTGTTGGAAAAAACAACAACTTTAGAACAAAGATGTATTGGTAATGGTTAACTCTTTGCAATTCTTGAGTCTTTTGAAAAATAGAGAATGAAAAAATTGAAGAAAGTGCGTTTTCACATTAGAATGAGCATAAACTCTCACAAACGAGTGTAATTTTGTGATAATTAAAGACAAAATAATGTTTTCTTGGTAACTAATCACGAAATCTTCGTATTTGTCGAATCTAAATTTCGCTATCAACGTGTTTGACAAAACAAGAACTTTAGAACAAAGAAGTATTGGTAATGGTTAACTCTTTGCAACTCTTGAAACTTTTGAAAAATAGAGAATGAGAGAAACGAAGAAAGTGCGTTTTCACATTAGAGTGAGCATAAACTCTCACTAACGAGTGTGATTTTGTGATAATTAAAGACACCATAATGTTTTGTTGGCTAAATCTCCGTACTTATCGAATATTAATTTCACTATCAACGTGTTAGACAAAACAACAACTTTAGAACAAAGATGTATTGGTAATGGCTAACCCTTTGCAATTCTTGAGTCTTTTGAAATATAGAGAATGAGAGAAACGAAGAAAGTGTGTTTTCACATTAGAGTGAGCATAAACTCTCACTAACGAGTGTAATTTTGTGATAATTAAAGACAAAATAATGTTTTCTTGGTAACTAATCACTAAATCTTCGTATTTGTCGAATCTAAATTTCGCGATCAACGTGTTGGACAAAACAAGAACTTTAGAACAAAGAAGTATTGGTAATGGTTAACTCTTTGCATTTCTTGAAACTTTTGAAAAATAGAGAATGAGAAAATTGAAGAACGTGCGTTTTCACATTAGAATGAGCATAAACTCTCACAAACGAGTGTAATTTTGTGATAATTAAAGACAAAATAATGTTTTCTTGGTAACTAATCACTAAATCTTCTATTTATCGAATCTTAATTTCACTATCAACGTGTTGGCCAAAACAACAACTTTATTACAAAGATGTATTGGTAATGGTTAACTCTTTGCAATTCTTGAGTCTTTTGGAAAATAGAGAATGAGAAAATTGAAGAAAGTGCGTTTTCACATTAGAATAATAATTAAAGACAAAATAATGTTTTCTTGGTAACTAATCACTAAATCTTCGTATTTATCGAATCTTAATTTCACTATCACCGTGTTGGAAAAAACAACAACTTTAGAACAAAGATGTATTGGTAATGGTTAACTTTTTGCAATTCTTGAGTCTTTTGAAAAATAGAGAATGAAAAAATTGAAGAAAGTGCGTTTTCACATTAGAATGAGCATAAACTCTCACAAACGAGTGTAATTTTGTGATAATTAAAGACAAAATAATGTTTTCTTGGTAACTAATCACGAAATCTTCGTATTTGTCGAATCTAAATTTCGCTATCAACGTGTTTGACAAAACAAGAACTTTAGAACAAAGAAGTATTGGTAATGGTTAACTCTTTGCAACTCTTGAAACTTTTGAAAAATAGAGAATGAGAGAAACGAAGAAAGTGCGTTTTCACATTAGAGTGAGCATAAACTCTCACTAACGAGTGTGATTTTGTGATAATTAAAGACAAAATAATGTTTTCTTGGTAACTAATCTCCGTACTTATCGAATCTTAATTTCACTATCAACGTGTTAGACAAAACAACAACTTTAGAACAAAGATGTATTGGTAATGGTTAACTCTTTGTAATTCTTGAGTCTTTTGAAATATAGAGAATGAGAGAAACGAAGAAAGTGAGTTTTCACATTAGAGTGAGCATAAACTCTCACTAACGAGTGTAATTTTGTGATAATTAAAGACAAAATAATGTTTTCTTGGTAACTAATCACTAAATCTTCGTATTTGTCGAATCTAAATTTCGCGATCAACGTGTTGGACAAAACTAGAACTTTAGAACAAAGAAGTATTGGTAATGGTTAACTCTTTGCATTTCTTGAAACTTTTGAAAAGTAGAGAATGAGAGAAATGAAGAAAGTCCGTTTTCACATTAGAGTGAGCATAAACTCTCACAAACGAGTGTAATTTTGTGATAATTAAAGACAAAATAATGTTTTCTTGGTAACTAATCACTAAATCTTCGTATTTATCGAATCTTAATTTCACTATCAACGTGTTGGCCAAAACAACAACTTTATTATAAAGATGTATTGGTAATGGTTAACTCTTTGCAATTCTTGAGTCTTTTGAAAAATACAGAATGAGAAAATTGAAGAAAGTGTGTTTTCACATTAGAATAATAATTAAAGACAAAATAATGTTTTCTTGGTAACTAATCACTAAATCTTCGTATTTATTGAATCTTAATTTCACTATCAACGTGTTGGAAAAAACAACAACTTTAGAACAAAGATGTATTGGTAATGGTTAACTCTTTGCAATTCTTGAGTCTTTTGAAAAATAGAGAATGAGAAGATTGAAGAAAGTGCGTTTTGACATTAGAATGAGCATAAACTCTCACAAACGAGTGTAATTTTGTGATAATTAAAGACAAAATAATGTTTTCTTGGTAACTAATCACGAAATCTTCGTATTTATCGAATCTTAATTTCACTATCAACGTGTTAGACAAAACAACAACTTTAGAACAAAGATGTATTGGTAATGGTTAACTCTTTGCAATTCTTGAGTCTTTTGAAATATAGAGAATGAGAGAAACGAAGAAAGTGCGTTTTCACATTAGAGTGAGCATAAACTCTCTCTAACGAGTGTAATTTTGTGATAATTAAAGACAAAATAATGTTTTCTTGGTAACTAATCACTAAATCTTCGTATTTGTCGAATCTAAATTTAGAACAAAGAAGTATTGGTAATGGTTATCTCTTTGCAACTCTTGAAACTTTTGAAAAATAGAGAATGAGAAAATTGAAGAAAGTGCGTTTTCACATTAGAATGAGCATAAACTCTCACAAACGAGTGTAATTTTGTGATAATTAAAGACAAAATAATGTTTTCTTGGTAACTAATCACTAAATCTTCGTATTTATCGAATCTTATTTTCACTATCAACTTGTTGGCCAAAACAACAACTTTATTACAAAGATGTATTGGTAATGGTTAACTCTTTGCAATTCTTGAGTCTTTTGAAAAATAGAGAATGAGAAAATTGAAGAAAGTGCGTTTTCACATTAGAATAATAATTAAAGACAAAATAATGTTTTCTTGGTAACTAATCACTAAATCTTCGTATATATCGAAACTTAATTTCACTATCAACGTGTTGGAAAAAACAACTTTAGAACAAAGATGTATTGGTAATGGTTAACTCTTTGCAATTCTTGAGTCTTTTGAAAAATAGAGAATGAAAAAATTGAAGAAAGTGCGTTTTCACATTAGAATGAGCATAAACTCTCACAAACGAGTGTAATTTTGTGATAATTAAAGACAAAATAATGTTTTCTTGGTAACTAATCACTAAATCTTCGTATTAGTCGAATCTAAATTTCGCTATCAACGTGTTGGACAAAACAAGAACTTTAGAACAAAGAAGTATTGGTAATGGTTAACTCTTTGCAATTCTTGAGTCTTTTGAAAAATAGAGAATGAGAAAATTGAAGAAAGTGCGTTTTCACATTAGAATAATAATTAAAGACAAAATAATGTTTTCTTGGTAACTAATCACTAAATCTTCGTATTTATCGAATCTTAATTTCACTATCAACGTGTTGGAAAAAACAATAACTTTAGAACAAAGATGTATTGGTAATGGTTAACTCTTTGCAATTCTTGAGTCTTTTGAAAAATAGAGAATGAAAAAATTGAAGATAGTGCGTTTTAACATTAGAATGAGCATAAACTCTCACAAACGAGTGTAATTTTGTGATAATTAAAGACAAAATAATGTTTTCTTGGTAACTAATCACGAAATCTTCGTATTTATCGAATCTTAATTTCACTATCAACGTGTTGGCCAAAACAACAACTTTATTACAAAGATGTATTGGTAATGGTTAACTCTTTGCAATTCTTGAGTCTTTTGAAAAATAGAGAATGAGAAAATTGAAGAAAGTGCGTTTTCACATTAGAATAATAATTAAAGACAAAATAATGTTTTCTTGGTAACTAATCACTAAATCTTCGTATATTACGAATCTTAATTTCACTATCAACGTGTTGGAAAAAAAAACTTTAGAACAAAGATGTATTGGTAATGGTTAACTCTTTGCAATTCTTGAGTCTTTTGAAAAATAGAGAATGAAAAAATTGAAGAAAGTGCGTTTTCACATTAGAATGAGCATAAACTCTCACAAACGAGTGTAATTTTGTGATAATTAAAGACAAAATAATGTTTTCTTGGTAACTAATCACTAAATCTTCGTATTTGTCGAATCTAAATTTCGCTATCAACGTGTTGGACAAAACAAGAACTTTAGAACAAAGAAGTATTGGTAATGGTTAACTCTTTGCAATTCTTGAGTCTTTTGAAAAATAGAGAATGAGAAAATTGAAGAAAGTGCGTTTTCACATTAGAATAATAATTAAAGACAAAATAATGTTTTCTTGGTAACTAATCACTAAATCTTCGTATTTATCGAATCTTAATTTCACTATCAACGTGTTGGAAAAAACAACAACTTTAGAACAAAGATGTATTGGTAATGGTTAACTCTTTGCAATTCTTGAGTCTTTTGAAAAATAGAGAATGAAAAAATTGAAGATAGTGCGTTTTAACATTAGAATGAGCATAAACTCTCACAAACGAGTGTAATTTTGTGATAATTAAAGACAAAATAATGTTTTCTTGGTAACTAATCACGAAATCTTCGTATTTATCGAATCTTAATTTCACTATCAACGTGTTGGCCAAAACAACAACTTTATTACAAAGATGTATTGGTAATGGTTAACTCTTTGCAATTCTTGAGTCTTTTGAAAAATAGAGAATGAGAAAATTGAAGAAAGTGCGTTTTCACATTAGAATAATAATTAAAGACAAAATAATGTTTTCTTGGTAACTAATCACTAAATCTTCGTATTTATCGAATCTTAATTTCACTATCAACATGTTGGAAAAAACAACAACTTTAGAACAAAGATGTATTGGTAATGGTTAACTCTTTGCAATTCTTGAGTCTTTTGAAAAATAGAGAATGAAAAAATTGAAGATAGTGCGTTTTAACATTAGAATGAGCATAAACTCTCACAAACGAGTGTAATTTTGTGATAATTAAAGACAAAATAATGTTTTCTTGGTAACTAATCACGAAATCTTCGTATTTATCGAATCTTAATTTCACTATCAACGTGTTGGCCAAAACAACAACTTTATTACAAAGATGTATTGGTAATGGTTAACTCTTTGCAATTCTTGAGTCTTTTGAAAAATAGAGAATGAGAAAATTGAAGAAAGTGCGTTTTCACATTAGAATAATAATTAAAGACAAAATAATGTTTTCTTGGTAACTAATCACTAAATCTTCGTATTTATTGAATCTTAATTTCACTATCAACGTGTTGGAAAAAACAACAACTTTAGAACAAAGATGTATTAGTAATGGTTAACTCTTTGCAATTCTTGAGTCTTTTGAAAAATAGAGAATGAGAAGATTGAAGAAAGTGCGTTTTGACATTAGAATGAGCATAAACTCTCACAAACGAGTGTAATTTTGTGATAATTAAAGACAAAATAATGTTTTCTTGGTAACTAATCACGAAATCTTCGTATTTATCGAATCTTAATTTCACTATCAACGTGTTAGACAAAACAACAACTTTAGAACAAAGATGTATTGGTAATGGTTAACTCTTTGCAATTCTTGAGTCTTTTGAAATATAGAGAATGAGAGAAACGAAGAAAGTGCGTTTTCACATTAGAGTGAGCATAAACTCTCTCTAACGAGTGTAATTTTGTGATAATTAAAGACAAAATAATGTTTTCTTGGTAACTAATCACTAAATCTTCGTATTTGTCGAATCTAAATTTAGAACAAAGAAGTATTGGTAATGGTTATCTCTTTGCAACTCTTGAAACTTTTGAAAAATAGAGAATGAGAAAATTGAAGAAAGTGCGTTTTCACATTAGAATGAGCATAAACTCTCACAAACGAGTGTAATTTTGTGATAATTAAAGACAAAATAATGTTTTCTTGGTAACTAATCACTAAATCTTCGTATTTATCGAATCTTATTTTCACTATCAACTTGTTGGCCAAAACAACAACTTTATTACAAAGATGTATTGGTAATGGTTAACTCTTTGCAATTCTTGAGTCTTTTGAAAAATAGAGAATGAGAAAATTGAAGAAAGTGCGTTTTCACATTAGAATAATAATTAAAGACAAAATAATGTTTTCTTGGTAACTAATCACTAAATCTTCGTATATATCGAAACTTAATTTCACTATCAACGTGTTGGAAAAAACAACTTTAGAACAAAGATGTATTGGTAATGGTTAACTCTTTGCAATTCTTGAGTCTTTTGAAAAATAGAGAATGAAAAAATTGAAGAAAGTGCGTTTTCACATTAGAATGAGCATAAACTCTCACAAACGAGTGTAATTTTGTGATAATTAAAGACAAAATAATGTTTTCTTGGTAACTAATCACTAAATCTTCGTATTAGTCGAATCTAAATTTCGCTATCAACGTGTTGGACAAAACAAGAACTTTAGAACAAAGAAGTATTGGTAATGGTTAACTCTTTGCAATTCTTGAGTCTTTTGAAAAATAGAGAATGAGAAAATTGAAGAAAGTGCGTTTTCACATTAGAATAATAATTAAAGACAAAATAATGTTTTCTTGGTAACTAATCACTAAATCTTCGTATTTATCGAATCTTAATTTCACTATCAACGTGTTGGAAAAAACAATAACTTTAGAACAAAGATGTATTGGTAATGGTTAACTCTTTGCAATTCTTGAGTCTTTTGAAAAATAGAGAATGAAAAAATTGAAGATAGTGCGTTTTAACATTAGAATGAGCATAAACTCTCACAAACGAGTGTAATTTTGTGATAATTAAAGACAAAATAATGTTTTCTTGGTAACTAATCACGAAATCTTCGTATTTATCGAATCTTAATTTCACTATCAACGTGTTGGCCAAAACAACAACTTTATTACAAAGATGTATTGGTAATGGTTAACTCTTTGCAATTCTTGAGTCTTTTGAAAAATAGAGAATGAGAAAATTGAAGAAAGTGCGTTTTCACATTAGAATAATAATTAAAGACAAAATAATGTTTTCTTGGTAACTAATCACTAAATCTTCGTATATTACGAATCTTAATTTCACTATCAACGTGTTGGAAAAAAAAACTTTAGAACAAAGATGTATTGGTAATGGTTAACTCTTTGCAATTCTTGAGTCTTTTGAAAAATAGAGAATGAAAAAATTGAAGAAAGTGCGTTTTCACATTAGAATGAGCATAAACTCTCACAAACGAGTGTAATTTTGTGATAATTAAAGACAAAATAATGTTTTCTTGGTAACTAATCACTAAATCTTCGTATTTGTCGAATCTAAATTTCGCTATCAACGTGTTGGACAAAACAAGAACTTTAGAACAAAGAAGTATTGGTAATGGTTAACTCTTTGCAATTCTTGAGTCTTTTGAAAAATAGAGAATGAGAAAATTGAAGAAAGTGCGTTTTCACATTAGAATGAGCATAAACTCTCACAAACGAGTGTAATTTTGTGATAATTAAAGACAAAATAATGTTTTCTTGGTAACTAATCACTAAATCTTCTATTTATCGAATCTTAATTTCACTATCAACGTGTTGGCCAAAACAACAACTTTATTACAAAGATGTATTGGTAATGGTTAACTCTTTGCAATTCTTGAGTCTTTTGGAAAATAGAGAATGAGAAAATTGAAGAAAGTGCGTTTTCACATTAGAATAATAATTAAAGACAAAATAATGTTTTCTTGGTAACTAATCACTAAATCTCCGTACTTATCGAATCTTAATTTCACTATCACCGTGTTGGAAAAAACAACAACTTTAGAACAAAGATGTATTGGTAATGGCTAACCCTTTGCAATTCTTGAGTCTTTTGAAATATAGAGAATGAGAGAAACGAAGAAAGTGTGTTTTCACATTAGAGTGAGCATAAACTCTCACTAACGAGTGTAATTTTGTGATAATTAAAGACAAAATAATGTTTTCTTGGTAACTAATCACTAAATCTTCGTATTTGTCGAATCTAAATTTCGCGATCAACGTGTTGGACAAAACAAGAACTTTAGAACAAAGAAGTATTGGTAATGGTTAACTCTTTGCATTTCTTGAAACTTTTGAAAAATAGAGAATGAGAAAATTGAAGAACGTGCGTTTTCACATTAGAATGAGCATAAACTCTCACAAACGAGTGTAATTTTGTGATAATTAAAGACAAAATAATGTTTTCTTGGTAACTAATCACTAAATCTTCTATTTATCGAATCTTAATTTCACTATCAACGTGTTGGCCAAAACAACAACTTTATTACAAAGATGTATTGGTAATGGTTAACTCTTTGCAATTCTTGAGTCTTTTGGAAAATAGAGAATGAGAAAATTGAAGAAAGTGCGTTTTCACATTAGAATAATAATTAAAGACAAAATAATGTTTTCTTGGTAACTAATCACTAAATCTTCGTATTTATCGAATCTTAATTTCACTATCACCGTCTTGGAAAAAACAACAACTTTAGAACAAAGATGTATTGGTAATGGTTAACTCTTTGCAATTCTTGAGTCTTTTGAAAAATAGAGAATGAAAAAATTGAAGAAAGTGCGTTTTCACATTAGAATGAGCATAAACTCTCACAAACGAGTGTAATTTTGTGATAATTAAAGACAAAATAATGTTTTCTTGGTAACTAATCACGAAATCTTCGTATTTGTCGAATCTAAATTTCGCTATCAACGTGTTTGACAAAACAAGAACTTTAGAACAAAGAAGTATTGGTAATGGTTAACTCTTTGCAACTCTTGAAACTTTTGAAAAATAGAGAATGAGAGAAACGAAGAAAGTGCGTTTTCATATTAGAGTGAGCATAAACTCTCACTAACGAGTATAATTTTGTGATAATTAAAGACAAAATAATGTTTTCTTGGTAACTAATCACTAAATCTTCTATTTATCGAATCTTTTGAAATATAGAGAATGAGAGAAACGAAGAAAGTGAGTTTTCACATTAGAGTGAGCATAAACTCTCACTAACGAGTGTAATTTGGTGATAATTAAAGACAAAATAATGTTTTCTTGGTAACTAATCACTAAATCTTCGTATTTGTCGAATCTAAATTTCGCTATCAACGTGTTGGACAAAATAAGAACTTTAGAACAAAGAAGTATTGGTAATGGTTAACTCTTTGCATTTCTTGAAACTTTTGAAAAGTAGAGAATGAGAGAAACGAAGAAAGTCCGTTTTCACATTAGAGTGAGCATAAACTCTCACAAACGAGTGTAATTTTGTGATAATTAAAGACAAAATAATGTTTTCTTGGTAACTAATCACTAAATCTTCGTATTTGTCGAATCTAAATTTCGCGATCAACGTGTTGGACAAAAATAGAACTTTAGAACAAAGAAGAATTGGTAATGGTTAACTCTTTGCATTTCTTGAAACTTTTGAAAAGTAGAGAATGAGAGAAATGAAGAAAGTCCGTTTTCACATTAGAGTGAGCATAAACTCTCACAAACGAGTGTAATTTTGTGATAATTAAAGACAAAATAATGTTTTCTTGGTAACTAATCACGAAATCTTCGTATTTATCGAATCTTAATTTCACTATCAACGTGTTAGACAAAACAACAACTTTAGAACAAAGATGTATTGGTTATGGTTAACTCTTTGTAATTCTTGAGTCTTTTGAAATATAGAGAATGAGAGAAACGAAGAAAGTGAGTTTTCACATTAGAGTGAGCATAAACTCTCACTAACGAGTGTAATTTTGTGATAATTAAAGAGAAAATAATGTTTTCTTGGTAACTAATCACTAAATCTTCGTATTTGTCGAATCTAAATTTCGCGATCAACGTGTTGGACAAAACTAGAACTTTAGAACAAAGAAGTATTGGTAATGGTTAACTCTTTGCATTTCTTGAAACTTTTGAAAAGTAGAGAATGAGAGAAATGAAGAAAGTCCGTTTTCACATTAGAGTGAGCATAAACTCTCACAAACGAGTGTAATTTTGTGATAATTAAAGACAAAATAATGTTTTCTTGGTAACTAATCACTAAATCTTCGTATTTATCGAATCTTAATTTCACTATCAACGTGTTGGCCAAAACAACAACTTTATTATAAAGATGTATTGGTAATGGTTAACTCTTTGCAATTCTTGAGTCTTTTGAAAAATACAGAATGAGAAAATTGAAGAAAGTGTGTTTTCACATTAGAATAATAATTAAAGACAAAATAATGTTTTCTTGGTAACTAATCACTAAATCTTCGTATTTATTGAATCTTAATTTCACTATCAACGTGTTGGAAAAAACAACAACTTTAGAACAAAGATGTATTGGTAATGGTTAACTCTTTGCAATTCTTGAGTCTTTTGAAAAATAGAGAATGAGAAGATTGAAGAAAGTGCGTTTTGACATTAGAATGAGCATAAACTCTCACAAACGAGTGTAATTTTGTGATAATTAAAGACAAAATAATGTTTTCTTGGTAACTAATCACGAAATCTTCGTATTTATCGAATCTTAATTTCACTATCAACGTGTTAGACAAAACAACAACTTTAGAACAAAGATGTATTGGTAATGGTTAACTCTTTGCAATTCTTGAGTCTTTTGAAAAATAGAGAATGAGAAAATTGAAGAAAGTGCGTTTTCACATTAGAATAATAATTAAAGACAAAATAATGTTTTCTTGGTAACTAATCAATAAATCTTCGTATATATCGAAACTTAATTTCACTATCAACGTGTTGGAAAAAACAACTTTAGAACAAAGATGTATTGGTAATGGTTAACTCTTTGCAATTCTTGAGTCTTTTGAAAAATAGAGAATGAAAAAATTGAAGAAAGTGCGTTTTCACATTAGAATGAGCATAAACTCTCACAAACGAGTGTAATTTTGTGATAATTAAAGACAAAATAATGTTTTCTTGGTAACTAATCACTAAATCTTCGTATTTATCGAATCTTAATTTCACTATCAACGTGTTGGCCAAAACAACAACTTTATTACAAAGATGTATTGGTAATGGTTAACTCTTTGCAATTCTTGAGTCTTTTGAAAAATAGAGAATGAGAAAATTGAAGAAAGTGCGTTTTCACATTAGAATAATAATTAAAGACAAAATAATGTTTTCTTGGTAACTAATCACTAAATCTTCGTATATTACGAATCTTAATTTCACTATCAACGTGTTGGAAAAAAAAACTTTAGAACAAAGATGTATTGGTAATGGTTAACTCTTTGCAATTCTTGAGTCTTTTGAAAAATAGAGAATGAAAAAATTGAAGAAAGTGCGTTTTCACATTAGAATGAGCATAAACTCTCACAAACGAGTGTAATTTTGTGATAATTAAAGACAAAATAATGTTTTCTTGGTAACTAATCACTAAATCTTCGTATTTGTCGAATCTAAATTTCGCTATCAACGTGTTGGACAAAACAAGAACTTTAGAACAAAGAAGTATTGGTAATGGTTAACTCTTTGCAATTCTTGAGTCTTTTGAAAAATAGAGAATGAGAAAATTGAAGAAAGTGCGTTTTCACATTAGAATAATAATTAAAGACAAAATAATGTTTTCTTGGTAACTAATCACTAAATCTTCGTATTTATCGAATCTTAATTTCACTATCAACGTGTTGGAAAAAACAACAACTTTAGAACAAAGATGTATTGGTAATGGTTAACTCTTTGCAATTCTTGAGTCTTTTGAAAAATAGAGAATGAAAAAATTGAAGATAGTGCGTTTTAACATTAGAATGAGCATAAACTCTCACAAACGAGTGTAATTTTGTGATAATTAAAGACAAAATAATGTTTTCTTGGTAACTAATCACGAAATCTTCGTATTTATCGAATCTTAATTTCACTATCAACGTGTTGGCCAAAACAACAACTTTATTACAAAGATGTATTGGTAATGGTTAACTCTTTGCAATTCTTGAGTCTTTTGAAAAATAGAGAATGAGAAAATTGAAGAAAGTGCGTTTTCACATTAGAATAATAATTAAAGACAAAATAATGTTTTCTTGGTAACTAATCACTAAATCTTCGTATTTATCGAATCTTAATTTCACTATCACCGTGTTGGAAAAAACAACAACTTTAGAACAAAGATGTATTGGTAATGGTTAACTCTTTGCAATTCTTGAGTCTTTTGAAAAATAGAGAATGAAAAAATTGAAGAAAGTGCGTTTTCACATTAGAATGAGCATAAACTCTCACAAACGAGTGTAATTTTGTGATAATTAAAGACAAAATAATGTTTTCTTGGTAACTAATCACGAAATCTTCGTATTTGTCGAATCTAAATTTCGCTATCAACGTGTTTGACAAAACAAGAACTTTAGAACAAAGAAGTATTGGTAATGGTTAACTCTTTGCAACTCTTGAAACTTTTGAAAAATAGAGAATGAGAGAAACGAAGAAAGTGCGTTTTCACATTAGAGTGAGCATAAACTCTCACTAACGAGTGTGATTTTGTGATAATTAAAGACACCATAATGTTTTCTTGGCTAAATCTCCGTACTTATCGAATCTTAATTTCACTATCAACGTGTTAGACAAAACAACAACTTTAGAACAAAGATGTATTGGTAATGGTTAACCCTTTGCAATTCTTGAGTCTTTTGAAATATAGAGAATGAGAGAAACGAAGAAAGTGTGTTTTCACATTAGAGTGAGCATAAACTCTCACTAACGAGTGTAATTTTGTGATAATTAAAGACAAAATAATGTTTTCTTGGTAACTAATCACTAAATCTTCGTATTTGTCGAATCTAAATTTCGCGATCAACGTGTTGGACAAAACAAGAACTTTAGAACAAAGAAGTATTGGTAATGGTTAACTCTTTGCATTTCTTGAAACTTTTGAAAAATAGAGAATGAGAAAATTGAAGAACGTGCGTTTTCACATTAGAATGAGCATAAACTCTCACAAACGAGTGTAATTTTGTGATAATTAAAGACAAAATAATGTTTTCTTGGTAACTAATCACGAAATCTTCGTATTTGTCGAATCTAAATTTTGCTATCAACGTGTTTGACAAAACAAGAACTTTAGAACAAAGAAGTATTGGTAATGGTTAACTCTTTGCAACTCTTGAAACTTTTGAAAAGTAGAGAATGAGAGAAACGAAGAAAGTGCATTTTCACATTAGAGTGAGCATAAACTCTCACTAACGAGTGATTTTGTGATAATTAAAGACACCATAATGTTTTCTTGGCTAAATCTCCGTACTTATCGAATCTTAATTTCACTATCAACGTGTTAGACAAAACAACAACTTTAGAACAAAGATGTATTGGTAATGGTTAACTCTTTGCAATTCTTGAGTATTTTGAAATATAGAGAATGAGAGAAACGAAGAAAGTGCGTTTTCACATTAGAGTGAGCATAAACTCTCACTAACGAGTGTAATTTTGTGATAATTAAAGAAAAAATAATGTTTTCTTGGTAACTAATCACTAAATCTTAGTATTTGTCAAATCTAAATTTCGCTATCAACGTGTTGGACAAAACAAGAACTTTAGAACAAAGAAGTATTGGTAATGGTCAACTCTTTGCATTTCTTGAAACTTTTGAAAAGTAGAGAATGAGAGAAACGAAGAAACTCTCACAAACGAGTGTAATTTTGTGATAATTAAAGACAAAATAATGTTTTCAAGGTAACTAATCACTAAATCTTCGTATTTGTCGAATCAAAATTTCGCGATCAACGTGTTGGACAAAACAAGAACTTTAGAACAAAGAAGTATTGGTAATGGTTAACTCTTTGCATTTCTTGAAACTTTTGAAAAATAGAGAATGAGAAAATTGAAGAAAGTGCGTTTTCACATTAGAATGAGCATAAACTCTCACAAACGAGTATAATTTTGTGATAATTAAAGACAAAATAATGTTTTCTTGGTAACTAATCACTAAATCTTCTATTTATCGAATCTTTTGAAATATAGAGAATGAGAGAAACGAAGAAAGTGAGTTTTCACATTAGAGTGAGCATAAACTCTCACTAACGAGTGTAATTTTGTGATAATTAAAGACAAAATAATGTTTTCTTGGTAACTAATCACTAAATCTTCGTATTTGTCGAATCTAAATTTCGCTATCAACGTGTTGGACAAAACAAGAACTTTAGAACAAAGAAGTATTGGTAATGGTTAACTCTTTGCATTTCTTGAAACTTTTGAAAAGTAGAGAATGAGAGAAACGAAGAAAGTCCGTTTTCACATTAGAGTGAGCATAAACTCTCACAAACGAGTGTAATTTTGTGATAATTAAAGACAAAATAATGTTTTCTTGGTAACTAATCACTAAATCTTCGTATTTGTCGAATCTAAATTTCGCGATCAACGTGTTGGACAAAACTAGAACTTTAGAACAAAGAAGAATTGGTAATGGTTAACTCTTTGCATTTCTTGAAACTTTTGAAAAGTAGAGAATGAGAGAAATGAAGAAAGTCCGTTTTCACATTAGAGTGAGCATAAACTCTCACAAACGAGTGTAATTTTGTGATAATTAAAGACAAAATAATGTTTTCTTGGTAACTAATCACGAAATCTTCGTATTTGTCGAATCTAAATTTCGCTATCAACGTGTTTGACAAAACAAGAACTTTAGAACAAAGAAGTATTGGTAATGGTTAACACTTTGCAACTCTTGAAACTTTTGAAAAATAGAGAATGAGAGAAACGAAGAAAGTGCGTTTTCACATTAGAGTGAGCATAAACTCTCACTAACGAGTGTGATTTTGTGATAATTAAAGACAAAATAATGTTTTCTTGGTAACTAATCTCCGTACTTATCGAATCTTAATTTCACTATCAACGTGTTAGACAAAACAACAACTTTAGAACAAAGATGTATTGGTAATGGTTAACTCTTTGTAATTCTTGAGTCTTTTGAAATATAGAGAATGAGAGAAACGAAGAAAGTGCGTTTTCACATTAGAATGAGCATAAACTCTCACAAACGAGTATAATTTTGTGATAATTAAAGACAAAATAATGTTTTCTTGGTAACTAATCACTAAATCTTCTATTTATCGAATCTTTTGAAATATAGAGAATGAGAGAAACGAAGAAAGTGAGTTTTCACATTAGAGTGAGCATAAACTCTCACTAACGAGTGTAATTTTGTGATAATTAAAGACAAAATAATGTTTTCTTGGTAACTAATCACTAAATCTTCGTATTTGTCGAATCTAAATTTCGCTATCAACGTGTTGGACAAAATAAGAACTTTAGAACAAAGAAGTATTGGTAATGGTTAACTCTTTGCATTTCTTGAAACTTTTGAAAAGTAGAGAATGAGAGAAACGAAGAAAGTCCGTTTTCACATTAGAGTGAGCATAAACTCTCACAAACGAGTGTAATTTTGTGATAATTAAAGACAAAATAATGTTTTCTTGGTAACTAATCACTAAATCTTCGTATTTGTCGAATCTAAATTTCGCGATCAACGTGTTGGACAAAACTAGAACTTTAGAACAAAGAAGAATTGGTAATGGTTAACTCTTTGCATTTCTTGAAACTTTTGAAAAGTAGAGAATGAGAGAAATGAAGAAAGTCCGTTTTCACATTAGAGTGAGCATAAACTCTCACAAACGAGTGTAATTTTGTGATAATTAAAGACAAAATAATGTTTTCTTGGTAACTAATCACGAAATCTTCGTATTTATCGAATCTTAATTTCACTATCAACGTGTTAGACAAAACAACAACTTTAGAACAAAGATGTATTGGTTATGGTTAACTCTTTGTAATTCTTGAGTCTTTTGAAATATAGAGAATGAGAGAAACGAAGAAAGTGAGTTTTCACATTAGAGTGAGCATAAACTCTCACTAACGAGTGTAATTTTGTGATAATTAAAGAGAAAATAATGTTTTCTTGGTAACTAATCACTAAATCTTCGTATTTGTCGAATCTAAATTTCGCGATCAACGTGTTGGACAAAACTAGAACTTTAGAACAAAGAAGTATTGGTAATGGTTAACTCTTTGCATTTCTTGAAACTTTTGAAAAGTAGAGAATGAGAGAAATGAAGAAAGTCCGTTTTCACATTAGAGTGAGCATAAACTCTCACAAACGAGTGTAATTTTGTGATAATTAAAGACAAAATAATGTTTTCTTGGTAACTAATCACTAAATCTTCGTATTTATCGAATCTTAATTTCACTATCAACGTGTTGGCCAAAACAACAACTTTATTATAAAGATGTATTGGTAATGGTTAACTCTTTGCAATTCTTGAGTCTTTTGAAAAATACAGAATGAGAAAATTGAAGAAAGTGTGTTTTCACATTAGAATAATAATTAAAGACAAAATAATGTTTTCTTGGTAACTAATCACTAAATCTTCGTATTTATTGAATCTTAATTTCACTATCAACGTGTTGGAAAAAACAACAACTTTAGAACAAAGATGTATTGGTAATGGTTAACTCTTTGCAATTCTTGAGTCTTTTGAAAAATAGAGAATGAGAAGATTGAAGAAAGTGCGTTTTGACATTAGAATGAGCATAAACTCTCACAAACGAGTGTAATTTTGTGATAATTAAAGACAAAATAATGTTTTCTTGGTAACTAATCACGAAATCTTCGTATTTATCGAATCTTAATTTCACTATCAACGTGTTAGACAAAACAACAACTTTAGAACAAAGATGTATTGGTAATGGTTAACTCTTTGCAATTCTTGAGTCTTTTGAAAAATAGAGAATGAGAAAATTGAAGAAAGTGCGTTTTCACATTAGAATAATAATTAAAGACAAAATAATGTTTTCTTGGTAACTAATCAATAAATCTTCGTATATATCGAAACTTAATTTCACTATCAACGTGTTGGAAAAAACAACTTTAGAACAAAGATGTATTGGTAATGGTTAACTCTTTGCAATTCTTGAGTCTTTTGAAAAATAGAGAATGAAAAAATTGAAGAAAGTGCGTTTTCACATTAGAATGAGCATAAACTCTCACAAACGAGTGTAATTTTGTGATAATTAAAGACAAAATAATGTTTTCTTGGTAACTAATCACTAAATCTTCGTATTAGTCGAATCTAAATTTCGCTATCAACGTGTTGGACAAAACAAGAACTTTAGAACAAAGAAGTATTGGTAATGGTTAACTCTTTGCAATTCTTGAGTCTTTTGAAAAATAGAGAATGAGAAAATTGAAGAAAGTGCGTTTTCACATTAGAATAATAATTAAAGACAAAATAATGTTTTTTTGGTAACTAATCACTAAATCTTCGTATTTATCGAATCTTAATTTCACTATCAACGTGTTGGAAAAAACAATAACTTTAGAACAAAGATGTATTGGTAATGGTTAACTCTTTGCAATTCTTGAGTCTTTTGAAAAATAGAGAATGAAAAAATTGAAGATAGTGCGTTTTAACATTAGAATGAGCATAAACTCTCACAAACGAGTGTAATTTTGTGATAATTAAAGACAAAATAATGTTTTCTTGGTAACTAATCACGAAATCTTCGTATTTATCGAATCTTAATTTCACTATCAACGTGTTGGCCAAAACAACAACTTTATTACAAAGATGTATTGGTAATGGTTAACTCTTTGCAATTCTTGAGTCTTTTGAAAAATAGAGAATGAGAAAATTGAAGAAAGTGCGTTTTCACATTAGAATAATAATTAAAGACAAAATAATGTTTTCTTGGTAACTAATCACTAAATCTTCGTATATTACGAATCTTAATTTCACTATCAACGTGTTGGAAAAAAAAACTTTAGAACAAAGATGTATTGGTAATGGTTAACTCTTTGCAATTCTTGAGTCTTTTGAAAAATAGAGAATGAAAAAATTGAAGAAAGTGCGTTTTCACATTAGAATGAGCATAAACTCTCACAAACGAGTGTAATTTTGTGATAATTAAAGACAAAATAATGTTTTCTTGGTAACTAATCACTAAATCTTCGTATTTGTCGAATCTAAATTTCGCTATCAACGTGTTGGACAAAACAAGAACTTTAGAACAAAGAAGTATTGGTAATGGTTAACTCTTTGCAATTCTTGAGTCTTTTGAAAAATAGAGAATGAGAAAATTGAAGAAAGTGCGTTTTCACATTAGAATAATAATTAAAGACAAAATAATGTTTTCTTGGTAACTAATCACTAAATCTTCGTATTTATCGAATCTTAATTTCACTATCAACGTGTTGGAAAAAACAACAACTTTAGAACAAAGATGTATTGGTAATGGTTAACTCTTTGCAATTCTTGAGTCTTTTGAAAAATAGAGAATGAAAAAATTGAAGATAGTGCGTTTTAACATTAGAATGAGCATAAACTCTCACAAACGAGTGTAATTTTGTGATAATTAAAGACAAAATAATGTTTTCTTGGTAACTAATCACGAAATCTTCGTATTTATCGAATCTTAATTTCACTATCAACGTGTTGGCCAAAACAACAACTTTATTACAAAGATGTATTGGTAATGGTTAACTCTTTGCAATTCTTGAGTCTTTTGAAAAATAGAGAATGAGAAAATTGAAGAAAGTGCGTTTTCACATTAGAATAATAATTAAAGACAAAATAATGTTTTCTTGGTAACTAATCACTAAATCTTCGTATTTATCGAATCTTAATTTCACTATCACCGTGTTGGAAAAAACAACAACTTTAGAACAAAGATGTATTGGTAATGGTTAACTCTTTGCAATTCTTGAGTCTTTTGAAAAATAGAGAATGAAAAAATTGAAGAAAGTGCGTTTTCACATTAGAATGAGCATAAACTCTCACAAACGAGTGTAATTTTGTGATAATTAAAGACAAAATAATGTTTTCTTGGTAACTAATCACGAAATCTTCGTATTTGTCGAATCTAAATTTCGCTATCAACGTGTTTGACAAAACAAGAACTTTAGAACAAAGAAGTATTGGTAATGGTTAACTCTTTGCAACTCTTGAAACTTTTGAAAAATAGAGAATGAGAGAAACGAAGAAAGTGCGTTTTCACATTAGAGTGAGCATAAACTCTCACTAACGAGTGTGATTTTGTGATAATTAAAGACACCATAATGTTTTCTTGGCTAAATCTCCGTACTTATCGAATCTTAATTTCACTATCAACGTGTTAGACAAAACAACAACTTTAGAACAAAGATGTATTGGTAATGGTTAACCCTTTGCAATTCTTGAGTCTTTTGAAATATAGAGAATGAGAGAAACGAAGAAAGTGTGTTTTCACATTAGAGTGAGCATAAACTCTCACTAACGAGTGTAATTTTGTGATAATTAAAGACAAAATAATGTTTTCTTGGTAACTAATCACTAAATCTTCGTATTTGTCGAATCTAAATTTCGCGATCAACGTGTTGGACAAAACAAGAACTTTAGAACAAAGAAGTATTGGTAATGGTTAACTCTTTGCATTTCTTGAAACTTTTGAAAAATAGAGAATGAGAAAATTGAAGAACGTGCGTTTTCACATTAGAATGAGCATAAACTCTCACAAACGAGTGTAATTTTTTGATAATTAAAGACAAAATAATGTTTTCTTGGTAACTAATCACGAAATCTTCGTATTTGTCGAATCTAAATTTTGCTATCAACGTGTTTGACAAAACAAGAACTTTAGAACAAAGAAGTATTGGTAATGGTTAACTCTTTGCAACTCTTGAAACTTTTGAAAAGTAGAGAATGAGAGAAACGAAGAAAGTGCATTTTCACATTAGAGTGAGCATAAACTCTCACTAACGAGTGATTTTGTGATAATTAAAGACACCATAATGTTTTCTTGGCTAAATCTCCGTACTTATCGAATCTTAATTTCACTATCAACGTGTTAGACAAAACAACAACTTTAGAACAAAGATGTATTGGTAATGGTTAACTCTTTGCAATTCTTGAGTATTTTGAAATATAGAGAATGAGAGAAACGAAGAAAGTGCGTTTTCACATTAGAGTGAGCATAAACTCTCACTAACGAGTGTAATTTTGTGATAATTAAAGAAAAAATAATGTTTTCTTGGTAACTAATCACTAAATCTTAGTATTTGTCAAATCTAAATTTCGCTATCAACGTGTTGGACAAAACAAGAACTTTAGAACAAAGAAGTATTGGTAATGGTCAACTCTTTGCATTTCTTGAAACTTTTGAAAAGTAGAGAATGAGAGAAACGAAGAAACTCTCACAAACGAGTGTAATTTTGTGATAATTAAAGACAAAATAATGTTTTCAAGGTAACTAATCACTAAATCTTCGTATTTGTCGAATCAAAATTTCGCGATCAACGTGTTGGACAAAACAAGAACTTTAGAACAAAGAAGTATTGGTAATGGTTAACTCTTTGCATTTCTTGAAACTTTTGAAAAATAGAGAATGAGAAAATTGAAGAAAGTGCGTTTTCACATTAGAATGAGCATAAACTCTCACAAACGAGTATAATTTTGTGATAATTAAAGACAAAATAATGTTTTCTTGGTAACTAATCACTAAATCTTCTATTTATCGAATCTTTTGAAATATAGAGAATGAGAGAAACGAAGAAAGTGAGTTTTCACATTAGAGTGAGCATAAACTCTCACTAACGAGTGTAATTTTGTGATAATTAAAGACAAAATAATGTTTTCTTGGTAACTAATCACTAAATCTTCGTATTTGTCGAATCTAAATTTCGCTATCAACGTGTTGGACAAAACAAGAACTTTAGAACAAAGAAGTATTGGTAATGGTTAACTCTTTGCATTTCTTGAAACTTTTGAAAAGTAGAGAATGAGAGAAACGAAGAAAGTCCGTTTTCACATTAGAGTGAGCATAAACTCTCACAAACGAGTGTAATTTTGTGATAATTAAAGACAAAATAATGTTTTCTTGGTAACTAATCACTAAATCTTCGTATTTGTCGAATCTAAATTTCGCGATCAACGTGTTGGACAAAACTAGAACTTTAGAACAAAGAAGAATTGGTAATGGTTAACTCTTTGCATTTCTTGAAACTTTTGAAAAGTAGAGAATGAGAGAAATGAAGAAAGTCCGTTTTCACATTAGAGTGAGCATAAACTCTCACAAACGAGTGTAATTTTGTGATAATTAAAGACAAAATAATGTTTTCTTGGTAACTAATCACGAAATCTTCGTATTTGTCGAATCTAAATTTCGCTATCAACGTGTTGGACAAAACAAGAACTTTAGAACAAAGAAGTATTGGTATTGGTTAACTCTTTGCAACTCTTGAAACTTTTGAAAAGTAGAGAATGAGAGAAACGAAGAAAGTGCGTTTTCACATTAGAGTGAGCATAAACTCTCACTAACGAGTGTGATTTTTTGATAATTAAAGACACCATAATGTGTTCTTGGCTAAATCTCCGTACTTATCGAATTTTAATTTCACTATCAACGTGTTAGACAAAACAACAACTTTAGAACAAAGATGTATTGGTAATGGTTAACTCTTTGCAATTCTTGAGTCTTTTGAAATATAGAGAATGAGAGAAACGAAGAAAGTGAGTTTTCACATTAGAGTGAGCATAAACTCTCACTAACGAGTGTAATTTTGTGATAATTAAAGACAAAATAATGTTTTCTTGGTAACTAATCACTAAATCTTCGTATTTGTCGAATATAAATTTCGCGATCAACGTGTTGGACAAAACTAGAACTTTAGAACAAAGAAGTATTGGTAATGGTTAACTCTTTGCATTTCTTGAAACTTTTGAAAAGTAGAGAATGAGAGAAATGAAGAAAGTCCGTTTTCACATTAGAGTGAGCATAAACTCTCAGAAACGAGTGTAATTTTGTGATAATTAAAGACAAAATAATGTTTTCTTGGTAACTAATCACTAAATCTTCGTATTTATCGAATCTTAATTTCACTATCAACGTGTTGGGCAAAACAACAACTTTATTATAAAGATGTATTGGTAATGGTTAACTATTTGCAATTCTTGAGTCTTTTGAAAAATAGAGAATGAGAAAATTGAAGAAAGTGCGTTTTCACATTAGAATGAGCATAAACTCTCACAAACGAGTGTAATTTTGTGATAATTAAAGACAAAATAATGTTTTCTTGGTAACTAATCACTAAATCTTCTATTTATCGAATCTTAATTTCACTATCAACGTGTTGGCCAAAACAACAACTTTATTACAAAGATGTATTGGTAATGGTTAACTCTTTGCAATTCTTGAGTCTTTTGGAAAATAGAGAATGAGAAAATTGAAGAAAGTGCGTTTTCACATTAGAATAATAATTAAAGACAAAATAATGTTTTCTTGGTAACTAATCACTAAATCTTCGTATTTATCGAAACTTAATTTCACTATCAACGTGTTGGAAAAAACAACAACTTTAGAACAAAGATGTATTGGTAATGGTTAACTCTTTGCAATTCTTGAGTCTTTTGAAAAATAGAGAATGAAAAAATTGAAGAAAGTGCGTTTTCACATTAGAGTGAGCATAAACTCTCACTAACGAGTGTGATTTTGTGATAATTAAAGACACCATAATGTTTTCTTGGCTAAATCTCCGTACTTATCGAATCTTAATTTCACTATCAACGTGTTAGACAAAACAACAACTTTAGAACAAAGATGTATTGGTAATGGTTAACTCTTTGCAATTCTTGAGTCTTTTGAAATATAGAGAATGAGAGAAACGAAGAAAGTGCGTTTTCACATTAGAGTGAGCATAAACTCTCACTAACGAGTGTAATTTTGTGATAATTAAAGAAAAAATAATGTTTTCTTGGTAACTAATCACTAAATCTTAGTATTTGTCAAATCTAAATTTCGCTATCAACGTGTTGGACAAAACAAGAACTTTAGAACAAAGAAGTATTGGTAATGGTCAACTCTTTGCATTTCTTGAAACTTTTGAAAAGTAGAGAATGAGAGAAACGAAGAAACTCTCACAAACGAGTGTAATTTTGTGATAATTAAAGACAAAATAATGTTTTCTTGGTAACTAATCACGAAATCTTCGTATTTATCGAATCTTAATTTCACTATCAACGTGTTAGACAAAACAACAACTTTAGAACAAAGATGTATTGGTAATGGTTAACTCTTTGCAATTCTTGAGTCTTTTGAAATATAGAGAATGAGAGAAACGAAGAAAGTGCGTTTTCACATTAGAGTGAGCATAAACTCTCTCTAACGAGTGTAATTTTGTGATAATTAAAGACAAAATAATGTTTTCTTGGTAACTAATCACTAAATCTTCGTATTTGTCGAATCTAAATTTAGAACAAAGAAGTATTGGTAATGGTCAACTCTTTGCAATTCCTGAGTCTTTTGAAATATAGAGAATGAGAGAAACGAAGAAAGTGAGTTTTCACATTAGAGTGAGCATAAACTCTCACTAACGAGTGTAATTTTGTGATAATTAAAGACAAAATAATGTTTTCTTGGTAAATAATCACTAAATCTTCGTATTTGTCGAATATAAATTTCGCGATCAACGTGTTGGACAAAACTAGAACTTTAGAACAAAGAAGTATTGGTAATGGTTAACTCTTTGCATTTCTTGAAACTTTTGAAAAGTAGAGAATGAGAGAAACGAAGAAAGTCCGTTTTCACATTAGAGTGAGCATAAACTCTCATAAACGAGTGTAATTTTGTGATAATTAAAGACAAAATAATGTTTTCTTGGTAACTAATAACTAAATCTTCGTATTTGTCGAATCTAAATTTCGCGATCAACGTGTTGGACAAAACTAGAACTTTAGAACAAAGAAGAATTGGTAATGGTTAACTCTTTGCATTTCTTGAAACTTTTGAAAAGTAGAGAATGAGAGAAATGAAGAAATCCGTTTTCACATTAGAGTGAGCATAAACTCTCACAAACGAGTGTAATTTTGTGATAATTAAAGATAAAATAATGTTTTCTTGGTAACTAATCACGAAATCTTCGTATTTATCGAATCTTAATTTCACTATCAACGTGTTAGACAAAACAACAACTTTAGAACAAAGATGTATTGGTAATGGTTAACTCTTTGCAATTCTTGAGTCTTTTGAAATATAGAGAATGAGAGAAACGAAGAAAGTGCGTTTTCACATTAGAGTGAGCATAAACTCTCTCTAACGAGTGTAATTTTGTGATAATTAAAGACAAAATAATGTTTTCTTGGTAACTAATCACTAAATCTTCGTATTTGTCGAATCTAAATTTAGAACAAAGAAGTATTGGTAATGGTTAACTCTTTGCAATTCTTGAGTCTTTTGAAATATAGAGAATGAGAGAAACGAAGAAAGTGAGTTTTCACATTAGAGTGAGCATAAACTCTCACTAACGAGTGTAATTTTGTGATAATTAAAGACAAAATAATGTTTTCTTGGTAACTAATCACTAAATCTTCGTATTTGTCGAATATAAATTTCGCGATCAACGTGTTGGACAAAACTAGAACTTTAGAACAAAGAAGTATTGGTAATGGTTAACTCTTTGCATTTCTTGAAACTTTTGAAAAGTAGAGAATGAGAGAAATGAAGAAAGTCCGTTTTCACATTAGAGTGAGCATAAACTCTCAGAAACGAGTGTAATTTTGTGATAATTAAAGACAAAATAATGTTTTCTTGGTAACTAATCACTAAATCTTCGTATTTATCGAATCTTAATTTCACTATCAACGTGTTGGGCAAAACAACAACTTTATTATAAAGATGTATTGGTAATGGTTAACTATTTGCAATTCTTGAGTCTTTTGAAAAATAGGGAATGAGAAAATTGAAGAAAGTGCGTTTTCACATTAGAATGAGCATAAACTCTCACAAACGAGTGTAATTTTGTGATAATTAAAGACAAAATAATGTTTTCTTGGTAACTAATCACTAAATCTTCTATTTATCGAATCTTAATTTCACTATCAACGTGTTGGCCAAAACAACAACTTTATTACAAAGATGTATTGGTAATGGTTAACTCTTTGCAATTCTTGAGTCTTTTGGAAAATAGAGAATGAGAAAATTGAAGAAAGTGCGTTTTCACATTAGAATAATAATTAAAGATAAAATAATGTTTTCTTGGTAACTAATCACTAAATCTTCGTATTTATCGAAACTTAATTTCACTATCAACGTGTTGGAAAAAACAACAACTTTAGAACAAAGATGTATTGGTAATGGTTAACTCTTTGCAATTCTTGAGTCTTTTGAAAAATAGAGAATGAAAAAATTGAAGAAAGTGCGTTTTCACATTAGAATGAGCATAAACTCTCACAAACGAGTGTAATTTTGTGATAATTAAAGACAAAATAATGTTTTCTTGGTAACTAATCAAGAAATCTTCGTATTTGTCGAATCTAAATTTCGCTATCAACGTGTTTGACAAAACAAGAACTTTAGAACAAAGAAGTATTGGTAATGGTTAACTCTTTGCAACTCTTGAAACTTTTGAAAAGTAGAGAATGAGAGAAACGAAGAAAGTGCGTTTTCACATTAGAGTGAGCATAAACTCTCACTAACGAGTGTGATTTTGTGATAATTAAAGACACCATAATGTTTTCTTGGCTAAATCTCCGTACTTATCGAATCTTAATTTCACTATCAACGTGTTAGACAAAACAACAACTTTAGAACAAAGATGTATTGGTAATAGTTAACTCTTTGCAATTCTTGAGTCTTTTGAAATATAGAGAATGAGAGAAACGAAGAAAGTGCGTTTTCACATTAGAGTGAGCATAAACTCTCACTAACGAGTGTAATTTTGTGATAATTAAAGAAAAAATAATGTTTTCTTGGTAACTAATCACTAAATCTTAGTATTTGTCAAATCTAAATTTCGCTATCAACGTGTTGGACAAAACAAGAACTTTAGAACAAAGAAGTATTGGTAATGGTCAACTCTTTGCATTTCTTGAAACTTTTGAAAAGTAGAGAATGAGAGAAACGAAGAAACTCTCACAAACGAGTGTAATTTTGTGATAATTAAAGACAAAATAATGTTTTCAAGGTAACTAATCACTAAATCTTCGTATTTGTCGAATAAAAATTTCGCGATCAACGTGTTGGACAAAACAAGAACTTTAGAACAAAGAAGTATTGGTAATGGTTAACTCTTTGCATTTCTTGAAACTTTTGAAAAATAGAGAATAAGAAAATTGAAGAAAGTGCGTTTTCAAATTAGAATGAGCATAAACTCTCACAAACGAGTGTAATTTTGTGATAATTAAAGACAAAATAATGTTTTCTTGGTAACTAATCATTAAATCTTCTATTTATCGAATCTTTTGAAATATAGAGAATGAGAGAAACGAAGAAAGTGAGTTTTCACATTAGAGTGAGCATACACTCTCACTAACGAGTGTAATTTTGTGATAATTAAAGACAAAATAATGTTTTCTTGGTAACTAATCACTAAATCTTCGTATTTGTCGAATCTAAATTTCGCTATCAACGTGTTGGACAAAACAAGAACTTTAGAACAAAGAAGTATTGGTAATGGTTAACTCTTTGCATTTCTTGAAACTTTTGAAAAGTAGAGAATGAGAGAAACGAAGAAAGTCCGTTTTCACATTAGAGTGAGCATAAACTCTCATAAACGAGTGTAATTTTGTGATAATTAAAGACAAAATAATGTTTTCTTGGTAACTAATCACTAAATCTTCGTATTTGTCGAATCTAAATTTCGCGATCAACGTGTTGGACAAAACTAGAACTTTAGAACAAAGAAGAATTGGTAATGGTTAACTCTTTGCATTTCTTGAAACTTTTGAAAAGTAGAGAATGAGAGAAATGAAGAAATCCGTTTTCACATTAGAGTGAGCATAAACTCTCACAAACGAGTGTAATTTTGTGATAATTAAACACAAAATAATGTTTTCTTGGTAACTAATCACGAAATCTTCGTATTTATCGAATCTTAATTTCACTATCAACGTGTTAGACAAAACAACAACTTTAGAACAAAGATGTATTGGTAATGGTTAACTCTTTGCAATTCTTGAGTCTTTTGAAATATAGAGAATGAGAGAAACGAAGAAAGTGCGTTTTCACATTAGAGTGAGCATAAACTCTCTCTAACGAGTGTAATTTTGTGATAATTAAAGACAAAATAATGTTTTCTTGGTAACTAATCACTAAATCTTCGTATTTGTCGAATCTAAATTTTGAACAAAGAAGTATTGGTAATGGTTAACTCTTTGCAATTCTTGAGTCTTTTGAAATATAGAGAATGAGAGAAACGAAGAAAGTGAGTTTTCACATTAGAGTGAGCATAAACTCTCACTAACGAGTGTAATTTTGTGATAATTAAAGACAAAATAATGTTTTCTTGGTAACTAATCACTAAATCTTCGTATTTGTCGAATATAAATTTCGCGATCAACGTGTTGGACAAAACTAGAACTTTAGAACAAAGAAGTATTGGTAATGGTTAACTCTTTGCATTTCTTGAAACTTTTGAAAAGTAGAGAATGAGAGAAATGAAGAAAGTCCGTTTTCACATTAGAGTGAGCATAAACTCTCAGAAACGAGTGTAATTTTGTGATAATTAAAGACAAAATAATGTTTTCTTGGTAACTAATCACTAAATCTTCGTATTTATCGAATCTTAATTTCACTATCAACGTGTTGGGCAAAACAACAACTTTATTATAAAGATGTATTGGTAATGGTTAACTATTTGCAATTCTTGAGTCTTTTGAAAAATAGGGAATGAGAAAATTGAAGAAAGTGCGTTTTCACATTAGAATGAGCATAAACTCTCACAAACGAGTGTAATTTTGTGATAATTAAAGACAAAATAATGTTTTCTTGGTAACTAATCACTAAATCTTCTATTTATCGAATCTTAATTTCACTATCAACGTGTTGGCCAAAACAACAACTTTATTACAAAGATGTATTGGTAATGGTTAACTCTTTGCAATTCTTGAGTCTTTTGGAAAATAGAGAATGAGAAAATTGAAGAAAGTGCGTTTTCACATTAGAATAATAATTAAAGACAAAATAATGTTTTCTTGGTAACTAATCACTAAATCTTCGTATTTATCGAAACTTAATTTCACTATCAACGTGTTGGAAAAAACAACAACTTTAGAACAAAGATGTATTGGTAATGGTTAACTCTTTGCAATTCTTGAGTCTTTTGAAAAATAGAGAATGAAAAAATTGAAGAAAGTGCGTTTTCACATTAGAATGAGCATAAACTCTCACAAACGAGTGTAATTTTGTGATAATTAAAGACAAAATAATGTTTTCTTGGTAACTAATCAAGAAATCTTCGTATTTGTCGAATCTAAATTTCGCTATCAACGTGTTTGACAAAACAAGAACTTTAGAACAAAGAAGTATTGGTAATGGTTAACTCTTTGCATTTCTTGAAACTTTTGAAAAGTAGAGAATGAGAGAAACGAAGAAAGTCCGTTTTCACATTAGAGTGAGCATAAACTCTCACAAACGAGTGTAATTTTGTGATAATTAAAGACAAAATAATGTTTTCTTGGTAACTAATCACGAAATCTTCGTATTTATCGAATCTTAATTTCACTATCAACGTGTTAGACAAAACAACAACTTTAGAACAAAGAAGTATTGGTAATGGTCAACTCTTTGCATTTCTTGAAACTTTTGAAAAGTAGAGAATGAGAGAAACGAAGAAACTCTCACAAACGAGTGTAATTTTGTGATAATTAAAGACAAAATAATGTTTTCAAGGTAACTAATCACTAAATCTTCGTATTTGTCGAATCAAAATTTCGCGATCAACGTGTTGGACAAAACAAGAACTTTAGAACAAAGAAGTATTGGTAATGGTTAACTCTTTGCATTTCTTGAAACTTTTGAAAAATAGAGAATGAGAAAATTGAAGAAAGTGCGTTTTCACATTAGAATGAGCATAAACTCTCACAAACGAGTGTAATTTTGTGATAATTAAAGACAAAATAATGTTTTCTTGGTAACTAATCACTAAATCTTCTATTTATCGAATCTTTTGAAATATAGAGAATGAGAGAAACGAAGAAAGTGAGTTTTCACATTAGAGTGAGCATAAACTCTCACTAACGAGTGTAATTTTGTGATAATTAAAGACAAAATAATGTTTTCTTGGTAACTAATCACTAAATCTTCGTATTTGTCGAATCTAAATTTCGCTATCAACGTGTTGGACAAAACAAGAACTTTAGAACAAAGAAATATTGGTAATGGTTAACTCTTTGCAACTCTTGAAACTTTTGAAAAGTAGAGAATGAGAGAAACGAAGAAAGTCCGTTTTCACGTTAGAGTGAGCATAAACTCTCACAAACGAGTGTAATTTTGTGATAATTAAAGACAAAATAATGTTTTCTTGGTAACTAATCACTAAATCGTCGTATTTGTCGAATCTAAATTTCGCGATCAACGTGTTGGACAAAACAAGAACTTTAGAACAAAGAAGTATTAGTAATGGTTAACTCTTTGCATTTCTTAAAACTTTTGAAAAATAGAGAATGATAAAATTGAAGAAAGTGCGTTTTCACATTAGAATGAGCATAAACTCTCACAAACGAGTGTAATTTTGTGATAATTAAAGACAAAATAATGTTTTCTTGGTAACTAATCACTAAATCTTCTATTTATCGAATCTTAATTTCACTATCAACGTGTTGGCCAAAACAACAACTTTATTACAAAGATGTATTTGTAATGGTCAACTCTTTGCAATTCTTGAGTCTTTTGAAAAATAGAGAATGAGAAAATTGAAGAAAGTGCGTTTTCACATTAGAATAATAATTAAAGACAAAATAATGTTTTCTTGGTAACTAATCACTAAATCTTCGTATTTATCGAATCTTAATTTCACTATCAACGTGTTGGAAAAAACAACAACTTTAGAACAAAGATGTATTGGTAATGGTTAACTCTTTGCAATTCTTGAGTCTTTTGAAAAATAGAGAATGAGAAGATTGAAGAAAGTGCGTTTTCACATTAGAATGAGCATAAACTCTCACAAACGAGTGTAATTTTGTGATAATTAAATACAAAATAATGTTTTCTTGGTAACTAATCACTAAATCTTCGTATTTGTCGAATCTAAATTTCGCTATCAACGTGTTGGACAAAACAAGAACTTTAGAACAAAGAAGTATTGGTAATGGTTAACTCTTTGCAATTCTTGAGTCTTTTGAAAAATAGAGAATGAGAAAATTGAAGAAAGTGCGTTTTCACATTAGAATAATAATTAAAGACAAAATAATGTTTTCTTGGTAACTAATCACTAAATCTTCGTATATATCGAATCTTAATTTCACTATCAACGTGTTGGAAAAAACAACTTTAGAACAAAGATGTATTGGTAATGGTTAACTCTTTGCAATTCTTGAGTCTTTTGAAAAATAGAGAATGAAAAAATTGAAGAAAGTGCGTTTTCACATTAGAATGAGCATAAACTCTCACAAACGAGTGTAGATTTGTGATAATTAAAGACAAAATAATGTTTTCTTGGTAACTAATCACTAAATCTTCGTATTTGTCGAATCTAAATTTCGCTATCAACGTGTTGGAAAAAACAAGAACTTTAGAACAAAGAAGTATTGGTAATGGTTAACTCTTTGCAACTCTTGAAACTTTTGAAAAGTAGAGAATTAGAGAAACGAAGAAAGTCCGTTTTCACATTAGAGTGAGCATAAACTCTCACAAACGAGTATAATTTTGTGATAATTAAAGACAAAATAATGTTTTCTTGGTAACTAATCACTAAATCTTCGTATTTATCGAATCTTAATTTCACTATCAACGTGTTGGCCAAAACAACAACTTTATTACAAAGATGTATTTGTAATGGTCAACTCTTTGCAATTCTTGAGTCTTTTGAAAAATAGAGAATGAGAAAATTGAAGAAAGTGCGTTTTCATATTAGAATAATAATTAAAGACAAAATAATGTTTTCTTGGTAACTAATCACTAAATCTTCGTATTTATCGAATCTTAATTTCACTATCAACGTGTTGGAAAAAACAACAACTTTAGAACAAATATGTATTGGTAATGGTTAACTCTTTGCAATTCTTGAGTCTTTTGAAAAATAGAGAATGAGAAGATTGAAGAAAGTGCGTTTTCACATTAGAATGAGCATAAACTCTCACAAACGAGTGTAATTTTGTGTTAATTAAATACAAAATAATGTTTTCTTGGTAACTAATCACTAAATCTTCGTATTTGTCGAATCTAAATTTCGCTATCAACGTGTTGGACAAAACAAGAACTTTAGAACAAAGAAGTATTGGTATTGGTTAACTCTTTGCAACTCTTGAAACTTTTGAAAAGTAGAGAATGAGAGAAACGAAGAAAGTGCGTTTTCACATTAGAGTGAGCATAAACTCTCACTAACGAGTGTGATTTTTTGATAATTAAAGACACCATAATGTTTTCTTGGCTAAATCTCCGTACTTATCGAATCTTAATTTCACTATCAACGTGTTAGACAAAACAACAACTTTAGAACAAAGATGTATTGGTAATGGTTAACTCTTTGCAATTCTTGAGTCTTTTGAAATATAGAGAATGAGAGAAACGAAGAAAGTGAGTTTTCACATTAGAGTGAGCATAAACTCTCAATAACGAGTGTAATTTTGTGATAATTAAAGACAAAATAATGTTTTCTTGGTAACTAATCACTAAATCTTCGTATTTGTCGAATCTAAATTTCGCGATCAACGTGTTGGACAAAACTAGAACTTTAGAACAAAGAAGTATTGGTAATGGTTAACTCTTTGCATTTCTTGAAACTTTTGAAAAGTAGAAAATGAGAGAAATGAAGAAAGTCCGTTTTCACATTAGAGTGAGCATAAACTCTCACAAACGAGTGTAATTTTGTGATAATTAAAGACAAAATAATGTTTTCTTGGTAATTAATCACTAAATCTTCGTATTTATCGAATCTTAATTTCACTATCAACGTGTTGGGCAAAACAACAACTTTATTATAAAGATGTATTGGTAATGGTTAACTCTTTGCAATTCTTGAGTCTTTTGAAAAATAGAGAATGAGAAAATTGAAGAAAGTGCGTTTTCACATTAGAATAATAATTAAAGACAAAATGATGTTTTCTTGGTAAGTAATCACTAAATCTTCCTATTTATCGAATCTTAATTTCACTATCAACTTGTTGGCCAAAACAACAACTTTATTACAAAGATGTATTGGTAATGGTTAACTCTTTGCAATTCTTGAGTCTTTTGAAAAATAGAGAATGAGAAAATTGAAGAAAGTGCGTTTTCACATTAGAATAATAATTAAAGACAAAATAATGTTTTCTTGGTAACTAATCACTAAATCTTCGTATATATCGAAACTTAATTTCACTATCAACGTGTTGGAAAAAACAACAACTTTAGAACAAAGATGTATTGGTAATGGTTAACTCTTTGCAATTCTTGAGTCTTTTGAAAAATAGAGAATGAAAAAATTGAAGAAAGTGTGTTTTCACATTAGAATGAGCATATACTCTCACAAACGAGTGTAATTTTGTGATAATTAAAGACAAAATAATGTTTTCTTGGTAACTAATCACGAAATCTTCGTATTTGTCGAATCTAAATTTCGCTATCAACATGTTTCACAAAACAAGAACTTTAGAACAAAGAAGTATTGGTAATGGTTAACTCTTTGCAACTCTTGAAACTTTTGAAAAGTAGAGAATGAGAGAAACGAAGAAAGTGCGTTTTCACATTAGAGTGAGCATAAACTCTCACTAACGAGTGTGATTTTTTGATAATTAAAGACACCATAATGTTTTCTTGGCTAAATCTCCGTACTTATCGAATCTTAATTTCACTATCAACGTGTTAGACAAAACAACAACTTTAGAACAAAGATGTATTGGTAATGGTTAACTCTTTGCAATTCTTGAGTCTTTTGAAATATAGAGAATGAGAGAAACGAAGAAAGTGAGTTTTCACATTAGAGTGAGCATAAACTCTCACTAACGAGTGTAATTTTGTGATAATTAAAGACAAAATAATGTTTTCTTGGTAACTAATCACTAAATCTTCGTATTTGTCGAATCTAAATTTCGCGATCAACGTGTTGGACAAAACTAGAACTTTAGAACAAAGAAGTATTGGTAATGGTTAACTCTTTGCATTTCTTGAAACTTTTGAAAAGTAGAGAATGAGAGAAATGAAGAAAGTCCGTTTTCACATTAGAGTGAGCATAAACTCTCACAAACGAGTGTAATTTTGTGATAATTAAAGACAAAATAATGTTTTCTTGGTAACTAATCACTAAATCTTCGTATTTATCGAATCTTAATTTCACTATCAACGTGTTGGCCAAAACAACAACTTTATTACAAAGATGTATTGGTAATGGTTAACTCTTTGCAATTCTTGAGTCTTTTGAAAAATAGAGAATGAGAAAATTGAAGAAAGTGCGTTTTCACATTAGAATAATAATTAAAGACAAAATGATGTTTTCTTGGTAACTAATCACTAAATCTTCGTATTTATCGAATCTTAATTTCACTATCAACTTGTTGGCCAAAACAACAACTTTATTACAAAGATGTATTGGTAATTGTTAACTCTTTGCAATTCTTGAGTCTTTTGAAAAATAGAGAATGAGAAAATTGAAGAAAGTGCGTTTTCACATTAGAATAATAATTAAAGACAAAATAATGTTTTCTTGGTAACTAATCACTAAATCTTCGTATATATCGAATCTTAATTTCACTATCAACGTGTTGGAAAAAACAACAACTTTAGAACAAAGATGTATTGGTAATGGTTAACTCTTTGCAATTCTTGAGTCATTTGAAAAATAGAGAATGAAAAAAATTGAAGAAAGTGCGTTTTCACATTAGAATGAGCATAAACTCTCACAAACGAGTGTAATTTTGTGATAATTAAAGACAAAATAATGTTTTCTTGGTAACTAATCACTAAATCTTCGTATTTGTCGAATCTAAATTTCGCTATCAATGTGTTGGACAAAACAAGAACTTTAGAACAAAGAAGTATTGGTAATGGTTAACTCTTTGCAACTCTTGAAACTTTTGAAAAGTAGAGAATGAGAGAAACGAAGAAAGTCCGTTTTCACATTAGAGTGAGCATAAACTCTCACAAACGAGTGTAATTTTGTGATAATTAAAGACAAAATAATGTTTTCTTGGTAACTAATCACTAAATCTTCGAATTTGTCGAATCTAAATTTCGCGATCAACGTGTTGGACAAAACAAGAACTTTAGAACAAAGAAGTATTGGTAATGGTTAACTCTTTGCATTTCTTGAAACTTTTGAAAAATAGAGAATGAGAAAATTGAAGAAAGTGCGTTTTCACATTAGAATGAGCATAAACTCTCACAAACGAGTGTAATTTTGTGATAATTAAAGACAAAATAATGTTTTCTTGGTAACTAATCACTAAATCTTCGTATTTGTCGAATCTAAATTTCGCTATCAACGTGTTGGACAAAACAAGAACTTTAGAACAAAAAAGTATTGGTAATGGTTAACTCTTTGCAACTCTTGAAACTTTTGAAAAGTAGAGAATGAGAGAAACGAAGAAAGTCCGTTTTCACATTAGAGTGAGCATAAACTCTCACAAACGAGTGTAATTTTGTGATAATTAAAGACAAAATAATGTTTTCTTGGTAACTAATCACTAAATCGTCGTATTTGTCGAATCTAAATTTCGCGATCAACGTGTTGGACAAAACAAGAACTTTAGAACAAAGAAGTATTAGTAATGGTTAACTCTTTGCATTTCTTAAAACTTTTGAAAAATAGAGAATGAGAAAATTGAAGAAAGTGCGTTTTCACATTAGAATGAGCATAAACTCTCACAAACGAGTGTAATTTTGTGATAATTAAAGACAAAATAATGTTTTCTTGGTAACTAATCACTAAATCTTCGTATTTATCGAATCTTAATTTCACTATCAACGTGTTGGCCAAAACAACAACTTTATTACAAAGATGTATTGGTAATGGTTAACTCTTTGCAATTCTTGAGTCTTTTGAAAAATAGAGAATGAGAAAATTGAAGAAAGTGCGTTTTCACATTAGAATAATAATTAAAGACAAAATAATGTTTTCTTGGTAACTAATCACTAAATCTTCGTATATATCGAATCTTAATTTCACTATCAACGTGTTGGAAAAAACAACAACTTTAGAACAAAGATGTATTGGTAATGGTTAACTCTTTGCAATTCTTGAGTCATTTGAAAAATAGAGAATGAAAAAAATTGAAGAAAGTGCGTTTTCACATTAGAATGAGCATAAACTCTCACAAACGAGTGTAATTTTGTGATAATTAAAGACAAAATAATGTTTTCTTGGTAACTAATCACTAAATCTTCGTATTTGTCGAATCTAAATTTCGCTATCAACGTGTTGGACAAAACAAGAACTTTAGAACAAAAAAGTATTGGTAATGGTTAACTCTTTGCAACTCTTGAAACTTTTGAAAAGTAGAGAATGAGAGAAACGAAGAAAGTCCGTTTTCACATTAGAGTGAGCATAAACTCTCACAAACGAGTGTAATTTTGTGATAATTAAAGACAAAATAATGTTTTCTTGGTAACTAATCACTAAATCGTCGTATTTGTCAAATCTAAATTTCGCGATCAACGTGTTGGACAAAACAAGAACTTTAGAACAAAGAAGTATTAGTAATGGTTAACTCTTTGCATTTCTTAAAACTTTTGAAAAATAGAGAATGAGAAAATTGAAGAAAGTGCGTTTTCACATTAGAATGAGCATAAACTCTCACAAACGAGTGTAATTTTGTGATAATTAAAGACAAAACAATGTTTTCTTGGTAACTAATCACTAAATCTTCGTATTTATCGAATCTTAATTTCACTATCAACGTGTTGGCCAAAACAACAACTTTATTACAAAGATGTATTGGTAATGGTTAACTCTTTGCAATTCTTGAGGTTTTTGAAAAATAGAGAATGAGAAAATTGAAGAAAGTGCGTTTTCACATTAGAATAATAATAAAAGACAAAATAATGTTTTCTTGGTAACTAATCACTAAATCTTCGTATTTATCGAATCTTAATTTCACTATCAACGTGTTGGAAAAAAAAACAACTTTAGAACAAAGATGTATTGGTAATGGTTAACTCTTTGCAATTCTTGAGTCTTTTGAAAAATAGAGAATGAGAAAATTGAAGAAAGTGCGTTTTCACATTAGAATAATAATTAAAGACAAAATGATGTTTTCTTGGTAACTAATCACTAAATCTTCGTATTTATCGAATCTTAATTTCACTATCAACGTGTTGGACAAAACAAGAACTTTTGAACAAAGAAGTATTGGTATTGGTTAACTCTTTGCAACTCTTGAAACTTTTGAAAAGTAGAGAATGAGAGAAACGAAGAAAGTGCGTTTTCACATTAGAGTGAGCATAAACTCTCACTAACGAGTGTGATTTTTTGATAATTAAAGACACCATAATGTTTTCTTGGCTAAATCTCCGTACTTATCGAATCTTAATTTCATTATCAACGTGTTAGACAAAACAACAACTTTGGAACAAAGATGTATTGGTAATGGTTAACTCTTTGAAATTCTTGAAACTTTTGAAAAATAGAGAATGAGAGAAATCAAGAAAGTACGTTTTCACATTAGAGTGAGCATAAACTCTAACAAACGAGTGTAATTTTGTGATAATTAAAGACAAAATAATGTTTTCTTGGTAACTAATCACTAAATCTTCGTATTTGTCAAATCTAAATTTCGCTATCAACGTGTTGGACAAAATAAGAACTTTAGAACAAAGAAGTATTGGTAATGGTTAACTCTTTGCAACTCTTGAAACTTTTGAAAAGTAGAGAATGAGAGAAACGAAGAAAGTCCGTTTTCACATTAGAGTGAGCATAAACTCTCACAAACGAGTGTAATTTTGTGATAATTAAAGACAAAATAATGTTTTCTTGGTAACTAATCACTAAATCGTCGTATTTGTCGAATCTAAATTTCGCGATCAACGTGTTGGACAAAACAAGAACTTTAGAACAAAGAAGTATTAGTAATGGTTAACTCTTTGCATTTCTTAAAACTTTTGAAAAATAGAGAATGAGAAAATTGAAGAAAGTGCGTTTTCACATTAGAATGAGCATAAACTCTCACAAACGAGTGTAATTTTGTGATAATTAAAGACAAAATAATGTTTTCTTGGTAACTAATCACTAAATCTTCGTATTTATCGAATCTTAATTTCACTATCAACGTGTTGGCCAAAACAACAACTTTATTACAAAGATGTATTGGTAATGGTTAACTCTTTGCAATTCTTGAGTCTTTTGAAAAATAGAGAATGAGAAAATTGAAGAAAGTGCGTTTTCACATTAGAATAATAATTAAAGACAAAATAATGTTTTCTTGGTAACTAATCACTAAATCTTCGTATATATCGAATCTTAATTTCACTATCAACGTGTTGGAAAAAACAACAACTTTAGAACAAAGATGTATTGGTAATGGTTAACTCTTTGCAATTCTTGAGTCATTTGAAAAATAGAGAATGAAAAAAATTGAAGAAAGTGCGTTTTCACATTAGAATGAGCATAAACTCTCACAAACGAGTGTAATTTTGTGATAATTAAAGACAAAATAATGTTTTCTTGGTAACTAATCACTAAATCTTCGTATTTGTCGAATCTAAATTTCGCTATCAACGTGTTGGACAAAACAAGAACTTTAGAACAAAAAAGTATTGGTAATGGTTAACTCTTTGCAACTCTTGAAACTTTTGAAAAGTAGAGAATGAGAGAAACGAAGAAAGTCCGTTTTCACATTAGAGTGAGCATAAACTCTCACAAACGAGTGTAATTTTGTGATAATTAAAGACAAAATAATGTTTTCTTGGTAACTAATCACTAAATCGTCGTATTTGTCAAATCTAAATTTCGCGATCAACGTGTTGGACAAAACAAGAACTTTAGAACAAAGAAGTATTAGTAATGGTTAACTCTTTGCATTTCTTAAAACTTTTGAAAAATAGAGAATGAGAAAATTGAAGAAAGTGCGTTTTCACATTAGAATGAGCATAAACTCTCACAAACGAGTGTAATTTTGTGATAATTAAAGACAAAACAATGTTTTCTTGGTAACTAATCACTAAATCTTCGTATTTATCGAATCTTAATTTCACTATCAACGTGTTGGCCAAAACAACAACTTTATTACAAAGATGTATTGGTAATGGTTAACTCTTTGCAATTCTTGAGGTTTTTGAAAAATAGAGAATGAGAAAATTGAAGAAAGTGCGTTTTCACATTAGAATAATAATAAAAGACAAAATAATGTTTTCTTGGTAACTAATCACTAAATCTTCGTATTTATCGAATCTTAATTTCACTATCAACGTGTTGGAAAAAAAAACAACTTTAGAACAAAGATGTATTGGTAATGGTTAACTCTTTGCAATTCTTGAGTCTTTTGAAAAATAGAGAATGAGAAAATTGAAGAAAGTGCGTTTTCACATTAGAATAATAATTAAAGACAAAATGATGTTTTCTTGGTAACTAATCACTAAATCTTCGTATTTATCGAATCTTAATTTCACTATCAACGTGTTGGACAAAACAAGAACTTTTGAACAAAGAAGTATTGGTATTGGTTAACTCTTTGCAACTCTTGAAACTTTTGAAAAGTAGAGAATGAGAGAAACGAAGAAAGTGCGTTTTCACATTAGAGTGAGCATAAACTCTCACTAACGAGTGTGATTTTTTGATAATTAAAGACACCATAATGTTTTCTTGGCTAAATCTCCGTACTTATCGAATCTTAATTTCATTATCAACGTGTTAGACAAAACAACAACTTTGGAACAAAGATGTATTGGTAATGGTTAACTCTTTGAAATTCTTGAAACTTTTGAAAAATAGAGAATGAGAGAAATCAAGAAAGTACGTTTTCACATTAGAGTGAGCATAAACTCTAACAAACGAGTGTAATTTTGTGATAATTAAAGACAAAATAATGTTTTCTTGGTAACTAATCACTAAATCTTCGTATTTGTCAAATCTAAATTTCGCTATCAACGTGTTGGACAAAATAAGAACTTTAGAACAAAGAAGTATTGGTAATGGTTAACTCTTTGCAATTCTTGAAACTTTTGAAAAGTAGAGAATGAGAGAAACGAAGAAAGTACGTTTTCACATTAGAGTGAGCATAAACTCTCACAAACGAGTGTAATTTTGTGATAATTAAAGACAAAATAATGTTTTCTTGGTAACTAATCACTAAATCTTCGTATTTATCGAATCTAAATTTCACGATCAACGTGTTAGACAAAACAAGTACTTTAGAACAAAGAAGTATTGGTAATGGTTAACTCTTTGCATTTCTTGAAACTTTTGAAAAATAGAGAATGAAAAAATTGAAGAAAGTGCGTTTTCACATTAGAATGAGCATAAACTCTCACAAACGAGTGTAATTTTGTGATAATTAAAGACAAAATAATGTTTTCTTGGTAACTAATCACTAAATCTTCTATTTATCGAATTTTAATTTCACTATCAACGTGTTGGCCAAAACAACAACTTTATTAAAAAGATGTATTGGTAATGGTTAACTCTTTGCAATTCTTGAGTCTTTTGAAAAATAGAGAATGAGAAAATTGAAGAAAGTGCGTTTTCACATTAGAATAATAATTAAAGACAAAATAATGTTTTCTTGGTAACTAATCACTAAATCTTCGTATTTATCGAATCTTAATTTCACTATCAACGTGTTGGAAAAAACAACAACTTTAGAACAAAGATGTATTGGTAATGGTTAACTCTTTGCAATTCTTGAGTCTTTTGAAAAATAGAGAATGAAAAAATTGAAGAAAGTGCGTTTTCACATTAGAATGAGCATAAACTCTAAAAAACGAGTGTAATTTTGTGATAATTAAAGACAAAATAATGTTTTCTTGGTAACTAATCACTAAATCTTCGTATTTGTCGAATCTAAATTTCGCTATCAACGTGTTGGACAAAACAAGAACTTTAGAGCAAAAAAGTATTGGTAATGGTTAACTCTTTGCAACTCTTGAAACTTTTGAAAAGTAGAGAATGAGAGAAACGAAGAAAGTCCGTTTTCACATTAGAGTGAGCATAAAATCTCACAAACGAGTGTAATTTTGTGATAATTAAAGACAAAATAATGTTTTCTTGGTAACTAATCACTAAATCGTCGTATTTGTCGAACCTAAATTTCGCGATCAACGTGTTGGACAAAACAAGAACTTTAGAACAAAGAAGTATTAGTAATGGTTAACTCTTTGCATTTCTTAAAACTTTTGAAAAATAGAGAATGAGAAAATTGAAGAAAGTGCGTTTTCACATTAGAATGAGCATAAACTCTCACAAACGAGTGTAATTTTGTGATAATTAAAGACAAAATAATGTTTTCTTGGTAACTAATCACTAAATTTTCGTATTTATCGAATCTTAATATCACTATCAACGTGTTGGCCAAAACAACAACTTTATTACAAAGATGTATTGGTAATGGTTAACTCTTTGCAATTCTTGAGTCTTTTGAAAAATAGAGAATGAGAAAATTGAAGAAAGTGCGTTTTCACATTAGAATAATAATTAAAGACAAAATAATGTTTTCTTGGTAACTAATCACTAAATCTTCGTATATATCGAATCTTAATTTCACTATCAACGTGTTGGAAAAAACAACAACTTTAGAACAAAGATGTATTGGTAATGGTTAACTCTTTGCAATTCTTGAGTCATTTGAAAAATAGAGAATGAAAAAAATTGAAGAAAGTGCGTTTTCACATTAGAATGAGCATAAACTCTCACAAACGAGTGTAATTTTGTGATAATTAAAGACAAAATAATGTTTTCTTGGCAACTAATCACTAAATCTTCGTATTTGTCGAATCTAAATTTCGCTATCAACGTGTTGGACAAAACAAGAACTTTAGAACAAAGAAGTATTGGTAATGGTTAACTCTTTGCAACTCTTGAAACTTTTGAAAAGTAGAGAATGAGAGAAACGAAGAAAGTCCGTTTTCATATTAGAGTGAGCATAAACTCTCACAAACGAGTGTAATTTTGTGATAATTAAAGACAAAATAATGTTTTCTTGGTAACTAATCACTAAATCTTCGAATTTGTCGAATCTAAATTTCGCGATCAACGTGTTGGACAAAACAAGAACTTTAGAACAAAGAAGTATTGGTAATGGTTAACTCTTTGCATTTCTTGAAACTTTTGAAAAATAGAGAATGAGAAAATTGAAGAAAGTGCGTTTTCACATTAGAATGAGCATAAACTCACACAAACGAGTGTAATTTTGTGATAATTAAAGACAAAATAATGTTTTCTTGGTAACTAATCACTAAATCTTCGTATTTATCGAATCTTAATTTCACTATCAACGTGTTGGCCAAAACAACAACTTTATTACAAAGATGTATTGGTAATGGTTAACTCTTTGCAATTCTTGAGGTTTTTGAAAAATAGAGAATGAGAAAATTGAAGAAAGTGCGTTTTCACATTAGAATAATAATAAAAGACAAAATAATGTTTTCTTGGTAACTAATCACTAAATCTTCGTATTTATCGAATCTTAATTTCACTATCAACGTGTTGGAAAAAAAAACAACTTTAGAACAAAGATGTATTGGTAATGGTTAACTCTTTGCAATTCTTGAGTCTTTTGAAAAATAGAGAATGAGAAAATTGAAGAAAGTGCGTTTTCACATTAGAATAATAATTAAAGACAAAATGATGTTTTCTTGGTAACTAATCACTAAATCTTCGTATTTATCGAATCTTAATTTCACTATCAACGTGTTGGACAAAACAAGAACTTTTGAACAAAGAAGTATTGGTATTGGTTAACTCTTTGCAACTCTTGAAACTTTTGAAAAGTAGAGAATGAGAGAAACGAAGAAAGTGCGTTTTCACATTAGAGTGAGCATAAACTCTCACTAACGAGTGTGATTTTTTGATAATTAAAGACACCATAATGTTTTCTTGGCTAAATCTCCGTACTTATCGAATCTTAATTTCATTATCAACGTGTTAGACAAAACAACAACTTTGGAACAAAGATGTATTGGTAATGGTTAACTCTTTGAAATTCTTGAAACTTTTGAAAAATAGAGAATGAGAGAAATCAAGAAAGTACGTTTTCACATTAGAGTGAGCATAAACTCTAACAAACGAGTGTAATTTTGTGATAATTAAAGACAAAATAATGTTTTCTTGGTAACTAATCACTAAATCTTCGTATTTGTCAAATCTAAATTTCGCTATCAACGTGTTGGACAAAATAAGAACTTTAGAACAAAGAAGTATTGGTAATGGTTAACTCTTTGCAATTCTTGAAACTTTTGAAAAGTAGAGAATGAGAGAAACGAAGAAAGTACGTTTTCACATTAGAGTGAGCATAAACTCTCACAAACGAGTGTAATTTTGTGATAATTAAAGACAAAATAATGTTTTCTTGGTAACTAATCACTAAATCTTCGTATTTATCGAATCTAAATTTCACGATCAACGTGTTAGACAAAACAAGTACTTTAGAACAAAGAAGTATTGGTAATGGTTAACTCTTTGCATTTCTTGAAACTTTTGAAAAATAGAGAATGAGAAAATTGAAGAAAGTGCGTTTTCACATTAGAATTAGCATAAACTCTCACAAACGAGTGTAATTTTGTGATAATTAAAGACAAAATAATGTTTTCTTGGTAACTAATCACTAAATCTTCTATTTATCGAATTTTAATTTCACTATCAACGTGTTGGCCAAAACAACAACTTTATTAAAAAGATGTATTGGTAATGGTTAACTCTTTGCAATTCTTGAGTCTTTTGAAAAATAGAGAATGAGAAAATTGAAGAAAGTGCGTTTTCACATTAGAATAATAATTAAAGACAAAATAATGTTTTCTTGGTAACTAATCACTAAATCTTCGTATTTATCGAATCTTAATTTCACTATCAACGTGTTGGAAAAAACAACAACTTTAGAACAAAGATGTATTGGTAATGGTTAACTCTTTGCAATTCTTGAGTCTTTTGAAAAATAGAGAATGAAAAAATTGAAGAAAGTGCGTTTTCACATTAGAATGAGCATAAACTCTAAAAAACGAGTGTAATTTTGTGATAATTAAAGACAAAATAATGTTTTCTTGGTAACTAATCACTAAATCTTCGTATTTGTCGAATCTAAATTTCGCTATCAACGTGTTGGACAAAACAAGAACTTTAGAACAAAGAAGTATTGGTAATGGTTAACTCTTTGCAACTCTTGAAACTTTTGAAAAGTAGAGAATGAGAGAAACGAAGAAAGTCCGTTTTCACATTAGAGTGAGCATAAACTCTCACTAACGAGTGTAATTTTGTGATAATTAAAGACAAAATAATGTTTTCTTGGTAACTAATCACTAAATCTTCGTATTTATCGAATCTTAATTTCACTATCAACGTGTTGACCAAAACAACAACTTTATTATAAAGATGTATTGGTAATGGTTAACTCTTTGCAATTCTTGAGTCTTTTGAAAAATAGAGAATGAGAAAATTGAAGAAAGTGCGTTTTCACATTAGAATAATAATTAAAGACAAAATAATGTTTCCTTGGTAACTAATCACTAAATCTTCGTATTTATCGAATCTTAATTTCACTATCAACTTGTTGGCCAAAACAACAACTTTATTACAGAGATGTATTGGTAATGGTTAACTCTTTGCAATTCTTGAGTCTTTTGAAAAATAGAGAATGAAAAAATTGAAGAAAGTGCGTCTTCACATTAGAAAAATAATTAAAGACAAAATAATGTTTTCTTGGTAACTAATCATTAAATCTTCGTATTTATCGAATCTTAATTTCACTATCAACTTGTTGGCCAAAACAACAACTTTATTACAAAGATGTATTGGTAATGGTTAACTCTTTGCAATTCTTGAGTCTTTTGAAAAATAGAGAATGAGAAAATTGAAGAAAGTGCGTTTTCACATTAGAATAATAATTAAAGACAAAATAATGTTTTCTTGGTAACTAATCACTAAATCTTCGTATTTATCGAATCTTAATTTCACTATCAACGTGTTGGAAAAAACAACAACTTTATTACAAAGATGTATTGGTAATGGTTAACTCTTTGCAATTCTTGAGTCTTTTGAAAAATAGAGAATGAGAAGATTGAAGAAAGTGCATTTTCACATTAGAATGAGCATAAACTCTCACAAACGAGTGTAATTTTGTGATAATTAAATACAAAATAATGTTTTCTTGGTAACTAATCACTAAATCTTCGTATTTGTCGAATCTAAATTTCGCTATCAACGTGTTGGACAAAACAAGAACTTTAGAACAAAGAAGTATTGGTAATGGTTAACTCTTTGCATTTCTTGAAACTTTTGAAAAATAGAGAATGAGAAAATTGAAGAAAGTGCGTTTTCACATTAGAATGAGCATAAACTCTCACAAACGAGTGTAATTTTGTGATAATTAAAGACAAAATAATGTTTTCTTGGTAACTAATCACTAAATCTTCGTATTTGTCGAATCTAAATTTCGCTATCAACGTGTTGGATAAAACAAGAACTTTAGAACAAAAAAGTATTGGTAATGGTTAACTCTTTGCAACTCTTGAAACTTTTGAAAAGTAGAGAATGAGAGAAATGAAGAAAGTGCGTTTTCACATTATAGTGAGCATAAACTCTCACTAACGAGTGTGATTTTTTGATAATTAAAGACACCATAATATTTTCTTGGCTAAATCTCCGTACTTATCGAATCTTAATTTCACTATCAACGTGTTAGACAAAACAACAACTTTAGAACAAAGATGTATTGGTAATGGTTAACTCTTTGCAATTCTTGAGTCTTTTGAAATATAGAGAATGAGAGAACCGAAAAAAGTGCGTTTTCACATTAGAGTGAGCATAAACTCTCACAAACGAGTGTAATTTTGTGATAATTAAAGACAAAATAATGTTTTCTTGGTAACTAATCACTAAATCTTCGTATTTGTCGAATCTAAATTTCGCTATCAACGTGTTGGACAAAACAAGAACTTTAGAACAAAGAAGTATTGGTAATGGTTAACTCTTTGCATTTCTTGAAACTTTTGAAAAGTAGAGAATGAGAGAAACGAAGAAACTCTCACAAACGAGTGTAATTTTGTGATAATTAAAGACAAAATAATGTTTTCATGGTAACTAATCACTAAATCTTCGTATTTGTCGAATCTAAATTTCGCGATCAACGTGTTGGACAAAACAAGAACTTTAGAACAAAGAAGTATTGGTAATGGTTAACTCTTTGCATTTCTTGAAACTTTTGAAAAATAGAGAATGAGAAAATTGAAGAAAGTGCGTTTTCACATTAGAATGAGCATAAACTCTCACAAACGAGTGTAATTTTGTGATAATTAAAGACAAAATAATGTTATCTTGGTAACTAATCACGAAATCTTCGTATTTGTCGAATCTAAATTTCGCTATCAACGTGTTGGACAAAACAAGAACTTTTGAACAAAGAAGTATTGGTATTGGTTAACTCTTTGCAACTCTTGAAACTTTTGAAAAGTAGAGAATGAGAGAAACGAAGAAAGTGCATTTTCACATTAGAGTGAGCATAAACTCTCACTAACGAGTGTGATTTTTTGATAATTAAAGACAAAATAATGTTTTCTTGGTAACTAATCACTAAATCTTCGTATTTGTCGAATCTAAATTTCGCTATCAACGTGTTGGACAAAACAAGAACTTTAGAACAAAGAAGTATTGGTAATGGTTAACTCTTTGCAACTCTTGAAACTTTTGAAAAGTAGAGAATGAGAGAAACGAAGAAAGTCCGTTTTCACATTAGAGTGAGCATAAACTCTCACTAACGAGTGTAATTTTGTGATAATTAAAGATAAAATAATGTTTTCTTGGTAACTAATCACTAAATCTTCGTATTTATCGAATCTTAATTTCACTATCAACGTGTTGACCAAAACAACAACTTTATTATAAAGATGTATTGGTAATGGTTAACTCTTTGCAATTCTTGAGTCTTTTGAAAAATAGAGAATGAGAAAATTGAAGAAAGTGCGTTTTCACATTAGAATAATAATTAAAGACAAAATAATGTTTCCTTGGTAACTAATCACTAAATCTTCGTATTTATCGAATCTTAATTTCACTATCAACTTGTTGGCCAAAACAACAACTTTATTACAGAGATGTATTGGTAATGGTTAACTCTTTGCAATTCTTGAGTCTTTTGAAAAATAGAGAATGAAAAAATTGAAGAAAGTGCGTCTTCACATTAGAAAAATAATTAAAGACAAAATAATGTTTTCTTGGTAACTAATCATTAAATCTTCGTATTTATCGAATCTTAATTTCACTATCAACTTGTTGGCCAAAACAACAACTTTATTACAGAGATGTATTGGTAATGGTTAACTCTTTGCAATTCTTGAGTCTTTTGAAAAATAGAGAATGAAAAAATTGAAGAAAGTGCGTCTTCACATTAGAAAAATAATTAAAGACAAAATAATGTTTTCTTGGTAACTAATCATTAAATCTTCGTATTTATCGAATCTTAATTTCACTATCAACTTGTTGGCCAAAACAACAACTTTATTACAAAGATGTATTGGTAATGGTTAACTCTTTGCAATTCTTGAGTCTTTTGAAAAATAGAGAATGAGAAAATTGAAGAAAGTGCGTTTTCACATTAGAATAATAATTAAAGACAAAATAATGTTTTCTTGGTAACTAATCACTAAATCTTCGTATTTATCGAATCTTAATTTCACTATCAACGTGTTGGAAAAAACAACAACTTTATTACAAAGATGTATTGGTAATGGTTAACTCTTTGCAATTCTTGAGTCTTTTGAAAAATAGAGAATGAGAAGATTGAAGAAAGTGCGTTTTCACATTAGAATGAGCATAAACTCTCACAAACGAGTGTAATTTTGTGATAATTAAATACAAAATAATGTTTTCTTGGTAACTAATCACTAAATCTTCGTATTTGTCGAATCTAAATTTCGCTATCAACGTGTTGGACAAAACAAGAACTTTAGAACAAAGAAGTATTGGTAATGGTTAACTCTTTGCATTTCTTGAAACTTTTGAAAAATAGAGAATGAGAAAATTGAAGAAAGTGCGTTTTCACATTAGAATGAGCATAAACTCTCACAAACGAGTGTAATTTTGTGATAATTAAAGACAAAATAATGTTTTCTTGGTAACTAATCACTAAATCTTCGTATTTGTCGAATCTAAATTTCGCTATCAACGTGTTGGATAAAACAAGAACTTTAGAACAAAAAAGTATTGGTAATGGTTAACTCTTTGCAACTCTTGAAACTTTTGAAAAGTAGAGAATGAGAGAAACGAAGAAAGTGCGTTTTCACATTATAGTGAGCATAAACTCTCACTAACGAGTGTGATTTTTTGATAATTAAAGACACCATAATATTTTCTTGGCTAAATCTCCGTACTTATCGAATCTTAATTTCACTATCAACGTGTTAGACAAAACAACAACTTTAGAACAAAGATGTATTGGTAATGGTTAACTCTTTGCAATTCTTGAGTCTTTTGAAATATAGAGAATGAGAGAACCGAAAAAAGTGCGTTTTCACATTAGAGTGAGCATAAACTCTCACAAACGAGTGTAATTTTGTGATAATTAAAGACAAAATAATGTTTTCTTGGTAACTAATCACTAAATCTTCGTATTTGTCGAATCTAAATTTCGCTATCAACGTGTTGGACAAAACAAGAACTTTAGAACAAAGAAGTATTGGTAATGGTTAACTCTTTGCATTTCTTGAAACTTTTGAAAAGTAGAGAATGAGAGAAACGAAGAAACTCTAACAAACGAGTGTAATTTTGTGATAATTAAAGACAAAATAATGTTTTCATGGTAACTAATCACTAAATCTTCGTATTTGTCGAATCTAAATTTTGCGATCAACGTGTTGGACAAAACAAGAACTTTAGAACAAAGAAGTATTGGTAATGGTTAACTCTTTGCATTTCTTGAAACTTTTGAAAAATAGAGAATGAGAAAATTGAAGAAAGTGCGTTTTCACATTAGAATGAGCATAAACTCTCACAAACGAGTGTAATTTTGTGATAATTAAAGACAAAATAATGTTATCTTGGTAACTAATCACGAAATCTTCGTATTTGTCGAATCTAAATTTCGCTATCAACGTGTTGGACAAAACAAGAACTTTTGAACAAAGAAGTATTGGTATTGGTTAACTCTTTGCAACTCTTGAAACTTTTGAAAAGTAGAGAATGAGAGAAACGAAGAAAGTGCATTTTCACATTAGAGTGAGCATAAACTCTCACTAACGAGTGTGATTTTTTGATAATTAAAGACAAAATAATGTTTTCTTGGTAACTAATCACTAAATCTTCGTATTTGTCGAATCTAAATTTCGCTATCAACGTGTTGGACAAAACAAGAACTTTAGAACAAAGAAGTATTGGTAATGGTTAACTCTTTGCAACTCTTGAAACTTTTGAAAAGTAGAGAATGAGAGAAACGAAGAAAGTCCGTTTTCACATTAGAGTGAGCATAAACTCTCACTAACGAGTGTAATTTTGTGATAATTAAAGACAAAATAATGTTTTCTTGGTAACTAATCACTAAATCTTCGTATTTATCGAATCTTAATTTCACTATCAACGTGTTGACCAAAACAACAACTTTATTATAAAGATGTATTGGTAATGGTTAACTCTTTGCAATTCTTGAGTCTTTTGAAAAATAGAGAATGAGAAAATTGAAGAAAGTGCGTTTTCACATTAGAATAATAATTAAAGACAAAATAATGTTTCCTTGGTAACTAATCACTAAATCTTCGTATTTATCGAATCTTAATTTCACTATCAACTTGTTGGCCAAAACAACAACTTTATTACAGAGATGTATTGGTAATGGTTAACTCTTTGCAATTCTTGAGTCTTTTGAAAAATAGAGAATGAAAAAATTGAAGAAAGTGCGTCTTCACATTAGAAAAATAATTAAAGACAAAATAATGTTTTCTTGGTAACTAATCATTAAATCTTCGTATTTATCGAATCTTAATTTCACTATCAACTTGTTGGCCAAAACAACAACTTTATTACAAAGATGTATTGGTAATGGTTAACTCTTTGCAATTCTTGAGTCTTTTGAAAAATAGAGAATGAGAAAATTGAAGAAAGTGCGTTTTCACATTAGAATAATAATTAAAGACAAAATAATGTTTTCTTGGTAACTAATCACTAAATCTTCGTATTTATCGAATCTTAATTTCACTATCAACGTGTTGGAAAAAACAACAACTTTATTACAAAGATGTATTGGTAATGGTTAACTCTTTGCAATTCTTGAGTCTTTTGAAAAATAGAGAATGAGAAGATTGAAGAAAGTGCGTTTTCACATTAGAATGAGCATAAACTCTCACAAACGAGTGTAATTTTGTGATAATTAAATACAAAATAATGTTTTCTTGGTAACTAATCACTAAATCTTCGTATTTGTCGAATCTAAATTTCGCTATCAACGTGTTGGACAAAACAAGAACTTTAGAACAAAGAAGTATTGGTAATGGTTAACTCTTTGCATTTCTTGAAACTTTTGAAAAATAGAGAATGAGAAAATTGAAGAAAGTGCGTTTTCACATTAGAATGAGCATAAACTCTCACAAACGAGTGTAATTTTGTGATAATTAAAGACAAAATAATGTTTTCTTGGTAACTAATCACGAAATCTTCGTATTTGTCGAATCTAAATTTCGCTATCAACGTGTTTGACAAAACAAGAACTTTAGAACAAAGAAGTATTGGTAATGGTTAATTCTTTGCTACTCTTGAAACTTTTGAAAAGTAGAGAATGAGAGAAACGAAGAAAGTGCGTTTTCACATTAGAGTGAGCATAAACTCTCACTAACGAGTGTAATTTTGTGATAATTAAAGACAAAATAATGTTTTCTTGGTAACTAATCACTAAATCTTCGTATTTGTCGAATCTAAATTTCGCTATCAACGTGTTGGACAAAACAAGAACTTTAGAACAAAGAAGTATTGGTAATGGTTAACTCTTTGCATTTTTTGAAACTTTTGAAAAATAGAGAATGAGAAAATTGAAGAAAGTGCGTTTTCACATTAGAATGAGCATAAACTCTCACAAACGAGTGTAATTTTGTGATAATTAAAGAGAAAATAATGTTTTCTTGGTAACTAATCACTAAATCTTCGTATTTGTCGAATCTAAATTTCGCTATCAGCGTGTTGGACAAAACAAGAACTTTAGAACAAAGAAGTATTGGTAATGGTTAACTCTTTGCAACTCTTGAAACTTTTGAAAAATAGAGAATGAGAAAATTGAAGAAAGTGCGTTTTCACATTAGAATGAGCATAAACTCTCACAAACGAGTGTAATTTTGTGATAATTAAAGACAAAATAATGTTTTCTTGGTAACTAATCACGAAATCTTCGTATTTGTCGAATCTAAATTTCGCTATCAACGTGTTTGACAAAACAAGAACTTTAGAACAAAGAAGTATTGGTAATGGTTAACTCTTTGCAACTCTTGAAACTTTTGAAAAGTAGAGAATGAGAGAAACGAAGAAAGTGCGTTTTCACATTAGAGTGAGCATAAACTCTCACTAACGAGTGTAATTTTGTGATAATTAAACACAAAATAATGTTTTCTTGGTAACTAATCACTAAATCTTCGTATTTGTCGAATCTAAATTTCGCTATCAACGTGTTGGACAAAACAAGAACTTTAGAACAAAGAAGTATTGGTAATGGTTAACTCTTTGCATTTCTTGAAACTTTTGAAAAATAGAGAATGAGAAAATTGAAGAAAGTGCGTTTTCACATTAGAATGAGCATAAACTCTCACAAACGAGTGTAATTTTGTGATAATTAAAGAGAAAATAATGTTTTCTTGGTAACTAATCACTAAATCTTCGTATTTGTCGAATCTAAATTTCGCTATCAGCGTGTTGGACAAAACAAGAACTTTAGAACAAAGAAGTATTGGTAATGGTTAACTCTTTGCAACTCTTGAAACTTTTGAAAAATAGAGAATGAGGAAATTGAAGAAAGTGTGTTTTCACATTAGAATGAGCATAAACTCTCACAAACGAGTGTAATTTTGTGATAATTAAAGACAAAATAATGTTTTCTTGGTAACTAATCACTAAATCTGCGTATTTATCGAATCTTAATTTCACTATCAACTTGTTGGCCAAAACAACAACTTTATTACAAAGATGTATTGGTAATGGTTAACTCTTTGCAATTCATGAGTCTTTTGAAAAATAGAGAATGAGAAAATTGAAGAAAGTGCGTTTTCACATTAGAATAATAATTAAAGACAAAATAATGTTTTCTTGGTAACTAATCACTAAATCATCGTATTTATCGAATCTTAATTTCACTATCAACGTGTTGGAAAAAACAACAACTTTAGAACAAAGATGTATTGGTAATGGTTAATAACTCTTTGCAATTCTTGAGTCTTTTGAAAAATAGAGAATGAAATAATTGAAGAAAGTGCGTTTTCACATTAGAATGAGCACAAACTCTCACAAACGAGTGTAATTTTGTGATAATTAAAGACAAAATAATGTTTTCTTGGTAACTAATCACGAAATCTTCGTACTTATCGAATCTTAATTTCACTATCAACGTGTTAGACAAAACAACAACTTTAGAACAAAGATGTATTGGTAATGGTTAACTCTTTGCAATTCTTGAATCTTTTGAAATATAGAGAATGAGAGAAACAAAGAAAGTGCGTTTTCACATTAGAGTGAGCATAAACTCTCATTAACGAGTGTAATTTTGTGATAATTAAAGACAAAATAATGTTTTCTTGGTAACTAATCACTAAATCTTCGTATTTATCGAATCTTAATTTCACTATCAACGTGTTGGCCAAAACAACAACTTTATTATAAAGATGTATTGGTAATGGTTAACTCTTTGCAATTCTTGAGTCTTTTGAAAAATAGAGAATGAGAAAATTGAAGAAAGTGCGTTTTCACATTAGAATAATAATTAAAGACAAAATAATGTTTTCTTGGTAACTAATCACTAAATCTTCGTATATATCGAAACTTAATTTCACTATCAACGTGTTGGAAAAAACAACAACTTTAGAACAAAGATGTATTGGTAATGGTTAACTCTTTGCAATTCTTGAGTCTTTTGAAAAATAGAGAATGAAAAAATTGAAGAAAGTGTGTTTTCACATTAGAATGAGCATAAACTCTCACAAACGAGTGTAATTTTGTGATAATTAAAGACAAAATAATGTTTTCTTGGTAACTAATCACGAAATCTTCGTATTTGTCGAATCTAAATTTCGCTATCAACATGTTTCACAAAACAAGAACTTTAGAACAAAGAAGTATTGGTAATGGTTAACTCTTTGCAACTCTTGAAACTTTTGAAAAGTAGAGAATGAGAGAAACGAAGAAAGTGCGTTTTCACATTAGAGTGAGCATAAACTCTCACTAACGAGTGTGATTTTTTGATAATTAAAGACACCATAATGTTTTCTTGGCTAAATCTCCGTACTTATCGAATCTTAATTTCACTATCAACGTGTTAGACAAAACAACAACTTTAGAACAAAGATGTATTGGTAATGGTTAACTCTTTGCAATTCTTGAGTCTTTTGAAATATAGAGAATGAGAGAAACGAAGAAAGTGAGTTTTCACATTAGAGTGAGCATAAACTCTCACTAACGAGTGTAATTTTGTGATAATTAAAGACAAAATAATGTTTTCTTGGTAACTAATCACTAAATCTTCGTATTTGTCGAATCTAAATTTCGCGATCAACGTGTTGGACAAAACTAGAACTTTAGAACAAAGAAGTATTGGTAATGGTTAACTCTTTGCATTTCTTGAAACTTTTGAAAAGTAGAGAATGAGAGAAATGAAGAAAGTCCGTTTTCACATTAGAGTGAGCATAAACTCTCACAAACGAGTGTAATTTTGTGATAATTAAGGACAAAATAATGTTTTCTTGGTAACTAATCACTAAATCTTCGTATTTATCGAATCTTAATTTCACTATCAACGTGTTGGCCAAAACAACAACTTTATTACAAAGATGTATTGGTAATGGTTAACTCTTTGCAATTCTTGAGTCTTTTGAAAAATAGAGAATGAGAAAATTGAAGAAAGTGCGTTTTCACATTAGAATAATAATTAAAGACAAAATGATGTTTTCTTGGTAACTAATCACTAAATCTTCGTATTTATCGAATCTTAATTTCACTATCAACTTGTTGGCCAAAACAACAACTTTATTACAAAGATGTATTGGTAATTGTTAACTCTTTGCAATTCTTGAGTCTTTTGAAAAATAGAGAATGAGAAAATTGAAGAAAGTGCGTTTTCACATTAGAATAATAATTAAAGACAAAATAATGTTTTCTTGGTAACTAATCACTAAATCTTCGTATATATCGAATCTTAATTTCACTATCAACGTGTTGGAAAAAACAACAACTTTAGAACAAAGATGTATTGGTAATGGTTAACTCTTTGCAATTCTTGAGTCATTTGAAAAATAGAGAATGAAAAAAATTGAAGAAAGTGCGTTTTCACATTAGAATGAGCATAAACTCTCACAAACGAGTGTAATTTTGTGATAATTAAAGACAAAATAATGTTTTCTTGGTAACTAATCACTAAATCTTCGTATTTGTCGAATCTAAATTTCGCTATCAATGTGTTGGACAAAACAAGAACTTTAGAACAAAGAAGTATTGGTAATGGTTAACTCTTTGCAACTCTTGAAACTTTTGAAAAGTAGAGAATGAGAGAAACGAAGAAAGTCCGTTTTCACATTAGAGTGAGCATAAACTCTCACAAACGAGTGTAATTTTGTGATAATTAAAGACAAAATAATGTTTTCTTGGTAACTAATCACTAAATCTTCGAATTTGTCGAATCTAAATTTCGCGATCAACGTGTTGGACAAAACAAGAACTTTAGAACAAAGAAGTATTGGTAATGGTTAACTCTTTGCATTTCTTGAAACTTTTGAAAAATAGAGAATGAGAAAATTGAAGAAAGTGCGTTTTCACATTAGAATGAGCATAAACTCTCACAAACGAGTGTAATTTTGTGATAATTAAAGACAAAATAATGTTTTCTTGGTAACTAATCACTAAATCTTCGTATTTGTCGAATCTAAATTTCGCTATCAACGTGTTGGACAAAACAAGAACTTTAGAACAAAAAAGTATTGGTAATGGTTAACTCTTTGCAACTCTTGAAACTTTTGAAAAGTAGAGAATGAGAGAAACGAAGAAAGTCCGTTTTCACATTAGAGTGAGCATAAACTCTCACAAACGAGTGTAATTTTGTGATAATTAAAGACAAAATAGTGTTTTCTTGGTAACTAATCACTAAATCGTCGTATTTGTCGAATCTAAATTTCGCGATCAACGTGTTGGACAAAACAAGAACTTTAGAACAAAGAAGTATTAGTAATGGTTAACTCTTTGCATTTCTTAAAACTTTTGAAAAATAGAGAATGAGAAAATTGAAGAAAGTGCGTTTTCACATTAGAATGAGCATAAACTCTCACAAACGAGTGTAATTTTGTGATAATTAAAGACAAAATAATGTTTTCTTGGTAACTAATCACTAAATCTTCGTATTTATCGAATCTTAATTTCACTATCAACGTGTTGGCCAAAACAACAACTTTATTACAAAGATGTATTGGTAATGGTTAACTCTTTGCAATTCTTGAGTCTTTTGAAAAATAGAGAATGAGAAAATTGAAGAAAGTGCGTTTTCACATTAGAATAATAATTAAAGACAAAATAATGTTTTCTTGGTAACTAATCACTAAATCTTCGTATATATCGAATCTTAATTTCACTATCAACGTGTTGGAAAAAACAACAACTTTAGAACAAAGATGTATTGGTAATGGTTAACTCTTTGCAATTCTTGAGTCATTTGAAAAATAGAGAATGAAAAAAATTGAAGAAAGTGCGTTTTCACATTAGAATGAGCATAAACTCTCACAAACGAGTGTAATTTTGTGATAATTAAAGACAAAATAATGTTTTCTTGGTAACTAATCACTAAATCTTCGTATTTGTCGAATCTAAATTTCGCTATCAACGTGTTGGACAAAACAAGAACTTTAGAACAAAAAAGTATTGGTAATGGTTAACTCTTTGCAACTCTTGAAACTTTTGAAAAGTAGAGAATGAGAGAAACGAAGAAAGTCCGTTTTCACATTAGAGTGAGCATAAACTCTCACAAACGAGTGTAATTTTGTGATAATTAAAGACAAAATAATGTTTTCTTGGTAACTAATCACTAAATCGTCGTATTTGTCAAATCTAAATTTCGCGATCAACGTGTTGGACAAAACAAGAACTTTAGAACAAAGAAGTATTAGTAATGGTTAACTCTTTGCATTTCTTAAAACTTTTGAAAAATAGAGAATGACAAAATTGAAGAAAGTGCGTTTTCACATTAGAATGAGCATAAACTCTCACAAACGAGTGTAATTTTGTGATAATTAAAGACAAAACAATGTTTTCTTGGTAACTAATCACTAAATCTTCGTATTTATCGAATCTTAATTTCACTATCAACGTGTTGGCCAAAACAACAACTTTATTACAAAGATGTATTGGTAATGGTTAACTCTTTGCAATTCTTGAGGTTTTTGAAAAATAGAGAATGAGAAAATTGAAGAAAGTGCGTTTTCACATTAGAATAATAATAAAAGACAAAATAATGTTTTCTTGGTAACTAATCACTAAATCTTCGTATTTATCGAATCTTAATTTCACTATCAACGTGTTGGAAAAAAAAACAACTTTAGAACAAAGATGTATTGGTAATGGTTAACTCTTTGCAATTCTTGAGTCTTTTGAAAAATAGAGAATGAGAAAATTGAAGAAAGTGCGTTTTCACATTAGAATAATAATTAAAGACAAAATGATGTTTTCTTGGTAACTAATCACTAAATCTTCGTATTTATCGAATCTTAATTTCACTATCAACGTGTTGGACAAAACAAGAACTTTTGAACAAAGAAGTATTGGTATTGGTTAACTCTTTGCAACTCTTGAAACTTTTGAAAAGTAGAGAATGAGAGAAACGAAGAAAGTGCGTTTTCACATTAGAGTGAGCATAAACTCTCACTAACGAGTGTGATTTTTTGATAATTAAAGACACCATAATGTTTTCTTGGCTAAATCTCCGTACTTATCGAATCTTAATTTCATTATCAACGTGTTAGACAAAACAACAACTTTGGAACAAAGATGTATTGGTAATGGTTAACTCTTTGAAATTCTTGAAACTTTTGAAAAATAGAGAATGAGAGAAATCAAGAAAGTACGTTTTCACATTAGAGTGAGCATAAACTCTAACAAACGAGTGTAATTTTGTGATAATTAAAGACAAAATAATGTTTTCTTGGTAACTAATCACTAAATCTTCGTATTTGTCAAATCTAAATTTCGCTATCAACGTGTTGGACAAAATAAGAACTTTAGAACAAAGAAGTATTGGTAATGGTTAACTCTTTGCAACTCTTGAAACTTTTGAAAAGTAGAGAATGAGAGAAACGAAGAAAGTCCGTTTTCACATTAGAGTGAGCATAAACTCTCACAAACGAGTGTAATTTTGTGATAATTAAAGACAAAATAATGTTTTCTTGGTAACTAATCACTAAATCGTCGTATTTGTCGAATCTAAATTTCGCGATCAACGTGTTGGACAAAACAAGAACTTTAGAACAAAGAAGTATTAGTAATGGTTAACTCTTTGCATTTCTTAAAACTTTTGAAAAATAGAGAATGAGAAAATTGAAGAAAGTGCGTTTTCACATTAGAATGAGCATAAACTCTCACAAACGAGTGTAATTTTGTGATAATTAAAGACAAAATAATGTTTTCTTGGTAACTAATCACTAAATCTTCGTATTTATCGAATCTTAATTTCACTATCAACGTGTTGGCCAAAACAACAACTTTATTACAAAGATGTATTGGTAATGGTTAACTCTTTGCAATTCTTGAGTCTTTTGAAAAATAGAGAATGAGAAAATTGAAGAAAGTGCGTTTTCACATTAGAATAATAATTAAAGACAAAATAATGTTTTCTTGGTAACTAATCACTAAATCTTCGTATATATCGAATCTTAATTTCACTATCAACGTGTTGGAAAAAACAACAACTTTAGAACAAAGATGTATTGGTAATGGTTAACTCTTTGCAATTCTTGAGTCATTTGAAAAATAGAGAATGAAAAAAATTGAAGAAAGTGCGTTTTCACATTAGAATGAGCATAAACTCTCACAAACGAGTGTAATTTTGTGATAATTAAAGACAAAATAATGTTTTCTTGGTAACTAATCACTAAATCTTCGTATTTGTCGAATCTAAATTTCGCTATCAACGTGTTGGACAAAACAAGAACTTTAGAACAAAAAAGTATTGGTAATGGTTAACTCTTTGCAACTCTTGAAACTTTTGAAAAGTAGAGAATGAGAGAAACGAAGAAAGTCCGTTTTCACATTAGAGTGAGCATAAACTCTCACAAACGAGTGTAATTTTGTGATAATTAAAGACAAAATAATGTTTTCTTGGTAACTAATCACTAAATCGTCGTATTTGTCAAATCTAAATTTCGCGATCAACGTGTTGGACAAAACAAGAACTTTAGAACAAAGAAGTATTAGTAATGGTTAACTCTTTGCATTTCTTAAAACTTTTGAAAAATAGAGAATGAGAAAATTGAAGAAAGTGCGTTTTCACATTAGAATGAGCATAAACTCTCACAAACGAGTGTAATTTTGTGATAATTAAAGACAAAACAATGTTTTCTTGGTAACTAATCACTAAATCTTCGTATTTATCGAATCTTAATTTCACTATCAACGTGTTGGCCAAAACAACAACTTTATTACAAAGATGTATTGGTAATGGTTAACTCTTTGCAATTCTTGAGGTTTTTGAAAAATAGAGAATGAGAAAATTGAAGAAAGTGCGTTTTCACATTAGAATAATAATAAAAGACAAAATAATGTTTTCTTGGTAACTAATCACTAAATCTTCGTATTTATCGAATCTTAATTTCACTATCAACGTGTTGGAAAAAAAAACAACTTTAGAACAAAGATGTATTGGTAATGGTTAACTCTTTGCAATTCTTGAGTCTTTTGAAAAATAGAGAATGAGAAAATTGAAGAAAGTGCGTTTTCACATTAGAATAATAATTAAAGACAAAATTATGTTTTCTTGGTAACTAATCACTAAATCTTCGTATTTATCGAATCTTAATTTCACTATCAACGTGTTGGACAAAACAAGAACTTTTGAACAAAGAAGTATTGGTATTGGTTAACTCTTTGCAACTCTTGAAACTTTTGAAAAGTAGAGAATGAGAGAAACGAAGAAAGTGCGTTTTCACATTAGAGTGAGCATAAACTCTCACTAACGAGTGTGATTTTTTGATAATTAAAGACACCATAATGTTTTCTTGGCTAAATCTCCGTACTTATCGAATCTTAATTTCATTATCAACGTGTTAGACAAAACAACAACTTTGGAACAAAGATGTATTGGTAATGGTTAACTCTTTGAAATTCTTGAAACTTTTGAAAAATAGAGAATGAGAGAAATCAAGAAAGTACGTTTTCACATTAGAGTGAGCATAAACTCTAACAAACGAGTGTAATTTTGTGATAATTAAAGACAAAATAATGTTTTCTTGGTAACTAATCACTAAATCTTCGTATTTGTCAAATCTAAATTTCGCTATCAACGTGTTGGACAAAATAAGAACTTTAGAACAAAGAAGTATTGGTAATGGTTAACTCTTTGCAATTCTTGAAACTTTTGAAAAGTAGAGAATGAGAGAAACGAAGAAAGTACGTTTTCACATTAGAGTGAGCATAAACTCTCACAAACGAGTGTAATTTTGTGATAATTAAAGACAAAATAATGTTTTCTTGGTAACTAATCACTAAATCTTCGTATTTATCGAATCTAAATTTCACGATCAACGTGTTAGACAAAACAAGTACTTTAGAACAAAGAAGTATTGGTAATGGTTAACTCTTTGCATTTCTTGAAACTTTTGAAAAATAGAGAATGAGAAAATTGAAGAAAGTGCGTTTTCACATTAGAATGAGCATAAACTCTCACAAACGAGTGTAATTTTGTGATAATTAAAGACAAAATAATGTTTTCTTGGTAACTAATCACTAAATCTTCTATTTATCGAATTTTAATTTCACTATCAACGTGTTGGCCAAAACAACAACTTTATTAAAAAGATGTATTGGTAATGGTTAACTCTTTGCAATTCTTGAGTCTTTTGAAAAATAGAGAATGAGAAAATTGAAGAAAGTGCGTTTTCACATTAGAGTGAGCATAAACTCTAACAAACGAGTGTAATTTTGTGATAATTAAAGACAAAATAATGTTTTCTTGGTAACTAATCACTAAATCTTCGTATATATCGAATCTTAATTTCACTATCAACGTGTTGGAAAAAACAACAACTTTAGAACAAAGATGTATTGGTAATGGTTAACTCTTTGCAATTCTTGAGTCTTTTGAAAAATAGAGAATGAAAAAATTGAAGAAAGTGCGTTTTCACATTAGAATGAGCATAAACTCTAAAAAACGAGTGTAATTTTGTGATAATTAAAGACAAAATAATGTTTTCTTGGTAACTAATCACTAAATCTTCGTATTTGTCGAATCTAAATTTCGCTATCAACGTGTTGGACAAAACAAGAACTTTAGAGCAAAAAAGTATTGGTAATGGTTAACTCTTTGCAACTCTTGAAACTTTTGAAAAGTAGAGAATGAGAGAAACGAAGAAAGTCCGTTTTCACATTAGAGTGAGCATAAAATCTCACAAACGAGTGTAATTTTGTGATAATTAAAGACAAAATAATGTTTTCTTGGTAACTAATCACTAAATCGTCGTATTTGTCGAACCTAAATTTCGCGATCAACGTGTTGGACAAAACAAGAACTTTAGAACAAAGAAGTATTAGTAATGGTTAACTCTTTGCATTTCTTAAAACTTTTGAAAAATAGAGAATGAGAAAATTGAAGAAAGTGCGTTTTCACATTAGAATGAGCATAAACTCTCACAAACGAGTGTAATTTTGTGATAATTAAAGACAAAATAATGTTTTCTTGGTAACTAATCACTAAATTTTCGTATTTATCGAATCTTAATATCACTATCAACGTGTTGGCCAAAACAACAACTTTATTACAAAGATGTATTGGTAATGGTTAACTCTTTGCAATTCTTGAGTCTTTTGAAAAATAGAGAATGAGAAAATTGAAGAAAGTGCGTTTTCACATTAGAATAATAATTAAAGACAAAATAATGTTTTCTTGGTAACTAATCACTAAATCTTCGTATATATCGAATCTTAATTTCACTATCAACGTGTTGGAAAAAACAACAACTTTAGAACAAAGATGTATTGGTAATGGTTAACTCTTTGCAATTCTTGAGTCATTTGAAAAATAGAGAATGAAAAAAATTGAAGAAAGTGCGTTTTCACATTAGAATGAGCATAAACTCTCACAAACGAGTGTAATTTTGTGATAATTAAAGACAAAATAATGTTTTCTTGGCAACTAATCACTAAATCTTCGTATTTGTCGAATCTAAATTTCGCTATCAACGTGTTGGACAAAACAAGAACTTTAGAACAAAGAAGTATTGGTAATGGTTAACTCTTTGCAACTCTTGAAACTTTTGAAAAGTAGAGAATGAGAGAAACGAAGAAAGTCCGTTTTCACATTAGAGTGAGCATAAACTCTCACAAACGAGTGTAATTTTGTGATAATTAAAGACAAAATAATGTTTTCTTGGTAACTAATCACTAAATCTTCGAATTTGTCGAATCTAAATTTCGCGATCAACGTGTTGGACAAAACAAGAACTTTAGAACAAAGAAGTATTGGTAATGGTTAACTCTTTGCATTTCTTGAAACTTTTGAAAAATAGAGAATGAGAAAATTGAAGAAAGTGCGTTTTCACATTAGAATGAGCATAAACTCACACAAACGAGTGTAATTTTGTGATAATTAAAGACAAAATAATGTTTTCTTGGTAACTAATCACTAAATCTTCGTATTTATCGAATCTTAATTTCACTATCAACGTGTTGGCCAAAACAACAACTTTATTACAAAGATGTATTGGTAATGGTTAACTCTTTGCAATTCTTGAGGTTTTTGAAAAATAGAGAATGAGAAAATTGAAGAAAGTGCGTTTTCACATTAGAATAATAATAAAAGACAAAATAATGTTTTCTTGGTAACTAATCACTAAATCTTCGTATTTATCGAATCTTAATTTCACTATCAACGTGTTGGAAAAAAAAACAACTTTAGAACAAAGATGTATTGGTAATGGTTAACTCTTTGCAATTCTTGAGTCTTTTGAAAAATAGAGAATGAGAAAATTGAAGAAAGTGCGTTTTCACATTAGAATAATAATTAAAGACAAAATGATGTTTTCTTGGTAACTAATCACTAAATCTTCGTATTTATCGAATCTTAATTTCACTATCAACGTGTTGGACAAAACAAGAACTTTTGAACAAAGAAGTATTGGTATTGGTTAACTCTTTGCAACTCTTGAAACTTTTGAAAAGTAGAGAATGAGAGAAACGAAGAAAGTGCGTTTTCACATTAGAGTGAGCATAAACTCTCACTAACGAGTGTGATTTTTTGATAATTAAAGACACCATAATGTTTTCTTGGCTAAATCTCCGTACTTATCGAATCTTAATTTCATTATCAACGTGTTAGACAAAACAACAACTTTGGAACAAAGATGTATTGGTAATGGTTAACTCTTTGAAATTCTTGAAACTTTTGAAAAATAGAGAATGAGAGAAATCAAGAAAGTACGTTTTCACATTAGAGTGAGCATAAACTCTAACAAACGAGTGTAATTTTGTGATAATTAAAGACAAAATAATGTTTTCTTGGTAACTAATCACTAAATCTTCGTATTTGTCAAATCTAAATTTCGCTATCAACGTGTTGGACAAAATAAGAACTTTAGAACAAAGAAGTATTGGTAATGGTTAACTCTTTGCAATTCTTGAAACTTTTGAAAAGTAGAGAATGAGAGAAACGAAGAAAGTACGTTTTCACATTAGAGTGAGCATAAACTCTCACAAACGAGTGTAATTTTGTGATAATTAAAGACAAAATAATGTTTTCTTGGTAACTAATCACTAAATCTTCGTATTTATCGAATCTAAATTTCACGATCAACGTGTTAGACAAAACAAGTACTTTAGAACAAAGAAGTATTGGTAATGGTTAACTCTTTGCATTTCTTGAAACTTTTGAAAAATAGAGAATGAGAAAATTGAAGAAAGTGCGTTTTCACATTAGAATGAACATAAACTCTCACAAACGAGTGTAATTTTGTGATAATTAAAGACAAAATAATGTTTTCTTGGTAACTAATCACTAAATCTTCTATTTATCGAATTTTAATTTCACTATCAACGTGTTGGCCAAAACAACAACTTTATTAAAAAGATGTATTGGTAATGGTTAACTCTTTGCAATTCTTGAGTCTTTTGAAAAATAGAGAATGAGAAAATTGAAGAAAGTGCGTTTTCACATTAGAATAATAATTAAAGACAAAATAATGTTTTCTTGGTAACTAATCACTAAATCTTCGTATTTATCGAATCTTAATTTCACTATCAACGTGTTGGAAAAAACAACAACTTTAGAACAAAGATGTATTGGTAATGGTTAACTCTTTGCAATTCTTGAGTCTTTTGAAAAATAGAGAATGAAAAAATTGAAGAAAGTGCGTTTTCACATTAGAATGAGCATAAACTCTAAAAAACGAGTGTAATTTTGTGATAATTAAAGACAAAATAATGTTTTCTTGGTAACTAATCACTAAATCTTCGTATTTGTCGAATCTAAATTTCGCTATCAACGTGTTGGACAAAACAAGAACTTTAGAACAAAGAAGTATTGGTAATGGTTAACTCTTTGCAACTCTTGAAACTTTTGAAAAGTAGAGAATGAGAGAAACGAAGAAAGTCCGTTTTCACATTAGAGTGAGCATAAACTCTCACTAACGAGTGTAATTTTGTGATAATTAAAGACAAAATAATGTTTTCTTGGTAACTAATCACTAAATCTTCGTATTTATCGAATCTTAATTTCACTATCAACGTGTTGACCAAAACAACAACTTTATTATAAAGATGTATTGGTAATGGTTAACTCTTTGCAATTCTTGAGTCTTTTGAAAAATAGAGAATGAGAAAATTGAAGAAAGTGCGTTTTCACATTAGAATAATAATTAAAGACAAAATAATGTTTCCTTGGTAACTAATCACTAAATCTTCGTATTTATCGAATCTTAATTTCACTATCAACTTGTTGGCCAAAACAACAACTTTATTACAGAGATGTATTGGTAATGGTTAACTCTTTGCAATTCTTGAGTCTTTTGAAAAATAGAGAATGAAAAAATTGAAGAAAGTGCGTCTTCACATTAGAAAAATAATTAAAGACAAAATAATGTTTTCTTGGTAACTAATCATTAAATCTTCGTATTTATCGAATCTTAATTTCACTATCAACTTGTTGGCCAAAACAACAACTTTATTACAAAGATGTATTGGTAATGGTTAACTCTTTGCAATTCTTGAGTCTTTTGAAAAATAGAGAATGAGAAAATTGAAGAAAGTGCGTTTTCACATTAGAATAATAATTAAAGACAAAATAATGTTTTCTTGGTAACTAATCACTAAATCTTCGTATTTATCGAATCTTAATTTCACTATCAACGTGTTGGAAAAAACAACAACTTTATTACAAAGATGTATTGGTAATGGTTAACTCTTTGCAATTCTTGAGTCTTTTGAAAAATAGAGAATGAGAAGATTGAAGAAAGTGCGTTTTCACATTAGAATGAGCATAAACTCTCACAAACGAGTGTAATTTTGTGATAATTAAATACAAAATAATGTTTTCTTGGTAACTAATCACTAAATCTTCGTATTTGTCGAATCTAAATTTCGCTATCAACGTGTTGGACAAAACAAGAACTTTAGAACAAAGAAGTATTGGTAATGGTTAACTCTTTGCATTTCTTGAAACTTTTGAAAAATAGAGAATGAGAAAATTGAAGAAAGTGCGTTTTCACATTAGAATGAGCATAAACTCTCACAAACGAGTGTAATTTTGTGATAATTAAAGACAAAATAATGTTTTCTTGGTAACTAATCACTAAATCTTCGTATTTGTCGAATCTAAATTTCGCTATCAACGTGTTGGATAAAACAAGAACTTTAGAACAAAAAAGTATTGGTAATGGTTAACTCTTTGCAACTCTTGAAACTTTTGAAAAGTAGAGAATGAGAGAAACGAAGAAAGTGCGTTTTCACATTATAGTGAGCATAAACTCTCACTAACGAGTGTGATTTTTTGATAATTAAAGACACCATAATATTTTCTTGGCTAAATCTCCGTACTTATCGAATCTTAATTTCACTATCAACGTGTTAGACAAAACAACAACTTTAGAACAAAGATGTATTGGTAATGGTTAACTCTTTGCAATTCTTGAGTCTTTTGAAATATAGAGAATGAGAGAACCGAAAAAAGTGCGTTTTCACATTAGAGTGAGCATAAACTCTCACAAACGAGTGTAATTTTGTGATAATTAAAGACAAAATAATGTTTTCTTGGTAACTAATCACTAAATCTTCGTATTTGTCGAATCTAAATTTCGCTATCAACGTGTTGGACAAAACAAGAACTTTAGAACAAAGAAGTATTGGTAATGGTTAACTCTTTGCATTTCTTGAAACTTTTGAAAAGTAGAGAATGAGAGAAACGAAGAAACTCTAACAAACGAGTGTAATTTTGTGATAATTAAAGACAAAATAATGTTTTCATGGTAACTAATCACTAAATCTTCGTATTTGTCGAATCTAAATTTCGCGATCAACGTGTTGGACAAAACAAGAACTTTAGAACAAAGAAGTATTGGTAATGGTTAACTCTTTGCATTTCTTGAAACTTTTGAAAAATAGAGAATGAGAAAATTGAAGAAAGTGCGTTTTCACATTAGAATGAGCATAAACTCTCACAAACGAGTGTAATTTTGTGATAATTAAAGACAAAATAATGTTATCTTGGTAACTAATCACGAAATCTTCGTATTTGTCGAATCTAAATTTCGCTATCAACGTGTTGGACAAAACAAGAACTTTTGAACAAAGAAGTATTGGTATTGGTTAACTCTTTGCAACTCTTGAAACTTTTGAAAAGTAGAGAATGAGAGAAACGAAGAAAGTGCATTTTCACATTAGAGTGAGCATAAACTCTCACTAACGAGTGTGATTTTTTGATAATTAAAGACAAAATAATGTTTTCTTGGTAACTAATCACTAAATCTTCGTATTTGTCGAATCTAAATTTCGCTATCAACGTGTTGGACAAAACAAGAACTTTAGAACAAAGAAGTATTGGTAATGGTTAACTCTTTGCAACTCTTGAAACTTTTGAAAAGTAGAGAATGAGAGAAACGAAGAAAGTCCGTTTTCACATTAGAGTGAGCATAAACTCTCACTAACGAGTGTAATTTTGTGATAATTAAAGACAAAATAATGTTTTCTTGGTAACTAATCACTAAATCTTCGTATTTATCGAATCTTAATTTCACTATCAACGTGTTGACCAAAACAACAACTTTATTATAAAGATGTATTGGTAATGGTTAACTCTTTGCAATTCTTGAGTCTTTTGAAAAATAGAGAATGAGAAAATTGAAGAAAGTGCGTTTTCACATTAGAATAATAATTAAAGACAAAATAATGTTTCCTTGGTAACTAATCACTAAATCTTCGTATTTATCGAATCTTAATTTCACTATCAACTTGTTGGCCAAAACAACAACTTTATTACAGAGATGTATTGGTAATGGTTAACTCTTTGCAATTCTTGAGTCTTTTGAAAAATAGAGAATGAAAAAATTGAAGAAAGTGCGTCTTCACATTAGAAAAATAATTAAAGACAAAATAATGTTTTCTTGGTAACTAATCATTAAATCTTCGTATTTATCGAATCTTAATTTCACTATCAACTTGTTGGCCAAAACAACAACTTTATTACAAAGATGTATTGGTAATGGTTAACTCTTTGCAATTCTTGAGTCTTTTGAAAAATAGAGAATGAGAAAATTGAAGAAAGTGCGTTTTCACATTAGAATAATAATTAAAGACAAAATAATGTTTTCTTGGTAACTAATCACTAAATCTTCGTATTTATCGAATCTTAATTTCACTATCAACGTGTTGGAAAAAACAACAACTTTATTACAAAGATGTATTGGTAATGGTTAACTCTTTGCAATTCTTGAGTCTTTTGAAAAATAGAGAATGAGAAGATTGAAGAAAGTGCGTTTTCACATTAGAATGAGCATAAACTCTCACAAACGAGTGTAATTTTGTGATAATTAAATACAAAATAATGTTTTCTTGGTAACTAATCACTAAATCTTCGTATTTGTCGAATCTAAATTTCGCTATCAACGTGTTGGACAAAACAAGAACTTTAGAACAAAGAAGTATTGGTAATGGTTAACTCTTTGCATTTCTTGAAACTTTTGAAAAATAGAGAATGAGAAAATTGAAGAAAGTGCGTTTTCACATTAGAATGAGCATAAACTCTCACAAACGAGTGTAATTTTGTGATAATTAAAGACAAAATAATGTTTTCTTGGTAACTAATCACGAAATCTTCGTATTTGTCGAATCTAAATTTCGCTATCAACGTGTTTGACAAAACAAGAACTTTAGAACAAAGAAGTATTGGTAATGGTTAATTCTTTGCTACTCTTGAAACTTTTGAAAAGTAGAGAATGAGAGAAACGAAGAAAGTGCGTTTTCACATTAGAGTGAGCATAAACTCTCACTAACGAGTGTAATTTTGTGATAATTAAAGACAAAATAATGTTTTCTTGGTAACTAATCACTAAATCTTCGTATTTGTCGAATCTAAATTTCGCTATCAACGTGTTGGACAAAACAAGAACTTTAGAACAAAGAAGTATTGGTAATGGTTAACTCTTTGCATTTTTTGAAACTTTTGAAAAATAGAGAATGAGAAAATTGAAGAAAGTGCGTTTTCACATTAGAATGAGCATAAACTCTCACAAACGAGTGTAATTTTGTGATAATTAAAGAGAAAATAATGTTTTCTTGGTAACTAATCACTAAATCTTCGTATTTGTCGAATCTAAATTTCGCTATCAGCGTGTTGGACAAAACAAGAACTTTAGAACAAAGAAGTATTGGTAATGGTTAACTCTTTGCAACTCTTGAAACTTTTGAAAAATAGAGAATGAGAAAATTGAAGAAAGTGCGTTTTCACATTAGAATGAGCATAAACTCTCACAAACGAGTGTAATTTTGTGATAATTAAAGACAAAATAATGTTTTCTTGGTAACTAATCACGAAATCTTCGTATTTGTCGAATCTAAATTTCGCTATCAACGTGTTTGACAAAACAAGAACTTTAGAACAAAGAAGTATTGGTAATGGTTAACTCTTTGCAACTCTTGAAACTTTTGAAAAGTAGAGAATGAGAGAAACGAAGAAAGTGCGTTTTCACATTAGAGTGAGCATAAACTCTCACTAACGAGTGTAATTTTGTGATAATTAAACACAAAATAATGTTTTCTTGGTAACTAATCACTAAATCTTCGTATTTGTCGAATCTAAATTTCGCTATCAACGTGTTGGACAAAACAAGAACTTTAGAACAAAGAAGTATTGGTAATGGTTAACTCTTTGCATTTCTTGAAACTTTTGAAAAATAGAGAATGAGAAAATTGAAGAAAGTGCGTTTTCACATTAGAATGAGCATAAACTCTCACAAACGAGTGTAATTTTGTGATAATTAAAGAGAAAATAATGTTTTCTTGGTAACTAATCACTAAATCTTCGTATTTGTCGAATCTAAATTTCGCTATCAGCGTGTTGGACAAAACAAGAACTTTAGAACAAAGAAGTATTGGTAATGGTTAACTCTTTGCAACTCTTGAAACTTTTGAAAAATAGAGAATGAGGAAATTGAAGAAAGTGTGTTTTCACATTAGAATGAGCATAAACTCTCACAAACGAGTGTAATTTTGTGATAATTAAAGACAAAATAATGTTTTCTTGGTAACTAATCACTAAATCTTCGTATTTATCGAATCTTAATTTCACTATCAACTTGTTGGCCAAAACAACAACTTTATTACAAAGATGTATTGGTAATGGTTAACTCTTTGCAATTCATGAGTCTTTTGAAAAATAGAGAATGAGAAAATTGAAGAAAGTGCGTTTTCACATTAGAATAATAATTAAAGACAAAATAATGTTTTCTTGGTAACTAATCACTAAATCATCGTATTTATCGAATCTTAATTTCACTATCAACGTGTTGGAAAAAACAACAACTTTAGAACAAAGATGTATTGGTAATGGTTAATAACTCTTTGCAATTCTTGAGTCTTTTGAAAAATAGAGAATGAAATAATTGAAGAAAGTGCGTTTTCACATTAGAATGAGCACAAACTCTCACAAACGAGTGTAATTTTGTGATAATTAAAGACAAAATAATGTTTTCTTGGTAACTAATCACGAAATCTTCGTACTTATCGAATCTTAATTTCACTATCAACGTGTTAGACAAAACAACAACTTTAGAACAAAGATGTATTGGTAATGGTTAACTCTTTGCAATTCTTGAATCTTTTGAAATATAGAGAATGAGAGAAACAAAGAAAGTGCGTTTTCACATTAGAGTGAGCATAAACTCTCATTAACGAGTGTAATTTTGTGATAATTAAAGACAAAATAATGTTTTCTTGGTAACTAATCACTAAATCTTCGTATTTATCGAATCTTAATTTCACTATCAACGTGTTGGCCAAAACAACAACTTTATTATAAAGATGTATTGGTAATGGTTAACTCTTTGCAATTCTTGAGTCTTTTGAAAAATAGAGAATGAGAAAATTGAAGAAAGTGCGTTTTCACATTAGAATACTAATTAAAGACAAAATAATGTTTCCTTGGTAACTAATCACTAAATCTTCGTATTTATCGAATCTTAATTTCACTATCAACTTGTTGGCCAAAACAACAACTTTATTACAGAGATGTATGGGTAATGGTTAACTCTTTGCAATTCTTGAGTCTTTTGAAAAATAGAGAATGAAAAAATTGAAGAAAGTGCGTTTTCACATTAGAAAAATAATTAAAGACAAAATAATGTTTTCTTGGTAACTAATCATTAAATCTTCGTATTTATCGAATCTTAATTTCACTATCAACTTGTTGGCCAAAACAACAACTTTATTACAAAGATGTATTGGTAATGGTTAACTCTTTGCAATTCTTGAGTCTTTTGAAAAATAGAGAATGAGAAAATTGAAGAAAGTGTGTTTTCACATTAGAATAATAATTAAAGACAAAATAATGTTTTCTTGGTAACTAATCACTAAATCTTCGTATTTATCGAATCTTAATTTCACTATCAACGTGTTGGAAAAAACAACAACTTTATTACAAAGATGTATTGGTAATGGTTAACTCTTTGCAATTCTTGAGTCTTTTGAAAAATAGAGAATGAGAAGATTGAAGAAAGTGCGTTTTCACATTAGAATGAGCATAAACTCTCACAAACAAGTGTAATTTTGTGATAATTAAATACAAAATAATGTTTTCTTGGTAACTAATCACTAAATCTTCGTATTTGTCGAATCTAAATTTCGCTATCAACGTGTTGGACAAAACAAGAACTTTAGAACAAAGAAGTATTGGTAATGGTTAACTCTTTGCATTTCTTGAAACTTTTGAAAAATAGAGAATGAGAAAATTGAAGAAAGTGCGTTTTCACATTAGAATGAGCATAAACTCTCACAAACGAGTGTAATTTTGTGATAATTAAAGACAAAATAATGTTTTCTTGGTAACTAATCACGAAATCTTCGTATTTGTCGAATCTAAATTTCGCTATCAACGTGTTTGACAAAACAAGAACTTTAGAACAAAGAAGTATTGGTAATGGTTAACTCTTTGCAACTCTTGAAACTTTTGAAAAGTAGAGAATGAGAGAAACGAAGAAAGTGCGTTTTCACATTAGAGTGAGCATAAACTCTCACTAACGAGTGTAATTTTGTGATAATTAAAGACAAAATAATGTTTTCTTGGTAACTAATCACTAAATCTTCGTATTTGTCGAATCTAAATTTCGCTATCAACGTGTTGGACAAAACAAGAACTTTAGAACAAAGAAGTATTGGTAATGGTTAACTCTTTGCATTTCTTAAAACTTTTGAAAAATAGAGAATGAGAAAATTGAAGAAAGTGCGTTTTCACATTAGAATGAGCATAAACTCTCACAAACGAGTGTAATTTTGTGATAATTAAAGAGAAAATAATGTTTTCTTGGTAACTAATCACTAAATCTTCGTATTTGTCGAATCTAAATTTCGCTATCAGCGTGTTGGACAAAACAAGAACTTTAGAACAAAGAAGTATTGGTAATGGTTAACTCTTTGCAACTCTAGAAACTTTTGAAAAATAGAGAATGAGAAAATTGAAGAAAGTGCGTTTTCACATTAGAATGAGCATAAACTCTCACAAACGAGTGTAATTTTGTGATAATTAAAGACAAAATAATGTTTTCTTGGTAACTAATCACTAAATCTTCGTATTTGTCGAATCTAAATTTCGCTATCAGCGTGTTGGACAAAACAAGAACTTTAGAACAAAGAAGTATTGGTAATGGTTAACTCTTTGCATTTCTTGAAACTTTTGAAAAATAGAGAATGAGAAAATTGAAGAAAGTGCGTTTTCACATTAGAATGAGCATAAACTCTCACAAACGAGTGTAATTTTGTGATAATTAAAGAGAAAATAATGTTTTCTTGGTAACTAATCACTAAATCTTCGTATTTGTCGAATCTAAATTTCGCTATCAGCGTGTTGGACAAAACAAGAACTTTAGAACAAAGAAGTATTGGTAATGGTTAACTCTTTGCAACTCTTGAAACTTTTGAAAAATAGAGAATGAGAAAATTGAAGAAAGTGCGTTTTCTCATTAGAATGAGCATAAACTCTCACAAACGAGTGTAATTTTGTGATAATTAAAGACAAAATAATGTTTTCTTGGTAACTAATCACGAAATCTTCGTATTTGTCGAATCTAAATTTCGCTATCAACGTGTTTGACAAAACAAGAACTTTAGAACAAAGAAGTATTGGTAATGGTTAACTCTTTGCAACTCTTGAAACTTTTGAAAAGTAGAGAATGAGAGAAACGAAGAAAGTGCGTTTTCACATTAGAGTGAGCATAAACTCTCACTAACGAGTGTAATTTTGTGATAATTAAACACAAAATAATGTTTTCTTGGTAACTAATCACTAAATCTTCGTATTTGTCGAATCTAAATTTCGCTATCAACGTGTTGGACAAAACAAGAACTTTAGAACAAAGAAGTATTGGTAATGGTTAACTCTTTGCATTTCTTGAAACTTTTGAAAAATAGAGAATGAGAAAATTGAAGAAAGTGCGTTTTCACATTAGAATGAGCATAAACTCTCACAAACGAGTGTAATTTTGTGATAATTAAAGAGAAAATAATGTTTTCTTGGTAACTAATCACTAAATCTTCGTATTTGTCGAATCTAAATTTCGCTATCAGCGTGTTGGACAAAACAAGAACTTTAGAACAAAAAAGTATTGGTAATGGTTAACTCTTTGCAACTCTTGAAACTTTTGAAAAATAGAGAATGAGGAAATTGAAGAAAGTGTGTTTTCACATTAGAATGAGCATAAACTCTCACAAACGAGTGTAATTTTGTGATAATTAAAGACAAAATAATGTTTTCTTGGTAACTAATCACTAAATCTTCGTATTTATCGAATCTTAATTTCACTATCAACTTGTTGGCCAAAACAACAACTTTATTACAAAGATGTATTGGTAATGGTTAACTCTTTGCAATTCATGAGTCTTTTGAAAAATAGAGAATGAGAAAATTGAAGAAAGTGCGTTTTCACATTAGAATGAGCATAAACTCTCACAAACGAGTGTAATTTTGTGATAATTAAAGAGAAAATAATGTTTTCTTGGTAACTAATCACTAAATCTTCGTATTTGTCGAATCTAAATTTCGCTATCAGCGTGTTGGACAAAACAAGAACTTTAGAACAAAAAAGTATTGGTAATGGTTAACTCTTTGCAACTCTTGAAACTTTTGAAAAATAGAGAATGAGGAAATTGAAGAAAGTGTGTTTTCACATTAGAATGAGCATAAACTCTCACAAACGAGTGTAATTTTGTGATAATTAAAGACAAAATAATGTTTCCTTGGTAACTAATCACTAAATCTTCGTATTTATCGAATCTTAATTTCACTATCAACTTGTTGGCCAAAACAACAACTTTATTACAGAGATGTATGGGTAATGGTTAACTCTTTGCAATTCTTGAGTCTTTTGAAAAATAGAGAATGAAAAAATTGAAGAAAGTGCGTTTTCACATTAGAAAAATAATTAAAGACAAAATAATGTTTTCTTGGTAACTAATCATTAAATCTTCGTATTTATCGAATCTTAATTTCACTATCAACTTGTTGGCCAAAACAACAACTTTATTACAAAGATGTATTGGTAATGGTTAACTCTTTGCAATTCTTGAGTCTTTTGAAAAATAGAGAATGAGAAAATTGAAGAAAGTGCGTTTTCACATTAGAATAATAATTAAAGACAAAATAATGTTTTCTTGGTAACTAATCACTAAATCTTCGTATTTATCGAATCTTAATTTCACTATCAACGTGTTGGAAAAAACAACAACTTTATTACAAAGATGTATTGGTAATGGTTAACTCTTTGCAATTCTTGAGTCTTTTGAAAAATAGAGAATGAGAAGATTGAAGAAAGTGCGTTTTCACATTAGAATGAGCATAAACTCTCACAAACAAGTGTAATTTTGTGATAATTAAATACAAAATAATGTTTTCTTGGTAACTAATCACTAAATCTTCGTATTTGTCGAATCTAAATTTCGCTATCAACGTGTTGGACAAAACAAGAACTTTAGAACAAAGAAGTATTGGTAATGGTTAACTCTTTGCATTTCTTGAAACTTTTGAAAAATAGAGAATGAGAAAATTGAAGAAAGTGCGTTTTCACATTAGAATGAGCATAAACTCTCACAAACGAGTGTAATTTTGTGATAATTAAAGACAAAATAATGTTTTCTTGGTAACTAATCACGAAATCTTCGTATTTGTCGAATCTAAATTTCGCTATCAACGTGTTTGACAAAACAAGAACTTTAGAACAAAGAAGTATTGGTAATGGTTAACTCTTTGCAACTCTTGAAACTTTTGAAAAGTAGAGAATGAGAGAAACGAAGAAAGTGCGTTTTCACATTAGAGTGAGCATAAACTCTCACTAACGAGTGTAATTTTGTGATAATTAAAGACAAAATAATGTTTTCTTGGTAACTAATCACTAAATCTTCGTATTTGTCGAATCTAAATTTCGCTATCAACGTGTTGGACAAAACAAGAACTTTAGAACAAAGAAGTATTGGTAATGGTTAACTCTTTGCATTTCTTAAAACTTTTGAAAAATAGAGAATGAGAAAATTGAAGAAAGTGCGTTTTCACATTAGAATGAGCATAAACTCTCACAAACGAGTGTAATTTTGTGATAATTAAAGAGAAAATAATGTTTTCTTGGTAACTAATCACTAAATCTTCGTATTTGTCGAATCTAAATTTCGCTATCAGCGTGTTGGACAAAACAAGAACTTTAGAACAAAGAAGTATTGGTAATGGTTAACTCTTTGCAACTCTAGAAACTTTTGAAAAATAGAGAATGAGAAAATTGAAGAAAGTGCGTTTTCACATTAGAATGAGCATAAACTCTCACAAACGAGTGTAATTTTGTGATAATTAAAGACAAAATAATGTTTTCTTGGTAACTAATCACTAAATCTTCGTATTTGTCGAATCTAAATTTCGCTATCAGCGTGTTGGACAAAACAAGAACTTTAGAACAAAGAAGTATTGGTAATGGTTAACTCTTTGCATTTCTTGAAACTTTTGAAAAATAGAGAATGAGAAAATTGAAGAAAGTGCGTTTTCACATTAGAATGAGCATAAACTCTCACAAACGAGTGTAATTTTGTGATAATTAAAGAGAAAATAATGTTTTCTTGGTAACTAATCACTAAATCTTCGTATTTGTCGAATCTAAATTTCGCTATCAGCGTGTTGGACAAAACAAGAACTTTAGAACAAAGAAGTATTGGTAATGGTTAACTCTTTGCAACTCTTGAAACTTTTGAAAAATAGAGAATGAGAAAATTGAAGAAAGTGCGTTTTCTCATTAGAATGAGCATAAACTCTCACAAACGAGTGTAATTTTGTGATAATTAAAGACAAAATAATGTTTTCTTGGTAACTAATCACGAAATCTTCGTATTTGTCGAATCTAAATTTCGCTATCAACGTGTTTGACAAAACAAGAACTTTAGAACAAAGAAGTATTGGTAATGGTTAACTCTTTGCAACTCTTGAAACTTTTGAAAAGTAGAGAATGAGAGAAACGAAGAAAGTGCGTTTTCACATTAGAGTGAGCATAAACTCTCACTAACGAGTGTAATTTTGTGATAATTAAACACAAAATAATGTTTTCTTGGTAACTAATCACTAAATCTTCGTATTTGTCGAATCTAAATTTCGCTATCAACGTGTTGGACAAAACAAGAACTTTAGAACAAAGAAGTATTGGTAATGGTTAACTCTTTGCATTTCTTGAAACTTTTGAAAAATAGAGAATGAGAAAATTGAAGAAAGTGCGTTTTCACATTAGAATGAGCATAAACTCTCACAAACGAGTGTAATTTTGTGATAATTAAAGAGAAAATAATGTTTTCTTGGTAACTAATCACTAAATCTTCGTATTTGTCGAATCTAAATTTCGCTATCAGCGTGTTGGACAAAACAAGAACTTTAGAACAAAAAAGTATTGGTAATGGTTAACTCTTTGCAACTCTTGAAACTTTTGAAAAATAGAGAATGAGGAAATTGAAGAAAGTGTGTTTTCACATTAGAATGAGCATAAACTCTCACAAACGAGTGTAATTTTGTGATAATTAAAGACAAAATAATGTTTTCTTGGTAACTAATCACTAAATCTTCGTATTTATCGAATCTTAATTTCACTATCAACTTGTTGGCCAAAACAACAACTTTATTACAAAGATGTATTGGTAATGGTTAACTCTTTGCAATTCATGAGTCTTTTGAAAAATAGAGAATGAGAAAATTGAAGAAAGTGCGTTTTCACATTAGAATAATAATTAAAGACAAAATAATGTTTTCTTGGTAACTAATCACTAAATCATCGTATTTATCGAATCTTAATTTCACTATCAACGTGTTGGAAAAAACAACAACTTTAGAACAAAGATGTATTGGTAATGGTTAATAACTCTTTGCAATTCTTGAGTCTTTTGAAAAATAGAGAATGAAATAATTGAAGAAAGTGCGTTTTCACATTAGAATGAGCACAAACTCTCACAAACGAGTGTAATTTTGTGATAATTAAAGACAAAATAATGTTTTCTTGGTAACTAATCACGAAATCTTCGTACTTATCGAATCTTAATTTCACTATCAACGTGTTAGACAAAACAACAACTTTAGAACAAAGATGTATTGGTAATGGTTAACTCTTTGCAATTCTTGAATCTTTTGAAATATAGAGAATGAGAGAAACAAAGAAAGTGCGTTTTCACATTAGAGTGAGCATAAACTCTCATTAACGAGTGTAATTTTGTGATAATTAAAGACAAAATAATGTTTTCTTGGTAACTAATCACTAAATCTTCGTATTTATCGAATCTTAATTTCACTATCAACGTGTTGGCCAAAACAACAACTTTATTATAAAGATGTATTGGTAATGGTTAACTCTTTGCAATTCTTGAGTCTTTTGAAAAATAGAGAATGAGAAAATTGAAGAAAGTGCGTTTTCACATTAGAATACTAATTAAAGACAAAATAATGTTTCCTTGGTAACTAATCACTAAATCTTCGTATTTATCGAATCTTAATTTCACTATCAACTTGTTGGCCAAAACAACAACTTTATTACAGAGATGTATGGGTAATGGTTAACTCTTTGCAATTCTTGAGTCTTTTGAAAAATAGAGAATGAAAAAATTGAAGAAAGTGCGTTTTCACATTAGAAAAATAATTAAAGACAAAATAATGTTTTCTTGGTAACTAATCATTAAATCTTCGTATTTATCGAATCTTAATTTCACTATCAACTTGTTGGCCAAAACAACAACTTTATTACAAAGATGTATTGGTAATGGTTAACTCTTTGCAATTCTTGAGTCTTTTGAAAAATAGAGAATGAGAAAATTGAAGAAAGTGCGTTTTCACATTAGAATAATAATTAAAGACAAAATAATGTTTTCTTGGTAACTAATCACTAAATCTTCGTATTTATCGAATCTTAATTTCACTATCAACGTGTTGGAAAAAACAACAACTTTATTACAAAGATGTATTGGTAATGGTTAACTCTTTGCAATTCTTGAGTCTTTTGAAAAATAGAGAATGAGAAGATTGAAGAAAGTGCGTTTTCACATTAGAATGAGCATAAACTCTCACAAACAAGTGTAATTTTGTGATAATTAAATACAAAATAATGTTTTCTTGGTAACTAATCACTAAATCTTCGTATTTGTCGAATCTAAATTTCGCTATCAACGTGTTGGACAAAACAAGAACTTTAGAACAAAGAAGTATTGGTAATGGTTAACTCTTTGCATTTCTTGAAACTTTTGAAAAATAGAGAATGAGAAAATTGAAGAAAGTGCGTTTTCACATTAGAATGAGCATAAACTCTCACAAACGAGTGTAATTTTGTGATAATTAAAGAGAAAATAATGTTTTCTTGGTAACTAATCACTAAATCTTCGTATTTGTCGAATCTAAATTTCGCTATCAGCGTGTTGGACAAAACAAGAACTTTAGAACAAAGAAGTATTGGTAATGGTTAACTCTTTGCAACTCTAGAAACTTTTGAAAAATAGAGAATGAGAAAATTGAAGAAAGTGCGTTTTCACATTAGAATGAGCATAAACTCTCACAAACGAGTGTAATTTTGTGATAATTAAAGACAAAATAATGTTTTCTTGGTAACTAATCACTAAATCTTCGTATTTGTCGAATCTAAATTTCGCTATCAGCGTGTTGGACAAAACAAGAACTTTAGAACAAAGAAGTATTGGTAATGGTTAACTCTTTGCATTTCTTGAAACTTTTGAAAAATAGAGAATGAGAAAATTGAAGAAAGTGCGTTTTCACATTAGAATGAGCATAAACTCTCACAAACGAGTGTAATTTTGTGATAATTAAAGACAAAATAATGTTTTCTTGGTAACTAATCATTAAATCTTCGTATTTATCGAATCTTAATTTCACTATCAACTTGTTGGCCAAAACAACAACTTTATTACAAAGATGTATTGGTAATGGTTAACTCTTTGCAATTCTTGAGTCTTTTGAAAAATAGAGAATGAGAAAATTGAAGAAAGTGCGTTTTCACATTAGAATAATAATTAAAGACAAAATAATGTTTTCTTGGTAACTAATCACTAAATCTTCGTATTTATCGAATCTTAATTTCACTATCAACGTGTTGGAAAAAACAACAACTTTATTACAAAGATGTATTGGTAATGGTTAACTCTTTGCAATTCTTGAGTCTTTTGAAAAATAGAGAATGAGAAGATTGAAGAAAGTGCGTTTTCACATTAGAATGAGCATAAACTCTCACAAACGAGTGTAATTTTGTGATAATTAAATACAAAATAATGTTTTCTTGGTAACTAATCACTAAATCTTCGTATTTGTCGAATCTAAATTTCGCTATCAGCGTGTTGGACAAAACAAGAACTTTAGAACAAAGAAGTATTGGTAATGGTTAACTCTTTGCATTTCTTGAAACTTTTGAAAAATAGAGAATGAGAAAATTGAAGAAAGTGCGTTTTCACATTAGAATGAGCATAAACTCTCACAAACGAGTGTAATTTTGTGATAATTAAAGACAAAATAATGTTTTCTTGGTAACTAATCATTAAATCTTCGTATTTATCGAATCTTAATTTCACTATCAACTTGTTGGCCAAAACAACAACTTTATTACAAAGATGTATTGGTAATGGTTAACTCTTTGCAATTCTTGAGTCTTTTGAAAAATAGAGAATGAGAAGATTGAAGAAAGTGCGTTTTCACATTAGAATGAGCATAAACTCTCACAAACGAGTGTAATTTTGTGATAATTAAATACAAAATAATGTTTTCTTGGTAACTAATCACGAAATCTTCGTATTTGTCGAATCTAAATTTCGCTATCAACGTGTTTGACAAAACAAGAACTTTAGAACAAAGAAGTATTGGTAATGGTTAACTCTTTGCAACTCTTGAAACTTTTGAAAAGTAGAGAATGAGAGAAACGAAGAAAGTGCGTTTTCACATTAGAGTGAGCATAAACTCTCACTAACGAATGTAATTTTGTGATAATTAAAGACAAAATAATGTTTTCTTGGTAACTAATCACTAAATCTTCGTATTTGTCGAATCTAAATTTCGCTATCAACGTGTTGGACAAAACAAGAACTTTAGAACAAAGAAGTATTGGTAATGGTTAACTCTTTGCATTTCTTGAAACTTTTGAAAAATAGAGAATGAGAAAATTGAAGAAAGTGCGTTTTCACATTAGAATGAGCATAAACTCTCACAAACGAGTGTAATTTTGTGATAATTAAAGAGAAAATAATGTTTTCTTGGTAACTAATCACTAAATCTTCGTATTTGTCGAATCTAAATTTCGCTATCAGCGTGTTGGACAAAACAAGAACTTTAGAACAAAGAAGTATTGGTAATGGTTAACTCTTTGCAACTCTAGAAACTTTTGAAAAATAGAGAATGAGAAAATTGAAGAAAGTGCGTTTTCACATTAGAATGAGCATAAACTCTCACAAACGAGTGTAATTTTGTGATAATTAAAGACAAAATAATGTTTTCTTGGTAACTAATCACTAAATCTTCGTATTTGTCGAATCTAAATTTCGCTATCAGCGTGTTGGACAAAACAAGAACTTTAGAACAAAGAAGTATTGGTAATGGTTAACTCTTTGCATTTCTTGAAACTTTTGAAAAATAGAGAATGAGAAAATTGAAGAAAGTGCGTTTTCACATTAGAATGAGCATAAACTCTCACAAACGAGTGTAATTTTGTGATAATTAAAGACAAAATAATGTTTTCTTGGTAACTAATCATTAAATCTTCGTATTTATCGAATCTTAATTTCACTATCAACTTGTTGGCCAAAACAACAACTTTATTACAAAGATGTATTGGTAATGGTTAACTCTTTGCAATTCTTGAGTCTTTTGAAAAATAGAGAATGAGAAAATTGAAGAAAGTGCGTTTTCACATTAGAATAATAATTAAAGACAAAATAATGTTTTCTTGGTAACTAATCACTAAATCTTCGTATTTATCGAATCTTAATTTCACTATCAACGTGTTGGAAAAAACAACAACTTTATTACAAAGATGTATTGGTAATGGTTAACTCTTTGCAATTCTTGAGTCTTTTGAAAAATAGAGAATGAGAAGATTGAAGAAAGTGCGTTTTCACATTAGAATGAGCATAAACTCTCACAAACGAGTGTAATTTTGTGATAATTAAATACAAAATAATGTTTTCTTGGTAACTAATCACTAAATCTTCGTATTTGTCGAATCTAAATTTCGCTATCAACGTGTTGGACAAAACAAGAACTTTAGAACAAAGAAGTATTGGTAATGGTTAACTCTTTGCATTTCTTGAAACTTTTGAAAAATAGAGAATGAGAAAATTGAAGAAAGTGCGTTTTCACATTAGAATGAGCATAAACTCTCACAAACGAGTGTAATTTTGTGATAATTAAAGACAAAATAATGTTTTCTTGGTAACTAATCACGAAATCTTCGTATTTGTCGAATCTAAATTTCGCTATCAACGTGTTTGACAAAACAAGAACTTTAGAACAAAGAAGTATTGGTAATGGTTAACTCTTTGCAACTCTTGAAACTTTTGAAAAGTAGAGAATGAGAGAAACGAAGAAAGTGCGTTTTCACATTAGAGTGAGCATAAACTCTCACTAACGAGTGTAATTTTGTGATAATTAAAGACAAAATAATGTTTTCTTGGTAACTAATCACTAAATCTTCGTATTTGTCGAATCTAAATTTCGCTATCAACGTGTTGGACAAAACAAGAACTTTAGAACAAAGAAGTATTGGTAATGGTTAACTCTTTGCATTTCTTGAAACTTTTGAAAAATAGAGAATGAGAAAATTGAAGAAAGTGCGTTTTCACATTAGAATGAGCATAAACTCTCACAAACGAGTGTAATTTTGTGATAATTAAAGAGAAAATAATGTTTTCTTGGTAACTAATCACTAAATCTTCGTATTTGTCGAATCTAAATTTCGCTATCAGCGTGTTGGACAAAACAAGAACTTTAGAACAAAGAAGTATTGGTAATGGTTAACTCTTTGCATTTCTTGAAACTTTTGAAAAATAGAGAATGAGAAAATTGAAGAAAGTGCGTTTTCACATTAGAATGAGCATAAACTCTCACAAACGAGTGTAATTTTGTGATAATTAAAGAGAAAATAATGTTTTCTTGGTAACTAATCACTAAATCTTCGTATTTGTCGAATCTAAATTTCGCTATCAGCGTGTTGGACAAAACAAGAACTTTAGAACAAAGAAGTATTGGTAATGGTTAACTCTTTGCATTTCTTGAAACTTTTGAAAAATAGAGAATGAGAAAATTGAAGAAAGTGCGTTTTCACATTAGAATGAGCATAAACTCTCACAAACGAGTGTAATTTTGTGATAATTAAAGAGAAAATAATGTTTTCTTGGTAACTAATCACTAAATCTTCGTATTTGTCGAATCTAAATTTCGCTATCAGCGTGTTGGACAAAACAAGAACTTTAGAACAAAGAAGTATTGGTAATGGTTAACTCTTTGCAACTCTTGAAACTTTTGAAAAATAGAGAATGAGAAAATTGAAGAAAGTGCGTTTTCACATTAGAATGAGCATAAACTCTCACAAACGAGTGTAATTTTGTGATAATTAAAGACAAAATAATGTTTTCTTGGTAACTAATCACTAAATCTTCGTATTTATCGAATCTTAATTTCACTATCAACTTGTTGGCCAAAACAACAACTTTATTACAAAGATGTATTGGTAATGGTTAACTCTTTGCAATTCATGAGTCTTTTGAAAAATAGAGAATGAGAAAATTGAAGAAAGTGCGTTTTCACATTAGAATAATAATTAAAGACAAAATAATGTTTTCTTGGTAACTAATCACTAAATCTTCGTATTTATCGAATCTTAATTTCACTATCAACGTGTTGGAAAAAACAACAACTTTAGAACAAAGATGTATTGGTAATGGTTAATAACTCTTTGCAATTCTTGAGTCTTTTGAAAAATAGAGAATGAAATAATTGAAGAAAGTGCGTTTTCACATTAGAATGAGCACAAACTCTCACAAACGAGTGTAATTTTGTGATAATTAAAGACAAAATAATGTTTTCTTGGTAACTAATCACGAAATCTTCGTACTTATCGAATCTTAATTTCACTATCAACGTGTTAGACAAAACAACTACTTTAGAACAAAGATGTATTGGTAATGGTTAACTCTTTGCAATTCTTGAATCTTTTGAAATATAGAGAATGAGAGAAACAAAGAAAGTGCGTTTTCACATTAGAGTGAGCATAAACTCTCATTAACGAGTGTAATTTTGTGATAATTAAAGACAAAATAATGTTTTCTTGGTAACTAATCACTAAATCTTCGTATTTGTCGAATCTAAATTCGCTATCAACGTATTGGACAAAACAAGAACTTTAGAACAAAGAAGTATTGGTAATGACAAACGAGTGTAATTTTGTGATAATTAAAGACAAAATAATATTTTCTTGGTAACTAATCACGAAATCTTCGTATTTGTCGAATCTAAATTTCGCTATCAACGTGTTTGACAAAACAAGAACTTTAGAACAAAGAAGTATTGGTAATGGTTAACTCTTTGCAACTCTTGAAACTTTTGAAAAGTAGAGAATGAGAGAAACGAAGAAAGTGCGTTTTCACATTAGAGTGAGCATAAACTCTCACTAACGAGTGTAATTTTGTGATAATTAAAGACAAAATAATGTTTTCTTGGTAACTAATCACTAAATCTTCGTATTTGTCGAATCTAAATTTCGCTATCAACGTATTGGACAAAATAAGAACTTTAGAACAAAGAAGTATTGGTAATGGTTAACTCTTTGCATTTCTTGAAATTTTTGAAAAGTGGAGAATGAGAGAAACGAAGAAAGTCCGTTTTCACATTTGAGTGAGCATAAACTCTCACAAACGAGTGTAACTTTGTGATAATTAAAGACAAAATAATGTTTTCTTGGTAACTAATCACTAAATCTTGGTATTTGTCGAATCTAAATTTCGCGATCAACGTGTTGGACAAAACAAGAACTTTAGAACAAAGAAGTATTGGTAATGGTTAACTCTTTGCATTTCTTGAAACTTTTGAAAAATAGAGAATGAGAAAATTGAAGAATGTGCATTTTCAAATTAGAATGAGCATAAACTCTCACAAACGAGTGTAATTTTGTGATAATTAAAGACAAAATAATGTTTTCTTGGTAACTAATCACTAAATCTTCGTATTTGTCGAATCTAAATTTCGCTATCAACGTGTTGGACAAAACAAGAACTTTAGAACAAAGAAGTATTGGTAATGGTTAACTCTTTGCAACTCTTGAAACTTTTGAAAAATAGAGAATGAGGAAATTGAAGAAAGTGTGTTTTCACATTAGAATGAGCATAAACTCTCACAAACGAGTGTAATTTTGTGATAATTAAAGACAAAATAATGTTTTCTTGGTAACTAATCACTAAATCTTCGTATTTATCGAATCTTAATTTCACTATCAACTTGTTGGCCAAAACAACAACTTTATTACAAAGATGTATTGGTAATGGTTAACTCTTTGCAATTCATGAGTCTTTTGAAAAATAGAGAATGAGAAAATTGAAGAAAGTGCGTTTTCACATTAGAATAATAATTAAAGACAAAATAATGTTTTCTTGGTAACTAATCACTAAATCTTCGTATTTATCGAATCTTAATTTCACTATCAACGTATTGGAAAAAACAACAACTTTAGAACAAAGATGTATTGGTAATGGTTAATAACTCTTTGCAATTCTTGAGTCTTTTGAAAAATAGAGAATGAAATAATTGAAGAAAGTGCGTTTTCACATTAGAATGAGCACAAACTCTCACAAACGAGTGTAATTTTGTGATAATTAAAGACAAAATAATGTTTTCTTGGTAACTAATCACGAAATCTTCGTACTTATCGAATCTTAATTTCACTATCAACGTGTTAGACAAAACAACAACTTTAGAACAAAGATGTATTGGTAATGGTTAACTCTTTGCAATTCTTGAATCTTTTGAAATATAGAGAATGAGAGAAACAAAGAAAGTGCGTTTTCACATTAGAGTGAGCATAAACTCTCATTAACGAGTGTAATTTTGTGATAATTAAAGACAAAATAATGTTTTCTTGGTAACTAATCACTAAATCTTCGTATTTATCGAATCTTAATTTCACTATCAACGTGTTGGCCAAAACAACAACTTTATTATAAAGATGTATTGGTAATGGTTAACTCTTTGCAATTCTTGAGTCTTTTGAAAAATAGAGAATGAGAAAATTGAAGAAAGTGCGTTTTCACATTAGAATACTAATTAAAGACAAAATAATGTTTCCTTGGTAACTAATCACTAAATCTTCGTATTTATCGAATCTTAATTTCACTATCAACTTGTTGGCCAAAACAACAACTTTATTACAGAGATGTATGGGTAATGGTTAACTCTTTGCAATTCTTGAGTCTTTTGAAAAATAGAGAATGAAAAAATTGAAGAAAGTGCGTTTTCACATTAGAAAAATAATTAAAGACAAAATAATGTTTTCTTGGTAACTAATCATTAAATCTTCGTATTTATCGAATCTTAATTTCACTATCAACTTGTTGGCCAAAACAACAACTTTATTACAAAGATGTATTGGTAATGGTTAACTCTTTGCAATTCTTGAGTCTTTTGAAAAATAGAGAATGAGAAAATTGAAGAAAGTGCGTTTTCACATTAGAATAATAATTAAAGACAAAATAATGTTTTCTTGGTAACTAATCACTAAATCTTCGTATTTATCGAATCTTAATTTCACTATCAACGTGTTGGAAAAAACAACAACTTTATTACAAAGATGTATTGGTAATGGTTAACTCTTTGCAATTCTTGAGTCTTTTGAAAAATAGAGAATGAGAAGATTGAAGAAAGTGCGTTTTCACATTAGAATGAGCATAAACTCTCACAAACGAGTGTAATTTTGTGATAATTAAATACAAAATAATGTTTTCTTGGTAACTAATCACTAAATCTTCGTATTTGTCGAATCTAAATTTCGCTATCAACGTGTTGGACAAAACAAGAACTTTAGAACAAAGAAGTATTGGTAATGGTTAACTCTTTGCATTTCTTGAAACTTTTGAAAAATAGAGAATGAGAAAATTGAAGAAAGTGCGTTTTCACATTAGAATGAGCATAAACTCTCACAAACGAGTGTAATTTTGTGATAATTAAAGACAAAATAATGTTTTCTTGGTAACTAATCACGAAATCTTCGTATTTGTCGAATCTAAATTTCGCTATCAACGTGTTTGACAAAACAAGAACTTTAGAACAAAGAAGTATTGGTAATGGTTAACTCTTTGCAACTCTTGAAACTTTTGAAAAGTAGAGAATGAGAGAAACGAAGAAAGTGCGTTTTCACATTAGAGTGAGCATAAACTCTCACTAACGAGTGTAATTTTGTGATAATTAAAGACAAAATAATGTTTTCTTGGTAACTAATCACTAAATCTTCGTATTTGTCGAATCTAAATTTCGCTATCAACGTGTTGGACAAAACAAGAACTTTAGAACAAAGAAGTATTGGTAATGGTTAACTCTTTGCATTTCTTGAAACTTTTGAAAAATAGAGAATGAGAAAATTGAAGAAAGTGCGTTTTCACATTAGAATGAGCATAAACTCTCACAAACGAGTGTAATTTTGTGATAATTAAAGAGAAAATAATGTTTTCTTGGTAACTAATCACTAAATCTTCGTATTTGTCGAATCTAAATTTCGCTATCAGCGTGTTGGACAAAACAAGAACTTTAGAACAAAGAAGTATTGGTAATGGTTAACTCTTTGCAACTCTAGAAACTTTTGAAAAATAGAGAATGAGAAAATTGAAGAAAGTGCGTTTTCACATTAGAATGAGCATAAACTCTCACAAACGAGTGTAATTTTGTGATAATTAAAGACAAAATAATGTTTTCTTGGTAACTAATCACTAAATCTTCGTATTTGTCGAATCTAAATTTCGCTATCAGCGTGTTGGACAAAACAAGAACTTTAGAACAAAGAAGTATTGGTAATGGTTAACTCTTTGCATTTCTTGAAACTTTTGAAAAATAGAGAATGAGAAAATTGAAGAAAGTGCGTTTTCACATTAGAATGAGCATAAACTCTCACAAACGAGTGTAATTTTGTGATAATTAAAGACAAAATAATGTTTTCTTGGTAACTAATCATTAAATCTTCGTATTTATCGAATCTTAATTTCACTATCAACTTGTTGGCCAAAACAACAACTTTATTACAAAGATGTATTGGTAATGGTTAACTCTTTGCAATTCTTGAGTCTTTTGAAAAATAGAGAATGAGAAAATTGAAGAAAGTGCGTTTTCACATTAGAATAATAATTAAAGACAAAATAATGTTTTCTTGGTAACTAATCACTAAATCTTCGTATTTATCGAATCTTAATTTCACTATCAACGTGTTGGAAAAAACAACAACTTTATTACAAAGATGTATTGGTAATGGTTAACTCTTTGCAATTCTTGAGTCTTTTGAAAAATAGAGAATGAGAAGATTGAAGAAAGTGCGTTTTCACATTAGAATGAGCATAAACTCTCACAAACGAGTGTAATTTTGTGATAATTAAATACAAAATAATGTTTTCTTGGTAACTAATCACTAAGTCTTCGTATTTGTCGAATCTAAATTTCGCTATCAACGTGTTGGACAAAACAAGAACTTTAGAACAAAGAAGTATTGGTAATGGTTAACTCTTTGCATTTCTTGAAACTTTTGAAAAATAGAGAATGAGAAAATTGAAGAAAGTGCGTTTTCACATTAGAATGAGCATAAACTCTCACAAACGAGTGTAATTTTGTGATAATTAAAGACAAAATAATGTTTTCTTGGTAACTAATCACGAAATCTTCGTATTTGTCGAATCTAAATTTCGCTATCAACGTGTTTGACAAAACAAGAACTTTAGAACAAAGAAGTATTGGTAATGGTTAACTCTTTGCAACTCTTGAAACTTTTGAAAAGTAGAGAATGAGAGAAACGAAGAAAGTGCGTTTTCACATTAGAGTGAGCATAAACTCTCACTAACGAGTGTAATTTTGTGATAATTAAAGACAAAATAATGTTTTCTTGGTAACTAATCACTAAATCTTCGTATTTGTCGAATCTAAATTTCGCTATCAACGTGTTGGACAAAACAAGAACTTTAGAACAAAGAAGTATTGGTAATGGTTAACTCTTTGCATTTCTTGAAACTTTTGAAAAATAGAGAATGAGAAAATTGAAGAAAGTGCGTTTTCACATTAGAATGAGCATAAACTCTCACAAACGAGTGTAATTTTGTGATAATTAAAGAGAAAATAATGTTTTCTTGGTAGCTAATCACTAAATCTTCGTATTTGTCGAATCTAAATTTCGCTATCAGCGTGTTGGACAAAACAAGAACTTTAGAACAAAGAAGTATTGGTAATGGTTAACTCTTTGCAACTCTAGAAACTTTTGAAAAATAGAGAATGAGAAAATTGAAGAAAGTGCGTTTTCACATTAGAATGAGCATAAACTCTCACAAACGAGTGTAATTTTGTGATAATTAAAGACAAAATAATGTTTTCTTGGTAACTAATCACTAAATCTTCGTATTTGTCGAATCTAAATTTCGCTATCAGCGTGTTGGACAAAACAAGAACTTTAGAACAAAGAAGTATTGGTAATGGTTAACTCTTTGCATTTCTTGAAACTTTTGAAAAATAGAGAATGAGAAAATTGAAGAAAGTGCGTTTTCACATTAGAATGAGCATAAACTCTCACAAACGAGTGTAATTTTGTGATAATTAAAGAGAAAATAATGTTTTCTTGGTAACTAATCACTAAATCTTCGTATTTGTCGAATCTAAATTTCGCTATCAGCGTGTTGGACAAAACAAGAACTTTAGAACAAAGAAGTATTGGTAATGGTTAACTCTTTGCAACTCTTGAAACTTTTGAAAAATAGAGAATGAGAAAATTGAAGAAAGTGCGTTTTCACATTAGAATGAGCATAAACTCTCACAAACGAGTGTAATTTTGTGATAATTAAAGACAAAATAATGTTTTCTTGGTAACTAATCACTAAATCTTCGTATTTATCGAATCTTAATTTCACTATCAACTTGTTGGCCAAAACAACAACTTTATTACAAAGATGTATTGGTAATGGTTAACTCTTTGCAATTCATGAGTCTTTTGAAAAATAGAGAATGAGAAAATTGAAGAAAGTGCGTTTTCACATTAGAATAATAATTAAAGACAAAATAATGTTTTCTTGGTAACTAATCACTAAATCTTCGTATTTATCGAATCTTAATTTCACTATCAACGTGTTGGAAAAAACAACAACTTTAGAACAAAGATGTATTGGTAATGGTTAATAACTCTTTGCAATTCTTGAGTCTTTTGAAAAATAGAGAATGTAATAATTGAAGAAAGTGCGTTTTCACATTAGAATGAGCACAAACTCTCACAAACGAGTGTAATTTTGTGATAATTAAAGACAAAATAATGTTTTCTTGGTAACTAATCACGAAATCTTCGTACTTATCGAATCTTAATTTCACTATCAACGTGTTAGACAAAACAACTACTTTAGAACAAAGATGTATTGGTAATGGTTAACTCTTTGCAATTCTTGAATCTTTTGAAATATAGAGAATGAGAGAAACAAAGAAAGTGCGTTTTCACATTAGACTGAGCATAAACTCTCATTAACGAGTGTAATTTTGTGATAATTAAAGACAAAATAATGTTTTCTTGGTAACTAATCACTAAATCTTCGTATTTGTCGAATCTAAATTCGCTATCAACGTATTGGACAAAACAAGAACTTTAGAACAAAGAAGTATTGGTAATGACAAACGAGTGTAATTTTGTGATAATTAAAGACAAAATAATATTTTCTTGGTAACTAATCACGAAATCTTCGTATTTGTCGAATCTAAATTTCGCTATCAACGTGTTTGACAAAACAAGAACTTTAGAACAAAGAAGTATTGGTAATGGTTAACTCTTTGCAACTCTTGAAACTTTTGAAAAGTAGAGAATGAGAGAAACGAAGAAAGTGCGTTTTCACATTAGAGTGAGCATAAACTCTCACTAACGAGTGTAATTTTGTGATAATTTAAGACAAAATAATGTTTTCTTGGTAACTAATCACTAAATCTTCGTATTTGTCGAATCTAAATTTCGCTATCAACGTATTGGACAAAATAAGAACTTTAGAACAAAGAAGTATTGGTAATGGTTAACTCTTTGCATTTCTTGAAATTTTTGAAAAGTGGAGAATGAGAGAAACGAAGAAAGTCCGTTTTCACATTTGAGTGAGCATAAACTCTCACAAACGAGTGTAACTTTGTGATAATTAAAGACAAAATAATGTTTTCTTGGTAACTAATCACTAAATCTTCGTATTTGTCGAATCTAAATTTCGCGATCAACGTGTTGGACAAAACAAGAACTTTAGAACAAAGAAGTATTGGTAATGGTTAACTCTTTGCATTTCTTGAAACTTTTGAAAAATAGAGAATGAGAAAATTGAAGAATGTGCGTTTTCAAATTAGAATGAGCATAAACTCTCACAAACGAGTGTAATTTTGTGATAATTAAAGACAAAATAATGTTTTCTTGGTAACTAATCACTAAATCTTCGTATTTGTCGAATCTAAATTTCGCTATCAACGTGTTGGACAAAACAAGAACTTTAGAACAAAGAAGTATTGGTAATGGTTAACTCTTTGCAACTCTTGAAACTTTTGAAAAATAGAGAATGAGGAAATTGAAGAAAGTGTGTTTTCACATTAGAATGAGCATAAACTCTCACAAACGAGTGTAATTTTGTGATAATTAAAGACAAAATAATGTTTTCTTGGTAACTAATCACTAAATCTTCGTATTTATCGAATCTTAATTTCACTATCAACTTGTTGGCCAAAACAACAACTTTATTACAAAGATGTATTGGTAATGGTTAACTCTTTGCAATTCATGAGTCTTTTGAAAAATAGAGAATGAGAAAATTGAAGAAAGTGCGTTTTCACATTAGAATAATAATTAAAGACAAAATAATGTTTTCTTGGTAACTAATCACTAAATCTTCGTATTTATCGAATCTTAATTTCACTATCAACGTATTGGAAAAAAACAACAACTTTAGAACAAAGATGTATTGGTAATGGTTAATAACTCTTTGCAATTCTTGAGTCTTTTGAAAAATAGAGAATGAAATAATTGAAGAAAGTGCGTTTTCACATTAGAATGAGCACAAACTCTCACAAACGAGTGTAATTTTGTGATAATTAAAGACAAAATAATGTTTTCTTGGTAACTAATCACGAAATCTTCGTACTTATCGAATCTTAATTTCACTATCAACGTGTTAGACAAAACAACAACTTTAGAACAAAGATGTATTGGTAATGGTTAACTCTTTGCAATTCTTGAATCTTTTGAAATATAGAGAATGAGAGAAACAAAGAAAGTGCGTTTTCACATTAGAGTGAGCATAAACTCTCATTAACGAGTGTAATTTTGTGATAATTAAAGACAAAATAATGTTTTCTTGGTAACTAATCACTAAATCTTCGTATTTATCGAATCTTAATTTCACTATCAACGTGTTGGCCAAAACAACAACTTTATTATAAAGATGTATTGGTAATGGTTAACTCTTTGCAATTCTTGAGTCCTTTGAAAAATAGAGAATGAGAAAATTGAAGAAAGTGCGTTTTCACATTAGAATACTAATTAAAGACAAAATAATGTTTCCTTGGTAACTAATCACTAAATCTTCGTATTTATCGAATCTTAATTTCACTATCAACTTGTTGGCCAAAACAACAACTTTATTACAGAGATGTATGGGTAATGGTTAACTCTTTGCAATTCTTGAGTCTTTTGAAAAATAGAGAATGAAAAAATTGAAGAAAGTGCGTTTTCACATTAGAAAAATAATTAAAGACAAAATAATGTTTTCTTGGTAACTAATCATTAAATCTTCGTATTTATCGAATCTTAATTTCACTATCAACTTGTTGGCCAAAACAACAACTTTATTACAAAGATGTATTGGTAATGGTTAACTCTTTGCAATTCTTGAGTCTTTTGAAAAATAGAGAATGAGAAAATTGAAGAAAGTGCATTTTCACATTAGAATAATAATTAAAGACAAAATAATGTTTTCTTGGTAACTAATCACTAAATCTTCGTATTTATCGAATCTTAATTTCACTATCAACGTGTTGGAAAAAACAACAACTTTATTACAAAGATGTATTGGTAATGGTTAACTCTTTGCAATTCTTGAGTCTTTTGAAAAATAGAGAATGAGAAGATTGAAGAAAGTGCGTTTTCACATTAGAATGAGCATAAACTCTCACAAACGAGTGTAATTTTGTGATAATTAAATACAAAATAATGTTTTCTTGGTAACTAATCACTAAATCTTCGTATTTGTCGAATCTAAATTTCGCTATCAACGTGTTGGACAAAACAAGAACTTTAGAACAAAGAAGTATTGGTAATGGTTAACTCTTTGCATTTCTTGAAACTTTTGAAAAATAGAGAATGAGAAAATTGAAGAAAGTGCGTTTTCACATTAGAATGAGCATAAACTCTCACAAACGAGTGTAATTTTGTGATAATTAAAGACAAAATAATGTTTTCTTGGTAACTAATCACGAAATCTTCGTATTTGTCGAATCTAAATTTCGCTATCAACGTGTTTGACAAAACAAGAACTTTAGAACAAAGAAGTATTGGTAATGGTTAACTCTTTGCAACTCTTGAAACTTTTGAAAAGTAGAGAATGAGAGAAACGAAGAAAGTGCGTTTTCACATTAGAGTGAGCATAAACTCTCACTAACGAATGTAATTTTGTGATAATTAAAGACAAAATAATGTTTTCTTGGTAACTAATCACTAAATCTTCGTATTTGTCGAATCTAAATTTCGCTATCAACGTGTTGGACAAAACAAGAACTTTAGAACAAAGAAGTATTGGTAATGGTTAACTCTTTGCATTTCTTGAAACTTTTGAAAAATAGAGAATGAGAAAATTGAAGAAAGTGCGTTTTCACATTAGAATGAGCATAAACTCTCACAAACGAGTGTAATTTTGTGATAATTAAAGAGAAAATAATGTTTTCTTGGTAACTAATCACTAAATCTTCGTATTTGTCGAATCTAAATTTCGCTATCAGCGTGTTGGACAAAACAAGAACTTTAGAACAAAGAAGTATTGGTAATGGTTAACTCTTTGCAACTCTAGAAACTTTTGAAAAATAGAGAATGAGAAAATTGAAGAAAGTGCGTTTTCACATTAGAATGAGCATAAACTCTCACAAACGAGTGTAATTTTGTGATAATTAAAGACAAAATAATGTTTTCTTGGTAACTAATCACTAAATCTTCGTATTTGTCGAATCTAAATTTCGCTATCAGCGTGTTGGACAAAACAAGAACTTTAGAACAAAGAAGTATTGGTAATGGTTAACTCTTTGCATTTCTTGAAACTTTTGAAAAATAGAGAATGAGAAAATTGAAGAAAGTGCGTTTTCACATTAGAATGAGCATAAACTCTCACAAACGAGTGTAATTTTGTGATAATTAAAGACAAAATAATGTTTTCTTGGTAACTAATCATTAAATCTTCGTATTTATCGAATCTTAATTTCACTATCAACTTGTTGGCCAAAACAACAACTTTATTACAAAGATGTATTGGTAATGGTTAACTCTTTGCAATTCTTGAGTCTTTTGAAAAATAGAGAATGAGAAAATTGAAGAAAGTGCGTTTTCACATTAGAATAATAATTAAAGACAAAATAATGTTTTCTTGGTAACTAATCACTAAATCTTCGTATTTATCGAATCTTAATTTCACTATCAACGTGTTGGAAAAAACAACAACTTTATTACAAAGATGTATTGGTAATGGTTAACTCTTTGCAATTCTTGAGTCTTTTGAAAAATAGAGAATGAGAAGATTGAAGAAAGTGCGTTTTCACATTAGAATGAGCATAAACTCTCACAAACGAGTGTAATTTTGTGATAATTAAATACAAAATAATGTTTTCTTGGTAACTAATCACTAAATCTTCGTATTTGTCGAATCTAAATTTCGCTATCAACGTGTTGGACAAAACAAGAACTTTAGAACAAAGAAGTATTGGTAATGGTTAACTCTTTGCATTTCTTGAAACTTTTGAAAAATAGAGAATGAGAAAATTGAAGAAAGTGCGTTTTCACATTAGAATGAGCATAAACTCTCACAAACGAGTGTAATTTTGTGATAATTAAAGACAAAATAATGTTTTCTTGGTAACTAATCACGAAATCTTCGTATTTGTCGAATCTAAATTTCGCTATCAACGTGTTTGACAAAACAAGAACTTTAGAACAAAGAAGTATTGGTAATGGTTAACTCTTTGCAACTCTTGAAACTTTTGAAAAGTAGAGAATGAGAGAAACGAAGAAAGTGCGTTTTCACATTAGAGTGAGCATAAACTCTCACTAACGAGTGTAATTTTGTGATAATTAAAGACAAAATAATGTTTTCTTGGTAACTAATCACTAAATCTTCGTATTTGTCGAATCTAAATTTCGCTATCAACGTGTTGGACAAAACAAGAACTTTAGAACAAAGAAGTATTGGTAATGGTTAACTCTTTGCATTTCTTGAAACTTTTGAAAAATAGAGAATGAGAAAATTGAAGAAAGTGCGTTTTCACATTAGAATGAGCATAAACTCTCACAAACGAGTGTAATTTTGTGATAATTAAAGAGAAAATAATGTTTTCTTGGTAGCTAATCACTAAATCTTCGTATTTGTCGAATCTAAATTTCGCTATCAGCGTGTTGGACAAAACAAGAACTTTAGAACAAAGAAGTATTGGTAATGGTTAACTCTTTGCAACTCTAGAAACTTTTGAAAAATAGAGAATGAGAAAATTGAAGAAAGTGCGTTTTCACATTAGAATGAGCATAAACTCTCACAAACGAGTGTAATTTTGTGATAATTAAAGACAAAATAATGTTTTCTTGGTAACTAATCACTAAATCTTCGTATTTGTCGAATCTAAATTTCGCTATCAGCGTGTTGGACAAAACAAGAACTTTAGAACAAAGAAGTATTGGTAATGGTTAACTCTTTGCATTTCTTGAAACTTTTGAAAAATAGAGAATGAGAAAATTGAAGAAAGTGCGTTTTCACATTAGAATGAGCATAAACTCTCACAAACGAGTGTAATTTTGTGATAATTAAAGAGAAAATAATGTTTTCTTGGTAACTAATCACTAAATCTTCGTATTTGTCGAATCTAAATTTCGCTATCAGCGTGTTGGACAAAACAAGAACTTTAGAACAAAGAAGTATTGGTAATGGTTAACTCTTTGCAACTCTTGAAACTTTTGAAAAATAGAGAATGAGAAAATTGAAGAAAGTGCGTTTTCACATTAGAATGAGCATAAACTCTCACAAACGAGTGTAATTTTGTGATAATTAAAGACAAAATAATGTTTTCTTGGTAACTAATCACTAAATCTTCGTATTTATCGAATCTTAATTTCACTATCAACTTGTTGGCCAAAACAACAACTTTATTACAAAGATGTATTGGTAATGGTTAACTCTTTGCAATTCATGAGTCTTTTGAAAAATAGAGAATGAGAAAATTGAAGAAAGTGCGTTTTCACATTAGAATAATAATTAAAGACAAAATAATGTTTTCTTGGTAACTAATCACTAAATCTTCGTATTTATCGAATCTTAATTTCACTATCAACGTGTTGGAAAAAACAACAACTTTAGAACAAAGATGTATTGGTAATGGTTAATAACTCTTTGCAATTCTTGAGTCTTTTGAAAAATAGAGAATGAAATAATTGAAGAAAGTGCGTTTTCACATTAGAATGAGCACAAACTCTCACAAACGAGTGTAATTTTGTGATAATTAAAGACAAAATAATGTTTTCTTGGTAACTAATCACGAAATCTTCGTACTTATCGAATCTTAATTTCACTATCAACGTGTTAGACAAAACAACTACTTTAGAACAAAGATGTATTGGTAATGGTTAACTCTTTGCAATTCTTGAATCTTTTGAAATATAGAGAATGAGAGAAACAAAGAAAGTGCGTTTTCACATTAGAGTGAGCATAAACTCTCATTAACGAGTGTAATTTTGTGATAATTAAAGACAAAATAATGTTTTCTTGGTAACTAATCACTAAATCTTCGTATTTGTCGAATCTAAATTCGCTATCAACGTGTTGGACAAAACAAGAACTTTAGAACAAAGAAGTATTGGTAATGACAAACGAGTGTAATTTTGTGATAATTAAAGACAAAATAATATTTTCTTGGTAACTAATCACGAAATCTTCGTATTTGTCGAATCTAAATTTCGCTATCAACGTGTTTGACAAAACAAGAACTTTAGAACAAAGAAGTATTGGTAATGGTTAACTCTTTGCAACTCTTGAAACTTTTGAAAAGTAGAGAATGAGAGAAACGAAGAAAGTGCGTTTTCACATTAGAGTGAGCATAAACTCTCACTAACGAGTGTAATTTTGTGATAATTAAAGACAAAATAATGTTTTCTTGGTAACTAATCACTAAATCTTCGTATTTGTCGAATCTAAATTTCGCTATCAACGTATTGGACAAAATAAGAACTTTAGAACAAAGAAGTATTGGTAATGGTTAACTCTTTGCATTTCTTGAAATTTTTGAAAAGTGGAGAATGAGAGAAACGAAGAAAGTCCGTTTTCACATTTGAGTGAGCATAAACTCTCACAAACGAGTGTAACTTTGTGATAATTAAAGACAAAATAATGTTTTCTTGGTAACTAATCACTAAATCTTCGTATTTGTCGAATCTAAATTTCGCGTTCAACGTGTTGGACAAAACAAGAACTTTAGAACAAAGAAGTATTGGTAATGGTTAACTCTTTGCATTTCTTGAAACTTTTGAAAAATAGAGAATGAGAAAATTGAAGAATGTGCGTTTTCAAATTAGAATGAGCATAAACTCTCACAAACGAGTGTAATTTTGTGATAATTAAAGACAAAATAATGTTTTCTTGGTAACTAATCACTAAATCTTCGTATTTGTCGAATCTAAATTTCGCTATCAACGTGTTGGACAAAACAAGAACTTTAGAACAAAGAAGTATTGGTAATGGTTAACTCTTTGCAACTCTTGAAACTTTTGAAAAATAGAGAATGAGAAAATTGAAGAAAGTGCGTTTTCACATTAGAATGAGCATAAACTCTCACAAACGAGTGTAATTTTGTGTTAATTAAAGACAAAATAATGTTTTCTTGGTAACTAATCACTAAATCTTCGTATTTATCGAATCTTAATTTCACTATCAACGTGTTGGCCAAAACAACAACTTTATTACAAAGATGTATTGGTAATGGTTAACTCTTTGCAATTCTTGAGTCTTTTGAAAAATAGAGAATGAGAAAATTGAAGAAAGTGCGTTTTCACATTAGAATAATAATTAAAGACAAAATAATGTTTTCTTGGTAACTAATCACTAAATCTTCGTATTTATCGAATCTTAATTTCACTATCAACGTGTTGGAAAAAACAACAACTTTAGAACAAAGATGTATTGGTAATGGTTAACTCTTTGCAATTCTTGAGTCTTTTGAAAAATAGAGAATGAGAAGATTGAAGAAAGTGCGTTTTCACATTAGAATGAGCATAAACTCTCACAAACGAGTGTAATTTTGTGATAATTAAATACAAAATAATGTTTTCTTGGTAACTAATCACTAAATCTTCGTATTTGTCGAATCTAAATTTCGCTATCAACGTGTTGGACAAAACAAGAACTTTAGAACAAAGAAGTATTGGTAATGGTTAACTCTTTGCATTTCTTGAAACTTTTGAAAAATAGAGAATGAGAAAATTGAAGAAAGTGCGTTTTCACATTAGAATGAGCATAAACTCTCACAAACGAGTGTAATTTTGTGATAATTAAAGACAAAATAATGTTTTCTTGGTAACTAATCACTAAATCTTCGTATTTGTCGAATCTAAATTTCGCTATCAACGTGTTGGACAAAACAAGAACTTTAGAACAAAGAAGTATTGGTAATGGTTAACTCTTTGCATTTCTTGAAACTTTTGAAAAGTAGAGAATGAGAGAAATGAAGAAAGTCCGTTTTCACATTAGAGTGAGCATAAACTCTCACAAACGAGTGTAATTTTGTGATAATTAAAGACAAAATAATGTTTTCTTGGTAACTAATCACTAAATCTTCGTATTTATCGAATCTTAATTTCACTATCAACGTGTTGGCCAAAACAACAACTTTATTATAAAGATGTATTGGTAATGGTTAACTCTTTGCAATTCTTGAGTCTTTTGAAAAATAGAGAATGAGAAAATTGAAGAAAGTGCGTTTTCACATTAGAATAATAATTAAAGACAAAATAATGTTTTCTTGGTAACTAATCACTAAATCTTCGTATTTATCGAATCTTAATTTCACTATCAATGTGTTGGAAAAAACAACAACTTTAGAACAAAGATGTATTGGTAATGGTTAACTCTTTGCAATTCTTGAGTCTTTTGAAAAATAGAGAATGAGAAGATTGAAGAAAGTGCGTTTTCACATTAGAATGAGCATAAACTCTCACAAACGAGTGTAATTTTGTGATAATTAAAGACAAAATAATGTTTTCTTGGTAACTAATCACGAAATCTTCGTATTTGTCGAATCTAAATTTCGCTATCAACGTGTTGGACAAAACAAGAACTTTAGAACAAAAAAGTATTGGTAATGGTTAACTCTTTGCAACTCTTGAAACTTTTGAAAAGTAGAGAATGAGAGAAACGAAGAAAGTCCGTTTTCACATTAGAGTGAGCATAAACTCTCACAAACGAGTGTAATTTTGTGATAATTAAAGACAAAATAATGTTTTCTTGGTAACTAATCACTAAATCTTCGTATTTATCGAATCTTAATTTCACTATCAACGTGTTGGAAAAAACAACAACTTTAGAACAAAGATGTATTGGTAATGGTTAACTCTTTGCAATTCTTGAGTCTTTTGAAAAATAGAGAATGAGAAGATTGAAGAAAGTGCGTTTTCACATTAGAATGAGCATAAACTCTCACAAACGAGTGTAATTTTGTGATAATTAAATACAAAATAATGTTTTCTTGGTAACTAATCACTAAATCTTCGTATTTGTCGAATCTAAATTTCGCTAACAACGTGTTGGACAAAACAAGAACTTTAGAACAAAGAAGTATTGGTAATGGTTAACTCTTTGCATTTCTTGAAACTTTTGAAAAATAGAGAATGAGAAAATTGAAGAAAGTGCGTTTTCACATTAGAATGAGCATAAACTCTCACAAACGAGTGTAATTTTGTGATAATTAAAGACAAAATAATGTTTTCTTGGTAACTAATCACTAAATCTTCGTATTTGTCGAATCTAAATTTCGCTATCAACGTGTTGGACAAAACAAGAACTTTAGAACAAAGAAGTATTGGTAATGGTTAACTCTTTGCATTTCTTGAAACTTTTGAAAAGTAGAGAATGAGAGAAATGAAGAAAGTCCGTTTTCACATTAGAGTGAGCATAAACTCTCACAAACGAGTGTAATTTTGTGATAATTAAAGACAAAATAATGTTTTCTTGGTAACTAATCACTAAATCTTCGTATTTATCGAATCTTAATTTCACTATCAACGTGTTGGCCAAAACAACAACTTTATTATAAAGATGTATTGGTAATGGTTAACTCTTTGCAATTCTTGAGTCTTTTGAAAAATAGAGAATGAGAAAATTGAAGAAAGTGCGTTTTCACATTAGAATAATAATTAAAGACAAAATAATGTTTTCTTGGTAACTCATCACTAAATCTTCGTATTTATCGAATCTTAATTTCACTATCAATGTGTTGGAAAAAACAACAACTTTAGAACAAAGATGTATTGGTAATGGTTAACTCTTTGCAATTCTTGAGTCTTTTGAAAAATAGAGAATGAGAAGATTGAAGAAAGTGCGTTTTCACATTAGAATGAGCATAAACTCTCACAAACGAGTGTAATTTTGTGATAATTAAATAAAAAATAATGTTTTCTTGGTAACTAATCACTAAATCTTCGTATTTGTCGAATCTAAATTTCGCTATCAACGTGTTGGACAAAACAAGAACTTTAGAACAAAGAAGTATTGGTAATGGTTAACTCTTTGCATTTCTTGAAACTTTTGAAAAATAGAGAATGAGAAAATTGAAGAAAGTGCGTTTTCACATTAGAATGAGCATAAACTCTCACAAACGAGTGTAATTTTGTGATAATTAAAGACAAAATAATGTTTTCTTGGTAACTAATCACGAAATCTTCGTATTTGTCGAATCTAAATTTCGCTATCAACGTGTTGGACAAAACAAGAACTTTAGAACAAAAAAGTATTGGTAATGGTTAACTCTTTGCAACTCTTGAAACTTTTGAAAAGTAGAGAATGAGAGAAACGAAGAAAGTCCGTTTTCACATTAGAGTGAGCATAAACTCTCACAAACGAGTGTAATTTTGTGATAATTAAAGACAAAATAATGTTTTCTTGGTAACTAATCACTAAATCGTCGTATTTGTCGAATCTAAATTTCGCGATCAACGTGTTGGACAAAACAAGAACTTTAGAACAAAGAAGTATTAGTAATGGTTAACTCTTTGCATTTCTTAAAACTTTTGAAAAATAGAGAATGAGAAAATTGAAGAAAGTGCGTTTTCACATTAGAATGAGCATAAACTCTCACAAACGAGTGTAATTTTGTGATAATTAAAGACAAAATAATGTTTTCTTGGTAACTAATCACTAAATCTTCATATTTGTCGAATCTAAATTTCGCTATCAACGTGTTGGACAAAACAAGAACTTTAGAACAAAGAAGTATTGGTAATGGTTAACTCTTTGCATTTCTTGAAACTTTTGAAAAATAGAGAATGAGAAAATTGAAGAAAGTGCGTTTTCACATTAGAATGAGCATAAACTCTCACAAACGAGTGTAATTTTGTGATAATTAAAGACAAAATAATGTTTTCTTGGTAACTAATCACGAAATCTTCGTATTTGTCGAATCTAAATTTCGCTATCAACGTGTTGGACAAAACAAGAACTTTAGAACAAAGAAGTATTGGTAATGGTTAACTCTTTGCATTTCTTGAAACTTTTGAAAAATAGAGAATGAGAAAATTGAAGAAAGTGAGTTTTCACATTAGAATGAGCATAAACTCTCACAAACGAGTGTAATTTTGTGATAATTAAAGACAAAATAGTGTTTTCTTGGTAACTAATCACTAAATCTTCGTATTTATCGAATCTTAATTTCACTATCAACGTGTTGGCCAAAACAACAACTTTATTAAAAAGATGTATTGGTAATGGTAAACTCTTTGCAATTCTTGAGTCTTTTGAAAAATAGAGAATGAGAAAATTGAAGAAAGTGCGTTTTCACATTAGAATAATAATTAAAGACAAAATAATGTTTTCTTGGTAACTAATCACTAAATCTTCGTATTTATCGAATCTTAATTTCATTATCACCGTGTTTGAAAAAACAACAACTTTAGAACAAAGATGTATTGGTAATGGTTAACTCTTTGAAATTCTTGAGTCTTTTGAAAAATAGAGAATGAGAAGATTGAAGAATGTGCGTTTTCACATTAGAATGAGCATAAACTCTCACAAACGAGTGTAATTTTGTGATAATTAAATACAAAATAATGTTTTCTTGGTAACTAATCACTAAATCTTCGTATTTGTCGAATCTAAATTTCGCTATCAACGTGTTGGACAAAACAAGAACTTTAGAACAAAGAAGTATTGGTATTGGTTAACTCTTTGCAACTCTTGAAACTTTTGAAAAGTAGAGAATGAGAGAAACGAAGAAAGTGCGTTTTCACATTAGAGTGAGCATAAACTCTCACAAACGAGTGTGATTTTTTGATAATTAAAGACACCATAATGTTTTCTTGGCTAAATCTCCGTACTTATCGAATCTTAATTTCACTATCAACGTGTTAGACAAAACAACAACTTTAGAACAAAGATGTATTGGTAATGGTTAACTCTTTGCAATTCTTGAGTCTTTTGAAATATAGAGAATGAGAGAAACGAAGAAAGTGAGTTTTCACATTAGAGTGAGCATAAACTCTCACTAACGAGTGTAATTTTGTGATAATTAAAGACAAAATAATGTTTTCTTGGTAACTAATCACTAAATCTTCGTATTTGTCGAATATAAATTTCGCGATCAACGTGTTGGACAAAACTAGAACTTTAGAACAAAGAAGTATTGGTAATGGTTAACTCTTTGCATTTCTTGAAACTTTTGAAAAGTAGAGAATGAGAGAAATGAAGAAAGTCCGTTTTCACATTAGAGTGAGCATAAACTCTCACAAACGAGTGTAATTTTGTGATAATTAAAGACAAAATAATGTTTTCTTGGTAACTAATCACTAAATCTTCGTATTTATCGAATCTTAATTTCACTATCAACGTGTTGGGCAAAACAACAACTTTATTATAAAGATGTATTGGTAATGGTTAACTATTTGCAATTCTTGAGTCTTTTGAAAAATAGAGAATGAGAAAATTGAAGAAAGTGCGTTTTCACATTAGAATAATAATTAAAGACAAAATAATGTTTTCTTGGTAACTAATCACTAAATCTTCGTATTTATCGAATCTTAATTTCACTATCAACTTGTTGGCCAAAACAACAACTTTATTACAAAGATGTATTGGTAATGGTTAACTCTTTGCAATTCTTGAGTCTTTTGAAAAATAGAGAATGAGAAAATTGAAGAAAGTGCGTTTTCACATTAGAATAATAATTAAAGACAAAATAATGTTTTCTAGGTAACTAATCACTAAATCGTCGTATTTATCGAATCTTAATTTCTCTATCAACGTGTTGGAAAAAACAACAACTTTAGAACAAAGATGTATTGGTAATGGTTAACTCTTTGCAATTCTTGAGTCTTTTGAAAAATAGAGAATGAGAAAATTGAAGAAAGTGCGTTTTCACATTAGAATAATAATTAAAGACAAAATAATGTTTTCTTGGTAACTAATCACTAAATCTTCGTATTTATCGAATCTTAATTTCACTATCAACTTGTTGGCCAAAACAACAACTTTATTATAAAGATGTATTGGTAATGGTTAACTATTTGCAATTCTTGAGTCTTTTGAAAAATAGAGAATGAGAAAATTGAAGAAAGTGCGTTTTCACATTAGAATAATAATTAAAGACAAAATAATGTTTTCTTGGTAACTAATCACTAAATCTTCGTATTTATCGAATCTTAATTTCACTATCAACTTGTTGGCCAAAACAACAACTTTATTACAAAGATGTATTGGTAATGGTTAACTCTTTGCAATTCTTGAGTCTTTTGAAAAATAGAGAATGAGAAAATTGAAGAAAGTGCGTTTTCACATTAGAATAATAATTAAAGACAAAATAATGTTTTCTAGGTAACTAATCACTAAATCGTCGTATTTATCGAATCTTAATTTCTCTATCAACGTGTTGGAAAAAACAACAACTTTAGAACAAAGATGTATTGGTAATGGTTAACTCTTTGCAATTCTTGAGTCTTTTGAAAAATAGAGAATGAGAAAATTGAAGAAAGTGCGTTTTCACATTAGAATAATAATTAAAGACAAAATAATGTTTTCTTGGTAACTAATCACTAAATCTTCGTATTTATCGAATCTTAATTTCACTATCAACGTGTTGGAAAAAACAATAACTTTAGAACAAAGATGTATTGGTAATGGTTAACTCTTTGCAATTCTTGAGTCTTTTGAAAAATAGAGAATGAAAAAATTGAAGATAGTGCGTTTTAACATTAGAATGAGCATAAACTCTCACAAACGAGTGTAATTTTGTGATAATTAAAGACAAAATAATGTTTTCTTGGTAACTAATCACGAAATCTTCGTATTTATCGAATCTTAATTTCACTATCAACGTGTTGGCCAAAACAACAACTTTATTACAAAGATGTATTGGTAATGGTTAACTCTTTGCAATTCTTGAGTCTTTTGAAAAATAGAGAATGAGAAAATTGAAGAAAGTGCGTTTTCACATTAGAATAATAATTAAAGACAAAATAATGTTTTCTTGGTAACTAATCACTAAATCTTCGTATTTATCGAATCTTAATTTCACTATCAACGTGTTGGAAAAAACAATAACTTTAGAACAAAGATGTATTGGTAATGGTTAACTCTTTGCAATTCTTGAGTCTTTTGAAAAATAGAGAATGAAAAAATTGAAGATAGTGCGTTTTAACATTAGAATGAGCATAAACTCTCACAAACGAGTGTAATTTTGTGATAATTAAAGACAAAATAATGTTTTCTTGGTAACTAATCACGAAATCTTCGTATTTATCGAATCTTAATTTCACTATCAACTTGTTGGCCAAAACAACAACTTTATTACAAAGATGTATTGGTAATGGTTAACTCTTTGCAATTCTTGAGTCTTTTGAAAAATAGAGAATGAGAAAATTGAAGAAAGTGCGTTTTCACATTAGAATAATAATTAAAGACAAAATAATGTTTTCTTGGTAACTAATCACTAAATCTTCGTATTTATCGAATCTTAATTTCACTATGAACGTGTTGGCCAAAACAACAACTTTATTACAAAGATGTATTGGTAATGGTTAACTCTTTGCAATTCTTGAGTCTTTTGAAAAATAGAGAATGAGAAAATTGAAGAAAGTGCGTTTTCACATTAGAATAATAATTAAAGACAAAATAATGTTTTCTTGGTAACTAATCACTAAATCTTCGTATTTATCGAATCTTAATTTCACTATCAACGTGTTGGAAAAAACAACAACTTTAGAACAAAGATGTATTGGTAATGGTTAACTCTTTGCAATTCTTGAGTCTTTTGAAAAATAGAGAATGAGAAGATTGAAGAAAGTGCGTTTTCACATTAGAATGAGCATAAACTCTCACAAACGAGTGTAATTTTGTGATAATTAAATACAAAATAATGTTTTCTTGGTAACTAATCACTAAATCTTCGTATTTGTCGAATCTAAATTTCGCTATCAACGTGTTGGACAAAACAAGAACTTTAGAACAAAGAAGTATTGGTAATGGTTAACTCTTTGAATTTCTTGAAACTTTTGAAAAATAGAGAATGAGAGAAATGAAGAAAGTCCGTTTTCACATTAGAGTGAGCATAAACTCTCACAAACGAGTGTAATTTTGTGATAATTAAAGACAAAATAATGTTTTCTTGGTAACTAATCACTAAATCTTCGTATTTATCGAATCTTAATTTCACTATCAACGTGTTGGGCAAAACAACAACTTTAGAACAAAGAAGTATTGGTAATGGTTAACTCTTTGCATTTCTTGAAACTTTTGAAAAGTAGAGAATGAGAGAAATGAAGAAAGTCCGTTTTCACATTAGAGTGAGCATAAACTCTCACAAACGAGTGTAATTTTGTGATAATTAAAGACAAAATAATGTTTTCTTGGTAACTAATCACTAAATCTTCGTATTTATCGAATCTTAATTTCACTATCAACGTGTTGGCCAAAACAACAACTTTATTATAAAGATGTATTGGTAATGGTTAACTCTTTGCAATTCTTGAGTCTTTTGAAAAATAGAGAATGAGAAAATTGAAGAAAGTGCGTTTTCACATTAGAATAATAATTAAAGACAAAATAATGTTTTCTTGGTAACTAATCACTAAATCTTCGTATTTATCGAATCTTAATTTCACTATCAACGTGTTGGAAAAAACAATAACTTTAGAACAAAGATGTATTGGTAATGGTTAACTCTTTGCAATTCTTGAGTCTTTTGAAAAATAGAGAATGAAAAAATTGAAGATAGTGCGTTTTAACATTAGAATGAGCATAAACTCTCACAAACGAGTGTAATTTTGTGATAATTAAAGACAAAATAATGTTTTCTTGGTAACTAATCACGAAATCTTCGTATTTATCGAATCTTAATTTCACTATCAACTTGTTGGCCAAAACAACAACTTTATTACAAAGATGTATTGGTAATGGTTAACTCTTTGCAATTCTTGAGTCTTTTGAAAAATAGAGAATGAGAAAATTGAAGAAAGTGCGTTTTCACATTAGAATAATAATTAAAGACAAAATAATGTTTTCTTGGTAACTAATCACTAAATCTTCGTATTTATCGAATCTTAATTTCACTATGAACGTGTTGGCCAAAACAACAACTTTATTACAAAGATGTATTGGTAATGGTTAACTCTTTGCAATTCTTGAGTCTTTTGAAAAATAGAGAATGAGAAAATTGAAGAAAGTGCGTTTTCACATTAGAATAATAATTAAAGACAAAATAATGTTTTCTTGGTAACTAATCACTAAATCTTCGTATTTATCGAATCTTAATTTCACTATCAACGTGTTGGAAAAAACAACAACTTTAGAACAAAGATGTATTGGTAATGGTTAACTCTTTGCAATTCTTGAGTCTTTTGAAAAATAGAGAATGAGAAGATTGAAGAAAGTGCGTTTTCACATTAGAATGAGCATAAACTCTCACAAACGAGTGTAATTTTGTGATAATTAAATACAAAATAATGTTTTCTTGGTAACTAATCACTAAATCTTCGTATTTGTCGAATCTAAATTTCGCTATCAACGTGTTGGACAAAACAAGAACTTTAGAACAAAGAAGTATTGGTAATGGTTAACTCTTTGAATTTCTTGAAACTTTTGAAAAATAGAGAATGAGAAAATTGAAGAAAGTGCGTTTTCACATTAGAATGAGCATAAACTCTCACAAACGAGTGTAATTTTATGATAATTAAAGACAAAATAATGTTTTCTTGGTAACTAATCACTAAATCTTCGTATTTGTCGAATCTAAATTTCGCTATCAACGTGTTGGACAAAACAAGAACTTTAGAACAAAGAAGTATTGGTAATGGTTAACTCTTTGCATTTCTTGAAACTTTTGAAAAGTAGAGAATGAGAGAAATGAAGAAAGTCCGTTTTCACATTAGAGTGAGCATAAACTCTCACAAACGAGTGTAATTTTGTGATAATTAAAGACAAAATAATGTTTTCTTGGTAACTAATCACTAAATCTTCGTATTTATCGAATCTTAATTTCACTATCAACGTGTTGGCCAAAACAACAACTTTATTATAAAGATGTATTGGTAATGGTTAACTCTTTGCAATTCTTGAGTCTTTTGAAAAATAGAGAATGAGAAAATTGAAGAAAGTGCGTTTTCACATTAGAATAATAATTAAAGACAAAATAATGTTTTCTTGGTAACTAATCACTAAATCTTCGTATTTATCGAATCTTAATTTCACTATCAATGTGTTGGAAAAAACAACAACTTTAGAACAAAGATGTATTGGTAATGGTTAACTCTTTGCAATTCTTGAGTCTTTTGAAAAATAGAGAATGAGAAGACTGAAGAAAGTGCGTTTTCACATTAGAATGAGCATAAACTCTCACAAACGAGTGTAATTTTGTGATAATTAAAGACAAAATAATGTTTTCTTGGTAACTAATCACGAAATCTTCGTATTTGTCGAATCTAAATTTCGCTATCAACGTGTTGGACAAAACAAGAACTTTAGAACAAAAAAGTATTGGTAATGGTTAACTCTTTGCAACTCTTGAAACTTTTGAAAAGTAGAGAATGAGAGAAACGAAGAAAGTCCGTTTTCACATTAGAGTGAGCATAAACTCTCACAAACGAGTGTAATTTTGTGATAATTAAAGACAAAATAATGTTTTCTTGGTAACTAATCACTAAATCTTCGTATTTATCGAATCTTAATTTCACTATCAACGTGTTGGAAAAAACAACAACTTTAGAACAAAGATGTATTGGTAATGGTTAACTCTTTGCAATTCTTGAGTCTTTTGAAAAATAGAGAATGAGAAGATTGAAGAAAGTGCGTTTTCACATTAGAATGAGCATAAACTCTCACAAACGAGTGTAATTTTGTGATAATTAAATACAAAATAATGGTTTCTTGGTAACTAATCACTAAATCTTCGTATTTGTCGAATCTAAATTTCGCTATCAACGTGTTGGACAAAACAAGAACTTTAGAACAAAGAAGTATTGGTAATGGTTAACTCTTTGCATTTCTTGAAACTTTTGAAAAATAGAGAATGAGAAAATTGAAGAAAGTGCGTTTTCACATTAGAATGAGCATAAACTCTCACAAACGAGTGTAATTTTGTGATAATTAAAGACAAAATAATGTTTTCTTGGTAACTAATCACTAAATCTTCGTATTTGTCGAATCTAAATTTCGCTATCAACGTGTTGGACAAAACAAGAACTTTAGAACAAAGAAGTATTGGTAATGGTTAACTCTTTGCATTTCTTGAAACTTTTGAAAAGTAGAGAATGAGAGAAATGAAGAAAGTCCGTTTTCACATTAGAGTGAGCATAAACTCTCACAAACGAGTGTAATTTTGTGATAATTAAAGACAAAATAATGTTTTCTTGGTAACTAATCACTAAATCTTCGTATTTATCGAATCTTAATTTCACTATCAACGTGTTGGGCAAAACAACAACTTTATTATAAAGATGTATTGGTAATGGTTAACTATTTGCAATTCTTGAGTCTTTTGAAAAATAGAGAATGAGAAAATTGAAGAAAGTGCGTTTTCACATTAGAATAATAATTAAAGACAAAATAATGTTTTCTTGGTAACTAATCACTAAATCTTCGTATTTATCGAATCTTAATTTCACTATCAACTTGTTGGCCAAAACAACAACTTTATTACAAAGATGTATTGGTAATGGTTAACTCTTTGCAATTCTTGAGTCTTTTGAAAAATAGAGAATGAGAAAATTGAAGAAAGTGCGTTTTCACATTAGAATAATAATTAAAGACAAAATAATGTTTTCTAGGTAACTAATCACTAAATCTTCGTATTTATCGAATCTTAATTTCTCTATCAACGTGTTGGAAAAAACAACAACTTTAGAACAAAGATGTATTGGTAATGGTTAACTCTTTGCAATTCTTGAGTCTTTTGAAAAATAAAGAATGAGAAAATTGAAGAAAGTGCGTTTTCACATTAGAATAATAATTAAAGACAAAATAATGTTTTCTTGGTAACTAATCACTAAATCTTCGTATTTATCGAATCTTAATTTCACTATCAACGTGTTGGAAAAAACAATAACTTTAGAACAAAGATGTATTGGTAATGGTTAACTCTTTGCAATTCTTGAGTCTTTTGAAAAATAGAGAATGAAAAAATTGAAGATAGTGCGTTTTAACATTAGAATGAGCATAAACTCTCACAAACGAGTGTAATTTTGTGATAATTAAAGAAAAAATAATGTTTTCTTGGTAACTAATCACGAAATCTTCGTATTTATCGAATCTTAATTTCACTATCAACGTGTTGGCCAAAACAACAACTTTATTACAAAGATGTATTGGTAATGGTTAACTCTTTGCAATTCTTGAGTCTTTTGAAAAATAGAGAATGAGAAAATTGAAGAAAGTGCGTTTTCACATTAGAATAATAATTAAAGACAAAATAATGTTTTCTTGGTAACTAATCACTAAATCTTCGTATTTATCGAATCTTAATTTCACTATCAACGTGTTGGAAAAAACAATAACTTTAGAACAAAGATGTATTGGTAATGGTTAACTCTTTGCAATTCTTGAGTCTTTTGAAAAATAGAGAATGAAAAAATTGAAGATAGTGCGTTTTAACATTAGAATGAGCATAAACTCTCACAAACGAGTGTAATTTTGTGATAATTAAAGACAAAATAATGTTTTCTTGGTAACTAATCACGAAATCTTCGTATTTATCGAATCTTAATTTCACTATCAACGTGTTGGCCAAAACAACAACTTTATTACAAAGATGTATTGGTAATGGTTAACTCTTTGCAATTCTTGAGTCTTTTGAAAAATAGAGAATGAGAAAATTGAAGAAAGTGCGTTTTCACATTAGAATAATAATTAAAGACAAAATAATGTTTTCTTGGTAACTAATCACTAAATCTTCGTATTTATCGAATCTTAATTTCACTATCAACGTGTTGGAAAAAACAATAACTTTAGAACAAAGATGTATTGGTAATGGTTAACTCTTTGCAATTCTTGAGTCTTTTGAAAAATAGAGAATGAAAAAATTGAAGATAGTGCGTTTTAACATTAGAATGAGCATAAACTCTCACAAACGAGTGTAATTTTGTGATAATTAAAGACAAAATAATGTTTTCTTGGTAACTAATCACGAAATCTTCGTATTTATCGAATCTTAATTTCACTATCAACTTGTTGGCCAAAACAACAACTTTATTACAAAGATGTATTGGTAATGGTTAACTCTTTGCAATTCTTGAGTCTTTTGAAAAATAGAGAATGAGAAAATTGAAGAAAGTGCGTTTTCACATTAGAATAATAATTAAAGACAAAATAATGTTTTCTTGGTAACTAATCACTAAATCTTCGTATTTATCGAATCTTAATTTCACTATGAACGTGTTGGCCAAAACAACAACTTTATTACAAAGATGTATTGGTAATGGTTAACTCTTTGCAATTCTTGAGTCTTTTGAAAAATAGAGAATGAGAAAATTGAAGAAAGTGCGTTTTCACATTAGAATAATAATTAAAGACAAAATAATGTTTTCTTGGTAACTAATCACTAAATCTTCGTATTTATCGAATCTTAATTTCACTATCAACGTGTTGGAAAAAACAACAACTTTAGAACAAAGATGTATTGGTAATGGTTAACTCTTTGCAATTCTTGAGTCTTTTGAAAAATAGAGAATGAGAAGATTGAAGAAAGTGCGTTTTCACATTAGAATGAGCATAAACTCTCACAAACGAGTGTAATTTTGTGATAATTAAATACAAAATAATGTTTTCTTGGTAACTAATCACTAAATCTTCGTATTTGTCGAATCTAAATTTCGCTATCAACGTGTTGGACAAAACAAGAACTTTAGAACAAAGAAGTATTGGTAATGGTTAACTCTTTGAATTTCTTGAAACTTTTGAAAAATAGAGAATGAGAAAATTGAAGAAAGTGCGTTTTCACATTAGAATGAGCATAAACTCTCACAAACGAGTGTAATTTTGTGATAATTAAAGACAAAATAATGTTTTCTTGGTAACTAATCACTAAATCTTCGTATTTGTCGAATCTAAATTTCGCTATCAACGTGTTGGACAAAACAAGAACTTTAGAACAAAGAAGTATTGGTAATGGTTAACTCTTTGCATTTCTTGAAACTTTTGAAAAGTAGAGAATGAGAGAAATGAAGAAAGTCCGTTTTCACATTAGAGTGAGCATAAACTCTCACAAACGAGTGTAATTTTGTGATAATTAAAGACAAAATAATGTTTTCTTGGTAACTAATCACTAAATCTTCGTATTTATCGAATCTTAATTTCACTATCAACGTGTTGGCCAAAACAACAACTTTATTATAAAGATGTATTGGTAATGGTTAACTCTTTGCAATTCTTGAGTCTTTTGAAAAATAGAGAATGAGAAAATTGAAGAAAGTGCGTTTTCACATTAGAATAATAATTAAAGACAAAATAATGTTTTCTTGGTAACTAATCACTAAATCTTCGTATTTATCGAATCTTAATTTCACTATCAATGTGTTGGAAAAAACAACAACTTTAGAACAAAGATGTATTGGTAATGGTTAACTCTTTGCAATTCTTGAGTCTTTTGAAAAATAGAGAATGAGAAGACTGAAGAAAGTGCGTTTTCACATTAGAATGAGCATAAACTCTCACAAACGAGTGTAATTTTGTGATAATTAAAGACAAAATAATGTTTTCTTGGTAACTAATCACGAAATCTTCGTATTTGTCGAATCTAAATTTCGCTATCAACGTGTTGGACAAAACAAGAACTTTAGAACAAAAAAGTATTGGTAATGGTTAACTCTTTGCAACTCTTGAAACTTTTGAAAAGTAGAGAATGAGAGAAACGAAGAAAGTCCGTTTTCACATTAGAGTGAGCATAAACTCTCACAAACGAGTGTAATTTTGTGATAATTAAAGACAAAATAATGTTTTCTTGGTAACTAATCACTAAATCTTCGTATTTATCGAATCTTAATTTCACTATCAACGTGTTGGAAAAAACAACAACTTTAGAACAAAGATGTATTGGTAATGGTTAACTCTTTGCAATTCTTGAGTCTTTTGAAAAATAGAGAATGAGAAGATTGAAGAAAGTGCGTTTTCACATTAGAATGAGCATAAACTCTCACAAACGAGTGTAATTTTGTGATAATTAAATACAAAATAATGGTTTCTTGGTAACTAATCACTAAATCTTCGTATTTGTCGAATCTAAATTTCGCTATCAACGTGTTGGACAAAACAAGAACTTTAGAACAAAGAAGTATTGGTAATGGTTAACTCTTTGCATTTCTTGAAACTTTTGAAAAATAGAGAATGAGAAAATTGAAGAAAGTGCGTTTTCACATTAGAATGAGCATAAACTCTCACAAACGAGTGTAATTTTGTGATAATTAAAGACAAAATAATGTTTTCTTGGTAACTAATCACTAAATCTTCGTATTTGTCGAATCTAAATTTCGCTATCAACGTGTTGGACAAAACAAGAACTTTAGAACAAAGAAGTATTGGTAATGGTTAACTCTTTGCATTTCTTGAAACTTTTGAAAAGTAGAGAATGAGAGAAATGAAGAAAGTCCGTTTTCACATTAGAGTGAGCATAAACTCTCACAAACGAGTGTAATTTTGTGATAATTAAAGACAAAATAATGTTTTCTTGGTAACTAATCACTAAATCTTCGTATTTATCGAATCTTAATTTCACTATCAACGTGTTGGGCAAAACAACAACTTTATTATAAAGATGTATTGGTAATGGTTAACTCTTTGCAATTCTTGAGTCTTTTGAAAAATAGAGAATGAGAAAATTGAAGAAAGTGCGTTTTCACATTAGAATAATAATTAAAGACAAAATAATGTTTTCTTGGTAACTAATCACTAAATCTTCGTATTTATCGAATCTTAATTTCACTATCAACGTGTTGGAAAAAACAATAACTTTAGAACAAAGATGTATTGGTAATGGTTAACTCTTTGCAATTCTTGAGTCTTTTGAAAAATAGAGAATGAAAAAATTGAAGATAGTGCGTTTTAACATTAGAATGAGCATAAACTCTCACAAACGAGTGTAATTTTGTGATAATTAAAGAAAAAATAATGTTTTCTTGGTAACTAATCACGAAATCTTCGTATTTATCGAATCTTAATTTCACTATCAACGTGTTGGCCAAAACAACAACTTTATTACAAAGATGTCTTGGTAATGGTTAACTCTTTGCAATTCTTGAGTCTTTTGAAAAATAGAGAATGAGAAAATTGAAGAAAGTGCGTTTTCACATTAGAATAATAATTAAAGACAAAATAATGTTTTCTTGGTAACTAATCACTAAATCTTCGTATTTATCGAATCTTAATTTCACTATCAACGTGTTGGAAAAAACAATAACTTTAGAACAAAGATGTATTGGTAATGGTTAACTCTTTGCAATTCTTGAGTCTTTTGAAAAATAGAGAATGAAAAAATTGAAGATAGTGCGTTTTAACATTAGAATGAGCATAAACTCTCACAAACGAGTGTAATTTTGTGATAATTAAAGACAAAATAATGTTTTCTTGGTAACTAATCACGAAATCTTCGTATTTATCGAATCTTAATTTCACTATCAACTTGTTGGCCAAAACAACAACTTTATTACAAAGATGTATTCGTAATGGTTAACTCTTTGCAATTCTTGAGTCTTTTGAAAAATAGAGAATGAAAAAATTGAAGAAAGTGCGTTTTCACATTCGAATGAGCATAAACTCTCACAAACGAGTGTAATTTTGTGATAATTAAAGACAAAATAATGTTTTCTTGGTAACTAATCACTAAATCTTCGTATTTATCGAATCTTAATTTCACTATCAACGTGTTGGAAAAAACAACAACTTTAGAACAAAGATGTATTGGTAATGGTTAACTCTTTGCAATTCTTGAGTCTTTTGAAAAATAGAGAATGAGAAGATTGAAGAAAGTGCGTTTTCACATTAGAATGAGCATAAACTCTCACAAACGAGTGTAATTTTGTGATAATTAAATACAAAATAATGGTTTCTTGGTAACTAATCACTAAATCTTCGTATTTGTCGAATCTAAATTTCGCTATCAACGTGTTGGACAAAACAAGAACTTTAGAACAAAGAAGTATTGGTAATGGTTAACTCTTTGCATTTCTTGAAACTTTTGAAAAATAGAGAATGAGAAAATTGAAGAAAGTGCGTTTTCACATTAGAATGAGCATAAACTCTCACAAACGAGTGTAATTTTGTGATAATTAAAGACAAAATAATGTTTTCTTGGTAACTAATCACTAAATCTTCGTATTTGTCGAATCTAAATTTTGCTATCAACGTGTTGGACAAAACAAGAACTTTAGAACAAAGAAGTATTGGTAATGGTTAACTCTTTGCATTTCTTGAAACTTTTGAAAAGTAGAGAATGAGAGAAATGAAGAAAGTCCGTTTTCACATTAGAGTGAGCATAAACTCTCACAAACGAGTGTAATTTTGTGATAATTAAAGACAAAATAATGTTTTCTTGGTAACTAATCACTAAATCTTCGTATTTATCGAATCTTAATTTCACTATCAACGTGTTGGGCAAAACAACAACTTTATTATAAAGATGTATTGGTAATGGTTAACTATTTGCAATTCTTGAGTCTTTTGAAAAATAGAGAATGAGAAAATTGAAGAAAGTGCGTTTTCACATTAGAATAATAATTAAAGACAAAATAATGTTTTCTTGGTAACTAATCACTAAATCTTCGTATTTATCGAATCTTAATTTCACTATCAACTTGTTGGCCAAAACAACAACTTTATTACAAAGATGTATTGGTAATGGTTAACTCTTTGCAATTCTTGAGTCTTTTGAAAAATAGAGAATGAGAAAATTGAAGAAAGTGCGTTTTCACATTAGAATAATAATTAAAGACAAAATAATGTTTTCTAGGTAACTAATCACTAAATCTTCGTATTTATCGAATCTTAATTTCTCTATCAACGTGTTGGAAAAAACAACAACTTTAGAACAAAGATGTATTGGTAATGGTTAACTCTTTGCAATTCTTGAGTCTTTTGAAAAATAGAGAATGAGAAAATTGAAGAAAGTGCGTTTTCACATTAGAATAATAATTAAAGACAAAATAATGTTTTCTTGGTAACTAATCACTAAATCTTCGTATTTATCGAATCTTAATTTCACTATCAACGTGTTGGAAAAAACAATAACTTTAGAACAAAGATGTATTGGTAATGGTTAACTCTTTGCAATTCTTGAGTCTTTTGAAAAATAGAGAATGAAAAAATTGAAGATAGTGCGTTTTAACATTAGAATGAGCATAAACTCTCACAAACGAGTGTAATTTTGTGATAATTAAAGAAAAAATAATGTTTTCTTGGTAACTAATCACGAAATCTTCGTATTTATCGAATCTTAATTTCACTATCAACGTGTTGGCCAAAACAACAACTTTATTACAAAGATGTATTGGTAATGGTTAACTCTTTGCAATTCTTGAGTCTTTTGAAAAATAGAGAATGAGAAAATTGAAGAAAGTGCGTTTTCACATTAGAATAATAATTAAAGACAAAATAATGTTTTCTTGGTAACTAATCACTAAATCTTCGTATTTATCGAATCTTAATTTCACTATCAACGTGTTGGAAAAAACAATAACTTTAGAACAAAGATGTATTGGTAATGGTTAACTCTTTGCAATTCTTGAGTCTTTTGAAAAATAGAGAATGAAAAAATTGAAGATAGTGCGTTTTAACATTAGAATGAGCATAAACTCTCACAAACGAGTGTAATTTTGTGATAATTAAAGACAAAATAATGTTTTCTTGGTAACTAATCACGAAATCTTCGTATTTATCGAATCTTAATTTCACTATCAACTTGTTGGCCAAAACAACAACTTTATTACAAAGATGTATTCGTAATGGTTAACTCTTTGCAATTCTTGAGTCTTTTGAAAAATAGAGAATGAAAAAATTGAAGAAAGTGCGTTTTCACATTCGAATGAGCATAAACTCTCACAAACGAGTGTAATTTTGTGATAATTAAAGACAAAATAATGTTTTCTTGGTAACTAATCACTAAATCTTCGTATTTGTCGAATCTAAATTTCGCTATCAACGTGTTGGACAAAACAAGAACTTTAGAACAAAAAAGTATTGGTAATGGTTAACTCTTTGCAACTCTTGAAACTTTTGAAAAGTAGAGAATGAGAGAAACGAAGAAAGTCCGTTTTCACATTAGAGTGAGCATAAACTCTCACAAACGAGTGTAATTTTGTGATAATTAAAGACAAAATAATGTTTTCTTGGTAACTAATCACTAAATCGTCGTATTTGTCGAATCTAAATTTCGCGATCAACGTGTTGGACAAAACAAGAACTTTAGAACAAAGAAGTATTAGTAATGGTTAACTCTTTGCATTTCTTAAAACTTTTGAAAAATAGAGAATGAGAAAATTGAAGAAAGTGCGTTTTCACATTAGAATGAGCATAAACTCTCACAAACGAGTGTAATTTTGTGATAATTAAAGACAAAATAGTGTTTTCTTGGTAACTAATCACTAAATCTTCGTATTTATCGAATCTTAATTTCACTATCAACGTGTTGGCCAAAACAACAACTTTATTAAAAAGATGTATTGGTAATGGTAAACTCTTTGCAATTCTTGAGTCTTTTGAAAAATAGAGAATGAGAAAATTGAAGAAAGTGCGTTTTCACATTAGAATAATAATTAAAGACAAAATAATGTTTTCTTGGTAACTAATCACTAAATCTTCGTATTTATCGAATCTTAATTTCACTATCACCGTGTTGGAAAAAACAACAACTTTAGAACAAAGATGTATTGGTAATGGTTAACTCTTTGCAATTCTTGAGTCTTTTGAAAAATAGAGAATGAGAAGATTGAAGAATGTGCGTTTTCACATTAGAATGAGCATAAACTCTCACAAACGAGTGTAATTTTGTGATAATTAAATACAAAATAATGTTTTCTTGGTAACTAATCACTAAATCTTCGTATTTGTCGAATCTAAATTTCGCTATCAACGTGTTGGACAAAACAAGAACTTTAGAACAAAGAAGTATTGGTATTGGTTAACTCTTTGCAACTCTTGAAACTTTTGAAAAGTAGAGAATGAGAGAAACGAAGAAAGTGCGTTTTCACATTAGAGTGAGCATAAACTCTCACAAACGAGTGTGATTTTTTGATAATTAAAGACACCATAATGTTTTCTTGGCTAAATCTCCGTACTTATCGAATCTTAATTTCACTATCAACGTGTTAGACAAAACAACAACTTTAGAACAAAGATGTATTGGTAATGGTTAACTCTTTGCAATTCTTGAGTCTTTTGAAATATAGAGAATGAGAGAAACGAAGAAAGTGAGTTTTCACATTAGAGTGAGCATAAACTCTCACTAACGAGTGTAATTTTGTGATAATTAAAGACAAAATAATGTTTTCTTGGTAACTAATCACTAAATCTTCGTATTTGTCGAATCTAAATTTCGCGATCAACGTGTTGGACAAAACTAGAACTTTAGAACAATGAAGTATTGGTAATGGTTAACTCTTTGCATTTCTTGAAACTTTTGAAAAGTAGAGAATGAGAGAAATGAAGAAAGTCCGTTTTCACATTAGAGTGAGCATAAACTCTCACAAACGAGTGTAATTTTGTGATAATTAAAGACAAAATAATGTTTTCTTGGTAACTAATCACTAAATCTTCGTATTTATCGAATCTTAATTTCACTATCAACGTGTTGGGCAAAACAACAACTTTATTATAAAGATGTATTGGTAATGGTTAACTATTTGCAATTCTTGAGTCTTTTGAAAAATAGAGAATGAGAAAATTGAAGAAAGTGCGTTTTCACATTAGAATAATAATTAAAGACAAAATAATGTTTTCTTGGTAACTAATCACTAAATCTTCGTATTTATCGAATCTTAATTTCACTATCAACTTGTTGGCCAAAACAACAACTTTATTACAAAGATGTATTGGTAATGGTTAACTCTTTGCAATTCTTGAGTCTTTTGAAAAATAGAGAATGAGAAAATTGAAGAAAGTGCGTTTTCACATTAGAATAATAATTAAAGACAAAATAATGTTTTCTAGGTAACTAATCACTAAATCTTCGTATTTATCGAATCTTAATTTCTCTATCAACGTGTTGGAAAAAACAACAACTTTAGAACAAAGATGTATTGGTAATGGTTAACTCTTTGCAATTCTTGAGTCTTTTGAAAAATAGAGAATGAGAAAATTGAAGAAAGTGCGTTTTCACATTAGAATAATAATTAAAGACAAAATAATGTTTTCTTGGTAACTAATCACTAAATCTTCGTATTTATCGAATCTTAATTTCACTATCAACGTGTTGGAAAAAACAATAACTTTAGAACAAAGATGTATTGGTAATGGTTAACTCTTTGCAATTCTTGAGTCTTTTGAAAAATAGAGAATGAAAAAATTGAAGATAGTGCGTTTTAACATTAGAATGAGCATAAACTCTCACAAACGAGTGTAATTTTGTGATAATTAAAGAAAAAATAATGTTTTCTTGGTAACTAATCACGAAATCTTCGTATTTATCGAATCTTAATTTCACTATCAACGTGTTGGCCAAAACAACAACTTTATTACAAAGATGTATTGGTAATGGTTAACTCTTTGCAATTCTTGAGTCTTTTGAAAAATAGAGAATGAGAAAATTGAAGAAAGTGCGTTTTCACATTAGAATAATAATTAAAGACAAAATAATGTTTTCTTGGTAACTAATCACTAAATCTTCGTATTTATCGAATCTTAATTTCACTATCAACGTGTTGGAAAAAACAATAACTTTAGAACAAAGATGTATTGGTAATGGTTAACTCTTTGCAATTCTTGAGTCTTTTGAAAAATAGAGAATGAAAAAATTGAAGATAGTGCGTTTTAACATTAGAATGAGCATAAACTCTCACAAACGAGTGTAATTTTGTGATAATTAAAGACAAAATAATGTTTTCTTGGTAACTAATCACGAAATCTTCGTATTTATCGAATCTTAATTTCACTATCAACTTGTTGGCCAAAACAACAACTTTATTACAAAGATGTATTCGTAATGGTTAACTCTTTGCAATTCTTGAGTCTTTTGAAAAATAGAGAATGAAAAAATTGAAGAAAGTGCGTTTTCACATTCGAATGAGCATAAACTCTCACAAACGAGTGTAATTTTGTGATAATTAAAGACAAAATAATGTTTTCTTGGTAACTAATCACTAAATCTTCGTATTTGTCGAATCTAAATTTCGCTATCAACGTGTTGGACAAAACAAGAACTTTAGAACAAAAAAGTATTGGTAATGGTTAACTCTTTGCAACTCTTGAAACTTTTGAAAAGTAGAGAATGAGAGAAACGAAGAAAGTCCGTTTTCACATTAGAGTGAGCATAAACTCTCACAAACGAGTGTAATTTTGTGATAATTAAAGACAAAATAATGTTTTCTTGGTAACTAATCACTAAATCGTCGTATTTGTCGAATCTAAATTTCGCGATCAACGTGTTGGACAAAACAAGAACTTTAGAACAAAGAAGTATTAGTAATGGTTAACTCTTTGCATTTCTTAAAACTTTTGAAAAATAGAGAATGAGAAAATTGAAGAAAGTGCGTTTTCACATTAGAATGAGCATAAACTCTCACAAACGAGTGTAATTTTGTGATAATTAAAGACAAAATAGTGTTTTCTTGGTAACTAATCACTAAATCTTCGTATTTATCGAATCTTAATTTCACTATCAACGTGTTGGCCAAAACAACAACTTTATTAAAAAGATGTATTGGTAATGGTAAACTCTTTGCAATTCTTGAGTCTTTTGAAAAATAGAGAATGAGAAAATTGAAGAAAGTGCGTTTTCACATTAGAATAATAATTAAAGACAAAATAATGTTTTCTTGGTAACTAATCACTAAATCTTCGTATTTATCGAATCTTAATTTCACTATCACCGTGTTGGAAAAAACAACAACTTTAGAACAAAGATGTATTGGTAATGGTTAACTCTTTGCAATTCTTGAGTCTTTTGAAAAATAGAGAATGAGAAGATTGAAGAATGTGCGTTTTCACATTAGAATGAGCATAAACTCTCACAAACGAGTGTAATTTTGTGATAATTAAATACAAAATAATGTTTTCTTGGTAACTAATCACTAAATCTTCGTATTTGTCGAATCTAAATTTCGCTATCAACGTGTTGGACAAAACAAGAACTTTAGAACAAAGAAGTATTGGTATTGGTTAACTCTTTGCAACTCTTGAAACTTTTGAAAAGTAGAGAATGAGAGAAACGAAGAAAGTGCGTTTTCACATTAGAGTGAGCATAAACTCTCACAAACGAGTGTGATTTTTTGATAATTAAAGACACCATAATGTTTTCTTGGCTAAATCTCCGTACTTATCGAATCTTAATTTCACTATCAACGTGTTAGACAAAACAACAACTTTAGAACAAAGATGTATTGGTAATGGTTAACTCTTTGCAATTCTTGAGTCTTTTGAAATATAGAGAATGAGAGAAACGAAGAAAGTGAGTTTTCACATTAGAGTGAGCATAAACTCTCACTAACGAGTGTAATTTTGTGATAATTAAAGACAAAATAATGTTTTCTTGGTAACTAATCACTAAATCTTCGTATTTGTCGAATCTAAATTTCGCGATCAACGTGTTGGACAAAACTAGAACTTTAGAACAATGAAGTATTGGTAATGGTTAACTCTTTGCATTTCTTGAAACTTTTGAAAAGTAGAGAATGAGAGAAATGAAGAAAGTCCGTTTTCACATTAGAGTGAGCATAAACTCTCACAAACGAGTGTAATTTTGTGATAATTAAAGAAAAAATAATGTTTTCTTGGTAACTAATCACTAAATCTTCGTATTTATCGAATCTTAATTTCACTATCAACGTGTTGGGCAAAACAACAACTTTATTATAAAGATGTATTGGTAATGGTTAACTCTTTGCAATTCTTGAGTCTTTTGAAAAATAGAGAATGAGAAAATTGAAGAAAGTGCGTTTTCACATTAGAATAATAATTAAAGACAAAATAATGTTTTCTTGGTAACTAATCACTAAATCTTCGTATTTATCGAATCTTAATTTCACTATCAACGTGTTAGACAAAACAACAACTTTAGAACAAAGATGTATTGGTAATGGTTAACTCTTTGCAATTCTTGAGTCTTTTGAAAAATAGAGAATGAAAAAATTGAAGAAAGTGCGTTTTCACATTAGAATGAGCATAAACTCTCACAAACGAGTGTAATTTTGTGATAATTAAAGACAAAATAATGTTTTCTTGGTAACTAATCACTAAATCTTCGTATTTGTCGAATCTAAATTTCGCTATCAACGTGTTGGACAAAACAAGAACTTTAGAACCGAGAAGTATTGGTAATGGTTAACTCTTTGCATTTCTTGAAACTTTTGAAAAGTAGAGAATGACAGAAACGAAGAAAGTCCGTTTTCACATTAGAGTGAGCATAAACTCTCACTAACGAGTGTGATTTTGTGATAATTAAAGACACCATAATGTTTTCTTGGCTAAATCTCCGTACTTATCGAATCTTAATTTCACTATCAACGTGTTAGACAAAACAACAACTTTAGAACAAAGATGTATTGGTAATGGTTAACTCTTTGCAATTCTTGAGTCTTTTGAAAAATAGAGAATGAAAAAATTGAAGAAAGTGCGTTTTCACATTAGAATGAGCATAAACTCTCACAAACGAGTGTAAGTTTGTGATAATTAAAGACAAAATAATGTTTTCTTGGTAACTAATCACTAAATCTTCGTATTTGTCGAATCTAAATTTCGCTATCAACGTGTTGGACAAAACAAGAACTTTAGAACAAAGAAGTATTGGTAATGGTTAACTCTTTGAATTTCTTGAAACTTTTGAAAAGTAGAAAATGAGAGAAACGAAGAAAGTCCGTTTTCACATTAGAGTGAGCATAAACTCTCACAAACGAGTGTAATTTTGTGATAATTAAAGACAAAATAATGTTTTCTTGGTAACTAATCACTAAATCTTCGTATTTGTCGAATCTAAATTTCGCGATCAACGTGTTGGACAAAACTAGAACTTTAGAGCAAAGAAGAATTGGTAATGGTTAACTCTTTGCATTTCTTGAAACTTTTGAAAAGTAGAGAATGAGAGAAATGAAGAAAGTCCGTTTTCACATTAGAGTGAGCATAAACTCTCACAAACGAGTGTAATTTTGTGATAATTAAAGACAAAATAATGTTTTCTTGGTAACTAATCACGAAATCTTCGTATTTATCGAATCTTAATTTCACTATCAACGTGTTAGACAAAACAACAACTTTAGAACAAAGATGTATTGGTAATGGTTAACTCTTTGCAATTCTTGAGTCTTTTGAAATATAGAGAATGAGAGAAACGAAGAAAGTGCGTTTTCACATTAGAGTGAGCATAAAATCTCTCTAACGAGTGTAATTTTGTGATAATTAAAGACAAAATAATGTTTTCTTGGTAACTAATCACTAAATCTTCGTATTTGTCGAATCTAAATTTAGAACAAAGAAGTATTGGTAATGGTTAACTCTTTGCAATTCTTGAGTCTTTTGAAATATAGAGAATGAGAGAAACGAAGAAAGTGAGTTTTCACATTAGAGTGAGCATAAACTCTCACTAACGAGTGTAATTTTGTGATAATTAAAGACAAAATAATGTTTTCTTGGTAACTAATCACTAAATCTTCGTATTTATCGAATCTTAATTTCACTATCAACGTGTTGGGCAAAACAACAACTTTATTATAAAGATGTATTGGTAATGGTTAACTATTTGCAATTCTTGAGTCTTTTGAAAAATAGAGAATGAGAAAATTGAAGAAAGTGCGTTTTCACATTAGAATAATAATTAAAGACAAAATAATGTTTTCTTGGTAACTAATCACTAAATCTTCGTATTTATCGAATCTTAATTTCACTATCAACTTGTTGGCCAAAACAACAACTTTATTACAAAGATGTATTGGTAATGGTTAACTCTTTGCAATTCTTGAGTCTTTTGAAAAATAGAGAATGAGAAAATTGAAGAAAGTGCGTTTTCACATTAGAATAATAATTAAAGACAAAATAATGTTTTCTTGGTAACTAATCACTAAATCTTCGTATTTATCGAATCTTAATTTCACTATCAACGTGTTGGAAAAAACAAGAACTTTAGAACAAAGAAGTATTGGTAATGGTTAACTCTTTGCATTTCTTGAAACTTTTGAAAAGTAGAGAATGAGAGAAATGAAGAAAGTCCGTTTTCACATTAGAGTGAGCATAAACTCTCACAAACGAGTGTAATTTTGTGATAATTAAAGACAAAATAATGTTTTCTTGGTAACTAATCACTAAATCTTCGTATTTATCGAATCTTAATTTCACTATCAACGTGTTGGCCAAAACAACAACTTTATTATAAAGATGTATTGGTAATGGTTAACTCTTTGCAATTCTTGAGTCTTTTGAAAAATAGAGAATGAGAAAATTGAAGAAAGTGCGTTTTCACATTAGAATAATAATTAAAGACAAAATAATGTTTTCTTGGTAACTAATCACTAAATCTTCGTATTTATCGAATCTTAATTTCACTATCAATGTGTTGGAAAAAACAACAACTTTAGAACAAAGATGTATTGGTAATGGTTAACTCTTTGCAATTCTTGAGTCTTTTGAAAAATAGAGAATGAGAAGACTGAAGAAAGTGCGTTTTCACATTAGAATGAGCATAAACTCTCACAAACGAGTGTAATTTTGTGATAATTAAAGACAAAATAATGTTTTCTTGGTAACTAATCACGAAATCTTCGTATTTGTCGAATCTAAATTTCGCTATCAACGTGTTGGACAAAACAAGAACTTTAGAACAAAAAAGTATTGGTAATGGTTAACTCTTTGCAACTCTTGAAACTTTTGAAAAGTAGAGAATGAGAGAAACGAAGAAAGTCCGTTTTCACATTAGAGTGAGCATAAACTCTCACAAACGAGTGTAATTTTGTGATAATTAAAGACAAAATAATGTTTTCTTGGTAACTAATCACTAAATCTTCGTATTTATCGAATCTTAATTTCACTATCAACGTGTTGGAAAAAACAACAACTTTAGAACAAAGATGTATTGGTAATGGTTAACTCTTTGCAATTCTTGAGTCTTTTGAAAAATAGAGAATGAGAAAATTGAAGAAAGTGCGTTTTCACATTAGAATAATAATTAAAGACAAAATAATGTTTTCTTGGTAACTAATCACTAAATCTTCGTATTTATCGAATCTTAATTTCACTATCAACGTGTTGGAAAAAACAACAACTTTAGAACAAAGATGTATTGGTAATGGTTAACTCTTTGCAATTCTTGAGTCTTTTGAAAAATAGAGAATGAAAAAATTGAAGATAGTGCGTTTTAACATTAGAATGAGCATAAACTCTCACAAACGAGTGTAATTTTGTGATAATTAAAGACAAAATAATGTTTTCTTGGTAACTAATCACGAAATCTTCGTATTTATCGAATCTTAATTTCACTATCAACGTGTTGGCGAAAACAACAACTTTATTACAAAGATGTATTGGTAATGGTTAACTCTTTGCAATTCTTGAGTCTTTTGAAAAATAGAGAATGAGAAAATTGAAGAAAGTGTGTTTTCACATTAGAATAATAATTAAAGACAAAATAATGTTTTCTTGGTAACTAATCACTAAATCTTCGTATTTATCGAATCTTAATTTCACTATCACCTGTTGGAAAAAACAACAACTTTAGAACAAAGATGTATTGGTAATGGTTAACTCTTTGCAATTCTTGAGTCTTTTGAAAAATAGAGAATGACAAAATTGAAGAAAGTGCGTTTTCACATTAGAATGAGCATAAACTCTCACAAACGAGTGTAATTTTGTGATAATTAAAGACAAAATAATGTTTTCTTGGTAACTAATCACGAAATCTTCGTATTTGTCGAATCTAAATTTCGCTATCAACGTGTTTGACAAAACAAGAACTTTAGAACAAAGAAGTATTGGTAATGGTTAACTCTTTGCAACTCTTGAAACTTTTGAAAAATAGAGAATGAGAGAAACGAAGAAAGTGCGTTTTCACATTAGAGTGAGCATAAACTCTCACTAACGAGTGTGATTTTGTGATAATTAAAGACAAAATAATGTTTTCTTGGTAACTAATCTCCGTACTTATCGAATCTTAATTTCACTATCAACGTGTTAGACAAAACAACAACTTTAGAACAAAGATGTATTGGTAATGGTTAAATCTTTGTAATTCTTGAGTCTTTTGAAATATAGAGAATGAGAGAAACGAAGAAAGTGAGTTTTCACATTAGAGTGAGCATAAACTCTCACTAACGAGTGTAATTTTGTGATAATTAAAGACAAAATAATGTTTTCTTGCTAACTAATCACTAAATCTTCGTATTTGTCGAATCTAAATTTCGCGATCAACGTGTTGGACAAACCTAGAACTTTAGAACAAAGAAGAATTGGTAATGGTTAACTCTTTGCATTTCTTGAAACTTTTGAAAAGTAGAGAATGAGAGAAATGAAGAAAGTCCGTTTTCACATTACAGTGAGCATAAACTCTCACAAACGAGTGTAATTTTGTGATAATTAAAGACAAAATAATGTTTTCTTGGTAACTAATCACGAAATCTTCGTATTTATCGAATCTTAATTTCACTATCAACGTGTTAGACAAAACAACAACTTTAGAACAAAGATGTATTGGTAATGGTTAACTCTTTGCAATTCTTGAGTCTTTTGAAATATAGAGAATGAGAGAAACGAAGAAAGTGCGTTTTCACATTAGAGTGAGCATAAACTCTCTCTAACGAGTGTAATTTTGTGATAATTAAAGACAAAATAATGTTTTCTTGGTAACTAATCACTAAATCTTCGTATTTGTCGAATCTAAATTTAGAACAAAGAAGTATTGGTAATGGTTATCTCTTTGCAACTCTTGAAACTTTTGAAAAATAGAGAATGAGAAAATTGAAGAAAGTGCGTTTTCACATTAGAATGAGCATAAACTCTCACAAACGAGTGTAATTTTGTGATAATTAAAGACAAAATAATGTTTTCTTGGTAACTAATCACTAAATCTTCGTATTTGTCGAATCTTAATTTCACTATCAACGTGTTAGACAAAACAACAACTTTAGAACAAAGATGTATTGGTAATGGTTAACTCATTGCAATTCTTGAGTGAGCATTAGAGTGAGCATAAACTCTCACAAACGAGTGTAATTTTGTGATAATTAAAGACAAAATAATGTTTTCTTGGTAACTAATCACTAAATCTTCGTATTTATCGAATCTTAATTTCACTATCAACGTGTTGGGCAAAACAACAACTTTATTATAAAGATGTATTGGTAATGGTTAACTATTTGCAATTCTTGAGTCTTTTGAAAAATAGAGAATGAGAAAATTGAAGAAAGTGCGTTTTCACATTAGAATAATAATTAAAGACAAAATAATGTTTTCTTGGTAACTAATCACTAAATCTTCGTATTTATCGAATCTTAATTTCACTATCAACTTGTTGGCCAAAACAACAACTTTATTACAAAGATGTATTGGTAATGGTTAACTCTTTGCAATTCTTGAGTCTTTTGAAAAATAGAGAATGAGAAAATTGAAGAAAGTGCGTTTTCACATTAGAATAATAATTAAAGACAAAATAATGTTTTCTTGGTAACTAATCACTAAATCTTCGTATTTATCGAATCTTAATTTCACTATCAACGTGTTGGAAAAAACAACAACTTTAGAACAAAGATGTATTGGTAATGGTTAACTCTTTGCAATTCTTGAGTCTTTTGAAAAATAGAGAATGCAAAAAATTGAAGATAGTGCGTTTTCACATTAGAATGAGCATAAACTCTCACAAACGAGTGTAATTTTGTGATAATTAAAGATAAAATAATGTTTTCTTGGTAACTAATCACGAAATCTTCGTATTTATCGAATCTTAATTTCACTATCAACGTGTTAGACAAAACAACAACTTTAGAACAAAGTTGTATTGGTAATGGTTAACTCTTTGCAATTCTTGAGTCTTTTGAAATATAGAGAATGAGAGAAACAAAGAAAGTGCGTTTTCACATTAGAGTGAGCATAAACTCTCTCTAACGAGTGTAATTTTGTGATAATTAAAGACAAAATAATGTTTTCTTGGTAACTAATCACTAAATCTTCGTATTTGTCGAATCTAAATTTCGCGATCAACGTGTTGGACAAAACAAGAACTTTAGAACAAAGAAGTATTGGTAATGGTTAACTCTTTGCAATTCTTCAGTCTTTTGAAAAATAGAGAATGAGAAAATTGAAGAAAGTGCGTTTTCACATTAGAATAATAATTAAAGACAAAATAATGTTTTCTTGGTAACTAATCACTAAATCTTCGTATTTATCGAATCTTAATTTCACTATCAACGTGTTGGAAAAAACAACAACTTTAGAACAAAGATGTATTGGTAATGGTTAACTCTTTGCAATTCTTGAGTCTTTTGAAAAATAGAGAATGAAAAAATTGAAGATAGTGCGTTTTAACATTAGAATGAGCATAAACTCTCACAAACGAGTGTAATTTCGTGATAATTAAAGACAAAATAATGTTTTCTTGGTAACTAATCACGAAATCTTCGTATTTATCGAATCTTAATTTCACTATCAACGTGTTGGCGAAAACAACAACTTTATTACAAAGATGTATTGGTAATGGTTAACTCTTTGCAATTCTTGAGTCTTTTGAAAAATAGAGAATGAGAAAATTGAAGAAAGTGCGTTTTCACATTAGAATAATAATTAAAGACAAAATAATGTTTTCTTGGTAACTAATCACTAAATCTTCGTATTTATCGAATCTTAATTTCACTATCAACGTGTTGGCGAAAACAACAACTTTATTACAAAGATGTATTGGTAATGGTTAACTCTTTGCAATTCTTGAGTCTTTTGAAAAATAGAGAATGAGAAAATTGAAGAAAGTGCGTTTTCACATTAGAATAATAATTAAAGACAAAATAATGTTTTCTTGGTAACTAATCACTAAATCTTCGTATTTATCGAATCTTAATTTCACTATCACCGTGTTGGAAAAAACAACAACTTTAGAACAAAGATGTATTGGTAATGGTTAACTCTTTGCAATTCTTGAGTCTTTTGAAAAATAGAGAATGAAAAAATTGAAGAAAGTGCGTTTTCACATTAGAATGAGCATAAACTCTCACAAACGAGTGTAATTTTGTGATAATTAAAGACAAAATAATGTTTTCTTGGTAACTAATCACGAAATCTTCGTATTTGTCGAATCTAAATTTCGCTATCAACGTGTTTGACAAAACAAGAACTTTAGAACAAAGAAGTATTGGTAATGGTTAACTCTTTGCAACTCTTGAAACTTTTGAAAAATAGAGAATGAGAGAAACGAAGAAAGTGCGTTTTCACATTAGAGTGAGCATAAACTCTCACTAACGAGTGTGATTTTGTGATAATTAAAGACAAAATAATGTTTTCTTGGTAACTAATCTCCGTACTTATCGAATCTTAATTTCACTATCATCGTGTTACACAAAACAACAACTTTAGAACAAAGATGTATTGGTAATGGTTAACTCTTTGTAATTCTTGAGTCTTTTGAAATATAGAGAATGAGAGAAACGAAGAAAGTGAGTTTTCACATTAGAGTGAGCATAAACTCTCACTAACGAGTGTAATTTTGTGATAATTAAAGACAAAATAATGTTTTCTTGGTAACTAATCACTAAATCTTCGTATTTGTCGAATCTAAATTTCGCGATCAACGTGTTGGACAAAACTAGAACTTTAGAGCAAAGAAGAATTGGTAATGGTTAACTCTTTGCATTTCTTGAAACTTTTGAAAAGTAGAGAATGAGAGAAATGAAGAAAGTCCGTTTTCACATTAGAGTGAGCATAAACTCTCACAAACGAGTGTAATTTTGTGATAATTAAAGACAAAATAATGTTTTCTTGGTAACTAATCACGAAATCTTCGTATTTATCGAATCTTAATTTCACTATCAACGTGTTAGACAAAACAACAACTTTAGAACAAAGATGTATTGGTAATGGTTAACTCTTTGCAATTCTTGAGTCTTTTGAAATATAGAGAATGAGAGAAACGAAGAAAGTGCGTTTTCACATTAGAGTGAGCATAAAATCTCTCTAACGAGTGTAATTTTGTGATAATTAAAGACAAAATAATGTTTTCTTGGTAACTAATCACTAAATCTTCGTATTTGTCGAATCTAAATTTAGAACAAAGAAGTATTGGTAATGGTTAACTCTTTGCAATTCTTGAGTCTTTTGAAATATAGAGAATGAGAGAAACGAAGAAAGTGAGTTTTCACATTAGAGTGAGCATAAACTCTCACTAACGAGTGTAATTTTGTGATAATTAAAGACAAAATAATGTTTTCTTGGTAACTAATCACTAAATCTTCGTATTTATCGAATCTTAATTTCACTATCAACGTGTTGGGCAAAACAACAACTTTATTATAAAGATGTATTGGTAATGGTTAACTATTTGCAATTCTTGAGTCTTTTGAAAAATAGAGAATGAGAAAATTGAAGAAAGTGCGTTTTCACATTAGAATAATAATTAAAGACAAAATAATGTTTTCTTGGTAACTAATCACTAAATCTTCGTATTTATCGAATCTTAATTTCACTATCAACTTGTTGGCCAAAACAACAACTTTATTACAAAGATGTATTGGTAATGGTTAACTCTTTGCAATTCTTGAGTCTTTTGAAAAATAGAGAATGAGAAAATTGAAGAAAGTGCGTTTTCACATTAGAATAATAATTAAAGACAAAATAATGTTTTCTTGGTAACTAATCACTAAATCTTCGTATTTATCGAATCTTAATTTCACTATCAACGTGTTGGAAAAAACAAGAACTTTAGAACAAAGAAGTATTGGTAATGGTTAACTCTTTGCATTTCTTGAAACTTTTGAAAAGTAGAGAATGAGAGAAATGAAGAAAGTCCGTTTTCACATTAGAGTGAGCATAAACTCTCACAAACGAGTGTAATTTTGTGATAATTAAAGACAAAATAATGTTTTCTTGGTAACTAATCACTAAATCTTCGTATTTATCGAATCTTAATTTCACTATCAACGTGTTGGCCAAAACAACAACTTTATTATAAAGATGTATTGGTAATGGTTAACTCTTTGCAATTCTTGAGTCTTTTGAAAAATAGAGAATGAGAAAATTGAAGAAAGTGCGTTTTCACATTAGAATAATAATTAAAGACAAAATAATGTTTTCTTGGTAACTAATCACTAAATCTTCGTATTTATCGAATCTTAATTTCACTATCAATGTGTTGGAAAAAACAACAACTTTAGAACAAAGATGTATTGGTAATGGTTAACTCTTTGCAATTCTTGAGTCTTTTGAAAAATAGAGAATGAGAAGACTGAAGAAAGTGCATTTTCACATTAGAATGAGCATAAACTCTCACAAACGAGTGTAATTTTGTGATAATTAAAGACAAAATAATGTTTTCTTGGTAACTAATCACGAAATCTTCGTATTTGTCGAATCTAAATTTCGCTATCAACGTGTTGGACAAAACAAGAACTTTAGAACAAAAAAGTATTGGTAATGGTTAACTCTTTGCAACTCTTGAAACTTTTGAAAAGTAGAGAATGAGAGAAACGAAGAAAGTCCGTTTTCACATTAGAGTGAGCATAAACTCTCACAAACGAGTGTAATTTTGTGATAATTAAAGACAAAATAATGTTTTCTTGGTAACTAATCACTAAATCTTCGTATTTATCGAATCTTAATTTCACTATCAACGTGTTGGAAAAAACAACAACTTTAGAACAAAGATGTATTGGTAATGGTTAACTCTTTGCAATTCTTGAGTCTTTTGAAAAATAGAGAATGAGAAAATTGAAGAAAGTGCGTTTTCACATTAGAATAATAATTAAAGACAAAATAATGTTTTCTTGGTAACTAATCACTAAATCTTCGTATTTATCGAATCTTAATTTCACTATCAACGTGTTGGAAAAAACAACAACTTTAGAACAAAGATGTATTGGTAATGGTTAACTCTTTGCAATTCTTGAGTCTTTTGAAAAATAGAGAATGAAAAAATTGAAGATAGTGCGTTTTAACATTAGAATGAGCATAAACTCTCACAAACGAGTGTAATTTTGTGATAATTAAAGACAAAATAATGTTTTCTTGGTAACTAATCACGAAATCTTCGTATTTATCGAATCTTAATTTCACTATCAACGTGTTGGCGAAAACAACAACTTTATTACAAAGATGTATTGGTAATGGTTAACTCTTTGCAATTCTTGAGTCTTTTGAAAAATAGAGAATGAGAAAATTGAAGAAAGTGCGTTTTCACATTAGAATAATAATTAAAGACAAAATAATGTTTTCTTGGTAACTAATCACTAAATCTTCGTATTTATCGAATCTTAATTTCACTATCACCTGTTGGAAAAAACAACAACTTTAGAACAAAGATGTATTGGTAATGGTTAACTCTTTGCAATTCTTGAGTCTTTTGAAAAATAGAGAATGACAAAATTGAAGAAAGTGCGTTTTCACATTAGAATGAGCATAAACTCTCACAAACGAGTGTAATTTTGTGATAATTAAAGACAAAATAATGTTTTCTTGGTAACTAATCACGAAATCTTCGTATTTGTCGAATCTAAATTTCGCTATCAACGTGTTTGACAAAACAAGAACTTTAGAACAAAGAAGTATTGGTAATGGTTAACTCTTTGCAACTCTTGAAACTTTTGAAAAATAGAGAATGAGAGAAACGAAGAAAGTGCGTTTTCACATTAGAGTGAGCATAAACTCTCACTAACGAGTGTGATTTTGTGATAATTAAAGACAAAATAATGTTTTCTTGGTAACTAATCTCCGTACTTATCGAATCTTAATTTCACTATCAACGTGTTAGACAAAACAACAACTTTAGAACAAAGATGTATTGGTAATGGTTAAATCTTTGTAATTCTTGAGTCTTTTGAAATATAGAGAATGAGAGAAACGAAGAAAGTGAGTTTTCACATTAGAGTGAGCATAAACTCTCACTAACGAGTGTAATTTTGTGATAATTAAAGACAAAATAATGTTTTCTTGCTAACTAATCACTAAATCTTCGTATTTGTCGAATCTAAATTTCGCGATCAACGTGTTGGACAAACCTAGAACTTTAGAACAAAGAAGAATTGGTAATGGTTAACTCTTTGCATTTCTTGAAACTTTTGAAAAGTAGAGAATGAGAGAAATGAAGAAAGTCCGTTTTCACATTACAGTGAGCATAAACTCTCACAAACGAGTGTAATTTTGTGATAATTAAAGACAAAATAATGTTTTCTTGGTAACTAATCACGAAATCTTCGTATTTATCGAATCTTAATTTCACTATCAACGTGTTAGACAAAACAACAACTTTAGAACAAAGATGTATTGGTAATGGTTAACTCTTTGCAATTCTTGAGTCTTTTGAAATATAGAGAATGAGAGAAACGAAGAAAGTGCGTTTTCACATTAGAGTGAGCATAAACTCTCTCTAACGAGTGTAATTTTGTGATAATTAAAGACAAAATAATGTTTTCTTGGTAACTAATCACTAAATCTTCGTATTTGTCGAATCTAAATTTAGAACAAAGAAGTATTGGTAATGGTTATCTCTTTGCAACTCTTGAAACTTTTGAAAAATAGAGAATGAGAAAATTGAAGAAAGTGCGTTTTCACATTAGAATGAGCATAAACTCTCACAAACGAGTGTAATTTTGTGATAATTAAAGACAAAATAATGTTTTCTTGGTAACTAATCACTAAATCTTCGTATTTGTCGAATCTTAATTTCACTATCAACGTGTTAGACAAAACAACAACTTTAGAACAAAGATGTATTGGTAATGGTTAACTCATTGCAATTCTTGAGTGAGCATTAGAGTGAGCATAAACTCTCACAAACGAGTGTAATTTTGTGATAATTAAAGACAAAATAATGTTTTCTTGGTAACTAATCACTAAATCTTCGTATTTATCGAATCTTAATTTCACTATCAACGTGTTGGGCAAAACAACAACTTTATTATAAAGATGTATTGGTAATGGTTAACTATTTGCAATTCTTGAGTCTTTTGAAAAATAGAGAATGAGAAAATTGAAGAAAGTGCGTTTTCACATTAGAATAATAATTAAAGACAAAATAATGTTTTCTTGGTAACTAATCACTAAATCTTCGTATTTATCGAATCTTAATTTCACTATCAACTTGTTGGCCAAAACAACAACTTTATTACAAAGATGTATTGGTAATGGTTAACTCTTTGCAATTCTTGAGTCTTTTGAAAAATAGAGAATGAGAAAATTGAAGAAAGTGCGTTTTCACATTAGAATAATAATTAAAGACAAAATAATGTTTTCTTGGTAACTAATCACTAAATCTTCGTATTTATCGAATCTTAATTTCACTATCAACGTGTTGGAAAAAACAACAACTTTAGAACAAAGATGTATTGGTAATGGTTAACTCTTTGCAATTCTTGAGTCTTTTGAAAAATAGAGAATGCAAAAAATTGAAGATAGTGCGTTTTCACATTAGAATGAGCATAAACTCTCACAAACGAGTGTAATTTTGTGATAATTAAAGATAAAATAATGTTTTCTTGGTAACTAATCACGAAATCTTCGTATTTATCGAATCTTAATTTCACTATCAACGTGTTAGACAAAACAACAACTTTAGAACAAAGTTGTATTGGTAATGGTTAACTCTTTGCAATTCTTGAGTCTTTTGAAATATAGAGAATGAGAGAAACAAAGAAAGTGCGTTTTCACATTAGAGTGAGCATAAACTCTCTCTAACGAGTGTAATTTTGTGATAATTAAAGACAAAATAATGTTTTCTTGGTAACTAATCACTAAATCTTCGTATTTGTCGAATCTAAATTTCGCGATCAACGTGTTGGACAAAACAAGAACTTTAGAACAAAGAAGTATTGGTAATGGTTAACTCTTTGCAATTCTTCAGTCTTTTGAAAAATAGAGAATGAGAAAATTGAAGAAAGTGCGTTTTCACATTAGAATAATAATTAAAGACAAAATAATGTTTTCTTGGTAACTAATCACTAAATCTTCGTATTTATCGAATCTTAATTTCACTATCAACGTGTTGGAAAAAACAACAACTTTAGAACAAAGATGTATTGGTAATGGTTAACTCTTTGCAATTCTTGAGTCTTTTGAAAAATAGAGAATGAAAAAATTGAAGATAGTGCGTTTTAACATTAGAATGAGCATAAACTCTCACAAACGAGTGTAATTTCGTGATAATTAAAGACAAAATAATGTTTTCTTGGTAACTAATCACGAAATCTTCGTATTTATCGAATCTTAATTTCACTATCAACGTGTTGGCGAAAACAACAACTTTATTACAAAGATGTATTGGTAATGGTTAACTCTTTGCAATTCTTGAGTCTTTTGAAAAATAGAGAATGAGAAAATTGAAGAAAGTGCGTTTTCACATTAGAATAATAATTAAAGACAAAATAATGTTTTCTTGGTAACTAATCACTAAATCTTCGTATTTATCGAATCTTAATTTCACTATCAACGTGTTGGCGAAAACAACAACTTTATTACAAAGATGTATTGGTAATGGTTAACTCTTTGCAATTCTTGAGTCTTTTGAAAAATAGAGAATGAGAAAATTGAAGAAAGTGCGTTTTCACATTAGAATAATAATTAAAGACAAAATAATGTTTTCTTGGTAACTAATCACTAAATCTTCGTATTTATCGAATCTTAATTTCACTATCACCGTGTTGGAAAAAACAACAACTTTAGAACAAAGATGTATTGGTAATGGTTAACTCTTTGCAATTCTTGAGTCTTTTGAAAAATAGAGAATGAAAAAATTGAAGAAAGTGCGTTTTCACATTAGAATGAGCATAAACTCTCACAAACGAGTGTAATTTTGTGATAATTAAAGACAAAATAATGTTTTCTTGGTAACTAATCACGAAATCTTCGTATTTGTCGAATCTAAATTTCGCTATCAACGTGTTTGACAAAACAAGAACTTTAGAACAAAGAAGTATTGGTAATGGTTAACTCTTTGCAACTCTTGAAACTTTTGAAAAATAGAGAATGAGAGAAACGAAGAAAGTGCGTTTTCACATTAGAGTGAGCATAAACTCTCACTAACGAGTGTGATTTTGTGATAATTAAAGACAAAATAATGTTTTCTTGGTAACTAATCTCCGTACTTATCGAATCTTAATTTAACTATCATCGTGTTACACAAAACAACAACTTTAGAACAAAGATGTATTGGTAATGGTTAACTCTTTGTAATTCTTGAGTCTTTTGAAATATAGAGAATGAGAGAAACGAAGAAAGTGAGTTTTCACATTAGAGTGAGCATAAACTCTCACTAACGAGTGTAATTTTGTGATAATTAAAGACAAAATAATGTTTTCTTGGTAACTAATCACTAAATCTTCGTATTTGTCGAATCTAAATTTCGCGATCAACGTGTTGGACAAAACTAGAACTTTAAAACAAAGAAGTATTGGTAATGGTTAACTCTTTGCATTTCTTGAAACTTTTGAAAAGTAGAGAATGAGAGAAATGAAGAAAGTCCGTTTTCACATTAGAGTGAGCATAAACTCTCACAAACGAGTGTAATTTTGTGATAATTAAAGACAAAATAATGTTTTCTTGGTAACTAATCACTAAATCTTCGTATTTATCGAATCTTAATTTCACTATCAACGTGTTGGCCAAAACAACAACTTTATTATAAAGATGTATTGGTAATGGTTAACTTTTTGCAATTCTTGAGTCTTTTGAAAAATACAGAATGAGAAAATTGAAGAAAGTGCGTTTTCACATTAGAATAATAATTAAAGACAAAATAATGTTTTCTTGGTAACTAATCACTAAATCTTCGTATTTATTGAATCTTAATTTCACTATCAACGTGTTGGAAAAAACAACAACTTTAGAACAAAGATGTATTGGTAATGGTTAACTCTTTGCAATTCTTGAGTCTTTTGAAAAATAGAGAATGAGAAGATTGAAGAAAGTGCGTTTTGACATTAGAATGAGCATAAACTCTCACAAACGAGTGTAATTTTGTGATAATTAAAGACAAAATAATGTTTTCTTGGTAACTAATCACGAAATCTTCGTATTTATCGAATCTTAATTTCACTATCAACGTGTTAGACAAAACAACAACTTTAGAACAAAGATGTATTGGTAATGGTTAACTCTTTGCAATTCTTGAGTCTTTTGAAATATAGAGAATGAGAGAAACGAAGAAAGTGCGTTTTCACATTAGAGTGAGCATAAACTCTCTCTAACGAGTGTAATTTTGTGATAATTAAAGACAAAATAATGTTTTCTTGGTAACTAATCACTAAATCTTCGTATTTGTCGAATCTAAATTTAGAACAAAGAAGTATTGGTAATGGTTATCTCTTTGCAACTCTTGAAACTTTTGAAAAATAGAGAATGAGAAAATTGAAGAAAGTGCGTTTTCACATTAGAATGAGCATAAACTCTCACAAACGAGTGTAATTTTGTGATAATTAAAGACAAAATAATGTTTTCTTGGTAACTAATCACTAAATCTTCGTATTTATCGAATCTTATTTTCACTATCAACTTGTTGGCCAAAACAACAACTTTATTACAAAGATGTATTGGTAATGGTTAACTCTTTGCAATTCTTGAGTCTTTTGAAAAATAGAGAATGAGAAAATTGAAGAAAGTGCGTTTTCACATTAGAATAATAATTAAAGACAAAATAATGTTTTCTTGGTAACTAATCACTAAATCTTCGTATTTATCGAATCTTAATTTCACTATCAACTTGTTGGCCAAAACAACAACTTTATTACAAAGATGTATTGGTAATGGTTAACTCTTTGCAATTCTTGAGTCTTTTGAAAAATAGAGAATGAGAAAATTGAAGAAAGTGCGTTTTCACATTAGAATAATAATTAAAGACAAAATAATGTTTTCTTGGTAACTAATCACTAAATCTTCGTATTTATCGAATCTTAATTTCACTATCAACGTGTTGGAAAAAACAATAACTTTAGAACAAAGATGTATTGGTAATGGTTAACTCTTTGCAATTCTTGAGTCTTTTGAAAAATAGAGAATGAAAAAATTGAAGATAGTGCGTTTTAACATTAGAATGAGCATAAACTCTCACAAACGAGTGTAATTTTGTGATAATTAAAGACAAAATAATGTTTTCTTGGTAACTAATCACGAAATCTTCGTATTTATCGAATCTTAATTTCACTATCAACGTGTTGGCGAAAACAACAACTTTATTACAAAGATGTATTGGTAATGGTTAACTCTTTGCAATTCTTGAGTCTTTTGAAAAATAGAGAATGAGAAAATTGAAGAAAGTGCGTTTTCACATTAGAATAATAATTAAAGACAAAATAATGTTTTCTTGGTAACTAATCACTAAATCTTCGTATTTATCGAATCTTAATTTCACTATCACCGTGTTGGAAAAAACAACAACTTTAGAACAAAGATGTATTGGTAATGGTTAACTCTTTGCAATTCTTGAGTCTTTTGAAAAATAGAGAATGAGAAAATTGAAGAAAGTGCGTTTTCACATTAGAATAATAATTAAAGACAAAATAATGTTTTCTTGGTAACTAATCACTAAATCTTCGTATTTATCGAATCTTAATTTCACTATCAACGTGTTGGAAAAAACAACAACTTTAGAACAAAGATGTATTGGTAATGGTTAACTCTTTGCAATTCTTGAGTCTTTTGAAAAATAGAGAATGAAAAAATTGAAGATAGTGCGTTTTAACATTAGAATGAGCATAAACTCTCACAAACGAGTGTAATTTTGTGATAATTAAAGACAAAATAATGTTTTCTTGGTAACTAATCACGAAATCTTCGTATTTATCGAATCTTAATTTCACTATCAACGTGTTGGCGAAAACAACAACTTTATTACAAAGATGTATTGGTAATGGTTAACTCTTTGCAATTCTTGAGTCTTTTGAAAAATAGAGAATGAGAAAATTGAAGAAAGTGCGTTTTCACATTAGAATAATAATTAAAGACAAAATAATGTTTTCTTGGTAACTAATCACGAAATCTTCGTATTTATCGAATCTTAATTTCACTATCACCGTGTTGGAAAAAACAACAACTTTAGAACAAAGATGTATTGGTAATGGTTAACTCTTTGCAATTCTTGAGTCTTTTGAAAAATAGAGAATGAGAAAATTGAAGAAAGTGCGTTTTCACATTAGAATAATAATTAAAGACAAAATAATGTTTTCTTGGTAACTAATCACTAAATCTTCGTATTTATCGAATCTTAATTTCACTATCAACGTGTTGGAAAAAACAACAACTTTAGAACAAAGATGTATTGGTAATGGTTAACTCTTTGCAATTCTTGAGTCTTTTGAAAAATAGAGAATGAAAAAATTGAAGATAGTGCGTTTTAACATTAGAATGAGCATAAACTCTCACAAACGAGTGTAATTTTGTGATAATTAAAGACAAAATAATGTTTTCTTGGTAACTAATCACGAAATCTTCGTATTTATCGAATCTTAATTTCACTATCAACGTGTTGGCGAAAACAACAACTTTATTACAAAGATGTATTGGTAATGGTTAACTCTTTGCAATTCTTGAGTCTTTTGAAAAATAGAGAATGAGAAAATTGAAGAAAGTGCGTTTTCACATTAGAATAATAATTAAAGACAAAATAATGTTTTCTTGGTAACTAATCACGAAATCTTCGTATTTATCGAATCTTAATTTCACTATCAACGTGTTGGCGAAAACAACAACTTTATTACAAAGATGTATTGGTAATGGTTAACTCTTTGCAATTCTTGAGTCTTTTGAAAAATAGAGAATGAGAAAATTGAAGAAAGTGCGTTTTCACATTAGAATAATAATTAAAGACAAAATAATGTTTTCTTGGTAACTAATCACTAAATCTTCGTATTTATCGAATCTTAATTTCACTATCACCGTGTTGGAAAAAACAACAACTTTAGAACAAAGATGTATTGGTAATGGTTAACTCTTTGCAATTCTTGAGTCTTTTGAAAAATAGAGAATGAAAAAATTGAAGAAAGTGCGTTTTCACATTAGAATGAGCATAAACTCTCACAAACGAGTGTAATTTTGTGATAATTAAAGACAAAATAATGTTTTCTTGGTAACTAATCACGAAATCTTCGTATTTGTCGAATCTAAATTTCGCTATCAACGTGTTTGACAAAACAAGAACTTTAGAACAAAGAAGTATTGGTAATGGTTAACTCTTTGCAACTCTTGAAACTTTTGAAAAATAGAGAATGAGAGAAACGAAGAAAGTGCGTTTCACATTAGAGTGAGCATAAACTCTCACTAACGAGTGTGATTTTGTGATAATTAAAGACAAAATAATGTTTTCTTGGTAACTAATCACTAAATCTTCGTATTTGTCGAATCTAAATTTCGCTATCAACGTGTTGGACAAAACAAGAACTTTAGAACAAAGAAGTATTGGTAATGGTTAACTCTTTGCATTTCTTGAAACTTTTGAAAAGTAGAGAATGAGAGAAATGAAGAAAGTCCGTTTTCACATTAGAGTGAGCATAAACTCTCACAAACGAGTGTAATTTTGTGATAATTAAAGACAAAATAATGTTTTCTTGGTAACTAATCACTAAATCTTCGTATTTGTCGAATCTAAATTTCGCGATCAACGTGTTGGACAAAACTAGAACTTTAAAACAAAGAAGTATTGGTAATGGTTAACTCTTTGCATTTCTTGAAACTTTTGAAAAGTAGAGAATGAGAGAAATGAAGAAAGTCCGTTTTCACATTAGAGTGAGCATAAACTCTCACAAACGAGTGTAATTTTGTGATAATTAAAGACAAAATAATGTTTTCTTGGTAACTAATCACTAAATCTTCGTATTTATCGAATCTTAATTTCACTATCAACGTGTTGGCCAAAACAACAACTTTATTATAAAGATGTATTGGTAATGGTTAACTTTTTGCAATTCTTGAGTCTTTTGAAAAATACAGAATGAGAAAATTGAAGAAAGTGCGTTTTCACATTAGAATAATAATTAAAGACAAAATAATGTTTTCTTGGTAACTAATCACTAAATCTTCGTATTTATTGAATCTTAATTTAACTATCAACGTGTTGGAAAAAACAACAACTTTAGAACAAAGATGTATTGGTAATGGTTAACTCTTTGCAATTCTTGAGTCTTTTGAAAAATAGAGAATGAGAAGATTGAAGAAAGTGCGTTTTGACATTAGAATGAGCATAAACTCTCACAAACGAGTGTAATTTTGTGATAATTAAAGACAAAATAATGTTTTCTTGGTAACTAATCACGAAATCTTCGTATTTATCGAATCTTAATTTCACTATCAACGTGTTAGACAAAACAACAACTTTAGAACAAAGATGTATTGGTAATGGTTAACTCTTTGCAATTCTTGAGTCTTTTGAAATATAGAGAATGAGAGAAACGAAGAAAGTGCGTTTTCACATTAGAGTGAGCATAAACTCTCTCTAACGAGTGTAATTTTGTGATAATTAAAGACAAAATAATGTTTTCTTGGTAACTAATCACTAAATCTTCGTATTTGTCGAATCTAAATTTAGAACAAAGAAGTATTGGTAATGGTTATCTCTTTGCAACTCTTGAAACTTTTGAAAAATAGAGAATGAGAAAATTGAAGAAAGTGCGTTTTCACATTAGAATGAGCATAAACTCTCACAAACGAGTGTAATTTTGTGATAATTAAAGACAAAATAATGTTTTCTTGGTAACTAATCACTAAATCTTCGTATTTATCGAATCTTATTTTCACTATCAACTTGTTGGCCAAAACAACAACTTTATTACAAAGATGTATTGGTAATGGTTAACTCTTTGCAATTCTTGAGTCTTTTGAAAAATAGAGAATGAGAAAATTGAAGAAAGTGCGTTTTCACATTAGAATAATAATTAAAGACAAAATAATGTTTTCTTGGTAACTAATCACTAAATCTTCGTATTTATCGAATCTTAATTTCACTATCAACTTGTTGGCCAAAACAACAACTTTATTACAAAGATGTATTGGTAATGGTTAACTCTTTGCAATTCTTGAGTCTTTTGAAAAATAGAGAATGAGAAAATTGAAGAAAGTGCGTTTTCACATTAGAATAATAATTAAAGACAAAATAATGTTTTCTAGGTAACTAATCACTAAATCTTCGTATTTATCGAATCTTAATTTCTCTATCAACGTGTTGGAAAAAATAACAACTTTAGAACAAAGATGTATTGGTAATGGTTAACTCTTTGCAATTCTTGAGTCTTTTGAAAAATAGCGAATGAGAAAATTGAAGAAAGTGCGTTTTCACATTAGAATAATAATTAAAGACAAAATAATGTTTTCTTGGTAACTAATCACTAAATCTTCGTATTTATCGAATCTTAATTTCACTATCAACGTGTTGGAAAAAACAATAACTTTAGAACAAAGATGTATTGGTAATGGTTAACTCTTTGCAATTCTTGAGTCTTTTGAAAAATAGAGAATGAAAAAATTGAAGATAGTGCGTTTTAACATTAGAATGAGCATAAACTCTCACAAACGAGTGTAATTTTGTGATAATTAAAGACAAAATAATGTTTTCTTGGTAACTAATCACGAAATCTTCGTATTTATCGAATCTTAATTTCACTATCAACGTGTTGGCCAAAACAACAACTTTATTACAAAGATGTATTGGTAATGGTTAACTCTTTGCAATTCTTGAGTCTTTTGAAAAATAGAGAATGAGAAAATTGAAGAAAGTGCGTTTTCACATTAGAATAATAATTAAAGACAAAATAATGTTTTCTTGGTAACTAATCACTAAATCTTCGTATTTATCGAATCTTAATTTCACTATCAACGTGTTGGAAAAAACAATAACTTTAGAACAAAGATGTATTGGTAATGGTTAACTCTTTGCAATTCTTGAGTCTTTTGAAAAATAGAGAATGAAAAAATTGAAGATAGTGCGTTTTAACATTAGAATGAGCATAAACTCTCACAAACGAGTGTAATTTTGTGATAATTAAAGATAAAATAATGTTTTCTTGGTAACTAATCACGAAATCTTCGTATTTATCGAATCTTAATTTCACTATCAACTTGTTGGCCAAAACAACAACTTTATTACAAAGATGTATTCGTAATGGTTAACTCTTTGCAATTCTTGAGTCTTTTGAAAAATAGAGAATGAAAAAATTGAAGAAAGTGCGTTTTCACATTAGAATGAGCATAAACTCTCAAAAACGAGTGTAATTTTGTGATAATTAAAGACAAAATAATGTTTTCTTGGTAACTAATCACTAAATCTTCGTATTTGTCGAATCTAAATTTCGCGATCAACGTGTTGGACAAAACAAGAACTTTAGAACAAAGAAGTATTAGTAATGGTTAACTCTTTGCATTTCTTAAAACTTTTGAAAAATAGAGAATGAGAAAATTGAAGAAAGTGCGTTTTCACATTAGAATGAGCATAAACTCTCACAAACGAGTGTAATTTTGTGATAATTAAAGACAAAATAGTGTTTTCTTGGTAACTAATCACTAAATCTTCGTATTTATCGAATCTTAATTTCACTATCAACGTGTTGGCCAAAACAACAACTTTATTAAAAAGATGTATTGGTAATGGTAAACTCTTTGCAATTCTTGAGTCTTTTGAAAAATAGAGAATGAGAAAATTGAAGAAAGTGCGTTTTCACATTAGAATAATAATTAAAGACAAAATAATGTTTTCTTGGTAACTAATCACTAAATCTTCGTATTTATCGAATCTTAATTTCACTATCACCGTGTTGGAAAAAACAACAACTTTAGAACAAAGATGTATTGGTAATGGTTAACTCTTTGCAATTCTTGAGTCTTTTGAAAAATAGAGAATGAGAAGATTGAAGAATGTGCGTTTTCACATTAGAATGAGCATAAACTCTCACAAACGAGTGTAATTTTGTGATAATTAAATGCAAAATAATGTTTTCTTGGTAACTAATCACTAAATCTTCGTATTTGTCGAATCTAAATTTCGCTATCAACGTGTTGGACAAAACAAGAACTTTAGAACAAAGAAGTATTGGTATTGGTTAACTCTTTGCAACTCTTGAAACTTTTGAAAAGTAGAGAATGAGAGAAACGAAGAAAGTGCGTTTTCACATTAGAGTGAGCATAAACTCTCACAAACGAGTGTGATTTTTTGATAATTAAAGACACCATAATGTTTTCTTGGCTAAATCTCCGTACTTATCGAATCTTAATTTCACTATCAACGTGTTAGACAAAACAACAACTTTAGAACAAAGATGTATTGGTAATGGTTAACTCTTTGCAATTCTTGAGTCTTTTGAAATATAGAGAATGAGAGAAACGAAGAAAGTGAGTTTTCACATTAGAGTGAGCATAAACTCTCACTAACGAGTGTAATTTTGTGATAATTAAAGACAAAATAATGTTTTCTTGGTAACTAATCACTAAATCTTCGTATTTGTCGAATCTAAATTTCGCGATCAACGTGTTGGACAAAACTAGAACTTTAGAACAATGAAGTATTGGTAATGGTTAACTCTTTGCATTTCTTGAAACTTTTGAAAAGTAGAGAATGAGAGAAATGAAGAAAGTCCGTTTTCACATTAGAGTGAGCATAAACTCTCACAAACGAGTGTAATTTTGTGATAATTAAAGAAAAAATAATGTTTTCTTGGTAACTAATCACTAAATCTTCGTATTTATCGAATCTTAATTTCACTATCAACGTGTTGGGCAAAACAACAACTTTATTATAAAGATGTATTGGTAATGGTTAACTCTTTGCAATTCTTGAGTCTTTTGAAAAATAGAGAATGAGAAAATTGAAGAAAGTGAGTTTTCACATTAGAATAATAATTAAAGACAAAATAATGTTTTCTTGGTAACTAATCACGAAATCTTCGTATTTATCGAATCTTAATTTCACTATCAACGTGTTAGACAAAACAACAACTTTAGAACAAAGATGTATTGGTAATGGTTAACTCTTTGCAATTCTTGAGTCTTTTGAAATATAGAGAATGAGAGAAACAAAGAAAGTGCGTTTTCACATTAGAGAGAGCATAAACTCTCTCTAACGAGTGTAATTTTGTGATAATTAAAGACAAAATAATGTTTTCTTGGTAACTAATCACTAAATCTTCGTATTTGTCGAATCTAAATTTCGCGATCAACGTGTTGGACAAAACAAGAACTTTAGAACAAAGAAGTATTGGTAATGGTTAACTCTTTGCAATTCTTGAGTCTTTTGAAAAATAGAGAATGAGAAAATTGAAGAAAGTGCGTTTTCATATTAGAATAATAATTAAAGACAAAATAATGTTTTCTTGGTAACTAATCACTAAATATTCGTATTTATCGAATCTTAATTTCACTATCAACGTGTTGGAAAAAACAACAACTTTAGAACAAAGATGTATTGGTAATGGTTAACTCTTTGCAATTCTTGAGTCTTTTGAAAAATAGAGAATGAAAAAATTGAAGATAGTGCGTTTTAACATTAGAATGAGCATAAACTCTCACAAACGAGTGTAATTTTGTGATAATTAAAGACAAAATAATGTTTTCTTGGTAACTAATCACGAAATCTTCGTATTTATCGAATCTTAATTTCACTATCAACGTGTTGGCGAAAACAACAACTTTATTACAAAGATGTATTGGTAATGGTTAACTCTTTGCAATTCTTGAGTCTTTTGAAAAATAGAGAATGAGAAAATTGAAAAAAGTGCGTTTTCACATTAGAATAATAATTAAAGACAAAATAATGTTTTCTTGGTTACTAATCACTAAATCTTCGTATTTATCGAATCTTAATTTCACTATCACCGTGTTGGAAAAAACAACAACTTTAGAACAAAGATGTATTGGTAATGGTTAACTCTTTGCAATTCTTGAGTCTTTTGAAAAATAGAGAATGAAAAAATTGAAGAAAGTGCGTTTTCACATTAGAATGAGCATAAACTCTCACAAACGAGTGTAATTTTGTGATAATTAAAGACAAAATAATGTTTTCTTGGTAACTAATCACGAAATCTTCGTATTTGTCGAATCTAAATTTCGCTATCAACGTGTTTGACAAAACAAGAACTTTAGAACAAAGAAGTATTGGTAATGGTTAACTCTTTGCAACTCTTGAAACTTTTGAAAAATAGAGAATGAGAGAAACGAAGAAAGTGCGTTTTCACATTAGAGTGAGCATAAACTCTCACTAACGAGTGTGATTTTGTGATAATTAAAGACAAAATAATGTTTTCTTGGTAACTAATCTCCGTACTTATCGAATCTTAATTTCACTATCAACGTGTTACACAAAACAACAACTTTAGAACAAAGATGTATTGGTAATGGTTAACTCTTTGTAATTCTTGAGTCTTTTGAAATATAGAGAATGAGAGAAACGAAGAAAGTGAGTTTTCACATTAGAGTGAGCATAAACTCTCACTAACGAGTGTAATTTTGTGATAATTAAAGACAAAATAATGTTTTCTTGGTAACTAATCACTAAATCTTCGTATTTGTCGAATCTAAATTTCGCGATCAACGTGTTGGACAAAACTAGAACTTTAAAACAAAGAAGTATTGGTAATGGTTAACTCTTTGCATTTCTTGAAACTTTTGAAAAGTAGAGAATGAGAGAAATGAAGAAAGTCCGTTTTCACATTAGAGTGAGCATAAACTCTCACAAACGAGTGTAATTTTGTGATAATTAAAGACAAAATAATGTTTTCTTGGTAACTAATCACTAAATCTTCGTATTTATCGAATCTTAATTTCACTATCAACGTGTTGGCCAAAACAACAACTTTATTATAAAGATGTATTGGTAATGGTTAACTTTTTGCAATTCTTGAGTCTTTTGAAAAATACAGAATGAGAAAATTGAAGAAAGTGCGTTTTCACATTAGAATAATAATTAAAGACAAAATAATGTTTTCTTGGTAACTAATCACTAAATCTTCGTATTTATTGAATCTTAATTTCACTATCAACGTGTTGGAAAAAACAACAACTTTAGAACAAAGATGTATTGGTAATGGTTAACTCTTTGCAATTCTTGAGTCTTTTGAAAAATAGAGAATGAGAAGATTGAAGAAAGTGTGTTTTGACATTAGAATGAGCATAAACTCTCACAAACGAGTGTAATTTTGTGATAATTAAAGACAAAATAATGTTTTCTTGGTAAATAATCACGAAATCTTCGTATTTATCGAATCTTAATTTCACTATCAACGTGTTAGACAAAACAACAACTTTAGAACAAAGATGTATTGGTAATGGTTAACTCTTTGCAATTCTTGAGTCTTTTGAAATATAGAGAATGAGAGAAACGAAGAAAGTGCGTTTTCACATTAGAGTGAGCATAAACTCTCTCTAACGAGTGTAATTTTGTGATAATTAAAGACAAAATAATGTTTTCTTGGTAACTAATCACTAAATCTTCGTATTTGTCGAATCTAAATTTAGAACAAAGAAGTATTGGTAATGGTTATCTCCTTGCAACTCTTGAAACTTTTGAAAAATAGAGAATGAGAAAATTGAAGAAAGTGCGTTTTCACATTAGAATGAGCATAAACTCTCACAAACGAGTGTAATTTTGTGATAATTAAAGACAAAATAATGTTTTCTTGGTAACTAATCACTAAATCTTCGTATTTATCGAATCTTATTTTCACTATCAACTTGTTGGCCAAAACAACAACTTTATTACAAAGATGTATTGGTAATGGTTAACTCTTTGCAATTCTTGAGTCTTTTGAAAAATAGAGAATGAGAAAATTGAAGAAAGTGCGTTTTCACATTAGAATAATAATTAAAGACAAAATAATGTTTTCTTGGTAACTAATCACTAAATCTTCGTATATATCGAAACTTAATTTCACTATCAACGTGTTGGAAAAAACAACTTTAGAACAAAGATGTATTGGTAATGGTTAACTCTTTGCAATTCTTGAGTCTTTTGAAAAATAGAGAATGAAAAAATTGAAGAAAGTGCGTTTTCACATTAGAATGAGCATAAACTCTCACAAACGAGTGTAATTTTGTGATAATTAAAGACAAAATAATGTTTTCTTGGTAACTAATCACTAAATCTTCGTATTTGTGGAATCTAAATTTCGCTATCAACGTGTTCGACAAAACAAGAACTTTAGAACAAAGAAGTATTGGTAATGGTTAACTCTTTGCAATTCTTGAGTCTTTTGAAAAATAGAGAATGAGAAAATTGAAGAAAGTGCGTTTTCACATTAGAATAATAATTAAAGACAAAATAATGTTTTCTTGGTAACTAATCACTAAATCTTCGTATTTATCGAATCTTAATTTCACTATCACCGTGTTGGAAAAAACAACAACTTTAGAACAAAGATGTATTGGTAATGGTTAACTCTTTGCAATTCTTGAGTCTTTTGAAAAATAGAGAATGAGAAAATTGAAGAAAGTGCGTTTTCACATTAGAATAATAATTAAAGACAAAATAATGTTTTCTTGGTAACTAATCACTAAATCTTCGTATTTATCGAATCTTAATTTCACTATCAACGTGTTGGAAAAAACAACAACTTTAGAACAAAGATGTATTGGTAATGGTTAACTCTTTGCAATTCTTGAGTCTTTTGAAAAATAGAGAATGAAAAAATTGAAGATAGTGCGTTTTAACATTAGAATGAGCATAAACTCTCACAAACGAGTGTAATTTTGTGATAATTAAAGACAAAATAATGTTTTCTTGGTAACTAATCACGAAATCTTCGTATTTATCGAATCTTAATTTCACTATCAACGTGTTGGCGAAAACAACAACTTTATTACAAAGATGTATTGGTAATGGTTAACTCTTTGCAATTCTTGAGTCTTTTGAAAAATAGAGAATGAGAAAATTGAAGAAAGTGCGTTTTCACATTAGAATAATAATTAAAGACAAAATAATGTTTTCTTGGTAACTAATCACGAAATCTTCGTATTTATCGAATCTTAATTTCACTATCACCGTGTTGGAAAAAACAACAACTTTAGAACAAAGATGTATTGGTAATGGTTAACTCTTTGCAATTCTTGAGTCTTTTGAAAAATAGAGAATGAGAAAATTGAAGAAAGTGCGTTTTCACATTAGAATAATAATTAAAGACAAAATAATGTTTTCTTGGTAACTAATCACTAAATCTTCGTATTTATCGAATCTTAATTTCACTATCAACGTGTTGGAAAAAACAACAACTTTAGAACAAAGATGTATTGGTAATGGTTAACTCTTTGCAATTCTTGAGTCTTTTGAAAAATAGAGAATGAAAAAATTGAAGATAGTGCGTTTTAACATTAGAATGAGCATAAACTCTCACAAACGAGTGTAATTTTGTGATAATTAAAGACAAAATAATGTTTTCTTGGTAACTAATCACGAAATCTTCGTATTTATCGAATCTTAATTTCACTATCAACGTGTTGGCGAAAACAACAACTTTATTACAAAGATGTATTGGTAATGGTTAACTCTTTGCAATTCTTGAGTCTTTTGAAAAATAGAGAATGAGAAAATTGAAGAAAGTGCGTTTTCACATTAGAATAATAATTAAAGAAAAAATAATGTTTTCTTGGTAACTAATCACGAAATCTTCGTATTTATCGAATCTTAATTTCACTATCAACGTGTTGGCGAAAACAACAACTTTATTACAAAGATGTATTGGTAATGGTTAACTCTTTGCAATTCTTGAGTCTTTTGAAAAATAGAGAATGAGAAAATTGAAGAAAGTGCGTTTTCACATTAGAATAATAATTAAAGACAAAATAATGTTTTCTTGGTAACTAATCACTAAATCTTCGTATTTATCGAATCTTAATTTCACTATCACCGTGTTGGAAAAAACAACAACTTTAGAACAAAGATGTATTGGTAATGGTTAACTCTTTGCAATTCTTGAGTCTTTTGAAAAATAGAGAATGAAAAAATTGAAGAAAGTGCGTTTTCACATTAGAATGAGCATAAACTCTCACAAACGAGTGTAATTTTGTGATAATTAAAGACAAAATAATGTTTTCTTGGTAACTAATCACGAAATCTTCGTATTTGTCGAATCTAAATTTCGCTATCAACGTGTTTGACAAAACAAGAACTTTAGAACAAAGAAGTATTGGTAATGGTTAACTCTTTGCAACTCTTGAAACTTTTGAAAAATAGAGAATGAGAGAAACGAAGAAAGTGCGTTTTCACATTAGAGTGAGCATAAACTCTCACTAACGAGTGTGATTTTGTGATAATTAAAGACAAAATAATGTTTTCTTGGTAACTAATCTCCGTACTTATCGAATCTTAATTTCACTATCAACGTGTTACACAAAACAACAACTTTAGAACAAAGATGTATTGGTAATGGTTAACTCTTTGTAATTCTTGAGTCTTTTGAAATATAGAGAATGAGAGAAACGAAGAAAGTGAGTTTTCACATTAGAGTGAGCATAAACTCTCACTAACGAGTGTAATTTTGTGATAATTAAAGACAAAATAATGATTTCTTGGTAACTAATCACTAAATCTTCGTATTTGTCGAATCTAAATTTCGCGATCAACGTGTTGGACAAAACTAGAACTTTAAAACAAAGAAGTATTGGTAATGGTTAACTCTTTGCATTTCTTGAAACTTTTGAAAAGTAGAGAATGAGAGAAATGAAGAAAGTCCGTTTTCACATTAGAGTGAGCATAAACTCTCACAAACGAGTGTAATTTTGTGATAATTAAAGACAAAATAATGTTTTCTTGGTAACTAATCACTAAATCTTCGTATTTATCGAATCTTAATTTCACTATCAACGTGTTGGCCAAAACAACAACTTTATTATAAAGATGTATTGGTAATGGTTAACTTTTTGCAATTCTTGAGTCTTTTGAAAAATACAGAATGAGAAAATTGAAGAAAGTGCGTTTTCACATTAGAATAATAATTAAAGACAAAATAATGTTTTCTTGGTAACTAATCACTAAATCTTCGTATTTATTGAATCTTAATTTCACTATCAACGTGTTGGAAAAAACAACAACTTTAGAACAAAGATGTATTGGTAATGGTTAACTCTTTGCAATTCTTGAGTCTTTTGAAAAATAGAGAATGAGAAGATTGAAGAAAGTGCGTTTTGACATTAGAATGAGCATAAACTCTCACAAACGAGTGTAATTTTGTGATAATTAAAGACAAAATAATGTTTTCTTGGTAACTAATCACGAAATCTTCGTATTTATCGAATCTTAATTTCACTATCAACGTGTTGGCCAAAACAACAACTTTATTAAAAAGATGTATTGGTAATGGTAAACTCTTTGCAATTCTTGAGTCTTTTGAAAAATAGAGAATGAGAAAATTGAAGAAAGTGCGTTTTCACATTAGAATAATAATTAAAGACAAAATAATGTTTTCTTGGTAACTAATCACTAAATCTTCGTATTTATCGAATCTTAATTTCACTATCACCGTGTTGGAAAAAACAACAACTTTAGAACAAAGATGTATTGGTAATGGTTAACTCTTTGCAATTCTTGAGTCTTTTGAAAAATAGAGAATGAGAAGATTGAAGAATGTGCGTTTTCACATTAGAATGAGCATAAACTCTCACAAACGAGTGTAATTTTGTGATAATTAAATGCAAAATAATGTTTTCTTGGTAACTAATCACTAAATCTTCGTATTTGTCGAATCTAAATTTCGCTATCAACGTGTTGGACAAAACAAGAACTTTAGAACAAAGAAGTATTGGTATTGGTTAACTCTTTGCAACTCTTGAAACTTTTGAAAAGTAGAGAATGAGAGAAACGAAGAAAGTGCGTTTTCACATTAGAGTGAGCATAAACTCTCACAAACGAGTGTGATTTTTTGATAATTAAAGACACCATAATGTTTTCTTGGCTAAATCTCCGTACTTATCGAATCTTAATTTCACTATCAACGTGTTAGACAAAACAACAACTTTAGAACAAAGATGTATTGGTAATGGTTAACTCTTTGCAATTCTTGAGTCTTTTGAAATATAGAGAATGAGAGAAACGAAGAAAGTGAGTTTTCACATTAGAGTGAGCATAAACTCTCACTAACGAGTGTAATTTTGTGATAATTAAAGACAAAATAATGTTTTCTTGGTAACTAATCACTAAATCTTCGTATTTGTCGAATCTAAATTTCGCGATCAACGTGTTGGACAAAACTAGAACTTTAGAACAATGAAGTATTGGTAATGGTTAACTCTTTGCATTTCTTGAAACTTTTGAAAAGTAGAGAATGAGAGAAATGAAGAAAGTCCGTTTTCACATTAGAGTGAGCATAAACTCTCACAAACGAGTGTAATTTTGTGATAATTAAAGAAAAAATAATGTTTTCTTGGTAACTAATCACTAAATCTTCGTATTTATCGAATCTTAATTTCACTATCAACGTGTTGGGCAAAACAACAACTTTATTATAAAGATGTATTGGTAATGGTTAACTCTTTGCAATTCTTGAGTCTTTTGAAAAATAGAGAATGAGAAAATTGAAGAAAGTGAGTTTTCACATTAGAATAATAATTAAAGACAAAATAATGTTTTCTTGGTAACTAATCACGAAATCTTCGTATTTATCGAATCTTAATTTCACTATCAACGTGTTAGACAAAACAACAACTTTAGAACAAAGATGTATTGGTAATGGTTAACTCTTTGCAATTCTTGAGTCTTTTGAAATATAGAGAATGAGAGAAACAAAGAAAGTGCGTTTTCACATTAGAGAGAGCATAAACTCTCTCTAACGAGTGTAATTTTGTGATAATTAAAGACAAAATAATGTTTTCTTGGTAACTAATCACTAAATCTTCGTATTTGTCGAATCTAAATTTCGCGATCAACGTGTTGGACAAAACAAGAACTTTAGAACAAAGAAGTATTGGTAATGGTTAACTCTTTGCAATTCTTGAGTCTTTTGAAAAATAGAGAATGAGAAAATTGAAGAAAGTGCGTTTTCATATTAGAATAATAATTAAAGACAAAATAATGTTTTCTTGGTAACTAATCACTAAATATTCGTATTTATCGAATCTTAATTTCACTATCAACGTGTTGGAAAAAACAACAACTTTAGAACAAAGATGTATTGGTAATGGTTAACTCTTTGCAATTCTTGAGTCTTTTGAAAAATAGAGAATGAAAAAATTGAAGATAGTGCGTTTTAACATTAGAATGAGCATAAACTCTCACAAACGAGTGTAATTTTGTGATAATTAAAGACAAAATAATGTTTTCTTGGTAACTAATCACGAAATCTTCGTATTTATCGAATCTTAATTTCACTATCAACGTGTTGGCGAAAACAACAACTTTATTACAAAGATGTATTGGTAATGGTTAACTCTTTGCAATTCTTGAGTCTTTTGAAAAATAGAGAATGAGAAAATTGAAAAAAGTGCGTTTTCACATTAGAATAATAATTAAAGACAAAATAATGTTTTCTTGGTTACTAATCACTAAATCTTCGTATTTATCGAATCTTAATTTCACTATCACCGTGTTGGAAAAAACAACAACTTTAGAACAAAGATGTATTGGTAATGGTTAACTCTTTGCAATTCTTGAGTCTTTTGAAAAATAGAGAATGAAAAAATTGAAGAAAGTGCGTTTTCACATTAGAATGAGCATAAACTCTCACAAACGAGTGTAATTTTGTGATAATTAAAGACAAAATAATGTTTTCTTGGTAACTAATCACGAAATCTTCGTATTTGTCGAATCTAAATTTCGCTATCAACGTGTTTGACAAAACAAGAACTTTAGAACAAAGAAGTATTGGTAATGGTTAACTCTTTGCAACTCTTGAAACTTTTGAAAAATAGAGAATGAGAGAAACGAAGAAAGTGCGTTTTCACATTAGAGTGAGCATAAACTCTCACTAACGAGTGTGATTTTGTGATAATTAAAGACAAAATAATGTTTTCTTGGTAACTAATCTCCGTACTTATCGAATCTTAATTTCACTATCAACGTGTTACACAAAACAACAACTTTAGAACAAAGATGTATTGGTAATGGTTAACTCTTTGTAATTCTTGAGTCTTTTGAAATATAGAGAATGAGAGAAACGAAGAAAGTGAGTTTTCACATTAGAGTGAGCATAAACTCTCACTAACGAGTGTAATTTTGTGATAATTAAAGACAAAATAATGTTTTCTTGGTAACTAATCACTAAATCTTCGTATTTGTCGAATCTAAATTTCGCGATCAACGTGTTGGACAAAACTAGAACTTTAAAACAAAGAAGTATTGGTAATGGTTAACTCTTTGCATTTCTTGAAACTTTTGAAAAGTAGAGAATGAGAGAAATGAAGAAAGTCCGTTTTCACATTAGAGTGAGCATAAACTCTCACAAACGAGTGTAATTTTGTGATAATTAAAGACAAAATAATGTTTTCTTGGTAACTAATCACTAAATCTTCGTATTTATCGAATCTTAATTTCACTATCAACGTGTTGGCCAAAACAACAACTTTATTATAAAGATGTATTGGTAATGGTTAACTTTTTGCAATTCTTGAGTCTTTTGAAAAATACAGAATGAGAAAATTGAAGAAAGTGCGTTTTCACATTAGAATAATAATTAAAGACAAAATAATGTTTTCTTGGTAACTAATCACTAAATCTTCGTATTTATTGAATCTTAATTTCACTATCAACGTGTTGGAAAAAACAACAACTTTAGAACAAAGATGTATTGGTAATGGTTAACTCTTTGCAATTCTTGAGTCTTTTGAAAAATAGAGAATGAGAAGATTGAAGAAAGTGTGTTTTGACATTAGAATGAGCATAAACTCTCACAAACGAGTGTAATTTTGTGATAATTAAAGACAAAATAATGTTTTCTTGGTAAATAATCACGAAATCTTCGTATTTATCGAATCTTAATTTCACTATCAACGTGTTAGACAAAACAACAACTTTAGAACAAAGATGTATTGGTAATGGTTAACTCTTTGCAATTCTTGAGTCTTTTGAAATATAGAGAATGAGAGAAACGAAGAAAGTGCGTTTTCACATTAGAGTGAGCATAAACTCTCTCTAACGAGTGTAATTTTGTGATAATTAAAGACAAAATAATGTTTTCTTGGTAACTAATCACTAAATCTTCGTATTTGTCGAATCTAAATTTAGAACAAAGAAGTATTGGTAATGGTTATCTCCTTGCAACTCTTGAAACTTTTGAAAAATAGAGAATGAGAAAATTGAAGAAAGTGCGTTTTCACATTAGAATGAGCATAAACTCTCACAAACGAGTGTAATTTTGTGATAATTAAAGACAAAATAATGTTTTCTTGGTAACTAATCACTAAATCTTCGTATTTATCGAATCTTATTTTCACTATCAACTTGTTGGCCAAAACAACAACTTTATTACAAAGATGTATTGGTAATGGTTAACTCTTTGCAATTCTTGAGTCTTTTGAAAAATAGAGAATGAGAAAATTGAAGAAAGTGCGTTTTCACATTAGAATAATAATTAAAGACAAAATAATGTTTTCTTGGTAACTAATCACTAAATCTTCGTATATATCGAAACTTAATTTCACTATCAACGTGTTGGAAAAAACAACTTTAGAACAAAGATGTATTGGTAATGGTTAACTCTTTGCAATTCTTGAGTCTTTTGAAAAATAGAGAATGAAAAAATTGAAGAAAGTGCGTTTTCACATTAGAATGAGCATAAACTCTCACAAACGAGTGTAATTTTGTGATAATTAAAGACAAAATAATGTTTTCTTGGTAACTAATCACTAAATCTTCGTATTTGTGGAATCTAAATTTCGCTATCAACGTGTTCGACAAAACAAGAACTTTAGAACAAAGAAGTATTGGTAATGGTTAACTCTTTGCAATTCTTGAGTCTTTTGAAAAATAGAGAATGAGAAAATTGAAGAAAGTGCGTTTTCACATTAGAATAATAATTAAAGACAAAATAATGTTTTCTTGGTAACTAATCACTAAATCTTCGTATTTATCGAATCTTAATTTCACTATCACCGTGTTGGAAAAAACAACAACTTTAGAACAAAGATGTATTGGTAATGGTTAACTCTTTGCAATTCTTGAGTCTTTTGAAAAATAGAGAATGAGAAAATTGAAGAAAGTGCGTTTTCACATTAGAATAATAATTAAAGACAAAATAATGTTTTCTTGGTAACTAATCACTAAATCTTCGTATTTATCGAATCTTAATTTCACTATCAACGTGTTGGAAAAAACAACAACTTTAGAACAAAGATGTATTGGTAATGGTTAACTCTTTGCAATTCTTGAGTCTTTTGAAAAATAGAGAATGAAAAAATTGAAGATAGTGCGTTTTAACATTAGAATGAGCATAAACTCTCACAAACGAGTGTAATTTTGTGATAATTAAAGACAAAATAATGTTTTCTTGGTAACTAATCACGAAATCTTCGTATTTATCGAATCTTAATTTCACTATCAACGTGTTGGCGAAAACAACAACTTTATTACAAAGATGTATTGGTAATGGTTAACTCTTTGCAATTCTTGAGTCTTTTGAAAAATAGAGAATGAGAAAATTGAAGAAAGTGCGTTTTCACATTAGAATAATAATTAAAGACAAAATAATGTTTTCTTGGTAACTAATCACGAAATCTTCGTATTTATCGAATCTTAATTTCACTATCACCGTGTTGGAAAAAACAACAACTTTAGAACAAAGATGTATTGGTAATGGTTAACTCTTTGCAATTCTTGAGTCTTTTGAAAAATAGAGAATGAGAAAATTGAAGAAAGTGCGTTTTCACATTAGAATAATAATTAAAGACAAAATAATGTTTTCTTGGTAACTAATCACTAAATCTTCGTATTTATCGAATCTTAATTTCACTATCAACGTGTTGGAAAAAACAACAACTTTAGAACAAAGATGTATTGGTAATGGTTAACTCTTTGCAATTCTTGAGTCTTTTGAAAAATAGAGAATGAAAAAATTGAAGATAGTGCGTTTTAACATTAGAATGAGCATAAACTCTCACAAACGAGTGTAATTTTGTGATAATTAAAGACAAAATAATGTTTTCTTGGTAACTAATCACGAAATCTTCGTATTTATCGAATCTTAATTTCACTATCAACGTGTTGGCGAAAACAACAACTTTATTACAAAGATGTATTGGTAATGGTTAACTCTTTGCAATTCTTGAGTCTTTTGAAAAATAGAGAATGAGAAAATTGAAGAAAGTGCGTTTTCACATTAGAATAATAATTAAAGAAAAAATAATGTTTTCTTGGTAACTAATCACGAAATCTTCGTATTTATCGAATCTTAATTTCACTATCAACGTGTTGGCGAAAACAACAACTTTATTACAAAGATGTATTGGTAATGGTTAACTCTTTGCAATTCTTGAGTCTTTTGAAAAATAGAGAATGAGAAAATTGAAGAAAGTGCGTTTTCACATTAGAATAATAATTAAAGACAAAATAATGTTTTCTTGGTAACTAATCACTAAATCTTCGTATTTATCGAATCTTAATTTCACTATCACCGTGTTGGAAAAAACAACAACTTTAGAACAAAGATGTATTGGTAATGGTTAACTCTTTGCAATTCTTGAGTCTTTTGAAAAATAGAGAATGAAAAAATTGAAGAAAGTGCGTTTTCACATTAGAATGAGCATAAACTCTCACAAACGAGTGTAATTTTGTGATAATTAAAGACAAAATAATGTTTTCTTGGTAACTAATCACGAAATCTTCGTATTTGTCGAATCTAAATTTCGCTATCAACGTGTTTGACAAAACAAGAACTTTAGAACAAAGAAGTATTGGTAATGGTTAACTCTTTGCAACTCTTGAAACTTTTGAAAAATAGAGAATGAGAGAAACGAAGAAAGTGCGTTTTCACATTAGAGTGAGCATAAACTCTCACTAACGAGTGTGATTTTGTGATAATTAAAGACAAAATAATGTTTTCTTGGTAACTAATCTCCGTACTTATCGAATCTTAATTTCACTATCAACGTGTTACACAAAACAACAACTTTAGAACAAAGATGTATTGGTAATGGTTAACTCTTTGTAATTCTTGAGTCTTTTGAAATATAGAGAATGAGAGAAACGAAGAAAGTGAGTTTTCACATTAGAGTGAGCATAAACTCTCACTAACGAGTGTAATTTTGTGATAATTAAAGACAAAATAATGATTTCTTGGTAACTAATCACTAAATCTTCGTATTTGTCGAATCTAAATTTCGCGATCAACGTGTTGGACAAAACTAGAACTTTAAAACAAAGAAGTATTGGTAATGGTTAACTCTTTGCATTTCTTGAAACTTTTGAAAAGTAGAGAATGAGAGAAATGAAGAAAGTCCGTTTTCACATTAGAGTGAGCATAAACTCTCACAAACGAGTGTAATTTTGTGATAATTAAAGACAAAATAATGTTTTCTTGGTAACTAATCACTAAATCTTCGTATTTATCGAATCTTAATTTCACTATCAACGTGTTGGCCAAAACAACAACTTTATTATAAAGATGTATTGGTAATGGTTAACTTTTTGCAATTCTTGAGTCTTTTGAAAAATACAGAATGAGAAAATTGAAGAAAGTGCGTTTTCACATTAGAATAATAATTAAAGACAAAATAATGTTTTCTTGGTAACTAATCACTAAATCTTCGTATTTATTGAATCTTAATTTCACTATCAACGTGTTGGAAAAAACAACAACTTTAGAACAAAGATGTATTGGTAATGGTTAACTCTTTGCAATTCTTGAGTCTTTTGAAAAATAGAGAATGAGAAGATTGAAGAAAGTGCGTTTTGACATTAGAATGAGCATAAACTCTCACAAACGAGTGTAATTTTGTGATAATTAAAGACAAAATAATGTTTTCTTGGTAACTAATCACGAAATCTTCGTATTTATCGAATCTTAATTTCACTATCAACGTGTTAGACAAAACAACAACTTTAGAACAAAGATGTATTGGTAATGGTTAACTCTTTGCAATTCTTGAGTCTTTTGAAATATAGAGAATGAGAGAAACGAAGAAAGTGCGTTTTCACATTAGAGTGAGCATAAACTCTCTCTAACGAGTGTAATTTTGTGATAATTAAAGACAAAATAATGTTTTCTTGGTAACTAATCACTAAATCTTCGTATTTGTCGAATCTAAATTTAGAACAAAGAAGTATTGGTAATGGTTATCTCTTTGCAACTCTTGAAACTTTTGAAAAATAGAGAATGAGAAAATTGAAGAAAGTGCGTTTTCACTTTAGAATGAGCATAAACTCTCACAAACGAGTGTAATTTTGTGATAATTAAAGACAAAATAATGTTTTCTTGGTAACTAATCACTAAATCTTCGTATTTATCGAATCTTATTTTCACTATCAACTTGTTGGCCAAAACAACAACTTTATTACAAAGATGTATTGGTAATGGTTAACTCTTTGCAATTCTTGAGTCTTTTGAAAAATAGAGAATGAGAAAATTGAAGAAAGTGCGTTTTCACATTAGAATAATAATTAAAGACAAAATAATGTTTTCTTGGTAACTAATCACTAAATCTTCGTATTTATCGAATCTTAATTTCACTATCAACTTGTTGGCCAAAACAACAACTTTATTACAAAGATGTATTGGTAATGGTTAACTCTTTGCAATTCTTGAGTCTTTTGAAAAATAGAGAATGAGAAAATTGAAGAAAGTGCGTTTTCACATTAGAATAATAATTAAAGACAAAATAGTGTTTTCTAGGTAACTAATCACTAAATCTTCGTATTTATCGAATCTTAATTTCTCTATCAACGTGTTGGAAAAAATAACAACTTTAGAACAAAGATGTATTGGTAATGGTTAACTCTTTGCAATTCTTGAGTCTTTTGAAAAATAGAGAATGAGAAAATTGAAGAAAGTGCGTTTTCACATTAGAATAATAATTAAAGACAAAATAATGTTTTCTTGGTAACTAATCACTAAATCTTCGTATTTATCGAATCTTAATTTCACTATCAACGTGTTGGAAAAAACAATAACTTTAGAACAAAGATGTATTGGTAATGGTTAACTCTTTGCAATTCTTGAGTCTTTTGAAAAATAGAGAATGAAAAAATTGAAGAAAGTGCGTTTTCACATTAGAATGAGCATAAACTCTCAAAAACGAGTGTAATTTTGTGATAATTAAAGACAAAATAATGTTTTCTTGGTAACTAATCACTAAATCTTCGTATTTGTCGAATCTAAATTTCGCGATCAACGTTTTGGACAAAACAAGAACTTTAGAACAAAGAAGTATTAGTAATGGTTAACTCTTTGCATTTCTTAAAACTTTTGAAAAATAGAGAATGAGAAAATTGAAGAAAGTGCGTTTTCACATTAGAATGAGCATAAACTCTCACAAACGAGTGTAATTTTGTGATAATTAAAGACAAAATAGTGTTTTCTTGGTAACTAATCACTAAATCTTCGTATTTATCGAATCTTAATTTCACTATCAACGTGTTGGCCAAAACAACAACTTTATTAAAAAGATGTATTGGTAATGGTAAACTCTTTGCAATTCTTGAGTCTTTTGAAAAATAGAGAATGAGAAAATTGAAGAAAGTGCGTTTTCACATTAGAATAATAATTAAAGACAAAATAATGTTTTCTTGGTAACTAATCACTAAATCTTCGTATTTATCGAATCTTAATTTCACTATCACCGTGTTGGAAAAAACAACAACTTTAGAACAAAGATGTATTGGTAATGGTTAACTCTTTGCAATTCTTGAGTCTTTTGAAAAATAGAGAATGAGAAGATTGAAGAATGTGCGTTTTCACATTAGAATGAGCATAAACTCTCACAAACGAGTGTAATTTTGTGATAATTAAATGCAAAATAATGTTTTCTTGGTAACTAATCACTAAATCTTCGTATTTGTCGAATCTAAATTTCGCTATCAACGTGTTGGACAAAACAAGAACTTTAGAACAAAGAAGTATTGGTATTGGTTAACTCTTTGCAACTCTTGAAACTTTTGAAAAGTAGAGAATGAGAGAAACGAAGAAAGTGCGTTTTCACATTAGAGTGAGCATAAACTCTCACAAACGAGTGTGATTTTTTGATAATTAAAGACACCATAATGTTTTCTTGGCTAAATCTCCGTACTTATCGAATCTTAATTTCACTATCAACGTGTTAGACAAAACAACAACTTTAGAACAAAGATGTATTGGTAATGGTTAACTCTTTGCAATTCTTGAGTCTTTTGAAATATAGAGAATGAGAGAAACGAAGAAAGTGAGTTTTCACATTAGAGTGAGCATAAACTCTCACTAACGAGTGTAATTTTGTGATAATTAAAGACAAAATAATGTTTTCTTGGTAACTAATCACTAAATCTTCGTATTTGTCGAATCTAAATTTCGCGATCAACGTGTTGGACAAAACTAGAACTTTAGAACAATGAAGTATTGGTAATGGTTAACTCTTTGCATTTCTTGAAACTTTTGAAAAGTAGAGAATGAGAGAAATGAAGAAAGTCCGTTTTCACATTAGAGTGAGCATAAACTCTCACAAACGAGTGTAATTTTGTGATAATTAAAGAAAAAATAATGTTTTCTTGGTAACTAATCACTAAATCTTCGTATTTATCGAATCTTAATTTCACTATCAACGTGTTGGGCAAAACAACAACTTTATTATAAAGATGTATTGGTAATGGTTAACTCTTTGCAATTCTTGAGTCTTTTGAAAAATAGAGAATGAGAAAATTGAAGAAAGTGAGTTTTCACATTAGAATAATAATTAAAGACAAAATAATGTTTTCTTGGTAACTAATCACGAAATCTTCGTATTTATCGAATCTTAATTTCACTATCAACGTGTTAGACAAAACAACAACTTTAGAACAAAGATGTATTGGTAATGGTTAACTCTTTGCAATTCTTGAGTCTTTTGAAATATAGAGAATGAGAGAAACAAAGAAAGTGCGTTTTCACATTAGAGAGAGCATAAACTCTCTCTAACGAGTGTAATTTTGTGATAATTAAAGACAAAATAATGTTTTCTTGGTAACTAATCACTAAATCTTCGTATTTGTCGAATCTAAATTTCGCGATCAACGTGTTGGACAAAACAAGAACTTTAGAACAAAGAAGTATTGGTAATGGTTAACTCTTTGCAATTCTTGAGTCTTTTGAAAAATAGAGAATGAGAAAATTGAAGAAAGTGCGTTTTCATATTAGAATAATAATTAAAGACAAAATAATGTTTTCTTGGTAACTAATCACTAAATCTTCGTATTTATCGAATCTTAATTTCACTATCAACGTGTTGGAAAAAACAACAACTTTAGAACAAAGATGTATTGGTAATGGTTAACTCTTTGCAATTCTTGAGTCTTTTGAAAAATAGAGAATGAAAAAATTGAAGATAGTGCGTTTTAACATTAGAATGAGCATAAACTCTCACAAACGAGTGTAATTTTGTGATAATTAAAGACAAAATAATGTTTTCTTGGTAACTAATCACGAAATCTTCGTATTTATCGAATCTTAATTTCACTATCAACGTGTTGGCGAAAACAACAACTTTATTACAAAGATGTATTGGTAATGGTTAACTCTTTGCAATTCTTGAGTCTTTTGAAAAATAGAGAATGAGAAAATTGAAAAAAGTGCGTTTTCACATTAGAATAATAATTAAAGACAAAATAATGTTTTCTTGGTTACTAATCACTAAATCTTCGTATTTATCGAATCTTAATTTCACTATCACCGTGTTGGAAAAAACAACAACTTTAGAACAAAGATGTATTGGTAATGGTTAACTCTTTGCAATTCTTGAGTCTTTTGAAAAATAGAGAATGAAAAAATTGAAGAAAGTGCGTTTTCACATTAGAATGAGCATAAACTCTCACAAACGAGTGTAATTTTGTGATAATTAAAGACAAAATAATGTTTTCTTGGTAACTAATCACGAAATCTTCGTATTTGTCGAATCTAAATTTCGCTATCAACGTGTTTGACAAAACAAGAACTTTAGAACAAAGAAGTATTGGTAATGGTTAACTCTTTGCAACTCTTGAAACTTTTGAAAAATAGAGAATGAGAGAAACGAAGAAAGTGCGTTTTCACATTAGAGTGAGCATAAACTCTCACTAACGAGTGTGATTTTGTGATAATTAAAGACAAAATAATGTTTTCTTGGTAACTAATCTCCGTACTTATCGAATCTTAATTTCACTATCAACGTGTTACACAAAACAACAACTTTAGAACAAAGATGTATTGGTAATGGTTAACTCTTTGTAATTCTTGAGTCTTTTGAAATATAGAGAATGAGAGAAACGAAGAAAGTGAGTTTTCACATTAGAGTGAGCATAAACTCTCACTAACGAGTGTAATTTTGTGATAATTAAAGACAAAATAATGTTTTCTTGGTAACTAATCACTAAATCTTCGTATTTGTCGAATCTAAATTTCGCGATCAACGTGTTGGACAAAACTAGAACTTTAAAACAAAGAAGTATTGGTAATGGTTAACTCTTTGCATTTCTTGAAACTTTTGAAAAGTAGAGAATGAGAGAAATGAAGAAAGTCCGTTTTCACATTAGAGTGAGCATAAACTCTCACAAACGAGTGTAATTTTGTGATAATTAAAGACAAAATAATGTTTTCTTGGTAACTAATCACTAAATCTTCGTATTTATCGAATCTTAATTTCACTATCAACGTGTTGGCCAAAACAACAACTTTATTATAAAGATGTATTGGTAATGGTTAACTTTTTGCAATTCTTGAGTCTTTTGAAAAATACAGAATGAGAAAATTGAAGAAAGTGCGTTTTCACATTAGAATAATAATTAAAGACAAAATAATGTTTTCTTGGTAACTAATCACTAAATCTTTGTATTTATTGAATCTTAATTTCACTATCAACGTGTTGGAAAAAACAACAACTTTAGAACAAAGATGTATTGGTAATGGTTAACTCTTTGCAATTCTTGAGTCTTTTGAAAAATAGAGAATGAGAAGATTGAAGAAAGTGTGTTTTGACATTAGAATGAGCATAAACTCTCACAAACGAGTGTAATTTTGTGATAATTAAAGACAAAATAATGTTTTCTTGGTAACTAATCACGAAATCTTCGTATTTATCGAATCTTAATTTCACTATCAACGTGTTAGACAAAACAACAACTTTAGAACAAAGATGTATTGGTAATGGTTAACTCTTTGCAATTCTTGAGTCTTTTGAAATATAGAGAATGAGAGAAACGAAGAAAGTGCGTTTTCACATTAGAGTGAGCATAAACTCTCTCTAACGAGTGTAATTTTGTGATAATTAAAGACAAAATAATGTTTTCTTGGTAACTAATCACTAAATCTTCGTATTTGTCGAATCTAAATTTAGAACAAAGAAGTATTGGTAATGGTTATCTCCTTGCAACTCTTGAAACTTTTGAAAAATAGAGAATGAGAAAATTGAAGAAAGTGCGTTTTCACATTAGAATGAGCATAAACTCTCACAAACGAGTGTAATTTTGTGATAATTAAAGACAAAATAATGTTTTCTTGGTAACTAATCACTAAATCTTCGTATTTATCGAATCTTATTTTCACTATCAACTTGTTGGCCAAAACAACAACTTTATTACAAAGATGTATTGGTAATGGTTAACTCTTTGCAATTCTTGAGTCTTTTAAAAAATAGAGAATGAGAAAATTGAAGAAAGTGCGTTTTCACATTAGAATAATAATTAAAGACAAAATAATGTTTTCTTGGTAACTAATCACTAAATCTTCGTATATATCGAAACTTAATTTCACTATCAACGTGTTGGAAAAAACAACTTTAGAACAAAGATGTATTGGTAATGGTTAACTCTTTGCAATTCTTGAGTCTTTTGAAAAATAGAGAATGAAAAAATTGAAGAAAGTGCGTTTTCACATTAGAATGAGCATAAACTCTCACAAACGAGTGTAATTTTGTGATAATTAAAGACAAAATAATGTTTTCTTGGTAACTAATCACTAAATCTTCGTATTTGTGGAATCTAAATTTCGCTATCAACGTGTTCGACAAAACAAGAACTTTAGAACAAAGAAGTATTGGTAATGGTTAACTCTTTGCAATTCTTGAGTCTTTTGAAAAATAGAGAATGAGAAAATTGAAGAAAGTGCGTTTTCACATTAGAATAATAATTAAAGACAAAATAATATTTTCTTGGTAACTAATCACTAAATCTTCGTATTTATCGAATCTTAATTTCACTATCAACGTGTTGGAAAAAACAATAACTTTAGAACAAAGATGTATTGGTAATGGTTAACTCTTTGCAATTCTTGAGTCTTTTGAAAAATAGAGAATGAAAAAATTGAAGAAAGTGCGTTTTCACATTAGAATGAGCATAAACTCTCACAAACGAGTGTAATTTTGTGATAATTAAAGACAAAATAATGTTTTCTTGGTAACTAATCACGAAATCTTCGTATTTGTCGAATCTAAATTTCGCTATCAACGTGTTTGACAAAACAAGAACTTTAGAACAAAGAAGTATTGGTAATGGTTAACTCTTTGCAACTCTTGAAACTTTTGAAAAATAGAGAATGAGAGAAACGAAGAAAGTGCGTTTTCACATTAGAGTGAGCATAAACTCTCACTAACGAGTGTGATTTTGTGATAATTAAAGACAAAATAATGTTTTCTTGGTAACTAATCTCCGTACTTATCGAATCTTAATTTCACTATCAACGTGTTAGACAAAACAACAACTTTAGAACAAAGATGTATTGGTAATGGTTAACTCTTTGTAATTCTTGAGTCTTTTGAAATATATAGAATGAGAGAAACGAAGAAAGTGAGTTTTCACATTAGAGTGAGCATAAACTCTCACTAACGAGTGTAATTTTGTGATAATTAAAGACAAAATAATGTTTTCATGGTAACTAATCACTAAATCTTCGTATTTGTCGAATCTAAATTTCGCGATCAACGTGTTGGACAAAACAAGAACTTTAGAACAAAGAAGTATTGGTAATGGTTAACTCTTTGCATTTCTTGAAACTTTTGAAAAATAGAGAATGAGAAAATTGAAGAACGTGCGTTTTCACATTAGAATGAGCATAAACTCTCACAAACGAGTGTAATTTTATGATAATTAAAGACAAAATAATGTTTTCTTGGTAACTAATCACTAAATCTTCTATTTATCGAATCTTAATTTCACTATCAACGTGTTGGCCAAAACAACAACTTTATTACAAAGATGTATTGGTAATGGTTAACTCTTTGCAATTCTTGAGTCTTTTGAAAAATAGAGAATGAAAAAATTGAAGAAAGTGCGTTTTCACATTAGAATAATAATTAAAGACAAAATAATGTTTTCTTGGTAACTAATCACTAAATCTTCGTATTTGTCGAATCTAAATTTCGCGATCAACGTGTTGGACAAAACAAGAACTTTAGAACAAAGAAGTATTGGTAATGGTTAACTCTTTGCAATTCTTCAGTCTTTTGAAAAATAGAGAATGAGAAAATTGAAGAAAGTGCGTTTTCACATTAGAATAATAATTAAAGACAAAATAATGTTTTCTTGGTAACTAATCACTAAATCTTCGTATTTATCGAATCTTAATTTCACTATCAACTTGTTGGCCAAAACAACAACTTTATTACAAAGATGTATTGGTAATGGTTAACTCTTTGCAATTCTTGAGTCTTTTGAAAAATAGAGAATGAGAAAATTGAAGAAAGTGCGTTTTCACATTAGAATAATAATTAAAGACAAAATAATGTTTTCTAGGTAACTAATCACTAAATCTTCGTATTTATCGAATCTTAATTTCTCTATCAACGTGTTGGAAAAAATAACAACTTTAGAACAAAGATGTATTGGTAATGGTTAACTCTTTGCAATTCTTGAGTCTTTTGAAAAATAGAGAATGAGAAAATTGAAGAAAGTGCGTTTTCACATTAGAATAATAATTAAAGACAAAATAATGTTTTCTTGGTAACTAATCACTAAATCTTCGTATTTATCGAATCTTAATTTCACTATCAACGTGTTGGAAAAAACAATAACTTTAGAACAAAGATGTATTGGTAATGGTTAACTCTTTGCAATTCCTGAGTCTTTTGAAAAATAGAGAATGAAAAAATTGAAGATAGTGCGTTTTAACATTAGAATGAGCATAAACTCTCACAAACGAGTGTAATTTTGTGATAATTAAAGACAAAATAATGTTTTCTTGGTAACTAATCACGAAATCTTCGTATTTATCGAATCTTAATTTCACTATCAACGTGTTGGCCAAAACAACAACTTTATTACAAAGATGTATTGGTAATGGTTAACTCTTTGCAATTCTTGAGTCTTTTGAAAAATAGAGAATGAGAAAATTGAAGAAAGTGCGTTTTCACATTAGAATAATAATTAAAGACAAAATAATGTTTTCTTGGTAACTAATCACTAAATCTTCGTATTTATCGAATCTTAATTTCACTATCAACGTGTTGGAAAAAACAATAACTTTAGAACAAAGATGTATTGGTAATGGTTAACTCTTTGCAATTCTTGAGTCTTTTGAAAAATAGAGAATGAAAAAATTGAAGATAGTGCGTTTTAACATTAGAATGAGCATAAACTCTCACAAACGAGTGTAATTTTGTGATAATTAAAGACAAAATAATGTTTTCTTGGTAACTAATCACGAAATCTTCGTATTTATCGAATCTTAATTTCACTATCAACTTGTTGGCCAAAACAACAACTTTATTACAAAGATGTATTCGTAATGGTTAACTCTTTGCAATTCTTGAGTCTTTTGAAAAATAGAGAATGAAAAAATTGAAGAAAGTGCATTTTCACATTAGAATGAGCATAAACTCTCAAAAACGAGTGTAATTTTGTGATAATTAAAGACAAAATAATGTTTTCTTGGTAACTAATCACTAAATCTTCGTATTTGTCGAATCTAAATTTCGCGATCAACGTGTTGGACAAAACAAGAACTTTAGAACAAAGAAGTATTAGTAATGGTTAACTCTTTGCATTTCTTAAAACTTTTGAAAAATAGAGAATGAGAAAATTGAAGAAAGTGCGTTTTCACATTAGAATGAGCATAAACTCTCACAAACGAGTGTAATTTTGTGATAATTAAAGACAAAATAGTGTTTTCTTGGTAACTAATCACTAAATCTTCGTATTTATCGAATCTTAATTTCACTATCAACGTGTTGGCCAAAACAACAACTTTATTAAAAAGATGTATTGGTAATGGTAAACTCTTTGCAATTCTTGAGTCTTTTGAAAAATAGAGAATGAGAAAATTGAAGAAAGTGCGTTTTCACATTAGAATAATAATTAAAGACAAAATAATGTTTTCTTGGTAACTAATCACTAAATCTTCGTATTTATCGAATCTTAATTTCACTATCACCGTGTTGGAAAAAACAACAACTTTAGAACAAAGATGTATTGGTAATGGTTAACTCTTTGCAATTCTTGAGTCTTTTGAAAAATAGAGAATGAGAAGATTGAAGAATGTGCGTTTTCACATTAGAATGAGCATAAACTCTCACAAACGAGTGTAATTTTGTGATAATTAAATGCAAAATAATGTTTTCTTGGTAACTAATCACTAAATCTTCGTATTTGTCGAATCTAAATTTCGCTATCAACGTGTTGGACAAAACAAGAACTTTAGAACAAAGAAGTATTGGTATTGGTTAACTCTTTGCAACTCTTGAAACTTTTGAAAAGTAGAGAATGAGAGAAACGAAGAAAGTGCGTTTTCACATTAGAGTGAGCATAAACTCTCACAAACGAGTGTGATTTTTTGATAATTAAAGACACCATAATGTTTTCTTGGCTAAATCTCCGTACTTATCGAATCTTAATTTCACTATCAACGTGTTAGACAAAACAACAACTTTAGAACAAAGATGTATTGGTAATGGTTAACTCTTTGCAATTCTTGAGTCTTTTGAAATATAGAGAATGAGAGAAACGAAGAAAGTGAGTTTTCACATTAGAGTGAGCATAAACTCTCACTAACGAGTGTAATTTTGTGATAATTAAAGACAAAATAATGTTTTCTTGGTAACTAATCACTAAATCTTCGTATTTGTCGAATCTAAATTTCGCGATCAACGTGTTGGACAAAACTAGAACTTTAGAACAATGAAGTATTGGTAATGGTTAACTCTTTGCATTTCTTGAAACTTTTGAAAAGTAGAGAATGAGAGAAATGAAGAAAGTCCGTTTTCACATTAGAGTGAGCATAAACTCTCACAAACGAGTGTAATTTTGTGATAATTAAAGAAAAAATAATGTTTTCTTGGTAACTAATCACTAAATCTTCGTATTTATCGAATCTTAATTTCACTATCAACGTGTTGGGCAAAACAACAACTTTATTATAAAGATGTATTGGTAATGGTTAACTCTTTGCAATTCTTGAGTCTTTTGAAAAATAGAGAATGAGAAAATTGAAGAAAGTGAGTTTTCACATTAGAATAATAATTAAAGACAAAATAATGTTTTCTTGGTAACTAATCACGAAATCTTCGTATTTATCGAATCTTAATTTCACTATCAACGTGTTAGACAAAACAACAACTTTAGAACAAAGATGTATTGGTAATGGTTAACTCTTTGCAATTCTTGAGTCTTTTGAAATATAGAGAATGAGAGAAACAAAGAAAGTGCGTTTTCACATTAGAGAGAGCATAAACTCTCTCTAACGAGTGTAATTTTGTGATAATTAAAGACAAAATAATGTTTTCTTGGTAACTAATCACTAAATCTTCGTATTTGTCGAATCTAAATTTCGCGATCAACGTGTTGGACAAAACAAGAACTTTAGAACAAAGAAGTATTGGTAATGGTTAACTCTTTGCAATTCTTGAGTCTTTTGAAAAATAGAGAATGAGAAAATTGAAGAAAGTGCGTTTTCATATTAGAATAATAATTAAAGACAAAATAATGTTTTCTTGGTAACTAATCACTAAATCTTCGTATTTATCGAATCTTAATTTCACTATCAACGTGTTGGAAAAAACAACAACTTTAGAACAAAGATGTATTGGTAATGGTTAACTCTTTGCAATTCTTGAGTCTTTTGAAAAATAGAGAATGAAAAAATTGAAGATAGTGCGTTTTAACATTAGAATGAGCATAAACTCTCACAAACGAGTGTAATTTTGTGATAATTAAAGACAAAATAATGTTTTCTTGGTAACTAATCACGAAATCTTCGTATTTATCGAATCTTAATTTCACTATCAACGTGTTGGCGAAAACAACAACTTTATTACAAAGATGTATTGGTAATGGTTAACTCTTTGCAATTCTTGAGTCTTTTGAAAAATAGAGAATGAGAAAATTGAAAAAAGTGCGTTTTCACATTAGAATAATAATTAAAGACAAAATAATGTTTTCTTGGTTACTAATCACTAAATCTTCGTATTTATCGAATCTTAATTTCACTATCACCGTGTTGGAAAAAACAACAACTTTAGAACAAAGATGTATTGGTAATGGTTAACTCTTTGCAATTCTTGAGTCTTTTGAAAAATAGAGAATGAAAAAATTGAAGAAAGTGCGTTTTCACATTAGAATGAGCATAAACTCTCACAAACGAGTGTAATTTTGTGATAATTAAAGACAAAATAATGTTTTCTTGGTAACTAATCACGAAATCTTCGTATTTGTCGAATCTAAATTTCGCTATCAACGTGTTTGACAAAACAAGAACTTTAGAACAAAGAAGTATTGGTAATGGTTAACTCTTTGCAACTCTTGAAACTTTTGAAAAATAGAGAATGAGAGAAACGAAGAAAGTGCGTTTTCACATTAGAGTGAGCATAAACTCTCACTAACGAGTGTGATTTTGTGATAATTAAAGACAAAATAATGTTTTCTTGGTAACTAATCTCCGTACTTATCGAATCTTAATTTCACTATCAACGTGTTACACAAAACAACAACTTTAGAACAAAGATGTATTGGTAATGGTTAACTCTTTGTAATTCTTGAGTCTTTTGAAATATAGAGAATGAGAGAAACGAAGAAAGTGAGTTTTCACATTAGAGTGAGCATAAACTCTCACTAACGAGTGTAATTTTGTGATAATTAAAGACAAAATAATGTTTTCTTGGTAACTAATCACTAAATCTTCGTATTTGTCGAATCTAAATTTCGCGATCAACGTGTTGGACAAAACTAGAACTTTAAAACAAAGAAGTATTGGTAATGGTTAACTCTTTGCATTTCTTGAAACTTTTGAAAAGTAGAGAATGAGAGAAATGAAGAAAGTCCGTTTTCACATTAGAGTGAGCATAAACTCTCACAAACGAGTGTAATTTTGTGATAATTAAAGACAAAATAATGTTTTCTTGGTAACTAATCACTAAATCTTCGTATTTATCGAATCTTAATTTCACTATCAACGTGTTGGCCAAAACAACAACTTTATTATAAAGATGTATTGGTAATGGTTAACTTTTTGCAATTCTTGAGTCTTTTGAAAAATACAGAATGAGAAAATTGAAGAAAGTGCGTTTTCACATTAGAATAATAATTAAAGACAAAATAATGTTTTCTTGGTAACTAATCACTAAATCTTCGTATTTATTGAATCTTAATTTCACTATCAACGTGTTGGAAAAAACAACAACTTTAGAACAAAGATGTATTGGTAATGGTTAACTCTTTGCAATTCTTGAGTCTTTTGAAAAATAGAGAATGAGAAGATTGAAGAAAGTGTGTTTTGACATTAGAATGAGCATAAACTCTCACAAACGAGTGTAATTTTGTGATAATTAAAGACAAAATAATGTTTTCTTGGTAACTAATCACGAAATCTTCGTATTTATCGAATCTTAATTTCACTATCAACGTGTTAGACAAAACAACAACTTTAGAACAAAGATGTATTGGTAATGGTTAACTCTTTGCAATTCTTGAGTCTTTTGAAATATAGAGAATGAGAGAAACGAAGAAAGTGCGTTTTCACATTAGAGTGAGCATAAACTCTCTCTAACGAGTGTAATTTTGTGATAATTAAAGACAAAATAATGTTTTCTTGGTAACTAATCACTAAATCTTCGTATTTGTCGAATCTAAATTTAGAACAAAGAAGTATTGGTAATGGTTATCTCCTTGCAACTCTTGAAACTTTTGAAAAATAGAGAATGAGAAAATTGAAGAAAGTGCGTTTTCACATTAGAATGAGCATAAACTCTCACAAACGAGTGTAATTTTGTGATAATTAAAGACAAAATAATGTTTTCTTGGTAACTAATCACTAAATCTTCGTATTTATCGAATCTTATTTTCACTATCAACTTGTTGGCCAAAACAACAACTTTATTACAAAGATGTATTGGTAATGGTTAACTCTTTGCAATTCTTGAGTCTTTTGAAAAATAGAGAATGAGAAAATTGAAGAAAGTGCGTTTTCACATTAGAATAATAATTAAAGACAAAATAATGTTTTCTTGGTAACTAATCACTAAATCTTCGTATATATCGAAACTTAATTTCACTATCAACGTGTTGGAAAAAACAACTTTAGAACAAAGATGTATTGGTAATGGTTAACTCTTTGCAATTCTTGAGTCTTTTGAAAAATAGAGAATGAAAAAATTGAAGAAAGTGCGTTTTCACATTAGAATGAGCATAAACTCTCACAAACGAGTGTAATTTTGTGATAATTAAAGACAAAATAATGTTTTCTTGGTAACTAATCACTAAATCTTCGTATTTGTGGAATCTAAATTTCGCTATCAACGTGTTCGACAAAACAAGAACTTTAGAACAAAGAAGTATTGGTAATGGTTAACTCTTTGCAATTCTTGAGTCTTTTGAAAAATAGAGAATGAGAAAATTGAAGAAAGTGCGTTTTCACATTAGAATAATAATTAAAGACAAAATAATATTTTCTTGGTAACTAATCACTAAATCTTCGTATTTATCGAATCTTAATTTCACTATCAACGTGTTGGAAAAAACAATAACTTTAGAACAAAGATGTATTGGTAATGGTTAACTCTTTGCAATTCTTGAGTCTTTTGAAAAATAGAGAATGAAAAAATTGAAGAAAGTGCGTTTTCACATTAGAATGAGCATAAACTCTCACAAACGAGTGTAATTTTGTGATAATTAAAGACAAAATAATGTTTTCTTGGTAACTAATCACGAAATCTTCGTATTTGTCGAATCTAAATTTCGCTATCAACGTGTTTGACAAAACAAGAACTTTAGAACAAAGAAGTATTGGTAATGGTTAACTCTTTGCAACTCTTGAAACTTTTGAAAAATAGAGAATGAGAGAAACGAAGAAAGTGCGTTTTCACATTAGAGTGAGCATAAACTCTCACTAACGAGTGTGATTTTGTGATAATTAAAGACAAAATAATGTTTTCTTGGTAACTAATCTCCGTACTTATCGAATCTTAATTTCACTATCAACGTGTTAGACAAAACAACAACTTTAGAACAAAGATGTATTGGTAATGGTTAACTCTTTGTAATTCTTGAGTCTTTTGAAATATATAGAATGAGAGAAACGAAGAAAGTGAGTTTTCACATTAGAGTGAGCATAAACTCTCACTAACGAGTGTAATTTTGTGATAATTAAAGACAAAATAATGTTTTCATGGTAACTAATCACTAAATCTTCGTATTTGTCGAATCTAAATTTCGCGATCAACGTGTTGGACAAAACAAGAACTTTAGAACAAAGAAGTATTGGTAATGGTTAACTCTTTGCATTTCTTGAAACTTTTGAAAAATAGAGAATGAGAAAATTGAAGAACGTGCGTTTTCACATTAGAATGAGCATAAACTCTCACAAACGAGTGTAATTTTATGATAATTAAAGACAAAATAATGTTTTCTTGGTAACTAATCACTAAATCTTCTATTTATCGAATCTTAATTTCACTATCAACGTGTTGGCCAAAACAACAACTTTATTACAAAGATGTATTGGTAATGGTTAACTCTTTGCAATTCTTGAGTCTTTTGAAAAATAGAGAATGAAAAAATTGAAGAAAGTGCGTTTTCACATTAGAATAATAATTAAAGACAAAATAATGTTTTCTTGGTAACTAATCACTAAATCTTCGTATTTGTCGAATCTAAATTTCGCGATCAACGTGTTGGACAAAACAAGAACTTTAGAACAAAGAAGTATTGGTAATGGTTAACTCTTTGCAATTCTTCAGTCTTTTGAAAAATAGAGAATGAGAAAATTGAAGAAAGTGCGTTTTCACATTAGAATAATAATTAAAGACAAAATAATGTTTTCTTGGTAACTAATCACTAAATCTTCTATTTATCGAATCTTAATTTCACTATCAACGTGTTGGCCAAAACAACAACTTTAGTACAAAGATGTATTGGTAATGGTTAACTCTTTGCAATTCTTGAGTCTTTTGAAAAATAGAGAATGAGAAAATTGAAGAAAGTGCGTTTTCACATTAGAATAATAATTAAAGACAAAATAATGTTTTCTTGGTAACTAATCACTAAATCTTCGTATTTATCGAATCTTAATTTCACTATCACCGTGTTGGAAAAAACAACAACTTTAGAACAAAGATGTATTGGTAATGGTTAACTCTTTGCAATTCTTGAGTCTTTTGAAAAATAGAGAATGAAAAAATCGAAGAAAGTGCGTTTTCACATTAGAATGAGCATAAACTCTCACAAACGAGTGTAATTTTGTGATAATTAAAGACAAAATAATGTTTTCTTGGTAACTAATCACGAAATCTTCGTATTTGTCGAATCTAAATTTCGCTATCAACGTGTTTGACAAAACAAGAACTTTAGAACAAAGAAGTATTGGTAATGGTTAACTCTTTGCAACTCTTGAAACTTTTGAAAAATAGAGAATGAGAGAAACGAAGAAAGTGCGTTTTCACATTAGAGTGAGCATAAACTCTCACTAACGAGTGTGATTTTGTGATAATTAAAGACACATAATGTTTTCTTGGCTAAATCTCCGTACTTATCGAATCTTAATTTCACTATCAACGTGTTAGACAAAACAACAACTTTAGAACAAAGATGTATTGGTAATGGTTAACCCTTTGGAATTCTTGAGTCTTTTGAAATATAGAGAATGAGAGAAACGAAGAAAGTGTGTTTTCACATTAGAGTGAGCATAAACTCTCACTAACGAGTGTAATTTTGTGATAATTAAAGACAAAATAATGTTTTCATGGTAACTAATCACTAAATCTTCGTATTTGTCGAATCTAAATTTCGCGATCAACGTGTTGGACAAAACAAGAACTTTAGAACAAAGAAGTATTGGTAATGGTTAACTCTTTGCATTTCTTGAAACTTTTGAAAAATAGAGAATGAGAAAATTGAAGAACGTGCGTTTTCACATTAGAATGAGCATAAACTCTCACAAACGAGTGTAATTTTGTGATAATTAAAGACAAAATAATGTTTTCTTGGTAACTAATCACTAAATCTTCTATTTATCGAATCTTAATTTCACTATCAACGTGTTGGCCAAAACAACAACTTTATTACAAAGATGTATTGGTAATGGTTAACTCTTTGCAATTCTTGAGTCTTTTGGAAAATAGAGAATGAGAAAATTGAAGAAAGTGCGTTTTCACATTAGAATAATAATTAAAGACAAAATAATGTTTTCTTGGTAACTAATCACTAAATCTTCGTATTTATCGAATCTTAATTTCACTATCACCGTGTTGGAAAAAACAACAACTTTAGAACAAAGATGTATTGGTAATGGTTAACTCTTTGCAATTCTTGTGTCTTTTGAAAAATAGAGAATGAGAAAATTGAAGAAAGTGCGTTTTCACATTAGAATGAGCATAAACTCTCACAAACGAGTGTAATTTTGTGATAATTAAAGACAAAATAGTGTTTTCTTGGTAACTAATCACTAAATCTTCGTATTTATCGAATCTTAATTTCACTATCAACGTGTTGGCCAAAACAACAACTTTATTAAAAAGATGTATTGGTAATGGTAAACTCTTTGCAATTCTTGAGTCTTTTGAAAAATAGAGAATGAGAAAATTGAAGAAAGTGCGTTTTCACATTAGAATAATAATTAAAGACAAAATAATGTTTTCTTGGTAACTAATCACTAAATCTTCGTATTTATCGAATCTTAATTTCACTATCACCGTGTTGGAAAAAACAACAACTTTAGAACAAAGATGTATTGGTAATGGTTAACTCTTTGCAATTCTTGAGTCTTTTGAAAAATAGAGAATGAGAAGATTGAAGAATGTGCGTTTTCACATTAGAATGAGCATAAACTCTCACAAACGAGTGTAATTTTGTGATAATTAAATGCAAAACAATGTTTTCTTGGTAACTAATCACTAAATCTTCGTATTTGTCGAATCTAAATTTCGCTATCAACGTGTTGGACAAAACAAGAACTTTAGAACAAAGAAGTATTGGTATTGGTTAACTCTTTGCAACTCTTGAAACTTTTGAAAAGTAGAGAATGAGAGAAACGAAGAAAGTGCGTTTTCACATTAGAGTGAGCATAAACTCTCACAAACGAGTGTGATTTTTTGATAATTAAAGACACCATAATGTTTTCTTGGCTAAATCTCCGTACTTATCGAATCTTAATTTCACTATCAACGTGTTAGACAAAACAACAACTTTAGAACAAAGATGTATTGGTAATGGTTAACTCTTTGCAATTCTTGAGTCTTTTGAAATATAGAGAATGAGAGAAACGAAGAAAGTGAGTTTTCACATTAGAGTGAGCATAAACTCTCACTAACGAGTGTAATTTTGTGATAATTAAAGACAAAATAATGTTTTCTTGGTAACTAATCACTAAATCTTCGTATTTGTCGAATCTAAATTTCGCGATCAACGTGTTGGACAAAACTAGAACTTTAGAACAATGAAGTATTGGTAATGGTTAACTCTTTGCATTTCTTGAAACTTTTGAAAAGTAGAGAATGAGAGAAATGAAGAAAGTCCGTTTTCACATTAGAGTGAGCATAAACTCTCACAAACGAGTGTAATTTTGTGATAATTAAAGAAAAAATAATGTTTTCTTGGTAACTAATCACTAAATCTTCGTATTTATCGAATCTTAATTTCACTATCAACGTGTTGGGCAAAACAACAACTTTATTATAAAGATGTATTGGTAATGGTTAACTCTTTGCAATTCTTGAGTCTTTTGAAAAATAGAGAATGAGAAAATTGAAGAAAGTGCGTTTTCACATTAGAATAATAATTAAAGACAAAATAATGTTTTCTTGGTAACTAATCACGAAATCTTCGTATTTATCGAATCTTAATTTCACTATCAACGTGTTAGACAAAACAACAACTTTAGAACAAAGATGTATTGGTAATGGTTAACTCTTTGCAATTCTTGAGTCTTTTGAAAAATAGAGAATGAAAAAATTGAAGATAGTGCGTTTTAACATTAGAATGAGCATAAACTCTCACAAACGAGTGTAATTTTGTGATAATTAAAGACAAAATAATGTTTTCTTGGTAACTAATCACGAAATCTTCGTATTTATCGAATCTTAATTTCACTATCAACGTGTTGGCGAAAACAACAACTTTATTACAAAGATGTATTGGTAATGGTTAACTCTTTGCAATTCTTGAGTCTTTTGAAAAATAGAGAATGAGAAAATTGAAAAAAGTGCGTTTTCACATTAGAATAATAATTAAAGACAAAATAATGTTTTCTTGGTTACTAATCACTAAATCTTCGTATTTATCGAATCTTAATTTCACTATCACCGTGTTGGAAAAAACAACAACTTTAGAACAAAGATGTATTGGTAATGGTTAACTCTTTGCAATTCTTGAGTCTTTTGAAAAATAGAGAATGAAAAAATTGAAGAAAGTGCGTTTTCACATTAGAATGAGCATAAACTCTCACAAACGAGTGTAATTTTGTGATAATTAAAGACAAAATAATGTTTTCTTGGTAACTAATCACGAAATCTTCGTATTTGTCGAATCTAAATTTCGCTATCAACGTGTTTGACAAAACAAGAACTTTAGAACAAAGAAGTATTGGTAATGGTTAACTCTTTGCAACTCTTGAAACTTTTGAAAAATAGAGAATGAGAGAAACGAAGAAAGTGCGTTTTCACATTAGAGTGAGCATAAACTCTCACTAACGAGTGTGATTTTGTGATAATTAAAGACAAAATAATGTTTTCTTGGTAACTAATCTCCGTACTTATCGAATCTTAATTTCACTATCATCGTGTTAGACAAAACAACAACTTTAGAACAAAGATGTATTGGTAATGGTTAACTCTTTGTAATTCTTGAGTCTTTTGAAATATAGAGAATGAGAGAAACGAAGAAAGTGAGTTTTCACATTAGAGTGAGCATAAACTCTCACTAACGAGTGTAATTTTGTGATAATTAAAGACAAAATAATGTTTTCTTGGTAACTAATCACTAAATCTTCGTATTTGTCGAATCTAAATTTCGCGATCAACGTGTTGGACAAAACTAGAACTTTAAAACAAAGAAGTATTGGTAATGGTTAACTCTTTGCATTTCTTGAAACTTTTGAAAAGTAGAGAATGAGAGAAATGAAGAAAGTCCGTTTTCACATTAGAGTGAGCATAAACTCTCACAAACGAGTGTAATTTTGTGATAATTAAAGACAAAATAATGTTTTCTTGGTAACTAATCACTAAATCTTCGTATTTATCGAATCTTAATTTCACTATCAACGTGTTGGCCAAAACAACAACTTTATTATAAAGATGTATTGGTAATGGTTAACTTTTTGCAATTCTTGAGTCTTTTGAAAAATACAGAATGAGAAAATTGAAGAAAGTGCGTTTTCACATTAGAATAATAATTAAAGACAAAATAATGTTTTCTTGGTAACTAATCACTAAATCTTCGTATTTATTGAATCTTAATTTCACTATCAACGTGTTGGAAAAAACAACAACTTTAGAACAAAGATGTATTGGTAATGGTTAACTCTTTGCAATTCTTGAGTCTTTTGAAAAATAGAGAATGAGAAGATTGAAGAAAGTGTGTTTTGACATTAGAATGAGCATAAACTCTCACAAACGAGTGTAATTTTGTGATAATTAAAGACAAAATAATGTTTTCTTGGTAACTAATCACGAAATCTTCGTATTTATCGAATCTTAATTTCACTATCAACGTGTTAGACAAAACAACAACTTTAGAACAAAGATGTATTGGTAATGGTTAACTCTTTGCAATTCTTGAGTCTTTTGAAATATAGAGAATGAGAGAAACGAAGAAAGTGCGTTTTCACATTAGAGTGAGCATAAACTCTCTCTAACGAGTGTAATTTTGTGATAATTAAAGACAAAATAATGTTTTCTTGGTAACTAATCACTAAATCTTCGTATTTGTCGAATCTAAATTTAGAACAAAGAAGTATTGGTAATGGTTATCTCCTTGCAACTCTTGAAACTTTTGAAAAATAGAGAATGAGAAAATTGAAGAAAGTGCGTTTTCACATTAGAATGAGCATAAACTCTCACAAACGAGTGTAATTTTGTGATAATTAAAGACAAAATAATGTTTTCTTGGTAACTAATCACTAAATCTTCGTATTTATCGAATCTTATTTTCACTATCAACTTGTTGGCCAAAACAACAACTTTATTACAAAGATGTATTGGTAATGGTTAACTCTTTGCAATTCTTGAGTCTTTTGAAAAATAGAGAATGAGAAAATTGAAGAAAGTGCGTTTTCACATTAGAATAATAATTAAAGACAAAATAATGTTTTCTTGGTAACTAATCACTAAATCTTCGTATATATCGAAACTTAATTTCACTATCAACGTGTTGGAAAAAACAACTTTAGAACAAAGATGTATTGGTAATGGTTAACTCTTTGCAATTCTTGAGTCTTTTGAAAAATAGAGAATGAAAAAATTGAAGAAAGTGCGTTTTCACATTAGAATGAGCATAAACTCTCACAAACGAGTGTAATTTTGTGATAATTAAAGACAAAATAATGTTTTCTTGGTAACTAATCACTAAATCTTCGTATTTGTGGAATCTAAATTTCGCTATCAACGTGTTCGACAAAACAAGAACTTTAGAACAAAGAAGTATTGGTAATGGTTAACTCTTTGCAATTCTTGAGTCTTTTGAAAAATAGAGAATGAGAAAATTGAAGAAAGTGCGTTTTCACATTAGAATAATAATTAAAGACAAAATAATATTTTCTTGGTAACTAATCACTAAATCTTCGTATTTATCGAATCTTAATTTCACTATCAACGTGTTGGAAAAAACAATAACTTTAGAACAAAGATGTATTGGTAATGGTTAACTCTTTGCAATTCTTGAGTCTTTTGAAAAATAGAGAATGAAAAAATTGAAGAAAGTGCGTTTTCACATTAGAATGAGCATAAACTCTCACAAACGAGTGTAATTTTGTGATAATTAAAGACAAAATAATGTTTTCTTGGTAACTAATCACGAAATCTTCGTATTTGTCGAATCTAAATTTCGCTATCAACGTGTTTGACAAAACAAGAACTTTAGAACAAAGAAGTATTGGTAATGGTTAACTCTTTGCAACTCTTGAAACTTTTGAAAAATAGAGAATGAGAGAAACGAAGAAAGTGCGTTTTCACATTAGAGTGAGCATAAACTCTCACTAACGAGTGTGATTTTGTGATAATTAAAGACAAAATAATGTTTTCTTGGTAACTAATCTCCGTACTTATCGAATCTTAATTTCACTATCAACGTGTTAGACAAAACAACAACTTTAGAACAAAGATGTATTGGTAATGGTTAACTCTTTGTAATTCTTGAGTCTTTTGAAATATATAGAATGAGAGAAACGAAGAAAGTGAGTTTTCACATTAGAGTGAGCATAAACTCTCACTAACGAGTGTAATTTTGTGATAATTAAAGACAAAATAATGTTTTCATGGTAACTAATCACTAAATCTTCGTATTTGTCGAATCTAAATTTCGCGATCAACGTGTTGGACAAAACAAGAACTTTAGAACAAAGAAGTATTGGTAATGGTTAACTCTTTGCATTTCTTGAAACTTTTGAAAAATAGAAAATGAGAAAATTGAAGAACGTGCGTTTTCACATTAGAATGAGCACAAACTCTCACAAACGAGTGTAATTTTGTGATAATTAAAGACAAAATAATGTTTTCTTGGTAACTAATCACTAAATCTTCTATTTATCGAATCTTAATTTCACTATCAACGTGTTGGCCAAAACAACAACTTTATTACAAAGATGTATTGGTAATGGTTAACTCTTTGCAATTCTTGAGTCTTTTGAAAAATAGAGAATGAAAAAATTGAAGAAAGTGCGTTTTCACATTAGAATAATAATTAAAGACAAAATAATGTTTTCTTGGTAACTAATCACTAAATCTTCGTATTTGTCGAATCTAAATTTCGCGATCAACGTGTTGGACAAAACAAGAACTTTAGAACAAAGAAGTATTGGTAATGGTTAACTCTTTGCAATTCTTCAGTCTTTTGAAAAATAGAGAATGAGAAAATTGAAGAAAGTGCGTTTTCACATTAGAATAATAATTAAAGACAAAATAATGTTTTCTTGGTAACTAATCACTAAATCTTCTATTTATCGAATCTTAATTTCACTATCAACGTGTTGGCCAAAACAACAACTTTAGTACAAAGATGTATTGGTAATGGTTAACTCTTTGCAATTCTTGAGTCTTTTGAAAAATAGAGAATGAGAAAATTGAAGAAAGTGTGTTTTCACATTAGAATAATAATTAAAGACAAAATAATGTTTTCTTGGTAACTAATCACTAAATCTTCGTATTTATCGAATCTTAATTTCACTATCACCGTGTTGGAAAAAACAACAACTTTAGAACAAAGATGTATTGGTAATGGTTAACTCTTTGCAATTCTTGAGTCTTTTGAAAAATAGAGAATGAAAAAATTGAAGAAAGTGCGTTTTCACATTAGAATGAGCATAAACTCTCACAAACGAGTGTAATTTTGTGATAATTAAAGACAAAATAATGTTTTCTTGGTAACTAATCACGAAATCTTCGTATTTGTCGAATCTAAATTTCGCTATCAACGTGTTTGACAAAACAAGAACTTTAGAACAAAGAAGTATTGGTAATGGTTAACTCTTTGCAACTCTTGAAACTTTTGAAAAATAGAGAATGAGAGAAACGAAGAAAGTGCGTTTTCACATTAGAGTGAGCATAAACTCTCACTAACGAGTGTGATTTTGTGATAATTAAAGACACATAATGTTTTCTTGGCTAAATCTCCGTACTTATCGAATCTTAATTTCACTATCAACGTGTTAGACAAAACAACAACTTTAGAACAAAGATGTATTGGTAATGGTTAACCCTTTGCAATTCTTGAGTCTTTTGAAATATAGAGAATGAGAGAAACGAAGAAAGTGTGTTTTCACATTAGAGTGAGCATAAACTCTCACTAACGAGTGTAATTTTGTGATAATTAAAGACAAAATAATGTTTTCATGGTAACTAATCACTAAATCTTCGTATTTGTCGAATCTAAATTTCGCGATCAACGTGTTGGACAATACAAGAACTTTAGAACAAAGAAGTATTGGTAATGGTTAACTCTTTGCATTTCTTGAAACTTTTGAAAAATAGAGAATGAGAAAATTGAAGAACGTGCGTTTTCACATTAGAATGAGCATAAACTCTCACAAACGAGTGTAATTTTGTGATAATTAAAGACAAAATAATGTTTTCTTGGTAACTAATCACTAAATCTTCTATTTATCGAATCTTAATTTCACTATCAACGTGTTGGCCAAAACAACAACTTTATTACAAAGATGTATTGGTAATGGTTAACTCTTTGCAATTCTTGAGTCTTTTGGAAAATAGAGAATGAGAAAATTGAAGAAAGTGCGTTTTCACATTAGAATAATAATTAAAGACAAAATAATGTTTTCTTGGTAACTAATCACTAAATCTTCGTATTTATCGAATCTTAATTTCACTATCACCGTGTTGGAAAAAACAACAACTTTAGAACAAAGATGTATTGGTAATGGTTAACTCTTTGCAATTCTTGAGTCTTTTGAAAAATAGAGAATGAAAAAATTGAAGAAAGTGCGTTTTCACATTAGAATGAGCATAAACTCTCACAAACGAGTGTAATTTTGTGATAATTAAAGACAAAATAATGTTTTCTTGGTAACTAATCACGAAATCTTCGTATTTGTCGAATCTAAATTTCGCTATCAACGTGTTTGACAAAACAAGAACTTTAGAACAAAGAAGTATTGGTAATGGTTAACTCTTTGCAACTCTTGAAACTTTTGAAAAATAGAGAATGAGAGAAACGAAGAAAGTGCGTTTTCACATTAGAGTGAGCATAAACTCTCACTAACGAGTGTGATTTTGTGATAATTAAAGACAAAATAATGTTTTCTTGGTAACTAATCTCCGTACTTATCGAATCTTAATTTCACTATCAACGTGTTAGACAAAACAACAACTTTAGAACAAAGATGTATTGGTAATGGTTAACTCTTTGTAATTCTTGAGTCTTTTGAAATATATAGAATGAGAGAAACGAAGAAAGTGAGTTTTCACATTAGAGTGAGCATAAACTCTCACTAACGAGTGTAATTTTGTGATAATTAAAGACAAAATAATGTTTTCTTGGTAACTAATCACTAAATCTTCGTATTTGTCGAATCTAAATTTCGCGATCAACGTGTTGGACAAAACTAGAACTTTAGAACAAAGAAGTATTGGTAATGGTTAACTCTTTGCATTTCTTGAAACTTTTGAAAAGTAGAGAATGAGAGAAATGAAGAAAGTCCGTTTTCACATTAGAGTGAGCATAAACTCTCACAAACGAGTGTAATTTTGTGATAATTAAAGACAAAATAATGTTTTCTTGGTAACTAATCACTAAATCTTCGTATTTATCGAATCTTAATTTCACTATCAACGTGTTGGCCAAAACAACAACTTTATTATAAAGATGTATTGGTAATGGTTAACTCTTTGCAATTCTTGAGTCTTTTGAAAAATACAGAATGAGAAAATTGAAGAAAGTGTGTTTTCACATTAGAATAATAATTAAAGACAAAATAATGTTTTCTTGGTAACTAATCACTAAATCTTCGTATTTATTGAATCTTAATTTCACTATCAACGTGTTGGAAAAAACAACAACTTTAGAACAAAGATGTATTGGTAATGGTTAACTCTTTGCAATTCTTGAGTCTTTTGAAAAATAGAGAATGAGAAGATTGAAGAAAGTGCGTTTTGACATTAGAATGAGCATAAACTCTCACAAACGAGTGTAATTTTGTGATAATTAAAGACAAAATAATGTTTTCTTGGTAACTAATCACGAAATCTTCGTATTTATCGAATCTTAATTTCACTATCAACGTGTTAGACAAAACAACAACTTTAGAACAAAGATGTATTGGTAATGGTTAACTCTTTGCAATTCTTGAGTCTTTTGAAATATAGAGAATGAGAGAAACGAAGAAAGTGCGTTTTCACATTAGAGTGAGCATAAACTCTCACTAACGAGTGTGATTTTGTGATAATTAAAGACACATAATGTTTTCTTGGCTAAATCTCCGTACTTATCGAATCTTAATTTCACTATCAACGTGTTAGACAAAACAACAACTTTAGAACAAAGATGTATTGGTAATGGTTAACCCTTTGCAATTCTTGAGTCTTTTGAAATATAGAGAATGAGAGAAACGAAGAAAGTGTGTTTTCACATTAGAGTGAGCATAAACTCTCACTAACGAGTGTAATTTTGTGATAATTAAAGACAAAATAATGTTTTCATGGTAACTAATCACTAAATCTTCGTATTTGTCGAATCTAAATTTCGCGATCAACGTGTTGGACAAAACAAGAACTTTAGAACAAAGAAGTATTGGTAATGGTTAACTCTTTGCATTTCTTGAAACTTTTGAAAAATAGAGAATGAGAAAATTGAAGAACGTGCGTTTTCACATTAGAATGAGCATAAACTCTCACAAACGAGTGTAATTTTGTGATAATTAAAGACAAAATAATGTTTTCTTGGTAACTAATCACTAAATCTTCTATTTATCGAATCTTAATTTCACTATCAACGTGTTGGCCAAAACAACAACTTTATTACAAAGATGTATTGGTAATGGTTAACTCTTTGCAATTCTTGAGTCTTTTGGAAAATAGAGAATGAGAAAATTGAAGAAAGTGCGTTTTCACATTAGAATAATAATTAAAGACAAAATAATGTTTTCTTGGTAACTAATCACTAAATCTTCGTATTTATCGAATCTTAATTTCACTATCACCGTGTTGGAAAAAACAACAACTTTAGAACAAAGATGTATTGGTAATGGTTAACTCTTTGCAATTCTTGAGTCTTTTGAAAAATAGAGAATGAAAAAATTGAAGAAAGTGCGTTTTCACATTAGAATGAGCATAAACTCTCACAAACGAGTGTAATTTTGTGATAATTAAAGACAAAATAATGTTTTCTTGGTAACTAATCACGAAATCTTCGTATTTGTCGAATCTAAATTTCGCTATCAACGTGTTTGACAAAACAAGAACTTTAGAACAAAGAAGTATTGGTAATGGTTAACTCTTTGCAACTCTTGAAACTTTTGAAAAATAGAGAATGAGAGAAACGAAGAAAGTGCGTTTTCACATTAGAGTGAGCATAAACTCTCACTAACGAGTGTGATTTTGTGATAATTAAAGACAAAATAATGTTTTCTTGGTAACTAATCTCCGTACTTATCGAATCTTAATTTCACTATCAACGTGTTAGACAAAACAACAACTTTAGAACAAAGATGTATTGGTAATGGTTAACTCTTTGTAATTCTTGAGTCTTTTGAAATATATAGAATGAGAGAAACGAAGAAAGTGAGTTTTCACATTAGAGTGAGCATAAACTCTCACTAACGAGTGTAATTTTGTGATAATTAAAGACAAAATAATGTTTTCTTGGTAACTAATCACTAAATCTTCGTATTTGTCGAATCTAAATTTCGCGATCAACGTGTTGGACAAAACTAGAACTTTAGAACAAAGAAGTATTGGTAATGGTTAACTCTTTGCATTTCTTGAAACTTTTGAAAAGTAGAGAATGAGAGAAATGAAGAAAGTCCGTTTTCACATTAGAGTGAGCATAAACTCTCACAAACGAGTGTAATTTTGTGATAATTAAAGACAAAATAATGTTTTCTTGGTAACTAATCACTAAATCTTCGTATTTATCGAATCTTAATTTCACTATCAACGTGTTGGCCAAAACAACAACTTTATTATAAAGATGTATTGGTAATGGTTAACTCTTTGCAATTCTTGAGTCTTTTGAAAAATACAGAATGAGAAAATTGAAGAAAGTGTGTTTTCACATTAGAATAATAATTAAAGACAAAATAATGTTTTCTTGGTAACTAATCACTAAATCTTCGTATTTATTGAATCTTAATTTCACTATCAACGTGTTGGAAAAAACAACAACTTTAGAACAAAGATGTATTGGTAATGGTTAACTCTTTGCAATTCTTGAGTCTTTTGAAAAATAGAGAATGAGAAGATTGAAGAAAGTGCGTTTTAACATTAGAATAAGCATAAACTCTCACAAACGAGTGTAATTTTGTGATAATTAAAGACAAAATAATGTTTTCTTGGTAACTAATCACGAAATCTTCGTATTTATCGAATCTTAATTTCACTATCAACGTGTTAGACAAAACAACAACTTTAGAACAAAGATGTATTGGTAATGGTTAACTCTTTGCAATTCTTGAGTCTTTTGAAATATAGAGAATGAGAGAAACGAAGAAAGTGCGTTTTCACATTAGAGTGAGCATAAACTCTCTCTAACGAGTGTAATTTTGTGATAATTAAAGACAAAATAATGTTTTCTTGGTAACTAATCACTAAATCTTCGTATTTGTCGAATCTAAATTTCGCTATCAACGTGTTGGACAAAACAAGAACTTTAGAACAAAGAAGTATTGGTAATGGTTATCTCTTTGCAATTCTTGAGTCTTTTGAAAAATAGAGAATGAGAAAATTGAAGAAAGTGCGTTTTCACATTAGAATAATAATTAAAGACAAAATAATGTTTTCTTGGTAACTAATCACTAAATCTTCGTATTTATCGAATCTTAATTTCACTATCAACGTGTTGGAAAAAACAATAACTTTAGAACAAAGATGTATTGGTAATGGTTAACTCTTTGCAATTCTTGAGTCTTTTGAAAAATAGAGAATGAAAAAATTGAAGATAGTGCGTTTTAACATTAGAATGAGCATAAACTCTCACAAACGAGTGTAATTTTGTGATAATTAAAGACAAAATAATGTTTTCTTGGTAACTAATCACGAAATCTTCGTATTTATCGAATCTTAATTTCACTATCAACGTGTTGGCCAAAACAACAACTTTATTACAAAGATGTATTGGTAATGGTTAACTCTTTGCAATTCTTGAGTCTTTTGAAAAATAGAGAATGAGAAAATTGAAGAAAGTGCGTTTTCACATTAGAATAATAATTAAAGACAAAATAATGTTTTCTTGGTAACTAATCACTAAATCTTCGTATATTACGAATCTTAATTTCACTATCAACGTGTTGGAAAAAAAAACTTTAGAACAAAGATGTATTGGTAATGGTTAACTCTTTGCAATTCTTGAGTCTTTTGAAAAATAGAGAATGAAAAAATTGAAGAAAGTGCGTTTTCACATTAGAATGAGCATAAACTCTCACAAACGAGTGTAATTTTGTGATAATTAAAGACAAAATAATGTTTTCTTGGTAACTAATCACTAAATCTTCGTATTTGTCGAATCTAAATTTCGCTATCAACGTGTTGGACAAAACAAGAACTTTAGAACAAAGAAGTATTGGTAATGGTTAACTCTTTGCAATTCTTAGGTCTTTTGAAAAATAGAGAATGAGAAAATTGAAGAAAGTGCGTTTTCACATTAGAATAATAATTAAAGACAAAATAATGTTTTCTTGGTAACTAATCACTAAATCTTCGTATTTATCGAATCTTAATTTCACTATCAACGTGTTGGAAAAAACAACAACTTTAGAACAAAGATGTATTGGTAATGGTTAACTCTTTGCAATTCTTGAGTCTTTCGAAAAATAGAGAATGAAAAAATTGAAGATAGTGCGTTTTAACATTAGAATGAGCATAAACTCTCACAAACGAGTGTAATTTTGTGATAATTAAAGACAAAATAATGTTTTCTTGGTAACTAATCACGAAATCTTCGTATTTATCGAATCTTAATTTCACTATCAACGTGTTGGCCAAAACAACAACTTTATTACAAAGATGTATTGGTAATGGTTAACTCTTTGCAATTCTTGAGTCTTTTGAAAAATAGAGAATGAGAAAATTGAAGAAAGTGCGTTTTCACATTAGAATAATAATTAAAGACAAAATAATGTTTTCTTGGTAACTAATCACTAAATCTTCGTATTTATCGAATCTTAATTTCACTATCACCGTGTTGGAAAAAACAACAATTTAGAACAAAGATGTATTGGTAATGGTTAACTCTTTGCAATTCTTGAGTCTTTTGAAAAATAGAGAATGAAAAAATTGAAGAAAGTGCGTTTTCACATTAGAATGAGCATAAACTCTCACAAACGAGTGTAATTTTGTGATAATTAAAGACAAAATAATGTTTTCTTGGTAACTAATCACGAAATCTTCGTATTTGTCGAATCTAAATTTCGCTATCAACGTGTTTGACAAAACAAGAACTTTAGAACAAAGAAGTATTGGTAATAGTTAACTCTTTGCAACTCTTGAAACTTTTGAAAAATAGAGAATGAGAGAAACGAAGAAAGTGCGTTTTCACATTAGAGTGAGCATAAACTCTCACTAACGAGTGTGATTTTGTGATAATTAAAGACACATAATGTTTTCTTGGCTAAATCTCCGTACTTATCGAATCTTAATTTCACTATCAACGTGTTAGACAAAACAACAACTTTAGAACAAAGATGTATTGGTAATGGTTAACCCTTTGCAATTCTTGAGTCTTTTGAAATATAGAGAATGAGAGAAACGAAGAAAGTGTGTTTTCACATTAGAGTGAGCATAAACTCTCACTCACGAGTGTAATTTTGTGATAATTAAAGACAAAATAATGTTTTCATGGTAACTAATCACTAAATCTTCGTATTTGTCGAATCTAAATTTCGCGATCAACGTGTTGGACAAAACAAGAACTTTAGAACAAAGAAGTATTGGTAATGGTTAACTCTTTGCATTTCTTGAAACTTTTGAAAAATAGAGAATGAGAAAATTGAAGAACGTGCGTTTTCACATTAGAATGCGCATAAACTCTCACAAACGAGTGTAATTTTGTGATAATTAAAGACAAAATAATGTTTTCTTGGTAACTAATCACTAAATCTTCTATTTATCGAATCTTAATTTCACTATCAACGTGTTGGCCAAAACAACAACTTTATTACAAAGATGTATTGGTAATGGTTAACTCTTTGCAATTCTTGAGTCTTTTGGAAAATAGAGAATGAGAAAATTGAAGAAAGTGCGTTTTCACATTAGAATAATAATTAAAGACAAAATAATGTTTTCTTGGTAACTAATCACTAAATCTTCGTATTTATCGAATCTTAATTTCACTATCACCGTGTTGGAAAAAACAACAACTTTAGAACAAAGATGTATTGGTAATGGTTAACTCTTTGCAATTCTTGAGTCTTTTGAAAAATAGAGAATGAGAAAATTGAAGAAAGTGCGTTTTCACATTAGAATGAGCATAAACTCTCACAAACGAGTGTAATTTTGTGATAATTAAAGACAAAATAATGTTTTCTTGGTAACTAATCACGAAATCTTCGTATTTATCGAATCTTAATTTCACTATCAACGTGTTAGACAAAACAACAACTTTAGAACAAAGATGTATTGGTAATGGTTAACTCTTTGCAACTCTTGAAACTTTTGAAAAGTAGAGAATGAGAGAAACGAAGAAAGTGCGTTTTCACATTAGAGTGAGCATAAACTCTCACTAACGAGTGTAATTTTGTGATAATTAAAGACAAAATAATGTTTTCTTGGTAACTAATCACTAAATCTTCGTATTTGTCGAATCTAAATTTCGCTATCAACGTGTTGGACAAAACAAGAACTTTAGAACAAAGAAGTATTGGTAATGGTTAACTCTTTGCAACTCTTGAAACTTTTGAAAAATAGAGAATGAGAAAATTGAAGAAAGTGCGTTTTCACATTAGAATGAGCATAAACTCTCACAAACGAGTGTAATTTTGTGATAATTAAAGAAAAAATAATGTTTTCTTGGTAACTAATCACTAAATCTTCGTATTTATCGAATCTTAATTTCACTATCAACGTGTTGGCCAAAACAACAACTTTATTACAAAGATGTATTGGTAATGGTTAACTCTTTGCAATTCTCGAGTCTTTTGAAAAATAGAGAATGAGAAAATTGAAGAAAGTGCGTTTTCACATTAGAATAATAATTAAAGACAAAATAATGTTTTCTTGGTAACTAATCACTAAATCTTCGTATTTGTCGAATCTAAATTTAGAACAAAGAAGTATTGGTAATGGTTAACTCTTTCCAACTCTTGAAACTTTTGAAAAATAGAGAATGAGAAAATTGAAGAAAGTGCGTTTTCACATTAGAATGAGCATAAACTCTCACAAACGAGTGTAATTTTGTGATAATTAAAGACAAAATAATGTTTTCTTGGTAACTAATCACGAAATCTTCGTATTTGTCGAATCTAAATTTCGCTATCAACGTGTTTGACAAAACAAGAACTTTAGAACAAAGAAGTATTGGTAATGGTTAACTCTTTGCAACTCTTGAAACTTTTGAAAAATAGAGAATGAGAGAAACGAAGAAAGTGCGTTTTCACATTAGAGTGAGCATAAACTCTCACTAACGAGTGTGATTTTGTGATAATTAAAGACAAAATAATGTTTTCTTGGTAACTAATCTCCGTACTTATCGAATCTTAATTTCACTATCAACGTGTTAGACAAAACAACAACTTTAGAACAAAGATGTATTGGTAATGGTTAACTCTTTGTAATTCTTGAGTCTTTTGAAATATATAGAATGAGAGAAACGAAGAAAGTGAGTTTTCACATTAGAGTGAGCATAAACTCTCACTAACGAGTGTAATTTTGTGATAATTAAAGACAAAATAATGTTTTCTTGGTAACTAATCACTAAATCTTCGTATTTGTCGAATCTAAATTTCGCGATCAACGTGTTGGACAAAACTAGAACTTTAGAACAAAGAAGTATTGGTAATGGTTAACTCTTTGCATTTCTTGAAACTTTTGAAAAGTAGAGAATGAGAGAAATGAAGAAAGTCCGTTTTCACATTAGAGTGAGCATAAACTCTCACAAACGAGTGTAATTTTGTGATAATTAAAGACAAAATAATGTTTTCTTGGTAACTAATCACTAAATCTTCGTATTTATCGAATCTTAATTTCACTATCAACGTGTTGGCCAAAACAACAACTTTATTATAAAGATGTATTGGTAATGGTTAACTCTTTGCAATTCTTGAGTCTTTTGAAAAATACAGAATGAGAAAATTGAAGAAAGTGTGTTTTCACATTAGAATAATAATTAAAGACAAAATAATGTTTTCTTGGTAACTAATCACTAAATCTTCGTATTTATTGAATCTTAATTTCACTATCAACGTGTTGGAAAAAACAACAACTTTAGAACAAAGATGTATTGGTAATGGTTAACTCTTTGCAATTCTTGAGTCTTTTGAAAAATAGAGAATGAGAAGATTGAAGAAAGTGCGTTTTGACATTAGAATGAGCATAAACTCTCACAAACGAGTGTAATTTTGTGATAATTAAAGACAAAATAATGTTTTCTTGGTAACTAATCACGAAATCTTCGTATTTATCGAATCTTAATTTCACTATCAACGTGTTAGACAAAACAACAACTTTAGAACAAAGATGTATTGGTAATGGTTAACTCTTTGCAATTCTTGAGTCTTTTGAAATATAGAGAATGAGAGAAACGAAGAAAGTGCGTTTTCACATTAGAGTGAGCATAAACTCTCTCTAACGAGTGTAATTTTGTGATAATTAAAGACAAAATAATGTTTTCTTGGTAACTAATCACTAAATCTTCGTATTTGTCGAATCTAAATTTCGCTATCAACGTGTTGGACAAAACAAGAACTTTAGAACAAAGAAGTATTGGTAATGGTTATCTCTTTGCAATTCTTGAGTCTTTTGAAAAATAGAGAATGAGAAAATTGAAGAAAGTGCGTTTTCACATTAGAATAATAATTAAAGACAAAATAATGTTTTCTTGGTAACTAATCACTAAATCTTCGTATTTATCGAATCTTAATTTCACTATCAACGTGTTGGAAAAAACAATAACTTTAGAACAAAGATGTATTAGTAATGGTTAACTCTTTGCAATTCTTGAGTCTTTTGAAAAATAGAGAATGAAAAAATTGAAGATAGTGCGTTTTAACATTAGAATGAGCATAAACTCTCACAAACGAGTGTAATTTTGTGATAATTAAAGACAAAATAATGTTTTCTTGGTAACTAATCACGAAATCTTCGTATTTATCGAATCTTAATTTCACTATGAACGTGTTGGCCAAAACAACAACTTTATTACAAAGATGTATTGGTAATGGTTAACTCTTTGCAATTCTTGAGTCTTTTGAAAAATAGAGAATGAGAAAATTGAAGAAAGTGCGTTTTCACATTAGAATAATAATTAAAGACAAAATAATGTTTTCTTGGTAACTAATCACTAAATCTTCGTATATTACGAATCTTAATTTCACTATCAACGTGTTGGAAAAAAAAACTTTAGAACAAAGATGTATTGGTAATGGTTAACTCTTTGCAATTCTTGAGTCTTTTGAAAAATAGAGAATGAAAAAATTGAAGAAAGTGCGTTTTCACATTAGAATGAGCATAAACTCTCACAAACGAGTGTAATTTTGTGATAATTAAAGACAAAATAATGTTTTCTTGGTAACTAATCACTAAATCTTCGTATTTGTCGAATCTAAATTTCGCTATCAACGTGTTGGACAAAACAAGAACTTTAGAACAAAGAAGTATTGGTAATGGTTAACTCTTTGCAATTCTTAGGTCTTTTGAAAAATAGAGAATGAGAAAATTGAAGAAAGTGCGTTTTCACATTAGAATAATAATTAAAGACAAAATAATGTTTTCTTGGTAACTAATCACTAAATCTTCGTATTTATCGAATCTTAATTTCACTATCAACGTGTTGGAAAAAACAACAACTTTAGAACAAAGATGTATTGGTAATGGTTAACTCTTTGCAATTCTTGAGTCTTTCGAAAAATAGAGAATGAAAAAATTGAAGATAGTGCGTTTTAACATTAGAATGAGCATAAACTCTCACAAACGAGTGTAATTTTGTGATAATTAAAGACAAAATAATGTTTTCTTGGTAACTAATCACGAAATCTTCGTATTTGTCGAATCTAAATTTCGCTATCAACGTGTTTGACAAAACAAGAACTTTAGAACAAAGAAGTATTGGTAATGGTTAACTCTTTGCAACTCTTGAAACTTTTGAAAAGTAGAGAATGAGAGAAACGAAGAAAGTGCATTTTCACATTAGAGTGAGCATAAACTCTCACTAACGAGTGTGATTTTGTGATAATTAAAGACACCATAATGTTTTCTTGGCTAAATCTCCGTACTTATCGAATCTTAATTTCACTATCAACGTGTTAGACAAAACAACAACTTTAGAACAAAGATGTATTGGTAATGGTTAACTCTTTGCAATTCTCGAGTCTTTTGAAATATAGAGAATGAGAGAAACGAAGAAAGTCCGTTTTCACATTAGAGTGAGCATAAACTCTCACAAACGAGTGTAATTTTGTGATAATTAAAGATAAAATAATGTTTTTGTGGTAACTAATCACTAAATCTTCGTATTTGTCGAATCTAAATTTCGCGATCAACGTGTTGGACAAAACAAGAACTTTAGAACAAAGAAGTATTGGTAATGGTTAACTCTTTGCATTTCTTGAAACTTTTGAAAAATAGAGAATGAGAAAATTGAAGAAAGTGCGTTTTCACATTAGAATGAGCATAAACTCTCACAAACGAGTGTAATTTTGTGATAATTAAAGAAAAAATAATGTTTCCTTGGTAACTAATCACTAAATCTTCGTATTTATCGAATCTTAATTTCACTATCAACGTGTTGGCCAAAACAACAACTTTATTACAAAGATGTATTGGTAATGGTTAACTCTTTGCAATTCTCGAGTCTTTTGAAAAATAGAGAATGAGAAAATTGAAGAAAGTGCGTTTTCACATTAGAATAATAATTAAAGACAAAATAATGTTTTCTTGGTAACTAATCACTAAATCTTCGTATTTGTCGAATCTAAATTTAGAACAAAAAGGTATTGGTAATGGTTAACTCTTTCCAACTCTTGAAACTTTTGAAAAATAGAGAATGAGAAAATTGAAGAAAGTGCGTTTTCACATTAGAATGAGCATAAACTCTCACAAACGAGTGTAATTTTGTGATAATTAAAGACAAAATAATGTTTTCTTGGTAACTAATCACGAAATCTTCGTATTTGTCGAATCTAAATTTCGCTATCAACGTGTTTGACAAAACAAGAACTTTAGAACAAAGAAGTATTGGTAATGGTTAACTCTTTGCAACTCTTGAAACTTTTGAAAAATAGAGAATGAGAGAAACGAAGAAAGTGCGTTTTCACATTAGAGTGAGCATAAACTCTCACTAACGAGTGTGATTTTGTGATAATTAAAGACAAAATAATGTTTTCTTGGTAACTAATCTCCGTACTTATCGAATCTTAATTTCACTATCAACGTGTTAGACAAAACAACAACTTTAGAACAAAGATGTATTGGTAATAGTTAACTCTTTGTAATTCTTGAGTCTTTTGAAATATATAGAATGAGAGAAACGAAGAAAGTGAGTTTTCACATTAGAGTGAGCATAAACTCTCACTAACGAGTGTAATTTTGTGATAATTAAAGACAAAATAATGTTTTCTTGGTAACTAATCACTAAATCTTCGTATTTGTCGAATCTAAATTTCGCGATCAACGTGTTGGACAAAACTAGAACTTTAGAACAAAGAAGTATTGGTAATGGTTAACTCTTTGCATTTCTTGAAACTTTTGAAAAGTAGAGAATGAGAGAAATGAAGAAAGTCCGTTTTCACATTAGAGTGAGCATAAACTCTCACAAACGAGTGTAATTTTGTGATAATTAAAGACAAAATAATGTTTTCTTGGTAACTAATCACTAAATCTTCGTATTTATCGAATCTTAATTTCACTATCAACGTGTTGGCCAAAACAACAACTTTATTATAAAGATGTATTGGTAATGGTTAACTCTTTGCAATTCTTGAGTCTTTTGAAAAATACAGAATGAGAAAATTGAAGAAAGTGTGTTTTCACATTAGAATAATAATTAAAGACAAAATAATGTTTTCTTGGTAACTAATCACTAAATCTTCGTATTTATTGAATCTTAATTTCACTATCAACGTGTTGGAAAAAACAACAACTTTAGAACAAAGATGTATTGGTAATGGTTAACTCTTTGCAATTCTTGAGTCTTTTGAAAAATAGAGAATGAGAAGATTGAAGAAAGTGCGTTTTGACATTAGAATGAGCATAAACTCTCACAAACGAGTGTAATTTTGTGATAATTAAAGACAAAATAATGTTTTCTTGGTAACTAATCACGAAATCTTCGTATTTATCGAATCTTAATTTCACTATCAACGTGTTAGACAAAACAACAACTTTAGAACAAAGATGTATTGGTAATGGTTAACTCTTTGCAATTCTTGAGTCTTTTGAAATATAGAGAATGAGAGAAACGAAGAAAGTGCGTTTTCACATTAGAGTGAGCATAAACTCTCTCTAACGAGTGTAATTTTGTGATAATTAAAGACAAAATAATGTTTTCTTGGTAACTAATCACTAAATCTTCGTATTTGTCGAATCTAAATTTCGCTATCAACGTGTTGGACAAAACAAGAACTTTAGAACAAAGAAGTATTGGTAATGGTTATCTCTTTGCAATTCTTGAGTCTTTTGAAAAATAGAGAATGAGAAAATTGAAGAAAGTGCGTTTTCACATTAGAATAATAATTAAAGACAAAATAATGTTTTCTTGGTAACTAATCACTAAATCTTCGTATTTATCGAATCTTAATTTCACTATCAACGTGTTGGAAAAAACAATAACTTTAGAACAAAGATGTATTAGTAATGGTTAACTCTTTGCAATTCTTGAGTCTTTTGAAAAATAGAGAATGAAAAAATTGAAGATAGTGCGTTTTAACATTAGAATGAGCATAAACTCTCACAAACGAGTGTAATTTTGTGATAATTAAAGACAAAATAATGTTTTCTTGGTAACTAATCACGAAATCTTCGTATTTATCGAATCTTAATTTCACTATCAACGTGTTGGCCAAAACAACAACTTTATTACAAAGATGTATTGGTAATGGTTAACTCTTTGCAATTCTTGAGTCTTTTGAAAAATAGAGAATGAGAAAATTGAAGAAAGTGCGTTTTCACATTAGAATAATAATTAAAGACAAAATAATGTTTTCTTGGTAACTAATCACTAAATCTTCGTATATTACGAATCTTAATTTCACTATCAACGTGTTGGAAAAAAAAACTTTAGAACAAAGATGTATTGGTAATGGTTAACTCTTTGCAATTCTTGAGTCTTTTGAAAAATAGAGAATGAAAAAATTGAAGAAAGTGCGTTTTCACATTAGAATGAGCATAAACTCTCACAAACGAGTGTAATTTTGTGATAATTAAAGACAAAATAATGTTTTCTTGGTAACTAATCACTAAATCTTCGTATTTGTCGAATCTAAATTTCGCTATCAACGTCTTGGACAAAACAAGAACTTTAGAACAAAGAAGTATTGGTAATGGTTAACTCTTTGCAATTCTTAGGTCTTTTGAAAAATAGAGAATGAGAAAATTGAAGAAAGTGCGTTTTCACATTAGAATAATAATTAAAGACAAAATAATGTTTTCTTGGTAACTAATCACTAAATCTTCGTATTTATCGAATCTTAATTTCACTATCAACGTGTTGGAAAAAACAACAACTTTAGAACAAAGATGTATTGGTAATGGTTAACTCTTTGCAATTCTTGAGTCTTTCGAAAAATAGAGAATGAAAAAATTGAAGATAGTGCGTTTTAACATTAGAATGAGCATAAACTCTCACAAACGAGTGTAATTTTGTGATAATTAAAGACAAAATAATGTTTTCTTGGTAACTAATCACGAAATCTTCGTATTTGTCGAATCTAAATTTCGCTATCAACGTGTTTGACAAAACAAGAACTTTAGAACAAAGAAGTATTGGTAATGGTTAACTCTTTGCAACTCTTGAAACTTTTGAAAAGTAGAGAATGAGAGAAACGAAGAAAGTGCATTTTCACATTAGAGTGAGCATAAACTCTCACTAACGAGTGTGATTTTGTGATAATTAAAGACACCATAATGTTTTCTTGGCTAAATCTCCGTACTTATCGAATCTTAATTTCACTATCAACGTGTTAGACAAAACAACAACTTTAGAACAAAGATGTATTGGTAATGGTTAACTCTTTGCAATTCTCGAGTCTTTTGAAATATAGAGAATGAGAGAAACGAAGAAAGTCCGTTTTCACATTAGAGTGAGCATAAACTCTCACAAACGAGTGTAATTTTGTGATAATTAAAGATAAAATAATGTTTTTGTGGTAACTAATCACTAAATCTTCGCATTTGTCGAATCTAAATTTCGCGATCAACGTGTTGGACAAAACAAGAACTTTAGAACAAAGAAGTATTGGTAATGGTTAACTCTTTGCATTTCTTGAAACTTTTGAAAAATAGAGAATGAGAAAATTGAAGAAAGTGCGTTTTCACATTAGAATGAGCATAAACTCTCACAAACGAGTGTAATTTTGTGATAATTAAAGACAAAATAATGTTATCTTGGTAACTAATCACGAAATCTTCGTATTTGTCGAATCTAAATTTCGCTATCAACGTGTTGGACAAAACAAGAACTTTTGAACAAAGAAGTATTGGTATTGGTTAACTCTTTGCAATTCTTAGGTCTTTTGAAAAATAGAGAATGAGAAAATTGAAGAAAGTGCGTTTTCACATTAGAATAATAATTAAAGACAAAATAATGTTTTCTTGGTAACTAATCACTAAATCTTCGTATATTACGAATCTTAATTTCACTATCAACGTGTTGGAAAAAAAAACTTTAGAACAAAGATGTATTGGTAATGGTTAACTCTTTGCAATTCTTGAGTCTTTTGAAAAATAGAGAATGAAAAAATTGAAGAAAGTGCGTTTTCACATTAGAATGAGCATAAACTCTCACAAACGAGTGTAATTTTGTGATAATTAAAGACAAAATAATGTTTTCTTGGTAACTAATCACTAAATCTTCGTATTTGTCGAATCTAAATTTCGCTATCAACGTCTTGGACAAAACAAGAACTTTAGAACAAAGAAGTATTGGTAATGGTTAACTCTTTGCAATTCTTAGGTCTTTTGAAAAATAGAGAATGAGAAAATTGAAGAAAGTGCGTTTTCACATTAGAATAATAATTAAAGACAAAATAATGTTTTCTTGGTAACTAATCACTAAATCTTCGTATTTATCGAATCTTAATTTCACTATCAACGTGTTGGAAAAAACAACAACTTTAGAACAAAGATGTATTGGTAATGGTTAACTCTTTGCAATTCTTGAGTCTTTCGAAAAATAGAGAATGAAAAAATTGAAGATAGTGCGTTTTAACATTAGAATGAGCATAAACTCTCACAAACGAGTGTAATTTTGTGATAATTAAAGACAAAATAATGTTTTCTTGGTAACTAATCACGAAATCTTCGTATTTGTCGAATCTAAATTTCGCTATCAACGTGTTTGACAAAACAAGAACTTTAGAACAAAGAAGTATTGGTAATGGTTAACTCTTTGCAACTCTTGAAACTTTTGAAAAGTAGAGAATGAGAGAAACGAAGAAAGTGCATTTTCACATTAGAGTGAGCATAAACTCTCACTAACGAGTGTGATTTTGTGATAATTAAAGACACCATAATGTTTTCTTGGCTAAATCTCCGTACTTATCGAATCTTAATTTCACTATCAACGTGTTAGACAAAACAACAACTTTAGAACAAAGATGTATTGGTAATGGTTAACTCTTTGCAATTCTTGAGTCTTTTGAAATATAGAGAATGAGAGAACCGAAAAAAGTGCGTTTTCACATTAGAGTGAGCATAAACTCTCACTAACGAGTGTAATTTTGTGATAATTAAAGACAAAATAATGTTTTCTTGGTAACTAATCACTAAATCTTCGTATTTGTCGAATCTAAATTTCGCTATCAACGTGTTGGACAAAACAAGAACTTTAGAACAAAGAAGTATTGGTAATGGTTAACTCTTTGCATTTCTTGAAACTTTTGAAAAGTAGAGAATGAGAGAAACGAAGAAAGTCCGTTTTCACATTAGAGTGAGCATAAACTCTCACAAACGAGTGTAATTTTGTGATAATTAAAGATAAAATAATGTTTTTGTGGTAACTAATCACTAAATCTTCGTATTTGTCGAATCTAAATTTCGCGATCAACGTGTTGGACAAAACAAGAACTTTAGAACAAAGAAGTATTGGTAATGGTTAACTTTTTGCATTTCTTGAAACTTTTGAAAAATAGAGAATGAGAAAATTGAAGAAAGTGCGTTTTCACATTAGAATGAGCATAAACTCTCACAAACGAGTGTAATTTTGTGATAATTAAAGACAAAATAATGTTATCTTGGTAACTAATCACAAAATCTTCGTATTTGTCGAATCTAAATTTCGCTATCAACGTGTTGGACAAAACAAGAACTTTTGAACAAAGAAGTATTGGTATTGGTTAACTCTTTGCAACTCTTGAAACTTTTGAAAAGTAGAGAATGAGAGAAACGAAGAAAGTGCGTTTTCACATTAGAGTGAGCATAAACTCTCACTAACGAGTGTGATTTTTTGATAATTAAAGACAAAATAATGTTTTCTTGGTAACTAATCACTAAATCTTCGTATTTGTCGAATCTAAATTTCGCTATCAACGTGTTGGACAAAACAAGAACTTTAGAACAAAGAAGTATTGGTAATGGTTAACTCTTTGCAACTCTTGAAACTTTTGAAAAGTAGAGAATGAGAGAAACGAAGAAAGTCCGTTTTCACATTAGAGTGAGCATAAACTCTCACAAACGAGTGTAATTTTGTGATAATTAAAGACAAAATAATGGTTTCTTGGTAACTAATCAATAAATCGTCGTATTTGTCGAATATAAATTTCGCGATCAACGTGTTGGACAAAACAAGAACTTTAGAACAAAGAAGTATTAGTAATGGTTAACTCTTTGCATTTCTTAAAACTTTTGAAAAATAGAGAATGAGAAAATTGAAGAAAGTGCGTTTTCACATTAGAATGAGCATAAACTCTCACAAACGAGTGTAATTTTGTGATAATTAAAGACAAAATAATGTTTTCTTGGTAACTAATCACTAAATCTTTGTATTTATCGAATCTTAATTTCACTATCAACGTGTTGGCCAAAACAACAACTTTATTATAAAGATGTATTGGTAATGGTTAACTCTTTGCAATTCTTGAGTCTTTTGAAAAATAGAGAATGAGAAAATTGAAGAAAGTGCGTTTTCACATTAGAATAATAATTAAAGACAAAATAATGTTTTCTTGGTAACTAATCACTAAATCTTCGTATTTATCGAATCTTAATTTCACTATCAACGTGTTGGAAAAAACAACAACTTTAGAACAAAGATGTATTGGTAATGGTTAACTCTTTGCAATTCTTGAGTCTTTTGAAAAATAGAGTATGAAAAAATTGAAGAAAGTGCGTTTTCACATTAGAATGAGCATAAACTCTCACAAACGAGTGTAATTTTGTTATAATTAAAGACAAAATAATGTTTTCTTGGTAACTAATCACTAAATCTTCGTATTTATCGAATCTTAATTTCACTATCAACGTGTTGGCCAAAACAACAACTTTATTATAAAGATGTATTGGTAATGGTTAACTCTTTGCAATTCTTGAGTCTTTTGAAAAATAGAGAATGAGAAAATTGAAGAAAGTGCGTTTTCACATTAGAATAATAATTAAAGACAAAATAATGTTTTCTTGGTAACTAATCACTAAATCTTCGTATTTATCGAATCTTAATTTCACTATCAATGTGTTGGAAAAAACAACAACTTTAGAACAAAGATGTATTGGTAATGGTTAACACTTTGCAATTCTTGAGTCTTTTGAAAAATAGAGAATGAGAAGATTGAAGAAAGTGCGTTTTCACATTAGAATGAGCATAAACTCTCACAAACGAGTGTAATTTTGTGATAATTAAATAAAAAATAATGTTTTCTTGGTAACTAATCACTAAATCTTCGTATTTGTCGAATCTAAATTTCGCTATCAACGTGTTGGACAAAACAAGAACTTTAGAATAAAGAAGTATTGGTAATGGTTAACTCTTTGCATTTCTTGAAACTTTTGAAAAATAGAGAATGAGAAAATTGAAGAAAGTGCGTTTTCACATTAGAATGAGCATAAACTCTCACAAACGAGTGTAATTTTGTGATAATTAAAGACAAAATAATGTTTTCTTGGTAACTAATCACGAAATCTTCGTATTTGTCGAATCTAAATTTCGCTATCAACGTGTTTGACAAAACAAGAACTTTAGAACAAAAAAGTATTGGTAATGGTTAACTCTTTGCAACTCTTGAAACTTTTGAAAAGTAGAGAATGAGAGAAACGAAGAAAGTGCGTTTTCACATTATAGTGAGCATAAACTCTCACTAACGAGTGTGATTTTTTGATAATTAAAGACACCATAATATTTTCTTGGCTAAATCTCCGTACTTATCGAATCTTAATTTCACTATCAACGTGTTAGACAAAACAACAACTTTAGAACAAAGATGTATTGGTAATGGTTAACTCTTTGCAATTCTTGAGTCTTTTGAAATATAGAGAATGAGAGAACCGAAAAAAGTGCGTTTTCACATTAGAGTGAGCATAAACTCTCACTAACGAGTGTAATTTTGTGATAATTAAAGACAAAATAATGTTTTCTTGGTAACTAATCACTAAATCTTCGTATTTGTCGAATCTAAATTTCGCTATCAACGTGTTGGACAAAACAAGAACTTTAGAACAAAGAAGTATTGGTAATGGTTAACTCTTTGCATTTCTTGAATCTTTTGAAAAGTAGAGAATGAGAGAAACGAAGAAAGTCCGTTTTCACATTAGAGTGAGCATAAACTCTCACAAACGAGTGTAATTTTGAGATAATTAAAGATAAAATAATGTTTTTGTGGTAACTAATCACTAAATCTTCGTATTTGTCGAATCTAAATTTCGCGATCAACGTGTTGGACAAAACAAGAACTTTAGAACAAAGAAGTATTGGTAATGGTTAACTCTTTGCATTTCTTGAAACTTTTGAAAAATAGAGAATGAGAAAATTGAAGAAAGTGCGTTTTCACATTAGAATGAGCATAAACTCTCACAAACGAGTGTAATTTTGTGATAATTAAAGACAAAATAATGTTATCTTGGTAACTAATCACGAAATCTTCGTATTTGTCGAATCTAAATTTCGCTATCAACGTGTTGGACAAAACAAGAACTTTTGAACAAAGAAGTATTGGTATTGGTTAACTCTTTGCAACTCTTGAAACTTTTAAAAAGTAGAGAATGAGAGAAACGAAGAAAGTGCGTTTTCACATTAGAGTGAGCATAAACTCTCACTAACGAGTGTAATTTTGTGATAATTAAAGACAAAATAATGTTTTCTTGGTAACTAATCACTAAATCTTCGTATTTGTCGAATCTAAATTTCGCTATCAACGTGTTGGACAAAACAAGAACTTTAGAACAAAGAAGTATTGGTAATGGTTAACTCTTTGCATTTCTTGAAACTTTTGAAAAATAAAGAATGAGAAAATTGAAGAAAGTGCGTTTTCACATTAGAATGAGCATAAACTCTCACAAACGAGTGTAATTTTGTGATAATTAAAGACAAAATAATGTTTTCTTGGTAACTAATCACGAAATCTTCGTATTTGTTGAATCTAAATTTCGCTATCAACGTGTTTGACAAAACAAGAACTTTAGAACAAAAAAGTATTGGTAATGGTTAACTCTTTGCAACTCTTGAAACTTTTGAAAAGTAGAGAATGAGAGAAACGAAGAAAGTGCGTTTTCACATTATAGTGAGCATAAACTCTCACTAACGAGTGTGATTTTTTGATAATTAAAGACACCATAATATTTTCTTGGCTAAATCTCCGTACTTATCGAATCTTAATTTCACTATCAACGTGTTAGACAAAACAACAACTTTAGAACAAAGATGTATTGGTAATGGTTAACTCTTTGCAATTCTTGAGTCTTTTGAAATATAGAGAATGAGAGAACCGAAAAAAGTGCGTTTTCACATTAGAGTGAGCATAAACTCTCACTAACGAGTGTAATTTTGTGATAATTAAAGACAAAATAATGTTTTCTTGGTAACTAATCACTAAATCTTCGTATTTGTCGAATCTAAATTTCGCTATCAACGTGTTGGACAAAACAAGAACTTTAGAACAAAGAAGTATTGGTAATGGTTAACTCTTTGCATTTCTTGAAACTTTTGAAAAGTAGAGAATGAGAGAAACGAAGAAAGTCCGTTTTCACATTAGAGTGAGCATAAACTCTCACAAACGAGTGTAATTTTGTGATAATTAAAGATAAAATAATGTTTTTGTGGTAACTAATCACTAAATCTTTGTATTTGTCGAATCTAAATTTCGCGATCAACGTGTTGGACAAAACAAGAACTTTAGAACAAAGAAGTATTGGTAATGGTTAACTCTTTGCATTTCTTGAAACTTTTGAAAAATAGAGAATGAGAAAATTGAAGAAAGTGCGTTTTCACATTAGAATGAGCATAAACTCTCACAAACGAGTGTAATTTTGTGATAATTAAAGACAAAATAATGTTATCTTGGTAACTAATCACGAAATCTTCGTATTTGTCGAATCTAAATTTCGCTATCAACGTGTTGGACAAAACAAGAACTTTTGAACAAAGAAGTATTGGTATTGGTTAACTCTTTGCAACTCTTGAAACTTTTGAAAAGTAGAGAATGAGAGAAACGAAGAAAGTGCGTTTTCACATTAGAGTGAGCATAAACTCTCACTAACGAGTGTGATTTTTTGATAATTAAAGACAAAATAATGTTTTCTTGGTAACTAATCACTAAATCTTCGTATTTGTCGAATCTAAATTTCGCTATAAACGTGTTGGACAAAACAAGAACTTTAGAACAAAGAAGTATTGGTAATGGTTAACTCTTTGCAACTCTTGAAACTTTTGAAAAGTAGAGAATGAGAGAAACGAAGAAAGTCCGTTTTCACATTAGAGTGAGCATAAACTCTCACAAACGAGTGTAATTTTGTGATAATTAAAGACAAAATAATGGTTTCTTGGTAACTAATCACTAAATCGTCGTATTTGTCGAATATAAATTTCGCGATCAACGTGTTGGACAAAACAAGAACTTTAGAACAAAGAAGTATTAGTAATGGTTAACTCTTTGCATTTCTTAAAACTTTTGAAAAATAGAGAATGAGAAAATTGAAGAAAGTGCGTTTTCACATTAGAATGAGCATAAACTCTCACAAACGAGTGTAATTTTGTGATAATTAAAGACAAAATAATGTTTTCTTGGTAACTAATCACTAAATCTTCGTATTTATCGAATCTTAATTTCACTATCAACGTGTTGGAAAAAACAACAACTTTAGAACAAAGATGTATTGGTAATGGTTAACTCTTTGCAATTCTTGAGTCTTTTGAAAAATAGAGTATGAAAAAATTGAAGAAAGTGCGTTTTCACATTAGAATGAGCATAAACTCTCACAAACGAGTGTAATTTTGTTATAATTAAAGACAAAATAATGTTTTCTTGGTAACTAATCACTAAATCTTCGTATTTGTCGAATCTAAATTTCGCTATCAACGTGTTGGACAAAACAAGAACTTTAGAACAAAAAAGTATTGGTAATGGTTAACTCTTTGCAACTCTTGAAACTTTTGAAAAGTAGAGAATGAGAGAAACGAAGAAAGTGCATTTTCACATTAGAGTGAGCATAAACTCTCACTAACGAGTGTGATTTTTTGATAATTAAAGACAAAATAATGTTTTCTTGGTAACTAATCACGAAATCTTCGTATTTGTCGAATCTAAATTTCGCTATCAACGTGTTGGACAAAACAAGAACTTTAGAACAAAGAAGTATTGGTATTAGTTAACTCTTTGCAACTCTTGAAACTTTTAAAAAGTAGAGAATGAGAGAAACGAAGAAAGTGCGTTTTCACATTAGAGTGAGCATAAACTCTCACTAACGAGTGTGATTTTTTGATAATTAAAGACACCATAATGTTTTCTTGGCTAAATCTCCGTAGTTATCGAATCTTAATTTCACTATCAACGTGTTAGACAAAACAACAACTTTAGAACAAAGATGTATTGGGAATGGTTAACTCTTTGCAATTCTTGAGTCTTTTGAAATATAGAGAATGAGAGAAACGAAGAAAGTGAGTTTTCACATTAGAGTGAGCATAAACTCTTACTAACGAGTGTAATTTTGTGATAATTAAAGACAAAATAATGTTTTCTTGGTAACTAATCACTAAATCTTCGTATTTATCGAATCTTAATTTCACTATCAACGTGTTGACCAAAACAACAACTTTATTATAAAGATGTATTGGTAATGGTTAACTCTTTGCAATTCTTGAGTCTTTTGAAAAATAGAGAATGAGAAAATTGAAGAAAGTGCGTTTTCACATTAGAATAATAATTAAAGACAAAATAATGTTTCCTTGGTAACTAATCACTAAATCTTCGTATTTATCGAATCTTAATTTCACTATCAACTTGTTGGCCAAAACAACAACTTTATTACAGAGATGTATTGGTAATGGTTAACTCTTTGCAATTCTTGAGTCTTTTGAAAAATAGAGAATGAAAAAATTGAACAAAGTGCGTTTTCACATTAGAAAAATAATTAAAGACAAAATAATGTTTTCTTGGTAACTAATCATTAAATCTTCGTATTTATCGAATCTTAATTTCACTATCAACTTGTTGGCCAAAACAACAACTTTATTACAAAGATGTATTGGTAATGGTTAACTCTTTGCAATTCTTGAGTCTTTTGAAAAATAGAGAATGAGAAAATTGAAGAAAGTGCGTTTTCACATTAGAATAATAATTAAAGACAAAATAATGTTTTCTTGGTAACTAATCACTAAATCTTCGTATTTATCGAATCTTAATTTCACTATCAACGTGTTGGAAAAAACAACAACTTTATTACAAAGATGTATTGGTAATGGTTAACTCTTTGCAATTCTTGAGTCTTTTGAAAAATAGAGAATGAGAAGATTGAAGAAAGTGCGTTTTCACATTAGAATGAGCATAAACTCTCACAAACGAGTGTAATTTTGTGATAATTAAATACAAAATAATGTTTTCTTGGTAACTAATCACTAAATCTTCGTATTTGTCGAATCTAAATTTCACTATCAACGTGTTGGACAAAACAAGAACTTTAGAAGAAGTATTGGTAATGGTTAACTCTTTGCATTTCTTGAAACTTTTGAAAAATAGAGAATGAGAAAATTGAAGAAAGTGCGTTTTCACATTAGAATGAGCATAAACTCTCACAAACGAGTGTAATTTTGTGATAATTAAAGACAAAATAATGTTTTCTTGGTAACTAATCACGAAATCTTCGTATTTGTCGAATCTAAATTTCGCTATCAACGTGTTGGACAAAACAAGAACTTTAGAATAAAGAAGTATTGGTAATGGTTAACTCTTTGCAATTCATGAGTCTTTTGAAAAATAGAGAATGAGAAAATTGAAGAAAGTGCGTTTTCACATTAGAATAATAATTAAAGACAAAATAATGTTTTCTTGGTAACTAATCACTAAATCTTCGTATTTATCGAATCTTAATTTCACTATCAACGTGTTGAAAAAACAACAACTTTAGAACAAAGATGTATTGGTAATGGTTAATAACTCTTTGCAATTCTTGAGTCTTTTGAAAAATAGAGAATGAAATAATTGAAGAAAGTGCGTTTTCACATTAGAATGAGCACAAACTCTCACAAACGAGTGTAATTTTGTGATAATTAAAGACAAAATAATGTTTTCTTGGTAACTAATCACGAAATCTTCGTACTTATCGAATCTTAATTTCACTATCAACGTGTTAGACAAAACAACAACTTTAGAACAAAGATGTATTGGTAATGGTTAACTCTTTGCAATTCTTGAATCTTTTGAAATATAGAGAATGAGAGAAACAAAGAAAGTGCGTTTTCACATTAGAGTGAGCATAAACTCTCATTAACGAGTGTAATTTTGTGATAATTAAAGACAAAATAATGTTTTCTTGGTAACTAATCACTAAATCTTCGTATTTGTCGAATTTAAATTCGCTATCAACGTGTTGGACAAAACAAGAACTTTAGAACAAAGAAGTATTGGTAATGACAAACGAGTGTAATTTTGTGATAATTAAAGACAAAATAATATTTTCTTGGTAACTAATCACGAAATCTTCGTATTTGTCGAATCTAAATTTCGCTATCAACGTGTTTGACAAAACAAGAACTTTAGAACAAAGAAGTATTGGTAATGGTTAACTCTTTGCAACTCTTGAAACTTTTGAAAAGTAGAGAATGAGAGAAACGAAGAAAGTGCGTTTTCACATTAGAGTGAGCATAAACTCTCACTAACGAGTGTAATTTTGTGATAATTAAAGACAAAATAATGTTTTCTTGGTAACTAATCACTAAATCTTCGTATTTGTCGAATCTAAATTTCGCTATCAACGTATTGGACAAAATAAGAACTTTAGAACAAAGAAGTATTGGTAATGGTTAACTCTTTGCATTTCTTGAAATTTTTGAAAAGTGGAGAATGAGAGAAACGAAGAAAGTCCGTTTTCACATTTGAGTGAGCATAAACTCTCACAAACGAGTGTAACTTTGTGATAATTAAAGACAAAATAATGTTTTCTTGGTAACTAATCACTAAATCTTCGTATTTGTCGAATCTAAATTTCGCGATCAACGTGTTGGACAAAACAAGAACTTTAGAACAAAGAAGTATTGCTAATGGTTAACTCTTTGCATTTCTTGAAACTTTTGAAAAATAGAGAATGAGAAAATTGAAGAATGTGCGTTTTCAAATTAGAATGAGCATAAACTCTCACAAACGAGTGTAATTTTGTGATAATTAAAGACAAAATAATGTTTTCTTGGTAACTAATCACTAAATCTTCGTATTTGTCGAATCTAAATTTCGCTATCAACGTGTTGGACAAAACAAGAACTTTAGAACAAAGAAGTATTGGTAATGGTTAACTCTTTGCAACTCTTGAAACTTTTGAAAAATAGAGAATGAGAAAATTGAAGAAAGTGCATTTTCACATTAGAATGAGCATAAACTCTCACAAACGAGTGTAATTTTGTGATAATTAAAGACAAAATAATGTTTTCTTGGTAACTAATCACTAAATCTTCGTATTTATCGAATCTTAATTTCACTATCAACGTGTTGGCCAAAACAACAACTTTATTACAAAGATGTATTGGTAATGGTTAACTCTTTGCAATTCTTGAGTCTTTTGAAAAATAGAGAATGAGAAAATTGAAGAAAGTGCGTTTTCACATTAGAATAATAATTAAAGACAAAATAATGTTTTCTTGGTAACTAATCACTAAATCTTCGTATTTATCGAATCTTAATTTCACTATCAACGTGTTGGAAAAAACAACAACTTTAGAACAAAGATGTATTGGTAATGGTTAACTCTTTGCAATTCTTGAGTCTTTTGAAAAATAGAGAATGAGAAGATTAAAGAAAGTGCGTTTTCACATTATAATGAGCATAAACTCTCACAAACGAGTGTAATTTTGTGATAATTAAATACAAAATAATGTTTTCTTGGTAACTAATCACTAAATCTTCGTATTTGTCGAATCTAAATTTCGCTATCAACGTGTTGGACAAAACAAGAACTTTAGAACAAAGAAGTATTGGTAATGGTTAACTCTTTGCATTTCTTGAAACTTTTGAAAAATAGAGAATGAGAAAATTGAAGAAAGTGCGTTTTCACATTAGAATGAGCATAAACTCTCACAAACGAGTGTAATTTTGTGATAATTAAAGACAAAATAATGTTTTCTTGGTAACTAATCACTAAATCTTCGTATTTGTCGAATCTAAATTTCGCTATCAACGTGTTGGACAAAACAAGAACTTTAGAACAAAGAAGTATTGGTAATGGTTAACTCTTTGCATTTCTTGAAACTTTTGAAAAGTAGAGAATGAGAGAAATGAAGAAAGTCCGTTTTCACATTAGAGTGAGCATAAACTCTCACAAACGAGTGTAATTTTGTGATAATTAAAGACAAAATAATGTTTTCTTGGTAACTAATCACTAAATCTTCGTATTTATCGAATCTTAATTTCACTATCAACGTGTTGGCCAAAACAACAACTTTATTATAGAGATGTATTGGTAATGGTTAACTCTTTGCAATTCTTGAGTCTTTTGAAAAATAGAGAATGAGAAAATTGAAGAAAGTGCGTTTTCACATTAGAATAATAATTAAAGACAAAATAATGTTTTCTTGGTAACTAATCACTAAATCTTCGTATTTATCGAATCTTAATTTCACTATCAATGTGTTGGAAAAAACAACAACTTTAGAACAAAGATGTATTGGTAATGGTTAACTCTTTGCAATTCTTGAGTCTTTTGAAAAATAGAGAATGAGAAGATTGAAGAAAGTGCGTTTTCACATTAGAATGAGCATAAACTCTCACAAACGAGTGTAATTTTGTGATAATTAAATAAAAAATAATGTTTTCTTGGTAACTAATCACTAAATCTTCGTATTTGTCGAATCTAAATTTCGCTATCAACGTGTTGGACAAAACAAGAACTTTAGAATAAAGAAGTATTGGTAATGGTTAACTCTTTGCATTTCTTGAAACTTTTGAAAAATAGAGAATGAGAAAATTGAAGAAAGTGCGTTTTCACATTAGAATGAGCATAAACTCTCACAAACGAGTGTAATTTTGTGATAATTAAAGACAAAATAATGTTTTCTTGGTAACTAATCACGAAATCTTCGTATTTGTCGAATCTAAATTTCGCTATCAACGTGTTTGACAAAACAACAACTTTAGAACAAAAAAGTATTGGTAATGGTTAACTCTTTGCAACTCTTGAAACTTTTGAAAAGTAGAGAATGAGAGAAACGAAGAAAGTGCGTTTTCACATTATAGTGAGCATAAACTCTCACTAACGAGTGTGATTTTTTGATAATTAAAGACACCATAATATTTTCTTGGCTAAATCTCCGTACTTATCGAATCTTAATTTCACTATCAACGTGTTAGACAAAACAACAACTTTAGAACAAAGATGTATTGGTAATGGTTAACTCTTTGCAATTCTTGAGTCTTTTGAAATATAGAGAATGAGAGAACCGAAAAAAGTGCGTTTTCACATTAGAGTGAGCATAAACTCTCACTAACGAGTGTAATTTTGTGATAATTAAAGACAAAATAATGTTTTCTTGGTAACTAATCACTAAATCTTCGTATTTGTCGAATCTAAATTTCGCTATCAACGTGTTGGACAAAACAAGAACTTTAGAACAAAGAAGTATTGGTAATGGTTAACTCTTTGCATTTCTTGAAACTTTTGAAAAGTAGAGAATGAGAGAAACGAAGAAAGTCCGTTTTCACATTAGAGTGAGCATAAACTCTCACAAACGAGTGTAATTTTGTGATAATTAAAGATAAAATAATGTTTTTGTGGTAACTAATCACTAAATCTTCGTATTTGTCGAATCTAAATTTCGCGATCAACGTGTTGGACAAAACAAGAACTTTAGAACAAAGAAGTATTGGTAATGGTTAACTCTTTGCATTTCTTGAAACTTTTGAAAAATAGAGAATGAGAAAATTGAAGAAAGTGCGTTTTCACATTAGAATGAGCATAAACTCTCACAAACGAGTGTAATTTTGTGATAATTAAAGACAAAATAATGTTATCTTGGTAACTAATAAAGAAATCTTCGTATTTGTCGAATCTAAATTTCGCTATCAACGTGTTGGACAAAACAAGAACTTTTGAACAAAGAAGTATTGGTATTGGTTAACTCTTTGCAACTCTTGAAACTTTTAAAAAGTAGAGAATGAGAGAAACGAAGAAAGTGCGTTTTCACATTATAGTGAGCATAAACTCTCACTAACGAGTGTGATTTTTTGATAATTAAAGACAACATAATGTTTTCTTGGTAACTAATCACTAAATCTTCGTATTTGTCGAATCTAAATTTCGCTATCAACGTGTTGGACAAAACAAGAACTTTAGAACAAAGAAGTATTGGTAATGGTTAACTCTTTGCATTTCTTGAAACTTTTGAAAAATAGAGAATGAGAAAATTGAAGAAAGTGCGTTTTCACATTAGAATGAGCATAAACTCTCACAAACGAGTGTAATTTTGTGATAATTAAAGACAAAATAATGTTTTCTTGGTAACTAATCACGAAATCTTCGTATTTGTCGAATCTAAATTTCGCTATCAACGTGTTTGACAAAACAAGAACTTTAGAACCAAAAAGTATTGGTAATGGTTAACTCTTTGCAACTCTTGAAACTTTTGAAAAGTAGAGAATGAGAGAAATGAAGAAAGTGCGTTTTCACATTATAGTGAGCATAAACTCTCACTAACGAGTGTGATTTTTTGATAATTAAAGACACCATAATATTTTCTTGGCTAAATCTCCGTACTTATCGAATCTTAGTTTCACTATCAACGTGTTAGACAAAATAACAACTTTAGAAAAAAGATGTATTGGTAATGGTTAACTCTTTGCAATTCTTGAGTCTTTTGAAATATAGAGAATGAGAGAACCGAAAAAAGTGCGTTTTCACATTAGAGTGAGCATAAACTCTCACTAACGAGTGTAATTTTGTGATAATTAAAGACAAAATAATGTTTTCTTGGTAACTAATCACTAAATCTTCGTATTTGTCGAATCTAAATTTCGCTATCAACGTGTTGGACAAAACAAGAACTTTAGAACAAAGAAGTATTGGTAATGGTTAACTCTTTGCATTTCTTGAAACTTTTGAAAAGTAGAGAATGAGAGAAACGAAGAAAGTCCGTTTTCACATTAGAGTGAGCATAAACTCTCACAAACGAGTGTAATTTTGTGATAATTAAAGATAAAATAATGTTTTTGTGGTAACTAATCACTAAATCTTCGTATTTGTCGAATCTAAATTTCGCGATCAACGTGTTGGACAAAACAAGAACTTTAGAACAAAGAAGTATTGGTAATGGTTAACTTTTTGCATTTCTTGAAACTTTTGAAAAATAGAGAATGAGAAAATTGAAGAAAGTGCGTTTTCACATTAGAATGAGCATAAACTCTCACAAACGAGTGTAATTTTGTGATAATTAAAGACAAAATAATGTTATCTTGGTAACTAATCACGAAATCTTCGTATTTGTCGAATCTAAATTTCGCTATCAACGTGTTGGACAAAACAAGAACTTTTGAACAAAGAAGTATTGGTATTGGTTAACTCTTTGCAACTCTTGAAACTTTTGAAAAGTAGAGAATGAGAGAAACGAAGAAAGTGCGTTTTCACATTAGAGTGAGCATAAACTCTCACTAACGAGTGTGATTTTTTGATAATTAAAGACAAAATAATGTTTTCTTGGTAACTAATCACTAAATCTTCGTATTTGTCGAATCTAAATTTCGCTATCAACGTGTTGGACAAAACAAGAACTTTAGAACAAAGAAGTATTGGTAATGGTTAACTCTTTGCAACTCTTGAAACTTTTGAAAAGTAGAGAATGAGAGAAACGAAGAAAGTCCGTTTTCACATTAGAGTGAGCATAAACTCTCACAAACGAGTGTAATTTTGTGATAATTAAAGACAAAATAATGGTTTCTTGGTAACTAATCACTAAATCGTCGTATTTGTCGAATATAAATTTCGCGATCAACGTGTTGGACAAAACAAGAACTTTAGAACAAAGAAGTATTAGTAATGGTTAACTCTTTGCATTTCTTAAAACTTTTGAAAAATAGAGAATGAGAAAATTGAAAAAAGTGCGTTTTCACATTAGAATGAGCATAAACTCTCACAAACGAGTGTAATTTTGTGATAATTAAAGACAAAATAATGTTTTCTTGGTAACTAATCACTAAATCTTCGTATTTATCGAATCTTAATTTCACTATCAACGTGTTGGCCAAAACAACAACTTTATTATAAAGATGTATTGGTAATGGTTAACTCTTTGCAATTCTTGAGTCTTTTGAAAAATAGAGAATGAGAAAATTGAAGAAAGTGCGTTTTCACATTAGAATAATAATTAAAGACAAAATAATGTTTTCTTGGTAACTAATCACTAAATCTTCGTATTTATCGAATCTTAATTTCACTATCAACGTGTTGGAAAAAACAACAACTTTAGAACAAAAGGTGATGTTCAGAAACCTGTCTTCTAAGACAGAAAAGAGGAAGCAGGAGGCTGCCTCCAAGAAAGCTGTTGCAATTGTTCCCACAACCAGAACCTCTCCAAGAAAAAGGAAAGCCCAACCACCAAAAGTTCAGCCAAAGGTGAAGAAGATGAAGAAGATTATGAAAGAATCTTCCCCAGAAAGCCAGTCAAGAAGTGGAGGAGCCACTTCTGAGGAGATTGAGAAGGTTGCTGATGAAGGAGTCAACCCCCCTTAAGAGGGTGAAGAATTCAGAGAGGTTGTCCCCTTACAGCCTAAAAGTGTAACAGAATTCAGGGATCTTGACCAGCCAACAAGATCTGAAAGGAGGAAAAGAATAATCAAAACCTCTGAGAAGCAGAGATTGATGGAAAAGGAGAAGAAGAAGAAAGAGTTTTTCAAGGAGATTAGGCAAGCTAGTAGGTCTAACTCCAAGTCAAAATCAAAGCCCAACAGCCCTGAAGCCAACTCTCCTGACATTCAATCAGAAAGGATATCCCCATCAAGGCATGAAGAAGAGGAGTGCAAGACTCCTGAAGATGCCCCAATCATTGCCAAAAAGGTTTACTCCCCTGAAGGTGCCCCAGATAGAGCATGTATTGATGTGCTGGCAGACTTGGTCAATCTTGAGGATAGACCTTTTTCTCCACTTGATCCAAGACTTCTCTCTTATACCAAACTTCTTGAAACTGTCGTTCAAGAAGGGGATCAAGTTGCTCTCCCACCCATTCCAGCCATTCCAATTACCTCTTCAGGAACATTGCTCTCAAAAGCACCTGAATCCCAACTTGTTTTAAGCTCTAACCCTTCTGAACCCAACCTACCTGAAATCCAGTCAAGCCTACCTGAATCCCAATCCAACCCTCCTGAATCTCAAGCCAACTCCTCTGAAGATGAAAGTGGTGAAGAATACACTTATGAGGGGATGTTAAGACAGATTGCCAAGGCTAATGTGGATGAACTATATCCAGGGTTGAAGGACTATCCTAGGCTGCAACAACAGTTCTATGATCTCAGAGCTCTTGTTGAGATCAAGGATAGAACTATGGTAGAAATAGCTCAAGCTATTCAGGATAAAGGAGCAAGCTAGTGGCAGGTTGAAGAGAACAGGCTCTTGAACTTTGCAAATATGAAGAAATCCAGTGTGTTAACCACTGAGGCCTTGTTCTGCACCATTGTTCATGAGAAGGTGCTAGCTGAGAGAGAAAGAATTGCACAGGGACTCAGGCACCCTGATAGTCCATCTATTGATGATGATGATGATAACACCAATCCCAACCCTCCAGGCCTCAACTCTGCTCAGGTACATTACTTGACTTATCATTCTGAAAAGGACTCTGATCATTCAGAGGAGTTGACCAAATATGGTGACTCAGTCCAAGATACATTGGCCAAGGATGGTTCTCTTGAACCTGAGGCACAGCTTGACAATGTTGAGACTTCCATGGGAGAAGCTAGTTTGGCTAAAGCCTCATCAATGTCAAGAAAGTTGGACATTGACCAACCTTTAGTCATTCAGGATGACTCAGTGGCCTTGGGATGCCCAAGCACTGTGATCTCCCAACAACTGCCCTCTGTGGATCCTGTAGAGGATATGGAGGTGTCAGGTTTAGGAAAAGAAGGAGTTGAAAAGGCAAATAGTGGTGAAAACTCAGAGGGAGATGATGGTGAGGATTGTATGATTACAGGTTCCCTGAGTGCACCACAAAAAGAGGGTGATGAAGTAGAAATATTGGGTGCAGCCCAATATGAGAGTCAGGCTATTCTTCAAGTCAAATCTGAACTTGATGAATCCCTTGGTGAAAGGAGGCCTGATTCTCCAGAGAATGTGAGCTTATCTACTGAAAATGAAGAAAAGAAAGAAGTTGAAAATGAGAGAATAGGTGCTGATGAATCAGGACTATTGGGAGATAAAAAGAATGAGGGTGTTGAGGGAGTTTTTACTAACACTCTTAGTTTTGCAGATTCTGTGGCTGTTACAATTGAGCAAATTTTTGCAGATGCCTCCCTTACTGATATACCAGTCAATGCTGATATTGAACTTGAAGCAGTTTCAGCCAATGTATCCACATTGAACAAGATATATTTTGAGCAAGCCAACACCACTGAAGCAGGCTTTCAGATTGCTACTCAAACTGCAACTATCATTGAAGAACAATCAGAGAAGTTGGATACTTTGGTAAGGGAAGTTGGCAAGGCACATGCAGCCACAATTGATACCCTAGATGGCCAAGGAAAGACTCTAGCCTCTGTGGAGATGAGGCTAACTGGTTCAGAGGAAGTAATCTTGCCAACATTGGATGCACGAATTTGTGGTGTTGAAACTGGACTGCAAACAGTTTCAACAGAGGTAACAAAGGCAAAGGAGGAAATGGTCAAGTTCACAAAATCTGTGCAGAAAGAGCAGCAAGGTCTCAAAGTTCTATACAAGCATAATGTGAGAGCCTTGAGAAGGACAATCAAAGATGCCTTAAGGCAAAGGACTGCTGCACAAAGAAAGAAAGCTGAAGAGTTGAAAGCTGCAATGGTGAAAGAAGCTGCAGAGAAGTTCATTGTTGAACTAATGGCCAAAGTTTCTGATCAAGTTGTGGCCAACCTCACTGATCAACTTCAAGCCAACCTCACTGATCAACTTCAGGCCAAAATTGATCAATCAGTGAAAGCCACTTTAGATGCCATTGTTGCTCAAAAGATGAAACCTGTCCACACATTCTTGAGCATGGCAGATGACAAAATGCAAAACATTCATGATGAGAATGTTTACCTACTGCAGGAGTTGAATTCCCTCACTCATGCTCACTCACATCTCTCTGTCACTATGAGTGAATTAAAGCCCCAGTGTTTTGATAATGCCAAAAAGGAGGAAAGAGAGAGAGCAAGGGCAAAGGGGACCTTGGTTATTGGCGAATCCAAAGGAAAGGAGAAGGTTCCTGATGCTGAGGAGGAGGCAGTAGAAGACATTGGGAAAGGAAAAGGCCCAATGAACATTGAGAACTTGACTGAGGAAGAACAGATTCAAATTGCTGTCAAAGAGTCCATGATGTCTGCAATGGAGAGTCAGGCAAGGAAGCAACAAAGGCCTGGTGGTGAGTCAGCAGGACTTGAACCCAAAGAGAAGGTTGATGAAGTAAGGGGGAAGGTGACTAGGTCATCTGAAAGAAAAAGGAAGGAATTGCAAGCCTTCAATGAATTCCCAACCAGCCTGACTTTGCCTTCAGAATTTCAGTCTGAGGAATCTACTCCAGTAAGGCAATCAAAGAGATTGAAGAAAGCAGCCAAGTTGCCTGCCATTGAAGAAGAAGTTGAAGAGGAGGTACAAGACAGAGAGTCTGAAGTTGTTGTGCCCACGCTTGCTGATGATCCTTCTAAGCTGTTTGAAGAAGGATTTGGAAAAGATCCAGAAACACAGGAGAAGCTAGCTCTTCTAAGAGCTAAATAAAGAATGGATCAGTTGGTTGAGGCCAACAAGGCAAGAGATGGAAGGAGGGCAAACTTCAAAGCTCCAAGAAGGAGGGCCTCTTACAGAAAACTTAAACCTCAAATGCTGCAAAGATGGGACACTCAGTACCCTCACCATGATAAGTGGGTTCCAATCTCACTGAATGATGCATGGGAGGCCAAGAGAAGTTTTGTATATGACTTTTATGTCATAGGAAAGTGGCTTGAAGAGAGTGTAGATGAAGTCTTTGTGCAATTTATGTTTGAGAACCATAGGGACCTCTACCAAAAGCTGTTTGCAGCAGCTGAGATGGCCAGAGTTGAATTCAAGGCCCCTGGTCCCATTCTGTACATGCCTCCTAAGTTCAATGGGAACTTAATTGATGAGGGAAAGATACTGGAAGAATTCATCAACATCATGAGGATGGAGAAGTTGAAGCCTGGCCCTAAAGGAACCAACAAAGAGATCTGGGAACTGAAGAAAAGAGTATGGGCTCAGTATGGCATTGCTCCTCAAGATTATGGAACTCTGTGATGGATAAGTTCACTTTTTCCCTATTTGCTGTTATGATTTTTATGTTTGTTGTTATTTTGCAGCTCTAGACTAGTGAGTCCTTTTTAATTTTCAGCTCTGTAATGCTCTATCACTTATATAAAAGGATCACTATGTTTCTATCAAGAGATAACAACTCATTATCTCAACTAACCTATCATGACATATCCTACTTGATTTATTGTGCTAACAGTTTCTTTCAGGCAAGTTGACCAGTTCACTCTCCCTGAAGGTAAAAGTATAGTATAAGTCAAGTCCCCTTTGTAATAGGTTTTGGCATCATCAAAAAGGGGGAAATTGTTGAGAATAAAATGATTTTGATTTAGATACCAAAACCCCTGATTGATGATGTTCAAATTAGTTGAGATAAGCTCAAGTCTAGTTCAGGCAAGTTGTCTCAGTACACTTGAATTTGTAGATTGCTTAAGTGAAAAATCTCAGAAATGTTGTGAGATTTTAGTGTTCAGGATAGTTGTCCAAAGCTGGAATGTTAGGCAGCTTGATAAGTCTTTAGGACAAAGTTGCTGAACCTTCAAGACAGACTAACCAAGTGGACAACTTAGTTGAAGACATCAAGAGCAGTAAAGCAATGCTCATAAATGCAAATGATCAAGACAGTTGAAGTACAAATGATCAAGAGCATTGAATGTCAAAGCCCAAAAGACACATTCAATGAAGCATTTATTGCCAATCATGCCTGAACCAAGCATTAAAGACTTAGAGCATTAAAGAATGAAGCATTGAATGAATGTTGAAACATTCTAAACTACAGCAGGAATGTTCAGGGAGCTTGTCCCATCTGACCGTTGGTTGAGTGTAGCTTCTGCCACAAATCAACCTTGGGAAATGTGCATATTTGGAAGCTGACACAAGTCATCTCAGCCGCATTTTTCAGAAGTCAACACATTCATTCAAGCAACCATTGAAGAGGCCTTTTACACAGTGGATAAAAGGATGCCAAGCTTCATAGCCGTTTCAATGGTGCTGCAAATAGACAAGTTTGAATTGCTATCCCTCCAACGGTTAGCTGCTCAAATTTGCCTATAAATACAGAAGTGATCAAGGGATTCAATTATCCAACTACAAGCTATCAAACTATCATCATGCTTTCAAAGGAAACCAAGCTATTCTCTAGAATCCCAAGTTTCCTGATTCACTTCATCTAGCTAAGCCAATCTTTGTAAAATATCCAAAGCTTAGCATTGAGATATCCTAAGCCTTTACACTGTTCTTATTGTAAAGGATATCTCTACTAGTTGGAACCAAACCTCAAACCCTTATCTCATTTAGTGAAGAGAGAGTTTGTTGTAGAAGTGAGGAGTTAAGGACTGTTATTGTGAAACACAGTCTTAACTCAGAGAGATTGAGCACTAGGACTCAGGTTATCCTAGGGATCAAAACACTAAGAGAGTGTTGTTGATCAGTGCACCTTGGCACTATAAAACAAGCTAATTCCATTGTGAAGGAATTATCCTGTTCAATCAGGGAAAGTGGATGTAGGAGCTTGAGTCTCTGAACCACTATAAACTTGTGTGCCATCTACTTACTGCATTCTTTATTGCACTTACATTCAAACATATTTTAAAGAAACAAAACTCATTAAGTAATAAAATCTGATTTGGACAAAGTCCCTGATAACCTGTATCTTTTCAGAAATTAACTTGGAGTATTTCTTTAGTCAAAGGCCAACCACATTCCGCACTTAGCAACTCTTTTAGATATTTAGCCAACTGATCACTCAATAGTAATCAGTAGGACAAGTATCTATCAAAGTTCACACTCAGGCCAGTTGTGAGACAACTTGCCTGATAAGACCAGTTTGTCAAAAAGAAAAAGAATTTGCATACACAAGTGCATTCCCCCCCCCCCATACACTTGTGTTATACTCCACCAAGGACCAACAAAGATATATTTTGAACAGGCCAATGCCACTGAAGCAGGACTGCAACTTGCTTCCCAGACTGCAACATCCATTGAAGAACAGTCAGGCAAGTTGGACACTTTGGTCAGAGAGGTTGAGAAAGCTCATGCAGAAACCACAGATACTCTTGATGGTCAAGGAAGAACTCTACCCTCTGTTGAGATGAGGCTCACAGGTTCTGACGAGGTGGTGTTGCCAACCTTGGATGCCATAATCAGTGGTGTTGAGACTGGTCTACAAACAGTCTCAACTGAAGTTACAAAGGCCAAGAATGCTATGACCAAATTCACAAAAACTGTGAAGAAAGAGCAAACCAGTCAGAGGGAAAGCTACAAAAACAATGTCTTAGCCTTGAAGAGGACTATCAAAGATGCTCTAAGGCAAAGAACAGCAGCTCAGAGAAAGAAAGCTGAGGAGCTTAAAGTTGCAATGGTGAAGGAAGGTGCTGAAAAGTTCACAGTTGAACTCATGGCCAAAGTTTCTGATAAAGTTGTGGCCAATCTCACTGACCAGTTGCAGGCCAAGCTTGATCAATCTCTAAAAGCCACACTTGATGAAATTGTTGCCCAGAAGATGAAGCCAGTTCATGTCTTTCTCAGCATGGCAGATGATAGGATGCAAAACATCCATGATGAAAATGTCTATCTACTGCAAGAACTGAAGTCTCTCACTCATGCTCATTCCTACCTCTCTGTCACAATGAGTGAGTTAAAGCCCCAATGTTTGATAATGCCAAAAAGGGGGAAAGAGAGAGAGAAAGGGCAAAGGGAGCCTTGAAGATTGGAGAGCCTAAGGGAAAGGACAAGCAGCCTGAGATAGAGGAGGAGGAGGAAGACATTGGAAAAGGCAAGGGGCCTATGAATGTTGAAGACCTAACTGAAGAAGAGCAGATCCAGATTGCAGTAAAGAAATCTATGGCTTCTGTCATTGAAGATCGGGCTAGATGGCAACAGAGACCTGGAGGTGAATCTGCAGGCCTAGACCCCAAAGAGAAGGTGATTGAAGTAAGGGGGAAGGTTACAAGAGCCTCTGAAAGAAAAAGAAAGGAACAGACCTTCACTGACTTCCCAACCAGCCTGACTTTACCATCTGAATTCCAAGCTGAAGAGGCAACTCAAGTAAGAAAGTCAAAGAGGCTGAAGAAAGCAGCCAAATTGCCTGAAATTCAGGAAGAGGAAACTGAAGAAGTGGAAGAGGACAAGGAGCCTAAAGTGAGACAGCCCAAGCTTGCTGATGATCCCTCAAAGCTGGTTGAGGAGGGTTTTGGCAAAGATCCAGAGACTCAAGAAAAGCTAGCTCTTCAGAGAGCTAAGGAAAGAATGGACCAGTTAGTTGAGGCCAAAAAAGCAAGGGATGAAAGAAGGGCAAATTTCAGAGCTCCAAGGAGAAGGGCCTCTTACAGAAGATTGAAGCCTCAATTGCTTCATAGATGGGACACTCAATACCCTCACCATGATATATGGGTGACAATTCAATTGAATGATGCATGGGAGGAAGCCAAGAGGAGTTTTGCTTATGATTTCTATGTCATAGGAAAATGGCTTGGAGAGGATCTTGAGGAAATCTTTGGCCAATTCATGTTTGACAACTATAGAGAGTTGTACCAGAAGATGTTTAAAGCAGTTGACATGGCAGAGTGGAGTTCAAAGCACCAGGTCCCATCCTGTTCATGCCTCCCAAGTTCAATGAGAATATGATTGATGAAGGGAAGATCTTGGAGGAGTTCATTTCCATCATGAAGATGGAAAAGATGAAGCTGGGTCCCAAAGGCACAAATCAGGAGATTTGGGAGCTAAAGAAGAGAGTATGGGCTCAGTATGGGATTGCTCCTCAAGATGATGGTTCTCTCTGAAGAATAAGTCACTCTTTCCCTTTATCTATGATTTTAATCTATTGTTATCTCTATCTGTTTGTCTTGTTTTAGCATAGTGAGACCTTTTGATTTTCCAGCATTGTAATGCCCTATGATATATATTAAAGGGCCACTATTTTCATCTGAGATAACAACTCATTATCTCAAATAACCTGACATAACCTATATACTTGATTTATTATTGTGCTAACAGTTTATTTCAGGAAAATTGACCAGATCATCAATCCTGAAGACAAAATTAAGTATAAGTCAAGTTCCCTTTGTAATAGGTTTTGACATCATCAAAAAGGGGGAAATTGTTGGGAAATAAATTGATTTTGATTAAGATACCAAAACCCCTGATTGATGATGATCAAATTAGTTGAGATACAATTAAGTATGCATCAGTCTAGTTGTCTCAAGATAGTTGAGACAGTAAAATTGCCTAAGTCTAAATCTCAGAAATGTTGTGAGATTTATAGATCAGTGTAGTTGTCCAAAGATGGAATGTTAGGCAGCTTGTTGAGGTTAAATGTATTAGGACAAGTCTGCTGATGCCACAAAGATAAACATTCTGAAGAGGACAACTAATTAGCTGATAATCAAGGATGCAAAGAGAAACTGCAAGTACTGATAAAGAGCTATATCAGATCAGTTTCAAGGCTTGAAGATCAAGAGCATTGAATGATGCACACAGAAGACAAATTAAATGAAGCATTTAATACAATCAAGCCTGAACAAGCATTGAAGACTTATAAGCATTAAAGACTGAAGTATTGAATGAATGGAAGAACATTCCACCTGTAGCAGGAATGTTCAGGGCACTTGTCCCATCTGACCGTTGGTAGAGTGTAAAGTCTGCCACAATCAACCTTGGAAAATGTGCAAATTTGGAAACTGGCACAAGTCATATCAGCCGCATTTTTCAAAAGTTAACACAACCATTCAAGCAACCATGGAAGGACCTTCTTACCCACTGGATAATAGAAGGATGACCTTCATAGCCGTTTCAATGAAGCTGAAAATAGACAATTTGAATTGCTATCTCTCCAACGGATAGTTGATCAAATTGATTTATAAATTCAGAAGTGATCCAAGGATTCAAGTATCCAACTATCTGCTAAAAACTATCATCAAGCAATCAAAGGAAACCAAAGTTGTTCTTCATAATCCCAACTTTCCTGATCACTTCAAAAGCTAAGCCATTTGTTGTAATATCCCAAGCTTAGCATTGAGATATCCTAAGCCTTTACACAGTTCTTATTGTAAAGGATATCTCTATTAGTTGGAACCAAAACCTCAAACCCTTACCTCATTGAGTGAAGTAGAGTTTGTTGTAGAAGTGAGGAGTTAAGGACTGTTATTTGAAATGTGTCATTTACTTACTGCACTCATTTTATTACTTACATTACTTGCAATAATTATTCTTAAAGAAGTAAGTTCAGCAAAGTTAAGAAAAACTGTTTTGGACAAAGTCCCTGATCAACTGTTTATTCTTTCAAAGAAAAGGCCAACCACATTCCACACTTAGCAACTCTTTTAGATATTTATCCAACTGATCACTTCATCGTTTTCAGTAGGACAGTATCTATTGAAGCACACACTCAGGCTAGTTGTTACACAACTTCCCTGATAAGACCAAACTGTTTTGAAAAAGAAAGAATTTGCATACACAAGTGCATTTCCCCCCCCCCCCCCCACCATACACTTGTGTTATACTCCACCAAGGACCAACAAAAACACTTATTTCAACCTCAAAATAAATCAAGGCCCATTTCATAATGAAAATCCATTGAATTAAGAGGGAAAAACAAGTTTGTTATTCCGTTTAATTAAGGGTCTGATTATTTACACCTGAATTTTGGAGAGATGCAATTTTTTTACGAATTTCCATTGATCCCCTTTGGATGCACTCCTCCTTTCATTTAATTAATATAATACTCATACAAAAAATAAAAAAACACCCTTTATTAAAATGGTCATACTAGATGCATCCTCTTACTGAACGCACCCATATTGTCATTTCTTTCTTTTTTTCCCCTAAACCACAATTTCCGGCCACCGTCAACACTATTTCCAGTGACCACTAAATCAAAAAAATTCAGAAATTTCAAAAAATACTTAGAAAAATCACAATTTGTTTTTATAAATTTCGACAAACCAGTGTCGATCTTATACACCCTCATCGACAATAATTTGTCGACGAGAGTATATATGATTGAATATGGTGTGTCGTAAGGTATTTTAAAAGATAAAAGGGTATTTAGGATAATTTGAGGGGTGCATCTATGCTAGATAAATTTTAGGGAGGTGCATCTCTACAAAATGGAGGTGTAAATAGTCAAACCCTTTAATTAATTGTTGCGATCCCATGCATTTATTGGCAGGCCCACTTGATTTTGCAAATTAAAGGAACAAAGGGTTGGGGTATATACCCCTCCAGCTTTGTTTAATACACTCCCCCTTAGTTTTTATTAATTCAATATATTTATGAAATACCAATTTTACCCCTTAGTAAATATTATAGATACATACACATCCCCTTATAACCTAACCCTAATTTTTCTCATCTTCTTCCTCATTCTCCAATTTCCTCCAACACTTCTCTTCCTTCTTCCTCCTTCCCATCCACTGATGTCGCCCATCCACCGCCGCCTACGTTCGCCGCTGCCTGTTTCGCCGCCACCCTTCTCTCCTCCTCGCCTCCGCCGCTGCCCATCTTTTTTTTTTTTTTTTAATTCTTATCTTCCTCCAGCGCTCGACGCCGCCCTCCAGCTCTCCCTCGGTCTTCGCGGCCCACCCCCAACGCTCGCCGCCGCTCCGACTCTCTCTCAGCCGTCGCGGGCCGCCCTTAGCGCTCGCCGCCGCTCCAGCGCCGTCGCCCTCCAGTCGATTCATCATCTCGCCCCGGCCTTCCTCCGCCTTGAGAGAGAACAGGTTTGATTTTTTTTTTTTTAATTTCAACTATTATTTGTTACTAAAAAACACTCTCGTCGATACCCTACTGTCGACGAGAGTGCTTTTGGGCGATCAATAATGGTCGAAAATTTCAATTTTTTTTTTAATTTTCTTTCAAAATTCCAGTGTCGACCGAAGTATTTTTTATTGACAAACCAGTGTCGACCGGAGTGTTTTTAAAAAATAGTAAGATTTTTTTTTCTAAATTTTATATGAGGTGGTGGTGGGGCGGCGGCGGTGACGGCTGTCTAATTCTAGTGTTAGGTTAGGGTTAGGGTTGTGTTTAAATTGTAGGGGAGTGTATGTATCTAACATTAATTAGTAAAAGGGTAAAATTGGTATTTCACATATATATTGAATTAAAAAAATGAGGGGCCAATAAAAAGGTATGGAATATAAAAGAAAAAAGAAAACCTAAAACCATAAGCTCACAAGTCGAGCCAGAGGCCGGAGTGCCGTTAAAACCTTGCCTGGGAAAATCCTCCTTGGGGACAAAACCCAGGCGAAGGAAAAAGGTAAACTCCTCTAACAATCAATGTCTGTAAAAGACAGTATACAAATCTTTATGCAAGAAAGTAAGTAAGAAATTTGGAGGGTAACCACTCCAAATGCAATTGATCTTCGTCTTGGCCACTGCGTCAGCCGCCTGGTTGGCCTCTCTAAAAGAGGGGTGATTGTATTAAACAAAGCTGCGCTGGAGGGGTATATACCCCAACTCAGGAACAAATTGGTTGGTGTTATGAAGGAATTGGAGAGAAAGTACAGCGCGTGGCCAAATTAATTGAATTGTTGATTTCATTTCTTCGATTTTTTGGGTTTGTGCACTATCTCATAAAATACTGCAAAATATTGTGACAAATGTCGTGACATTCTTAACAAAATCGATTTTTTTTTTATAAATTCTCTAAGTTCCGACTTGAATAAATCTTATTTAATTCCTTTCTGTAATTGATTTATTAACAAAGGTAAACTCCTCTAAAAATCAATGTCTATAAAATACGGTATACAAATCTTTATGCAAAAAAGTAAGTAAGAAATCTGGAGGATAGCCCCTCCAAATGCAGTTGATCTTCGTCTTAACCACTACGTCAGCCGCCTGGTTGGCCTCTCTAAAAGTGTGAGACTACCGGATGTGCATGTCTGTGGTAAGAGGATAAACCTCACTCTAGAGACCCTGTAGACGCCAAGGGACAGAAGGAGTAGAGCTCATCAAAGTGCTAACTGTCAGACTGGAGTCCGACTCGATCCATAAGAACCGCCACCCTTGGGCATGGGCATACTGAATAGCAATGAGTGCCGCTGCTAACTCCGCCTCAAAACGAATACCCTAACCAACCTCTTGGGCAATAGCCGCAACAAAAAACCCCCTGAAGTTCCTAAACACCGCCCCTGCATGCAGACTACCTGGAGAGGATGTTGCACTACCGTCTGTGTTGATCTTATACCAATCCGGATCCGGGGGGATCCATCTAACAGACGAACCCTGTCAAGTCGGCTTGTGCCTGCCCAAAACACCAAGAAACCTTGCAATCAAGAGATCCCGAACCGAACCGTCAGAATAACCCCGAGAGATGTTATTAGCTTCCCTAATACCAGCAACGATCTGCGCCATACATCGTCTGACTGAGGGGGAGACCCCATCAAAGACCACCTTGTTCCTTAGAGCCCAAATAGCCCAGCAAACTGTAGTGACAAATGCCGCTCTCCATAACTCCAAAGATTGTGGACCCAACCGAACTCTAGTAGCCTGTAGGAAGATATCAAGAAAGCTGATCCCCGTGTGGATCGTGACTCCAAAAAGCTGAGTCAGATGCTGAAGAACCTCCAGAGTGAAAGGACAGTGAGCTAATAAGTGGTCTAAAGACTCAGAGTCTCTACGACAGAGCATACACATCGAAGGACCGTGAATCCCAAATGAGACCAGCCAGTCAGAAGTAGGGAGCTTGCCCCATATCGCCCTCTAAATAACCGTAGAACGACACATCAGAATGAAGGAACTCCAAATCCACGACGACCAGCCAAGACGAGGGAGAGGAGATCTGAGCATGTCATATGCCACTCGAGAGGTTAGCTCCCATGAGGTGGTACCTTCCCAAATACGTATGTCAGGGCCATGAAGAACCCTAATCTGAAGGATGTCTCTGACGATATCTGTGAAGTCCGTAAAGAAGCACTCCTCAAAGTGCCAACAATCGTCATAGAAGAAGTCCTCAACCGTGCTCTTCAGGGTAGCATCAAACTAATCCGGGAGGCCAATCTTATCAGATATAGTGTAACCCAACCAGTTATCATGCTAGAAGCTAACTGTCGAACCCCTGCCAATCAACCATCTTGACCCATCAGAAAGCCTCGAAACGTGAGGACGAATACCCGACCCAATAGATGAGATCCTCCCATGGGGACGCAATCTGCCATCCGAGGTAAAGTGTCTCCTGTGAAGCAGAGCTGTATCTAGAGATCTATGCTGGAGAATATCCCAACTCAACTTACAGAGAAAGGATGCATTCGCCAATCTAATGGAGCGAACTCCCATACCTCCTTCTCCAAAGGGAGCACAAACCCTCTTCCACGAGACCGAACAAGAACCACTCTTTCGATTAACGTCTCGCTTCCAAAGGAAGTTGCGCATAGCAGATTCCACCTGGTGAAGTAGAGAAATAGGCCACTTGTAGACCATCATAGAGTGGAACATAGATCCCGTGATAACTGAGTTAATCAAACATCGTCTCCCTGCCAAGGAAAGGGAGCTACCCTTCCAACGACTAAACTTAGCAATAACATCGTCTGCCACAGGCTGTAGATGAGCCTTCCTGACGAACACCCCGGGAGCAAGAAAAGTACCCCTTCGGCTCCCCATTGATGAGAACTGAAATCCTAGCTGAGTCCAGGACTCCTCTCACCATAGATATGAAAGTACTACAGAAGCCCATCCTTGCCATGACTGCCTCCAGAAATTGCCAAGAGATGGTGTCAAATGCTTTGATCATGTCAATCTTCAAGGCCATATGCCCGTGAACTTTCAGGTAGTCCAGGGTATTAATGGCGTCAGATGCAAGAGCGATGCAGGTGTGAATACGCTTGCCCGAGACGAAACCAAACTGATATGTAGAGAGACAGTTACTAACAAAAGTGCCCAATCTCAAAGACAAAACTATGGTCATGACCTTCAAGATGAAGTTACCCATCACAATCGGGCGGAACTCCTCCACTTTACGGGCCCCTTCCGTCTTGGGAACAAGCGTCATGAAGCAGGAGTTCAGCCCAGGAGGTAAAAGTCTGAAATGAAGTAGTGTCTAACAGCATCGATCACCTCTTGGCCCACAATGTCCCAACATCCCTAATAGAAGCAGCCCCCAAATGTATATGGAGATAGAATGTTGTAGCATCTAAAAGATTAATCACTGAATAATTGTGGAACACGGAGTTAGCTACTACAATGTCTTTTTTTTTCAAAATGTGATTGATAAAAACATCAAGAAGTACATAATCTATTGAGTAATTATAGGGCACGGGGCTCGCACTCTTCTAAGAAAGATGGATCAATATGAACTAGGTGCTACAACAAAAATAAAAATAGTGCAACACTAATGAAACAAAATCAGGTAAAACCCGTTTGTGATGTATATGGACCAACAATAAAAACAACATTTTGGGTTTAAAAATTCTGATTACTTCCCTGAAATCAAATTATATTGTTGCTTCTTTTTTTTTGTTCTAAAAACGATTCCATGTTATCTTGATGTTATGTTTAGTAAAATTATACACCCTCTAACACCCTCTGAGAGGGCACTCTGGTTATTTATTTTTCTACACATCATAGTTGCTCGCGAGCTCTTAGATAAAAATAAAATAAGATATGAATATAGTTAGAAATAGTTGAGTTATGAATGATATATGTTTAGAGTTAATAAAAGTCGAGCGGTATGCGCTGATAAGCTCTCACAAGTACGTGATTATATGCTAAAATGTGATAGTGTAAGCTTATGTGAATTTCTGATGCTAAAAATGGAAAATGAAATTTATAATCGAATGGAGAATCAACTGTCGCGAAATTTGGATCTTGATTTCCAGGAGGAGCTAACCAGTAAGGCGGGGGGCATCCCCCAAATACCGCAATAGAGGCAGATGGAAATGTATCTAAGGTCCCATTGCAGAGTGGGTCACAACTTGTTATTACCCCGACTGCTGAACAACTCAGGAATGTTATCGCTCAAGAGGTGAGCCGTGCTCTCTTGGGAGCGGGTGTTTCCCCGGGAACTCCTCCCGTTCACCCAACACCCGAAATTAGAACTACGGATGCCAGAGTTGGTAAGCGTCTTATGGACCTCACTCTAGGACATATTTTGGAACTATCAGAACCTATGCTTCCTTCTTAGTGCGAGAGGGTTCCCCGTAAATATGCGAAGCATGCAGAGAAAGTTATACCAGTGGAAATAGACAGTTCTTGGGCAGAGGAATCCTGTGCGGCCACAGAAATGGGTGCTCTGAAGAAGGAAATAAAGAAAATGAAAGAGCGGTATAGTCACTTGGAAAATTCAGCGCTGAAACCCGTGGGATCTCCTTTTACTCGAAAATTTTTGGATGACCCCTTTCCTCAAAACTACAAGAAGAAACAAAGATTATCCCAACTAGAAGCATATAAAGCGTTCTATAGACTAGTGATCAATTTTAGTTTTTCTTCTTGTATATCTTGTGTTGAGGCAACTACGGTATTTATAGGCTTCATGGACGAACTGCCTTCAACTCCTATGATCATCACAGTCGTGAGATCAAGCGGTTACAATAACTTCTCTCCACTCCTCCTTGAATGTAGGACTTGTTATATCATGTCCAATACCTTCTCACTCCCACGCAGTGGCATGACTTGGTGTTGCCCACGTCTTCTAACTGCTCTAGACATTATTAGACAACAAGTGTAAGATCGGAGTTAGTGAGAAAATGAAGGGCAAATTCTGATGTTGTCATAAGTGTTGGAAACATTAAATATAACACACGGTTGTTAGTGTTGGATCATTAAACAAAATACTTATATTAACATCAACAAACTCTTTATTATTTTCTTTATCAAAACCAGAAATTTCTTATTGACCTTATAAAGGTTCAGGTTATCGGAGCGTACAAAGTAAAAGATGAAAAAATGCAACGATATGCACAATAGGTGGAAGACCTTAAGGGGAAATTCATGAAGTTCCATATTGAGCAGATCCCAAGATCAAAAAATAGCAAGGCAGACTAGCTAGCTAAATTAGCCAGCTCTGGTGAGAATGAAGCCACCACAGGAAGAATTTCGTTTTTAGTAGCTCAAGGAGGATCATTAGCCATAGATGTGGGAGAAATCGAAGGAGAGGAGGATTGGAGAGCACCCATTGTCCATTTCTTGAGAACTGGACAACACGTAGAAGGACCAGGAGCCCATATGATGACCACATATGCTAGGTACATCCTAATGGGCGGTTACCTTTATAGGAGGTCATTCACACACCCTTATCTAAGGTGTATTTCAGAGCTAGATGGAGATTATGTCTTGAGAGAAATACATGAAGGATGTTGAGCTAATCACTCATGTTTCAGGGATATGGTAAGAAAATCTTTCATAGCTGGCTATTACTGGCCCATGATGATCTCAAAAGCAAGAGAGCTGGTGAAGAAGTGCATCAAATGTCAAAAGTATGGACCTTTGATTCACGTCCTAGCGGAGGAGCTCGGAGTTATGCATTCTCCATGTCCTTTCGACAAGTGGGGAATCGACATAGTGGGCAAGCTCCTAGCAGCACCTGGTGGGAAAGTATTCTTAATTATGGCAGAGGATTACTTTACCAAGTGGGTTGAAGTAGAGGCAGTAACTAAAATTGATGAAAAACACATTGAGAACTTCTTGTGGAAAAATATTTGTTGTCGATTTGGAATACCTCAAATTCTGGTGTCTAACAATGGAACTCGATTCTTTGGAGCTAGGATATAGGACTGGTGTGAGAGGATGAAAATTAAACAAAGATTCACGTCAGTAGCACACCCCCTGGACAATGGTCAGGTCGAGGTCATAAATAGAACAATTTTCAATGGCATTAAGACCCGCCTCGATAGCAAGAAAGGAAAGTGGGTGGAGGAGTTAGATTCAGTGTTATGGACTTATCGAACAAACCCTAAAACGGCTACTGGAGAGTCGTTTTTCAATTTGGTCTACGAGTTATCCGCGGTCCTCCCGGCTGAGATTGGCATGGAAACGCACCGGATCTTAAACTATGATGAAAATCAGAACTTGGGTTTACTAAAGGAAAACTTAGATATGATTGAGGAAGAAAAAGAGAAATCTAGGTTAAGAGCTGAAAAATACAAGATTCAGATCAGGGCTGCATACAACAAAAGGGTCAAATGAAGGAGATTTTGCAAAGGAGATCTGGGCCTGAAGAGAAGTGATGCATTGAGAGCTACCAAGAAGCTTGAGCCCAACTGTGAGGGACCTTTTGTGGTTAAAAAATGCTGGCTGGAGGTGCATACGAGTTGACCGACCAGCAGAGGAAGAAGGCTCCAAGGCCATGGAATGTGAGTAAGTTGAAGAAATACTACATTTAAGTAATGATCAGAACTTTGTTTCCATTATGCTACAATTGTAAGATCTTCTGAGATCGCATTATTACATTTTCAATGAAAAGACAAGGGAGAGCTCAGTTCAATAGCCCCATTTTTTAATCTTTATGAAAAACTGAATTACATGAAAATATTAGAGTGGTCAGCTCTGGTGTCTAGAGTTGAGCTTTAGGAAAATCATAAAAAAAAAAAAAAAAATCGAAAAATAATCAGCTCTGGCAATGGAAGTCAAGCTAAAAAAGACACCGGGTGACAAGCTGAACCTCAACAAAATTATTGAGGATGAGCAACTTTGAAATACGGGCTAACTATAAAAAAAGTATTTTATAAATATTCAACTCTGTTATGAGAAGCCGAATCTTAAATTTATTATTTAAGTTCCGTAGCACATTCTTGGAAAAGTTATAGGAAACAAAGAGGTCGTAAAAACTGAATACCAAAAAATAGTAAATAGTAAAAAAATGTAAATTTAAGCTCTTATTGAAACGTCGAAAGAGGCTGGCAACCAAAGGGGCTAGACAGGAAAAATGGGGCATAAATAGAGAAACAATAGTATTTTTTTTTTTTAAAAAGGAGAGCTTGCCAACAATTAGAAAAGAGAAATTAATTGGAATTCATTCAAGGTTTAGAAAAGATATATTGCTAGTGTACAAAAGCTAGAACAAGTCCTTCTCAACAAATCCAAATACAGGTCAAGCAGAAAGAAAAATTAAAGACTGAACACCACTAAAACAGAGCTCAAGCAGCATCCTCAATATCATCAGCATTAGTAATTTTCTCTAGCTCGGGGGTTTCGGTCTCCGAAATCGAGGGAAGGCTACGAGGGTGAGTAAGAATATAATCCTCAATAGAGCCCAGGTCATACCAAATCTCCTTGGCTGGCAGAAGCGTGGAATCCAAGGGTTTGGCACGAATCATGTGAATAACAACTTTTTTCATTACCGAAAACCACCAAGGATACTTCCAATCTTGGTTCTCATTACCCTCAAAGGCAGGAGAGGCATGTAAACTGTCAACAACAATTTGAGGATCAAACTCACCGGTGAAACCCTGGTTTTCAGCTTGATCCATAGCGGAGATGAATCCATGACCTGCAAAATATCCAATATGAGGTATCATGTTTCTTAAGTAGAGTGTGCTCTTATGATAAGTATCGATAAACCCCTATTGAAGCTCCTTTAGAAAGAATTGCCCAGAAACAGTCTTAAAAAAGTGTTGGCAGCAGAGCTCCACACCCTTAGAAAGGCCTCGATTAAAGGCTGAACTTTCTCGTTCTTGTAGCTCGGCAAGGGAGCACATCATTTCTTCCATTTTCTCCTTAAGTTGAGTGATTTCAAGACTTAGCTTCTCCAACCCTTTTAAATTTTCATTCTCTTTTCTCAATTGGTCATTCACAGTCGTAAGCTCACTTACAGATTCAGCATCTGTGATGACTTCTTTTTCCCTTTCGGCTAGTTGCTCCCGAAGGCCAAGGGCAGCGTTAGGGCCATCAAAAGGCAGCAGTGGGCTGTAACAAGTTAAGAACTAAAGGAAAAAGGAAAGAAGTCGGTAAGCATGAAAGCGTTTAAAAATATATATATATATATATATATATCAATTAATTAGGTGAAAAGGATCATGCAAGCATACCTTAACAAGGTGAAGAGTTTCTGTTTTTTCCACTTGATCGGGTATAGTTACTAAAGGTGAAGTTATCCTCTTTACCTAAATTTGCAAAACTCTTTGGAATCTCTACTGTAAATTGATCACTGGAACTTAGCTGAACTTCATTAGATTTTCCTTTTCCTTTATTAAAGGAATTACCCTTTCCAGGACGAGCAGAGTGTCTCAATTTCTTGGAGGTCTTTTCTGGACCGCTTGAGGCAGCTCTCTTGTTTTTTCTATCAACATGTAAGGCTAGCATGGCTGAATTTGGGTCTTTGGAAGTTTATTCTTCGACATCGGATATGATCTCAATTCTAGAAGGAATATCCTCCACGACATTAGTAAGTCTAGTATTGACTAGTGATGCAGCCAAAATATGTCGCCCTATGAGGAGACGACACGTGGATAGACGATGAGTTATCCTTATTAAATATTTACATTCGTTTTGTGAAATGATTAATACACTCCTGATTATAAGGAAAGAAATTGGCCCAAGCATCTCTGGCCCATATCTCTAGCCCAGATATCCCTGGCCCAAGCATCTTTGGCCTATATCTCTAGCCCAGATATCCCTGGCCCAAGTATCTCTGGCCCAAGAAGGAGATTGTTGAGATTGAGTCTTGGTCTAAAAGGTCCAAGGAGGACGAGAATAGAGGGAAGGGGAAGTTGGTGACTGGTACCGAAGATCTAGGAAAGAGGGGCCACCCACAAGACCGAGTCTAAGGGAAACATTTGAGGGTTAAGGGGAAGACGGATTCTCTTCCCCTCCCAGGTAAATAGGAGGTATAAAAGGGAGTCTTACTGATTATTTTGACTACGTTTTTTACGAAGAATACACACACTTTACGTTTTACACGAAATATACTGAAAAACCAGAGAGAAACTCACGATTACTTGCGAGAATTCCCCTCGATTCTGATGGAAATTCCTCCTTAATTCTTTCAAGAAAGACTTCTGACTTGAGCGTCGGAGATTCCACGCCGGAATCCCCTCCGGCGTGTTTTTTCAGGTCTTTCGGGAGATCCGAGGAGGATTGCTCGTAAGGAAGCTTGAGGAAAAGTGATGATTTACGCCCACAACCTCCATAATCTGGAAAGGGAGATAAGGTATCCTCCCTCGTTACTTTTTGACTCAACAATTGGCGCCGTTTGTGGGAACTTTTTGAGCTAAGAAGTGAGAAAGTTCCATACAAAATGGGCGGAGAACATGATCTAACGAAGCAGACCAAGGAAAAGGGAGATACTACTCCCTCTCCTTTCCCTCCACCTCTCCCGGGTTTTCCCTCAAACAGAAATCTAGGGAAACAACCTTCAACCACTGTACTGGATGATAACCCTCTTGCACTTGAGGGAAATACAACCGGTGTCTCTGGAGCCTCAGGAAGTGGGATCCATAAGGATACACCTCCTTCCAACACCTAACCTGAGCTCCTCACTATTTCTCAGGACCAGCTAAATGCTATGATAGCCCAGGCTGTGGAGAAGATGATTGCTTCTCGAGGAGTTCATACTTTGGCGCTGCTTCGCCAGGGAACGAAAATACGAAGCAGAAAAATCCAGAGCATGTGATTGACTCCTCTCTGGCCCCTTCCAGGAATGAGGGAGTCCCTCGAGATCAGGAAGATAAAGTACCCTCTCAAGCTGAAAGGAGTGTTCCCAACAAAACCCGTAGGAGGGACACAGAAGCAATCCCTGAAAGGACTTTGGATATAGAGATTGGAGAAAGTACGGATTACACTTATCAAGGAGAAGCCAGCGATCAAATACAAGCCCTTTGAAGAGAAATGAAGGACATGAGGAAACAAATGGCTGACAGTGTAAGTAAATCTCCTTATATTGCTGGTTACTAGTTTACTTCGAATATCTTGCAAGATGAATTACCTTCTAATCTCAAATCTTTGAATTTTGAATATGATGGTACGGCGGATCCCTACGAACACCTGGTGAGATTTGAAAATGCCGCTCTGTTTCACCGCTCTATCTAAAGCTGCACAACAGTGGTTTACGCAATTGGGACCTGATACCATTCACTCTTGGTCAGAGTTTAGCGAAATGTTCTTGCATCAATTCGCTAGTGCTAGGAGGCAGCCTAGAGTTACCCTTACCTTGTTCAACATGAGACAGGGAGATAATGAAAGCCTTCGAGATTTTCTGAAAAAATTCAATCAAGCGGCCCTGGAGGTACCTACTACCTCTTCTGAGGTTAAGATCAATGCCCTTACCAACGGGTTAAAGGATGGAGACCTTTTCACCTCCCTGGCCAAGAAACCAGTACAGACCTTTGATGAATTATTAAGGAGAGCCAAAAAATACCTCACCTTGGAGGAAATACGAAAAGCCAAAAGATCTGAGACTAAACCAACAGGAGGAAATGGAGAGAGAATGAGAGAAACCGTACCTAGGAGGTCCAGTCCAAAGAGATATAGAAGTTCGAGGAGGACTGGAAAGACAAAGGAGGAAGAAACAGTACGTTCAGGTCCTAGAGGGAGGTTCGAGAAGTATACCCCTCCGAGAATAGAGCCAGCAGAAATCTTAGAGGTACCAGGGGATCACCCTAACATGAAATTCCCCTATTCCAGAAACAGAGGTCTCCAGAACCTTTGCCGATTTCATAACGATTGTGACCACGATACAAACCAATGCTGACACTTAAAGGATGAGATAAAAAGGATGATCCAAGCAGGTCATTGTTGGGATGTAAATTCACCCTAAGCCCCACGTGATGTTAGAATAGTTTTGATGGCCAAAACACTTAGAGTTTATAAATGTAATAGGATCAGCTGACTTTGTATAGAACAGCTTAGACTAGTCTTTTGTGATCAACTGTATAGATAACAGTTGATTAGCATAGTCCCGGCTTACATGCGCTCCCTCAAGATGAGAAGAGAAGAGTAGAAGACATGAAGACTAGAAGATCCTTGAAGGCCAGTTAAGTAAGGTGCTTGTATACCTACTTATCTGATGGAGTCCAAGATTGAAGATGGCCTAAAGCAGCACAAATAATTCACAGATCAGACGAGTGATTACTCGGCTGATATCAGAAGACAGAAGACCTAAGGCCAGAAGAGTAGTCAGAAGACTAGTAGTACAAATCAGAAGACTATGTACTCTTCCAGGACTCGGCTGATTCCCAATGTCATCTTGCAATTCAAATGAAGACCTACCTTATTTAGAAGATTGACATGATCCCAGGATTGGAGCAATCAAGCAGCTGGAATCAAGGAATCAAGCCAATATGGAAAGATTGTCCCAACGGCTAGTCAACTCCAACGACTAGTTGCAAGCAATCACCATTATAAATACAAAGGGATGAGAAATCACAAGTAAGAGATCACATCGAGATAATTCAACAAGCTAAGCAAGCAATCAAGCAAAAGCCATACTGTTCTAAGAATTCTCCAAGAGCCCAGAAAACATTAGAATACTTTTAGCTCTTAAGTGATTTCTATCCAACCCATAAGAACCTGAAACCTGTTCATCTTGTATATCCATTGTTTTAGGCAAAGTGGTTAAGCAATTTATAAGCTTGAACCATTAGTTGGATACACTTCAAAAACCCCAAACCCTCACCGAAAGGTTAAAGTTTTTGAACCCCTCAAAGTGCAAGTGCTTACAATCACTTGTGGAGACCGTAGCTGTTAGGACGGCTCAGATCTCAAAGTCCTATCCTTGGGACTATAAAGGTCAAGACCCTTGTAATTTGTGGTAAATTAAAGGGATTAAACATCACGTTAGGACGTGAGAGTTGACGTAGGATCGTATATCCGAACCACTATAAACCTGGTGTTATTTACCTTTCTGCACTTTACATTTCTGCCTCTACATATATTTTATATAGTGCATACTGTGTTTTCAACATCCTTCAACTAAGGCCACAACTTTCAAACCATTATCATCTGAGTACTTTCATTAAGTAAAAATAAGTTAACACTTTCACAAGAAACAAAAGAACGAGTCTAATCAAGGCCTACCATAATTCCGCATATAATCTCTTCATTCAGATCACTATAGTCATCTGGACCAGCAGACTTGTAGTCCAGTTGACATAGCAATCAGAAGAGGTTCACCAACTCTCTTGAAAAAGTTTTAAAGTCTATTCACCCCTCCCCTCTAGACTTTAATCCCATTCACTACTCGTTCATGGACCAACAAGTGGTATCAGAGCAGTGGTTCTAACGGACTACTGTCTCTAGATTATCAGAAGACTTGAGGGAGTCTTTCTGTAGTCCTCTTGAACAGATCTTTTGAAAAACTTGTTTTCAAAAACTCATACAGCATGAGTGCTAATATGCGTAAGTTGCCTAAGTTTTCAGTGGAGGATTATGATTACTGGAAGATCAGGATGAGGAAGAATCTCACATCAGTCCACTACAAGATGTGGTCAGTAATCACCGAAGGCCCAATCACCATCATGGCAGTCAACACTGCAAATGGTGATCCAGAAGTTCCAGTTGGAGAACTTACCCCCAAGCCGATGAAGGACCTCACTCCAGAAGAAATGAAGCAGTCAAATCTTGACAGCATTGCTCAAGATTACATCATGCAAACTCTTCCAAATGAGTACATTGCAAAAGTAATCAATTGTGAAACAGCTAAGGATATGTGGGATGCTCTAGCACTCCTCTGTGAAGGAACCGAGCTGATTAAGGAGAGCAAGCTGACAACAGCAGTCAAGAAGTTTGAGCACTTCAAGATGCAACCAGAAGAGTGTATTGATCAACTAGACAATAGATTTACCAAGATCATCAATGAGATAGAATCTCTGGGCAAGAAATATACAAATAGAGAGAAAAATCTAAAGATCTTAGACTCTCTAACCAAGAAATGGAGACTCAAGAAGACCATCATCAAAGATACTCAAGATATCAAGGAGTGGTCTGCACAGACTCTATTTCAGAACCTAAAAGCTCATGAATATGATCTTGAAAGAGAAGAAAACTCAGGAAGTGTTGAACCTACTGCAACCCCATCTACTTCCAAGACTGTAGCTTTCAAGGCAGCAAATACAAAAGCTGCAAGCACCTCATCTGGCAAAACCTCTCTGAAAACAGAAGACTTTGAAGGATCAGACATGAGTCTGAAAGAGCAAATGGCCCTTATGATCAAAAGATTCGAAAGGATGAACACTCTCAACAGCAAATATAGAAAATTCTATAGAAACTAAAAAGATAGAAGAGCCAGTTCACCCTCTAGAGGCTCCAGAGAAAGAACACCGGAAAGATATCCTAGAAAGGATATGGAGTCATCTGACAGTCGAGGCTCCAGAAGAAGAGATGCCACTCCTCCAAGGAAAGGCAGTTCAAATCAAAAACCTGGAGCATGCTTCAATTGTCGCAAACCAGGACATTATGTCTATGAATGCCCTGAGCTGGATGACAAAGAAGAAAGAAGGCCAAGAAGAGACAGAAGAAATTCAGATAAGCAAGCAATGGTGACTGAAGAATCTGAATATCAAAGTGATGAACTTCCTACATCACCAGACTGTCAAATCTACTCAGATGATTCAGATGATCTAGCTATGATGGCCATAGGAGAAAATGAGGAAATGAGGGACCTATACAGGAAAGGAGGTCTAGTAGGAGAAATATGGTACATAGATAGTGGATGCTCAACCCATATGACTGGAACCAAAGACCTGCTGACCAACTACACAGAAAAGAAAGGTCCAAAAGTCTTCTTTGGTGATAACGCGCACGGTAACACAAAAGGATATGGCACCCTTCAAAATGGTGACATTAAGGTACATGATGTATCATATGTAGAAGGTTTAAAGTTTAATTTATTATCTGTTTCTCATTTTTGTGACACCGGTTATTCAGTAAAATGCTCTAAAGATGAGTGTCTCATAAGTGATAAAAGAACAAAACAAAACCTTCTAACAGGATCTAGAAAATGAAGTATGTATCTTGCAAATTGGAACAGCTGTCCTAAGAATACATGTCTGCTTGTGAAGAGCCCTAAAGATATCAGCTGGCTATGGCACAAACGTCTTAGTCATCTGAACTTTAAGACTATGCACAAGTTAGCAAGGGAATCCTTAGTTAATGGTCTGCCTAATGAACTCTACTGTAAAGATCAGGTCTGTGATGCATGTCAACAAGGAAAGCAAACAAAGGTCTCTTTCAAGACTAAGAAGACAGCATCAACCAGCATAGCTCTTGAATTGCTTCACATGGATCTATTTGGACCAGTCACTCCAACTACACTTACAGGGAGGAAGTATACTCTCATTGTTGTAGATGACTACTCCAAGTTTACTTGGGTTGTCTTCCTATACAAGAAGAGTGAAACTCAGCAGAAGCTTCTTGAACTATTAAAGAGGATCCAAGTAGAGAAATGAGAACCTATTGTGAAAATTAGAAGTGACAAAGGCACTGAATTTATTAACTCTTATATTATTGCCTATTGTACTTCTAATGGTATCCAGCATGAGACAAGTGCAACAAGAACACCACAACAAAATGGTGTAGCTGAAAGAAGAGTCAGAACGCTCAAAGAAGCTGCAAGAACACTCCTTGCTGAATTCTCCACTCCTAAGAAGCTTTGGGCAGAAGCTATCAACACAGCTTGTCACACTCAAAACAGGTCAGGTATTCACAAAATCCATGAGAAAACCCCATATGAACTGTGGAAAGGAAGAAAACCTAGAGTATCTTACTTTCATATATTTGGTTGTAAGTGTTTCATTCACAACAATGGGAAAAGTAAGTTGAATGCTTTTGATGCCAAAGCAGATGAGGGGATATTCTTGGGATACTCCTCAACTAGCAAAGCATTTAGAGTATTCAACAAACGAACCCTTCTTGTGGAAGAAACACCTCATGTTGTTTTTTATGAATCTTGTGAAAAGAGTGCAGTAGAAACAGACTCAGTTGTAGATCAGATGAAGAAACTAGTGATCAAGACCAGGTTTGATGAGTTTATTGAAGTCAATGAACCATTTTCTGAAGAACCAGAGGAGGATAAACAACACAGACCAGTCACTAGATCTCAAACTCAAGCTGAGCAAGCTGTCCATAATCAAGATGCAACAATCCCAAATGCAAGGGGGAATGATCTCTTTGACACACGAGATACAGATGATGATCGACCTAATCAAGTCAACCCTCCTGATGGCACTAGAACAGATGAGAATCCAAGCTCATCTAATGCAGATACTCCTGTGAGACATACATGGAGAAACAACCATCCATCAAACCTCATCTTAGGAGGAGCAGACTCAGTTGTCAAGACCAGAAGACAACTGAATCAGAACCCCCAATCATCTATGTTCTGCTGGTGTGCTTTCTTGTCCAACATTGAACCAGCTGACATAGAAGAAGCAATGACAGATAGCAATTGGATCACTGCTATGCAAGAAGAATTAAACCAATTCGAAAGAAATGAAGTATGGGAATTGGTAGATCGTCCTGAAAACCACAATGTAGTAGGAACAAAGTGGGTATTCAAGAATAAAAAGGACGAAAATGATGTGATAACTAGAAATAAAGCAAGGCTAGTTGCAAAAGGATACTCACAATCTGAAGGAATTGACTATGATGAAACCTTTGCTCCAGTAGCCAGATTAGAAACCATTCGACTGTTTCTAGCTTATGCATCATATATGGGCTTCAAGGTATATCAAATGGACGTCAAGAGTGCTTTTCTGAATGGTATTCTGGTAGAAGAAGTGTATGTAGAGCAGCCTCCAGGATTTGAAAAAGGAGATCAAGTATATCGTCTGAAGAAGGCTCTCTATGGTCTGAAGCAAGCTCCCAGGGCCTGGTATGACACATTGTCACAATTCCTACTTGACAATGGGTACACAAAAGGCAATGTTGACAGAACACTTTTCAGAATACAAGAAGGAGAAGACATTCTAATGGTGCAAATATATGTAGATGACATTATATTTGGTTCACCCAATCAAGATATGTGCAAGAAGTTCTCTGAACTCATGCAAGGAAAATTCGAAATGAGTATGATGGGTGAGATGAATTATTTCCTAGGACTCCAAGTCAAACAGAGTACAGAAGGGATCTTCATCAATCAGTCCAAGTACACCAAAAGCCTATTAGAAAGATTCAAAGCTCTACAAACCAAGACTGCAAGGATTCCAATGACGACATCTTTCAAAATGGAACCAGATGAGTCTGGAAAGGCAGTTGATCAAGCTGAATATAGAGCACTTATTGGATCTCTACTATATCTTACAGCTAGCAGACCAGACATAACATTTGCTGTAGGATTATGTGCTAGGTTTCAAGCAAACCCAAAGCAGAGTCATCTGGAAGCAGCAAGGAAAATCCTCAAGTACCTAAAAGGAACAGTCAATCTAGGACTATGGTACCCTGCTGATGACAATCTAGAGTTGAGTGGTTACTCTGACTCAGACTATGGAGGATGTAGAATTGATAGGAAATCCACATCTGGAACCTGTCAATTCCTAGGCAACAAGTTGATATCATGGTTCTCAAAGAAGCAAACTTCAGTTGCAACCTCCACCACTAAAGCAGAATATATGGCAGCTGGAAGTTGTTGTAGTCAGCTGCTCTGGCTAGTTCAACAACTCAAGGATTACAATGTAGAGGCAAGAGAAGTTCCTATCTACTGTGACAGCAGCAGCGCCATTGCCATCACTCAAAATCCAGTCCTTCACACAAGATGCAAGCATGTCGACATTCGACATCATTTTATAAGAGACCACCTTGAAAAGAAGGACATCAAGATGGAGAAAATTCACACAGATATCCAAAGAGCAGACATCTTGACTAAGCCCCTAGCTGAAGCAAGATTCAAGACCCTATGTTATAGCTTAGGACTCTTGGATCCAAGCACATGAAGAGCACAAGATCAGACTTTCAAGGAAAATCAGCAGACTTTTCGATGAAATCAGACGACCTCACTCTGCTGATAAGAAGACTTTATTTTTAGAGCATAATGACTATCTTTGATCATGTAATTCATTCTAGATTCATTCATGAATGTAATTAAAGAAATTGGCCTATATAAGGAATGCAATTCACTTATAGAAAACGGCCTTGATGATCAATTCTTGCCACAAAATTAGTCACAACGGCTATTTTTGGTATGATGTCATTAATACTTAATTACCATATTGCCAGCAAATCAACAGTTGCCAAATGGCAAATTCAGCCGGTAAATTTAAGGAATGGCCCGGATTCAAAGAAGGAAAATCTTGGGCACTACTCCACATTAAAATCTAATCTGACCGTTAGATCAAGTTCTTGCTGGAGTATATATACAACCCTTAAACCTCTTCCAAACTCCTTTCGCTCACAATACTCAATTACTCTCAAATCTCTCTCGTCCTGAAATATTCTTTCCAAAGCATTCCTACCCTCAATATTCAACATCCAGAATGGGAATCATCAAAATTTACGACGAGAAAACCAAGAGTACTGGCACCTTAGATGCTCAAAATGGTCTAAGGAAGGAAAACTTTTCACTGAGAATGCTCTGTTTTTCAAGGGCAAACATACACCTGCGAACAAGGAAATCCTTCTTCGCTGCATCAATCTCAACCTTCGTGATTTTCTGGAAGCAGCACCAATAAATGTTTATGAACAAGATGTGCTGACCTTCTATGCAAACGCAGTGATGATGGATTCTCATGTTGAAAGTGTCATGGGTGGACACAGGATCGAGATCTCAAGGGAGATCCTTCAAGAACTGTTCGACTTATCAAGGGGAGAGATAGACATCTCTACCTACATCATGGGAAGAGAAAAGGAGTATATGGAGATGTTTACTGATGGAAGGATCAAGGCTGGGGATACCTCTGGGCTCAAGAAATCCCAACTTGAACCTAAATTCCAAACCTTGATGGATATTGCAGGCAAGATGTTGGTTGGTAACACTTTTAGCCATGATGCTGTTACCACTCTAAAAGTTAGAGTTATGGCTGCAATTTGGGATCAGATTGATGGAGATTGGCAAGGGCTATTCTTGAATAGGATTGATCTTGAAGCCAAGAAGGTTACTTTGGACCTTCAATCAAGAGAATGGAAGGTCACATCTACAGTCAGCTTTGTCAACAAGCTGAGCATCATCCTTCCAGATATTCTCCCAAAGAAGTACAAGATGGGACCTCATAAGACCTTCCACACCTCCAAGTATTACTTGAGAAAGGAAGCTCTTGCAGAGGCAGCAAGGTTGAAAGAAGAGAAGAGGAAGCTGTTGGCTGAAGCATCTTCCAAAGAGTCTGCTCATGACTCTGCTGAAGAAGAAGAGGAGCCATCCAAAGAAGAGGCTCAGGAGAAGGCTGCTGAGGATGATGATGATGACAATCAGACCTTAGCACAAAGACGATTTCTAATCAGATCAGGACTCATCTCCCCATCTGATTCAGATGCCACTCCAACTGCCTTCCCCTTGAAGAAGGCAGGTACCTCTAATCCCTCTCTCACTTTTACTCCTTCTAAATTGTCGAAGGGTCAGAAGAGAAAGAAGAACAATTCTTCTTTCACTAAGAAAACCAAGAAATCCAGGCTCCCTACTCCCATGAGCATAGCCCCTATTACTTCCTTCCACCCTTCTGATGATTCAACCCTATCTGAACCCTCAAACACTGATATCCAAATCCCTGCTGATACTCACACAGCAGAGGAACAAGCCCAACATCAAACAACCCCAGAGCCACATTTGCCTACCCCTACTGATATTCAAATGACAGATGTCCAACCATCTACTGATCTTCAAGCAGAAATAGTCCCAGATCAGCAGGCTCAAAATCCTGCTGATGATCAGTCCACTGAAGATCAAGAAGATATCACTTCCCAAATCCTTGCTGATACTCACACAGCAGAGGAAACCATTCCAACCACTCAATCCCCTATCCTCACTACCCCATCTGCACCAGAAGACTTGGCACCAGCAGACCTGGATGAAGCAGGCCCCTCTCAACCTCAGTATAGCATGGTGCTCTATCCTATGTGCACAAGGGAGAAGATAATGAGGATGAAGATAGCAAACCTGCTCAAGTCTACTATTCCTGGTATTGATGAGGAATCAGTTCAGTTTGAACAAGTTCTCAGAGTCTGCACCTGGATTGAACTCAGGAGAGATGATGTAGATGACCTTATTGAGGTCATGGAGGGAATGGGAGGAAAAGCTAATTTTCTCGACTGGGAAATGGAGCAGAAAGAAGTTGCTCAAGTTAAATCTTTTGCTCAGCTGCTGCCAAAAGAGGCCCTTGCAGCAGTATGCCACAGGATTCTAGGAATTCCCACTGATGATACCTCTATCCCAGAAGGCACATCAGGTCAGCAGATAGCTGACACAGCAAAAGTGAATGACTCAGCTGCATCCGTCCCTGCGGAAGACTCGGTTGAACCAGCTGACAAAGCTGAGATTGAAAGAGAAGTAATCACTATTCCTGATCACTTCATGCGTAAGGATACTCTAACTCACTTCATTAATAAAGGAGACAATATCATGACCCACCTGGTTAAGGCCACTACCACATTCCTTGAAGAGTACCTTTCAGCTGAAGAAAGAGGCAAAACCCTGATTGTTCATCCAAAGCCTCAAGGCACTGCCTCAACTTCTACTTCAACAGCTGATTATACAGCAGACATATGCTCACAGGTCAAGGCTGCAATAGACCTGCATTTTGAGAAATGTTTAGGCCTACAACTTGGAAGATATGTTGAAAAGGCTGTTAAGGAGCAGAGAACTCATCTTCAAGACCAGATCATTGACATTGAAGACAAGTTTGGAGAGTCACTTCACGATCAGATAAGTGAGTATCTGACCAGCATTCTGAAGAAGGCAGGTGACACTTCCACCAGGTTTGCTGAACTCTACACTAATGAGGTCAACCGCATGGAAAACACCTACAAGAAAAGAATTGAAGATGCTGAAGCAAGAGCTACTGAAGGTCGAGCTCTTCTCCAATCAGCTACAACACAGAATGAGAAACTTCAGACTCAGCTGAAGGAGACAGCAACCAAATTGGAAGCACTTACAGCTAAACTTGAAGCTGCCTCCTCCTCCAACTCTCATGCTCAGATTCTAGACCACAGCATCACTCATCTGACCCATGTTGGCAAAGTCAATGCCATGGCTCTTCAACAGACTCTGAAAGTGGAGATTCTGAATGCCATGAAGCCTTTTGCGACTGCACTTGATGAAGCCAAAAAGGGGGAAGATGTATTGATAAAGGCTCTAGAGAAGGCTATTGCACAGCAAGCTGTGATGGTAGTATCTCAAGATGAGCTAAATGAAACCTTGGGTGGTTTAAAAATCAAAATCAAGAGCAGGCAAGACAAAGGCAAAGAAATTGCTCAAGAAGACACCCAAGCTCCCACTCAAGCTCCTGCTAAGAGTCTACAGATCACTGCCTCTGTAGAATAAGTTCCTGAGAAGAGGATGACAAGGAAAAGAAAGACAGATGAGCAAGCTCAGAAGTCAAGCAAGAAGTCAGCTCCAGTAGAGCCTACTGCAGAAGAGAAAGAGGCTTTAGAGCTGAAGAAAAGAAAAGAGCTTGAAGCTCAAGAGCTTAAGCAGAAGAAGCTAAAAGATGCGAAAGCAGTCAAAGCCAAATTTGACAGGAAAATAGCCAAACTCAGGAAAGCTCTCAAGGACAAAGCATTGAAAGAAAATGCTCTGGCACAGAAAGATAAGGTCCTGGTGTTTGATAGCAACTATGTGGATTATTTAGCCCTTCAAGATGAGCTACCAAGGTGGTACCCTCTGAAGAAGAAGTGGCAAATTCAACACCACATTGTAAGAAAATTTGGCCCTCTCCCAACCTATGAAGATGAATTCTTCCAGTTCAATCAGTTCATGAACATTGAAGATCAAGAGTTCTGGAAAGAAGTAGTCAAGACAGCCAAAGAACTTGACAACTGCAGAATCCTAACTCCAGAAGAACCTAAATGGGATCCTCCCACTCTGAGCTCCGGAAGGACAGACTGGATTGAAGTCAAAAGGATTCTAGAGAAAATCTATGAAGAGGAGAATGTTACAGACCTGCAGCACATGGAAGAAGTTCGAACTCGTCTGTACCTTGCTTTCCGCATCTGAAGATCAGAAGACCTGATGAAGACTACTTTCAAAGCTTTAAAGAAACTATCACTTGTAATCTGTAAAAGCTCTATATATAATCAAGTTTAGTTCTCTTTGCTTTCAATACAAACTCTCATTGTCTTCATTAGATACTTCAGTTTTTATGAAGTTTATAAACTCTTATCTTATTTACTAAGAGAATTTATCAAATATAGTTTTGGCTTCATCAAAAAGGGGGAAATTGTTGGGATGTAAATTCACCCTAAGCCCCACTTGATGTTAGAATAGTTTTTATGGCCAAAACACTTAGAGTTTATAAATGTAATAGGATCAGCTGACTTTGTATAGAACATCTTAGACTAGTCTTGTGTGATCAACTGTATAGATAACAGCTGATTAGCACAGTCCCGGCTTACATGCGCTCCCTCAAGATGAGAAGAGAAGAGTAGAAGACATGAAGACTAGCAGATCCTTGAAGGCCAGTTAAGTAAGGTGTTTGTATACCTACTTATCTGATGGAGTCTAAGATTGAAGATGGCCTAAAGCAGCACAAATAATTCATAGATCAGACGAGTGATTACTCGGCTGATATCAGAAGACAGAAGACCTAAGGCCAGAAGAGTAGTCAGAAGACTAGTAGTACAGATCAGAAGACTGTGTACTCTTCCAGGACTCGGCTGATTCCCAAAGTCATCTTGCAATTCAAATGAAGACCTACCTTATTTAGAAGATTGACATGATCCCAGGATTGGAGCAATCAAGCAGCTGGAATCAAGGAATCAAGCCAATATGGAAAGATTGTCCCAACAGCTAGTCAACTCCAACGGCTAGTTTCAAGCAATCACCATTATAAATACAAGAGGATGAGAAATCACAAGTAAGAGGTCACATCGAGAGAATTCAACAAGCTAAGCAAGCAATCAAGCAAAAGCCATACTGTTCTAAGAATTCTCCAAGAGCCCAGAAAATATTAGAATACTTTTAGCTCTTAAGTGATTTCTATCCAACCCATAAGAACCTGAAACCTGTTCATCTTGTATATCCATTGTTTTAGGCATAGTGGTTAAGCAATTTATAAGCTTGAACCATTAGTTGGATACACTTCAAAAACCCCAAACCCTCACCGAAAGGTTAAAGTTTTTGAACCCCTCAAAGTGCAAGTGGTTACAATCACTTGTGGAGACCGTAGCTGTTAGGACGGCTCAGATCTCAAAGTCCTATCCTTGGGACTATAAAGGTCAAGACCCTTGTAATTTGTGGTAAATTAAAGGGATTAAACATCACGTTAGGACGTGAGAGTGGACGTAGGATCGTATATCCGAACAACTATAAACCTGGTGTTATTTACCTTTCTGCACTTTACATTTCTGCCTCTACATATATTTTATATAGTGCATACTGTGTTTTCAACATCCTTCAACTAAGGCCACAACTTTCAAACCAGCATCAACTGAGTACTTTCATTAAGTAAAAACAAGTTAACACTTTCACAAGAAACAAAAGAACGAGTCTAATCAAGGCCTACTATAATTCTGCATATAATCTCTTCATTCAGATCACTATAGTCATCTGGACCAGCAGACTTGCAGTCCAGTTGACATAGCAATCAGAAGAGGTTCACCAACTCTCTTGAAAAAGTTTTAAAGTCTATTCACCCCTCCCCTCTAGACTTTAATCTCAGTCACTACTCGTTCAGGGACCAACAGTTATCTTAAAGAATTCACATTCAGAGATAGACAAGGCCCTCAGGGCCATAAGAGAAAAGACCCAGAGGGGAAGTCAGACGAGAACATGAGGGATCAGAAGAAGGATATGGTGCCTACAGATCAACCACCTCCCTTTCAGAAAAGGGGAACAATCCACATGATCATGGGAGGCCCTACGGATGGAGATTCCTTCAGACAGAGGAAAAAAAGTGTCAGATCATTGAAGACCGAGCGGAATATGGAACACCGAGAGATAGGGAGGATGACAGTGGTCCCTGATATTCATTTTGGACCAGAAGACGCAGGAGAACTCAGGGAAACTCATAATGACGATCTAGTTATTACTACGGACATTGCAAGATATGACGTAACACGAATCTTCATGGATACAGGCAGCTCAGCAGACATTATGTTTCTGGAGTGTTTAAAAAAGATGGAGCTGAACATAAAATTCAAGCCAGTAGAAACGGCTCTCTATGGATTTTCAGGGGGAGCCATCCAACCCCTTAGATCAGTACTATTGCAAGTAGGGCTAGGGACTGCCCCTAGTAGACGAGTACAAGTGATAGAATTTCTAATAGTAGATGTCCCATCCTCGTACAATGTGGTAATGGGAAGACCGAGCCTAAACATTTTCCAGGCAGTAATCTCCCCCTTTCACATGAAGATGAAGTTTCCCGCCTCGGGGGGGAGTAGGAGAGATATGTGGAGATCAATATCAAGCCAGAAAGTGATATGTAGAGTTAGTGAAAATGGCACACAAGGCCATGCTTCGAGGATTGGAGAGGTTTAAAGGCGGTCCCATCCTCGTACAAATGAATTTCGCTTCACAAAAAGGAGGGGGGAATGAACGCTCTCAACCGATGCATACTTGACAACTTAAAGGAGGTATCTTTGCACTTTTTATGTGAATTGAAATCGAAATATCGCTTGAAAGACATTTTTTTGACGATCTAGTGTTAAGTATTTCTGAAAAATCAGTTTGTAAAATAAGCATAAATTTAGCATGAGAACATGTGTTTAATTTGATAAAAAATGACTGTGTTAATATTTGCATTAAAAATCATTTCTTGACTATTGTGTTGAAAGGGTAAGTGAAATATATATTAAGACTTGCAGTAGTGTACATCTCTTAGCTATTATGCTGTGAAAAATATGATATATGAGGTAGCATGCATTGTCTTGGCTAATTGATTCATACTAATCTGATATTTGAATGAGACTCGTCGATATGATGAATTTGAGTGAGAAGAATAATTTATCTATGATAGATAGTGTTGGTCCTGAAAGGAGTATATAACAAGTGTATGGGGGGGTGGGAATACACTTGTATGCAAATCTTTTTCAAACTTAACCAAATATGACTTCAGCAAGGTTGTCCTGGACAACTCTGCTGAGATGTATAACTTCTTAAAGATAACCAATCCACTAAGTACTATTGAGTACTTAGTTGAATGACTATCTAAGTGAGTTATAAGTGCGGAATTAGTGGTTGGCCCTTTAGTTTAAACTCCTTTTAAATTCTGAAATCTCCTTAACAGTTTATCAAGTTCAGGGAACTTGTCCAAATCTTATTTTGCACAGTTTGGGTATATGTCTTTGAAAGATCAGTTTGTGTGCTGTGTTGTATGAATGTAAGTACTTGGAAGTAAAATAACACAAGAGTTTATAGTGGTTCAGAGACTCAAGCTCCTACATCCACTTTCCCTGATTTAACAGGATAATTCCTTCACTCTTGGAATTAACTTGTTTTATAGTGCCAAGGTGCACTTGATCAACCACACCACTCCTTGGTGCCTTGATCCTTAGGATGTCAAGAGTCCTAGTACCCTCAGTGTATAAGGATAGGATATCTCTCTAAGCTTTGTATGGATATATGTTGGGAATAAAATGAGAAGTTTTGATTAAGCTACCAAAACCCACCTGAGACATGTCAAATAGCTAAGTCATGAATTAAGTTATCATGTTCTATGAATGTTAGAACATGTAGATTTAAAGCTAGTAAGAAGTTGGAATGTTAGGCAGCTCTTAGATGATAAGATGCACAAAGTGAGGGGGAACACATGTTTTAGAGTCTACAAAGATCAAGTTCCCTCAAGGCTCAAGTTCTGACTGACCCCAAGTCTACTGAAGGACAACTATGTTGACTATGAATAAATTGATTATGGAACAACCTATCTGAAGGACAACTGAGAGGAATGCATCATCAAGACCTAGTCTACTGAAGCATACAAGTTCAGAAGAGTTGTCCAGCAAGATTGTCTCAGCACACTTGAATCAGAACAAGATTTGAAAAACAAGCCCAACTGTGCTGATGAGGTCAAGACCACTTATCTAATACCATGAATGCTCAAAGATCTATTCCAAGAAGTCATGAAAAAGGGAAAGAGCCAAGTCATCTGAAGAGCTAGAGACAAGTCTGGTGATAAGAAGAAGCTGCTGATCTTGATAAGCAGAGTTGACCAAGTGATAAGGAAAGTTGTCCTTATCCAAGGATCAATCATCAGAAGTCATGTCCATGTTTGACCAAGTGAATCTTGAAGTCAGACATTAAGAAGAGTGTTGCAAAGTGAAGACAGAGTAGTTACAACCGTTTATTTTCCAATCAAAGGAAATGTCACTATCAAAAATCTGTCTTCCAGTTGCAGAGTTCAAGGAAGACATTTATAGACATTTGAGGCTGTCTCTCCAACGGGCAAATCCCCAAATTTGTCTATAAATACAGAGGTGTGGAGAACATTTGATGGTATCTCAACAGAATCCAACTTGTATCAACAATTCTGAAGCTACATAGCTCATAAGCCCTTCAAAGCTTTCAAAGAGACTGTCTTAGTCTTCAAACACTTCATTCTAAGCTGAACCTTATTGTATATCCATACAAAGCTTAGAGAGATATCCTATTCTTATACACTAAACTTCATTGTAAGGGATATCTCATTAGTTGGAACCAAACTTCAACCCTTATACCTTTCAAGAAAGAAAGTTAGAAGGTTGTAGTAGTAGAAGTGGAAGGAACTGACTGTTGAGAAAAGAACAGTTCAGTTCTGAGTTGAGAAAGGGTACTAGGACTCTTGACATCCTAGGGATCAAGGCACCAAGGAGTGGTGTGGTTGATCAAGTGCACCTTGGCACTATAAAACAAGTTAATTCCAAGAGTGAAGGAATTATCCTGTTAAATCAGGGAAAGTGGATGTAGGAGCTTGAGTCTCTAAACCACTATAAACCTTTGTGTTGTTTTACTTTCAAGTACTTACATTCATTCAACACAGCACTCAAATTGGACTTTCAAAGATATATACATAAGACTGTGCAAAACAGATTTGGTCAAGTTCCCTGAAACTGGATTGATTGTTAAGGTGATTTCAGAACTAAAAAGGAGTTTAAACTAAAGGGCCAACCACTAATTCTGCACATATAACTCACTTAGATAGTCATTCAACTAATTACTCAATAGTACTTAGTAGATTGGTTATCTTTAAGAAGTTATACATCTCAGCTGAGTTGATCAGGACAACCTTGCTGAAGTCATATTTGGTTAAGTTAGAAGAAATTTGCATACAAGTGTATTCCCCCCCCCCCCCCAATACACTTATTATATACTCCTTTCAGGACCAACAAGTGGTATTAGAGAAGGGGTTCAAAGACCACTGCTTCTGAAAATCCATTTTGATTTTCAAAGACACATTTTTGTGTGGTCACTGAACTGATCTTTATCTGAAATCTATCATATTTGTAACTAACCCATCTTACTTGAGATATGGCCAACAACAATGTTGTTCCACATGATGTTGTTCAAGGAATCAACAACATGGCCACAGATCCAATCAGCCATATATCTCATCACAAACTGCCCATGTTCTCAATTGAGAACTATGACTTCTGGGAGATCAAAATGAGAGCTCATCTTGCACGCCTGCACAATGATATGCTGAGAGTGATCACAAGAGGACCTTTTGTGTTCACTCAAATCAATTCTAGGGTGACTGAAGAACAAAGAGCTGACATAAGGGAAGAAATTCCCAAGGATGAAGATGATCTCACCACTGAGGAGAAAATAAAAGATAATCTGAATTACCTTGCAATGAACACTCTCTACCAGACTATTCCAGATGCAGTAATGGGAAGAGTCTACCACTGCACAACAACCAAAGAAATTTGGGACACCCTTGCTGAAATGTGTGAGGGTACTGCCAAAATTAAGGAGAATAAGCTCCAAGTTGCTGTGCAGAAGTTTGAACAATTCACAATGGAGCCTGAAGAGTCAATTGATAAATTTGTTGGTAGATTCACAGATATCATGAATGAAATCAACTCATTGGGCAAGGTGTACTCAAAGAGAGAAGTTGCTCTTAAGATCCTGAGAAGTCTCACTCAAAAGTGGGATGTATACTCAGTAATGATGGAGAACACAAAGGATATCTCCACCATGCTCATGCAACAAATCTTCTCAGAACTTAAAGCCTATGAGTTTTACCTCAATAGAAGAAAGCCAGTTGAGGAATCTTCCTTACGAACCAAAGGAGTGGCATTCAAAGCTAAAACTGCTGAGCCAGAAATGCAGTCCACTCCTAGATCATCAAAGTCAGTCTCCAAGGCTGAAATGAAGGAAGAAATGGCCCTGATGGCCAGAAGGTTTGACAAGCTGAACTCAAGGTTTGGTAGATATAAGAAATTCTACCAAGATAACAAATTCAGGAGAAGGTACAACTCACCTGAAGCCCAGGCTGTGGACAAGAAGCTTGAGGAAAGAAGATCCGAGGACAAGTACTTTGATAGGAGAAAGTCCACCAGAGCTGAACCTTCATCATCTAGAAGGAGAGATGATCCAAAGAAAGATGATGATGAAGATCTGTGCTATAACTGCAAAAAGAAATGGCATTTCCAGTATGACTGTCCTGAACTCAGCTCAAAGGAGAGAAAGGAGAGGCAAGCAAAGAGAGACAGAAAATTCACCAATAGGAAAGCCATGATGGCTGGTGATAAGTCTGACATAAGGGAAGAAATTCCCAAGGATGAAGATGATCTCACCACTGAGGAGAAAATAAAAGATAATCTGAATTACCTTGCAATGAACACTCTTTACCAGACTATTCCAGATGCAGTAATGGGAAGAGTCTAACACTGCACAACAGCCAAAGAAATTTGGGACACCCTTGCTGAAATGTGTGAGGGTACTGCCAAAATTAAGGAGAATAAGCACCAAGTTGTTGTGTAGAAGTTTGAACAATTCACAATGGAGCCTGAAGAGTCCATTGATAAATTTGTTGGTAGATTCACAAATATCATGAATGAAATCAACTCATTGGGCAAGGTGTACTCAAAGAGAGAAGTTGCTCTTAAGATCCTGAGAAGTCTCACTCAAAAGTGGGATGTATACTCAGTAATGATGCAGAACACAAAAGATCTCTCCACCATGCCCATGCAACAAATCTTCTCAGAACTTAAAGCTTATGAGTTTGACCTCAATAGAAGAAAGCCATTTGAGGAATCTTCCTTACCAACCAAATTAGTGGCATTTAAAGCCAAAACTGCTGAGCCAGAAATGCAGTCCACTCCTAGATCATCAAAGTCAGTCTCCAAGGCTGAAATGAAGGAAGAAATGGCCCTGGTGGCTAAAAGGTTCGACAAGCTGAACACAAGGTTTGGTAGATACAAGAAATTCTACCAAGATAACAAATTCAGGAGAAGGTACAACTCACCTGAAGCCCAGGCTGAGGACAAGAAGCTTGAGGAAAGAAGATCAGAGGACAAGTACTCTGATAGGAGAAAGTCCACCAGAGCTGAACCTTCATCATCTAGAAGGAGAGATGATCCAAAGAAAGATGATGATGAAGATCTGTGCTATAACTGCAAAAAGAAAGGGCATTTCCAGTATGACTGCCCTGAACTCAGCTCAAAGGAGAGAAAGGAGAGGCAAGCAAAGAGAGACAAAAAATTCACCAATAGGAAAGCCATGATGGCTGGTGATAAGTCTGACACTGCTGAAAGCTTCAACTCCTCTGATGATAGGCTGTTCTCAAACAGTGATGATGATGATGTGTGCAACATGGCCATAGAGGATGATGACACTACAGAAAATCACACATTTCGTAACTAAATTTTTTGCGACGACACAAAAATCGTCACAATTTGTTACTTAAACGCGACAAAATTTATTTTTCGTCATTAAAGTACTACAAATTGTGACAAAATTAAAATTCGTCACCACATATAATTTTTTTAGTCACAAATTTGTATATTTCGTGACGATGTTAATAAATATGTCACAATAATAATATGTGACAATTCTAGTAATAAATGGTGATATTTTTTCTTGACGATGCTAAACTTTCGTCGCAATAATAATTGGTGACGGTTTTAATAATAATTGATGACGATATTCAACGTCATATAAAATATATTTTTATGACGATATTATTTTTCGTCATTAATAATTCGAGATATTTACTGACAAAATATTTTTGTCACAATAGTAATTGGTGACAATTTTAATAATAATTGATGACGCTATTCGACGTCATGAAAAATATGTTTTCATGACAATACTATTTTTCGTCATTAATTATTCGAGATATTTAGTGACAAAATATTTTCGTCACACTAATAATTGGTGACGATTTTCATAATAATTGATGACGACTTTCGACGTCATGAAACATATATTTTCATGAAAATACTATTTTTCGTCGTTAGTTATTCGAGAATTTAGTGACAAAATATTTTCGTTACACTAATAATTGGTGACGATTTTCATAATAATTGATGACGACATTCGATGTCATGAAACATATATTTTCATGACAATATTATTTTTCATCATTAATTATTCAAAATATTTAGTGGCAAAATGTTTTCGTCAGAAAATTAACCGGTGACGATTGTAATAATAATTGATGACGATATTCGACGTCACATAAACATATATTTTCATGACAATACTATTTTTTGTCATTAATTATTCAAGATATTTAGTAACAAAATATTTTCGTCACACTAATAATTGATGATGACGTTTAACGTCATGAAAAAATACGATATTATATTTCATCATTAATTTATTCAAAATATTTATTAACAATATATTTTCATCACAATAATAATTGATGACTATTTTAATAATAATTGATGACGATATTCAACGTCATAAAAACATATATTTTCATGACGATACTATTTTTCGCCATTAATTATTTTAAATATTTAGTGAAAATTTTATTGTCACTAATAATTGGTGACAATTTTAATAGGGAGGGGCTATCAACACCCCAAATTGTGTTGTTCCCACCCCATAAATTTTTGGACAAAAATAGACTTAATTGAATTTACTAAGATATCCTTTTAAATCATTTAAAAAATTGTTAAACAAACCCCTAATAAGAGTATTAAAGACTTGTTGTCTTCTCCTTCCCATCCATTTCAATCGACAAATGCTTCTCTCATAATTGACATTACACGACTTTTGCATCCTCCTTTAATCTCTCTCAGACTCGGCCCCGTATGTGTTCTAACACTCGCAAATATTCACAAGAGGAGAAAGGCGAAAAAAGGAACCCTAAGCCTAGGTCGCTGCTTGTTAAGCGCTGCGTCATGAAAGTAGGAAAACCATCCCTGCAACAGGCTTGCTGTGAAGAAGCATATAAATGAATTACTCTACATAAACCATCCCTGCAACAAACTCTTCTCCTTACCCTACATAATCATCTATCTTCTCCTATTATTTATTATCATTTGAAACTAAATTCTGCAAAAACCCAAATCATCTAAATTCTATAACAATCAAAGCATCTCTATAATTTTTTCTATGTTGATTTTTAAAAAAATTGACCGGAAAACCATTCCATCGCCGGTGACCATGGCGGCGGAGGAGGCCGTGACGGTGAGGTAGTCATCGACGATAATAGACTCAAATTTAGTGTCAAAGGTTAATATGCGATTTTTTTTTTTTGATTGACACAAAATATGCAAAGGATAGAAGTTTTGAAAAGAGTGTTCTCGGAGGGGAGGGAGTTGAGCAAGATGGCACACCAGGAGATATATATATATATATATTTTTTTTTTTTTTTAATTAAATATGCCTATATTTTAGGCTTAAATTTTACGGGGTGTGTATAGTAGTATTAATTAGTTAAGAAATGTAAATATTTTAAATTTTAAAATAAAAAGGATAGAAAAGGAATAAATTGGGGTATGTTTAGTAATTTAAATTGAATTTTAAATTTAAGTGGGGTGTGTATAACAATTGGGGTGGGAATAACATAATTTGGGGTGTTGATAGCCCCTCCCTTTTAATAAGGTGTTGCACATTGACACCCACCTTTCTTATAAATGAACTCATTTAATTTTTGTATATAAATTTATACTAATAAAAATGTCTAAACTACCCTTATTAAATAAATATATATACCCACCTTCTCTTATTGTGGATTTTTATTAATTCACTACAACAAAATGCATTTCTTGTAACAAATTCATCTGTATCCAAAATTTAAATGGTTACAAAAAGTTAATTTATTGTAAAAAAAATTTATATTCTTTACAAAAATTCATATTTTAAATAACTATAGTTACAAATGGTAAAAAGTTGGTTACAAATGTATCTGTCTTCTTATTTTGTTTTATTCATTATCTTTTTTAAAAATGCAGTTAATCTTACATATCTAACACATAGATTTCAACACTATGAAAACCATTCGAATTTACCATTAAAAAATACATTGTAATTTACTATTGGCTAAAAAAAAATCAATTATTTAAATGAAATGCCACCGATTTTTCATTAATTATTCCATTTAAAATTTCATTGACATTAAGCCCGTTTAAATGACTCCCTTGATAACTTTATAATTCTAACAAATTTTCAATAGACTAAGATAGGTTGAATTTTATTTATTTATTTATTATTATTAACTATTCTAATGAAATTTTCAACAATGTGATTCCAATAATTTAACAATATAAATCATTTCACTATAAGATTTGCTTAAATGATATAATTATTATTTATTTTTTATAATCAGTTATATTACTATCAATTTTATTTTTATTTAATATATATTATTTTGTTTATATAGGTTGTATGTTGGTTTATACGGAAGGAGTAATAACAAGCATGTACATACACATGCACCAAAAGTTGGATGTCATTCCATTTAGAGAGCCAAGAAAAATAATGCAAAGGTCAATGCAATTTCTTTCACTGGTCATTTTCTTCTATCCATCCCTCAACATATGTTATGGAGTGCAAAGAGTAGCCAAAAGTTCCAAGAAGATAACAAGAAAGCACAGTCAAGGCTGCACAATTCCAACTTCCAATTAATTTCGAAGTGTAGTTTCCACAACTGCCAACTAGGCCTATTGATACTAATCTGAAATACAAGGTAGGCCCAAAGACGAAAAAGCCCTCAACTAATAATAACAGAAAAAGAGAAGTAATTACACAAGTAAACCAACGCCCAGAATTCTGACTTAATCTCTAATACGTCGACGACGTTGGTATACACAACGTACGTACATGGCATTTCCTTGAACTACTCTCACATTCATTCTTTACAACCAAACAAAATCTGACTATATTTTACACTTTGTAACTATAATTAGATCAAATAATTAAACTCGTATTACAGGCACACTGAAAAATAGAAAAGAAATTTATACATTAAGAAAACAGGCCTTTTTCTTACCACATGAACAGGATGATAAAGCTCGAGGGTTTCAGTGAGGGCAACATGAAGATAATGCATCTTCTCCAGAGCTTCTTCACTCAATCTGTCTGAAAATTCTATAATATTTACCGCACCAATATACGCCTACTAAATAAATTGGCACCATCATATTCGATGAACAAATGTAGACTGCTTCATCATTATGCTACCAGCTAAAGATAAATCTGAGAGTTAAAGAACCTGGGACTGTAGCACGACTTCTAAGTTCCTTTGACAATGAAGCCACTTGCTCTTCTATTGGGACCTGGTCCGGGCAGATAAATAATAAAATATGAGATTCTGTAACAAATTAAAGCATGGGACAATGCAAGCTCATAAGAGAAAGTTAAAGAAAAACAAAATAAGATGTAAAACGCACAAAGTTCAACACGTATATTTGAACAATGTTAGATGCAGCCAAACACAAACATAAAAAGATGAATTGCGACAGAATACAAAGTAGACACCCTACTTTTCCTGTTACCAGGAGCCAAAGGAGGCCTTTAAGTAACGGTTCTCCTCCGGTCTTTGCTGCAGGTAACAACTTCTGACATTCAGGAATTGACAAACCCCAAAAGCGAATTCCCTAGGAAAAGTTAACAAACAAGCATATTAATGAGCAACAATCACATAACTCTAAAACTGCAACTCTACATGTGAAAAACTACAGATACTCATTTGATAAAAGGGTATACACCTCTTCTAGATCAAGCAATGAAGCTTCCCGCAATAATTATGTCATTCCACCAAGTACCTTCTGTGCATATCAAGATCACATTTCGTACTTAGAAGAAGGATCAGATTGCAATTAGTAATTGAACAACTTAAATCAATAAAACAGGGCATAAACAGTACTACCAGTCTAGCCGATAATATAAATTAATTGTTTTTGTCGGAGAGAAAGTACATGTTGTTCTAGAATCAATTCCTGCAACTGAGATCGTAGATTCTATATATAAAGAAGTCAAAAATACAAAAGTACAAGTACAATATCAACTTATTCGTTAAAAAAAGCTAGCAGAAATCATAAAAACAAAAGCAAGAAACAAAATAATCTTGATTTTTGAATTAAACTCGGAGAAGGAAAAATGAGAAAGGGCTCCGACGAGGAAATAAACGATTAATATCAGAGCTCTACTTCACTTAATAATTATATAAAAGGCTTAACATGAACTGTTTTAAGTTATTTTTAGCTTATTATTCATAAATAAGTTAGCATCTTCGCTACTATCACATTTTTTCCCTTTTGTTATACCTATGAAGATTAAAAGCATTCAAAATATTTTTCTGATAGTCTGATAGTGATACTACACAGAAGCAGGAAGCAACTCCGAGGAGGCAGCCGATGAGCAGCCCCACTCACTCCGGCGGTGCTCCAGGTTCATATAAATATTGTTCATTTCATCACTTAAGTCTGTCTCATGCTCCAGGTTCATATAAAAAAAGAAGGATGTCTGCTAGCTAGTAGCTACAACTAATCAGACACCAAAATAAATAAATTGTTTTTATAGAGATCTGGTAAAGGGACACTGTTAGTGGCTCAACACCATCCATTGTTAACTCATCTGCATTCTCTTCCTGAAAATACGTGAAGGTGGAAAGTATATCAAGCAAACTTTATATGGTGCACACTTGGACACAATGACGGCATTAGCCTATGGATCATCATAATTTAAAATAAAATAAAAAATTTGTCTCTCACATACAAAGAAGGTGCAATATTCCTAGAAAAGAAGTGCATAATGGGTCATGGGGAGCAATCATTCCAGAATTGAATCTATTTTTTAAAAACTATGGTGAACAATCGAAAAATAAGGAATGTGTTAAGCAGTGTCTCTGATAACATAATGTAATACTATAGTGTTTGGGATGCTAGGATTTTTCGAATTGAAATCCCATCATAATAGGAGATGTTTTCTACTGCAAACTCTTGTATGATCTCTTGTAACATCTTGGTTGATCGAAGATCAATAAAAGTTATTAGGCTCTCCCTGGTTGTAGATCAATTGGTCAAACCATGTAAAATTCTTGGTGTGTTCTTTCCATTTAAAGTTCAAATTAATTAGTTTACATTTTTTTGGTCATTGTTCATTGCTTGATATTTGTTTGTGAATTGATTTCCAATTATTAGGCTCTAAGATCATAACAAAACCCTCATAAGTATAGGTATAACATAAATACAATGGGCTCCATTCTATCTTTACACTTGAACACAACAAATTAGCAACCAATTTCCACTGCATATGAGATATTAAAATTTCACCTCGAAATAAAAACATTCCATTACTACTGTAAAAGTAGTCAAATCTAGCAATGCAAAACAATATATTATCCTAATGTAGTTAAAGGAAAAACAGTTACAACTCAGTAGATGCTAGAGGAAAGGCAGAGGAACACACACTATGAATGTGTGGTAAACTTAGTAATCAGGATTAATTGATAGTTATTAATAGTAAGCTCCATTGGAAAGTTTTATTAGCTGGATGAGTATGCAAAAAGGATATATGCAATGCACAAACTCTCTCTCTCTCTCTCTCTCTCTCTCTCTCTCTCTCTCTCTCTCTCTCTCTCTCTCTCACTCGAATACTTTACCATTAATCAAACTACAATTGAAACAAAATACAAAATCCATTATCCACATAATGCCATAACCACACACAATCATCATCCTTATAACTATTTACAGGGACAACAGATTAAAACTACCAAAATGCCAGTAACATCAACATACAATTACTCCAAAATGCTAAAATCACCAACCCCAATTCCCAGAATTAACTACGAATACGAAAATTCATTAATATACTACAAACAAGTTACTTACCATTATATTAATTGGATCTGCTGGCGGGACCACTGAATTAAATCAACGTCATATTTGAGAATCTTCGGCGCTGTCGTTCCGCCATGCGCTCTTCAACAGGTCCGCGTCGGTCGCTAATGTCGTATGCAGCAGAAAATCCCGAAATTTAGGAAACAATCTCGACCGGAAACCGTATAACAAAAATCAATAGATTTTGCCAACAGGTCGATCAAGAAATCAAACAAAAAAATTTTAGGAAAATGACAGAAGTCATGAAGAATCACAAACAAGAAAGAGGATTGTGTTTGGAACTAATATATGAAAACTTAATTAATGAATATAATGAAAGTATTCTATATCTTGGGGGAAAAGAAAGGAAATATATACTCTGCGAAACATCACGAGAATTGGAGGGAAGGTTACCGCCTTTTATTTTATATCAAGAAAAGATACCTAAAACTCCAAATGATGGAACAAAAGAAAAAGATAAATTACGACTGTAGACAACTTACAACTATTAATTTCACATTTCAATTAGTGGAACTGGATCATAAATCAGTAACATAATGAAAGCTGGTAAGGTAAAGGGGAAACCAGTCATGTGCTATTTAAAATATGTGACATAATATCTTCAGAATACTAGTTGCATTCTTTTGCACTGCAGTAATAAAGTAGACAGTGAACAAATATTCTTACACGATGAGCAGGAGGTGTGTAAGGAAGATGACAGGGTTCCATAAACGTATTAGGACCCATAAAATACATCCTATGTACAAGAACCTGAGTTTCATCTGCCTTGGCCCCACGAACCTACGAAAATGAAAGAAGATAAGGAGACCGTTGATCATCGTGATGCATGATTGAGTTTGCCCCACCCTATGAACATCTAGATTCAATAAATATTATTCTCAAAGTATTCAATATTAGACACAGGAACATGACCAAACAGAACAATTGAAAGGCCTTTATACGAACAAATGTATATATCAGATCCTCAAATGGTGTGTAGCACCTTGGTGTCGTGTACTTGTCAGATATACTGTTGGTCCCAAAGTTGAGTTAAGATTGATTAAGCTAGTAAAAGTCTAGAGGGGAGGGGTAAATAGACTTTTAAAAATCTTTCAAAATATCAGAATATGCAATGCGGAATTTAGTCTTCTTATGTACTGTACTGTGCTTACTCAGCTCAGATCAGTACTATCAGAACAATATGGGCCTTACTAGTTTATACTCAACTTTTTTTTAGATCTTTATCTTTGTTAATTCTTAATGTTCTTAGTTAAACAATTCAAACAAATATCAAACAGTAAAGTAAAGAACACAGAATTTTATAGTGGTTCGACAAATGTCTACATCCACTCTCACAACTCCATTTGTGAAGTTTTATTAACTCTTCCTTCTTGAGTTTCTTGTGGCTTAAAGTCCCAAGATTAAGACTGTGATCTTATCGATTATACCTCCAGGTATATCTTCGATCTACTAGTAATTTTACAAGTAACTAGCACACTTGTTTTACAAAATACAAACTTAAACTTGAAAAGTAAAACTTCTCTTTGAATAACCTTTGATTCTTCTCTTCAATTCAGCGGCTCTTCTCTTCTTTAATCTCCTTCAACTCTGTGAGTTCTTCTTGTGCTCTGTAGACTCTAGCTTGCTTGTGAATGTTTTTAAGATCAGTAGTCTTAGCAGTAGGAGATCACAAAGTATTTATAGAACTTAGTATGACAGTTAACAGTTTGTGAACTAACTCTCAACTAACTCTAAACTGTTTTTGTAACTTCTTCTTGTAACCGACTTTGTAACTTCCTTCAACTTTCAAGTCAGCATTTCTTCAATATATCTTCAGTTACACTTTAAACAAGCTTTCCAAACTTATTCTTCAATTTCAATAAATCAGCACAGTAACTTACTACTCTGATTTTTACTCTTCGGATTTTTACTCTTCTGAGTCAGTCAGCACAGTAACTAAAAACTGTTCAAAACTTCTTCAGATTTCTTCTAAGCTCTTCTTCAACTCTTCTTTGAAGTCTTCTTATTCTGAAGTAGTCTTCTGAGTCTTCATTAATCTTCTGATCTTCTTCTAATCTATTTCTAAACTACTGTTCTGAACTTTACATTGCTGAATACAAATAGAATACAACTTTACATATATAAAACCTAACTATACATCAACTGAACTATATACAGATGAGTATATCTAAGTCCTATACTATAAGCTGTCTATACAATACAAAACATCAGCTTAGTTCCTAACAGTTCATATATCAGATCAGTAAACAATAAGATCAGTAAACACCTAAGATCAGTAACCATATAAGATCAATAACTTTCATATAAGATCAGTAAGTATTCAAGATCAGTAACTCAGATCCAAATACATAAGATCACTAAAAATTATTCTCAGTTTACATACTCAGATCAGTAATCTTATTCCAAATGACTCAGTTAAGATCAGTAATTTTATTCTTAATATTACTAAATAAGATCAGTAAACTTATTTCAGTTAGCATTAAGATCAGTAATCTCAATTTAAGTTTCTCATCAAATGACTTAGTTAAGATGACTTAGAACCACATATATCACTAACTTTAAGTTGCTTTTGGCCATCAAAACATACTTTCATCATCTAGAACATTGTCTATAGGATTCATATCCCAACAATTTCCCCCTTTTTGATGAAGCCAAAACTACTTAAATGTTAATAAATCAGTAGTTAAGTATGTAGTCTATCATAACAGTTCATCAATTCAGAAATCATATCATATTCACAATCAGATCAGGTATTTCACATATTACACATACTAACAAAATATGAAATGATCACAAAATATAGAAATAAAGATTAAGGTTAAGAAATGTTATCTTCTGAGCTTGTCCTTCATCTTCATTCTGTATCTTCAGATTCTGAATGCAACATACATCCTTGCTTTGATATCCATCATATGTTGATGATCAGTTATTCATTCTTCTTTGATAATCTCAGCAATTATGTTGTTGATCTCCTTGTAATCAGGTTCTCCATTTTCCAGTCTTGGAGGTTCCCAATTTGGTTCTTCAGGACATAATATCTTTGTTCCAGCACGAGCAGCAACTTGTGCTATGTCTTCCCAGAACTCTTGATCAATGTTCAGCATGAACTCTTCAAAATCAATAAATTCAGCTTCTTTGCTCGAATGATCACCAAACTTCCTCACAATGAAGTTTGCAATCTGCCACTTCTTCTTCAAATTTTTCCAATGTTCCATATTCTCTGTTAGAACAATAAAATCCACAAAGTTTTCATCTTGAAAATCTTTGTCAAACTCTTTTCCTTCAGCTTTCCTTTGAGCTTTCAATTTCTTCTTCAAAGCAGCAACTTTGTTATCAAATCTTGTTTTTAAGAACTAGATATCCTTTTCTTTCTTCTTTTTCAGTTCTACTTCTTCAGCTTTCTTTCTCTTCAAAACATCAAGTTTTTCTTCCTCTTCTCTTGAAATTCCAACTTTCAATTTGCTCTTTGATCTGGTAAGTCTACCAGTTTCTTCTTCTTGTTGTTCTTCATCAGACAAGACTAACTTTCTCTTCTTCTGAATAGAACATTCAGCAATATCAGGTCTCTTCTCAACAATCTCTTGACCTTGTTATTTCTGTTGCTTCCTTAGTTTCAGCTTTTTATTCAGAATAGCAATTTCTTCTTTTAACTCATCCTGAATCACAACCAACTGAGCTTGTTCTGACTGAGTTTGCTCCATTACTTTCCTTGTCTTATCTTCCCCCTTTTTGGCTTCATCATGCCACTCTTTTAAGGAAGATATGTGTTGCTCCAGCTTCTTATGCAACACTTGAGACGGGTTCTTCTCTTGCAATCTATGAAGATCATAAATTTTGGACATTGTATGCTCCATTACCTTTTCATAAGAGTGTTCAGAATTCATCTTATTCATTCTGTCAGTAGCTTCATGAAACATCTTCACAGCATCTTCCAATTTTGCTTGAAGCTCTGCATTCTGCTTTTTTCAACATTTCAAAGTCAGAATTATCAGATTCCTTCTCAACAGGAACTGTTCTGATCTGTTCTTGCACATCCTCAAGAATAATAGGATCAGTAGAATGAATTGGAATGCTTTCCATCTCTTCAGCATTTAACTCTTGATTCTCCAAGGCTTCTGTTTCTTCAATAACAACAGTGTTCTCAAACACCTCTGTTGCATTGTCAACATCCTCATCAATTTCCATAAAATCTTTTTCAGCAGCATTCTCAGCTTCATCAACACCTTTCTCTTCACTTTCCACAAACAAATCTTCATCTGAATTAGGAGTTGCAATCTTTTCAACAGAATACTTGATACCTGTTAGCCTTTCAACAAGATGAGCTACAGATTCTGGAGTAACTAACTCAAGAAAAGAGTTAACACCAGCTGCTTGCATCTGCTCTGCTTCCCAATCATCAAAGATTGAAGCACCTCCCATACCTTCCATTATAGCCAAATTCTCCTTCAAAGTACTCCTCTTAAGATACACCCGTGTGCCTATCCTAAGGAGTTTCTCAAACTCAACTGAGCTCTCATCCAATCCAGGAAATTGTTTCAACAAAGCTATCCTCAAATCTATCCTGATTCTATCCTCTTTATCACAGATAGTGTACTCCATTAAATCAGCAGGTTTAGGAGCAATAAATTCAGGTTCAGGGGATGATGAAATGTCAATTGGTTCAGTAGAAGGTTCAAATTTATGTTCAGTAGAGTGATCATGAATCTGTGTTGGGGATTGATGTGGTGAAGGTTGATGTGAAGTTTGATGTTGAGGACTAGAAATTGGGGTAGGATAAAAATTAGTGTTCTGAGGGGATGAATGGGGAGTGTTCTGAGTCACAGAAAAATAGTGTTCTGATTGCCCAGAACATGAAGGTTGGGGGTTTTGGGTTTCAGTTTGGCTTGGTTCAGAGTTTGAAGGGGTAGGAGAGACAACAATTAACTTCCTCCTAGCACTTCTTGTCTTAGTTCTTTTATGCACAGCAATAGGACTAGGAACACTAACCTCTTGCTCTTCTGAGCTTGATTGCACCACAGTCTCCACAAATCTGACTGTTGGCTCTGAGGCAGCTGTAGCAGACCTTCCTCTCCTTGGTCTAATACTGCTCGGATCATGCCTTGTCTTCGATCTAACTTCAGGTTGATTGTCATCAGATCGGTACATTGAAGCTCCAGACTCTTGTGCTTCAAGTTCTTGAGGTTGTTCCAAAGGATTCTCTTGTTCAAAACGAACAGACTCCTTCTTCATCAAGAATTTCCCATGATGGAATTTCTTGGGATTACTCCAATACGACTTTTTAACCAGCTGAGGCAACAAGAAACTCAGCTTGCTTCCAAACCCTAATTTCGATTTAATCAAAAATTCCATAGTATCCTCATCGAACAAAACTTTTTCTTTCTCAATCAGCAGCCTTTCCAAGAAAAATCCTTGCCAATCACCTTGAACTCTGTCAATGATTGCAGCCATAATTCTAATCTTGGAACTTGATAAAGCATCCTGGCTATGATGTTGCCCTAACAAGCATTTTCCTGCTATGTCCATCAAAAACTGCAGACCAGTAGGAAGAACATCCTTCTTCAGATTAGTCAAGGACTCTGTTTCAACTCCTGACCACCTTCCTACACATTCTTTCTCCTCTCCAGCTTTATAATTCATGATGTCTACTGGACCTTGAGGCAAATCCAACATCACTTCTAGGATTTCCCTTGTGATAGTGACCTTATGCCCAGAAAGCATGGAGTGAACACCATTGCTATCTCCTTTGAGCTGTAAATAAAATTCCATTGCCTCCGGTTCATAGACATTGAGTGGAGATGATTCCAGAAATTTCCTCAGCCCACACTCCTCGCACATTGTCAGAATCGCCTGATTTTCAGCATTGTGTCGGCCATTGAAATAGACAGCATTTTCTACAAAAATGCCCTTTTCGCGAACCCAGAATTTTGAATCAAAAGTTCTTGCAACTTCGTTAGTTTCACTAATAATATTGATAGTTGCCATTTGTAAAATTTTGTAGAAACCAGATTTTTCAGTAGTTATGAAGTTATGAGATTTCCAGAAATGAACTCGTAAGAAAGACGATGAAGAGTGATCGTTTTTGTCAAATTCAAAACCAATCTAGGGCTAGGATTGAATTAGATTATCACAACGAATGGTTGGGATTAAGTCTCGAAATTCGAGTTTAACAAGAACTGTTCATATTCTAGTACAATTCTTAATTTTTGAGCCAATATGTGTTTAATAAATACACCACTGTTTTTAGGTTAGAAATAGAGGAGTGTACAAATCTTCTCTATTAGTAATCTAAAATTTGAACAATTTTTGACTTAGAGAATTCTAAACCAAAAGACTGTTCTGATGCAAATCAGCACAGTAGTTTCCAAAACTATTTCTCTTCATTTTCTTACTAGTATATAAGGAAAATTTCACTTATCTGGATCAGCTGAGTACTGTGATCAGCTGAGTAACCTTTTTAGAAATCAGATCAGTAGATGAATCAGCACAGTAGATTTCAGATTAGTAGATGGGTCAGCACAGTAATCCTCAGATCAGTATCCAAATTTCCTGATTTCATCTTTTTAATATCAACACAGTAATCCTCAGATCAGTACTGTGTCAGATCAGTAGATTTCTGTAGACAGATTAGTAGTAAACATATCTTTTTGTAGACAGATTAGTCAGTAATCAGATTAGTTCTGTAGAATAACTGAATTGTAATCAGATTAGTACTGTAGACAAAGAAACTTTGTAATCAGTACAGTTCTGTAGACAAGTCAATTCATTAATCAGAATAAATTTGTAGACTGCTATAGTCTGTAATCAGATCAGATTAGTAGACTTTTCAAATCTGTAATCAGATCAGTTCCCCCTTCAGTGGAGAATTCCTCTTCTGTGCCTGTTTCACCTTGGTAAAAGTGTTAGTTCATGAGATATAAGTGTAAAACAGTACAGATTAGTAACAATATGTTTTAATTTAATGATCACATCAAGGTTTATGCTAAAGTGACTTAGTGATCTGAGTCAACAAAAGGATCTTTAAGAAATCACAGATTCCCCCTTAATGTATGTTCTCAGTGTCCCTCAGCTTTACCAGCTTCCTCATTGGGATGAAGGTCACTTTAGTAACCTTGTTACCTGTTTTAAGTCTAGTGATCTGACATAGGGTTGTCTCTTCTGAGTTTTAGGCATTTGATGTACTGCTCTTAGTTTCTGCTTTGTCTTCCTCTTGGTATAAGATCAGTACCTGAAATGTTAGTACATATCTCTATACACATGTAATTTAGGTACCCACTATTTATTGGGGTCCTTGAGTGTTAGTAGCAGTAAGAGGCACCCAAATAAACATTGAAGTTTTGAATAAATGAGACCTCTTTAGTTTTCTTCCATATTTATCACAAAACAGTACTTTATTAATCATTTCAGAACTATCAGCAGACTTAGGATCTATTTTTCTGAGATAGCCTTTCCTTGGTTCTATCCCTTTTTCAGTAAGATCAGTATGTCTGTAATAGTTTGAATATGGTCTAAAAGCATGTGGACCATACGGCTTATAGATGCGTTTTGGTCTTTCCTCACCAATGATATTGTAAGATAAAGGAGGAGGATAAAGAACAGGTTTGTTATGATAATGAGGCACAAATCTCCTAGGTTTAGTTGAATACAGCTGAGACTGCCTTAGGAAAGGAGGTCTAGGCTGTTCCCAACTTGCTTGTGCTTGTCTTGACCTACTGTTCTGAGTTTGTCTCTTCTGATTCCAGGACTGATCTGATCTGGTCAAAGGAGTATAACTCTTCTGGTATGGTCTTGACTGTACTGGTCTTAATACATTCTTCATTTTACCATTCTTGGTAGTAGGAGGGATGTATTTAGACTGTACTTTGAGTTTTGGATCATCATCATAAGTCATAGGTTCTTTTCCTTTATCTAGTTGCAAAGAACTTGAACTAGCTCCATTAGTGTTCTTAAATTCTGAAGTAGAGGAACTAGGCAGATCAGTACCTATTCCACTTTTATCATTTGGAGCTATATATCTGTCTGAGATAGTTTGATTAATCTTAGTAGAGTTAATCATCCCAGATAGCTTTCGATCTAGGCTCACTACTTCATTTTCTAAGAATCTATTGCGCTCTTCAATTTTTTCACACTTAATCTTTAAATCATTGAATCCATTAGTCTCTTTGGCTTGAGTTTTAAGCATACCCTGATATAGTTTGTCAATGGATGCATACTTTTCTTGGAGTTGGGACAACTCTTCTGATAGCCTTGCATTTATGACAACTATATTAGGATCTACTTTTGACTGAGCTTCTTTCAGATTAATGATTTCTTGCTTTAAAGATATATTCTCATCACTAATTTCAATGAATGCTTTGTTAGTTTGTAGAAGGTCTTCTTCAGTCACTCCTTGGGAATGATGAAGACTACTTCCTACACTGCTAACAGCAGCATCACTTTCATCAGTGTCAGAATTGTTACAAGATTGAAAAGAGTTAGCAGATGATACCTCATCATTTATTTTGGCCATCATTACCAGTCCATCATCTGCTATGAAGGCTTCATCTTCTTTGCTAGAGGGGTAGTCAGATGAAGACGATGGTAACTCTTCTGATTCCGAATCAGAGTCATTGTAAGCCATCATTGCCTTCTTACCCTTGGCATATTTTCGATCTCTTCTGGCTTTCCTTTCTTCTCGATCTTCAGAACTCAGATCAGGACATTCATAAGCATAATGACCTGGCTTATCACAATTATAGCAAACAGGATTGTTAGAAGTTCTTTTAGGAGGAGAATGTTTTCTGTTCCTGTCATGCTTGTCAATTGAGTTCCTGTCTTTCTTATCAGAATACTTTCTATCTCTCTTTTCAGATGAGTTCCTATCTCTCCTGTTCTCATTAGAGATCTCATCCCTTCTTTCAGAAGAGTTTTGATCCCTTCTGTTCACAGAAGAGTCCCTGTTATTAGAACCCTTAGTTTCCTTATAGAATCTCTTGTACCTACCATATCTCTTATTCAGTTTATCAAATCTTTTGATCATAAGGCTCATCTGATCTTTCAGACTAAGATCAGAACTATCTAGTTCATCTTTTATGCTTGAGGCCTTAGACTTAGATGATCTAGACCCCTTAGAGGTAGAGGCTTTAAAAGCTATGTCCTTAGAGGCATCCTTATCCTTATGAATCACAGTAATAGGATCTTCTTCATCTAACTCAAACTCATGTGCCTTAAGTGTTTGGAACATAGTTTCTGCTGGCCAAGAATAAATGTCTTGTGTGGTTTTAATGATCATCTTGACCATTTTCCACCTTTCATCCAAGTCTTTCAAGATTCTCAGGTTAACTTCTCTGTCAGTATAAGTCTTTCCTAATACATCAAGATCATTCATAATTTTGGTAAATCGAGTATCCAACTCATCAATTGATTCTCCTGGCTTCATCTTAAATGATTCAAACCTTTGGACAGCAGTGGATAACTTGCTCTCTTTGATCAGTGTAGTACCTTCACAAAGAATAGCCAATTTGTCCCACATTTGTTTTGCAGTCTTACATTTTAGTACTTTACCCAGATACTCATTTGGTAAGGTATGTAAAATGTAGTTCTTGGCAAGACTGTCCAAATTGTTTTGTTTCATTTCTTCTGAAGTCAGTTCTGACCTTAGTTTAGGGACCAGTGCTCCAACTGGTTTAGATGGATCCAGAACAGCAGTGTTTTCCACCATGATGACAATTGGTCCTTCAGTCACCACAGACACCATTAGATCATGGGTTGAGCTAAAGATGGCCTCCATCCTAAGCTTCCAGTAGTCATAATCTGCAATCTTGAACTTAGGCAGTTTGTTCACATTAGTGTCATCCATGTTTGATTAGACAAATAGGATCAGTATTATAGCAGATAGATTTCAAGTATTCAGATAGTGACAGATATCAAGAAAGAGTAGCAAGATCAGTAAGATTCCCTCAAGATCTGCAAGGTTTTCAAGAAACAGCAGTCCAAAGAACTACTGCTTTGATACCACTTGTTGGTCCCAAAGTTGAGTTAAGATTGATTAAGCTAGTAAAAGTCTAGAGGGGAGGGGTGAATAGACTTTTAAAAATCTTTCAAAATATCAGAATATGCAATGCGGAATTTAGTCTTCTTATGTACTGTACTGTGCTTACTCAGCTCAGATCAGTACTATCAGAACAATATGGGCCTTACTAGTTTATACTCAACTTTTCTTTAGATCTTTATCTTTGTTAATTCTTAATGTTCTTAGTTAAACAATTAAAACAAATATCAAACAGTAAAGTAAAGAACACAGAATTTTATAGTGGTTCGACAAATGTCTACATCCACTCTCACAACTCCAGTTGTGAAGTTTTATTAACTCTTCCTTCTTGAGTTTCTTGTGGCTTAAAGTCCCAAGATTAAGACTGTGATCTTATCGATTATACCTCCAGGTATATCTTCGATCTACTAGTAATTTTACAAGTAACTAGCACACTTGTTTTACAAAATACAAACTTTAACTTGAAAAGTAAAACTTCTCTTTGAATAGCCTTTGATTCTTCTCTTCAATTCAGCTGCTCTTCTCTTCTTTAATCTCCTTCAACTCTGTGAGTTCTTCTTGTGCTCTGTAGACTTTAGCTTGCTTGTGAATGTTTTTAAGATCAGTAGTCTTAGCAGTAGGAGATCACACAGTATTTATAGAACTTAGTATGACAGTTAGCAGTTTGTGAACTAACTCTAAACTGTTTTTGTAACTTCTTCTTGTAACCGACTTTGTAACTTCCTTCAACTTCCAAGTCAGCATTTCTTCAATATATCTTCAGTTACACTTTAAACAAGCTTTCCAAACTTATTCTTCAATTTCAATAAATCAGCACAGTAACTTACTACTCTGATTTTTACTCTTCGGATTTTTACTCTTCTGAGTCAGTCAGCACAGTAACTAAAAACTGTTCAAAACTTCTTCAGATTTCTTCTAAGCTCTTCTTCAACTCTTCTTTGAAGTCTTCTTATTCTGAAGTAGTCTTCTGAGTCTTCATTAATCTTCTGATCTTCTTCTAATCTATTTCTAAACTACTGTTCTGAACTTTACATTGCTGAATACAAATAGAATACAACTTTACATATATAAAACCTAACTATACATCAACTGAACTATATACAGATGAGTATATCTAAGTCCTATACTATAAGCTGTCTATACAATAAAAAACATCAGCTTAGTTCCTAACAGTTCATATATCAGATCAGTAAACAATAAGATCAGTAAACACCTAAGATCAGTAACCATATAAGATCAATAACTTTCATATAAGATCAGTAAGTATTCAAGATCAGTAACTCAGATCCAAATACATAAGATCACTAAAAATTATTCTCAGTTTCCATACTCAGATCAGTAATCTTATTCCAAATGACTCAGTTAAGATCAGTAATTTTATTCTTAATATTACTAAATAAGATCAGTAAACTTATTTCAGTTAGCATTAAGATCAGTAATCTCAATTTAAGTTTCTCATCAAATGACTTAGTTAAGATGACTTAGAACCACATATATCACTAACTTTAAGTTGCTTTTGGCCATCAAAACATACTTTCATCATCTAGAACATTATCTATAGGATTCATATCCCAACATATACATTTATACGAACAACTTGAATGGGTCACTCCACTTGCAGCAACCAGGCCCATATAAGAGATCTGGTAGATTTAGTTAATCTTTATGAACTATAAAATCAAGATTTACTAACTAAAAACTATCATCATATTAGTCAGCATACCTCTTACCTATACAAACTTAGCACGAATAGGAAGGTTCTCTAGAGAACAATGCTTGCAAAGACTCGTATCAAACCCTTCATCATCATTATACGTTTCAACAGGGCATTCCTAATGCAGACCAGGTATAAAGATGTTAAGAAAACCATGATATCAAAACCATAAGTAATGCATACATCATCAATCAGCTGACCATTTAGAATGGTATACTAACATCCCTAGTTAAGCATGAATGCAGCCATACATCACCAATTGATTATGTCCTAAATAATTGAGTGAGAATGATATGCACTTTTTGTCACTTGTAAGGTGAAATAAATTTTAATAATATTACAGGGACACTAATTATCAACAAAATACAGTTGTGATTAATTACAACAAAATCGAATGCATTTATAGATATCAAAACCAACACAATCAAATGAGCGTCGTCCTCAATTAAAATTATGGCCAAATTTACAAACAATAATGAATTATGGACAAATTTATAGAAAATTAAACCCAACACAATCAAAGGTGTAGAAACTTACCTCTCGATTTTTTACAGCAGGACGACGGCGAAGATCTTGCGACGAGGTGAGGAAGGGGACGGGCGGGCTGCTGGTGACTGGTCGTTGCATGCAATCGTGCGACGCCGACGACAGAGGGTGGAGAAAGGGGGTTGTGCGCGTCGCGTGTGGCCGGGCGGTTGGATGGAGACTATGGGCGCGAAGCCGACGACAATGTGCCTCTAGCGGCGGCGCTAGAGCGAAGGGGCAAGCGGTTGAGTTATTGGATTTTTTCGATCTCACAAAATGAAGGGGTGGGCAGTGGTTAATTATGATTTTTTTTAAAGAGGTGATCTATTTTAGCGCAATATCTGGGATTTAGCTCAATAAAAATTTTGAAGAACGCGGCTGGGCGAGTTAAAGACACGCGCAGATGTAGGGGCGATTCACTTCTGGAAGGTGCGATTTTACCTCGAAAAGGTGCGATTTTCTCCATTGGGTTAAGCAAGGAATGATGGTTGCCTAAGAACGTGTTATAGGGAGTAATTATCATGGGGAGGAGGAGTATACGCCTTAAATGTGTCGGAAAATTGTCAAATGGCTTCATTACCCGTGCGATTTACGTGATCTGGTAGCCGAAATCTGCAGGTATTTTATCTTCCCAAGACGCCTCTTCGTCTGGGTTGGCTTAATCAAGATTTTCTTAATCATTTTCTGATTTTTGGGGAAATACTTATCGCCGATTGGGCATTGCGGCGGTTAGATGGAGTATAAATCCGATGTTGGGGGAGAGGCGAAAATCACTCAAACCCTAATTTTCCTTTCTTTTATCTGGTTATTTGCAATGGCTGAAAACCTAAATGAACCCCTGAGAAGTGTGCGACTTTCCGATGTGGAGGATGCTAATCTCCATGTTGAGGAAAATGAACTGGCGATTCCAAGGCACGCTCTTCTTGGTCATTTCACTCTGCGCAGGCCAATGGGGTTGATTGAGACGCTAAACTCTCTGAAACGTATCTGGAAAGTGGAAGGTCAGGTGAGGATCGTGCTACTAGCTGATGGGTACTTTATGCTGGAGTTTGAGAGAGAGGCCGACTCAAACAAAGCTTTCTATAGGCAGTCGTGGATCGTCAACGGGCCTATGCTGGTTTTATCCAAACTTGAAGGAGCGGAGCAGCCAAGAGATCTGGTGATCAATATGATCCCTTTTTGGATTCAAATCCATGGCCTTCCCATCTACAGCATGACTCGCCAGATCGCATTCAAACTAGGTGAAACGTTGGAAGATGTCATTGATCTGGATTGTCCACAAGGGGAGACGGCTTGGGGGAGATGTCTCCGGGTGAGGGTGCTTCTGGACCTTCATCGACCACTCAACCGAAGCACTAAACTTACCATCCATGGTGAAGCTATCTTGTTAGCTCTGAGGTATGAAAAACTTGGGGAATTTTATTATCAGTGTGGGGAGCTTACTCATATTGAAAATGACTGTATTGAGAGATATCGGGAGGAGGGGCAGCGTAGTATGGCACAAAAGAAATTTCCACTATGGCTCCGGGCGGAAGGTCAGAAGGGGCTCTCTCAAGATCAGTTTGATTTCTTGAAGAGCCTCACTACAGCTCATACTCCTGTACAGGAGCAGCCACAGCGTGAGGAAAGGAATGTCCAAAACTCTCTAGTGATTCGGGCAGACGCGAGGGCAGGTGGGTTGGTGATGAGGGAAGAGAGTTGGAGCGAGCGTGAGCATGAACAGATGCAGGAGGCAGACCAATTTGCGGATTCAGTATTGGTGGATGAAGCACAACTCATGTTGCAGAGGAACACTAGCAGGTACTTAGCTGAAGAAGAGAGCAGGATGAGAGCGGAATGGGAAGGAGTGATGCAGGCAGCTACTTCGTGAGTCAATGTGGATTCGAGAATGGGGAGGGCTCGAGTTCTCGCTAAGGGCTGGGAAAAGGAAAAGGAATCATGAAGGACGTTTACAACAAAGGCAAAGGTAAAGCATTGACGATCACTACTCAAGGGGCTGAAAAGGGGCAGGAACTGGCAACGGCTAACACTCGCTCATATCCGAAAGGTCCTAGAAAACGAGGTAGGCCTATCAATACCATGCTGAAAATTAATGTTGGACCGACTGAAACCGAGAACGAGGGAGGAGATGAAGGTGATGGCGGAACTAAGAGACACAGGAGTGATGAGGAGGCGGCAAGTTCGAACCAGGCAGAGGAGGGTGAAACCCCTCCCCGCTCCTTTCCATGAATATAGTCAGCTGGAATGCAAGAGGTTTGAAGGGTCCTAATGCATTCCAGAATCTTAGGCAAATGATAGCCATAAATAAACCCTTTATTTTGTTTGTGTTGGAATCTAAACTCCCTACTAGAATAGCCCAGCAGTGGAAATCTCCTCTTCAATTCTCTTTTTGTTTTGCTGTGGATCCAATAGGAAACAGTGGGGGTTTAATTTTGTATGCTACTTCCGATGTTAACATTTCAGTTTTCTCGTATTCCAACAATCATATTGATTCTCTTGTTAAGTTTGGTGAGACACAATGGTGGTTTACGGGATTTTATGGTCCCCCAATTTCAAATCAAAGACATTTATCCATTGAGTTATTGAACTGTATCGCTTCAGCACACTCTTCTACAAAAGCATGGCTTGTGGGGGGAGACTTCAATGAAATCCTAAGAACTAATGAAAAGTGGGGGGAGGGGGAAATCAGAATGGTAGAACTCGAAATAATATGGATAGATTCCGAACAATGCTCAACTCTCATGAACTTATAGACTTGGGTTTTAAAGGACCTCAATTTACATGGGACAATAAGAGGAAAGCTCAATTTCACATCAAAGAAAGACTTGATAGATTTGTAGCAAACAATGAATGGCGTTCTATTTGGAAGTCAACACAAGTTCAACACTCCCATTGGTTTGGATCCGATCACCGTGCGATTAGTCTAGGTACGAAGTTAGAGGAATGGGATGGAAGCTTTAACCCTCACAAACAGTTTCGATTCGAAAATGCTTGGCTTTTAGAACCAACTTTCGAAAAATTTCTTCTCACTTGCTGGAATAGTTTTGATAGTAACAGCTCCATTACTTCCAAGCTTCATGAATGTTCGACGCGTTTGGCTAGCTGGGCTTCGGCAAACATTGGTAATCTGGACACGAGAATTAAGCTATTGTCTAAGGAAATTCTCAATCGAAAAGATGGTGAAACAGATGAATGGAACATCTCCAGCTTGGAGGTCACGTTTGAAAAACTCTTGTCTCAACAGGAAGAATACTGGAGACAAAGATCAAGAGCGAACTGGATGATCAATAGAGATCGAAACACGACTTACTTTCATAGAAGAGCTACAGAACGACGGAGTCGCAACATGATCCCTAAATTGCAAACGGAAGATGGATCATGGGCGCACACAAAGGAGGACATTACAAGTACTATATCAGATTACTATCAAGAGCTCTTCACCTCGAGTCTTCCCGATGAGATCCATATTGATAGGATCATGGCACATACGGAACCAACAGTTTCTCCCACTATGGCCTCTTTCCTATCACGCCAATACACGAGTGAAGAAGTTAAACAAGCAACTTTTGATCTTAATCCGAATAAAGCTCCAGGGCCAGATGGTTTCAACACAAAGTTTTTCCAAGATAAGTGGCATATTGTTGGAACGGATCTCTCAAAAGGGGCGCTCGAAATTTTGAACAATAATGGAGGGTTACAAGGATGGAATGAGACTTGGATTGCTTTAATTCCAAAGGTGAAGAATCCTAAGAATGTGAAGGATTTTAGGTCTATCAGCTTATGCAATGTCATCTATCGAATTGTGGCGAAAACCTTAGCTAACAGACTCAAGAGCATAATGCCAGGTATCATTGATGAGCATCAAAGTGCTTTTGTCCAGAATAGACAGATAGTTGATAACGTGTTACTGGGATATGAATGCATGCACTGGTTGAGGTATAATAAAAGCAAAACCGGGTATGCGGCTTTGAAACTTGATATGAGCAAGGCTTACGATCACATGGAATGGCCATTCATTGAAGCTCAACTCCATAAGTTGGGTTTCCCAATCGGAACCATAAGACTCATAATGGAATGCATCCAAACTGTCAACTACTCTTTCAAAATTAATAATTCGGTGGTCGGAAAGGTAGTTCCTACCCGAGGCATCCGCCAAGGTGATCCTCTATCGCCCTTTTTGTTTGTCATTTGTGCGCAAGGGCTGTCTTCATTCATTAAGGATAGGGTAACCATGGGACGGATTGAAGGAGTAGGGGTGGCTAGAAATGCGCCGACCATTTCCCATCTGTTATTTGCAGATGACAGCGTCATTTTTTTCAAGACTACGGATAACAGCGGTCCCGAGCTTAAGGAAGCGTTGGATAGTTATGAGAGAGCCTCAGGCCAAGCAGTAAACTATGAGAAGTCCACTATCCTGTTTAGTCCAAACATAACAGATAATGCCAAGCGCCTGGTGAATTTTGCACTGGGTGTCCGCGCCACCCAGGGCCACCAGATTTATCTTGGGCTACCAACTTTTTCTTGTAGAGCTAAACGACTTCAATTCTCCTACTTAATTGACAGAATGAAAGATCGAATTGATAATTGGAAAAACAAAGAATTCTCGGAAGGGGGTAGGGAGGTACTAATCCGTTCGGTTCTCCAAGCGATTCCTACCTATTCTATGATGTGTTTCAAAATCCCTTTGCAAATTTGCGAAAAAATGGAAAAACTTATGACCGACTTTTGGTGGGGTAGAAAAGAGGGAGGCAACGAAATGCACTGACAGAAATGGGAGGATCTCTGTAAGACAAAGGAAGAAGGCGGAATGGGATTCAAGAGAATGCATGTGTTCAATGACGCGCTCTTTGCTAGACAAGTGTGGAGATGTATTAAAGAGCCGACATCTCTACTTAACAGGGTACTCAAGGCCAGGTACTATAAACATTTGGATATTATGGAAGCTGATGTTGGGAATAACCCATCATTCACCTGGCGATCTCTATGTAAGAGTAGATACATCCTGGAGCTTGGGATGAGGTGGGTGATTGGAAATGGAAAATCTATACAAATCCACAAACATGCATGGGTGCAGGGTATTAAGAGTGGTAGAATTACCTCTGGAATTGCAGCAACTCCGAATATTAACTATTTTATAGATGACAATCGACTGTGGAAAGAAAATATGGTGAGGATTGCCTTCTATCACTATGAGGCCGAGGGGATACTTCGAACGCAGGTCGGGAGGAAAACAGATGATGATACGAGGGTTTGGAAGGATGATCCAATGGGGAACTATTCTGTTAGGTCAGGGTATAAAGGCATGATGAAGGAAATGTATGACAAGGTACAATATGATTGCACATCCTCTGGAGATTGGTATAATCAGTGGTGGAACCAGATATGGAAAATGAAAGTGCCTCCTAAGGTTCGAATATTCGCTTGGAAAATGTGTAAGGACTTCATTCAAACGGAAGGTAATCTAGCGAATCGACATATTCCGATCCATCCGATGTGTGGCTTATGCGGCAATTATTTCCCAAACACCACGCATGCTCTTTTCTATTGTCATACTGTAAAGAAGTGTGGGATAATATAGGTTGGTACGGTCTGATCAAAAAAGGAAAAGGTCGAAATACCATGGATTTCTTGGACCTTCTGCGGTCCAATTCGCAAAAGCCAGAATTCGAAAGGATTATTATGACGGTTTGGGGTATTTGGAAGGAAAGATGTTGCATTACTCATTTAGACCATCCTAGATCGAGAGGCATGGATCCCAAGATAGGAGAAAGAGTATCATTCTACTTGGATGCGTATCAACAACAACTGGAAAAATTTAACCAAAACTCACGCCATGATCAAGAAGATAACGAAGGAAGGTCTGATGGACACTCTGATGGATTCATTCTAGAAGTGGATGGCGCCCACAAGAGCGATGATAGAAGATATAGAATAGGAGGGATTCTGAAAATGATTGATGGAGGTCTTGTTACATATTTTGCAAAAAGGATAAGACCTCAAAGGGATGCCCTCGGAGCTGAGTTGATGGCAATCTTAGAAGGGATAAGGGTTGCGATTGGGTTCCATGCGACAAAAATTGAAATCAGAACGGACTACCAATCTGCGATATCTCTTTGTCAACGTAAACGCTCTTCCTCGGGTCCAGAAGAAGGTGTTGTTAAGGAAATCTTATCCTTGACTAACGAGTTTGTAGTGTGCAAATTCAAATATACACCGAGGAATCAGCTTAAAGATGCTCATAATCTGGCTCAGATTGGAGCTGACTCTACCGTTTCTCACGACTGAAATGGAGTAGTCCGTGGGCTGGAGCAGGAAGTTATCATCCTCTTATTTATCCCCTGCTGCGGATTCTGTTCATAGCCCTCCCCCTCCCCCAAAAAAAAAAAAATGGTTCCCTCCAATTATTTTTCATCAAACAAAAAGATGGTTCCCTCCTTCTTTCTCCCGCCTTTCAATTCTTTTCTACTAGTGCGGTTCCTTTACCAATGCCAAGATTTTGGGGCCCCCACCCTTTTTACATAATAAAAAGGAAATAATTATATTTTGTTTGAGAATATTTTGTATTTTTAAGAACATTTCTCATACAATGTAATTTTGTTATTGTACCTTTAATAAAATGAATATTGTAAAATAATTTATTAAAATTAAAGTAACATTTTCTCACAAAATATACTATTTTAATTAAAGTATTAATTAACGAAATTGGACATGTAAGAAACTATTATTTAGTACTTGGTACATGACTTGCATGATAGTATTAATATCAAGGTTGGATCTGTGGATAGTAGACATATATTGTTGGGATATGAATCCTAGAACAAGTCCTAAATGATGAATAAAAGATGAAGTTTTGATAAAGCCAAAAGTAGTATGAATATTTTCTAAGTATTGACTCATCTAGTCTAGTTGAGTTAAGTCATCTTGTACAAAATCAGTAGAGTTCACATAAGTTCACATGAAAAGATAAGTACAGTTTATAAGTACTTCATATGTGTTTACAGTATTTGTTTAAGATTGTTACTGAGCTATTTAATTGATGTATAGAGCTCATGATATTTCTATGTAATAGATAGATTTGTTGTATAGATTTATAAGTTGACTAAGCTTGTGTTATAAAAGCTTAATGTAATGTAATAGTCTTGTTAGGTTAGATGATAGGACTAGATTAGTTCTATTAGAAGTCTACTACACTAGAAGAGAAGATCAGTCTACTACTCAAGACAGGTGGACTACAAGACAAGTGCATCTACTAGACTACACAAGACAAGTTAACATGAAGTTAGTTACAAATACGCATGAAAGATAAGGATGGAGAAGTTAGTTATGGAATAACTAATTCGTAACAAGAAACGCGTGTATGGATAAGAAGATTCAGTTGAAGTCAGTTATCAAGAAAGGTTGGTTACAAACTACCTGAGTTCTTGAAGTTCGAAGTCTATAAATACTTGAAGGAGTTTATCATTTGAAGACTACCGATTACTGAGAACTGATACACTGAAAATCTACATACTCAAAGTAAAGATATATTCGAAGTTTACTCTCAGAGTTGATTGAAGTTCAGATAGAAGCCAGAAGACAAGTGAAGAATCAAGAAGGCTACTACTGAAGATCAGAGAAGTTTTTAGTTTTTGTTTTGTTGTTTCTCAAGGTGCTAGATACTTGTAAAATTTCTAGTTAGATCATAGACATATCTGGAGGTATAGTCTGTTGAAGATCTAAGTCTTCTTCTTGGGACTTTAAAGACAGGAACATACACTTGTACTCGATTGGAAGAGTTTAGTGGAAACATCACAATTGGGTTTGTGAGAGTGGATGTAGACAAGTTGTCGAACCACTATAAATCTCGTGTTTGATTTACTTTACTGTTTTGTTTAGTTGTTTAATTGATTAATTGTTTAGTCAATTGAATTGCATAACTGATCTAGACTAGCTGAGTATACTTAAAACAGAGTTCTCGAATTAAGTTGAGTATAAACTTTAATTGAGCTCATTATTAATTTCGTATTCCGCACATTGTAATTCTGATATATCGAAAGATTTTAGAAAAGTCTATTCACCCCCCTCTAGACATTTTCTTTAGCTTCCCTCGATATTAACTCAACTTAGGGACCTACAAGTGGTATCAGAGCAGTAGTTTACGAACTGCTGTTTCTTGATAACCAACACAAGACTTGGGTGAAAGTCTTGGTCTAAGATCATATTTGCTTACGTGTTCTTGATCAAATATTCTTGTTATATCTGTTTCGTGCTCCCTGTTCTTGACTTATCTGTTATTCTTGATCATAACTCTACTTAGCACTTATTTCTTGAAATCATGTCTCTTGAGATCAGCGCTAACAAGTTACCTAAGTTCCAGGTTCAAGACTATGACTATTGGAAGCTAAGGATGGAAGCCATCTTCAGCTCCACTCACGACTTAATGATCTCCGTCATCACTGAAGGTCCAATTGTGACCATGATCCCCAATACTGCTGCCCTCGACGCAAATCAACCCGTGGGTACACTCGTCAAGAAACCAAGGTCAGAACTAACCTCAGAAGAAATGAGACAAAATAATTTGGATAGCTTGGCCAAGAATTACATCTTACACACTCTTCCTAATGAGTATCTGGGAAAAGTGTTAAAATGTAAAACTGCCAAAGAAATGTGGGATCGCTTAGCTATCATTTGTGAAGGGACATCCCTAATCAAAGAAAGCAAGCTTTCCACTGCAGTCCAAAGATTCGAATCATTTCATATGAAAGCTGGTGAAACAATAGACCAGTTGGATACTCGTTTTACTAAAATCATGAATGACTTGGAAGTCCTTGGTAAATCTTATACTCCACGAGAAATCAATCTTAGGATTCTCAAAAGCCTTGATAGCCGATGGAAAATGGTAAAAATGCTTGTTAAGAATACCCAAGATATAGACGTATGGACAGCAGAAACTATGTTTCAAACTCTAAAGGCCCATGAGTTTGATCTAGACGAAGATGAACCCATAGTAAGCAGTGACAGAGAACATGCTGTATCTAAGAACGTTGCTTTTAAGGCTAGTTCGTCTAAGGTAGACAGGTCTAAGACTAAGACTAGGTCTGCTTCTATGAAAGACGAGTTAGATACTGATCTTAGTCTAAAGGATCAGGTAAGCCTCATGGTTAGAAAGTTTGATAGGCTGAATAAACGTTTCGGAAGATATAAGAAGTTCTATAGAGAGCATAGAGGGTCTGCTTCTAAGAACTCGTCTGAGACCAGACGAGACCGAAACTCGTCCGAAAGGAGAGACGAAGTCTCGAAAGGTAACAGACAAGATAGAGAGTCTGATGGTAGGAAGATTACTCGTTCTGATAGACGTGATAAACGAAGGAACAACTCTCCTATTAAAAAGGCTACTAATGATATCTTGTGCTATAACTGTGAGAAGCCAGGTCACTACATATATGAATGTCCGGACCTGAGTACCGATGATCGAGAAGAACGCAAAGCACGAAGGGAAAGAAGATACAACCGTGGTAAGAAGGCAATGATGGCCAATGATGACTCTGACTCTGATTCAGACGAGTTGCCATCATCCTCATCTAGCTACCCGTCTGAACCAGATCACGATGAAGCTTTCATAGTAGATGATGGTCTATGCTGCATGGCTAAAATCGACCAAGAGGTATCATCTGCTGCATCTTTTCAATCTTGTGATGAATCAGAATCTGATGAAAGTGACACTGCCAGTAGCAAAGTAGGGAGTAGTCTTCAGCACTCTACTAGTGCAGTTGAAGACGACCTCCTACTTGCCAACAAGGCATTCATTGAAGTCAGTGATGAAAACATCATCTTAAGACAAGAAATCATTGATCTTAAGGAAGCCCAGTCTAAAGTAGATCCTAATATAACAGTCCTAAATGAACGCTTGCAAGAAGAGTTGAGACAACTCAAAGACAAGTGTGCATTGACAGACAAGTTGTATCAAGACCTACTTAAGACACATGCTACTGAGAAACATGAATTCAATGTTTTACAAAGCAAGTTCAAAAAGCTTGAAGAACGTAATAAGTTCTTAGAAACCGAGGTTGTCACTTTAGACCTTAAACTTACTGACCTGGTTAACTCATCTAAGGTTAACCTTGAATTGTCAGATAGGTATAGGGCTCCTGCTGACAAGACAGGCATAGGTGCTAAGACATCAAGCTCGTCTACCCTAGTTGCTAATAACCCTACTATTTTCATCTCAAGTTCTTTGACTAATGATAAAGGAAAAGAACCAATGATATACGACATTGACACTCCAACTAAAGGTACTGTACCAAAACAAGCTCGAGTTAACATTCCAATTACCAAAGGAGGTAAAAAGAAAGTTAACAACAAGTCTGTTTCGTTTAAAACAAGTCAACAAAGGACTAGGAATCGTGGACGACCAAATCAGGTCAGATACGAGGATTGGTATCCTGAGGAGACAAGTACTAGACAAGTACAGACTAGACAACAAGAGTCTAGACCTTCTTTTATAAGTCAGACTCAACTCTACTCGTCTAGACCTAGACAGGAAGGTCCAAAATATCGTACACAAGCTGTTCTATATCCTCCACCTTTGTCATATGATATCGAAGGAGAAGAAAGACCTAAACATGTCTATAAACCGTATGGACCTAATGCATACAAACCTTACTCTGACTATCATAGACAAGTGCCTGCTCAAGTAGAGATTAAGTCAAAAGGCTATCTCCAAAGAGTAGACCCGAACTCGACTGATAGGCCAGATAGGGACAACAAGGTCTTATTTTGCAACAAATATGGTCGAAAGCTTAGAAGGTCAAACTTGTTCAGGACTCCAATGTACATTTGGATTCCATTGAACTCGACTAACCCCCAAGGACCCCAATAAACAAGGAGGGTACCTAAATTATGAAATATCATCTATTGCAGGGTCGACTCGATCTATACAAGAAGGGTGGCTCAACAGGAGAAACTTGGTACATAGACAGTGGCTGTTCGCACCACATGACTGGTACCAAGACTCTCTTATCAAGCTACCATGAGCAAGAAGGACCAAAAGTGATATTTGGTGATAGCTCCACTGCTGTTACTAAAGGATTTGGTTACATTCGGAATGGAGACATAGAGATTCAAGATGTTTCTTATGTTGAAGGCTTGAAATACAATTTACTCTCTGTTTCACAATTTTGTGATCGTGGATACAAGGTGCAGTTCAAGAGTCGCAAATGCGAAATCATTGACAAAAGGACACACACAGTCTTACTGGTCGGCATAAGACAAGGAAGTGTGTACATAGTGAACTGGAACAGTTGTCCGAGGGACACCTGTCTACTTACTAAGAATCCTAAAGAACTTGGCTGGCTCTGGCATAGACGCCTCTGTCATCTAAACTTTAAGGTTCTTAATAAGATAACCAGAGACTACCTTGTGGAAGGTATTCCCAATGAAGTCTACTATAAGTCACATGTATGCACGTCCTGTCAAAAAGGTAAACAGGTAAAGGGTTCTTTTAAATCTATTCCATCCCTCTCAACAAGTAGAGTTCTTGAACTTCTACATATGGACTTACATGGCCCAATAACTCCTCCAACTTTGAACGGTAGAAGGTACACACTTGTTGTGGTAGACGACTATTCTAAGTTCACTTGGGTAGTCTTCTTACATAAGAAGAGTGATACACAAACACTTTTGCCTGATCTGTTGAAGAAGTTACAGGTTGAGAAGAATCAGTCAATTGTCAAGATCCGTAGTGACAAGGGTACTGAATTCATTAACTGCTATATTAAAGAATTTTGCTCTAAGCGTGGCATCCAGCACCTTACTAGTGCAGCAAGGACACCACAACAAAATGGAGTAGCAGAGAGAAGGAACAGAACTCTTAAGGAGGCCTGCAGGACCATGCTGTCAGAGTATAATACGCCTCAGAAGTTTTGGGCAGGAGCTATCAATACTGCATGCCACTCACAAAATAGAAGTGCTATCAATAAAGCACTAGGTAAGACACCCTATGAGGTATGGAAAGGTAGAAAACCCAGAGTTTCATATTTTCATATATTTGGATGTAAGTGTTTTATCCATAACAATGGGAAAAGCAAGTTGAATGCATTCGATGCTAAAGCAGACGAGGGGATATTCTTAGGATACTCCTCGACTAGCAAAGCATTTAGAGTATTCAACTACTCAACCCTTTGTGTGGAAGAAACACCACATGTGGTTTTCGAAGAATCTCAACAGGACGCGTCTGCCAACAAGATCAGTGAGAAAGTTACTGAGCTAACTATCGAATCTGACAAAGATTCAGAGATATATGAATCCGTTCAAGCATACAATCCATTCATGAAAGCTCTCGAGTCAGATGACCAGAAGAAGGTAAGTACACAAGGTAACTCAACTAGACCAGTTGACATAACTAAACTAGTCGACTCGTCTACTCCTATTAAATCTTCTGATGATAATGATGTTGACATGCATGATGTTGTACATGATATAGATGATAGTACTATTGTTAAGAATAGAAATACATGGAAATCAGCGCATAATACTGAAAATATTATTGGTGACTCTACTGTTGGTGTGAAGACTAGACGACAACTCTTTGAGTCGCAAGAACAATCTAGTCCATCTCTGTTTTGCTGGTGTTGTTTCCTCTCATCTATCGAGCCTAAAACCATTAATGAGGCATTGGCTGATAGTAATTGGATCATTGCTATGCAAGACGAGTTGAATCAGTTTGTTCGAAACGACGTCTGGGAACTTGTCGATAGGCCTAAACATCATAATGTAGTTGGCACTCGATGGATTTTCAAAAACAAGAAAGATGAGAATGATGTAGTCGTTAGGAATAAGGCTAGACTAGTAGCCCAAGGCTATTCACAAGCTGAAGGCATAGATTATGATGAAACATATGCTCCTGTTGCTAGACTAGAAGCCATTCGATTGTTCCTAGCATATGCTGCTTACATGAAATTTACTGTATATCAAATGGATGTTAAAAGTGCATTTCTTAATGGTATTCTTGCGGAAGAAGTGTATGTTGAACAACCCCCAGGTTTCGAAGTCAAAGGTAACCAAGTATACAGATTAAAGAAGGCCTTATATGGACTAAAGCAAGCTCCAAGAGCCTGGTACGATACTCTTTCTCAATTTCTATTAGAAAATGGTTTTACTAAAGGCAAGGTAGATAGAACCTTGTTCAGAAGACAAGAAGGGAAAGACATTTTACTCGTCCAAATTTACGTAGATGACATAATTTTTGGGTCACCTAACAAAAAGCTGAGTGAAAGTTTCTCAACACTCATGCAAAGTAAATTTGAGATGTCTATGATGGGTGAAATGAATTACTTTCTTGGACTTCAAGTAAAACAGACCTCAGAAGGGATTTTCATAAATCAAGCAAAATATACTCGTAATCTACTAGACAAGTATGGTATTAAGACATGTAAATCTTCTGGAGTACCTATGCAACCTACTTACAGGATGGATCCAGACGAGAATGGTAAATGTACTGATCAAACTCATTACCGTGGTCTTATTGGTTCATTACTCTACTTGACTGCTAGCAGACCTTATATTGCATTTTTTGTTGGTGTATGTGCTCGTTTTCAAGCTAATCCAAAAGAGAGTCATATGGAAACCACTAAAAGGATATTGAAATATTTGAAAGGAACTATCAATCGTGGTATATGGTATCCTTCAAATGATGATTTATCTCTAAGTGGCTACTCTGATTCTGATTTTGGTGGTTGTAGAATAGATAGGAAATCTACATCTGGTTCTTGTCAATTCTTAGGCACAAAACTCATTTCATGGTTTTCGAAAAAGCAGACTAGTGTTGCTACCTCTACTACTGAAGCCGAGTACATGGCTGCTGGTAGTTGTTGTAGTCAATTATTATGGCTTATTCAACAGCTTAGAGATTATAATATTTGTGAATCAAATGTTCCTATATTCTGTGATAGTAATAGTGCTATTGCCATTACACAAAATCCTGTTCTGCACACACGTTGTAAGCATGTTGATGTGAAACACCATTTCATACGTGATCATGTTGAAAAGAAGGATATTCGCATGGAAAAGATTCATACTGATTTTCAAAGAGCTGATATTTTCACAAAACCATTAGCTGAGACCCGATTTCGTGAATTATGCATTAGTCTAGGACTAATTGATCTTGATCCTACTAGTATATAGCAATGTACTAACCAGACAGGTACAGTCCTAAGAAGAAAGGAGAAATAGACAAATTACCACAAAAGGCACAGAGCACTCATCTACTCACTCAACAGACAGGTATACAAGGTCAGACAAGTTGACCAAACAACCCGATGAGGAAGCTGGTAAAGCTGAGGGTAACACTAAGGGAATAAACATTTAAGGGGGAATCCTTGATTCCTTAAAGATCCTTATGTTGACTCTTTAGTTTTGTAACAGTCATCTTGCTTGCACCTTGATCATTGACTTAAATTAATATTCATTCGAATTATTCTACTCGAATATCTGTCGTACAAAATAAGACAGGTACATAAAGTTGTTCGACGCTCAGAATAGACACGCACAGTCGAAGGGGGAACTCGACTAGTACTCATAAGACTACTCGTCTTGTGATATTAAGTCTACTCGCCTTACGAAGATTAGATCTACTCATCTGTTCTGGATGGACTCGAACAGACAAGCTAAGTTTTCTTTGATTTAAATGGGTTATGTGTTAAGTGTTTACTCGAAACAAACTAAGGGTATTAACATAATTTGATAGTGTTAAAATTTGAATATCCTAGAAATTGGATTTATACACCCCTAAGTTAATGAGCTGTACACATTCATCTCGCGCCAAAATATGAATATGTTAGGTCAGATGAGTACACTCCTCTTTCTACCAATAAGAAAGGTGGATCTCAATTCTTACAAAATCAAAACACAATTTTTATCTCGGTTCCGTAACTGAATGCCAAAGGTCTTAACCGTTGGATCTAATCCTTCGATCTTGACCGTTGGATCAAAATTCTGTTTTAAACAAAACCCAACACTTGCACACGTCTTGCCTCACGTTTCATAACTCCTCTACTACTTGCTAACAGTGATCTCCTGCAGAATCTACTTTCGTGTTCATTACAAATCGTTTAATATGTCTATTCGATCTATCTTTGATGTCAGCACCAACATTCAGGCAACATTTGATCTAGGGAGATATATAAATGACAACAAGGTGCATGTTGAGTCATCCCTGTTTTTCGAAGGAACTCATACGGTCGGAAATGCAGAAATCTTGACCAAGTGTACCAGATGCGGCCTGAGACCCTACTTGGAGGCGTTTCCTAAAGTTGTTCTTGAGGAAGAAGTTTTGGAATTCTATGCAAACGCCAGCAGAAGGGGAGATATTATCGAATCATTTATCGGTTCAAATCGAGTGGAAATCACTCGTGAAGCTTTATTTGAACGATTGAAGTTGCCCATCGGAACGATTGATGTGGAAAAGTATGCTGAAGGACAGGAGATGAGATATTTGAGTATCTTCTGTGGAAGGAAAATGAAATTGAAACCGGATGGGAAAGCTATTACAGCGAAGAAGGGTGAATTGTTGGAAAAGTATCGCACTCTACTGGACATAGCAAGCAAGATGCTTCTATGTGCCACTGGGTCTCATGACTCAGTTACTCAAGTCAAAACAAGAATTATGGCAGCTATTTATGATGGAATTACTGAGGGAAATTGGTTCAAGTTGATAGCTGACAGGATGATGCACTTCGAGAAGAGTGTTAGGGTGGATGTTGATACTAGGAACTGGGTAGTATCTCAAGCAGTTGGATATGGTAACAAGCTGAGCATCTTACTCCCAATTTTGATGCCCAACAAGACTACTTGGAGCAAAGGGAAGCCATTTCATCCTTTGAAGTTCTATTTGAAGAAAGAAGCACTGAGGAAGCAAGATGCTGTCAGGCCAGCTGCTCCTAGGCACGTTCAATTTGATGAATCTGAAGTGTTGTCGTACGCGGATTCAGAGAGTTCTTCACAAGCTGAGTCTGAGGAAGAAGAGTCCGGTGCAGACGACTCGGAGAAGACTCAATCAGATGAAGAGTCGCTACATGAGAAGGAGTCGAGTGACCAAGTTCCAGAGAGGTATACTCTTGTGAGAGTTGGAACCCCACCTCCACTAGAAGAGACGAGTCACCAGGTTGGTACTTCTTCACAATCTTTGTCAATTCCGTCTCTCTCTCTCTCTACTGTTCGAACCAAGGCTAGATCACATCGATCTAGGCCTCGTCCTTTGTCCTCAACCTCACATGTACTGGCGGCATTACCGCTTAGAGCCAGTCATCCCCAAATCACTCCCAGACAAGATACAATTGATACTCCTACAGTTGTCATACCTGACCAAGCCACATCAAAGCCCACAGAAACCACTGCCTTTACTCCCTCTCCCTCACCAGAATATGGTGAACCCTCTAACCCATCTACTTTAGACAAGACGCCAGTTGCCACTGCAACAGCTGAGTTAGAGACCCCATCTACTCAGGACCCGTCTGATGTTAGATTTGAATCTCTGGTATATTATCCAATGTGTCTACGAGAAAAGAGGATTCGTGCTCGAGTTTCAAGGAATCTCCAAAAGACGCTCTCAACTCTTGACATCGACACAGCTTCTGAACAGTTTGAGAAGCTAGTCAGGATTTGCACATGGTTCGCATTGAAAAAGTCTTCTACGGATGATCTTTTTGAAGTCATTCAAGGCAAGGGCGGAATCTCCAACTTTATGGATTGGGAGATGGAACAGAAAGAAAATAGTGGAGTTAAGGATCACTCCGAGCTATTTCCTCGCAAAGCCTTAGTTGATTTAGTCAAAAGGTTGCTGAATATTCCAGATGGTGTTATTGAGGATGTATTCTCTTTTGATGTCGGAACTCAGACTGATCTGGTGGAAGACGAGATCAAGCCGGACGTAGCTGAGATAGCAGTACAGACTTCAGAACAATTGGAAGATATTGTTGAAAGTGCTGGAGAAGAAGTCGACTCACTCATGCTTGGTAAAGAAGATGATGAGTTCTTGGATGCTGAAATGTTTGATGAAGATGAGATCAAAGCTTTTGATGCTGAATTTGTTGGAACTTCCAGTTCTACTCAAGTTATTCCTGAAAGATTTCTGGATGAATTGAAGACGGATCTGGGAAATACTGTTCATAATGCCATAGACAAGTTCTTAAACTTGAAAATGAAGGATGTGCTCATTGAACAAAATCAGTCACTTGTTGACAAATCCAGAGACTTATTTGTTAGTGAGGTCAACAAGATGGACGCAACTTTTCGAGAAGAGATGTTTGCTCAATTTGAAGACTTTCTGAAGAAACAAGTTGATTTATCAGAGAAGAGGTCAATCTCGTTTGCTCGTTCACTAGCTGAAGAGTCAAGCAAAATGGAAAGACTTTACAGAGTCAAAATTTCTATTGCTGATGAACAGAGAAGGGAAGCACAGGATCAATTAGTGCGTTCTCGGGATGTTCTGAATGAGCTGACTACACAGAATACTTTTCTTCGACAGACAGCTACTCATTTGAAAGATGAACTAGTTTCATGTACACGGAAGCTGGAACTGGTTACTGATAGGTTAGATGAGATGAGTAATGAGAAAGCGCATAAGATGCACATTAAGTCAGCTGCTGAAGCTATGAAGGAAGCTTTGAAAGAAGAAATGACTCGCTTTACTTCTCTTTTCACTCTTAAGGCAAGTGATGAAGCCAAAAAGGGGGAAGAGACAAGTCTAGTTAAAGTTGTGAAGTCTGCTAGTGCTGAACCAGAGATGAAAGCTGCTGCTACTGCAATTGAAGAACTAAGAAGGCCTAAAAGAGGCAGATTAGTGAAGAAGGCAGATCTAGAGCATGCTGAAACAGAAAAGCAGAAGAGATTAGACAAAGGCAAAGCAGTTGCTTCTCCTGAAGCAGAGATTCAGACCAGACGAGTTAAGAGAAAGCTGGATATTGAGGAGCCTACTGCTACTGCTACAGCTGAGAAGAAACAAAGGATTGCTGATGATGAGATTCATTATGCAAGCAAAAAGAAGATTACTAAGCATATTGAAAGACTGCAAAAGTTGAAAGCTGATGAAGACAAAATGGAAGACAAGTTCATTGATCACTTCATAGATAATGAGCATAGAGCCAAATGGATTGAAGTGAAGAGTCAATGGGAACTTGATCATTGGATCATTAGGAAATATGGTGATGCTGAAAATCAAGATGAACTGTATTCATTATTTGACAGGTTCATGGAAGGACAACACAGGAAGTTATGGCATCTAATCCTGAGGATTTCGGCTGGTGCTAATTTCAACATTCTTGTTCCTATATTTCCTGAATGGAAATGTCCCATGACCAGCTCAGGTAAAAGAGTTGATCATAATCAGATCAAGAAATTCGAAGAAGAGCTGCTAGATAAAGAGAAGATTGAAGATGAAGATCATATATGTCTAATTCACAAGAGACTCCTTGATGCATTCTGCGTTCCAAATTCAGAAGGAGGTACTTTTTCAGATTAGTTTTTGTTGTTTGTTTTCAGATTAGTTTGTGTTGCTCTGATACTTAGTTTTCTTTGTGTAATCTACTGATATGTTTTGAATGAATGAAAGATAAAGTACTATTTGATGTTAAAAGACAAGGTAACTACTTAACTAGTCTACTTATGAGAAAAGGTTCAAGTAGTTTTGGCTTCATCAAAAATGGGGAAATTGTTGGGATATGAATCCTAGAACAAGTCCTAAATGATGAATAAAAGATGAAGTTTTGATAAAGCCAAAAGTAGTATGAATATTTTCTAAGTATTGACTCATCTAGTCTAGTTGAGTTAAGTCATCTTGTACAAAATCAGTAGAGTTCACATAAGTTCACATGAAAAGATAAGTACAGTTTATAAGTACTTCATATGTGTTTACAGTATTTGTTTAAGATTGTTACTGAGCTATTTAATTGATGTATAGAGCTCATGATATTTCTATGTAATAGATAGATTTGTTGTATAGATTTATAAGTTGACTAAGCTTGTGTTATAAAAGCTTAATGTAATGTAATAGTCTTGTTAGGTTAGATGATAGGACTAGATTAGTTCTATTAGAAGTCTACTACACTAGAAGAGAAGATCAGTCTACTACTCAAGACAGGTGGACTACAAGACAAGTGCATCTACTAGACTACACAAGACAAGTTAACATGAAGTTAGTTACAAATACGCGTGAAAGATAAGGATGGAGAAGTTAGTTATGGAATAACTAATTCGTAACAAGAAACGCGTGTATGGATAAGAAGATTCAGTTGAAGTCAGTTATCAAGAAAGGTTGGTTACAAACTACCTGAGTTCTTGAAGTTCGAAGTCTATAAATACTTGAAGGAGTTAATCATTTGAAGACTACTGATTACTGAGAACTGATACACTGAAAATCTACATACTCAAAGTAAAGATATATTCGAAGTTTACTCTCAGAGTTGATTGAAGTTCAGATAGAAGCCAGAAGACAAGTGAAGAATCAAGAAGGCTACTACTGAAGATCAGAGAAGTTTTTAGTTTTTGTTTTGTTGTTTCTCAAGGTGCTAGATACTTGTAAAATTTCTAGTTAGATCATAGACATATCTGGAGGTATAGTCTGTTGAAGATCTAAGTCTTCTTCTTGGGACTTTAAAGACAGGAACATACACTTGTACTCGATTGGAAGAGTTTAGTGGAAACATCACAACTGGGTTTGTGAGAGTGGATGTAGACAAGTTGTCGAACCACTATAAATCTCGTGTTTGGTTTACTTTACTGTTTTGTTTACTTGTTTAATTGATTAATTGTTTAGTCAATTGAATTGCATAACTGATCTAGACTAGCTGAGTATACTTAAAACAGAGTTCTCGAATTAAGTTGAGTATAAACTTTAATTGGGCTCATTATTAATTTCGTATTCCGCACATTGTAATTCTGATATATCGAAAGATTTTAGAAAAGTCTATTCACCCCCCTCTAGACATTTTCTTTAGCTTCCCTCGATATTAACTCAACTTAGGGACCTACATATATACTTGCTACGTGATCTGCATGATAGTTGAATAACAAATTTTGGGATTTGCTCTTTCGATTTATTTCCAGCAACTTTTAAAAATATATAAAAATATTTTAACTCTTTGTTGTTGTTGACACATCTACTGATCTACATTTACGTGCCTCTGAAAATAATAGAAAAAAGTAGATAATGTGTTGTTATGTATAAACTAATGTTATGTAATAATTTCAATAAATAAATAAAATTAGATTAATTATATTAATTCATGCTCTCTAAAAATGAAATTGATGGTAAACGAGATAACCTACAACCGTCTTATAGATTTTTCTTGTGCTAATGACTTATGAACCAAATGATGATCTTTAATTTTTAATTGCAATGTATTGATGTTTGATATTTGTTTCAATCATGAATTATGTATAGATTATGTATTGTGCATTATAATTTAATCGTGAAAGTTTTAACTTATGTAATATACTTATTAAAATTAGTATTAGGTCACTTCGGTTTCGATTCCAATTTTTAGTAACCCGTTACTACCTAATTAGCAATATATTTATTTTGCAATTTTTTTCTTTTATTGTAATACGATATTATTTGTTAACCGATACCATCTATTATACCTATAAACTAATATCATATCACTTATTAACTTATACTATTACGCTTATAAACTAGTACTGTAACTTTTGTACACAGAGTTCCAACATGTTTGTGTATGTAAATGTTATTGTATCAATGAGTGAATTATATATATATAGTAGTAGTATGGATCTAGTTTCAGTTCGCGAACAAATTTCACAGAAAAAATTGCATTTTTTAACACTCTAGTAAGTAAGTACGGATGTTTATTAGTGATGCATCGTGCGTGGGAGATAAACGAACAATAACTAAAATTTGTTAGTTCACGAAATACCCGAAATTTGATGAAAAGAAAAACACTTTAAAAGTCTTATTCAAACCAAATTATCCTCATCCACAATGATCAAACCAAGCAGTAAATTGTAAAAAGATCCTCAAAGAAATTATTTTTTAAAAAAAATCGAAAAACATAAAAAAAATATTTATATCCCTTAAACGATAGAATTTGACCGAATTCAACTTGAAAAGGTGTGCTCAAAATCAATACAAGTGATTCAGGTGTTCTCGTTTCTCCATAAAATATACTGAAAATTTCAACCTTATAAATTATACTAATATACAAAATATTTTAATCAAAAGAATGTACTCCCTCCGTCCACAATAAGTAATCTCATTGAGAGTGGGCACATGTTTTAAGAAAATTGTAGATAAAGTAAGGGTATTGCAGTCGTGGGGTCCATTGTGAATAAATCGATTGTTTGTGAATAAAATTGATGACAATTTGAGTAATTAAGTGATGGTTGAAGGGGATGATAAATTGATGGTTGAAATAAAGTGTATGTGACTACATTTTTTGGACGAAAAATATAAGGTAATTGAGACTACATTTCGTGGATGGAGACTGAAATTTATATGTTCAAATTAAATAAACAATAATTAACTAAATGAATAAAGAAATTTGAGCCAAAATAATTTTGAAGCCAAATCAAAAGATTTAGGAGCCAAAAAAGTTTCAGTCAGGATTTAAAAAATTATTTTGAAAACTTTTTCAAATTTTAATTAAAAATTATACCATGTTAATGCCATATACGTCATATGAATGAGTATAAGAAACACGCAATAGATTGAAGAATATACGCTGAAATTAAATCTCAAAACCTAATTTTTCATTTCCCTTTCCTTAAAAACCTAATTATGCGCAGCCCACATCCTTTCTCTCCCCAAATTTCCAAATTGCTCCCACCGGCCAAACACCCCAGTTCCCACGCGGCCACGCCACCGCCATCCACCGACAATTCCCAGTCTCTAAGTCCCCACGGACACGGCCTACCGCCTACGGCCACCGCGTCGCCCAATCCCCACGGCCACGGCCTGCGGCCCCCACGTCGTCTAGGTCCCAAAGCCCGCGCCGCCGTTGTCCATTCTCCACTGTCCACACCGAGCCCGAGATGGACGCATAAGCTACACACCCCTAACGTCATTTGCCGAAAACCCTTATTCCCCTCATAACGCAACCCTTTTTCCTCTCACTCACGACATTTGCAGAAAACCTCTCGTATCTCTCATTCAAGGTATTTCTTCTCTTTACTTTCCCTTTTTTTATGATATTGGTTGTTATTGTTCATTTCAAATCATTGCAAATTCTTTCTCCAAATTTTTAGATTTTATGTCTCTCTCAATATTAAATATACATGTTTATTGCTTAGAGTGTGCATGTTTGACGGCAACAGCAAAGCTAATTGAGATTCTGTTTTTTTTAGAATCCTGATTTACGCAGAATATGGATTAAAAATCTGGATTTGTATGTGAGTATGGTTTAAGAATCTTTTGATTTGTGCATAATAAGGTTTCAGAGTTGATTTTGTTTGGGTTTCTGAAATTGTTGTGTAATTACAAATCACGTGTTCTTTGCGTATGTCTATGTTTTTCATTAAAAAATGTTCCAATTTAAATCATTTAAATCTCTTGAAATGTATAATGTATGCTATAAGCTTTGTGTGTCAGGAGTCAAAACTTGGTTTCTTAGCACTTTCACTGAATGGCATCCTCGGTAAAAATGGTTTCATACTTGTTTATGTGGTATCATTTGCTATTTAATATGGTGTGTGGATTTCGTAAATTGAAAATCTCCCCTGTAATTTATGATGGAAATTATTATTTTCAATTCTCTCTTCTATTATGCTTATGTATTTGATCTAGGTGTGTATAGAAATTGTATGATAAATTTATAATTTGATCAAGGCGTGCATATTTTCCCTTAGGTAATCATGTTTTTTGAACAACTATGATAATTTGTCTATGTTACCTTGATCTATATTTTTTTTCAAGTATCAACTAAATGCCTCTCCTTTTCTTTTTCTATCATTTTCTTACGATAAATATGGTTTACTACTCTTATTTGTCCAATTCTATAAAATTATAAAAATTTAAATATATTAATTGTTTGTGACTGTGAGTCGAGTTGGTAATAATGTTTGTGATTCTTAGTCGAGAGTGCACAGTTTTTTAATATGACTATTTTGAAAAGAAATGCATTTATAGTTAGGAGCTATGAAATGAGTATTACAAAGTGCCTGCTCTCAGTAGTTTAATCTTTATAACTATTTTTTATGCGAATTTGATAGTATGTTTATTTGAATGGATTCTGTGACTAATAATGGGATAATGAGTAACTATTTCTCATGCTTCAGTAGTGTTTTTGCTGGTTAATGATCGAATTTTGCTTACATATCTAACTTGCTGTAAATCACTTTGGAAAGTGTTGCTTCCTTGGATGGTTCACATACATAATTATCTTATTTTAAATTATCTTAGGAGTGATTTAGTGGATTCAACCTTAATTCTTTAATAGGCATTATTAGGAGTTAGGTGAGAGGAAATTGGTTCAAAAATCATTCGTGCACTTATGCTGAATACTGTTAAAAGTTTGTTATTTTTTATTAGATGGTGGCTTGGTGTTTTTATTTTACTTATTTGATTAGTACTACTACTATAAAGTGTAAACGTACTTTGCCTTTTGGGTACTACTCATACACACCTATATTAATAAATATCCTTTTCCTGATTATAAAAAGGCATCATTGGGTAAGACCAAGAACTATCCTGATAATGGAGATCTATAGAAACCTTAACTCTTTAAAAATTAATTTTGCAAGAAAACTCTTGTTGCATATAAATTTAAAGGACTTAACTATATTTTGTTTCTCTGACATCTATTGCTTACCTTGTGAAAAGATGTGGTGTTACGATCTATACCTTTGAACTAGTTAAATATGTTGATTTTTTTGCAGTCTAAACATGAACTAATGGAGAAGAGACGATTGAGTTCGTGGGATATCAGGAAAATAGTTATGGGGCTTCTTAGTAAAGAGGGATAGCTTATGGGTGAAAATTATTAAATCTCTACACGGGGAGGTTGAGATAGGTGGTCAGGGTATTCACCAAACGGGTAGAACGGGGACAACTTCAATGTGGTGGAGGTACGTAGTGGCAAATGGGTCGGGGGTAATGGGGAGTGGTTATGGGGAAATCTGGAAAAAAGGGTGGGGGATGGGGAACACACTGGGTTTTGGGACTATGCTTGGGCGGGTGAACGGGCTATTAAAGACCATTTCAGTAGACTGTACAGATTGAGTTTAGGACAAGGCAATAAACTCAGCAACATGGGCACTGGGAAGGGGGGTCATGGGTTTGGGATCTCACATGGAGCAGAGATTTACTTAATAGAGAAATGACGATACTGAACGATCTTAAATCTGTTCTGAACAGTCACACCATTAGAGAAGGCGAACACGATATATGGAGGTGGAAATCAAGCTCAAACGGGACATACAATACAAAGTCGGCATATAAACTACTGCATTCGGGCGGAACAACAAGAGGAGAGGACAGATCAGAAGAACACAATTTCAGGCTGCTATGGAACAAGATTGTGCCCATTAAAGCGGCATCGATGGCATGGAGACTATGGTGGGATAGGCTCCCAACAAGAATGAATCTCCGACGACGAAACATCATCATTTCGGAGGACGGCGCAATATGCAAGCTATGTGGTGAAGCCACCGAAACAGCCTCACACATGTTTTTCTCGTGCGGCATCACACAACAAGTTTGGGCGGAAGTGCTATCTTGGCATAAAATCCTCCATGGCGTTGCATCATTCAATAAAGGAACACTTTACCCAATTCTCAAATGTACGACCTGGGAAGAAAGGGAACATCATCGCCAGCGGCTTATGGATATGCGTGACATGGGTACTGTGGAGCTGGAGAACCAAGTGCATTTTTTAGACAATAAAGTGGAAATTGGATAGCGTGGTGAACGAGATCAAAGGCAAGTTTTGGAGCTGGTGCATGGCACACGGTCGGACCAGACCGAAGTGACATATAGGGAGGGGCTCATGGACGTTCGAACGAATAGCACAAGTTAGGGGGAACTCGGACCGAGGCACAAGAAGACTTGGACAAAGGATCGAGCAGGGAGCTACTGCTTACTTCGAAACATGACAACTACCTGTTACCACCAACTTTGGCTTCTATCATTGCTTTTTTTTTTTTTTTTTTGCATTGCTTTTGTATTTAATTCTTGAACGGCTGTGAATAAGGTACTCCTTGTACCAGGTTCCACCTTGTTCTCCTTCTATATCTTAATAAATTTCCTTTGCCTGATCAAAAACAAAATTGTATGCATTATGATATCTTGATTTATTCTAAGACTGAAGAAGACCATGCGATAAATTTGAGGAAGGTATTGGAAGTTTTGAAAGAAAAAAGTAATACGCAAAGTTCAAGAAAGGTGAATTCTGGTTAGATCGAGTGGTTTCTTGGGACATGTTATATCAAGAGTTCGAATTTCAATTAATCTAAGCAAAGTTGAGGCAATAAACAATTGGGCATGGCCTACAAATCCTTCAGAAGTGCATAGTTTTGTTGGCTTAATAGGGTATTATCACATATTTATAGAAGAATTTTCCAAAATTACTTCTCCATTAACTTAATTTTCCAAATTACTTCATGTCTAACACAATCAAATCAGTACACAATTCTTTGCCTTCTATAGGAATAACACATTCTCGCAAGATCTGATTGGTTTGTTTCGAATCACTACAAGGGAACATCACATCAAACCTAACTTCTATTAGCTTTGTTGTTTTACACAACTTCCTCACATACTAAGTGGATGCAACTGAATGTGTAGCTCCAAAGTTAAATAACACAAAAGTAGAAATGCTAGAGATAGAGAGTTTACCTATCACAACTAGATTATCTTTAGTGTCTTCTCTGGTTAGAATGAAAACTCATGCTAAAGATCTCCCCTAGTTATTTTGCTTATCCTTATTTGGGCACAAACCACCTATGTGTCCTTGTTCTACACACGAAAAATGCGTCATTGGGTTTAGTTAACAAATCTCGTTGTTTGGTCAACCACAATTCAAACATAAAGGTGGTCGTGGCGGTACTCTATTTTGGTCAATCTTGAAACATTTATAAGGGTCTCTTTGTTCCATTCTTTGTCCCTGGCTAATCTTGAAACGTATATTCTGGGTAGGACTTTTTTTTTTAATGAAAATGGTCTTTTCTTGTTATCTCCACTTCATTATGGGGCTTTTCTTTATCGAAATTGATGTCGCACTGCTTGTGTCTGCCTCTTATACACATCTTAGTTTTTTTTAGCAATTTGTGCCCTCTCTACAACTCGAGAATATGTCGCTCATTGAATTCCTGCCATACACACTTCTCTATATAGTTTTAGCCTTATCTCTCGAGAAACCGCTCCATCTTCAAGGCTTCAGTACTGACCATGTGATCAATAAGTCTAGATAATTGTTCAAACTTGCGAAGGTAGTTTATAACAATCATGGTCCCTTGCTTCAGCTGTACGAATTCATTTATCTTCATCATTCTAGCAGGAGCTACGAAATACTTATTTCTAAAAAAAAACTTTGAACTGCTCACAAGTCATAGCAGTAACGACTTCAATGCTTTTAGCAGTGTCCAAATAGTGTCAAACACTACCGTATGCACAAAACTCTCCCAACTTTAGAAATTTTATTGTAATGAAACATTTTGTCCAAAGTTCTTAGCCAATCTCCTGCAAGTAAAGGATTCGTAGCATCCTCAAATGTAGGTGGATTTAACTTTCAGAATATTTCACAAACCATATCAACATGTTCTACTTTAGGTTCTCTCTGGTGGTTGTACCCATGTCCTTTTGCTGAATAAGTTGTTGGATCTGTTGAGACTAGCGCTCCACTATATTTGTTAACTGAGCAATAACAGCATCACATTCGACCGTAGTCAGTGCCTCAGGTTCAAGGGTTATTTCAATCCCACTACTGTCATCTTCATCTCTTACCATATTTTTTTAAGAGTACTATATATCCTACACCATATGTCCAATATATTTCATGATACACATACAATGATCATAATTTAAATAGACACTTGATGGCATAGCTGCGCACCTTCAAGTTTTCAGTCCATCTACATAGACAGTTTACGGGACACAAACCATGCTCTAATACCACCCTAACACACCCACATTTACTCAACCAAAAAGAATACAAATTTAAATGTAACACAATCTAAATATGTGATACTGAGTTTTTTACAACATAATATATCGCATATCCAAAAACAACATGTTCGCATTTATATATATTAAGGGTTTAAAAAATCATCAACACAAAAAACCTTCAAGTCAACAGACTAGTATGTACTAGGTTATACAATACCAAACATATCCAAAAAGGAACACAATATATAACAACATAAGCAAAATAAGCTACGGTCCAGCCCAATATGTAGTCATTTATGTACAAAACCACTCAAAATCATGTAGGAACTCCACAACTTGACTAGTAGGTTCACATAGGCACATCTCATCAAAATTCCTATAATGCATAAACTACGTGTGATAAATCTCAATAAGCAAAAATTATGCATCATTTTAATTTCAAAATCCTCACAATACACTCATTTGAAATCACCAATTTATTTATGAAACACTCGTTAGGGCCCATAGTTCACTATTATACACCAACGTAAGTTCAATACACACATAATCAAGTGGCTCGCCATGCGTAGCCCTACGCCAAGTTATCTCTGGTCACCTCACTCCCAGGTAGCCTTCCGCCCTCGATGCATAATTAGTTGCCACAACATACCATTTGACCAAATATTATTTAATGTTAATGTATTATATGCTTGATGCAATGCACAAAAAGATATTTCACAATATTCAAATAACATTTAACTCCTAGGTTCATTCCACAATACAATTGAACTTCAACTCACAATATCATTTAATAACAATTAAATTTCATAATTCACGTAATATTCACATATTACCTATAGATGTTGTTAACTCTTAAATGCTTTAAAATTATCAACAACATCTTAATTTGACCTTCCGTGATTTATTCTAAGTCTTTTCTGAAATGCTACATTAAATGTTGGACTAAATGTTATCACATTCAGGGACGATTCTAGAAGCTTCTACCAGAGTTTGGAACCTAGAAGATTCCAGAATGTTGGAGGACGTGCTAGAAGGATCTGGAGCATCTTAGGTCGACCTGGAAGCTTGAAGAATGATCTAGAGAGATCATGGGAGTTGAGATCCTAAAATGTAGGATCTTACATGGAAGGAGGCTTTCATTTTCCAGTATGCACTATTCGAGTAACACCTTTCTTGAGCGTTCATCCCTGTTAGGAGTTATGGCCAGTAGTTGTATCATTTAACGTATGTCTAAGTATACCAACTTCCCGTTTACCTCGCTCTAGTCTTGTATCTATTGAGAGTGAATCATAGATATGATTAGTATTTAGACAGTGTTTATACACTTAAGTCTTTTTAGAGATTCAGGCACATGCCTCGATTGTAGTTTCGGTTTGTGGAATGTTGAAGTAATTGTTGAGACATTTCACACGACATTTTTGTACTTACAAGTTAAGTGTTTCGCCATAAGGCTAACATAGGTTTTATTATTAATAAAAATCCATGTTAAAAATTATTTCCATTGTATTCTTCTTGTTTTAGTGTTTTAGTCTTCGTTGTTTGTTTACTTCTTTATATTCTGTTAGAGTCAGTGTTGTACTATTTGTCTTAACATTTTTTGCAACATTTCTGTCTTTACTTAAACACTAGATACCACAGTCACACTTTCATTACCGATCAACACAATTAATTCACCCAATACTTTATTTGAAGTGTAAATATTTCATACCCTTAAATCACTGTATTTTCTTTCACTAGCAAATCTAATCTATTAGCAAATTATAAATATAATTCCAAATAACTAGCTAATTACTAAATAAATTGGCGATAATTTTCCTTTTATATATTTATGTAAATATTCATTATCTCAAGAAAATAACCCAAACAAGTTACTAATTAATGGGTAGACTACTCTACAAAACGCATAGTTTTGCTAAAAAAATCAGATAATTTTCGTGAGATAAGCACAAACCGAAATCCCGAATCCTAATTCCGTAAGGATATTTTTAATTAAACTTTAATATTTTGACATATAGAACTTGATGGAATTGAAACAAACTTAAAAAAAAAAAAGAATTTCTAACATAAAGTCTAGTATGCACTCGAGTGCATGTTGTGCACCCTAGTCCATGTTGCACTTTTCAGTTTTACTGACTTACAGTTTTTGGTAAATGGTGTTGCACTTTTCAATTATTATACTAAAAATATTATTATACAGTTTAATAATTGAAAAGTGCAACACCATTTACCAAAAAAAGTGTAAGTCAGTAAAACTGAAAAGTGCAACATGGACTAGGATGCACAACATGCACTCGAGTGCATACTAGACCAACTCAATTTCTAATGATCTCAACTCTTGTCTTTGTTCGTCTCGTATCTTCCTTCTATTTCTGCTTCATATATCTCCTGTATGTCTATTGGGAATACCAGTTATGCACAAGAGTAAATGGGTCTTAATAATAAGACCACCGCCCCAATATTTTGCTTCTCTAAGAAGCTTTGTTTTATTTTTATTTTTTTATCTTATCATATATAATAGTGATATATACTACATTTTGTTCCATTTAAAGATTTATATAAACCTTTGACACAAAAATTAAAAAATGGAGTATAACATTAAATGTATAGTGAGTAGTTGAGTTAAAGAGAAATAGAAAAAAATTAGAACTTAGAAGGAGGTGGAAAAGAGAAAATATAGGGAGGGATATAAATGAAAAAACATAGAGACATATAGTGAATTTTGTCAAATAAAGAAATGTAACCTACAAAAAAAAAGTGTAAACTTTATAGAGGGACAAACTAATAAAGATAATATAGAATTAAAAAGAAAATAGAGTCTGAAGTTATAAGTTCATAGGTCGAACCACAAGTCGAAGAACCGTTGAAACCTTTCTTGAAAAAATCCTCATTGAAAAAATCCTCATTAGGGACAAAATCCGGATGGAAAGGAAAAAGTACACCCTCAAACCTATAAACCCTTTCGAGAGTTTATTAGTTTGAATATTTTGTTTGTGGCCCATTAAAAGTCCATGTAGCCCCTGGCCCGCTAGATTAAGGTTAGATCTCGACTTTTGTTAGACCGTTAAGAGCAAAACGAATAAGACATTAGTCTGTTTAGCCCGCGACCCTATAGAATTGACCTTATAGAGCTAGAGTTAGCTCGAAAAACATCTCTAATAATTGTATTTCCAAATTAAAAATTTTATAAGAGTATTTTTTATTTTAGATAAAATAATAATAATTTGTCAATAAAATCTCAACTACTAAAATTGTAGTTTTTTAGACTTTTAGTTCACAAACTTAAATATCTTCCAATCCCCCTCAAATTCTTATAAATCATGGATTCGTAACCCTTCTAGTTTGGACTTATTAAATACTATGAAAATAAAGTGTGGGCCAATAAAAAGTTATGGAATATAAAAGAAAAAAAGAAAACCTAAAACCATAAGCTCACAAGTCGAGCCAGAGGCCGGAGTGCCGTTAAAACCTTGTCTGGGAAAACCCTCCTTAGAAACAAAACTCAGGCAAAGGAAAAAGGTAAACTTCTCTAACAATCAATATCTGTAAAAGACGGTATACAAATCTTTATGCAAGAAAGTAAGTAAGAAATCTGGGGATAGCCCCTCCAAATGCAGTTGATCTTCGTCTTGGCCACTGCGTCAGCCGCCTGGTTGGCCTCTCTAAAAGTGTGAGAATACCGAATGTGCATGTCTGTATCAATGGCAGAGTATATGTGGCAATGTGAATGTTATTTGCTAAGTTGCAATTACTTTATTATTTATTTTTAGCATTAATATTGAATGACTTAAATCCCACTGACTGTGCTTGCATGCTCATCCCCAACATTTACAATTTCAGGTTGAAGAGTTGGATGGCGAGGAGTGGTGATGGGAGACGAGCGATATATATTTAAAGAAAAAAAGAATGGTTTGTGTTTATTTTATTGGATTATGACTTTCTTTATGATTTCACAGCTAATTAATTAAATTAGAATTTTCACTTGAATTATAGTATAACTGTTTCCGCTGCAATAGTTAACGTGATTTTAATTATATTTTCCATTGCGTCCCTTTATTTTAACGTTATAAATTTAACTGCCATTTGAGGTAAAGTGTCTCCTGTGAAGCAGAGTTGTATCTAGAGATTTGTGCTGAAGAATGTCTCAACTCAACTTACAGAGAAAGGAGGCATTCGCCAATCTAATGGAGCAAACCCCCATCCCTCCTTCTCCAAAGGGAGCACAAACCCTCTTCCACGAGACCGAACAAGAACCACTCTTACGATTGACGTCTCCCTTCCAAAGAAAGTTGCGCATTGCAGATTCCACCTGGCGAAGTAGAGAAATAGGCCATTTGTAGACCATCATAGAGTGGACCATAGAACCCATAATAACCGAGTTAATCAAACATCGTCTCCCTGCCAAGGAAAGGGAGATACCCTTTCAACGACTAAACTTAGCAATAACATCGTCTGCCACAGGTTGTAAATGAGCCTTCCTGGGCAACCACGAAAGATCGAAACTCCTAGGTAGGTGAAAGGAAGGGACCCTTCTACGATGCCTGTGACCCTGAGCATCCGACGATGAAGCCTTTGGGGAACAGCACGCCCAAAGAAAGCCCTAGACTTCGAAACACTATATATCTGACCTGAAAGACGACCATACCCCTGTAAAACAGCATGTAGGTTCCTTATATTAGATTCCATGGCCCTAAAAAATATCACGATGTCGTCCGCATAGAAGAGATAACGAGGGACATATCGGATGGGGCGAAGTCGGCCTCTATCGATCTCCTAATCAATCCATCTCCCAAGCACCTCCTCCGCAATACAAAAAAGCAATATAGATAGAGGATCTCCCTGACGAACACCCCGGGAGCAAGAAAAGTACCCCTTTGCCTCCCCATTGATGAGAACTGAAATCTTAGCCGATTCTAGGACTCCTCTCACCATAGATATGAAAGCAGTACAAAAGCCCATCCTTGCCATGACAGCCTCCAGAAACCGCTAAGAGATGGTGTCAAACGCTTTGATCATGTCAAACTTCAAAGCCATATGCCCGTGAACTCTCGGGTAGTCCAGGGTATTAATGGCGTCAGATGCAAGAGCGATGCAGGTGTGAATCCGCTTGCCCGGGACGAAACCAAACTGATATGCAGAGAGACAGCTACTAACAAAAGTGCCCAATCTCGAAGACAAAACTCTGGTCATGACCTTAAAGATGAAGTTACCCATCACAATCGGACGAAACTCCTCTACTTTACGAACCCCTTCCGTCTTGGGAACAAGCGTCATGAAACAGGAGTTCAACCCAAGTGGTAAAAGTCTGAAAAGGAAGTAGTGTCTGACAGCATCAACCACCTCCTGGCCTACAATGTTCCAACATCCCTAATAAAAGTAGCCCCCAAAGCCATCCGGACCCGGAGTGCTCGAAGCATCCATATCAAAGACAGCCCTTCGAACCTCATCCGTTGAGGGAACACTCATAAGGAGACCATTATGGGCATCAGTCACAACAGTATCCATAAAGCTGTCCAGAATACTAGCATTGAAAGGAGACGACCGATCATCCACAAACAACCGAGAATAGTAAGTAACCACATGGGAAGTGATGGTGTCCAAGTCCGTAGTAAGGATATCGTCAATGAGCAAAGATGTGATACCCCCCAGCTATCCTAGTCTGCTGAGAAATGTGAAAGAATCTGGTGTTTCTATCTCCGTCAGTCAACCACTGCAAACGATTCCTCTGAGTGTAGTATTCCTGCCTGACCATCAACAACCCATCAAGATCAACCTGAGCCTGAATCTCTTCTGCAAAGGCGGCCTCAGAATCACACTCCAACTCAATACGGTGCTGAATATCAGCTAGGCGACGAGTGGCAAACTCGATCTGAGTGAAAACATTCATGAACACAGTCTTGTTCCAAATCTTCAATGCAGACTGCCTCTTCAATGCAGATCTGAGTGTGGGCAAGTACGTATCATATGCTACTTTTGACTTTTACATATATTTGAATATACATTTTTCTAGAGGTACGTGCATTTTAATTTACAATCTACATAACATTTTAGTTTACAATTGTTCGATTTTTTATAGTCAACCGAATTTACAATCTATATAGATATTCTAGTAAATGGAATTTTTTATAACAGTTTAACTGATTAAATTAGTGACTCAGTTTATTGTTCGATTTAAGGATTCGGTCCGATTTTTAAAATATTGTTTTTCTGTATTCCAAAAAATTGCTTTATATTTTCCTTTGCCAATATATTGCTCCCTTCATTCCTCACACAATTTAATATTTGTTTTAATATTTTTTTAAAAATAAAATAAAGCAAACTATTTTTTATATTAACACATGACATTAATTTTCCTACATAAAAGCATCTTTTTTATTCTTATGCACTTCGATTGATCATCTAACTCCTATTAAAAAAAAATTTTAAAAAAATTATTCCTTTAATAGCAATAAACATTTTCTATTTTAAAATCAATGCAAACAATAAGGCATTATTTACTTTCGGTTGGGTTGTGGTGGTATGCGAATCTTAGAAACTCTATAAATTAATAATTTTGGGATCATCAAAATTTATTAATTAAAAGAGTTATTACTTTCTCTATAAATTAATAATTATTAATTTATAGAGTAATAAAATACTCAATTTATAAACACCCTTTTAAACTTTCACCTATAATTAATTATTTTATATCGAATGAAGGGCCTAATTTGAAAGAATCCTTAAATCTTCAACATTATTATACTTCTTGTGTTCATTGTATAACTTTATGGACATTAAAAAATATTTTCTATATAAATATACAAGATCAAAATATGTTAACACGAGCAAAATCATGCACTTTATGAGGCTATTAAATCAGCAATCACGTTGAATAATTTCTTGTTGGGATATGAGAAAATGACACTAGAAGTTCTTACGATGATAAGGAAAATTAGAGATGAGATTCAAGGTAAAATTGATTTCAATAAAAAAAAAAAGACAATTGAGTCTTTATTCAAGAAACATTCATAAATTATTTATGTAATAGGTAGTATATAAAGAATTATAATTAATTTATATTTAATATGGAGTCTATAGAAATTATAAAAAATGTATTATTTTATAATTTTGGCCGAGTTTATTAATTTAGCACCCTATTATCTTAGAGAGTTTATTAATTAATTAAATATTAATTTAGAGAGTTTATATTGTATTTATTCACTTTTTTTACGTATGGATAGAAAAGTAAAATGCAATCACACATGGGAGTAGAAGTGTCTATGCATCAAACTCTCCTAAACTCATTAAGAAAACATGATCTAAATGTGAAACGGAGTAAAAGATGGAGGAAGGTAAGGTTAGGAAACCAAGAGATATCGTGAGGCGGGCCATAAATAATAATGAAGAGAAACGGCGTTTACTCCACGAACTCCACAACTTGATTCATATTATATATAATATTGCCTCCAACAAACTCCCACATTACTTATACATCTACTTGTACAAGATTTTCTTTTCTTTTCTCACTATTATTTTCATTATAGCGTCAATGGGATTTGAAATTAGGTGGAAGATGATCGTCACTTTACTTGTGGTGGGACTCATGTCGCCACTGTCACCGGTCAACGGATTTTATCTTCCCGGCGTTGCACCCCGTGACTTCCAAAAGGTGCCTTTCTTCCATCATTTTAGATTTATTTTTCTTCATAGGCTACTCATTAGCTTTGGGGATGGAGATTAAGAAATATATATGGTATCAATGAAATTGAGGAAAAAAGAAAGCTGGGGAGCTTATGGAGAGAGAGTATCTTTGAGGTCACGACTTGATATTAACAATCAAATTGAGCTTCTGTAGTAGAAAATGTGAGCTAAATGAGGGGGTTTAATGCAATCTAGAGATGATTTGTACGTATAGTGTTAATTGAAAAAAAAAAAAAAAAAATCTATTACCTTTAGTATATTAATAAATTATAACATGTAAGTAGTATTTTTTTTCTTTTCAATTCCATACACTATTTTTTTTATGTTTTGCAATTGATCAATGCACCAATATTTTTCCGACCAATTTTAAGCTAAAGTGGCGCCGAAAAAGTCGAACTCAACGTAGCCAAGCTAAAATAATTTTTATTTTTTATGAAAGACACATGTTTTTAAAACATGTTAGTATTACATAAATTGCAAACTAGATCCATCGTTGTTTTCTTTATTTTCGGTGAAATTTTTCAGGTGTAGGTGGTTTCTCCGTCTTTACGCTTTAATATTACTAGGTATTGGTTTGATGAGTTCTCTCCAAATTGGGAGATTTGAGTTATTGATTATAGGCATTGTGACTTTTACTAGGAAGATTTAGTGGTGACCGTGTAGCGAGTTAAACATTTCTACTGCCACTTTAAAATTGACTGGAAAAATATTGGTGCATCAAATTGCAAAACTTAAAAAAAAAAGTTGTTTATCGAATTGCAAAAAAAAAAAAAATTAATAATAATAATAATTGACAATTACTCTAAATGTGGTTTTTTTTTAATACAACTAACCCATATATATTTATATTCTGTTCTAGTCATTTCGTGAGTCAAATGATTGTGATAAATTTAATATTTGTAAGAAACAAAGAATGTTATACTCAATTCGTTCCCACTATTAATGGAACATTTAGTGTTTGGGTTTTAATGTAGAATTGTTTATTAGTATTAAAGGTGATAAAGTTGACTTTTAGGAGGGATATTATGGGTATTTCAACTTTATTAGAAAGAGAATATTTTGTTTGTGTGTAAAAAGTAATGGCATGGAGTGTAAATAAGTAAGTAGATGTTAAAGGAGATTGAAGTAGGTGTCAAATGTTCCGATAATAATGGGACAAGGGTTTTTGACAAATGTTTCAATAATAATGGTACGGAGGGAGTATATCATTGATGTTGCTAGCTCACAATTGCTATTTGACAATCCTGTTTTATATGCATGCAGGGTGAAAGTGTTGAGGTGAAAGTGAACAAAATTACCTCAACAAAGACACAGCTTCCATATGACTATTACTCGTTAAGTTATTGCAAACCTCCCCACATTACAAACAGAGTGGAAAATCTAGGAGAAGTTCTTCGGGGCAACCGAATTGAGAATTCTGTATATAATGTGAGTGACTAGCTTGTTCGATTAATCAAAGTTTGATTGCTTTTTGATGTAATATTCTCCAGTTTATGATGAGAGAACAACAATCGTGTAAAGTAGCTTGCAAAGTCGAACTTACTGATGCATCTGCAAACAACTTCAAGAAGAAGATTGATAATGATTATCGCGTCAACATGTAAATTGTGCTTTTATTTCCTTTCCTGTTTTTTCTCATAGTTGTTGTTTAAATGTTTTAGTCTTTGTGTGTAGGATTCTGGATAATCTTCCTGTTGCAGTTCGTAGAGATGGGAGTAACCGAAAATTTTATGAGCGAGGGTATCAAGTTGGATATAAAGGGACATATTCGGGAGTAAGATTCACTCCTCGTGTTCTTCGTCTTTAATTCGTTATATAAACTTATTGCATTCTTGTGTTGTGTGATCTGGATCAGGGAAAAGATCTAAAGTATTTTATCTACAATCATCTCAACTTCAAAGTTAAGTTCCATTCTGATTCTGATTCTGATGCGGAAACTTCTCGTGTTGTTGGTTTTGAAGTTACTCCTTTAAGGTTTGTTTGATTGAAAAATGAAATTCTTGTATTTGAAATTTATGTTCTCTAGTAACTGTAACTACTTCATTCAAACAGTATAAATCATCGTTTCAAGAAGTGGAATGAGAATAGCACAAAGTTATCAACTTGCAAGCCAAGTAGCCAAACGGTACTTGAATCAGGCATACTTCCGCAAGAAATCGATGGAGGGAATGAGATAGTGTTCACCTACGATGTTTCCTTCGAGGTAATTTCCGATTTCATTCTTTTCCTAATATGACTTTCCTCGAGTTCTTGTGACACATTCCTTTGGCAGTCTAGCGAAATCAGATGGGCGTCTCGATGGGATACGTACCTTCTTACGAATGACAATGATCAGATTCACTGGTTCTCTATTATCAATTCCCTGATGATCGTCCTGTTCCTCTCCGGAATGGTTGCTATGATCATGATGCGCACCCTTTATAGAGACATCGCCAAGTATAATCAGTTGGATCAAGATGAAGTTCAGGAAGAAACCGGGTGGAAGTTAGTACACGGGGATGTGTTTAGACCACCTATGAACTATCGGTTGTTGTGTGTGTATGTCGGTACTGGTGTGCAAGTGTTTGGGATGACTTTCGTTACTATGATATTCGCTTTACTAGGTTTCCTTTCGCCTTCTAATCGAGGAGGGTTGATGACAGTAATGGTTTTCTTGTGGGTTCTTATGGGGTTATTTGCTGGCTATTCTTCTGGCTACCTCTACAAAACATTCAAGGGCACAAATTGGAAAAGAGTGTCCTTGAAAACAGCTCTCATGTTCCCTTCAGTTCTTTTCCTCATCTTTTTCGTGCTGAATGCTCTCATATGGGGGCAAAAGTCTTCGGGGGCTGTCCCCTTTGGGACGATGTTTGTTCTCGTATTCTTATGGTTTGGCATATCACTACCGTTGGTTTTCTTAGGAAGTTTCTTGGGTTTCAAGACCCCTGCTTTTGAAGCCCCTGTTAAAACAAATAAAATTCCTAGGCCTATTCCTCCACAGCCTTGGTTCATTCATCCACTTTTCGCTGTCCTATTCGGGGGAATTCTTCCATACGGGGCCGTTTTTGTGGAGCTCTTCTTCATATTGACATCTGTGTGGCTCAATCAGTTTTACTACATCTTTGGATTTCTATTCCTAGTGTTTGTGATTCTGTTGGTCACTTGTGTTGAGATTAGTATCGTGTTATGCTACCTTCAGTTGTGTAACGAAGATTACAGGTGGTGGTGGAGATCGTATTTCAACTCCGGGGCGTCTGCACTATACCTCTTTCTCTATGCAATCTTCTACTTCTGCACCAAGCTAGAAATCACAAACATCGTCTCCACTATTCTCTACTTCGGTTACATGCTTGTCATTTCTTACGCGTTTTTCATTCTCACTGGGACTATTGGCTTCTGTGCGTGCTTCTGGTTCGTTCACAAGATATACTCCTCGCTAAAGATCGACTAGCTGCATAGACAGTAAACTACAGTCTATATATGCTCTAAAAGGCTCATGTTTTTATTTTTTGTTAATGTATTAATGCATAAGCTTGGAGGTGTAATCAAGTTCAAGCTCTTTGAAAACATATATTGTAGTTAGCAATTTTACTCTCTTAATAAACGTTAACAAAAGTTTATATATATTCTTGTATTTTTTAGTTTTGCTTATAGCATCTTCATGTTAGTATGTTGTGCGAACCTGCTCTTGGGATTTATATGTCAAGGTGATTTTTTTAACAATTATGTTGCAAACCATTGGGGTATCTTTATTTTTTAATTTAAAATCAAGTATGAGATTTTGAAATTTAATACCGATTTTACTTTGAAATTTTAGATTCTGAATTGTAAAAATCTCACCATATAAACCCATATGAAATACCTATAAATTTTACAAAAATTAACTCTATGAATATCTACGAATCCTATATAAAAATCTACAAATATCTATAAACCTTATATTAATACCTAAGTGAAATTACAACTTACTTAAAACCCAAAATAAACACATAACATTACAGCTTATTACAATTTTGAAATCCAATAAATTTTAAAATTTATAATTTAAAATCCTCAATATTCCAAAACAAATATACCTAGTCTATTTCATCATATACAGGGATTATATGTGCGTACGCAATGATGTGTCATTAAGAAAAGTGAATTTAGTGATGTATGGGGTCAAATAAATTAGGAGTATTTTGGGTGATTTAGTGTAGCGTAAAAAAAATTTAGTGAGATGTGAGGTAAAATGTGGACCCACAATGTGTGACAATTTTAAAAATATAACTAATGTTGTGTGTAGAAATATATGATTTGATGAAGCTAACGAATTCATGGAGAAATTGAGAAAAATGGAATTGACTAATGAATGGCTACTCTTCCCCCTCTTCTATGTATATTTCGTAGAATAAAGTTACGGTTTACAAGAAATGAAAGGAAAGTATAACAAAGAAAAACAAAAGGAGGAAGTTACAACAGAAAATAAAAAAAATTAATTAAGAAAACTAACTAATCTCCTTTTAACTTGATTTATTCTCTTTACAACTGTCCACCAGATGGGCATGGGTATTGGACAATCCCATCTTATTATCTTCTGTGGAGTGTGGAGAGGCTGATCAAATTGATAACACACTCTTGTATCTTCTCTCTAGTGAAGTGGCAATCAACCTGAATATGTTGCTCTTATCGTGCATGAAAAGATTGTGAGCCATGTGGTACGTCGATCGACTATTAGTGTACAATAGTTCCGGAAAAGAATGATCAACAATGAACTCCTTCAAAAGATATAAAAGACATTGAACTTCATAGGTTGCATAGGCCAATACCCTGTATTCTGCCTCAACGGATGAACGACTAGCGGTTGGTTGTTCTTGGACTTCCAAGAAACCAAACTATCTCCAAGAAACACACAACAACCACTAACACTTCTTCTAGTTTTTAGACTTCGTGTCCAATCACTATTTGAAAAACATTTAAGGAAAGGTTTGAGTTAGTACTATAAAAGATCTCTTTTCCTGGAGTGCCTTTTTAAGTATCATAATACTCTATGAACTGCTGCCAAATCTGCCTCAATAGAGGCTTGTATTTTTTAGCTTAAAGTCTACACACTATATAAAATATCAAGTCTAGCGATTGTTAGGTACAATAATCTACCAGCCAAACTTCTATAAGAATTTTGTTTGGAGTCCATGCTTAGAAGTTTTACAGGGCTTACAACCTAAATATCCTGCATCATTAACAATATTTAGAGCGTATTTTCTTTGGCAAAGAAACAAACCCTTGTCTAATTTGCAACCTCAATACCAAGTATATATTTGAGAATGCCTAAATCTTTTATAATAAAAATGGTATCAAGCTGATGTTCAACTAAATCATTTTCACCCAATATTATATCATATACATATATCAGAAGCACAGTAAAAGAGTTTTGAGAAGATCGCAGAAACATAGAAGAATCACATTTGGATTGGGTATAACCCAAATTCAGCAAACAGCCAGTAAATTTCTGAAACCATTTCCTAGAGGCTTGTTTTAGACCATATAAATTCTTATTCAACTTACAAATCCTTGTATCTGTAGATGCACAATATCCGGATGGGGTCTCATGCAGACCTCTTCAATCAAATCCCCATGTAAGAGTGCATTTTTTACATCTAATTGATGTAAATGACACCCTTTTGTAACTACAATTGAAAGTAATACTCTAAGAGTGATTAATTTTGCAATAGGAGAGAAAATATCAAAATAGTCGATACCCTCTTGTTAAGTGTAACCCTTGGCTGTAGTGGACCTCAGTAAAAAAATTAGTTTTGAAAATATTGCGATTTTTTAGGTCCAATTTGACTAAGATGTGATTAGTCACACAATTGCCAGTTTTAAAAAAAGTAACTAAATAAATAAACGCCACATAAATAATTAAAATTATAGGGTTAGAAGGGTGTATCTGTAATTCGCGTAGACCTGAAAGAATAGTACCAGCTAATGTGAGTTAGCTGGTATTTCATATTTCCAAGTGTATCAACTAATTTTGTGATCGGTTGGTATCCAATCGTCAACGTGCAAGCAGGGACAGAGGCAAGTTGGGACATAGGGGGTCATTGGGACCCCCACGAAATTTATAACTTTTGTACTATATATACTGCATTATATAACTTGTGTATTGGTGGCCTAGTGGTTGACTAAAATAAAATATGATTTTGTTTTGCTAAACCAGGGTTCAATTCCCTTCAATTTCAATGGTTTTTTGTGAGACCTACAAACTATTAAATATTATAGGCAAACATTGTTCAACAATTTTATTAATTTTAGATGAATTTGTATCCAATTTTCTATACATATTTTTGTTTCATAGATGGTATATATTAGGAGGTACATGATTAGAAACACCATTTATAATCAAAACTTGAATGTTATTCTTGTAAAGAAAAAATGATATTAATTTATTTATTTTAGTTTTTTATGATATTAATATTTTAGCAATTTTAACACAGCTTCGTCTCTTCTGAACCGAAACAATCAAATGTTCCTCTGAAACAAAACGAAAGTCAATTTGTTTAAATTATTAGAATGAGATATTTGACAATTTTACAATGAAATTATTTGATAAATATAATATTATATTGTTGAGCAACACTTGTGTGAACTTGAAACTTTTATCTGTGTTTTTATAACGTTAATTGGGCCCCCAACACAATTTTTTTAGCTCTGTCACTACGTGCAAGTATAATGTTGAGTGTTATTACTAGAATAATAGTAGATACTTTATATTTAAGAGAGACTTCGTTCATGTCTAGGACAATGAAGCACATATATTAAGATCTATGTTTCCCCATAAATTAATATTCCATTGCAGTTTCCCTCAGTTATACCAACTTCTTCATCGGGAAATCAACATATTCGAAGATGAGTGTGTCTATTCAACTCATATATGATCATGTTGATTAATTAAGAACTCTTTAAGATCCTTCTTCTATCAACAGAGTACCATTCGTCTGATTCATCCAATTCTTGTAAACCCATGGTGATACACAATTCTCTGAGTCTGCTTTCAACCTTTGTAAACATATCACCTCTCTGAATATCCGTGAGTATCGTTTCCATTATTTCATTCTTTTTCTCCATATGATCCCTTAAATAGTGATGTCTCACATCTATATGCTTACATCTCGTGTGAAGAACTGAGTTTTGAGTGATTGCAATTGCAGTGTTAGTATCAAAATAAATAGGAACATTATTTGCAATTACATTGTAGTCTCTTAACTGCTGGTTTAACCACAGAAGTTGACTACAACAGCTACCTACAACCATATATTCGACTTCAGTAATCGAGGTAGCAATGATGTTTGCTTCTTAGAGGACCAAAATATCAGCTTGCTTCCCAAAAACTGACATGTGTCGGAAGTAGATTTTCTATCTATTATGCATCCATCATAGTCACAATTCGAGTAACCACTCAATTCTATATTTTCCTATGACGGGATACCATAACCCCATATTGATTGTACCTTTCAAATACTTCAGAATCAGCATGGGTTGATTTCACCTCCCCCTTCTCTCTAGAAAAATCTTCTCTCTAGAAAACCCACCTTCCCTTTGCCGGAAAAACTCCCCCCTCCCCTCTCCACCTGCTATACCCTTTCCTCCGTAATGTAGATCACTCTCAAATCGTCGAGATCGGGGCCCTTGAGGCCACTGCCACCCAACACCTCCGCCTAGCACCGCCGGCCCATCACTCTTCCCCCCCCCCCCATCCCCCCATCCTTTTATCCCCTCAAACTTTGTAGTTAGGTTGAAAAACTAGTAGATCAGTTGAATCCCTCTACAAATAAAGCAGATCCACCGCCCAACAGTCGTTGGACCACCGCGTCGCCGCCGCCGCCGGAACTGCACCTAGCCGCCCCTCTCCTCAGACTCTCATCTGGATGTAGGAGTTTTTTTAGGAATTTAGTTGGGATCTACGGGTATATCTCCCTAACGGAGCCACGGTGACCGTTTGGGGGAGTAGTCGTCGATCCCGTTTATTGTTTTTAGTTACTATTTTTTTTAGTTTATGCTTTTGTTATGCTTTTAGCTTTCTGCTTCTAGTTTCTGCCTTTATTTTCTGCTTTTATTGTTGCATGTTACTTTTGTTTACTCCCTTTCTGGTGGGATCTGTTGCTTTCCATCCCCATGGTACTATGGGTTTTTCTCCCCATTTACGGGCACTACAAGAAAATTGACTTTTAGTGACAGAAATTCTGTCATTATAGCTTCTCTAACTAAAAACCTTTAATGACAGGAATTGACTTTTAGTGACAAGTCCTGTCATTAATTCTCAATCTCCTGTCACTATAGACTTTTAGCTAGAGAAGCAATAGTGAGAGTATTTTGTTACTAAAAACCAGTTTTCTTGTAGTGGGGTCTTTTTCCCCATGATGGGTCGTTGTTGTGCTTGATGAAACTAGTCGTCCGCGGGGCTTGATTTTATGGTTTGAGAGGTTGTAGTGCATGTCGGAGTGTGCGACAAATTTGTTCCTTTTTTGGAGGAGGTGTGTTATCTTCTTAGATCGAGGAGTCTTGATGGATGCTGGTATGGTTATGTTTCTTTCCACTCTCTCACGATTGAGTTTGGAGAATGACTCTTTGGTAGAATTCGTATGTATAGGTAGGTGAGCGTGAAATGTATTGAAATATTCCTATCTGTAATTCTACTAAAAAAAACTTTAGAATCTTCTTAATTGTATAGGGTGTTAATAGCTCTATGTAATTAATAAGAGAAATATTAAAAAGAAAAAGAAAATAAAAAGTGGAGTTACACGTTAAGAAATATGTTGTACAAGTAATTGGACCAAAATTAAAAGAAATCAAAATTTAATTGATTAAATTTAAAAAGTAATAATCGTGTAGATTAAATTTTAAAATGCGGTAACTTAATGAATAAAAAAAATTAATCCCTAACATTTAAATCACATAGATTTTTTTTTTTTTTTTTTTGATAATTTGAACACGCTTCAAAAAAATTAATAACCAAATGAAGGTAACATATTTTTATTTGCAATGATTCTACCTATGAGCGCCTGCATTCATCATGTTTGGCCATGTGGCCAAAAATCCATGCCAGACTGTGTCATTCTTTTTTTGACAACATTCACACTCTGTCATTCTACCTAAAAGTAAAACTTTATAATGATATTTCTCCTAAATTTTTTATATAACGGACAATACTCACACTCCATAGGTCCCACAAGAAAAAAATTGTAATATTTTTTTTTAAAAAGGGTGTAAAATGTTTAAAACATTATTTAATGTAAGGTATTTTTTTTTTTTTTAGAGTGAAACACTTTGTGTATTATATAGATAAAAACAATTACAAATCAAATACACCTAAATCCCATCGATTTCACCCCAAAAAAAGTACTGCCCCAGATCAGTCCTGAGAAACTAGAGAGGGTTGCTCGCCTAGCTAGAAGATGTGCTTTCAACACCTAAGAAAATAGTAGGTCTTACATCCATGAAGATTTGCCAACTCTCAAATATCTTGTAAAAGCCTTCACGGCTGCTAAGCTACCAACGTGCCCAACAAAAGCCACCATAGAACAGTGGGAAGGTACCCATAACGGGGAAAAGACCCATAACAGCAGGATAGCAGAAGAAAAACAACAACAAGTCAACAACAAGAAAAAAGAAAAAAAAAAACAATATGCAAAAGTAAAAACAAGGATAAAACAGCAGATCTAAGAAATGAAACAAGCTAATCTACCCAACAGAACAACAAGAACGAAAGTAAAAACGAGATCAACGGGTGACTCACCCGATCGGTTACCGTAGCTCCGTCAAGGAGGTTAACCCGTTGATCCCAACAAAAGCTCTAAAAAGACCTACATCCAGTGGATAAACTGGAAAAAGGGGCGGCGATGCGAATTTCCGGCAGCGGCGGCGCGGTGGTCCGGCGGTGGTGGGCGACGCTTCGGCTGGCTGCGATGCTACTCTATTAAAGTTAGATTCAACCTATCTACCTATTTAACAAACTAACTACAACGAAGAGGGCCAAGATGATGATGGATGGGGAGAAAGTTATGGACGGTGTTGGAGGCGGGCGGTGGTGATAGGCGGCGGCCGCCTCTAGGGCCCCGATCTCTGTATTCTATACGCGCTCTACATTAGATGGAGGGGGGTGTGATTTTTCGACGACCGTTTTTAATTGAAACTTGACTTCAGCTTAAATTAAGACCAAAATAGCCTACAAAATCCTCATTTTGTCCTTATTTTGATATTATTCGAACTGTCAAACTTCTTCAAGAATATCCCCCAATTTTGGGTTACATTCCATGTTTGAATTCAATCTAATTTGAATTCAATTCAATTCAAATCGTATAGTGTCTTCTCGCCTACAGTTAAACATTTTCCAAAAAATTGATTAATTTTCATTGATGAATTACTAACATACCAAACATTTTTCAAAAAATTGATGAATCTCCATCGCCGCCGATCTTGGATACTCCGTCGCGCCGACGAGTAGGAGGGATGTCCAATGCTATCTCCATCGTCGCCGATCTCAGATACACCGTCGCGCCTCCTCCTTCTCAGGTCTATTAAACAACCAACTCACGCAATCGCGCAGTGAAGGTGTTTGCGAATATGCTCGATCGGATTAACGTCTTCTAATTTGTGTTACAAATTCCGACTATTCAAAAACTTGATGCATTTACACAGTGTACGATTCACACACTAGAGGTGTAACTTGCCGCCCAGACAACATCTCTCCAAGCTCTGAGCCGCCCCCTCCTTCTCGACGACAGTGGAGGTGTAAATCGCTGCACCAGGCCGGCCACCCATTACGGCTATGGGATTCAGATTAGTTTTTTCGAATGATTTATTGATTTTTTTTATCTAGTTATTTGTATATTACTTGTAGGAATTTGGATATCTAGGTGCTAGTTCATACAAGTATCCATTTTATTTGGTTCTATGGTTTATAAGATTTTTGCACTATTCAAAAGGATTGAAAAGTGAAGCAAAAAAATTCTTCAATTTATCTTTGAAATCCTATGTTTTCTAAGGCAGTGTTATTCAATCTATGCAGTTGAGGAAAAAAATGGAGGGTGCAGTGTTTGCCCCTGCTTTGGATTTGGTGGAATGAAACATGTCAAGTCAGAAAATGGAGTAGTGAGTATCTGCAAAATTGAAGTTTGCTCCTTAGATGAACATATCATATACAATAGTAGTTAATTAAGCAGAAATTGCAATAATCTTAGATTCATTTGATTAGTTGCTTTGTAGAAATTGATTTTGTATATTGGAATGTTTGGAATCATGATAATTGTAAAACGTATTTTCGTCTTATTTATATGAGGCCTTCGAGCTTTAAATCTATTTCTTGAAATATCTTATACAGGGGAGTAAGACACCAAGAACATGATTTTTTTTTAATTTGGGGAGCTTGGAAACAAGTGCACCTAATTTACTAAAGTATGGTCAATTGTAGATATAAGTAATTTGGGAAGTATATGCAATTATCGGTTGCATATATAAAAAAAATGCATGCATATTTGAAATTATATGCACTTATCGGTTGCATATAATAAAATATGCATATAGAATTTATGATACAGGCTTATGTTATTATTATGCAATGCACATATTTGATATATGCATCCCCTATAAATATGCAATGCACACATTATGTATATACACCAAACTACCAAAAATATCATACAAATATGCAATGCACAAATGCACAGCTTAAAAAACCAACGATTTCTTACATGCGAAAACTCCTTTGAACAATCAAACAAGTAGATGAAAAGACGAAACAAACATACCTTCAATCATTTTCCTTCAGATATAATCTAGGGATAATCTCTTACCTTTTTAAAATTTAATTCATTTGACTTTTCATATTCTACATTACTTAAATAAAATGATTCAAATCTGAAATTAAGTATAATTATTTCAATTTCGAGTTTTGGAACATCGAATAAGGAAAACTACTTAAAAAATTAAGTGTAATTAATTGCACGTTTAAGTTTAAAAAAAATATATATTAGCATTGCTTAAAAAATAAATTTTTTAGTGAAGTGATGGTTACAAAATTCATAGAGCTAATTCAAATTTACCGAAAACGATTTCGATTGTGCAACGCTTGAAATATTCAAAAACTTATATGGAGATGAGCACAATAATCGAATATGCACAAAATAAAGTTTTATGAAATATTTTAGGAATGTTCCTTTGAATTAAAATCAGCGCGGGATTCTAGGAGAAATATCTTCCAGCTTAATTTAAATTTAAAAATGTTGACTTTCCTAATTTTAGCTTAACATAATTAATTGAATTTGAAAATCATACTTAATTCGAAATCAGGGGCATAATAGACTATAACTAATTCATTTTGTCCTTAATTGTTTTACTAAAAAAATTTGTCTTGAAACTTAAAGTCTTAGAGTGAATTGTCCTGTTCTGTTTTTTCCCCTTACTAAATTTATCGTCTTTCAACTTGTATTTATATATAGAACAAAAAATTACTTAACAAGTTGAAAGAGGATAAATTTAGTAAATACCCCATCCATCAACAGATATAGTCACATAATAAAAGTGGCATGCTTTGATAAGTTGAATAATAACAACATTTAAAAAAAAAAAAAAGAACTTGAACTAGTGACGGACCCAGAAAATTTCGGTAGGGGGCCCAATTAACATTATTATAAAGATAAAATAATACGTACTCATTATTTTTATCAACATTTCACATTATAAAATTGTCAATACGTCACATTTCATTAAATTAAATTGATCGAATAAGTTGACTTTTGCTATGTTTTGGTAGAAGTTAATACTCCATCTGTTCCGTGATAACTTGCACATTTTAATCGATTCACTTTTAAAAAAAATTGAATTTAGTGGTGTAGAGTCAAATAAAAAAGCATATTATTTTGAGTGATTTGATAAGGTGTGAGGAGGATATAGTAGGACGTAAAATAGATTTAGTGAAATGTATGGTAAAATGTAGACTCAATGAGTGACGATTTTTAAATAAAATGATGTTCGAATATATATTAATTTTGTGGATTATTTTTATATTAAGAGTGTGCAAATAATTATATAACATAGTATTAATTTTAATATGTGTGAAATTACCAAAATACCCCTAACGAATTTACAAAATTAGTGGGGGGCCCACGGCCCCCTGGGCACTGAGTAGGTCCGCCACTCACTTGAACAGTGTAATGTATTATTGCATGTTATTCCATTAATTTCTAATCCGATAACTATATATTTTAGAACAATTCACGTTATGAAAAATTAGTAGGACTTATCTGGAAATTGATCAGAATTGCATACTCCATCATATAAAGCGATTAAAATTACAAACTTGCCTAAATAATATTCCCTATGTTGACATAAAAGACCGTGCATTGTGCAGATTATAGTATATTAACAGAATATTCCTAAAAAAAATAAAAGGCTATAAAGAATAAAATCAGAAAGATTTAGAAAACGTGCATAAGATTTATATATAGTTTTGCACGTTTTTTTTATCATTATTTTGTAAAGCATTTAAACTTATTTAATCAAATGATCAGACAATAAAAGGTACACTCCTCTAAATAACAAAGTCTAAAGTAGAATTGTGAAAGTAAGACAAATACAAGTATTATGTAACAACACACTCAATCTGTGTCATCCAGCATATCCGACCAACGATTGTAAAAGGACACTTGCCTGAACTTTGAGGTTTTAGAGCCGGCTGAACCATCCGACGACTCCTGAGGTGGACCTGTCTCAGACCAACTCCTAGTGTGTTCGATTGTCCTTGCGGTCTCAAATAAATTGGAATTTTCTACAATAAATGGCTATCTGACTGTATTCCCGAGGGAGTCATAATATGGGACACTTCGTCCTCTGTTCAGCTCCTCAATGAAAGCAGGCACAAGAAGATAATAGATACAAAGATATTTTTTTATGCAAAATAAGATAATAGATACAATTGGCACAAGAAGTACCATATTAAAGCAACAACATAGAGAATGCTACACGTTCAATAATAATGGGTTCTAATTCCAAAGAAAGCTTCTTCTTTCTCTCTCGAGCAGAAGTTTGTCCTTCCTCTTGTGACTTATCTTAAGGTTCGACAAGCCTCCACGGTTCGCTGATCCACTGTCTGAATGTAGAGTTGTGCCTGAATCTGTCATTTGTCATACTCCAGCTCCATAGTCTCCCCTTTATTTCGTTCACCCCATCCTCGATTTTTCATATTGCATTTTCAAATATGCATTTATTTCTCTTCTTCCAAATCACCCACACCACATAAATCCACAATCCAATTGCCACCATGTTCCCATTTTTCCCAGGTAATAAATTTGAGAATTGAACAAAATTACTTGACATTGTATTATGTAATACCATGGAGTAGTTCAGCCATGCTAGTACCTTGCTCCATACTTGCTGTGTCGTGTTGCAAGATACGAACAGGTGGGTTGCATCCTCAGGCCCATCTCCGCATATCGGCATAATGTTTCATTGTTAAATGAGATGATGAGTCTTCTTAATAGTACACTTCGGTTGGAAAAACACCCTAGTGAAAGTGAAACCCTTCGCTCTAATAGCTACCTTCCGAGCTGCCACAACCAAAGGTGGAACCACCCGTGTGACAGTTTGAATCGGGGAAGTCAACTCCCAAGTAGGGTCCAGATGACCCCCCTCATCCTGTAAAGCTTCCTCCAACTCCAACTCTTCAAAAGAATGGTGTCTGACAAGTGATGCGTCTAAGTTCTCCTCGGAGAGCGCCCCAAAAGAGTTATCCAACTGAACTGAGTAGGTAGTCCCCATAATCGGATCCTGCTGATCCTCTAAAACATGGTCCTCCCCGTACAAGTGTGCCTCCAAAGACGGGGTAGTAGTAACTAGAGCAGAAGTGGGGTATGTAGTGCCTGTAGGGGACAGAGAGGCCCCCATTGCTCTTCTCGCCCTGGCGTCAGCTAGACCAGGTACGACCGCGACCTCTCCTCCTCTAGTCCTAACAACCATGTTCATCCTGAGCATGACGACCATAATCCACCCCCCACCCCCGGTCCTGATGACCCTGTCCCTCAACCTGCCCCTCCTGGTCCCGACGACCCATTGATTTACTACAGCCAGCCAGAGAATGTCCAATAATGTGCGTGGCAATGTGTGCAAAACTCTGGGAGCCTCTTATAGAAGACTATAGCAAACGAGCAATGACCTGCACGCTGGTACATAATACAGGTCTGAATAACCTTTTGCATATCTATCTCAATCAGCAGACGAGCATAATGCCCCCATGGCACGCTTCAGAATTCTATCGTCGATCTTGATCAAGGTACCCAAAGTTGAAGCCAATGCCTCCAAAGTAATCGGATCTCAGTATTTCATAGGAAGTTCAGCAAGCCTAACCCAAACTTGAGCTATATTGAAATGTACGTTGTTTGGGTTAAAGTCTGGTACCCAGTTATTTAATCAAATAAGATTAACTGTATAAAACGTGTACAGTTTAGAATTCTACAACTTAACCTAATTTTTATAATTGTAGTTCACAATTATTATTTGATTCGATATCATTTTTAACGGCTTGATTTACATGTACTCTTGAACATCTATAAAAGTGTGATTGTGTGTCCCCTTAGGGGATTTCATTTGAGGAGGTGTTTCAAATTAATGTATTTAAAAATATATGAACATTCATTTAAAAATATATGAATTTCAATTGACATGGTTTTAGTGAAGAATTTTAAAAATACATGGAGACAAATCTAAATTTTTAAAATTCATTTATTTTTTAATCAAAACGAATAGAGTGAATTTGAATTGTGAATTTTAAATTCATAAACCTAAATCCCTCCATTCAAATAGAATCTAAATTTCGGTAGAAGTATCAATATATTCCTCCTATACTTTTGCTAACTCGTAAGTTTCGGGAATCAACAACCATTGCAACACAAATTATACAATATATTCATTAATCGTACGTATATAATTAGAGGTGATTTTATTGCACCAAACCAACCCCCACCCTTATTAGTTTCATTGTGTTTACCTTATTTAACATGATACGGAGTACACAAAAATATAAAAAACACGAATTAGATACAAAAGACACGTTTATCTATTTTTCCTTATTTTAATTATCTAATCGAAATCTCTTTAGTATTTTTAAATTAATAAGAGAAAATAAAGGGGGAGAAAAGTTTAGTTACGCAGTTGTCCGAATCAGAATATACATTGTCAGCATCGATCACCATACAAAGAGAAAGAGCCATGGTTTAGCCGAAAGCTAGCTGAATATTGATATGGATATTTGCCTTACAATATATTTTTTACAGACTTTATCAATGTATAGGCACAGACTTCAAAAAAAAAAAATCAATGTATAGGCACTCAAAATGATGGTATGAAATCATTTAAAAAAAAAAAAGAGGGAGTATATATCTATATAATTCTCAATTATATATTTTCCATTATTAATATTGCAATTGCAAATGTCCCACTAGTGACCATAAAATGCTTTCCCGATCTTTGTTCGCCTCTACAACAATTGTTCTTCCGATCTTTCTAATCTCTCATACCATCACTTTTATAATAACTCCATAATTCTTGAAGAAATATGAGAAATACAGTCTCTTATAAAGCGTGGTCACGCTTTTATTCACATAGCACGACATCGTTTAATCTGTTTTGTTACTATATAAATAACAAGGGCTTTTGTATTCATTTTCTGAGTTTGATAAAATAAGAAAGCAGAGACTTGCAATTTGGGGTTTTATGCATATCTTGTATATTTTACTTTTCTTCAATTCTCATACAAAATACAGATAATCAATTCAGTACGTGGAAGAAGAAAAGAATATGAAATGATAGAAGGCGCGTTGAAAAGCTTAAGATGGACAGCCTGCCTAACTTTAATCGTCCATCAAACATATATGCCTGCCAAGTGCCACCACCACCAAAAAGAATATTTATATATCGAGAATCAAAGCCTAATCAATCATTAACAAGAAATACTTTTGACTAATACTCAATTTGTGGCACCAATTGTATTATCTGTCTCTCAAAGATCGAAACAACACACACACATATATATATCCGATCAAAACAAGCTACGAACAACACTTGTGTGAAATGTTTTACACATAAAATAATTAATTAAGATATTTTTAAATAATTCACAGGTCAACAGTCTGAATTCGAATCGCTCAAAAAATCCATAGATTGCAAGCAGGTAGTTTACTACATAATCAATATATTATTACTATAGAATCAAAATATTATAACTACAAGACCAAATGAGTACTTACTACATGTCAAAAATATTTTGGAAAATTTGCTCAAAAAATTAAGTGTTCAAAATATTTTTGAACTTGTATTAATACACTTTTAGCCTTGTAGTAACAATATTTTAGTCATGTAGTAACATAGTTTTGGTCATATATTAAACAATACTTGAAAGCAAAAACATATTTTTTAATTAAATTTAACCCGTGTTGACTCGCGTTAACCTAAGTTTGACCCACAATTTTATGCCCCAAATTTACCTTAATTATCTATATTTTATGTATAAAATATTTTACACAAGTTTTTGTGAAAAAAGATTATTAATATCTTTTATTTTCTATATATAAGTCATGGCTAGCTAAATCGATCTATTAAACTGTAAAAAAACGTTAATTGATTTACTTCCTTCGTTTCTGGATTACTTTCAAATGTAGATGGTCACATATATTAAAAAAGTGTAATAATGAGTAGAGTTTTGAGAGTTAATTTTATAAAACTTTATGTATAAAGTAAATAAATTAGTTGACTTTTGTATATATGTGAAGAAAAAGTAATAATATTGTTTAAAATTGAGAATATTGTGAGGATGAAATTTATAAAGAGTTAGTATATTTTAAGAGAGTGAAAAGTAGACGTTTAAAAAAGAAAAGTGTGAAAATAATTATGGAATGAAGTACTATAGTGACTAAAGAAATTAATTATAGGCAAACCCGGTCACCTGATACAATATATTACAGTAGTAAACACTCCGATCGATATATCTTGGAAAGTAAAAAATACTCGAGAGAAAAAAATTTACACCTTTCTTACCATAAATAACACTTTATCCGTTCAATTTCATTATTTCCATTTTTTTTTTGATTGTCTAATTTTATTATGTTCATATATTTTTTGAAACAATACTATTCATACTACTTTATCTACACCCTTCTACCATCACTTATTTACCCATTTTGTCATTCACTTTATTCATAAACAATTATTTTATTTACAAATGGACCTACAATACTCCATCATACCCTCAACTTATTTTATCTATTTTATGAATAAACTAATCAATATTCATTAAAACTCGTGCTCGGAGAAATGGTCATTTTAAAATTGGACGGAAGGAGTATTTAACATTTTATTTTTATACATAATTAAATATTTTTTTTTTACATTTTCTTTTAATTTTACCCTCTAAATTTTAGAAGAATTTTTCAATGGTCAGGAAGGTTTTCCCTTCTTGATAACAGAAAGCACATTAAATATCATTGAATCATTTTTTTGAGAAATAAAGGTGATATGTTAATAGCTAAATCTGGGCTCAAGGGTAACTCAATACCCAATACATCATTGTTCGACTCCTGCTAAATATTACAGTTAGTAGTTTTATTTCTTTTCATTCACACAGAGCCAAGGTTTCTGTTCCCATTCATAAAGGGAGCAATCAATCATCTTGTTTGCCTTTAACCATTTCCATGTGCTGTATTTGATAGTATCCGTTATTTCCTCCACCGAAGCATTCTTCTCGTTAAAAATCGCATCATTTCGACTTCTCCAACCTTTCCATACCGTGCATTGCCAAATGAGGTTCAACACTTTTCACCTTGCCTTCTTAGATTCAGATCTGCAGAAATTTTCCATATGCTCTGTCAACGAGTTAGTATATATCAGTGGCCTTTGCAACCATACGCTGATTGCCGTCCACACCATCAGTGCCATGGGGCACGATATGAACAGGTGCCTAGCAGATTCTGGGGCCGACCAGCAGCGGGTGCAAGTAGCACTGATGCCTTCCGGGGTGATCCCTCTTTTTAACAGATTGTCCACCGTAGCCACTCTTTCATGTAATACTTTCCATGTAAAGGCCGACACCTTTGAGGGTATGCATTTCCACCAAATTTTCGGCCAAGGGACTGCATTTACGCCAATTTGCTCTTCATAATTTGCTAAGATATCATACATGCTTTTAGTGTTGAAACTCCCATCAGTCGAACCTTTCCAGCACAGCGCATCGTCTCTATTCAACATCAGCTTGTACCTGTGAATACATGTCCAAAGAGATGCAAACTCCAATAATTCGTTAATATTAAAAGACCTGTTCCATCTAAAAAACCAGGTTTCCCCATCGTGCTGAAAAAACTCGTGTACTCTCCCATACTTGTTAGAAGAAATATTGTACAATGAAGCAAATCTGTCACACAAACAGATCCTATCCTCTGTCCAGGGATCAATCCAGAACCTGGCACCTACACCCCTTCCCAGTTTGAAAAATAAGTTATCAAAAAATAAGTTGCCCTCCACTCCACCTGTCATATAACGTAAATCTCTCCACCACTGTGAGCATTTTGACTCATCAACCTCATTCGAGAAAATAGAGCCATACCTAGATTTGAGAATACCCACCCATAAAGATTTGTTTTCTCTTTCCCACCTCCACAACCATTTACAAAGCAGGGCTTTGTTGAAAGTTCCTATATCTCTCACACCCAACCCACCCTTATCTTTGCTTTTACAGACTATCTCCCATCTTATCCAGGCTACTTTCCTGCAATTATCATTACCACCCCATAAAAAATTCCTTTGTATTTGTTTGACATTTTGGATCACACTCACCGGAGCTTTGAAAAATGAAAGATAGTATAATGGCATAGCCGTGAGAACCGAATTTAGGAGAACAATCCTCCCACCAAGAGATAGATGTCTCCTAGCCCACCCCGAAAGCTTTTTCCGGAATCTCTCAATGAGAGGATTCCACATTTTCATTAATCCAACGTACTTTCTCCGTTTTTCTATAAGTTTCTCATTACTTTCAGACACATAAATTAAATTATAGATATATATAGTACAAGTGATGTGATTGAGAGAGATGAAGAGATAGAGAAAAAAAGTACGATATAAAGTAAAGTGAAAGAATAAAATTAAAAAAATATTTGTCAAAAAGGGTATAAAAAACTTATAGGTGGACGAACCAAAATGGAAAAATGAGAAGCTTATCGGTGGACGGAGGGAGTATTTAATTATTTATATATGATTGTACTTCGCAATAGTGTGTTTGCTTTATGCAATGTGCAATCGCATAATAAATTAAATTAATAAATATAAAATGACAACAATATCCTTTTAAATTTAAATAATTTAAAATATTTAATAATAAAATAACATATACAGTTATGGTTGACAAACATGTAGGACATTGCCATACTTTTTGGGTCGGTCCGGGTCGACCCGTCATGTCACCTTTTTCGGGTCGGGCTGGGTCAGTTCACCACGGGCCTGTCGGGCCATCGAGCTAAAATGGCCCGATTTTTAATAATTAAAAATAAATAAATATTAATATTTATTATTAAAAAAAATTAAAATGAAAAAATAAACATTTAAAGGATTTAAAATGAATTATGTCTAAATTACGGGATGTAAATGAAATTATCTATTTATAAAAAATAATTATTATAAGGATATTTTGTAATTTTATATATTTATTTAAAAAATTATTTATTTTATCACATGACAAAGATTGATCGCACTATGATGAAGGTGAATGATATGTCACCTTGTGATTGATTTCCTATTGTTAGGAAGGACGAACTTCTTTTATAATCCTAGTAAATCTCATTTTAATAAATACTCAATTTCTAACTTGCATTTAGGTAAGCTAAAATTATTCATTAACTAAGGGCTAACCTATCAATACATACTACTTCATAATTTTAGCAAGAAAAAAAAATAAAACATCATTTATTGTAAAACGAAGGAAGTACCTTTCAACTTAAAAATAAATATTTGTAATTTTCTATAAAACCTACTAGTATCGTATTTTAGTATTTATATTAAAAATGTTTCATGTTATGTGTTGTTCATTAACACTTGGTATGCACTATGTAAAGCAGTTACATTTCATATATAAAATTCATTGTATAGTTATTATAACACTAGATATTGCAGTTAGTAAAGGTCAAAACCAGGAAATACAAAAGTATTTGTAATATATGGTTATAAAAATTTGTCATTCATTTTTTAGTAAATATTTTATTATATTCAAATATATTATCAATAATACATCTATTTATTTTTATTTTAAATAATTCCTTCAAATTAAGAGAGAGAAAAAATGTAAGAGTGAGAGTGGTCCGTATGCGTAACGGTTGGGCCCACGTCATCCCTACCCCTTACTTTATTATATATACCACCCCAACTTCACAATAACTATCTATATATATACACCGGGAAAATTTTAGTTTTAGTCCTATAAGTTTGATACATTCCAAAATAAATCCTTTAAGTTTCAACTTTACAAAATACGTCCTTTACCTTTCAATTTAATCCTTTTTTACATCAATTTTAATCCTTTATCTTTTTAATGAATTAAAGCTGCCTGAATATTCTCCTCTTGATTTATGCTATTAAATTATTTGGGGATTCCGGTGGAATGTGCTGACGACTTGGTACGATATTTATTTAAAAACCCATCATCCTATCTTTAATTTTTTCTCATGTCTATTTAAATTTTTCTTTTGTTAATAATATGGCCACTGTGTAGTTTTGTTATGATATATATTTTTACATGTCTATTTAAATCAATTGACTAGAGATATATTTTAAGAAGTTCTAAAAAGTTTTCAATATTTTAAAAAGTTCTAGTTTTCAATATTTTATAAAGTTCTCAATATTTTTAGTTTTTGGAAAGATTGAAATACAGCTTATATTATATTGTAAGCATCAATCAATTGATATGAACAACTTCATATATTTTAAATTGTTATGTTTTAATTTAGTTGTAAAATTTATTTTTAATTATCCTGTCAAAAAAAAATAAAACTATTTTTAATTATAGAATTGTTTTATCAATGGTGTATATTTCAATTTTGTTTTTAATTGAATTTGGGAGAATATTTCAATTTTGTTTTTAATTGAACTTGAGAGTTTACAAAAAAATTTGATAGATATTCAATTAATTACGTAGATTTTTAAGTATATATAAATGAGAGATAATTACGTGGCAGATGACATGTAAATGAGAGATACCAAGTCAGCCCATTCCACCGGAATCCGGCAGCATTTAATTCATTAGAAAGATAAAGGATTAAAATTGATGTAAAAAAGGATTAAATTAAAAGGTAAATGACGAATTTTGTAAAGTTGAAACTTAAAGGATTTATTTTGGAATGTATCAAACTTATAGGACTAAAACTAAAATTTTCCCTATATATACCTAACTATATATTTCCTTCTAATATATACCAATATCCATTGATATCTCTAAAATTTAACATCTTGATATTTTCAATGTTATGAATAGTATTTATGATCAGTTTTGTATATTTTATAATGTTTGAAATCAATTTTACAACAAATGTTTTATATAGGATTAAATTTGAAAAAATACACTTAACAATCACATGTGACACACTTTCTGATAACTTTTAACAGATTTTGTGACTAAATTTACAATAAAATTTTGTATGAAATCAATTCTATAGAAAAAAAAAAAAATGTATGAGACCAAATCCAAAAGTCACAGAATAAAACCCAACATAGCCATGGTTAATGAGACCGAAAATGTTTTTCAATATATTATCTATAATACATCTATTTATTTTAATTATAAATAATTCCTCCAAATTATGAGAAAATAAAAAAGTAAGAGTGAGAGAGTGGTGTTGGATTTTATTCCGTCTGCGTACGGTTGGGCCCACCTCACCCCCAACCCCTTGCTTTACTATACATACCACCCCAACTTCACAACAAAGAGCCAATTTACACACGCATATATATATGTAACACCCTCTCAACAACATAACATACATACAATATTCTCTCATCAGCTAGCTAAAGAAAAGAAGAAGTGTGAATTGCGAATATGGTAAAGACAGAGAGGAAGGTGAAGAAAGGGTGGGTTGCAGTGCAAGTGGGGCTAGATGAAGAAGAAGATGGAGGATTTCAAAGATTTACAATTCCAATTTCATACTTATACCACCCTTTGTTCCAGAAGCTTCTTGACAGAGCTCGTGAAGTCTACGGTTACAACACCAACGGCCCTCTGGTCCTCCCCTGCTCCGTCGACGATTTTGTGCATCTACGCTGGCGGATTCAGAAAGAATCCACCAACCACCACCATATTCACTCTTGTTAATTAGATATTGAAAGAATTTTGAATCATCTAAAAGTACGAACTTTTAGAGAGGTGGTGAATTAATTTTTGTATATTAATTCCTAATAGTTACGAAGCTTTTTACATCACTAATTGTGACCTCATCATTTCTTTCTTTTAATGGAACTGATGATCAAATTAATTCAATCGATTTTCCATATTTTATTTAATTTTATTTCCATCAATATAATTAAATCTGTAATTAATCTGCCTTTCCAATATTTTATTATAAGACATTTAGTTGTAAATGTTGGAAATAATGGGTTTTGACACCATGTTTAATAAAAAATATTAATGTTAAATTTTAAGAAATTAAACGAGATACAGTGGCGGAGTAGATAAAGTGATATATTAAAAGTCTTAAAATTAAGGGCTAGTCTTGTATGAAATATTGCATATATGCATTTCAGTTATTCACACACATGTTCTTTATAAATACACCCACAAACTTAATTCACACACACATTTTTTATAAATACACCAACAAGCTTAATTCACACACACATTTTTTATAAATACACCCACCGACAACTTAATTCGAAATTTTTAATCCGTTTATTTCACTCGTTTCTGTGATTTTTTTATCTTTTATTTTATTGTCGAACGTGGGATATTAAATGTAGTAATTCAAATTGTAATATGTAGTAATACACATTATTTTATGTAGTAATAACACAAACTATTTATATAATAATACAAATTCTTTTATTTAGTAACACGTTTTTTCTAGTGTTTTTATTGATGTAGTAACCCACATTATAATATGTAGTAACATATATTATCGAATGTAGTAAACACAATAATCATGTTGTAATACAAAATGTTTTATTGTAGGATGATGCGAAAAATATTAGATCATTTGATAAAGTTACATATAGTAACAAACGTCTATTCAATGTAGTAATTCAAACTGTAGTATGTAGTAACATATAATTTTTTATGTAGTAAAACAAATTATTACATGTAGTAATAACACAATTTTATATAGTAATACTGATTCTTTATATATATATTTTTTTTATTGATTAAGTAACTCACATTATAATATATAGTAACATATATTATTGCATGTAGTAAGATATATTATTGCACGTAATACAAAATAACATTGACCCATAATAATTAGTATTAAAGAATATTTAAAGAAATATAAAATATTTAAGGATTAAGGTCATCGTAAATTGCAGCGTCCGACCGCGGCCTGAGGTGACCGAAAACTGCTTGGAGAAGACGACCATGTTCAATTTTTGTCAGTGGGTGCATTTATAAAAAATGTGTGTGTGAATTAAGCTTTTGGGTGTATTTATAAAAAATGTGTGTGTGAATTAAGTTTGTGGGTGTATTTATAAAAAAATGTGTGTGAATTAAGCTTGTGGGTGTATTTATAAAGAACATGTGTGTGAATGACTGAAATGCATGTATGCAATATTGCATATAAGTTTTTGTGTAAAATTAAATTCGATGAGTGTGAAATTAATTACTATTAAAGTAGGGATGGCAATGGGACAGATCCAAACTCAGACCCACATTGTCGGCCCGAACCCGATTAAACGGGTATAGGACGGGTCGTGATTTTTGCCAAACCCGCCTCGCCCCGCCTACCCTTACCCCTACCCGTACCCGCTATATATAAAATATAGTACTCCCTCCGTCCCATACTTGAAGCTACAAACTAAATTGACACGGGTTTTAATAAATGAGTTGTTTATTAGTATTGTGTAAGATAAAGTGGGGGTAATAAAGACTTTTCAACTTTATAAATAGTAATAAAGTTACTTTTTAGTGTAATAAAGTAGTGGCATTTGTTGTAATATTGTGATGTTTTAAGGGGAGTGTTTAAAAGTGCTTTTACTATTTTAGGTAATGTTGCTTCAAGTATGGGACGCCCAAAATGGTAAAATGTAGCTTCAAGTATGGGACGGAGGGAGTAATATTTAATACATATATGTTTCTATTTATATAAACTTATATGTATATTAATGTATATATGTTTGTGAAAATATTTTTTATGTAATTTTTTTTAGTATAAAATGAATATGAAATGCTATTTAAACAATTATATATTTAATTTGAATTATATAATATCAAAAGAAATATATTGTATACATTAAAATTAATTTTAAATAATTAAGAAAATTAAATGAGACGGGTAAAACTCGACGGGTTTTTAAGCGGTACGAGATGAATTCGGGTATGGAAATTTTCTGGCGGGACGGGTATGAGTACACGTACAACTTTTAATGATGAATTTGATTGGAAAGGTAAAAGGCCACATTGTGTCACATGCAAAAAATTTAAAATTAAAGTTTTGAAATTTTTTTAAACATTGAAGTGTTATAGTGAAGTTCAATTATGATAAATAAGTACACACTCTTAAATGCAACGAACGCCTCCGCCCACTTGGCACACGGAAAAGATTATTCGAATTTCAAATTGAGAACATTACGTCAATCGTGGGTATAAAACCAACAATTCAACTGTAAAAGTAACAAAATACTCTCTTATTTTTTAAAAATTAAAATTGAGATATTTAAAGATAAAATGACAGGTATTAATTATTATAAAAATATTGAAAAAGATGGGTTTCGTCTCGATTATTTCCTCCACCGGCCATATCTATCTACACTATTTTCCAGTACTGATCTGATTCTTACTTGTTTCACTTGGAAACAAAATTGGCTGGCTAGCTGCTTTTAATCATGTGGTTCTCATGCAAGCGTACGTGTCTTTGTTAGTTAAAAGAATTGTGATGATGTACTCTTTCCAATTTCATTATTCTTAATTTGTTTTTTTAATTCATAAATACATATTTAATGTTTTACTGTTAATTAGGGTACATAGTATGTGTTTATACTTGTTGATAGATTTGTATATTTTCCGAATATGTATGTTTAGTAAATTAATTGTTCTAAATCCTTATATATTGATTAATTATATATATCATTCATGTTATTTTGATACTATATATGTGTCGATATAATATTTTTGGGAATACACTATATAAAAATGGGTTGTGAAAAAATATAAATGATTAGTTTCATCAGATTGTTCGACCACTTTCATTGAAAAATGACGTGTTTCGACAAATTCTTGATGACAATACTCCATAATACTTCTTCCTCTATCCCTGAAAAGCTTGCACATTCATTTTCACAAATCACAATATACATAAATTTACTATTCATGTCATTACTTTTTGGGGTACATCACACAGTACACTCAATTCAACTATTTTATTTACTATATATATAAAAGTTTACAAAATTATCTACAATACTCTAATTATTACACTTTTTTCCTAAACTCTGTACCATAAAATGCAAGTTTTTCAGGGACGAATGTAGTATATAGCTTCTAAAATTTGAAGATACATACCCAATTGTAGTTGTATCTCTCATTTTATTTAAACTCTGAAATATCTTATTTATTTTCACATTTAATTTGATTGTGTGCATTTTAAATAATTATGTATAAAATATTTTAAAATATGAATTAATCGTACCCCTAAATTTAAAATCTTGGGTCCGCTACTGATGCCCATACCTTTTTTGAAAACAATACTATTCATACTACTTTATCTCCACCCTCCTATCATCACTTATTTACCCACTTTACTATTAAAACTCATGCACGGAGAAGTGGACATAATAAAATTGAACCAGTGACTAATTTAAATCTCTTTTGTACGTACGTCTTCTTTTTCTTACCGTACTATACGATTATTATTATTAGTATTATTATTAAGCCTTCCCTTCCCTATATATTAATTAAGGAGAAATTAATTAAGAAACAAGAAATTAAAGTAGCCCTACAATAAGGAGAATTAATTGTTATTGGCTTAAACAACCTTATACGGAGTATTATTTTTAGGTTGTTTCATCATGCATTAATTTTCCTAGTTAATTTATTATTTTACGTGTGTTGTGACTAGGATATGAGATATATGGCCTCTAAACTCCTCCCTCAGGGACACTGTTGCGTTACCCATGGAGACGACTTTTATTTAAATAATTAATCATCATGGTGCAATATGTAAATAATTAAGAAATAGTATGTTGAACGTACTTCTTCTTTTTCAGGATATATAATACAATAATGCACAAGAAAAACTAATTATACCAGACATGTTTTATAAAATTTAGTAAAATGAGGAAAATATATCGATAAAATTAGTAATTCATGCATGAGCTAGGCAGTAAATTAAAATATGAAAATCATGTGCATCAATCTATATATATATATATATATTTCTTCAATACTTCAATTTTAACCACTCTTAATATTGTATTCACATAAAAATAGCTAGTATATATATATTGAAGAAGTCATTCCGCAATTTTTTAAATTTATAAAATATTTCGTACAACTTGACCTATGGCGCTTCATTAAATTGTAAAAATAAAATAAAAATGATGTTCGATCAGCAATTCAGTACGTAATGATATGCACAAATCAAGTACAAAAATCAGGTAAGACAAGAATTAAAGAAGGGTATTGTTCCATTGGTTGTATTATACTCCCTCCGTACCGGAGGAACTTGCACCATTTAACCGGCACACATTTTAAGAAATGTGTAAGAAAAGATGTAATGATGGATGTTTTGAGGGGTAGTTTTGTAAACTTTTATAAATAAAGTAAAGTAAAAAGTAGATTGAGTGTGGAAAAGTAATGACATATGGGTAAATATGAGTATATTTTAAGGGTGAGGGTTGTGAAGATATTTCCTTTTATGGAGTGTGCAAATTGGTATGGGACATCCATATATGGAAAGTCTGCAAATTCCTGTGGGACGGAGGGAGTACTACTTTAATTATTAAAAATTTATATATATACTCCCACAGTCCGTATATAAACTTTTCATTTTATCATTTTGGTCCGTCCGCCTATAAACTTATCATACCATTTTTTGTAAATACTTTTAATTTTTTATTCTTACACTTCATTTTATATCGATCTTACTTTTTCTCTCCACCTCTCTCCTTTTATTAATCACATCACTTGTACTATATCTATTACTCCCTCCGTCCAATTTTATTATGTCCACTTCTTCGGACACGGGTTTTAATGAATATTGATTAGTTTATTCATAAAGTAGATAAGTTGAGGATATGATGGGGTATTGTGTGGTCCATTTGTAAATTTTTTTTTTTTTGAACGGTATGAACAAAGTGAATGACAAAGTAGGTAAATAAGTCATAGTAGGAGGGTAGAGATAAAGTAGTATGAATAGTATTGTTTCCAAAAAAGGTATGAGCATAGTAAAATTGGACAACCAAAAAAAGAAAGTGGGAATAATGAAATTGGACGGAGGGAGTAATTATTTCTCTTAATTTCTGTGTCAAAAAGTAACAAAAAGCTTATAGACAGATAGAGGGAGTATATATATATATATATATATATATATATATATATATAAATTATTTCAAATTCAATTATAAATATTAATATGAACATGAGAGTAGTATCATGGAAAAAGTTTACAGGATATATGTACATATTTGAAATAGTCCAACATGAATCTTGAGAAGTTTGAGCAGATATTTGTGTTATGCAATTGAAAAAAACATTTCTTATGAGTATTCAATTATTTTGATACTTATCAATTGTCAACTTTTAATTGAAAGCTTATTGTAGAATAGGATGTACCCTTTTACTTACATTGATACTTCTTCAAACGTTCCCCCCAAAAAAAAAGATACTTCTTCAAACGGAAAAAAACTCGGGTTTAAGTCATTTTCATTCCTAAACTTTTTACTAAACAAATGTGTTCTTTTCTTATCAAGTATAAACTTTTCACTATTTTAGACTTTTCATCACAAGCTACTAATTTTCTTAAATGACAAATTTCACTCTTTTTCTCCATTTTTTTTTACCTCTCTACCTCATTTATTCACTACATATTTTATACAATATTTTTTAATTTTCATATAAATGGTAAATTAAAATTGGTAAAGTCTAGTATGCACTCGAGTGCATGCTGTGCACCCTAGTCAATGTGCACTTTTCAGTTTACTGACTTACACTTTTTGGTAATGGTGTTGCACTTTTTAATTATTACTCATTTACCAAAAAGTGTAAGTCAGTAAACTGAAAAGTGCACATGAACTAGGGTGCACAGCATGCACTCGAGTCCATAGCAGACCAACCCATTAAAATTTTATACCGGGATGGAGGGAATATATATACGTATCTAATATTATTTTAGTCGTCACATCTAGAAACCATTAAAATAAAGGAGATTATAATAAAATTAAATAGCTAATCCGCAAGACACTTTGCCCACTATGACAAAATTGACAATTGACAACACATTCCACAAGACAATATCTTTTTCCTTTTGGGCCACTTTACAACGGCAATTTAGTCTTTTAGTCCTTGACTCTTCACTTTAATTATTTTTTTTACATTGAGTACTGGTAAAAGTGCTTAGTAAAATAAAATAAAATATAAACTAAATGTAGAAGCCCTTCTTAAAACAAAATAAAAGACTACGTACACAATATAAATTTTTTCTATGATACGATCGATGAAGACGGTTGTGTTTAATGTTTGTACTCAATTGCATGTCCACTTTCATTAAATGGGTTCAGGAAACTTGTAAGTGAGTTGTTACTTTCAATAATTTAAAAAAAAAAAAAAATCTTGAATTTTTTTTTTTTAATCGTGGTGATGAACGTGTGGTTTAGAATGGGAATGGACCATATTTATAATGAAGATAAGGGCGGTTGATATGAAAGATTTGGTGCCTCAGCCGTGTTCCAAACACTTCGCTCGCATCATTGGGCCATATCATATCAATCACCATATATACTCAATTGCATCTCCACTTTCATTATATATACTTCTTTGTAAGATTACTTTCAAACGTAAATGAACACACATATTCAAAAAGTGTAATAATTAATGAGTGAAGTTTTAAAAGATAATTTTATAAATTTATATATATAAAGTAAATAAATGAGTTGTGTTTTTATGTATATGTAGAGAAAAAATAATGACATTTGTATAAATTTTAAAATATTGTGGAAATGAAATATATAAAAAGTTTTTTATTTTTTACGGGTGTAAAAGTAATTGTTTAACCGAAAGTATATAATGAGTTTTATGTGATAGTGGTGCTGAATTAACACAACATTAGTTTTAGTTAAAACGTTTAAATTAATATAACTCATAACATGTGATGCGTCGGGCTTGAACGCTCAACAATTGACTAAAATATTTTTGGGTCACCGACAATAAACAACTTGTTGTAGGGCTATCACGTAGCTCACAATGCTTCGTAAAACCTACAAAATATGTCGGAGGGATCTCCGACGCGGGGAATCCGACGCTCAAGTCAAAAAATCGGTGATATTACAATATGTTATTCGTCCATTTATTCCTTTAATTATGTGTAAATTATGTGATCAAGGCCCATACTATGATAAGTAGGGCCCATGTTAGTTGATACCTCGATTGTGGGCCATATTATATGGGTTAGGACATCCCTTGGGCCTCGAGGCCCAAGACCTAATGAGAGGCCCAGACCAAAGTCTTGCACAAGTTTATCGAGAACAGGGCCTAAGCCCGACCATACAGGGTCGATCAAATCAGGGCCCAGGAGGAATCCTTAACTTGCCCCTGAATTATCGGAGCTGAGTGGTCAGTAGAGAAAATCATGGGATTGTTTCCCACTAAGAGATAAGGTTTGACGGGGTCAAATGGGCCAGAATCGAGGCCTTGCAGGGCCAGACTGAAGGGAGACTTCGTCAAGCTCCGTGGAAACTCGGTTATCCCTTCCCCCAATGTACCTCTATAAATACTCAATGCATCCCTTTCATAACTTTTTTACGTGATATCCACACTTGAGCACACATTACACTTATGCGTATATACATGAGCATCATATTTCATTGTGGAGAACGATTTTAACTCTGGTTGACTGTTCTCTGAACACCTTTTCTTTGGTGATCACAAGTTTTTTGATTTGAGCGTCGGAGTCCCCGCGTCGGAGATCCCTCTGACCTATTTTGCAGGTTTTACGGAGCATCGTGACCTACGTGGCAGCCCTACAACAAGCTGTTTATTGTCTGTGACCTAAGGACATTTTATTCAATTGTTGAGCGTTCAAACCCGACGCATCAACAAGTAAATAAAATGTGACACTAACTTTTAACCGAAATGTATATACTAACTTTAATTGAAATGTGGCGAGTGCATATATCATAAATTTGTGCACCCAGTGCATATGAGATTTTGTCGCAACTCTAAGTGAGACGGTCTCATATATGAGACAAAACTCCATTTACTGGTTACATCTTACTTTATTTCAATACATGATCCAGTATAATTAAATTATATAATAGTATATGCGAGGAAAATCTTCACCACAAAAAAATGGTCAAAAGAAGAGGGGAAAGGCGATGGAATTCCCCTCTTTAATCTAAAAGGCGACGGTATAGATGAGGAAAGACTGTTGGTCCTGAAAGGAGTATATAACAAGTGTATGGGGGGGGGGGGGATACACTTGTATGCAATTTCTTTTTGAAAACTTGATCAAACTAGTCTTCAGCAAGGTTGTCCTGGACAACTCTGCTGATATGATTAACTTCTCTAAGATAATCAAACTACTAAGTACTATTGAGTACTTAGTTGAATAACTATCTAAGTGAGTTATATGTGCGGAATTAGTGGTTGACCCTTTGTTTAAACTCCTTTTAATTCTGAAATTACTTTAACAGATTATCCAGTTCAGGGAACTTGTCCAAATCAGGTTTTTGCACAGTTTGTGATATGTATCTTTGAAAGTCCAGTTTGTGTGCAGTGCTGAATGTATGTAAGGTACTTTGAAATGTAAATCAACACAAGAATTTATAGTGGTTCAGAGACTCAACCTCCTACATCCATTTTCCCTGATTTAACAGGATAATTCCTTCACTCTTGGAATTAACTTGTTTTATAGTGTCAAGGTGCACTTGATCAACCACACCACTCCTTGGTACCTTGATCCCTAGAATGTCTAGAGTCCTAGTACCCTTTCTCAACTCAGAACTGAACTGTTCTTCTCTCAACAGTTAGTTCCTTTCACTTCTACTACTACAACCTTCTCACTTTCTCTCTTGAAAGGTATAAGGGTTGAAGTAAGGTTCCAACTACAGTAAAACCTCTATAAATTAATAACCTTGGGACCAAGGAAATTTATTAATTTATAGAGGTATTAATTTATCGATAAATTAATATTTTATTAATTAAAAGAGATTTTTTAAATTCAGCAAATTTAGTACATATGTATTAAAAATAAATGAGTTTATATATGTTTCATTAATTATATTCATGTATCAACAAATTCTTTGTAATTAATTAAATATATTCATGTATAATATCAATTCATTGTATACAATTAACTATTATATTCATGAACGCATGCATGAATTCATCGGAATTGCTTAAATATACATGTTTACATTAATTTGTTGCACTTAAATTACTATCATAGTCAATTAAATATATACATGCATAATGAATGAAACATATATTATATATATAAATCTAAATATGCAAACAAAATAATTCATAACATCCAATCATGTTTTCTCATCTAAAAGACATCGCAAAATCATTCATGAATAATCAAATGCGTAAAACATTATATGAGTATAAGAGATCGAGACCATCTCACATGCACTCAAAAAGATTTATAATTAAGAGAGGTCATGCCATAATATTTATGAATTATTAATTTAGAGTTTTATTGGGACCTAATATTTATAAAGGGATTTTCCGAAAAATTATTATCTTATTATCTTATCGAATTTGATGATTTTTTACAAAGGCCCAAATCGGGACCGAAAGATTTTATTATTTTAGAGAGTTTATTAATTTATAGAGTATTAATTTATAGAGATTTTACTGTAATGAGATATCCTTTACAATGAAGGTCAGTGTATAAGGATAGGATATCTCTCTAAGCTCTTGTATGATTTATACAATGGTGTTCAGCTTAGATGAAGTGTTTGAAGACTAAGAATGTCTTTTGAGGACTTTGAAGTTGGATTCTGTAGATTGGATTCAATTCACTTCTCTACTTCAAATGGTCTTCACACTTCTGTATTTATAGACAAATTTGAGAATTTTCCCGTTGGAGAGGCAGCCTCAAATGTCTATAAATGTCTTCCTTGAAATCTTCAAACTGGAAGACAGATTCTGATAGTGACATGTCCTTGTTTTGGAAAATAAACGGCTGTAACCACTTTGTCTTCATTCTGCAGCACTTTTCCCAATGTCTGACCTCAAGATTCACTTGGTCAAACATGGACATCTCTTCTTATCAAGGGTCCTGAGATAAGGACAACATTCCTTATCTCTTGGACAACTCTACTTATCAGTTTCAGCAGAGTTTCCTTATGAGCAGTGTTGGCCCTTGAGCTCTTCAGATGACTTAGCTCTTTCTCTTTCCATGACTTGTTAGAATGATTCTTTGAGCATATATGTCTTGGAAAAGTGGTCTTGACCTCTTCAACAAAGTTGACCTTGAACTTCAAGGCTTGTTCTATTTCAATTGTGCTGAGACAAAATTGTTGGACAACTCTTCTGAACTTGACATTTCTTGTAGTAGACTTAATCCTCAAGATTTATTCTACTTAGTTGATCTTCAGATATGTTGTTCCATTTTGACTTAATCTTGATCAGCACACTTGTCTTTCAGCAGACTTGGGGTCAATCCAGAACCTGAGCCTTGAGGGGACTTGATCTTAATTAACTTGTAAACATGTGTTCCCCCTCAACTAGTGCATCTATTAATCTAAGAGTTGTCTAACACATCAGCTTTTCTACTTGTCTTAGTCTACATGTTCCAACAGACTTGAAAACATGTTCATTGAAATTGACTTATCTACTTGGCATGTCTCAGGGGGTTTTGGTATCATAATCAAAACTCATTTTATTCCCAACAATTTCCCCCTTTTTGATGATGCCTAAACCTATACAATCTATGCAAAGGTGACTTGATTACACTTATTACATTCTACTACAGTGAAGATGACTGAGGTCAAGTTCCCTGAAAGAAAAATGTGTTAGTGTATTTTCTGTTTTCATTTGCATATAGGTTAATAAGTTAGGCAAGTTAGGATTCAGTAATGTTGGTTCAAAATGTGTTCAACTATCATTCAAATAAAAGATCATTACAAGCATGTTGATAGTTAAACAATCATATCAGAGCATGGACATTACATCAGAGCATAAAATGACTAAAATACATGATCAGAGCAATACTTAACAGAATATTTTATCAGAGCTTTAGTCTTTAAGTATCAGTGCATCCTTTAAGTATCAGATCTTCAATCTAAGCATCAATTTATCAGAGCAAATCATATCAGCAGTCTTGATCAACTTCAGCATAGATGATTAATTTCAACAAGTTAACAGTCAAGACATTCAGCTCAGCAGAAAAGGGGTCAAGAGGACTTAGCCAATTCAGAGATTATCTTCAGGAGGTGGCACCATCCCATATTGTGCCCACACTCTCTTCGTTAACTCTATGGCCGCTTGATTAGTTCCCTTTGGTCCAAGTTCCATCCTGTTCAACTTCAGGATTTCAAGGAACTCTTTGAGGATTCTTGACTGATCAATCCATCCTTCCAGCTTTGGAGGCATGTAGATGATTGGCTTGGGGGCAGTGAATTCAATTCTTGCAATGTCAGCAGCTGCAAGCAATTGCTGATATAATACCCTGTAGTACTCAATCATGAATTCAGTAAAAGAGGAGTTGACATTGTTGGGATATGAATCTGTGAAACAATGTTCTAATTGGTGTGTATGTTTTGATGGCCAAAAGCAACTTAAGGATAATGGTATATGTGTTTATATGTTGATATAAAAGTTCTACTGAGGACAAGTTTACTGATCTTAGTAAGAAATACTGAAATAAGATTACTGATCTTAATGATAACTGGAAATAAGTTTACTGATCTTAGTGTGGATACTGAGAATGAGATTACTGATCCTATATGAGATATTTGAATCTGAGTTACTGATCTTGTATACTTACTGATCTTATATGCTTACTGATCTTATATGTAAGTTACTGATCTTAGGTGTTTACTGATCTTATTAAGTTTACTGATCTGATATATGAACTGTTAGGAACTAAGCTGATGTTTTGTATTGTATAGACAACTTATAGTATAGGACTTAGATATACTCATCTGTATATAGTTCAGTTGATGTATAGATAGGTTTTATATATGTAAAGTTGTATTTTATTGTATTCAGCAATGTAAAGTTCAGAACAGTAGATTAGAACAGTAGATTAGGAATAGATTAGAAGAAGATCAGAAGACTAATGAAGACTCAGAAGACTACTTCAGAATAAGAAGACTTCAAAGAAGAGTTGAAGAAGAGCTTAGAAGAAATCTGGAGAAGTTTTGAACAGTTTTTAGTTACTGTGCTGACTGGCTCAGCAGAGTAAAAATCCGAAGAGTAAAAATCAGAACAGTAAGTTACTGTGCTGATTTGGTGAAATTGAAGAATAAGTTTGGAAAACTTATTTAAAGAGTAACTGAAGATATATTTGAAGATATGCTGACTTGGAAGTTGAAGGAAGTTACAAAGTCGGTTACAAGAAGAAGTTACAAAAACAGTTTTAGAGTTAGTTGAGAGTTAGTTCACAAACTGCTAACTGTCATACTAAGTTCTATAAATACTGTATGATCTCCTACTGCTAAGACTACTGATCATAAAGCATTCGCAAGCAATCTGAGTCTACAGAGCACAAGAAGAACTCACAGAATTGAAGGAGATTAAAGAGAAGAAGCCACAGATTTGAAGAGAAGAATCAAAGGCTAACACAGAGAAGTTTTACTTTTCAAGTTTAAGTTTGTATTGTTGTAAACAAGTGTGCTAGTTACTTGGAAAATTACTAGTAGATCGAAGATACGCTTGGAAGTGTAATCGATAAGATCAAAGTCTTAATCTTGGGACTTTAAGCCACAAGAAACTCAAGGAAGAGTAATAAAACATCACAACTGGGATTGTGAGAGTGGATGTAGACTTATTGGTCGAACCACTATAAAATTCTGTGTTCTTTACATTTTCTGTTTGATATTTGTTTGAATTGTTTAACTAAGAACATTAAGATTTACAAAGATAAAGATCTAAAGAAAAGTTGAGTATAAACTAGTAAGGCCCATATTGTTTTGAAAGTACTGATCTGAGCTGAGTAAGCACAGTACAGTATATAAGAAGACTAAATTCCGCATTGCATATTCTGATATTTTGAAAGAATTTTAAAAGTCTATTCACCCCTCCCCTCTAGACTTTTACTAGCTTACTCAATCTTAACTCAACTTTGGGACCAACAGACATCTTTTCCATTCCATCTGTCAATGACATAGTAGTCATAGACAAACTCCCTCTTTGCCTCTTCCCATGTATCATTCAGCTGTATTGGCACCCATTTATCCAAGTGTGGATATTTGGTGTCCATGGGAATCAGTAGCTGTGGCTTTAGCTTGCTGTATGTAGCTCTTCTTCTTCTTGGTTTCTGGAAATCAAATCTTCTTTTGTCTCTTGCTCTGTTGGCCTCTTCCATCAAATCCATTCTTTCTTGGGCCCTCATCATGGCCAGCTTCTGTTGTGTTTCAGGGTCTTTGCCATACCCTTCTTGAAACAGCTTTGATGGATCATTCAGTAGTACAGTTGTCTTCTTCTTAGGTTGAGGTCCAAAGCCTTCTTCATATAGTTCTTCAATGTTTTCAGTAGCTTTGGCACCCTCAGTAGACTTGGTCTCAGCAGACTTTTCTGTTTCACAAGACTTTGCCTTTTCAGCAATTTTGGTCATTTCAGCAGATTTGACCTTTTCAGCAGCCTTGGGCTTCTCAGCAGTTTTGCTCTTCTTGGAGATAGGCTCTTCTTCCTCAATTCTGAACTCAAGAGGAAGTTCTAGGCTATTGGGGAAATCAGTGAATGTCTCAGCCTTTCTTTTGTTTCCCTTGGCCTTCTTGATTTGTCCTCTAGTTTGGACACCTTCAGCATCTTTGTCCAAACTAGAACCTTCTCCTCCTGGCCTCTGCTGAAGCCTAGCTCTCTCTTATTGTGCTGATGCCATAGAAGCCTTCATTGCTATGGCTAATTGCTCTTCTTCATCAAGATCTTCTATGTTCAGAACTACTTGGTTTTTGCCCTTATCTTCAGCAGCCTTTTCCTTGCCTTTATCCGAGCCACCAATAACCAAGACACCTTTGGCCCTTGCTCTTTCTCTTTCCCCCTTTTTGGCAGCATCAAAACACTGAGGTTTGAGTTCACTCATGGTTGTTGCCATAAGGGATTGGGCTAGGTTCAAAGATTTCATCTCTTCTAGCAGATATACATTCTCATCATGTATATTCTGCATTTTGTCACTGCTCAAGTTAAGGAAGGCTAGAACTGGCTTCATCTTTTGCTCAACAACCTCCTCCAAGGTTGCTTTCAGAGATGCATCAAGTTGGGCTTTAAGGAACTCTGTAAGGTTTGTTACAGCACTTTCAGCAATGTTGGCCATAACTTCTTGAGAGAACTTTTCTGAAGCAGCTTTCACCATTGCCTGCCTCAATTCTTCAGCCCTTTTCTTTTGTAGAGCCGTTTTCTTTCCAAGGGCCTGCTTGACAGTCAGTCTAAGAGCTTTGACATTGGCATTGTGATTGTCTCTTAGCAATTTTTGTTCCTTCTTGACCTCCTCTGAGATAGACTCCATGGTGGCTTTAGCTTTTTGAACCTCAGTGGAAATGGTTTGAAGACCAGATTCCACTCCACTTATCCTTGCTTCCAATGTAGGTAGCACTACATCTTCAGAGCCAGTCAATCTCATCTCCACAGATGCCAAAGTTCTACCTTGCTCATCCAATGCTCCAGAAGTTTCAGCATGAGCAGATTGGACTTGATGAGCCAAGGAGTCCAACTTTGTTGTTTGCATCCCAAGCAAGGCTTGTGTTGATCCAGAATCCACTTGGATGTGTGCATCTGTTAAGAATTCATCTGCAAAGATTTGGTCAAGAGAAATACCTGCGATATCAGACAAATCAAATGGGTTAGTGAACAAACACTCATCACCCTCAATATTTTTTGCATAAGACTCTGATACATCAGCAGTCTTCTCCACATTTTCAACTGATTCTTTTCTCCCTTCATAAATAATGTTCTCACTCAAGGAATCAGGCCTCCTTTCATCAAGGGATTCTTGAAGTTCAGATTTGACTTCAAGAATAACCTGTCCTTCCTCACTTATTCCACCCTCATTTGGTGGTACACTCACAATCTTAGTTATTACTACCTCTCTATCATCCAGAACTCCCTCTGATTTTTCATTTCTACTTTCCTTTTCAACCCCATCTCCTAAACCTGCATCACTTTCACCCTCAACAGGGTTCAAAAGTGGCAGTTGTTGGGAGATCACAGTGCTTTTCTCAACAACCACTGAGTCATCCTGAATGATTAAGGGCTGATCAGTGTCCAACTCTCCTGACACTGAATAGGCCTTAACCAAACCAACTTCTATGATAGGAGCCTCCACATCTGTAAGCTGTGCCTTGGGTTCAGAAGAACCTTCATTGGCAGATGTGTCTTTGGCTGTGTCACCAGCTTTGGTCAACACCTCTGAAGATACAAAGTCTTTTCTATGATAGGTAACAAGGTTTGAAAACTTGCTGGATTCAGAAGGTTTGGGTTGGGAGGGTTCAGGGAGGTTGGTCTGGGAGGGTTCAGAAGGGTTGTCTTGAGGAGGGTTGGATGGGTTTGAAGGGTCATCTTTGCCATCATCACTTGAGCTGCTATCAGGGTGCTTGATCCCTTTAGCAAGCCTCTCCCTCTCCTCAACAATCTTATCAGCAACCAGTTTGGCAAATACTTCCTCATTAGTGAGGAACCTTGTTTTGTTTACTCCAGCAAAGTGGAGTAATCTGCCCTCTTCTATTTGCCACCAATTTGCACCTTTGTCATGAATGACCTGTGGAATCTCCATTATGGACTTATCTTTCACTTCCACTAACATTCTCAAATCATGAAACATGGTTTGGAGTCTTGGAAATTCTGCAAGTTGTGGGTATATGCTGTCCACAGTAGCCCTTGCTCCACCTCTGAGCATACTTTCATAAGTATACTCCACCTCATTCTCATTTGATTGAGAACTTTGGGCTATAGGGGAGTTGGCTCTGACTTCAGGAATTGCAGCTTCAGGTAGGTTTAGTTCAGGAGGGTTGACTTCAGAAGGGTTGAGCTCAATAGAAGGTACTTCAGTTGCTTTTGAGAGCAATAGATCTGAAGGGGCTTTACTAAGGAGGGTTGGATCATGAAGTGCTGTTTCTAAAAGCTTTGAATAGTTAAGCATAGATGAGTCAAGGGGAGACATGAGTCTTGTCTCATCTACTACTAAATCTGCTAGCACATCAATTCCACTTCTTTGCACACTCCCTTCTAGAGAATATCTCTTAGTCAGATTGACAGGGGTGATAGGTTGGTTAGAAGGGGTAACATGGGTTTCAGGGGAGTTGGGTTCAGGATTTTGGGTTTCAGGAGGGTTGGCTTCTAAAGGTAGGCCTTCAGGGACTTTGGACTCTGGAGTTCCAGAACCAGAAGAGTTGGTCCAGGACTTGGATTTTGTCCTACTTTCTGCCCTGGTCACTCTTAGAGCTACTTGGAGTGACCTTTCCTCCTGAAGTTCTAGCACCTTTTCAGTGGGCTTGATTCTCCTCTTGCTTGCCCTACTGCTCCCTCTTCCTTCCTCTTCCTTCTCTGGGATAACTTCCCTGGGCCTTTTATCACCCTTTTTCTTTTGCCTTGTCTCATTGTATTTCTGCCTCAACTCTTCTGAGTGGTCAGAAGGCACTTGCACTCCCTCTTCTGCCACTTCATCAACTTCAATTGATGCTCCTGAGGCTTCTTCTGATAGAACTTGAGACATTTTTTTGGTTTTGACAGCCCTGGCCTTTGTTCTTTTCTTCATTTTGGGCTTTTCTTCTTGCTTAGCTTTAGCAGGTTTGGTCAGTAGCATCTTTCTTTGTTCAGTTTTCTTGCTCAGTTTCCTGAACAAGATTTTCTGGGCAGGGAGCGGCTTGGTAAAAGTTTGCATCTCAGAGTAGTGAGCAAACTTCTCAATCAACAAGCTTGCCCTTGTGCAGTACTTGAGCTTGCCCTCCAATACAACCTTGTTGTATGCTTTCACTTTGAATTTTGCCTTCTCCTTCATCATCTCAGACAAGATGAAGGTTCTCCAGTCAAATTTTATGCCCTTGTCACTGGCATCAATCACTGCAGCCATGATTCTGATCCTTGGAGCACTCACTTGTTTCAAGCTGCCAGTGTTGCTCATGAGGCTTTTTGTAATTACCTCAAATAGATTGAGGAATTTGGCTTTGAGAGTCCTCTTGTGCTGTGTAGATGAGATTGGTCCTGGAACAAGGAGCCAATCTTGTGCAATCTCTGCCTCATGGCCATTGCCATAGAATTCTGGATTCCTCACTTCAAAGGGCAATCCAAAAGCAGCATCTACATCTTCTTCAGAGAATTTCACTCTGTGAAATCTCTCTTCCTCTTCTCCTTCTGCCCTGTAAGAGAGTCTTGTGGTGACCTCTCCATCTTCTGGCTTTCCTTTCCATTTCAGGAAGGCAAAGAACTCAGCCATGTATGACTCTAGGCATGAGTCTGGTTTCTCTTGCATGAACTTTTGAAGTCCAGACCTTCTTAGCCATCTCAATGTTGGAGTAACTTCTGGATCATCACACTCAAAAGAGATGATGGGCTCAAATATTAGGTTGTTTTTATGGCTTAAATAGCCAAAATCAAGGTCAAGATCCTTGTTTGTGAAATCAACAACCATTTAAGGTCTAACTTTAGGAGCCATTGAAGAATCAGTGAGATTTGTGAGAGGTTTTTTAAAGTAAGAAAATTTAGGAGCCAAAAGGAATGTATGTCAATGAGTAGGTGAGTCTTAAGGCAATTCAACGGTTTTCATTTGAGGAAATCAAGTTTGAACGACCAAGATCAGTTTCAGGGGAGTTGGCCAGTTTTGATCCAATGGTTAAAAATCAATGAGACAGTGGAAAACGGTTTTATGCAAAACGTGGGAGGAGTTTTAATGTTTGTTTAAAGCTGGGGGGTTATCAAGGTAGATCATGTCTCAAATTTTTTAATGCAAACAAGAGTTAAATCTTGACATTTAATGCATTGAAAGCGACTTTTTGGGTAAGGGACAAATTGAATCCTTGAAAATGTGGTATCTTTAAAAGGAATGAGACAGTTATTGAAATAGGCAATGATTACCCAAAATAGGTGCTTATCAAACCAAGATTTGGTTTGATAGCCAAGACAACTTAACTGACCCTACATGGACAAGTGTCCTGAAGAGATGTGGACAACTATCCTGAATTTCAATGGACAAGTGTCCTGAACAATTGAGGTCATCTCTTCTGAGTTTCAGTAGACTTGACCAAGTCTGCTGAACTTTGATTTCAGTTCCCCCTTGATTACTAAACTCCTTTGGACTTATTTGTCCAACTTTCCTGGATCAAGAAGTCCTAACTCTGCTGATAATTCCAAGAATCTTGCCTCTGCAAGTGGTTTTGTCAAAATATCAGCTTTTTGATGATCTGTGTGGATTTTTACTAGCTTGATGTCCTTCTTCTCCACATGGTCTCTAATGAAGTGGTGTTTGATATCCACATGTTTGCATCTTGTGTGTAAAACTGGATTCTGAGATATTGCAATAGCACTGTTGTTGTCACAGAAGATTGACACTTCAGTAGAGTTGACATTGTAATCTCTTAGTTGTTATCTCAACCAAAGGATCTGAGCACAACAACTTCCAGCTGCTACATATTCAACTTCAGTGGTGGAGGTTCCCACTGTGTTCTGCTTCTTAGAGAACCAAGAGATGAGCTTGTTCCCTAAGAATTGACATGTCCTTGAGGTGGACTTTCTGTCAATTCTACAGCCTCCATAATCAGCATCTGAATAGCCAGTGAGCTCAATGTTGTCATCAACAGGGTACCAAAGGCCTAAATTTCCAGTGCCTTTGTCATCTGGATCTATCTTCCAATTTGTGTTCATTGGGATCCTTACTGGCTTGCTGGTTGTACACCCAAATTTCTTGATCATTTCCCTTGTGTACTTTGCTTGATTGATGAAAATTCCTTCCTTTGATTGCTTGACTTGTAAGCCCAAGAAGAAATTCATCATTCTCATCATTGACATCTCAAACTTGCTTTGCATGAGTTTTGAGAACTTCTCACACAGCTTCTCATTTGGGGATCCAAAAAATAATGCCATCAACATATATTTGGACTAGCAAGATGTCCTCTCCTTCAGTGATTTTGAAGAGAGTTCTGTCCACAGTTCCCTTGATAAAACCATGATCCAATAGGAACTGTGACAATGTGTCATACCAGGCTCTTGGAGCTTGCTTGAGTCCATATAGAGCTTTCTTCAGTCTGTAGACTTGGTTTCCAACTTCAAAACCAGGTGGTTGCTCCACATAGACTTCTTCTTTCAGAACTCCATTCAAGAAGGCACTCTTGACATCCATTTGGTACACTTTGAACCTCTTGTGGGCTGCATAGGCTAAGAAGAGCCTTATTGCTTCTAGCCTTGCCACAGGTGCAAAGGTCTCATCATAATCAATGCCTTCTGATTGATAGTAGCCTTTTGCCACTAGTCTGGCTTTGTTTCTGACAATCACATCTTGATGTGAAGGTCTGTCCACCAACTCCCATACATCATTTCTGGTGAATTGGTTCAGCTCTTCCTGCATTGCTGTGATCCAATTTGCATCTTGAAGTGCTTCTTCAATGTCACTTGGTTCCTGTTCTGATAGGAAACAGCAAAACAAAGCACTTTCACCATGAAACCTTCTGGTTTTGACTCCTATACTTGGGTCACCAAGTATCAGATTAGTAGGATGGTCAGACAACCATGTCCTTCTTTTTCTGATCCCTTCAGTAGAGTTGTCCTCTACTAAGGTTGAGTCACCATCATCATAAAATTCAGGATAATTGAATGCAGGATCTAATTCTGGATTATATTCAGGGATGTTGACCTCAATGTCAGGGACATTGACATTTTCAACATTTATGGTTCCCCCTGGAATATTTGATCCATTAACTACCTCAGCAGAGCCTGCTTTTTCATTGGTAGTTGTTACCTGAGTGTGAACTGGGATTGGATCATTCAGTTCACCATTTTCTTCAGTGGGGTTTGCTTCAGGAATATTGCCTTCAGGATTGTTGTCCAGTATTGTGTTTTCAGGAAGATTGGCTTGGACAACATCTATGAATATAGTGTCCTTGTCTTTTAGGCTCAATCTGGTTGTTCTTTGTGTGATCTCTTCAGTGTCCAGGTTTTTGTTCCTGACCTCAAAAATCGATTCATCAAACACAACATGAGGTGTTTCTTCCACAATTAGGGTTTTACAGTTGTACACTCTAAAAGCTCTACTGATTTGAGAATATCCAAGGAATATTCCCTCATCAGCTTTGCTGTCAAAGGCTTTCAACTGCTCTTTCCCATTGTTGTGAATGAAACACTTACAACCAAATATGTGGAAATATGACACTTTAGGCATTCTTCCTTTCCAGAGTTCATAAGGGGTTTTGCCTTGACCCTTAGTGATTAAGCATCTGTTCTGAGTATAACAGGCAGTATTTATGGCTTCAGCCCAAAACCTCTTAGGTAGGTTTGAATCAACAATTAAGGTTCTAGCAGCTTCTTTTAAGGTTCTATTTCTTCTTTCTGCAACTCCATTCTGCTGAGGAGTTCTAGCTGCTGAAGTTTCATGGGCTATACCATTTTGTATACAATACTCATTTATGTATGTATTTATGAACTCAGTGCCTTTGTCAGATCTTATCTTGATTATGTTAAGGCTCTTTTCATTTGACAGTCTCTTTAGTAGTTCAGGGAGTTTGACTTGTGTTTCCTTCTTATTAAGGAGAAATACTACCCATGTGAACCTAGAGAAGTCATCTACTACAACCAATGTGTATTTTCTACTATTTATACTTGCTGGGGTAATTGGTCCAAATAAATCCATGTGCAAAAGTTCAAGTACCCTTTCAGTAGAGATGACTGGTTTTCCCTTGAATGAGGCTTTAATTTGTTTTCCTTCTTGGCATGGTTTACAAACATGCTCCTTAATGAAAACCTCATTAGGTAGTCCTTTAACTAATGCATTTCTGGCAAGCTTGTTCATTGATTTAAATTTCAGGTGGTTTAGCCTTTTATGCCATAACCAACTCTGTTCATTGGAGCTCTTAGCAATAAAACATGTAGCATCAGTAGACTTGTCCTAGTCAGCAAAATACACATTTTCCTTTCTAGTTCCAGTCAGTAGAGTTTGAAGACTAAGAATGTCTTTTGAGGACTTTGAAGTTGGATTCTGTAGATTGGATTCAATTCACTTCTCTACTTCAAATGGTCTTCACACTTCTGTATTTATAGACAAATTTGAGGATTTGCCCGTTGGAGAGGCAGCCTCAAATGTCTATAAATGTCTTCCTTGAGATATTCAAACTAGAAGACAGATTCTGATAGTGACATGTCCTTGTTTTGGGAAATAAACGGCTGTAACCACTTTGTCTTCATTCTGCAGCACTTTTCCTAATGTCTGACCTCAAGATTCACTTGGTCAAACATGAACATCTCTTCTTATCAAGGGTCCTGAGATAAGGACAACATTCCTTATCTCTTGGACAACTCTACTTATCAGTTTCAGCAGAGTTTCCTTATCAGCAGTGTTGGCCCTTGAGCTCTTCAGATGACTTAGCTCTTTCTCTTTCCATGACTTGTTAGAATGATTCTTTGAGCATATATGTCTTGGAAAAGTGGTCTTGACCTCTTCAGCAAAGTTGACCTTGAACTTCAAGGCTTGTTCTATTTCAATTGTGCTGAGACAAAATTGCTGGACAACTCTTCTGAACTTGACATTTCTTGTAGTAGACTTAATATTCAAGATTTATTCTACTTAGTTGATCTTCAGATATGTTGTTCCATTTTGACTTAATCTTGATCAGCACACTTGTCTTTTAGCAGATTTGGGGCCAATCCAGAACCTGAGCCTTGAGGGGACTTGATCTTAATTAACTTGTAAGCATGTGTTCCCTCTCAACTAGTGCATCTATTAATCTAAGAGATGTCTAACACATCAGTTTCTCTACTTGTCTTAGTCTACATGTTCCAACAGACTTGAAAACATGTTCATTGAAATTGACTTATCTACTTGGCATGTCTCAGGGGGTTTTGGTATCATAATCAAAACTCATTTTATTCCCAACAAAGACCCTAGTCGCCAATATGCTCGTTGCCATTTTAAAGGCGACGGAATTATTGTATCCGTCGTCTTTTTGAGACTGCACTTTTCTATCGCCTATTGGCGACTGCAATATTCCGTTGCCTTATTGTGACTGTACTTTTCTGTTGCCATTTCATTATTTTTAAAAATATTGAAACTTGGGTTTCGAACCCAGGTCTTTAAGGGCACAATCAACCCCCTCAACACTTGGTCACATTAATTGGCCATTATTCTAGCCTTTTTGCGCGAGCTGGGAATTGACCGCGCGACCTCTCGGGTGAGAGGCATTTTGGGCGCCCCTTGTGTGTCGTTTAGGCTATGAGCTTTAGTCGACATGTTGTAAATGCAATTAATATATATATCATTTAATGTTAGTTTTGCTTCTTTAATTCAATTATTTTAACTTTACTTGTTGATTATTAAATTGTCAAAGCATATGATATATTTATTTCTAAATAAGAATTTACTAAATTATGTGTTTCAAATTAAATAATTTAATTACTATGATTTTTTTAATAAAAAAATCAATTCTAATTTCTCACTTATAATTTACACACAACATTTAAATTCATTCTCATCTTCAATTCACTTCAATTAAAAATATCATTACATACAACATTTAAAATAATTAAAATGATCTTCATGTTAATTATATTCTTAATCCTAACAAAATATATATATATTCTTAATCCTAAAAAAAAAAATATATATATATATATATATATATATATTTGCCATTGTAAATTGGTGACTGTAATGAAATACAGTCGCCATTTTGTGAGGGGGCCCACCGCGGTCACCATTTTACGAGGGGCCCACCGCACTTGCTTTTTTCATTGTAAATTGGTGACTGTAATGAAATACAATCGACATTTTGTGAGGGGGCCCACCACAGTTGCCTTTTCCATCGTAAATTGACGACTGTTTACCTCCAATCGCGAATTTCCGTCGCCTTTTGAGTAGTTTTTTTGTTGTGCTTTATTTTATATGTTTTTGTCAAGCTTATAAAAATCTACTAATTGGAACCCCATTTTATGCCTTCCATCAAGGCGCCATGCACTCGATCTTTTTACAACATGTATATATATGCAGTGATGTTTGTTATACATTCTTTACGCCTAGGGATGGCAATGGGACGGGTCCAAACCCGAACCCGTATTGAATCCGATTCGCATGGGTCGGGTACGGATCTGGTTAAGCGGGTATGGGACGGGTCATGGTTTTTGTCAAACCTACCTCGCCTACCCGTACCCTTACCCGCTATATACACTACAGGAAAACTGATTTTTAGTAACAAAATCCTCCCATTATTGCCTTCTCTAACTAAAAGTCTATTTCTGTCAATAAAGATTTTTAGTTAGAGAAGCTATAATGACAATATTTCTGTCACTAAATGTCAATTTTCTTATAGTGATATAAAATATAGTACTTCAATGTTTAATATATATACTAGTGTAAGACCCGCGTATTACGCGGGTTGAAATAAATTTATATTATATATTTAATTTAAATTTATTAATTAAAAAAATTAAAACATGTATATATTTGTAAATTATTTTATTTTATTAAAAACAATGGAAAATTTAAATGTTGTATTAATATAGATTATGTAGTGTAAGACCCGCGTAATTCAAGATGTAAGAATATTATTTTTTATTAAAATTTAATATAAAAAAACTAAATATTGATGTATTTTATCCATTATTTATTTTATTGTAAAATAAAATGAAAAAATAATTGAAAAAAATATTTAAAAAAATAGAATTAATATAAAATAGAATTAGAAGTGGGAGGAAAGAGAAAACAATCAAAATTATATAATTAAAGAAAATTTGAATATTGATTTTTTTTAGAAGTCACGTAGAAATTACTTTAAAAAATAGTTGAAAAAAATAAATAAGATAGAGGAAAGAGAAAATAAAATTACTAGAAAATATATCGTAAAAATATGAAGGGGAGTGAGAAAGAAAAAGGAAAAATAATAATACGAAAGTTGGCTTTCCTTTACCAGATGGATGAACCATGTAGTGTCTGACTCCTGTTGTCTTATAAAATAAAAATAGATATAAAGGAGATGTCTATTTAAAATTTAGGATTAAAGATTAATGGATAAAATTAATCAATAAAAGGTTTCAAAATTTAAGGAATTTTAAAATACATAATCTGTAAATTTGAATTTTAATACGAAGTAAATGTCGCATGTAATTATGGGATTTAGTTGAATATATAATCTGTAAATTCGAATTTTGCTTAGATATTTTGAAGTAAATAAACTATTTAATAGCCAACAATATGGGATTTAGTTGAATAAAAATAATCGATAAATTGAAATTTTGCTTATATATTTTGAAGGTTATCTCATTAATTTCAAATTTATAGAATTTGACTTCTAATTTAAAGTTATCTCATTATTTATGAAATTTAGTTGAATATAATTAAATAGTGTAAGACCACATATTATGCTTGTTGAAAAAAATTTATAATATATTTTAATTTTAAATTTATTAATAAAAAAATATTTTTAAAACATATACTCCCTCCGTTCCGGAGGAACTTGCACCCTTTGACCGGTATACATTTTAAGAAATGTGTAAGAAAAAATGTAATGATTGATGTTTTGAGGGGTAGTTTTGTAAACTTTTATGAATAAAATAAAGTAAAAAGTAGATTGAGTGTAGAAAAGTAATGACATATGGGTAAATATGAGTATATTTCAAGGGTGAGGGTTGTGAAGATATTTCCTTTTATTGAGTGTGCAAATTGATACGGAACATTCATATATGGAAAGTGTGGAAATTCCTGTGGAATGGAGGGAGTATAAATTAGTTGTTACGGAGTATATTAAGATATTAAAAGATAAAAAAAATGTAACAATATAAATTATAAAATTAAAGAAATATTAAAATTTCAAAAGTAATATTTCTTGCATCGCACAATTACTTTCACATATACTGGTATTTGTTATTAGAATTTTTTTAAATCTTTCTACTGAAATTTTGTTTCATTTAGGATATTTAATATTTATCTAATCTATGTATAACTGGATTTATATTTATAAATTTTAATATTTAAAAGTGCTCATTTTGAAGATAAGATTAAGTTCTAAATTTTGTTTCAATTAAATTTTAATAGTGGGCATTAATATTTAAAAATAAAATTATCGAATTTTAAGAGATTTAAAAAAGGAGACTTCTTGAGAAGCTTATCATTCCAAATTATTATTATTAAAATTTAAAATATATTATTGATATTTAAATATTTTTTAGGTAAATACTTATGTGTACTAGTTACACTATTTACACTCTTTTTTTAATAAGTCCACACTCTCTTCTTTTAGAGGCACTTATGTGTACAAGTTACATACACGTAACTAAATTCAATTTTTTATTATTAGTTATTTACCTTATTTTTTATTAATTTCACCCTCAATTTTTTTAAAAGAAAAATACATGTAAAATACTATATTACCATTTTATCAATTAAATTAAAATACAACTCATTAAAATTATAATTATACACCGACTATCGTGTCACCAATGAAAAATTATAATTATACACCGACTATCGTGTCACCAATGAATCACCACGAAGTTAAATATTATCTATTTTTTTAAATTTTAAAAAATAAATATAAAAACATAACGAATATAAAAAAAAATGAAAATCAAAAATAAAATTATGAAATAAAAATTTCAGTTTTTTTTTTCTTCAAAAAATGATCAAAATTTAGGAAAAAAAAGGGAAAACAAGTTAAACTAAAAAAAATTCAATTTTCTTTTCTAATTTAGGTATAAATGTATGAATATGACATGCTCACCTTCTAGTTTTAAATTTTTAATCTGATTTATAATAACTAAGATTATTTTGTTATGTTTTCATTATTTTTACAATGATATCTAGTTTGTTACAATTTTTTTAAAGTTGTAGACTATTTTTAAAGACTAATTAACAACATAATCTAATTGAAAAATAAAATTTATATTTAGAAACTTAAATGAGTGGAGAATTGGAGAAGAAACCAGCATAATATTGCATCAACTTTATTATTTTCTTTATGGTCATCGTCGTGTTGATGCGTTCATATGTTCATTGAGTGTGAACGTATCTATTAATTGAATTGTGTGTTCAGTGTGATTCATTCTCACTTTTGTTCTTCTTATTAGATTTTAAAATTTTAGAATAATTATTTGTGCCATAAAATGAAAGTACGTGAAAAAAAAATATCATTTGAAACACAAATGATAAATAGAAAGAAAAATAAATTTAAAAAATAATATTAAAAAGAGAAATATAAATATCAATTATGTTAAAAAAATTAATGGAGTATTATTTTTTAATTATAAAAAAATTAAAAAATTAATTGAAGTAAAATAAAGTCCCAAAAAATCTATGTGCTAAATTGATATAGTAAATGGGTCATGTGTTATTTGTAATGAGTTATTCAATTGTATATAGTAAATTGATCATTTGTTATTTGTAATGTGTTATTGGATTGGATATAGTAAATGAGTGGATTATTGGATCCAGTGATCCAGTTACATGTATGTAACTGGTACACAAGAGTGCAACCCTATTTTTTATATTAAAATTATACTATATAATAAATTTATAAAATATAACTCCCAAAGTATGGACATGTCTTTTTATAAAATAACAGAATCTTTAACATAGAGTTTCTCCAAGAAAGCATAAACGTTTTCTTGACTTGAAATTCGTTCTTCTTCATCCTTATTCAGATTATAGCGATTAAATCGTAATTATTTAGCAGTTTAATTCCAGAAATTAGGGGTTCATCGATTTGATCTTCAAAATTAGGTGGATTCCGGGTAGTTTTTGGAGTTTAATGAGCGTTCTTGGCAGTTTCCAGCAATAGTTCTTGGAGTAAATTCCAGGTGGAGGTTGTTACAAGAAAGTAGTTGGTGGAATGGGGCGTTTAAAGGTGGCCAAGAAAGGGAAGGAGGCTGGAGAGGATGTAACCGCCAATTCCCAAGCGGTTACAAGCCAGGTTTCGCATATGAAAATAGCTAAAAGAGAGTTTTTGATGGGAAGATCCAGCAAACGAGCTAGGGGGTTGGCAGCAGAAAAAGCAGTTACGAGAGGTTTGAGGACAGATTCGCAAGAACAAGAACTGGTGCGTACTTTGGCAGCTGAGGCTATTGCTGATTTCAGAATGGGGGACAATGAGTTTCCAGGGATGTCGGAGGACGAGTCTGATGAGGAAGATGATGAATCCAGCGACGGAGACGATGCCGGAATGGAAGACGACTGCAAACTGGAAGAACTAATTCTTCAAATTGCGAAGAACAACCATGCTACTGCTGGAATCCAGGTTAGTTCTCCCTTAAAATCTGGATATTCTGGAAATCGCCATGAAGAGGGGCTCGTTCGAGGCAGAATGGAGGAAATTAATGGAGGTGCTGGAAAAACAGTAGTTTCTGGGATTAATGCAGAATCTGGAAAAGTTACGGCAAGCACTGATAACCTGGTTAGTAGTTTCATTAATTCTCAATCTGGGCACGAAGGGATAAGAGCAAGAAAAGAGGGAAAAATGGAGGATGGAGGTGCTGGAAAAACAGGGGCAGAAAGGGCTGAAAACGAAGGTGAAAAACAGGGGCAGTCCAAGGCGTGGGGTAAGGGCACCGTTCCTGAAAGTGTTAGGGGAAATAGGGTGCTAAACGAAGAATATAGGTTGAATTTTGTGCAGCCTACAGCAAACAAGGCATTCATTCCACTTGAATTAATTTCAAAAGGGTGGGACAGTGTTTTGATAGGGTATTTCCTTGGACGTTTTCCCGGATTTCAAGGCCTAAAGCAGCTGTGCAATTCGTGGAAGGTCCCACACGAGATTAAGAGGCATGATTCGGGCTGGTTGATGTTCAGGTTTCAAAGGGGATCGGATTTGGAGACTGTCCTTAAGGGAGGACCCTATGCCATATGGGGGAGGACCTTAATGATGAAAAGGATGGAAGTGGGGTTCGATTTCAGCAATGAAGAAATTAGTGTGGTGCCAACATGGGTTAAATTGCGCAATCTCCCTATGCATTGTTGGACGAATAGGGTGATTGAAATAATTGCATCGTTTGTGGGAAAACCACTATACACGGATCGGGTGTCTAACACGAAAGATCGGATTTCGTATGTTAGAGTTCTCATTGAGGTGGACGCTGCCAAGCCATTGATTCATGAAGTGGCGGTCAACTTAGGGAATTTGAAAGAGTGGGTGCAGCCGATTGAATATGAATTTGAGCCTACTTATTGTAGGAAATGCTGTAAGTTCGGCCACTCTACGGGATTATGCACTCCCATGACGCATATGGGTAAGAAGAGCAATGGAAAAGAAGAAGAGAGGAAGGGCAAAGAGGTAAAGGAGAGGGAGGTGGACGAACTTGGCTTCATTCAGATTAAAGTCAAGACTACGGGAGGAGCTCATTGGAGGCCAAAGGGGGTGGAGGGCAGAATTCTGGCCGCAAATAAAGTGGGTAAGGAGGGGAAGATAAAGAGTGGTAGGTTTGATGTCCTAGGGGAAATTGAGGAGGATAAGGACCAGTTTATGGAGGAAGACCAGATTGTGGAGGAAGAGGCAAGTGAGGAGAAGAATGGCAGAATCTGCAAGGGAGTGAAGGGCAATCCAACGCTGAAATTGGTGGCCAGGGCCAAATTCTGGACCAAAGACGAAAGGGAGTTCCCAGTAGCAGAAACAGGCCCTTACCGAAGCCTACTAATGCTGAAATTAGAGGAGACAGTTGGGAGGTAGGAGAGGGCTCAAAGACTGCCCAAAAAGGAAGCAACACAAGAGGGGTAAAGGTGATGCACCATGGAATGAGAAATGGCTGAAGAGCGACATGAAATGGTGGAGTATATGGCCTGGTACGTGCTGAGTTGTTGGCTGGAATTTTTTCTGGACAAAGGCAGCATGAATAGGCAGTGGAGGAGCACAATTGATGCAAATGTAAGGGCTGAGATCGATGAGATAGTGCACCTAAAAAAGGTATTTGATAGGTGTATGTTGGTAATTCTTCTAGGAACATCAATGGGCATGTCCATTGATAATAGTAATCAAGGTTACGTAGATATCACCAAGATTGGTAGTCGAGAAAATGTAGATGAATTGTATAGGGAACTAAAAACAGGACTTTATACTTTGTTGGCGTTTTCCCTTCGGGGATAATCGTTTTTTGAGAAATAAATTTTTTAACCTTTTGCTCAAAAAAATAAATATAAAATACTACGTAGTATCATTTATAATTTTTAAATAATTGCGGAAACTGAAATGGGTTGCACTTATACCTTTAGAATTGAGTTTTTGAGTTTCAATTAATTGAGTCAAATATTGAGATAAAAAATTAAGTTTAATAAATTGAATATTAAAATTTAAGTGTATGTATACACTCAATTACATAAATTGATTGCACATATACAATTAAAATTGAGATTCATTGGATTGAATTAAATATTAGATTAAAAATTAATATACTTATAATTAAAACTTACACAATAATATAATTCTGACATGATTTTTACCGTTCTTACATATATATAATATGAACAAAGAAAACGCCCAAATATTATATTCCAAAACCTCATACATCATGTCCAATTAATAAATTCTTATTTATATTTAATTTAAAATTTATCTCATATCAATATTTAATTTTGAATTTGAAAGTCACTTCATTTTTCAGAAGATAACTATAAAAAATAATATATCAAAAATAGATTATCATTCAATGCAATTACCATTCAAAAATAAATTGTCGGTTAACCTTCCAATTTTTGGATAATTATTTTTACAATGATTAATATTTAAAAATTAGTTTATAATAATAGAATTTAATAAATTATGAAAGACCTAAATTTAATTAAATGTAATCCTTAATATAAGAAAAATCAAATTCAAATTTATAGGTGGATTTAAATTCAACTTCGATAATTTAAGAAAATTCATTCCTTAATGTACAACCTTGAATTTTCAATTTCTTTAAAGATTAAACTAATATATTTGAATTAATATTGACCGTATATTACGAATATTCAGTTTTTTTTTTTTTAAGATTTGAATCCTTAATATTTATTAGTCAAAGATTTTAATTAAATATACCTTATCAAGTACTATCAGAATTAAAAATTAAAATAAGTATTAATTAAAGCTATTAATTAATTATTTTTATAATATTAAATTTAACGTTGATTTGATCAAAATCTTTTTGTTAATTAGATTTAATGTCTATTGATAATAGATAATTTAATTATGACATAATTTACACAACAAAATGGGTGCAAGTATGCATGTCTACTTGCACGATTATTTTATATTATCTATGAATGGTTAGTTAACACATTTCCGAAAAATAATGGTGATTCAAGAAATAATATTACATTAAACAAATAAATGAAAACAATCTATTTACAAAATTATAGTAATTGAAAATAGTAATTCGAATACATTGTTTTTACTGTAATAAAGACTATGATCTACAAATTGTTTTCGTACGAAGATTGCCTTTGATATTGCTGTTGAGATGAAAAACCTGCAAAACAAATTAAAAAAAGAAACAACATGGCACAAACATAACTAAACATGACAAAGTGGGATAGCTCAAGTGGTTTGAGCACCACTACCTGACCTTACATCCTGGGTTCGAGTTATGGGGAGGGGCAAAAAGGGATGGGTATTTAATGTAACACAAAAACTTATATGCAATAATGCATACATGCATTTCAATCATTCACACCCATATTCTTTATAAATACACCCGCAAGCTTAATTCACACACAATTTTTATAAATACACCCGCAAGCTTAATTCACACACACATTTTTTATAAATACACCCACAAGCTCAATTCACACACACATTTTTTATAAATACACCCATTGAGCTCAATTCACACCCACATATTTTATAAATGCACCCACTGACAAAAATTGAATATGATCGTCTTCTCCGAGCAGTTTTCGGTCACCTCAGGCCGCGGTCGGACGCTGCAATTTACGATAACCTTAATTCTTAAATATTTTATATTTATTTAAATATTCTTTAATACTAATTATTATGGATCAATGTTATTTTGTATTACGTGCAATAATATATCTTACTACATGCAATAATATATGTTACTATATATTATAATGTGGGTTACTTAATCAATAAAAAAAAGAATCAGTATTACTATATAAAATTGTGTTATTACTACATGTAATAATTTATTTTACTACATAAAAAAATATATGTTACTACATACTACAGTTTGAATTACTACATTGAATAGACATTTGTTACTATATGTAACTTTATCAAATGATCTAATATTTTTCGCATCATCCTGCAATAAAATATTTTGTATTACAACATGATTATTGCGTTTACTACATTCGATAATATATGTTACTACATATTATAATGTGAGTTACTACATCAATAAAAACACTAGAAAAAACGTGTTACTAAATAAAAGAATTTGTATTATTATATAAATAGTTTGTGTTATTACTACATAAAATAATGTGTATTACTACATATTACAATTTGAATTACTACATTTAATATCCCACGATCGACAATAAAATAAAAGATAAAAAAAATCACAGAAACGAGTAAAATAAACGGATTAAAAATTTCGAATTAAGCTGTCAGTGGGTGTATTTATAAAAAATGTGTTTGTGAATTAAGTTTGTGGGTGTATTTATAAAAAATGTGTGTGTGAATTAAGTTTGTGGGTGTATTTATAAAAAATGTGTGTGTGAATTAAGCTTGTGTGTGTATTTATAAAGAACATGTGTGAAATTAGCCCTTAATGTAATTCAAAAAAAAAAAAATAACAAACATAACTAAACAAACGATTTCAAACATGACAATTAATTTGAGGTGTATGTTTACTCTTAAAAGTAATGGTGACAAACTAAACAAACGATTTCAAACATGACAATTAATTTGAGGTGTATGTTTACTCTTAAAAGTAATGGTGACAAACACATTCATAGAGTTACCTCAAACAAAACTTATACGAATGAATTAATAAAGATATTGAAATCGGAATAAAAAACCTACAAAATAAATTGAAATGGGAAAAAAATAATTAATGTGTCGATTAAGAATTTAAGGAGAAGAGTTACCTCGACAAATTCATAAAAGTAGAATGAGAACCTGCAAAACAAACAAATCAAAAAACATAACATCTTTAGCCATATGAATGAACTAATAAAGATATTGAGATCAAGAATTTAAGGAGAAGAGTTACCTCAACAAATTCATAAAAGTAGAATGAGAACCTGCAAAACAATGAGCATTTAAAATATGAGATTAAAAAATGTACGATTAAGATTAATGAATAAGATTAATAAAAAAATTACTAATAAAAAGTGAAATAAATAAGAAAAAAGAGATTTTGAAATGGAGGAATTTGAGAAAAAATAGATTGCTATATACCAATCATTTTACGACCTGTTTGCTATTACGCGGTTGAAATAAATACAGTTTGAAATAGATATATTATATGTTTAATTTAAATTTATTAATTAAAAAAATTAAAACATTTCTTAAACGGAATTTTTTTTATTAAAAACAATGAAAAATTTAAATGTTGTATTAATATAGATTACATCATACATATATATATATATATAATAGAAAAGAGCATATTATAAATTTATTTATAAAAAAAATTAATATAATAAATTACAGCGAAAAACATTACCTAATTTATTTAAGATGATAAATTTATTAAAAATTTAAGGAAATATTTATACAGAAAATATTGAATTTTAAAAGAAAATAATATTTTTATTTTTACATTATGTCCGTATTATTACTCCCATAAATTTCGAAAATTTGGCTTAATCGTGACTAATTCATATTAATTAATTAATTAATCAAATATTAATTTATGCAATCAAATATGTACAAATATATGATATAACACGGTAAACGTGGAAAATTATAGTTTGTATAATTGGCTTCAATAATATAGAGTCTTTTAAATTTAAAATTTTAATTTAAAAATATTCTTTAATTAATTTATAAATAAATATTGTTCAACGCAATATCTTTTAAAATTAGTATGAACGAATATTTAGTTATTTGAAGTCAAATTGGTAGGAGAATATGGTTTCCCCAAAAGGGAATCTTTATTATTAAATAAAAAAAAATGCAATTGTTTTATAGAGTAATTTTAGGAAATTCAATTTACCTAATTTATTTAAGATAACAAATTTTGAATTTTTACGATATATTATTAATATCATCAAATTTATCTAATTAAGTCATTATAATTAAATTTATAGTTTATTAGTAAATACTTATCTAAATATTGTGTACATTCATTTTGTTTTACATGTGATTTTATAATTAATGTCTTTTGAAAACCCGTAATTAAAACAACGATGTAAATAAAGTAGGATATTTGATGTTGTGATTACACAACATTTAAAGATATGAAACAAAATGTGCACATTTTTTATGTTTGGAAAAAATCAAAATCTTATTTATAGGATAAAAATTAACAGTTAAGATTAGATCTAAATGATTGAAATTAAATGATAAGAATTGAAATGAATGAGAAATGATATTAAGATTTTCATATTTAAATTAATTTTCAAAAGTTTTGTTTCATTTAAAAAAATTATGTTTCATTTAAAATTCTAATATTTAAAATATGAAATTAAAAAGATTAAGATTAATAAAAAATCAATAAATGTGAAATTAATAAGAAAAAAGAAATTTTGAAATAAATCAATATATTAAGATAAGATGTTTTAATTAGCAAATATATATGATACATTAAGATGAGATGTTTTAATGATAGTTTTAATATATTTAAAGGCCCAAAATTAAATTTGTGTTTACTTAATTTTAAAGTTTTTGTAGACATTCATACTCAAACAAAAGCCTCTTTTAAGTTTTTCAAATTTATTGCGATTTTGTTTCCTTTTTAGTTTGGATTTTCTTGTATTTTATTTACTTACATTTACCTTTTATTTCTAATCTCTTTGAATTTTATTCATACACTCTATACTTATATATTTCGGTTGTTTTTACTTTTTAGTTTGGGTTAATTGTAAAGAAAAAAAAAAAAATCACCACCTATTTTTCTTTGGGTTAATTATAAAGAAAAAAAAAATCACCACCTATTTTTCTAATGCGGTTGACACACCGGAGCTAGAAAGTCTCGAGGGGGAGAGAAATTTAAGATAGAAAGTCTCGAGGGGGCTCAAATTATAATGTAATAGTGAAGATTAAAGAGAGAGAAATTTAAAACCGAGAAAAATGAGAGGTAGGAGAAAAACTAAAAAAATAATTGAAGAAAAGTTTAAAAGAAAATAATTGAAAAGAGGGAGAAAAATTCAAGAAAATTTTAAAAAATAGAGAAAAAAAAGGGTGAAGAAAAATTTATTCAATAACTGGTCGGAGAAGGAGAGGGAGGAATTGAAAAAATAATTGAAGAAAAATTTATTCAATAACAATTGGAGAAGGAGAGGGAGGAATTGAAAAAATAATTGAAGAAAAGTTTATTCAATAACTGAAAAGAGGGAGAAAAATCTGTCTCATATGTTGGGGTGGTCACTGGTCAGAACGATTTGATGGACCGTTGAGATGTTTGCGTAGAAAAAAAATTTGTTTCATTTAAATTTTAATATTCAAAATTAATATTCAAAAGTGTGAAGATGAGATTAAAAAAAATAATATTAAAAATTAAAATTATTCTCAATAACATTTATTGGACGGCAGAAATAGAAAAAAGTAAAATTAAATTAAAAAAAATACTAAAAAACAGGCGAGAGAAAAGGAAAAAAAAAAGGCCAAAAAAAAGGAAAAGAAAAAGAAAAATAGCAGAGAAAAAAAAAGAAGGAAACACGATTGCAAAATATTATAAACACATAAATAATTCGAAGTTTTGGTTAAAAAAAGATGTTATTTGAATCAATTAGTATTAAACTATAATACAATGTTTTTATTCAATAGCTAGAAGTTCAATAAACAATGATACAATAGTCAAGAATAAAATAAAAACGTTACATCTACAAATTTATAGATTTACAATAAAAAAATAAATACTATGCCAATAATTTAATTTAAATTCTCAAAACACAGAAAAGGAAAAAGAAAAAAAGAAGGCTGAAAAAAAGGAAAAAAAAAACAGATTTAATTAACTGTACATAATTCAATATCATTAACTAATATTAAAAATTAAGATTATTGTCATAATTAATCTCAATAACATAGAGATTTATAAGACGGCAGAAATAGAAAGAAGCAAAAATAAAAATGAAGAATGAGTGCTTCTTAAAAAAATTAAAAAAAGATGAACATTTTCTAATTAACAAAAAAAAAAAGAAAATAAAAAATACTAAAAAAAAGGCAAAAGAAAAGGAAAAAGACAAAAAAAAAATATAGCAGCGAAAAAAAAGAAGCAAAAAAATACAATAATTTAATATAAATTCTCAAAACAGAGAAAAGGAAAAAGAAAAAAAAAACAGCAGCAAGAAAAAAACCGTAAAAAAAAAAAAAAAGTCCTAATTCCTCCAATAAAAACCGTAAAAAAAAAAAAAAAGTCATAATTCCTCCAATAAACTGCAGCAAACAAAATGTACTAAACTATAAATAGAAGATCTTAAAAATTGTACTGAACTACAAATGAGAAGAAATGTGTTGATATTTATAGAGTACAAATAATGGACCGTTGAGATATTTACGTAGGAAGAAAATAAATGTACGGTTAAGATTAATACTTATTATTAATAAAAAAAATAATTAAAAATGAAATTAATGAGAAAAAAGAGATTTTGAAATTGAGTGATTTGAGAAAAAATAGATTGTGATAAACCAATTATTTTACTACATGTGTCTCTTTAAATGTTTGCAAATATATGATATATTAAGATATTAAAAATTAAGATTATTGTCATAATTAATCTCAATAACATAGAGATTTATAAGACGGCAGAAATAGAAAGAAGAAAAAATAAAAATGAAGAATGAGTGCTTCTTAAAAAAATTAAAAAAAGATGAACATTTTCTAATTAACAAAAAAAAAAGAAAATAAAAAATACTAAAAAACAGGCAAAAGAAAAGGAAAAAGACAAAAAAATATATATATATATAGCAGCGAAGAAAAAAGAAGCAAAAAAATATAATAATTTAATATAAATTCTCAAAACAAAGAAAAGGAAAAAGAAAAAAAAACAGCAGCAAGAAAAAAACCCGTAAAAATTTAAAAAAAATTAAAAATGTCCTAATTCCTCCAATAAACTGCAGCAAACAAAATGTACTAAACTATAAACTACATTGAAATGAAATATTTGATTGAAATAGAAGATCTTAAAAATTGTACTAAACTACAAACAAACGACCTGAACGATTTGATTGATTCAAATGAGAAGAAATGTGTTGATATTTATAGAGTACAAATAATGGACAGTTGAGATATTTGCGTAGGAAGAAATTTTGTTTCATTTAAATTTTAATATTCAAAATTTATTAATAAAAAAAATAATTAAAAATGAAATTAATGAGAAAAAAGAGATTTTGAAATTGAGTCAAGAAATAGATTGTGATAAACCAATCATTTTGCTACACGTGTCTCTTGCAATATATATGTTAAATTTATAAATTTAACATTATAATTTTAATAATATTCAAATATAAATCTTACAAATATTATTAAGGATTCAAATATATTTATCTTTGTATAAATCTTACAAATATATCATTATAACATTACAAATATATCATCTTACATAAATTTAACATTATAATTTTAATAATATTAATAATATTCAAATATAAATCTTACAAATATTATTAAGGATTCAAATATATCATCTTATTTGTTATCTTCGTATAAATCTTACAAATCTTACAAATAAATCTTACAAATATTATTAACAATTAAAATATATCATCTTACATAAATTTAACATTATAATTTTAATCTTATTCCTAAAATTACTCCAACAATAAGATTTGATTTTTTTTTTCCTAAAATTACTCTAACAAACAATAATAATATATATATACACGATTTTTTAACATGTTTACGTATATATTAATATTAATAATATTCAAATATAAATCTTACAAATATTATTAAGGATTCAAATATATCATCTTATTTGTTATATCTTATTTGTTATCTTCGTATAAATCTTACAAATATTATTAACGATTCAAATATATCATCTTACATAAATTTAACATTATAATTTTAATAATATTAATAATATTCAAATATAAATCTTACATAATTGTAAAAATTGCAAAATTGGTGAAATAAGCATATAATTGTAAAAAATTGTTTTGTAGACGAATTGTATTTTAAAATTAATATGTGGAAATATTATAAAATATATATATATATTAAATTTCATACATCAAGGAAGAAATATACATTATTGTAAAAATTGTAAAATTGGTCAAATAATGCAAAATTGGTCAAATAAGTATATAATTGTAAAAAAAAATTTCGTAGACTAATTGTATTACAAAAATCTTCAATCTTTCGAACTCACAATCTTCAAACCACTTCAAAATTAGACGAATTGTATTACAAAAATCTTCAATCGCCGAACTCACAATCTTCAAACCACTTCAAAAATTTTACACAAATTGTATCTTTAATCTTCGAACTCACAATCTTCAAACCACTTCAAAATTAGACGAATTGTATAAGAAGATGAATTGTATAAGAAGAGATGAGGGATATGAGAAATTAGGGATTTTGAGAAGATGAGAGAGATGAGGGATATGAGAAATTAGGGATACAATCTTCAAACCACTTCAAAAATTTTACACAAATTGTATCTTCAATCTTCAAACCACTTCAAAATTAAACGAATTGTATAAGAAGATGAATTGTATAAGAAGAGATGAGGGGTATGAGAAATTAGGGATTTTGAGAAGATGAGAGAGATGAGGGATATGAGAAATTAGGGATTTTGAGAAGATGAGATTAAAAGTAAATTGTAGAACGAGGGATTGAGATGAGGGATTTATATAGTAAATACGATTAAGAATTAAGAATGTAGGGTTAAGATTAAGTTTTAAAATGAATGGATGAGATTAAAAGTAAATTGTAGAATGAATGAGAATTCAGGTATTTTGAAATAGAGTGATTTAAGAAGAGAGAGATTGAGGCAGAATGAGCGTCACGTGGCTGTAAAAAATGTTTGCAAATATATATAATTGACAAAAAATATATATATATATAGCAGCGAAAAAAAAAGAAGAAAAAAAATATAATAATTTAATATAAATTCTCAAAACAGAGAAAAGGAAAAAGAAAAAAAAAACAGCAGCAAGAAAAAAACCCGTAAAAATTTAAAAAAAATTAAAAATGTCCTAATTCCTCCAATAAACTGCAGCAAACAAAATGTACTAAACTATAAACTACATTGAAATGAAATATTTGATTGAAATAGAAGATCTTAAAAATTGTACTGAACTACAAACAAACGACCAGAGTACAAATAATGGACAGTTGAGATATTTGCGTAGGAAGAAATTTTGTTTCATTTAAATTTTAATATTCAAAATTAATATTCAAAAGTGTGAAGATGAGATTAAAAAAAATGTACGGTTAAGATTAATACTTATTATTAATAAAAAAATAATTAAAAATGAAATTAATGAGAAAAAAGAGATTTTGAAATTGAGTGATTTGAGAAGAAATAGATTGTGATAAATCAATCATTTTACTACACGTGTCTCTTGCAAATATATGATATTAAGATATTAAAAATTAAGATTATTGTCATAATTAATCTCAATAACATAGAGATTTATAAGATGGCAGAAATAGAAAGAAGAAAAAATAAAAATGAAGAATGAGTGCTTCTTAAAAAAATTAAAAAAAGATGAACATTTTCTAATTAACAAAAAAAAAAGAAAATAAAAAATACTAAAAAACAGGCAAAAGAAAAGGAAAAAGACAAAAAAAATAAAAATATAGCAGCGAAAAAAAAAGAAGCAAAAAAAAAAAAAAATTTAATATAAATTCTCAAAACAGAGAAAAGGAAAAAGAAAAAAAAACAGCAGCAAGAAAAAAACTGTAAAAATTAAAAAAAAATTAAAAAAAACATCAAACATCAAACTGCGACAGCGCGGAAGCCCTAATCCAGTTTCGCGGAGACGACTGCAGCAGAGAAGGACGTATTCTCATCAATTGGAGGTGGATTTCGTGGGATTGGATGATGATTGGGGGAGGGAGAAACCAAGCTTCGATTTTACAGAGGGAAGGTTGGAGGAGAAAACGCGTTTAATTTGTTTGGGGGAGGGAGAGCTTCGACAGAAATAAAACGCGTAGAATGAATTAATTGATTTTGGGAATTTAGGGCTTTGACCAAGGTTTTGAGATTGGAGAGCGGTTATGAACCGCTGTATAAGTTCTACTTGCAATGCGGTTCTCAACCGCTGTCCAAGAGCTTCACTTGGACAGCGGTTTTGAACCGCTCTCTAAGTATTTTTTTTTTTAAAACCGCTCTCCAAGTGCTAAATTGGAGAGCTTTTCGAAAAAAGAGCTCTCCAAGTGCTATCTTGGAGAGCTTTTCGAAACAAGAGCTCTCCAAGTGCAGCTCTCCAAAGTCAAATGTGTAGTAGTGTAGTTCTTACCAACTACGACTTTCAGGTCTTCATTCCCATTATCGTCTTGCTCATTCTTTATTCTCTCTGCAGATTCTTCGGCAGATTCGTTGCAATTCTCCAACCGAATAGACTTGAGGGTTGGTATGTCTCCTATACTCGAAGGAATCTCCTCCAATTTAAAGAAAAGTCGAAGAATAAGGTGTTCAAGGCGTGGAAAGTGAATGCTATCCGTATACCAATATTTCAGATCCTCGTACAGTACCAAATTTCCAACACTCTGAGGCTGCAGAACTGCCCTTCAACTGTTTTCCACTTGGCTCCCCTGCATGCATCGAAGCCAAGTTTGAGAAATTGGAGAAGGGGCAATGAACCTATCCTCATCGTCAACTCCTCCCAACTAACCTCTGTTCGAAGTAAACTCAACTTCTTGAGGGTACGTGGAAAGCTCGCCAAATTCCTCATTTTTCTAACATCAAGAGATAAGGATTCGAGTTTCTGTAAATGACCAATATTTTTTTATAGTCGATAACCCTTTGTCATTATATCTAGATCTTCTGTACTTGACTTTAAATTTCTTGACATTGGGTATTCTCTTAATCACCTCTTCACTAAACTTGAAATTCATTATACAGAGAGTCTGTAAGTTTTTCAAGACAAAGTTGTGTTCCTCATTGGGAGGATCCGGGAGTACAAAGTTGTAGAGCATGACATGTTTCAGTAGAGGTATCTTCCATATTTCAGACGGTGCCATCATAGGCCTGTCGAGAAAGGGATCTGGATGACATCCCTTAAGTGTTTGTAGATTCCATATAAGAGAACACAAAGAACACAAACTTGATCCTGCTTCCGATTTCAGATTCAGAGAAAGGAACCGCAAGTTAGCATGCTTGAAAATAGCATTGTTAATCTTCACTACGAAAACTACGAAAAGTTCGAAATACCAAAATTTCATTATTTTTTCCAACATGTTAATCTTTTGTTACACAATGATGTAACATTTTTGTAAGTGAAAGACAAATGACACATAGTGAGATGATAAATTCATCTTAACAATGTAACAAATATAATGTTAACAAACTTTTCATACAAAAAAATTAAATAGCAAATTCCATCATTTGAACAACACATTAAATTCAACAAATCCTAAGAAGTACATCAAGAACAAAAAACAGAGGTACAACAATATTTTTTATTGAAAAAAAGGATTGGAAGGGGAACCGGATCAGCCGGTATAGATGTGAACATGGAGGGCAAGGATGAAAATAGCGTAAAAAGCAAAGAAAATAAGTGTGTGCACCGCAATTGCCTTGCCATTTGTCTTCATGCTGCCGAATTCGACCTGTCGCGTGTTACCGGGAAACTGGAAGAGCAGTCCCGGTTGCAGAAGAATGAAGAGTACAACTCCGATTAGCACAGGGCCCCAATCCGCCATTGTTGTTTCTTTTGAGAAAGAAAGAAATGGGGGATGTATTTGATATGAATGAGTTTAGAAAAAAAGGGAACAAAGTGAAGTGAAAAGAAAAGAAAAAGAAGCCTTTTTTTGTGATAAAAAGAAAGAAGATGGAATTTTTTAATGCGTTTAGAAAAGGACACTTGGGATTCTGGAATCGTTTGTCTAACACTAGATTGGGGAACCGTTTTGTAGTATTTTTATGCTAAATCAATGGCATTTTTCAGAAATTACTCCATCATCGATATAAGTTTTTCATAATACTCTCGAATTAGTAGATGTATTAAAAATGGAATTGAATTCCCTCATGTACATGACCGTCATGCGCACGAGGAGGACCGTTGAATCTCACACATACACACACCTGTACCACCCGATCGAAATTCTTGTTTTATTACAAGGTCAAATTAAGCTACTATAAGATCAAAATAAAGCTATTATAGGGTCAAAATGTACAGCAAGGACAAAATACATTGCTACAAGAGCAAAAGTATGCTACTATAAGGCCAAAAGTAATTCATACAAAAAAAAATTATTATACTTGCAATACATTTTTATTCCAAATTATTTTGCTTCAATTATGTTTGTCTGTTTTTGACCTGCAAGTTTTTACCTTGATTTCTTTATTGAAATATTGTATATATTTTTTTTGTGAATTCCATGATCATAATCAAATTAAAAACGTTTTGTTGAGAAACATAAAAATTCAAGGAAAAAAAAAAGTGCAAGTAGCAAATTGTTTTTTTACAATATTCTCTTACTTTTATGGGATTCTCACTCTCTCATTTAGATGTATATGAACCCAACTAGAGTTTCATTCCACTCCAACACTCTTTAGTATATTCTCACATTTTTCTCTTTGCATATCATATTCAACTTGCAAGAACAAATTAGCTCAAATAGATTTATATATATTAAAAAAAAAAAAAATTATTAGAATGATTGATTATGGTGCTGTGATGATAGCCACTGCCCTTTTTGCATTCTTGTGCCCTGGATTAATGATCCAAATTCCTGGAAAAAACAAGCCTGTTGAATTTGTTAACATGAAGACCACTATTGCTGCAATGCTGTTTCATACCATTCTCTACGGTTTGCTTCTTGTCCTTTTTCTCGTCATGATCAATATCCATATCTACGTGTAGGGCGCGAAGAATCGAGCCCTTTTCTTCTTCTTCTTCTTCTTCTTCTTCTTCTTCTTCTTCTTCTTCTTCTTCTTCTTCTTCTTCTTCTTCTCTTCCTCCTCATTCTGAAGGATGAATTGAGTGGATCGTGGTTTGTTGTTGATGAGAAAAAAGAGATTTTGAAATTGAGTGATTTGAGAAGAAATAGATTGTGATAAACCAATCATTTTGCTTTGCTACACGTGTCTCTTGCAAATATATGATATTAAGATATTAAAAATTAAGATTATTGTCATAATTAATCTCAATAACATAGAGATTTATAAGACGGCAGAAATAGAAAGAAGAAAAAATAAAAATGAAGAATGAGTGCTTCTTAAAAAAATTAAAAAAAGATGAACATTTTCTAATTAACAAAAAAAAAAAAAGAAAAAAAAAATACTAAAAAACAGGCAAAAGAAAAGGAAAAAGACAAAAAAAAAAAAAAAATATAGCAGCAAAAAAAAAGAAGCAAAAAAATATAATAATCTAATATAAATTCTCAAAACAGAGAAAAGGAAAAAGAAAAAAAAAACAGCAGCAAGAAAAAAACTGTAAAAATTAAAAAAAAATTAAAAATGTCCTAATTCCTCCAATAAACTGCAGCAAACAAAATGTACTAAACTATAAACTACATTGAAATGAAATATTTGATTGAAATAGAAGATCTTAAAAATTGTACTGAACTACAAACAAACGAACTGAACGATTTGATTGATTCAAATGAGAAGAAATGTGTTGATATTTATAGAGTACAAATAATGGACCGTTGAGATATTTGCGTAGGAAGAAATTTTATTTCATTTAAATTTTAATATTCAAAATTAATATTCAAAAGTGTGAAGATGAGATTAAAAAAAATGTACGGTTAAGATTAATACTTATTATTAATAAAAAAAATAATTAAAAATGAAATTAATGAGAAAAAAGAGATTTTGAAATTGAGTGATTTGAGAAGAAATAGATTGTGATAAACCAATCATTTTGCTACACGTGTCTCTTGCAAATATATGATATTAAGATATTAAAAATTAAGATTATTGTCATAATTAATCTCAATAACATAGAGATTTATAAGACGGCAGAAATAGAAAGAAGAAAAAAAAAATGAAGAATGAGTGCTTCTTAAAAAAATTAAAAAAAGATGAACATTTTCTAATTAACAAAAAAAAAAGAAAATAAAAAAGAGGGGATCACTATTAGGCCCCTTGTGGGGTGAACTATAGCAACCCACTCCCTCATCTAAGTGACCTCTTTTGAAGCTTCTGAATTGGTGGAAAATTGACAAATTTAACCCTGAGGTTAATTTAAGAATTCAGAAATAGTTGACCCCTTTTTGCTTTTTGCTTTTGGCTTTTTACACTTCCCAAGGTTGTCACACATACAACCTTCTCCCCCAAAAATATATTCCGGCAATGGGTGGTGATGGCTCATCTTCAGATTCTCGCCGAAGATCATATCAAACCACATGGCCGGCGAAAAAATCATAATATAGAGAGAAATCGATGGACGGCGAAAAAAACCAGATGACCGGCGAAAAAAACCAGATATCAAACCACATGGCCGGCGAAAAAACCACATGCCATAAATTTTTGCCAGTCGACCGGGATTTGGGGGGAAGAAATCAGATAACCGGCGAATTGATTTCGAAAATCGATGGGAAGAAATCCGAATCCGAGTTCTTGCTAGCCCTCTTCGAAAAGGTTATTCAATCTTTCTCAAATAGGTTCGTCCTTGTTTAAGATACTTCTAATCTATCTATAAATCAATTTTTCCCCATCTAGCATAGACCTTCAATTTTTTTGAGATACCACCTTCATTTCCAGAATTTTGTGGATTTTTTATTTTGAATATCAGAAACATCAATGAAAGAGTTCCTTCTGAAATGTTTATGGTTTTATTTGAAAAAGTATGAAATTCTTGGGTTTTTTTACTGATCTCAAATGTCTTAACACTTTCTGATTATTTTCTTGGGCTTTAGTTAGAATAATAAGAAATCCAATAATATTCAACAAATTTGTTGGAGTTTCGAACCATATAAACAACATGATTTCCCGAATTTATAACAATGTTTATGGAATCTGAAAGATCTATGAAATTGAATTTGGATATTGAATAAGAATTTGAAGTTCCAAGAAAAACAGAGCATAATATCAAATTTTGATTAATTGCACTGATTTCCTTCGAGATACATAGATAATAGTTGATTAAATCAACAAGAAAGCAATAAAAACAGACACTAGAAGAACAACCAACATCATAGCCAAATTTGCAACAAGAAGTTGTTGAATTGAATAACTTGACATCATATTAAAAGTTGCAGGGGAAGCTGAGATATTGCATCGGGGTTGATTCATGAGCTCTTGGTCTTGGAAGGATCTGTAGACTTTAGGATCCTGGATACTGAAATGATCTGCAACACTTGTTGGAAGACACCAATGAGGGTTATGATTGTTTGGATGCCACAGTACCTGCAGATGGAATTATAGTATCTCAAATAGTGAAGCTTGGAACTTGAAGAACTATTTTGAGACATTTTTTTACCAAGTTTTGAGAAATTTTTGAGAAGGGGCTGCAAGTTGGAGCTTATATATAGGGGATAAGGCCCCGCAACGGTAAAAAAATTCAGCAGGTGTGTCAATTTTGAAAAGCAACGGATAAAAGGTCCCCTTGAGATGGGGAAAGAGGTTTAAATGTGAAACCAATATGGATGAGATTGAAAATTCAATAGATTTGTGGGTATGTTCAAAATTTAGTCGAGCATGTTCAGAAAATAAACTTAAATGTTCATATAGTTAACTTCAAACTCCAGATTTTATATTATAATGATGCAGCAATTAATTGGACAATAATGTTCTGCAAAGTAAAAGGCACATGTCCATAACACAAAGGTTAACACAAATAATAAACTTCCATTACATTAAAAACGAGGATAGGCAACAACTAGAAAACTTGAAATATTAGGGATAAAACTAGAAAACAGGAAATAATAGGGATAAGTTAAAAGAAATTAAGGACAAACTAAACTTTGGATTACATTAAAAATCCTACAAGATCTATTTATAATGTCGTCTTCGAATGCATCAATGTCCTCCCATATTTTCAAATCAATATCATAACACCCATACGATCCTATTGGATCTTTCCTAAGCAATATTTTTCGTTTATCAGGGTACAAAAAAAAAAAAAACAGGGGTTGAAGAGTGAATTGATTAGGAAGAACCTCATTTGGGGGGAAAAATATTTTAACTTTAATCCATCTTTCATTTAACCCATATCCTTTAAGAATCCAAAACTTGAATGTGCATGTAATTTGAGAAGATGGATAGATAGGAAATGTAACTAAAGAGTCTTCATCCAATGAAGATATTTCCCATAATATGATGGAATTTTCGACGGCTTTTGGAAGTGTGATGGTCCCCCAAGACTCATTTTCAATGTCGAACGTTCGAATCTCCGTACTCAGCGAATCATCCTTGAACACTAGAAAATGAATTTTGCCACGAACCCAAACGCAAAATTTGCCACATGGTGTTCCAAGGTGATTGAAGAAATAAATGAAATAAACGATATAAGCTGGCCAGCTTGAATTTGAACAAATAGCACGAAATTCTGAATATATGAATGGATATTTTGAACATACTAAGGATCAAATTGATAAATAAAGCAGATTACCAAAAATAATCAGCCTGGAATGCTTGCCAGATTCAGAATCAAAAAATCAAAAGGATTGTTTTAGTCATACCCTGAGCAAGTTAGAAAACATAAACCTTAAAAACAAAAACCTGATTCAGTCTTGTGGCAGATTATAAAAAACAAAAGGATTGTCGTGGGCAAGTTCAATCAAATCCACATCTAGATTTTTGAACCAGATGGATCCATAAACAGTTCTACCATCCGCTTGCAATAATTCCTAGAACATGTGACAGAGTATTCTCCCTTTCTGCTCGGCTTGCCAATCATAATGTTCTCTATATGGTAGCAGACGATTACCCCACAATCAAGAGTTCCAGGTGTTTGCTGCAAGCAATCTTCAGTCTGGGGGAGTTGTAGAGATTTCTTCATATATTCATGGTTTGGATACAACCTCTTACATGCATCCCAAAATTTTCTATCAATATATTTAACCTTTGAACTTTGACGGATCTGAATATACAAACGTTGACGTCCATCCATTAAAAAGGGTACTGTAAAATGTAGACTAGTTTTAGTGAATTTAAATTGAATAGAATCGAACTATGAGAACACTAAATAGACCTACTAATCACATATATAATCGAACTATGAGAACACTTACCTACTAATCACATATATAATCACAAAATATTGCAAGTATGTAGACTAGCTTTAGTGAATTTAAATTGAACCTTCAATTTAAATTCATAGAAGACGATCACAAATACATTATGAATTGAATAGAATCGAACAATGAGAACACTAAATAGACCTACTAATAACATGTATATTCAAACTATGAGAACACTAAATAGACGTACTAAATCACTCAATGCCTATGACGGATCTGAGGGAATAGAGGGACACAAGTCATAAGCAGGTATATCGGATTTACCCTGAAATTCACATGGTTTAGAAATATGGTTTGTTTGAATAATAGGGTTTATTTTCTTATCAACCTTAAATGGGATCCTACTTGACTTTTTTGCAATAAATCACTCAATGCCTCTAACGGATCTGAATATACACTATGAGAACAATGCCTCTGACGGATCTGAATATACCATCGTTGACGTCCATCCATTAAAATGTTGTTCAATGTAGAGTAGCTTTAGTATACATAATTTGTTATTTCCAGAATAATCATAGAAGACGATCACACTTACATTATGAATTAGAATAATCATAGAAGACGATCACACTTACATTATGAATTGAATAGAATCGAACTATGAGAACAATAAATAGACCTACTAATCACATATATAATCCAACTATGAGAACACTAAGTAGACCTACTAAATCACTAAACAATGACGTCCATCTATTAAAAACTAAAAAAAACCATTAATTTTCCAATGAATAATTTGAGCTTGGATTTCAAAAAAAGCTTGAAGGTATAATATATGCTCACATTTTCTAGATAATTCAAAAAATTTAGGGGGGGGGGGGTTCAACAATTCAGATTCTTAAATTATATTGGTTGATTTCCTATTGATACAATTTGTGGTTTTTGACTGCCTAATCTGTCCCTACTAGGCTAACATTTAATCATTTAATGCAAATTTTTTCCAGTAGAACTGAACAAGGTCTCAAGTTTTTGAACATACGTCTCAATTATATGAACATAACCGATCCAAATTTGAACAGAATAGACTCAAATTTGAACATACCTGATAAATTGCAATTTTTCCGTATTTCTAATATGATACAACTCCAAGCAGGTTTATGATAATTGAACCTGAAGACTTTATAGAAAAAAAAGATCCCAAATACTGATGAATGTATACAAGGACAATACAAACAGAACATGCAATAATCATAAATGTACCATTCAGAAATGAAAGCCATATACCCCACAAAAAATGGAATTAATGTTGGTTTCATGACATTCCAGCTTGATAAAAAACCAAAAGTGTTTTGTTGTTGGCTTGATAAATCAAAATGGGGAATGGAAAGGAAACCAATAAACATAAAAATTACAAATCATGAATGACGGATGATTCTTGCAGCGGATCATTTGCCATTAAACAGCAGAATGTGTCATGCCGACCCATTTTAAAACATATGGGACACATAGACGACTTCCTCTTTCTTTGTTCTCCAAACGACGGTAACCTCTTCTTTTTTGGACGGCCAGGAGATTGGTTCAATTTTGGGGGAAGAATTTTTGACTCTAAAGTAAGCTGAGGTTGAATTTCATATTTTTCAGATTGGGGAATGGGATGAAGGTCAAACATGTAACACTCTCTGTACTTGGTCGTGAAAAAACATTCTTCAACATAAGTGAAAACACTTGGGCTGTTCTTCCGGATTACAGCTACAACATGGGAGCATGGAAAACCTTGAACTCTCCATTGCCAACAAGAACAAGATTTTGTTCGAAGGTCAACCCGAACGGATGGAGTAGAACCAACTTCAAATTCACCACCTGGGCATTGAACAACATCCCATGTTCGACCTTTATTGGTTAGGTGATTCCACCACTGTTCTTTTGAAGGACACAACGCCCCTGCCCAATTTGCACTTTTTTCCCTAAATTCAAGGTGCCATCGGCTGATACCTGAATAGAACCGAAAACAGTAACTGTCAATTGCTGAATTTTCTTACAGAAACCGAAAATAGAAAGCGATGCTGAATTTTCTTACAAACCAACAACAAAACACTTTCAAGGAAACAAACAAATAAAAAGTCTCTGTTTAAGTCCATTCCAAATATTCTCTTGTTTTGTCTGTGTAAGAGAAGCCATAATTCGAAGAGAAAGTTAAATCTAAGCAAGTTTTAAAATTACAATTATGAAGCATCCAAAACCAATTAGAAATCAGAAAATGCTTCAGATACATAGTGAGCATAGGAGTCATGTACAATTGAGCATACTTTTATGTACCAGCATAAAACATAAATGAAACTAATCAAGTCTTTGGGAGTAGCTTGTTGCACCATCCATGCTGTATTGAAACAGTAACAAAATTTTGAATAAAACTTAAATCAATTTGCAAGAATTCATATGTAATTAAACGCATCAAAACAGAACAGAGAAAACACGCAGGAAACCATACCTTTTCTAATTGAATCTATCATATATGTAATGGGCAAGCCCCTGAAATCTGAAATCCACGAATTAAATGATTCGGCGGCATTTGATGTCATTTCTCCATATCTTGTAATGTGTGGGGAATAAGCCACTGCCCATTTCTCTACTGGAAGAGATTCTAACCATTGTTCAGCAATCACGCCACCAATACCTTTAAAAATTGTAATTTTCTCTTCGAAAAGACGCACGGTAGGAGCATACGCACAATCTCGAAAAGCATCACCCATGTTGGATCGGATTTTATTGCTCCAACCCTTAGAAAATTTGCCTTTCAAATTGGTCAACAAATGAAATAAACAGAAAAAATGAATAGGATCCTTAAAAACTATTGGGAAGGCAGACATCAAACCACAGTGTCTATCCGATATATAAAAAACCTGCTTGGAATGTTTAATAAAATCCCTCAATTTCTCTAGGAACCAAATCCAATTTTTTGTATTCTCAGCGGATACTATAGCAAATGCGACGGGAAATAAACCTGCAAAACAAATCCCAATAGATGAATATTGCATTCATAAGCGTACTAACTGAATATTTCAAAACATTATATTTGGAAATAACAAATTCTGGAAATAATGAATAATTATTTCCAATATTCTTAACATTGTAACTGAATATTAACTTAAACAAATACTGAATAATTGAGACCTGCAATATTCATTGAAACAAAAAACAGAATAATTCATGAGAACATGATAAGTGAATATTGGAAATAACAAATACCAGTTCTTATAAACTACTTTCATTTATAGCATTTTCTAACTGTCAATTGCTCTGAAACATGCTATTAAAATTTGAAACAGAAAGCGATGCTGTATTGAAACGCATCAAACTGCAATATTGAAACGCATCAAACTACATCAAACACATCAAACTGCAATATTTAGCTTATAAAGACATGTTGTTGGAAATAACAAATTCTGGAAATTATGAATAATTATAACTGAATATTGAGAACATTGTAACTGAATATTAACTTAAACAAATACTGAATAATTGAGACCTGCAATATTCACTAAAACAAAAAACAGAATAATTGAGAACATGATAAGTGAATATTGGAAATAATAAATACCAGACCTTATAAACTACTTTCATTTATAGCATTTTCTAACTGTCAATTGCTCTGAAACATGCTATTAAAATTTGAAACAGAAAGCGATGCTGAATTTTCTTACAAACCAACAACAAAACACTTACAAACTGAAAACATTTGCAAGTATGTTAACAAGAAAGCTAAAAGTTCTGCCAAACATATAGTTTAATATGAAAATGTGTTACCATTGTCGCCGTCTTTGGCGGTAGCGGATAATAAGGTGCCCTTCGCACGACCCTTCATGAAAGTACCATCAATGAACAACATTGGCCTACAACTCTGAAATCCATCAATGCAAGCCTTGAAACCAATAAAAAGTCGTTCAAATCGATCTGATTTAGGATTTGGTTCTAGAAGAACGACGCTGCCCGGGTTAGTACGCTCAATTGCAGCACAATACCAACGTAATTGGTCGTATGACTCGTCATAACTACCAAATATATGATCCCTCGCTTTCTCTATTGTTCGCCAAGCTTTCCAGTAGGGAATCTTCAATCCATAATGATCATTCAACAAGTCACAAATTTGTTTACCACCTGTCGTGGGTTCGGTCCTAACCGTTTGAATGACAAAATCTGACATGATTTTATGACTCATTCTCTTAGAATAATCCTTCACAAACTTTCCAACACATCTATGAATGAGATTTGCTTTGGAAACTACAAAATATCCACTAACGGGCTGACACTTAGCTTTGATAAACCAGTCACATTCACTGTTCAACGACTCGTGGTATACGGCATTAATATATTTTCGATCATTTTTGGAGTAAATAAACTTAAAACCAATTTGAGTAGAATACTTGATTAGTTCACATCTAAATTCAGCAGACCCACCCCTAAATTCTAGGCCTATGCCACCCGACATAATCTGCTCCCAAGAATCGGAAAGCAATGGCTTGGGGGGAATAGAGGGACACAAGTCACAAGCAGGTATATCGGATTTACCCTGAAATTCACATGGTTGAGAAATATGGTTTGTTTGAATAATAGGGTTTCTTTTCTTAATCACCTTAAATGGGATCCTACTCGACTTTTTTGCAATAAATGACTCCCCTGTACCATAAGAAGACTGCGAGCAGGGCATTAAAGGATGTTGAGCAATAAATGAATCAGAAATGGAATTTCCTACATGACATAAATCACGATTCGGCAGAGATTGAGACAGAGAAACACACACTAATTTCGTCGACGTGATTTCGCAAACTGAAATCAAATTTTTTAAATCACTGTCTCCACCCAATTTGCAATTAGTGACGCTACCACCAGACCACGAAAATGAAATATTTTCAGCATTGTTTTTCAATTCATGCCAAGAATCAAAAACTTGAGACAAGAAAAAAATGTATGCAGAATCGCGATTAACAACAACCATCTTACTCACAGAATTATGGCTTACATTAAAAAAGACTTCATACTCCATGGCAGTTTTGAAAGAGCTATTGCAACGAGGAAGACTCACAATTTGACCTCGACGAACCCTAGCTTGGAAATGAAAATGAAGAGAGAAAATTAGCGGAATACTGAATTAGAATTTTGAATTTCAAATTGTGAGAAAGGGGAGAGAATAGACGGCGATCTAACCTAGAAGATTGAGCGGATTTGACGTCGCCGGAGTGGGGGGCTTTGTCAGGTCCCTCGCTTGTACGAAGCCCTTTTCCCAGAATTAGAATGAATATTTTTATTAAACAATGAGATTGTGTATGAGGGCAAAAGGGAGAATTTACTCCTAATTTAGGAGTTGGAAAAGGGGCCTAAGGTTGGAGGGAGTGGGTTGCTATAAGTTGGCCAAAGAGGGAGCCATGTGTAAAAAATCTCAATAAAAAATACTAAAAAACAGGCAAAAGAAAAGGAAAAAGACAAAAAAAAAAAAAATATAGCAGCGAAAAAAAAAAGAAGCAAAAAAATATAATAATTTAATATAAATTCTCAAAACAGAGAAAAGGAAAAAGAAAAAAAAAACAGCAGCAAGAAAAAAACCGTAAAAATTAAAAAAAAATTAAAAATGTCCTAATTCCTCCAATAAACTGCAGCAAACAAAATGTACTAAACTATAAACTACATTGAAATGAAATATTTGATTGAAATAGAAGATCTTAAAAATTGTACTGAACTACAAACAAACGAACTGAACGATTTGATTGATTCAAATGAGAAGAAATGTGTTGATATTTATAGAGTACAAATAATGGACCGTTGAGATATTTGCGTAGGAAGAAATTTTGTTTCATTTAAATTTTAATATTCAAAATTAATATTCAAAAGTGTGAAGATGAGATTAAAAAAAATGTACGGTTAAGATTAATACTTATTATTAATAAAAAAAATAATTAAAAATGAAATTAATGAGAAAAAAGAGATTTTGAAATTGAGTGATTTGAGAAGAAATAGATTGTGATAAACCAATCATTTTGCTACACGTGTCTCTTTAAATGTTTGCAAATATATGATATTAAGATTAAGATTTCTATTTATATAAATTTATATATATATTAATATGTATATTAATAGGTATATATGTTTGTAAAAATATTTTTTATGTAATTTTTTTAGTATAAAATGAATATGAAATGTTATTTAAACAATTATATATTTAATTTGAATTACGTAGTATTAAAATAAATATATTGTATACATTAAAATTTATTAAAAAAATTAAACGGGATGGGTAAAATCCGGTAGATAAAATCCGACGGGTTTTTAAGCGGAACGAGACGGGTCCGGGTATAAAAAATTTCTAGCGGGACGGGTCTTGGGACAAGGCATAGCCGTCCAAGACCCGTCCCATTGTCATCCCTATTTACGCCTTCTTTTAGATAAGATCTAGAAACTAGTATTGGACATGATTTGGTATTTTATAAATCATTTTTATATTTTCATAAAACATGATGTGTAATGTAAACAAATGCAAAATATTGAACACTGATTCATGGTAAATTTAGAACACATGATTCATTGTAAATTTATGACAAATGTATATATACCTAGTTCAAAATTGTATATATATCCTGAAAATAGAAGCACGGCAGATATTTTTTAAGTTCAGTTCTTTTATAAATTGAAAATACTTAAAGTCAAAGTGAACACAAGCCGTTCAAATGACCGGAGCCCCGTTAAAAATCTTGCTATAAAAAACCCTCCTTAGGTATAAAACTTTAGCCAAGGGAAAAAGGTAGACTCCTCTACATATTACACGAATCTGTAAAATTCAGTGTTAAGATCACGATTTATGTGCACTTTTAAATGCTCCGACGACCTATCTAACCATTTGAAACTATCTACCTTCATTGATGCCAAATTGTCCGCAGCAGCAATCCCTTCTCGGTATATGTGTGTTACTTTCATTCTCGCGCCAATTAAATCTTTCTTCGCTCGTTGCCACAATGAGCGAAATCTCCATGAAATCCTTAGGGCTGCCGCTATCAACATATATACCACGTAGGTAGAATCCGACTCAAGCCAAAGGCTCCTCCACCCACGGCTATCTGCTTGACGCAGCGCATGCAATGTTGTCAATGACTCAGCTTCATAAGCAAAACCCATGCCGTGATTCATGATAAAAGCCCCCAGAAAATTACCCTCATGATCTCGGTAAATAGCAGCTCCTTTAATCGCTCTCGGCGATCCCATTGCCGCTCCATCCACATTTATTTTTATCTTCCCTTCTAGCGGTAGGGACCATGTAACCGCGATCACTGCCGGCGCTACTCTTGGAACCCCTTTTAGCTGAAATGCGTGTATAACTCCCAAATCGAAGCATGTGTTGTGCATGTTACCTATACTTGCATCTTTAGATTCTCCCACCAGTGCCCACACTGCCACGCGAATAGTCTCCGGGGTAACACGAGCTCTATCAAAGACTGTTGCATTTCTTGAGTGCCAGATCTGCCACACTAGTGTGACGATTGATAGCCTCCATAGAGTTGTTAATTGTGGGCTGAATTTGAGACGCATTGCATCCAAAATCCAGCACTAAAATCCATCATGTAAGTTGATTCTAACTTGAAAAAAATCTAGAATCTTCCCAAATGTGTGTGTGAAGAATATGCACTCACTGAACATATGATTTATATCCTCCTCCGATGATTGACAACGAATGCAAATTCCTGGGCCCAAAAAACCACTCATCCTAAGAAAGTCCCAGGTGGGTAGCCTCTCGTGTAGTCGTGTATCGCTCTCCACATCACCATTGAGCGTCTGGGTGGGATATAATTTGCCCAAATCCAATCTCTCTAGGTTACTTCCGGATATTGTGGTCGCAGTTGCTCATATGCCATTTTAGCAGTCATATTGTTATGCGTTGAGGCTGGCCAAATTCGCACATCTCCATCTAGAGCGCAAACATAGGACGTGATGTCCTCAACAATTCTAGGTTACAGCCTCACAAAATTCTCATCTAAACGCCAAACTCCATCCACTAAATAGTCTGAAACAACAAACGTGTACAAGTGACGGACTAAGGTTGGCATTTCTACGCGATCCGAAATTATATATCCCAACCAATTATCCAACCAGAATTTTACCAAAGCACCATCACTAACAAGCCTCTTGCTTGAGCTGAAACATTCAGTAGCTGGGGACGCAGACCCCTCCAAATCGAGGATTCCACTGCTGTGCTTCTTACACTGCCATTAGGTATATATCTCTCTCTTAGAAAATACATCGACCTGCTTTCATCAGTTAATATAGCCCATAACAGCTTTCGAAGATAGGCTGAATTGGCGCAAGCAATTGATCTTATCTCTAATCTACCCTCTTTCTTTGGGGATACCATCATGTTCAAAGAAATCGTGCAAAATCCCCTTCGATCAATAGAACTTGTCCAAATAAAATTCCTCATCGCTCTTTCAATTTTCTGCAAAAGACTCCTTGGCCACCTGTATATCATCATTGTGTGAACTAGTGATGAAGTTATCACATGATTTACCAAACAAACTCGGCCAGAAGAAGATATGGCTGACCCTTTCCATACCGAAAATTTATTCAAAATCTTATCTGATATTTCCCTCACATTTGATGATTTTATTGTCCCTTTAAAAATATGTACACCCAAATAAATGAAGGGGAAAACGCCAAAGCTTAGTGAAATTTGGGCCCACTATATTTATCTCCAATGGTCCCGAGTCTGTTGGTCCCAAAAAGAGTATGATAACAATCTAGAGGAGGGGGGGGGTGAATAGACTGTTAGGTGTTTAAAACTTTTTTGTGCTTTTTGATCAGATGAGACGTTCAGATAAGTTATATACTCAGTCGTCTATATGCAGGTAAGATGTTTTGATCTATAGAGTGCTAAGGTGATATAGCAGATTAAGATAACAACCTTACTGATTGTTGAATTCAGCTGATCAGTTTGAAAGCTATCTTAAAGGCTATGAGTGCGGAAATGTGTTGGCCCTACGTGTTTAGATTCATGGATATTTTATGAAAACCTTTTGAAAAAAAGACTTCTAAAAACAATGCAAGTTTGTCAACTGATTTGATATCAACTGATTATGAAAACAAACACTTGATAAGAAAACAAACAAGTATGAATAACAAGAATATGAATGGTGAAAGTAAGAATAAGCAGTAAGAACACAGAAGTTTATAGTGGTTCAGATCTCAATATCCTACGTCTACTCTCTCTAATCAAATAGAGAAATTCACTATTTTGCTGCTTTATAGTCCCAAGAGAAGACTTTTGATCAAGAACCTCAAGTACTTTCCGAGGCTCGGATTTATTTGTTGATGAGGTAACAAACAACATTTACAATGGTTAAAACCAAATAACAAGATGTGTGTATAACCAACTAAAATTCTAAGCACTAAAGATAGGATTCTTTATGCGAGCTTATGATCGGAAACTTAGAGCACCAAGGATAGAAATCTTTGATGGCTCTAAAGAACTCGATACTTATGTATTTCTCAAACTTGTTGTTCTTAATATCAACTGTATATGCAGAGAGGGAGTTCTTGCTTGTAGGGTTTCCGGTACCTTGTTCCAAAGAACAAGTGTTGTATTTATAGGAGGATTTGTGTTCAGAAAGTAGACGTTGTAACAAATCTTCCCAAGTATGGTCGTTATCTTCATAGGAATGGTGTTTGCAGGTTTTCTGGTACGATATTGCCTTAAGAGGTAATATGCATTAAATGCTCCGTACTTCTTCTGTAGATCTCTTGTACGACCTACTAAGATGTCAACTTCATAGCTTCGTGTTGATGTCTCATTGGTCCACATCAGCTTGGTAGTTGAGAGTTGTATTGTCTTCTGTTAGAGCAATTCAGAACTTAATCCGACATTCTCTTTGTCTTCTGTTTTGCATGCCTTTGTCTTCTGACTTAGTTAGTCATAAATGAACTAACACTTGTGAAGGTGTTGTATTCTTAAATGCTAACTATCATAACCATTCAGTAGGTGTGCTTTGACTTGAATGCTCATTAAGGTTTTCTTTGACAAGATACAAATGAGTTCATATCTGCTGAGTTATCTTCTGAAATTTGAGTGCAGATTATCATATAGACAAATTCAGTCCATAAGGCATACAACAACCTTTAGATCTGAATTTACTAATGAACTCTTGGTGTCTTCTAGTCTTCTGTTCTTTAAGACATAAAGTGTACAAATAAGTAGTCAGCTGGCTTCTACACAGCTGATTCTCAGACTAGATTAAGAACGTGTACATTACATCTAAGCTTTATAACTTAGCTTAGAAAACTTAGTTCTAGATTACAAATTATCAATCTAACCTGTACTCTACTGATCTGATTTTGGCCATCAAAACTAAACTATAAATTTCAATCAGATTAGGGTAGGATGAATATCCCAACAATTTCCCCCTTTTTGATGAAGCCAAAACTAACTAAGCTAAGTTATCAGATCAGTTTGTATACAATTTTGAAGTTATAAAGGTTAGACAAATAAAGTGGTTAGAGTGAATAATAAAATGCAGATGGCTTCTAAAGAAGACAATGAGTAGTTGTCTTGAAGCTGAAAGAGTAAATTCTTGTATTAATCAGAGTAAAAGGAAATTCAGATTACAAATACAAGAGGAATTTACTACAGCTATAAGAATGTCTTCAGTATGCCATACACTTGATAGACTCGTTTCCTGATTTCGCGAACAAGATCTTGATCTCTGACTTCGTCTTCAAAGCAGATGCCGTCGATGATGTTCTCTAGTTCCCTCATATCTCTCTTTTTGTTGATGGTAGTTGCAGGTTCCCAGACAGGGATGTCAGGTAAGACAATGTTGATGTTTTTCTCAGCTGCTTCTTCCATAATAATGCTTAGAAATTCCTTATCTTTCCCTTCTAGAAAACTCTCGAAACAGCCGAATACAGTCTGTGGATCTTGATCTCCCCATCTACAAGAAAGAGGATAAATCTTCTGCCATTGTTTCTTTAGATTAAACCATCTTAGACTGTGGATTGGATCCAAAAATTCATCAATCTGCTTGTTTGAAGGCTCAGGTTTTGGGAGTTCTTCTTCAGCTTTCTCAGACTACCTCTTCTTCTTCAGGATAGTCTTTCTCTTGAAGGTTACATCAAGTTGAAAGGCATTTTTCCTTTTCAACTGTTGTTGATGACGTTCCTCCTCTGATTGCGCAAGCCTTCGAATTCTTCTATTTGCAAGAGGAATTTTGTCATCTTCATCTTCAGACTCTTTTTCCGCTTCAGGTTTATCTGTTTGCTTCTGAGTGATGTCTTCTTAATTTAGGTGACTTGGTTCGTATTTTGCACACTTTTTAGCACAACAATAACAATCCCCAAAAGCGTATGGGTTCGTTATAGTAGAGTAAGTATACGACCCAGTAGTTATCGTCCAAGGACCTAGTTGAAAGAATGTGGAGCCCCAAAACTATAAGTCAAAATGGTGTTATAGAAGCTAAACAGGAGGATAAAGCAAATATCAATAAGAAAAATAAACATTAAGTAAACAACTAAAACTAACTCGCAAAAAGATGAAAGTGTAAGTGGAAGAATTGCTTCGGGTGTTTTCCTTATGTGGGATCACTAATGAATTAACGAACTAATTACAATAATTAAATCTAATGTCTTGAATTATGCTAAAGACTATCACATATATGTGTAAACCCCCTCGAAAGGCATAGGTGAACACGTGCATTGATTAGCAATTATGGGATCTAATCAAATAGCATAAGCTCCTAAGATAGTGTCTCATAAGCACTTTCAACACGGTTACTAATGCTTATGATACGCCCTCTCACGAATCTCCTGGACGACCTATGTTCGATTAATGTCTAATGTTGTCGATCTAAGCAATCAACCCTCTCTCGGTTAAGCTAATTACTATTTAACTTCAATTAATTAATCAAGGCTCACACTCACACCCCAATCATACAAACCCAACTCTCGTTGCAATTAACATAATCGAAAATGCTAGCTAATATGATCAATCAATTAATTGAATCACACAAACCACAACACTAGAAACAATTTAATCAAGACATAAGCTAAACAAACAATTAATCCATAAATACACTAATTACCCAATAATTCCAACACCTAAAGCAATAAGAGATTATTCCATATCTAAATTAACAATTAGAATAAAACTCATGTAAATTAAACTACAAAACATGAATGACATTGAAATTACCAAATTAAACTTGCAATAAGGGAGGAGGAGTCTCCCCCAATGGAGCTACGTGCTCTGTTCCTGCGTGTCGGCCCTCCCACAGGCTCACGGCTTTGCTCCCCATTAAATGAAAATAAGTATGGGCCTCTTTAATCTTCACGTGGGCTTTGAATGTGGGATGGGCATGAGCTTAATTCATTTCTTTTATGTTGGGCCTTTAGCTGATTATAAAATGGGCCCAACTTTAATTGAGGAATGGGCCATTAGTTGGGCCTGAATTTAATTTTCAACAACTACCTACTTCCCCTTTTTGTTTCTCACGCGGTTGATGGGCCTCAAACATGGAGTGGGCCCTGCTCGACCCTCTTTTTCCCACTTTTCTCTTCTCGATTTATTCCTTCGATTGACTCCACAATATTATCAAGGCGTATTTTACTTCAAAAATCCTCATTTTCCTACAAAAAAGTAGCAAACAACATCCTTTCTCCAAATCAAGTGCAACGAGTCAAATTAGTGTAAATAATTCAAGAAATCCTATCAAATTAAGCAAATTAAATACATGAATTTCAAGCAATTTTCACACTAATCAACCCCCCAAACTTAGAGTGTTGCTCATTCCCGAGCAACGAAGAAAAATAGAACAAGTGGGGGAATTGCGAAGGAATTCATTCGAGCCAAAATAGATTAAGTGATTGTCAACTTTTTCAATATAGTCAAGGCAAGAGGTAGAAAAATCAACAAGCAAGTTCACAATTTATGCTCAAATTCATGCAAGATCAAATGCTCAATTCACAATTTTCACACAAGTAAGTGTATCTCTCATCACTCAAAAGTGTATATTAAAGAAGTGTATGCTCTCAAAATCAAATCACACAAATGCACTACCATATGCTTGCCAAATATCTAAGTTATCCACCACATGAAAGTGTTCAATCAATGAATCAATAAGGACTTCACATTTGGTTGTAATGTAGGCTCTTTGGTTATGGTAGGGAATATTTGGATAAAGTGACTAATAAACTATTGGAGTAAGAAGTAAAAATGCCTAAGAACATTTATAAATCTTCAAGAGGAAAGTTACAATTGATCAAGTTGCAACTCCAAATTCTAAACTCCTATAATTCATTAGCTCAATCTTTTAAAGCACATTCTTCACCACAACTTTTTGAACACTTTTGAACTTAAAGCTCTACCAAATTCTTGTGCACAAGAGAGTTTTATTTGTCGATTTTTCTTTTCTTTTCCCATCAACTCAATCTTTTTTTATGCACAACTCACAATTCATCTTTTCAATCTCTTCACTTTTCAACCAAACAAATCCACCAAATTCACATTTCACCTCAATTCAACCACATTTGCCAACATTCAAGCTCCACTAGTTCATAGGAAAATTAGGCTCATACAAGATGGACAAATAGGCTAAATTTGTAGGTTGCCAAAGAATATAGGTCAATATGCTTAAAGTGGCTAACTACGGAAAAAAAATTATTTGGTATGGAAAATTTGGCCAAGTGACTATTCAAAACAAAGATGACCTTATATCACTTTCACAAATCTCACACACAAAGTAGCATCAAACAAGACAATTGACAAATTCTAGAGCACACAAGCATGAATGATACTCACAAGAAGGAAATTAGACCAAAAATATATGAAAGTCTAATCATGAATTGAGAATACCAAACCAAACACAAATCTTCACATAATCAAGTGAACAAGCAAGCATTAATCAATACCAACAAGCTCAACCAAATTTAAAAAACCAACAATCACCATCAATGATGCCTCAAATACCAACAATCCACAAGATATCTCAATCATCAAAGCTAAACAAAATATTAGGACAAACGGTGCAATAATAATGAAGGTAAACACACGAAATCTCCCCCCCCCCCAAACTTAAATGAAGTTATCTAGTTGAATGCAAAATTTGGGAATGAGTGTGTTACCTTAGGGATTTGCCACCAATGAAGCTCACCAAAGAAGCAAGCTACCACAACCGTTTTGTCCCTTTGACCTTCTTAGCACCAAAGAACCATCACCTTGAGCTTCACCATGCACATCTTCATTGAACACCATCACAACACTCAATCTACAAAACAAAAACTAAACAAAAGATCAAACAAGCTACAAATCGAAAAAAATAAAAGAAAGCAATAAAGAATGGGTTGCCTCCCATTTAGCGCTAAGTTTAACGTCTTCAAGCCGGACGGAGATTAAAGAGCTCATCGGAAAGGCCAAGGATATCGGGTCTCCTTCCCATTGTATTTCGATCTTTGAGCTTCAAAATCATGGAGGCTCTCATGAATGGAAGACCAATCCTTTGCATCTTTCTTGCATATTTCTCTCAATGAACGTTCTTCTTGCTCTTCCTCCATCCTCTTTTTCCATTGCTCTCCCTTTTGCTCAAGAATGCCCAAGCACTTCTCAATTTCTTTTTTTGGATCAAAGTGATCAAGAGGCAAAATGAAATCAATAGAAGCATCAATATTAATTAAAGAGTAAATTGAAGAGTTTAAAGGTTTAGAAATGTTCATTTCACTCTTCAATTTATCTTCCAATGCTTCTTGATTTTCTTGTTCTTTGTTTCTCATGTCCATCAAAGGACATTCCTCTTCATCTCTTTTGTTCAAACATTTATCATCTTCACTCTCCTTACTTGGGTTCTCCTCTTCTTTCATATCGATGACCAATGCCCCAATTGTTGAGGTCATCCGCTCCATTCCATTCAAAAGTGACTTTAGTTGATTCTCCCTTTGATCCATTCTCTTATCATATGCATCCATTCTCTTATCATGTGCATCCATTATCTCCATCATGTGTGCAATGAGCTCTTTGGTAGTAGTTATACTCTCATTGCTTCCCCACTCTTGATATTGATAATGAGAAGGAGCTTGTTGCATTTGATAATCGTACTCAAAGCTCCTCTCACTATCATACCAATTTTCTTCAGAAGCTCCATGAAATTCAAAGCAAGGTTCTTCCATAGGTGGAGGAGGAGGTGGACAATACAACTCTTCAGGTGGTGGGGGATGATATGGACAAGGTGGATATGGATGTTGAGGAAAAGGGTATTGATATGGAGGTGGAGGATAATATCCTTGAAGAGGAGGTGATACTTCTTCATTCCTCAAATCTTGATAATAGGAGAGAATTTGTTGCATTTGATAATGGTGATCAAAGTTCCTCCAATCATCGTAGCTCACATCTCCATGTTGTGGAGGATAAATCATGCCACGTTGATCATAACAATGATTCCACGGGTATTGATTATATCCATCCATCTAGTCAATGAAGTGCACACCTACAAAATAACAAATTATCAAATTCAAATAAAACAACTAAAAACAAAATAACAAAAATAAAATGCTACTAGTATCACCACTCAACAAGTTTCAAGTCCCACGTAAGAATCTCAACTAAGTCCCCGACAGCGGCGCCATTGACTTGGTTCGTATTTTGCACACTTTTTAGCACAACAATAACAATCCCCACAAGCGTATGGGTTCGTTATAGTTGAGTAAGTATACGACCTAGTAGTTATCGTCCAAGGACCTAGTTGAAAGAATGTGGAGCCCCTAAACTATAAGTCAAAATGGTGTTATAGAAGCTAAACAGGAGGATAAAGCAAATACCAATAAGAAAAATAAACATTAAGTAAACAACTAAAACTAACTCTAAAAAAGATGAAAGTGCAAGTGGAAGAATTGCTTCGGGTGTTTTCCTTATGTGGGATCACTAATGAATTAACGAAGTAATCACAATAATTAAACCTAATGTCTTGAATTATGCTAAAGGCTATCACATATATGTGTAGACCCCCTCGAAAGGCATAGGTGAACACATGCATTGATTAACAATTATAGGATCTAATCAAATACCATAAGCTCCTAAGATAGTGTCTCAGAAGCACTTTCAACACGGTTACTAATGCTTATGATACGCCCTCTCATCAATCTTCTAGACGACCTCTATTCGATTAATGTCTAATGTTGTCGATCTAAGCAATCAACCCTCTCTCGGTTAAGCTAATTACTATTTAACTTCAATTAATTAATCAAGGCTCACACTCACACCCCAATCATGCAAACCCAACCCTCGTTGCAATTAACATAATCGAAAATGCTAGCCAATAGGATCAATCAATTAATTGAATCACACAAACCACAACATTAGGAACAATTTAATCAAGACATAAGCTAATCAAACAATTAATCCATAAATACACTAATTACCCAATAATTCCAACACACAAAGCAATAAGAGATTATCCCATATCTAAATTAACAACTAGAATAAAACTCATGTAAATTAAACTACAAAACATGAATGAAATTGAAATTACCAAATTAAACTTACAATAGTAGAAAAATATCACCTCTAGGTCTTCAAATCCTCCAAAGCTTACAACAAAATGAAATACTAAATTAAATCTATCTAAGAAATGAAATTACAAGCTAACTATCTAATGAGTGGAGTGAAGTGTGGGGGGAGGGAGGAGGAGTCTCCCCCAATTGAGCTACGTGCTCTGTTCCTGCGTGTCGGCCCTCCCACAGGCTCACGGCTTTGCTCCCCATTAAATGAAAATAAGTATGGGCCTCTTTAATCTTCACGTGGGCTTTGAATGTGGGATGGGCATGAGCTTAATTCATTTCTTTTATGTTGGGCCTTTAGCTGATTATAAAATGGGCCCAACTTTAATTGAGGAATGGGCCATCAGTTGGGCCTGAATTTAATTTCCAACAACTACCTACTTCCCCTTTTTGTTTCTCACGCGGTTGATGGGCCTCAAATATGGAGTGGGCCTGCTCGGCCCTCATTTTCCCACTTTTCTCTTCTCGATTTATTCCTTCGATTGACTCCACAATATTATCAAGGCGTATTTTACTTCAAATCCTCATTTTCGTACAAAAAATAGCAAACAACATCCTTTCTCCAAATCAAGTGCAACAAGTCAAATTAGTGTAAATAATTCAAGAATCCTATCAAATTAAGCAAATTAAATACATGAACTTCAAGCAATTTTCACACTAATCATTAGGACAAGAGCATCAGATACTTGTACAATGTGAGAAATAGAAGGCATTATAGATGATGGAATTTTGGAAATAGTTCCCCCTTGGAATATGCCTTGTTGAATCTGATTCTCTTGGCTTCTGATTTTTTCTTCTGCATTTGCTAATCTCCTAGCCAGATCAGACTGAGTATCAACAAATTTCTTCAGCATTTCAGCAGTGGTCTCAACTGCCTTCTTCATTTGCTCGGTAACCTCTTCAGATACTCTCTTCAGCTAATCAGACATTTGTTTTGATAACTTAGCTCTGGCCTCTTCTTCCTCCTTTTTGGCTTCTTCAATATGGGAATTGAGCGCTTGAGTAAGTTTTGAAAGATGATCAATGTTGGCAGAATTCAGAATACCAGTGGCCTTCTGACTTAGACGATCAGTTGCCTTGGAGGCAGTATCTTCAATAACCTTGTCCAGATTAGCAGGTGCTGGAGCAAGTTGAAGTCTGAGCTTCAATTCCTCAGTGATTGGAACAAGTTGATCCTTGGCATGTTTGAGATTATCAAACTCGTCTTCCATCTTCTGAGCATGTTCCTTGGCAAATTCTAACTGTTAATTCAACTTTATGTGCAACATACTCTCTTTGTAGTTCAAGATACTTTTTTTGTAGATCAGCAATGGCTTCCCTTTCACGTTCTTGACTTCTCTACAGTTCCTTTACCTTCAGATAATCGATGGTCTTAATCAATTGAGTGTGATGATCTGTTTCTATGGCAGCGAGTCCTTTCTTAAAAAGATCAGTTGATTCACTCAAGCTTTTGTCAAGAGCCTTTACCACAGCTTCAGTTAGATCCTTATCAAAAAATTTCTTCATATTGTCTCGAATAGCTATGAAAATATCTTGATAGGTGTCCATTCTATTCTGCTCGATCTTGAGTGTAGCATATCTCATCTTTGGTGCTAGATCTTCATGCACAAGCTTTGCAAGACCACAAATGACTTGACCAATGAGAGGGATATCTACCTCAGTTAATCCTATTGTCTTCAACCTGTACCAGATGAGATCGAAAAGATTTACCTTAGTTGAGATGACTTCAGATGATGATTCTCCAATCTATTGGACATCTTTGTTTCTTCTAAGAGCTTGCAGCAATTCCTCAAATGAGCGTTGAGGAAGATTCTCAGGAATGGAAGCAACAATTTGTTGGAAATGCGTATCATCATCTCCATCACTGAGTTCCGCAGTCTCAGTCTCAATTATTGCATTATGATCAACATTGAGTTCCTCATCAATTGATGGGTTTTCAGGTGATTGAAGGGCTGGCTTGGAAATATTAGATGGAGGAGAGTATATGGATTTGGTGATTGTTTCAGAAGGCTGGGCAGTAATGGGGTTCGGTGCTAGAGGGTTAGAAGGAGAAGAATTTAAGGCAAGTCTTCGATTTACCTTAAGTTTCTTGGCTGATGGTTTGGTTGGAGTGGATTCAGCAGCGTCTTCAACAGACTAATCTTCAGCTGCTATTGACTCCTCATCTGATTTAATAGCTTCGGATGATGGTTCAGGTATGGCATCAGCTAGAGCAGGTTTAGTAACAACTTTCTGCTTCCTCTTCTTCTGTGTAGCTACAGGTTTTGACGATCCAGCTTCCTTCTTTTTCTTAGGTGCCTCAGCTATTTTTGCCTTTTCTTTGGTCAGCATCCACTTGGAGCTTCAGAATGCTACTGCAGAACCCCATTCCACTTTGTTTGGGAGTAGTTTGGGAAGAATATAACTGAGTTTGGTTACAAAGCTGAGCTTTGAACTTGGCCAATAAGGACTATCCTCATCCTTTCTTTTTATCTTGGCGGATTCACCAATGAATTTGTTGAAGTAGTATCTCCCCCACTTAATCTTAACTTTGTCCTCTATGGCCTTCATCAAAATTATTTTGTTCTGAGTGATGCTATCCAAAGATCCATGGTGTCCCATAATGACCTTGGTGACTATATCAAAAAGGTCTCTGAATTGTTCTTGCAGCATGGGCTTCTTTAGTGCACTTGGCGATTTTCGTGCCAACTTCATAAAATCTTTGAGAATGAATTGTGGCCATAAGTCGCTCATCACTCCACATTCATATTCCTCGGGGTTGATTATACCTACATTCTCTAGATCAAACATATCATTGAAGGTATCCAAGTTAAGACAAACTCTATCATTCTCAATGTGAGAAGAAAGAGATCCGTCGGATCTCAAGCGAAGATACATGTAGAAATCGGCCACATCTTCCGCAATGAGAACCGTGGGACTGGTACCGATCAATTTCTTCAACCCAACGTCGATGAGTACCTTTGTAGTCCATTCTTGTTTAGGGGTATGGGGGCCTGAGAAAGCAACGCATCCTTCAGCCACCATGCGTTCTTTTGCCCATACCTCCGGTTTGTAATTATTTGCTGTAACTTGTGTGAAATTTCTGCGGGTATCAAGGTTATGGTGCCTGGATGAAGCCATTGATGTAAAGTTAGAAGAGTTCGAGATTACAGAGATGAAGTTGCAGAGAGAAATAGGTTAGAAGAGTATGAGTGGGCAAACTGAATGAATTTTCTAAATTTTCCTTATATATGGATTGAAAAGTTAATCCAATGGTTCTGATTTGATCTCAAAATTGTAATGAACATCTTGGATGAAAGGGTGTATTTATCCAGATTTGAATTTTAGTTTCTGCCGCTTCATATTCTTCATGGATTCCAAACCAGATCAAAATTGAGTTCTGAATTTTAATTTATAAAATTTTCGGGTCCGCATTTAATGCACAACATTCTATTGGTTGGTAAATAAAGCAACTGTCCCATCTACGCGAGATTTTAGGTTTTGTACTTATTATTAAAATTTTGAGTCGTTTAGGACAAGTTATCAATTTTATTTACCATTTCAGATGTGTACTTGCATGCTGAATTATATTAAATGAAAACAAAATACAATTAACAAGAACGAATTGCATTGAATATGTCTATTAATCATTAGAAATAAATAAGTTGGGTAGGAAAATGATGTTTTGGTTGTGTCAGCTATTTTATGAGAATTGTTGATATGTCTTTTGTTTGCACTTCTAAAGACTCTTCTGAATTTTGGATATCAGCTGAATATGTTTCCCCTTCAGTTGACATTTCTTTGTCTGTAACTGTTTTCAGATTTCTTTATATTTATCAACTACGTTCTCCTTTCAGCTGACAACCTGACATATGTATTCCATTTGTATTACTTATCTGAAATGTTAGTTTAACAATTCTAAAGGATGAATTCAGATTGAAAAACTTAAGAAAAATTACACTGCTTAAGTAAAGACAAAAAGCAGAAGAGTATTCTGAGTTAAGGTTCTTTAAGAATTTCATAGAAATTCCCCTTAAACATAGATATCTCTTGTTTAAATAACTCTCAGCTGTATGAGCTTCTTCATTGAGTTTAAATTACCTGTACTTTTCCATCATTCGCCAATCATGCAGGATTGGTCTGTGGTGCACGGGGCCTCTTCTGGTGGCTTGATGGAGAGGGAGATGAAGGAAGAATTAGAGGGGCGGAAAGATCCTCTATTCTCCAACTACGCAGAGGAAGCTCTGCGTACCGCTTCATCTTCCATCTCCGGCAGTCTCCATTCTCATCACCCGCTAGAGCTTGTCCTCGTGTCCAGTTGCATCCTCCCGCCCTGGAGAGCAGGCTGAAGCCGACATGACATGGGACACCGGAGATTCTGTCCGGTTTGACATGAGACACTTGAGATTCCTTTCTCTACATGTTGTAGGAAGTGAAGGATCTTTCTGGCCTTGACCCACGTCTTGGCTTGGAATGCTTCATGCAACTCTGATTTCCTCATATCTTTCAAGCCTTTTCTTTGTTATTTTACTCCTATATGAAGATGGAGTTGTTTGTGTTAGAGATGTGATAATTTGAGGAATAAGAGCGAGTATTTATAGTAGAATTGACAAGATTCTTCCTAAGAAAACGTTAAAACTTATAGACTTAGCTTCTGAAAAGAGTTTCTAGAAAATAGTGGTTTTCTTGGAACTCTAAAGATTCCTTCTTAAAGATAAATGGTTGGGATGACATTTAATGTTGATCCAAGGGTCCAGATTAGTAGTAATCTTGAAAAACTACTATTTGGACTTCAGACCAAAATTAAATTACCATAATGTATTTTCAAATCCGAATCTTATGCACAGACCAAACAATAAAATAATGTAAACGTGTATGTACATGAGCAGGAAATAAATAAACATAAGTACATGTGTTACAAAAATTGCAAACAGGGATGCTATATGGAGTCATGAATTCCCCATTGTCTGTACAATTTTCAGATTCCCTCAACTTTACTAGCTTTCTTAATAGGGAAAAGACTTACCTGGATGATGAGTATGTCTATTCAACTCATCTGAGATGTCATCTGCCCTTGTTGTCTGGTTGGAGCTGTTCTATGATCAACTGAGTTAAAGTTGACTTCTCAGCTGCAGGCTTCGAGATATTCTGCTCTAGTAGACCCAACGAAAAACACAACTCTCTAAACATTGTCTCAGCTAACGGCTTAGTGAGCACATCCACTCTTTGGATATCTGTGTGAATCTTTTCCATTCTGGTGTCCTTCTTCTCCACATGATCTCTAATGAAGTGATGTCTTACATGAACATGCTTACATCTTGTATGGAGAACTGGATTCTGAGTAATTGTTATTGCACTGTTGTTATCACAATAAATTGGGACTTCTCTAGCAACAATGTTATAATCCAATAGTTGCTAACTTAACCATAACAGTTGACAACAACAACTACTAGCAGCCATGTATTCGGCTTCAGTGGTGGAGGTAGCAACTGAGGTTTGCTTCTTGGAGAACCAAGAAATCAGCTTGTTTCCTAGAAATTGACATGTGCCAGAAGTAGATTTCCTATCAATTCTACATCCTGCAAAGTCAGAGTCTGAATAGCCACTCAGATCTAAACCGTCTTCAGATGGATACCATAAACCCATATTCACTGTACCTTTAAGATACCTTAGAATTCTCTTAGCTGCATCTAGGTGACTAACTTTAGGGTTGGATTGGAATCTAACACAGACACCTACGACAAAGGTAATATCTGGACTACTAGCAGTTAGGTACAGGAGAGATCCTATAAGGGCTCTATATTTGGTTTGATCTACAGACTTACCATCCTCATCTGGATCCATCTTAAAGGAAGTCATCATGGGAATCTTGCATACTTTACTTGTCTGAGCACCGAACTTGGCAATCAGATTTCTTGTATACTTAGCCTGAGTAATGAATATCCCATCTGGACTTTGTTTCACTTGTAGACCTAAGAAGTAGTTCATCTCTCTCATCATGGACATCTCAAATTTACCTTGCATAAACTTTGAAAACTCGTCACATAGCTTCTGATTGGGTGAACCAAAGATGATATCATCAACATAGATCTGAACCAATAGGATATCATCTCCTTCTTGAATCCTAAACAATGTTCTATCGATAACCCCTTTTGTGAATCCATTATCAATCAGGAACTGAGATAGTGTATCATACCAAGCTCTAGGAGCCTGTTTTAGTCCATATAGAGCTTTCTTAAGACGATATACTTGGTCACTCTCTTCGAAACCAGGAGGTTGTTCGACATAGACTTCCTCCACAAGTATTCGGCACTCTTAACATCCATTTGATACACTTTGAATCTCATTCGGGATGCATAAGCAAGGAATTGTCTTATAGACTCAAGACGAGAAACAGGTGCAAAGGTTTCATCTTAATCAATCTCTTTTAATTGTGAATAACCTTTTGCAACAAGTCGAGCTTTGTTCCTTGTTATGGCACCATTTTCATTCGTCTTGTTTTTGAATACCCATTTGGTACCAATGACACTTTGATGTCTAGGACGATCTACGAGCTACCAAACATCATTCCTTGTGAATTGATTGAGCTCTTCGTGCATAGCTGTAATCCAATTGCTGTCTTCTAGAGCTTCTTCGATTGTTGAAGGTTCCTTCAAAGAAAGAAAACAACAGTGACAAAATAGAGTCTCAGCAATATAAGCTAAGTGGTTAGCATTGGCCTTTTGCCTTCTAGTCTGAACACCGGAGCTTGAATCTCATATAATCAGATCAGTTGAGTGACCTCTTGTCCCAATAAATTTTGGATAAGTACCATCAGGTGAGTTGGGATCCTCTTCTGATGTTTTGCTACTAGGATCTTGACATTGATGTGAATCAGCTGTTTCAGCAGCTTGAGTGTCATATGTCGGTTCAACTTCAGCCGTCTCAACAGGTTCAACTGTGTTAACAGCTTCTTCTGTTTCAACAGTTTCAGTTGTTCCCCCTACTTGAGTAGGTTTAGTATCTACTATAGGGGCTTCATTTACTGTATTTGTCTAGGATCTTGTAGTAGGTCTCCTTGGCTTGAATTGATCATCATTATTGTCCTCATCATCTGAGAAGGGGATTGTGACTTTGACATAACCTTTGTCAGCTGGTCCCTTTTTCTTCAGATTTAGACTTTGAAACTTTTGAGTTAGGAGATCCACTTTATCAATTGTTCTTACAAAAGTAGTTTCATCAAATACAACATGGGTGATGAGTCAAATTTTTGCATATCTTTGTGCTTTAATTGGATATTTTATATGGATTGATTTAGTATTTTAATGTATATTTCCGACTTATTGTTATGTGACCTTCAATTATCTTGATATTTTATTTTCTTATTTAATTTAGGTGTAATTAAGATATTTTGAAGATACATGGACAAACCACTTATGAGGAGAGTCGATTAGAATTTAGAAGCCGAACGAGCCGAAAAGAGAGAGTCTAATACTAATGACTCAATGTTGGGCCATGTAGATTAATTAAGGGATTAAGCCCAATTGATGGGCCCAACCATTTGTTATCTAATGTATTTGGATGCATGCAGCAAAGAGAGAAATAAGGAAGTCTTGGGCCTAATCTATTGTGAAGCAATAATGGGCTTTGTTTGGGCTGCTGGGCTTTTGGTTTTTGAGGGATAGAGAGACAAAGCCTCAATTGGAGGATATAACACAAGCAACCACCGTTTTTTGTAACAAGGAAGCAGAGGGCGTGAATTCTAGGAAGGAAGCAGCCGTGAGCAATGTGTTTGATTTTATCAATTGTTCTTTTAATTATGTTTAGTAGGTAGATTGTTATTCTAGACCGAGGATGTGAAACCTTGTGACAATTATATCTTTTTAATTATACAATTCCGGGTTGATTTTGATTTATATCTCGATTTTGTTATTATTTGAGTAGATGTTATGCATGTTTGAATTAGGAGTTTAGTAGGCTTGATCACCCAATTTTATTCCTATATCAATTCTAGCTATCATATAAATTATAATGCATAATTGTTATAATATTGTGGGAATTGTAGCAACAAAGGCAGAACATCTTAGGTAGTAGTAACATTTAGGTTGCATGAAACAAGTGTCTCGTATTCATGGTCTAGTTTATCCTATTGTTTTAATTCTTGAATGCATTCCTCTAGTTGAACCTTAGATACATGTTTTAGGGTTATTCGTAGGGATAGATTAATTAGGGGTCGTACCTGCTGATTAATTAAACGTAAGAAACAATTCGAGTTAGTTTGGTCGTACCACTGGCTTAGGGATAAGATTTGAGATTAAATTGAGTAAACTGGGTTTGTTTATTGAATTGGTATTATTAATCAAGGGGAAGCTATCCAAGGGCTAGATCATTCACATTATTTGAGTCTCGTTATTTCTATATTGCAATTTATTATTTCTTGCTTCTTAGTAGTTATTAGTCAACCAATAAAACTCCCCCTTTTTTAATTGCTTTCATAACACGAACTAGTCAATTAAATTACACCGTTCTCTGTGGGATCGACCTTTGCTTACTCTACTACATTAGTGGGTTAGTTAAAGAATTTTTTTTGGGTGCCGGCGACAGCACAGATCCACTTTATCAGCTGTTCTTACAGAAGTAGTTTCATCAAATACAGCATGGGGTGTTTCTTCCACTACAAGGGTCCTCTTATTAAAGACTCTGAATGCCTTGCTGACTTGGGAATATCCTATGAAAATTCCCTCGTCTGATTTAGCATCAAAAGCTTTTAATTGGATCTTCCCATTGTTGTGAATAAAACACTTGCAACCAAAAATATGGAAATAAGATACTCTAGGTTTTCTTCCTTTCCAAATTTCATAGGGAGCCTTACCATATCTCTTATAGATGAGGCTTCTATTCTGTGTGTGGCAAGCTGTATTTATTGCTTCAGCCCAGAACTTCTTTGGTGTGTCAAACTCAGCTAGCATGGTTCGAGCAGCTTCTTTGAGGGTTCTATTTCTGCTCTCAGCTACTCCATTTTGTTGAGGCGTATGAGCTGAGCTTGTCTCATCCTGAATACCATTGTTAGCACAATAAGTGGTAACAGAAGAGCTGAGAAACTCACCACCTTTATCACTTCTGATTTTGACGATTGTTGAACCTTTCTGATTCTGAATCTTCTTCATCAGTTCTGGAAGTTTGGTCCTTGTCTCACTCTTTTCGAATATAAAAGTAACCCATGTGTATTTGGAGAAATCATCTACCACCACAAGAGTATACTTCCTACCACTTATAGTAGCAGGTGAGATAGGTCCAAATAATCCATATGAAGTAGTTCAAGAACTCTGTTGGTGGATGATATAGTCTTGCTTTTCATTGGCACTTTCGTTTGCTTACCTTTCTGACATGCATCACACACCTGAAGATCTTTACTAAAAACTTCATTAGGTAAACCAACCACTAGTGAACTTCTTGCAATGTTATTTAGAGTTTTAAAGTTCAGATGACCAAGCGTTTTGTGCAATAGTCAGCTTACTTCTTTAGAACTCTTAGCAGCTAGGTAAGTATCACTAGGGCAGCTCTTCCAGTTAGCAACATAAATAGTTCCTTGTTTGTTTCCAGACAGCAGTACGTTTATACTAATCTTATCTACTAATTTACAGCTTGTATAAGAGAATTCAACACTATATCCTCTATCACATAATTGAGAAACATAAAGTAACTTGTGCATTAAACCATCAACATAAGATACATCTTTTACCGGAATGTTTCCATAAACTAAGGTTCCAATTCCCCTGGTTTTAGCAACGAAATTGTCACCAAAGACTACTCGTGGACCTTTCTTTTCTTTGAGATCTGAAAGGAGGTGCTTTGACCCTGTCATATGACATGAAGCGCCTGAATCTATGTACCATATTTCATCTTCTAACCCTCATTTCTTTTGTAGATCCACATGACCCTGCAAGTAGATTATTGCTTAGGTACCTATTTTTCTTTGGGTCCTTGGGTGTTAGTACTACCCTTGGGAACCCAGATGTACATTGCTCTTCTGTAGAGCTTAGAACATGTTAGCTTGTTCCCTCGGGCATCACAATACCAAATCTTCTTAACTTTTTCTTTGGTTGTAGAAGACTTCGTAGTGTCACCTGTTTGAAATTCAGAAGACCTGTGCTTCTTTGACAGTTTAGGGATTGTCTTCTGATTTCCATTTAGATTGGGTGCATCAGCTTTTAGCGAAGGAAGCCAAACTCCGTGTCTGTTGAATATATCATATGATTTGGGTGGTGGGTATTCAACAGATACTTTATCAGCCTTTCGTTTCTGCTGAGTTATTTTCAGCTGGGACTTCTGAACAGATAGTCCAGGCTGATTACAACTTAGTTGTTGTTCTAGTACAATCTTCAGTAGTTGACTATAAATCTTCTGTTGGTCCCAAGTTGAGTTAAGATTGAGTAAGCTAAGAAAGTCTAGAGGGGAGGGGTGAATAGACTTTCAAAAATCTTTCAAAATATCAGAGTTTATAATGCGGAAATGTGTTCTGAATAGTACTGTTCTTACTGAGTCAGATCAGTACTTCCAGTTTCAGTTTTATACCTACTGTTCTTGGTTAAACAAATATCAAACAGAAAAGTAAAGAACACAGAATTTATAGTGGTTCGACCAAAAAGTCTACATCCACTCTCACAATCCCAGTTGTGATGTTTTATTAACTCCTTCTTGAGTTTCTTGTGGCTTAAAGTCCCAAGACTAAGACTGTGATCTTTTCGATTACACTCCCAAGTGTATCTTCGATCGACTAGTAATTTCACAAGTAACTAGCACACTTGTTTACAACAATACAAACTTTAAAATGAAAAGTAAAACTTCTCTTGAATAGTCTTTGATTCTTCTCTTCAAATCTGTGGCTGTTCTCAGATTTCTTGATCTCTTCAACTCTGTGAGTTCTTCAATGCTCTGTAGACTTAGATTGCTCTTGAATGCTTTTTGATCAGTAGTTGTTCAGTAGTCTTTAGCAGTATGAGATCACACAGTATTTATAGAACTTAGTATGACAGTTAGCAGTTTGTGAACTAACTCTCAACTAACTCTAAAACTGTTTTTGTAACTTCCTTTTGTAACCGACTTTGTAACTTCCTTCTTATTCCAAGTCAGCATATCTTCAAATATATCTTCAGTTACGCCTTAAATAAGCTTTCCAAACTTATTCTTCAAACTTACCAACTCAGCACAGTAAACTACTCTTCTTAGTTTTACTGTTCTTAGTCAGTCAGCACAGTTCTCCAAAACTGTTCTGCACTTCTTCAGAATTCTTCTCAAACTTCTAAGCTTCTCTTCAACTCTTCTTGAAGGTCTTCTTATTCTGAAGTAGTCTTCTGAGTCTTCAATAATCTTCTGATCTTCTTCTAATCTAGTCCTAATCTACTGTTCTGAACTTTTACAATGCTGAATACAATAGAATACAAACTTTACAAATATAAAACCTCTCTATACATCAACTGAACTATATACAGATGAGTATATCTAAGTCCTATACTATAAGTTGTCTATACAATACAAACATCAGCTTAGTTCCTAACAGTTCTTATATCAGATCAGTAAACACACTAAGATCAGTATATATATATAAGATCAGTAACTCAGATTCAAATATCTCTTTAAGATCAGTAAACTCAGATTTCATATAACACAATTATATCAACATATAATCACATATATCATTAACTTCAAGTTGTTTTTGGCCATCAAAACATACAATCATCAACTAGAACATTGTTTATAGAATTCATATCCCAACAATTTCCCCCTTTTTGATGAAGCCAAACCCACTTAAATATTAATAGATCAGTAGTTAAGATATATGGTTTAAACATAACAATTCATCAATTCAAACATCAGATTAGGATTCACATAAGATCAGATATTACACATACTTCACATAATCACAAAAATAAAGAAAATAAAGATAAGGTTAAGAAAAGTTATCTCTTCAGCATAGTCCTTCATCTTCAATCTTCATTAGGAATTCTGAATGCCAGGTACATCCTGTTCTTGATTTCCATCATGTGTATGTGATCAGTAATACCTTCATCCTTAATGATCTTAACAATAATGTTTCCAACTTCTTTCAGATCAGGTTCTCCATTTTCTAATCTTGGAGGATCCCACACAGGTTCTTCCGGACATAAGATCTGGATATCTGCACCAGCAACCAATAACAAAATATCTTCCCAGAAGCCCCTTGCAACATTCATCGTGAATTCTTCAAAATCAGCATACTCATCCTCCTTGCTTGAATGATCACCGAACTTCTTCACTATGAAATTAGCAATCTGCCATTTCTTCTTTAGATCTTTCCAATATTCCAAATTATCATCATCAACAATGAACTCTATGTAGTTCTCATCAAGAACTTCTCCAACATACTTAGATTTCTTTTTCCTTTTTAAAGCAGCAACTCGGTTATCAAACTTTTTCCTTGCAGCTTCTGCATCTTTCAATTTTTGCTTTCTAATCTGTTCATCAGTTTTCCTCTTTTCAGATAATTCAGCTTTCTTCTTTGCTAACAGCTCATTGTGCTTTTCAACAGCTTCAGCTATCTGTTCATCACTTGGCTGACTACTAGCAACTACATGCTTCAGCTTACTCTTAGACCCGGTAACCCTTCCAGTCTCTTCAGCCTCTTCTTCATCATCCAAAATCAGTTTTCTCTTTTCTTTCCAGAAGAAGATTCAACAATGTTCTTCTCAATTGTTGCTATATCTTGAGGTTCAGATTCAACAGTCTTTTGTTGTTTTCTGAGATTGATTTTCAGCTTTAAGCTAATGATCTCTTCTTTCAGATCATCCAAACTTGCTTTCAGTTCATCTTGACTCACAACTAACTGAGCTTGTTGAGTTTGAATTTGCTCCATTACTCTCATGACCTTATCTTCCCCCTTTTTGGCTTCATCCTGCCATTCCTTCAAGGGTGTCACAAGCAGCTCAACTTTCTTTTGCAATTCAGCAGAAAGTCTCTTTTCTTGCAATCTATGCAGATCATAGATTTTAGACATTGTGTGTTCCATCACTTGCTCATATGAACTGGTAGCAGTCAATCTCTCCAATTTCTCGGTAGCTTCTTGAAATTGTTTCAAAGTAGCTTCCAGCTTGCTTTGTAACTCTTCATTATGCTTTCTCAACAATTCAAAGCTAGAGTTAATTTGAGTTGTGTCAGTAGGAATTGTTCTTACTGTCTCTTGAACATCATCAAGCACAGTATTCTCAGCAACTTCAATTGGTGTGCTCTCCAACTCATTAGCACCCAAAGTTGGTTCCTCTAAGACCTCAGTCTCTTCAATTACAACTGTGTTCTCAAACACCTCAGTTGCATTGGTATCAACTTCATAATCAGCTTCCAAATCAGCTTGATTATCAAAATCTTCAACACCAACATCCTCAGCTTCCATGTTGACATCAGTATCAACATTTTCATCAGCAGACTTAATCACAGAATACTTACACCCAGTTAGCCTTTCAATCAACTGAATAACTGAATCTAAAGTGGCTAATTCTGTAAAAGACTGAACACCTGCAGCTTCTCTCTGTTCTTGTTCCTAGTCATGGAACACAGATAAACCACCCATGCCTTCTGCTACAATTAACAACTCATTCAGGCCAATTCTTCTAAGATACACCCAAGTGCCTATCCTTAGAAGTTGCTCAAAAATCATAGAGATGTCGTCTAAACCATGAAAACTTTTAAGAAGAGCATTTCTCAGTTTAAATCTAATTCTCTCTTCCTTATCACACACATGATAGTTCATCAAAAATACTGAATTCAGTTGAATAATCTCAGTTTTTGGAGACGAGGAGATCTCAATTGGTTCAAAAGCAGGTATGTGTTCATGCACAGTAGAGTGATCATGAACTGGTTCAGGGGAAAAATAAGGAGTGGAATTATGTTGAGGACTCGAATGGGGAGTGGTATGAAAAGAAGTGTTCTGAGTGGGTGAGGGAGGAGTGTTCTGGCGAATAGGAGAGTAGTGTACTGACTCCTCAGAACAGGTAGGTTCTGGATCAATGGGTTGGACTTGAATTGGAACAGAATTCGATGGAGTAGGAGTAGAATCAACAAGTAATCTCCTAGGTCTAGAAGTACTAACCTCTTGATCTTCCGAACTGTCTCTCACCACAGTTTCAATAAATCAAACTATTTGCTCTGCTGAGGCTTTAGACGACCTTCCTCTTCTTAATCCAGCACTGTTTCCGAACATAATGCTCAGTTTGTTTCCGAACCCTAATTTCGACTTAATTGAAAATTCTTAGGAATCCTCATCGAACAAAACCTTTTCCTTTTCACTCAGCAATCTTTCAAGAAAGAAACCTTGCCAATCTCCTTGAACTCGATCAATGATTGCTGCCATGATTCGGATTTTCAAATTTGATAAAGCATCTTGGCTGTGATGTTGACCTAACAAGCACTTTCCAGCAATATCCATTAGAAATTGAAGACCAAGAGGAAGCACAGCCTTCTTAAGATTGTGTAGAGTTTCTGGTTCTTCACCCGTCCATCTGCCCACACACTCTTTTTCTTCTCCGGCCTTATAAGTCAGAATATCTACTGGGCCTTGTGGTAAATCCAACATAATCTCAAGAATTTCTCTGGTTATTGCAACCTTGTGCCCTGACAGCATTGATCGAACTCCATTATTGTCACCTTCAAGCTGTAAGAAGAATTCCATGGCTTCAGGTTCAAACACATTGATTGGATATGATTCCAGATATTTCCTGAGCCCGCTTTCTTCACACATCGTCAAGATAGCTTGATTCTCTGTGCTATGGCGCCCATTGAAGTAGACTGCATTTTCTACAAAAATGCCCTTTTCACGTAGTCAAAATTTGGAATCAAAAGTACCTACAACCTCATTAGATTCACTTATAACATTAATAATCTCCATTTATAGAAATGTAGAAGATAGAGTAATTAGGCTTGAAGCAATTTGGTGTTATGAGTTTCCAGAAATGCAATCGTAAAAAAGATGAAGTTAATAGTGATCGTGTTCAATAAATTCAACAACCAATCTAGGGCTTGGATTAAGTTTATTTTTCATGATTAATGGTTGAGATTGAGTCTTGAAATCCGTGATTAAAAAGAAACTTTCCAAATTCCAGAACCATTCTATTTCTTGGAGCCAATTTGTGTTTGATAAATACACCATAACAATTAGGTCAAAAATAGAGGAGTGTACTAATCTTCTCTATTAGTAATCTAAAAGTCGAGCAGTTTTTGACTTAGAGTATTCTAAGGCAAAATACTGTTCTGATGCATATCAGCACAGTAGTTTCCAAAAGCATTTCACTTCATTTTCTTACGCTTATATTATTGAAATTTACTTATCTGGATCAACTGAGTATTGTGATCAGCTGAGTAAACCTTTTTGAACATCTGATCAGTTGTTGGGGTCAGCACGGTAGTACTCAGATCAGTTCCCAACTTTCCTGACTTCACCTTTTTGATATCAGCACAGTAATCCTCAGATCAGTACTGTGTGTCAGATCAATTTTATAGACAGATTAATAGTAATCAAATCATTTTGTAGACAGTTTAATCAGTAGTCAGATTAGTTCTGTAGAAAGATTGAATTTGTAGTCAAATCAGTTCTGTAGACAAAGAAACTTTGTAATCAGAACAGTTTTGTAGACAAGTCGAATCAGTAATCAGAACAGGTCTGTAGACTGATATAGCCTGTAATCAGATCATATTTGTAGACATTTCAAATCTGTAATCAGATCAGTTCCCCCTTCAGTGGAGAACTCTTCTTCTCTGCCTGTTTCACCTTGGTAGAAGTGTTAGTTCATGAAATATAAGTGTAAAACAGTACAGAGTGGTAATAGTATAATTAAATCAATGATCACATCAAGGTATATACTAAAGCGACTTAGTGTTCTGAGTCAACAAAAAAGGATCTTTAAGAAATCACAGATTCCCCCTTAATGTGTGTTCTCAGTGTCCCTCAGCTTTACCAACTTCCTCATCGGGATTTAGGTCACTTTAGTAACCTTGTTACCTGTTTTGATAAATGTAGTGGTCTGACATAGGGTTGTCTCTTATGAATTTAGGCTTTTGATGTACTGCTCTTAGTTTCTGCTTTATCTTCTTTTGGTATAAGATCAGTACCTGAAATGTTAGTGCAGTTCTATATACATATAGAATCCATATCTATCAACCCTAAGCTAATGCATAACTCTCTAAATCTCACTTCAGCCAATGGTTTTGTAAAAATGTCAGCTCTCTGGATATCAGTATGGATCTTTTCCATCCTAATATTTTTCTTTTCCACATGATCCCTAATAAAATGATGTCTAATATCAACATGCTTGCATCTAGTATGTAAAACGGGATTTTGTGTGATGGCAATGGCACTATTACTGTCACAATATATAGGTACATTAGATTCTACAATATATTGTAGTCTCTGAGTTGTTGTATTAGCCAAAGAAGCTGACTACAACAACTACCTGCAGCCATATATTCTGCTTCAGTAGTAGAAGTTGCCACACTTGTTTGTTTCTTTGAAAACCAGGAAATGAGCTTAGTTCCTAGGAATTGACATGAACCAGAAGTAGATTTTTTATCTATTTTGCATCCTCCAAAGTCAGAGTCTGAATAACCACTTAGGGATATATCATCATCTGCAGGATACCATAATCCTCGATTAATGGTCCCCTTTAGATACTTCAATATCCTTTTGGCAGCTTCCAGATAACTTTCTTTGGGATTTGCTTGAAATCTTGCACACACACCAACAGAAAAAGCAATAGCAGGTCTGCTGGCAGTTAGATAGAGTAGAGAGCCAATTAAAGCACGATAATGAGGTTGGTCAGAAGACTTACCTCTTTCATCAGGATCCATTTTGTATGTAGGTTGCATAGGCACACCAACTGTCTTACAGGTTTTAATACCAAATTTATCTAGCAAATTCCTTGTATATTTTGCTTGATTTATAAAGATACCTTCTGGAGTTTGTTTTACTTGAAGACCAAGAAAATAAGTCATTTCGCCCATCATAGACATTTCAAATTTACTTTGCATGAGTGTAGAAAAGCTTTCACTCAAGGTTTTGTTGGGTGATCCAAAAATGATGTCATCCACATAAATTTGAACTAGTAATATGCCATTACCTTCTTGTCTTCGAAACAAAGTTCTATCAACCTTGCCCTTAGTAAAACCATTATCAAGTAAGAATAGAGAAAAAGAGTATCATACCAGGCTCTTGGGGCTTGTTTCAATCCATAGAGTGCTTTCTTTAACCCGTATACTTGGTGACTATTCACTTCAAAACCAGGTGGTTGTTCCACATAAACTTCTTCAGCAAGTATACCATTCAAAAATTCACTTTTCACATCCATTTGATAGACAGTGAATTTCATATGTGCAGCATAAGCAAGGAACAATCTTATAACTTCTAGTCTAGCTACAGGAGCAAAAGTCTCATCATAGTCAATACCCTCAGCTTGAGAGTAGCCCTGGGCAACTAATCTAGCTTTGTTTCTAACTACAAGATCATTTTCATCCTTTTTATTCTTAAAAATCCACTTAGTGCCTACAACATTATGATCACTAGGTCTATTCACAAGTTCCCAAACTTCATTTCTAGTGAACTGATTAAGTTCTTCTTGCATGGCTATTATCTAGTTACTATCACTTAAAGCTTCATTCACAGTTTTAGGCTCAATGGAGGATAGAAAACAACACCAGCAAAATAAAGACTTACTAGGTTCTTCCTGGGAGTCAAACAATTGTTTTCTAGTTTTAACACCTTTACTAGAATCACCTAGAATCAGATCAGTAGAATGAGCAGACTTCCATGTTCTTCTATTCTTAACAGTAATACTATCATTATTTGTATCATGAAAATCATCATGCAGATCAGTATCATTATTTTGTACTAAATCAACAGTTTTGTTCATAGGGGAGCAGTCATTCAATTCTGGTAGATCAGAAGTTTTAGATGACTTACCTTTGTCTTTTACCTTTTCTTTATCAGAATCTTGATCTAGGACATTCAGGAAAGGATTATATGTTTGTACAGATTCATATACTTCTGCATCATCATCATCATTGTTGGTTTGAAGCTTTAGTTTGTCAATTTTCTTACTGAGTTGATGATCAGCAGAGTCCTGCACATTCTCATCAAAGACTACATGGGGTGTTTCTTCCACACATAGGGTTGTGTAATTAAATACTCTAAATGCTTTGCTTATTGAAGAGTATCCCAAGAATATCCCTTCATCTGCTTTTGCATCAAAAGCATTTAATTTACTTTTACCATTGTTATGGATGAAACACTTACATCCAAAGATATGAAAATAAGAAACTCTAGGTCTTCTGCCTTTCCATACCTCATAAGGTGTTTTACCATGTACTTTATTAAGAGCACTTCTGTTTTGGGAGTGGCAAGCTGTGTTAATGACTTCAGCCCAAAACTTCTGAGGTGTGTTGAATTTTGCAATCATTGCTCTGCATGCTTCTTTTAGTGTTCTGTTTCTCCTTTCTGCAACTCCATTTTGTTGAGGAGTTCTGGCTGCACTTGTTAGATGCTGTATGCCAGACTTAGAACAATAGTCAGAAATGTAACAGTTAATAAACCCAGTCCCCTTGTCACTCCTTATTTTGACAATGGGTTGACCCTTTTCAACCTGTAACCGCTTCAAAAGATCTGGAAGAAGTGTTTGTGTATCACTCTTTTTGTGTAGAAAGACTACCCAAGTAAACTTAGAATAGTCATCTACTACAACCAGAGTATACCTTCTTCCATTCAATGTGGGAGGTTTGATAGGACCATGAAGATCCATATGCAGCAGTTCTAAGACTCTGCTGGTTGAAAGAGTTGGAATGGACTTAAATGAAACCTTTACATGTTTACCTTTTTGACAGGAGTCACACATTTGTGATTTGGAATGGATTTCATTTGGAATGCCCTCAACAAGATGTCCTCTAGCAATCTTGTTGATTATCTTAAAGTTCAGGTGGCAGAGGCGTTTATGCCAAAGCCAACTGTTTTCTTTAGGACTCTCAGTGATAAGACAAGCATTCTTAGGACAACTATTCCAATTCACAATGTATACACTTCCTTGTCTTATGCCAACAAGTAAAACATTGTGTGTCCTTTTGTCTATTATTTCACATCTTCTGGTCTTGAACTGAACTTTGTATCCCCTGTCATAGAATTGAGATACGGATAGCAAATTATATTTCAAACCTTCAACATAGGAGACATCTTAGATTTCAACATCTCCATTCTTGATGAATCCAAATCCTTTTGTGATTACCATGGAGCTATCACCAAAGATTACTTTTGGTCCTTCCTGCTCATGATAGTTAGTAAGCAAGGCCTTGGTACCAGTCATGTGGTGTGAACACCCATTGTCTATGTACTAGGTCTCACCCACTGAACCACCTTTCTTGTATAAGTCCAGTCGATCCTGCAAGGTAGTGATCTTAATAATTTAGGTACCCTTTCTTTATTGGGGTCCTTGAGGGTTAGTGGTGAGAGGTACCCAAATAAACATTGAGGATTTGAATAGATGGGACCTCTTCAGTTTCCTTCCATATTTGTCACAAAATAGTATTTTATTAACCATTTCAGAACTATCAGCAGACTTAGGATCTATTTTTCTGAGATAGCCTTTCCTTGGTTCTATCCCTTTTTCAGTAAGATCAGTATGTTTGTAATAGTTTGAATAGGGCCTAAAAGCATGTGGACCATACGACTTATAAATGCGTTTTGGTCTTTCCTCTCCAATGATATCATAAGATAAAGGTGGAGGATAAAGAACTGGTTTGTTAAGATAATGAGGCACAAATTTCCTAGGTTTAGTTGAATACAGCTGAGACTGCCTTATAAAAGGAGCTCTAGGCTATTCCCAACTTGACCTACTGTTCTGAGTTTGTCTCTTCTGATACCAGGACTGATCTACTCTGGTCAGAGGAGTATAACTCTGCTGGTATGGTCTTGACTGTACTGGTCTTGATATATTCTTCATTTTACCATTCTTGGTAGTAGGAGGAATGTATTTAGACTGTACTTTAGGTTTTGGATCATTATCATAAATCATAGGTCCTTTTCCTTTATCTAGTTGCAAAGAACTTGAATTGGCTTCATTAGTGTTCTTAATGCCTGAATTAGAGGAACTAGGCAGATCAATACCTATCCCACTTTTATCATTTGGAGCTCTATATCTGTCTGAAATTGTTTGATTAATCTTGGTAGAATTAATCATCCCAGATAGTTTTCGATCTAGGCTCACTACCTCAGATTCTAAGAATCTATTGCGCTCTTCAAGTTTTTCACATTTAATCTTTAAATCATTGAACTCATTAGTCTTTTTGGCTTGAGTTTTAAGCATTCCCTGATATAGTTTATCAATGGATGCATACTTTTCTTGGAGTTGGGACAACTCTTCTTATAGCCGTGCATTTATGACAACTATATTAGGATCTACTTTCAACTGAGCTTCTTTTAGATTAATGATTTCTTGCTTTAAAGATATATTCTCATCACTGATTTCAATGAATGCTTTGTTAGCTTGTAGAAGGTCTTCTTCAGTCACTCCTTGGGAATGATGAAGACTACTTCCTACACTACTATCAGTAGTGTCACTTTCATCAGTATCAGAATTATTGCAAGATTGAAAAGAATTAGCATATGATACCTCATCATTTATTTTGGCCATCATTGCCAGTCCATCATCCGCGATGAAAGCTTCATTCTCATTGCTAGAGGGGTATTTAGATGAAGACGAAGGCAACTCTTCTGAATCCGAATCAGATTCATTGTATGCCATCATTGCCTTCTTACCCTTGGCATATTTTCGATCTCTTCTGGCTTTCCTTTCTTCTCGATCTTCAGAACTCAGATCAGGACATTCATATGCATAATGTAGATGTTGTTAATCCTTAAATGCCTTAACATTATCAACAACATCTTAATTTGACCTTCCGAGATTTTTTCTAAGTCTTTTCTGAAATGCTACATTAAATGTTGATCTAAATGTTGTCGCATTTCTGGCAGGATCTAGAAGCTTCTACAAGGATCTGGAACCTGGAAGATTCCAGAACATTGGAGAACATACTAGAACGGCCTAGATACATTTGGAACGACCTGGAGCAGCCTAGAAGAATCTAGAAAGATCATGGAAGTTGTGGAAGTTGAGTTCCTAAAAAATAGGACCTCAATGTGGAAGCCTCTAGAATCAGCACCCTACTACTATAAATACCGATGGAAGGCTTCTCAAATCAGTGTACTCTATTCGATCAACTTCCTAGACCGAGCGTATATCCCTGTTAGGAATTGTGGCCAGTAGAACTACCTTTTAGATCATACGTTCGTATCCCACCCGTATGGCTGTGTGTCTTCTTATCTATTGAGAGTGTAATCTTTAGATAGACTAGGCATTTCGACAGTGTATACATTATACACTTAGTTCGTTTTTAGAACAAGGCACCTGCCTCGTTTGTAGTTTCTGTTGTGAATGTTAATGCTGTAACATTTCACACAACATTTATACTTGAAGATAAGTATTGGTTTTCGCCGTAAGGCTAGCATAGATTTTTATTTATAAAATCTATGTGAAAAATTATTTCCATTGTGTCTCGTTTTGTTTTTAGTGTTTCAAGTCTTCCGCTGTGTTAATCATAATTTCTGATATTCTGTTAGAGTCAGTGTTGCACTATTTGTCTCAACATTCTGTGCAACATTTATCTACTTATACTTAAACACTTTCATATTCATACACACACACCACACTTTCAGTTGGTATCAGAGCTGATACCTGACGACACTAGGTTAGATCTTTGGTCAAGTGTGTTTTTAGTTTAGTTTAGCAATGGAAACACATCACATATCCACTGCACTTAGGCCACCCGTTTTAGATGGTTCAAATTATTCTTATTGGAAGCCTAAGATGCGTATGTACATCAAGTCAATTGATGAACGTGCTTGGAGGACTGTACTTACAGGTTGGGAAGCTCCAAAAAGACCAGCAGACGCAGATGGTGAAGTTCAACTCAAAAGAGAAGTTGATTGGACGGCTGATGAAATAACAACAGCAAGCTACAATTCTAAAGCTTTAAATGCAATTTTTACTTCTGTTGATGTTTCAATGTTTAAAATAATATCTAACTGTTCTACTTCTAAAGATGCATGGGACAGGTTGCAAGAGCATTGTGAAGGTTCGGAAAGTGTTCGAAGAACTAAGCTTCGAATGTTGGGAACAAAATTTGAGAATCTCCGAATGAAGAAAGATGAAACTATTTCAGCCTACAATGAAAGGTTAAGTGAGATAATCAATGAATCACATTCTCTTGGTGACCCTATTTCTAATGTTAGAGTAGTTCATAAGATATTAAGATCTGTTCCTAAAAGATTTGATGCTAAAATTTGTGCTATTGAAGAGGCAAAAAATACAGATACATTAAGTCAAAATGAGTTAGTGAGTATTCTTAGAACATATGAAATTAACACTAATCAAGTTGATGAAAATGATGCTGATAAGAAAGTTGTAGTTTTTAAAGGAGAAACATCAAACATTTCTGAGTCTCAACCTATCATTACTGAAGTTGATTCTGATGAAGAATTGCTTGATGAATGTCTCAACAATCCTAACAACATTGCCTTGCTCACTAAGCACTTTAATAAGTTTCTTAAGAAATCTGTGAACAAATCTAGAAATATTCAACCTAAGATTCAAATCAACACATCAACACCTCAACCAGAAAGGAGGAAAGGTCAATTTACACCAAGACTGTCAAAGAGTGAAGGTAAACCAAGGTATGATCCTGAATTTCGAAAATCAGTTCAATGCAATGCTTGTTCTGGTTATGGCCATTATGCAAATGAATGTGCCAACACTAGACTTAAGCAAAAGCTGAACTTTAGTGCTACCTTGAGTGATGAATTTGATGATGATGATCTTGATGAATTAAATCAGAATGAATATTCTAATTTTACCAGAATTGATTATAATGATTCCTCAGATGATGATCTGGATGAAACAGATTCTGATGTTGTACCTGATGTCTCAACATCTACAGCAACATCAGAACAGAGTCACCCAGATTTGAACTGTTTTAATGGTTTAGTTGATGATGCAGGAAAAAGGACTGATGACAAGGAACACCAAAAGTTGTTAGATGATTGGAACAATCAGAAACTCACTCTTAATTCCTTGAATAAAGAGAATGAGGATCTGAAAGACACAATCACCAAGCTAGAGGTTATTCTCACCAAAAGAGATCTGGAAATCTGTAACTTAAAGGAGAAATTGATAAATTCCACCCTATGTTTCAAGAAATATTCCAAGAGTGCTTCTGAGGTAAATAATGCCATAGCTATTGGTCAGTCTAATAATCATGGTTTAGGTTATGATGGTACTACTGCTTCTATTTCTGAGAAAATTAGAAAACCTGTGAAATTTGTGAAGGCAAATGTTGTCACATCTGATGCAACATCTGCACAATCAAATCCTCACAAGGTTAAAAGGAAGTATATCTGTCATTACTGTTCTAAAGTTGGTCATATTCGTCCTTACTGTGTAAAATTGTTTGAAGAACAGAAAACTTTGAAAATGCTGCATAAGAAACTATCACATCCTGGTAAACAGTTTTTGAAATCTGCATGGAAACCAAAAGCTACCTGTAATGTTGCTCATACCTCTTTAAAAGCATGTCTACCTGACTCATGGTACTTTGATAGTGGTTGTTCTAGACATATGACAGGTCGTACTGATTTCTTATCTGATTATGTGACCTTGAATAGTGGTAATGTTACATATGGTGGAGGTTCTAAAGGAAAGATTCTTGGTAAAGGAACTTTGAATGTTAAAGGTTTTCCTAAGCTTAAAAATGTCTTACATGTTGATGGCTTACTTGCAAATCTGATTAGCATTAGTCAACTTTGTGATGATAATTTGCATGTGAAATTTGATAAAGATTCATGTTATGTTCTTAATAAAGATGAAGTTTGTGTTATGGCTGGTACTAGGTCAGCTGATAATTGCTATCTTATTGGAACAAATATGTGTAACTTGTCAAAATATGATGAAAATGTTCTATGGCATCAAAGATTGGGTCATGCAAATTACAGAGCAATGAATAGACTAATCAAAGCAGACGCAGTAAAAGGAATTCCAAAACTAAATCTTCACAACAACACTGTATGTGGACCATGCCAAAAAGGTAAGCAGGTAAGAATGTCGCACAAAATGCTGTCACATTGTACTACACATCGATGTTTTGAATTACTGCACATGGACTTGATGGGTCCTATGGAAACTGAAAGCATTGGAGGAAAGAGGTATTCCTTAGTTGTGGTAGATGATTTTTCTAGATATACCTGGGTAGAGTCTTTAAGAGACAAATCTGAAGCATTTGCTGCATTTAAAATTCTTTATAAAAGGTTCAAAAATGTGTTTAACTTGAAAGTTGGCCGTATTAGAACTGACCATGGTAGGGAATTTGAAAACAGCATGTTTAATGATTTTTGTGATAAAAAGGGTATCTTGCAAGAGTATTCATCTCCTAAAACTCCACAACAAAATGGAATTGTTGAAAGAAAGAATAGAACTTTACAAGAAATTGCTAGAGTTATGCTAACATCCAAATGTCTTGTTAAGAAATTTTGGGGAGAAGCATTGAATACTGCATGCCATATTATTAATAGGGTTTTTATTCGTTCTGGCACAAGTCAAACACCATATGAGATTTTGAACAACAGAAAACCAAGTGTGAAATATTTTCATGTATTTGGTTGTGTGTGTTATATTCTGAATGATAGGGATCAACTTCATAAGTTTGATTCTAAAAGTGATAAAGGTTTCTTTTTAGGCTATTCTAGAAATAGTAAAGCTTATAGAGTTTATAACCTTAGAACTAACACTGTTCAAGAATCTGTTAACGTTGTGTTTGATGATGATAAAGGTCTTACAGATGACAAGGATGAAGAAGATGTATCACAGGTTACTGACACTTCTGAGAATACACTGAAGTCTGAAATTGTTGCACCAAATGTTAACACATCTGGGTCAACATCTACAGAACAGACAACTGTAAATTCACAGAATGATCATTACATTCCCAAAACGAATCCTTCTTCAAGAATAGGCAAAAGTCATCCTTCTGACCAGATCATAGGCGATGCTACAGTTGGAGTGCAAACAAGAGGAAAAGTAAGATCAAACAAGGTAGATGTGGTAAGAACAATATGCATGTCTTCTATGTGTAATGTTGTAAATGCTGAATGCTATTTATCTGAAATCGAACCTAAGAGTGCTAAAGAAGCCTTAACTGATGAAAACTGGATTAATGCTATGCATGAAGAACTTGGTCAGTTTGAAAGAAATGAAGTGTGGACACTTGTTCCTAGACCTAGTCATACTAATGTCATTGGAACAAAGTGGATATTCAAGAATAAAACTGATGAATCTGGTAATATTGTTAGGAACAAGGCTAGGTTAGTAGCACAAGGTTACACCCAAGTTGAAGGAGTTGATTTTGATGAAACTTTTGCACCTGTTGCTAGGATAGAATCTATTAGATTACTGCTAGCTATTGCATGTTTTATTGATATTAAACTTCATCAAATGGATGTAAAGGCTGCATTTCTAAATGGCATATTGAATGAAGAAGCATATGTTGAACAACCTATAGGATTTGAAGATCCACAGTATCCTGATCATGTATATAAACTTAAGAAAGCATTGTATGGTCTTAAACAAGCTCCTAGAGCATGGTATGGTAGGCTTACTGACTTTCTTTTGGAATATGGATTTATTAGAGGAGAAGCAGATATAACTTTGTTCATTAAGCACACTGAAAATGATATACTGATTGCTCAAATATATGTTGATGACATTGTGTTTGGTTCTACTTGTGATAAAATGTTGAGTAAATTTGTTGAGGCAATGACTGCAACATTTGAAATGAGTATGGTTGGAGACTTGAACTATTTTCTAGGTCTTCAAATCAAACAGTGCAGAGATGGTATTTTCTTTTCCCAGAGTAAGTATGCTAAGAACTTGGTTAAAAGATTTGGTCTTGAGAATTCAAAACCAATGAAAACTCCTATGGGATCTACTTTGAAACTTTGCAAAGACAGTGCTGGAACAGATGTTACAGATCCATGATAGGTAGTTTACTATATTTAACCTCTAGTAGACCAGATATTATGTACAGTGTGTGTGTTTGTGCTAGGTACCAAGCAAATCCAAAGGAATCACACCTGAATGCTGTGAAGAGAATCATCAAGTATGTTTCAGGAACAAGTGACCTTGGAATCTGGTATACTAAGGACACCAACAACATTTTAATTGGTTATAGTGATGCTGATTGGGCTGGAGACATAGATGATAGAAAGAGTACGAGTGGAGGATGTTTCTACATGGGAAACAATCTTGTATCATGGCACAGCAAGAAACAGAATTGTGTTTCACAATCCACTGCAGAATCTGAGTATATTGCTGCTGGAAGCTGCTGCACACAACTCTTGTGGCTGAGCAAGATGTTCCATGACTATGGTATGGAGAATGGTATACTTACTATCTTTTGTGATAATACTAGTGCCATTAACATTTCTAAAAATCCTGTACAACACTCACTCACAAAACACATTAGCATTAGACACCATTTTATGAGAGATTTAGTAGAGAAGAATATTGTTAAGTTGGAGTATGTACCTACTGAAAAACAGAATGCTGATATCTTTACTAAAGCCTTAGACCATGAGAGATTCTCTATCTTGAGGAAATCTCTTGGCATGAGCACTATCTGAAAAATTTCGGATGGATGTTGTCACAAATGCGGTAGCATTTGGGACAACATCATGGGTTGTATAAATTTTATAAGTTGAATTTATTTCTTACTTAGTTAAATAATTCCTTTGTAAAATATCTACGAATCTAAGAACATTGGAGTGCAAAAATAAACATGTCTTACACCTCTCAAATGCATAAAAACGAGAATGTTATTAGCATACTAAAAGATGTACCAAATCACTGAGTAACTATGGAGCACGGAGTTCACTACTACGATGCCTTCTTTTCAAAAGGTGATTCTTTGGTAAAAACATCAATATATTTGTAATCCATTAAGTAAGTATGGGGCACGGAGTTCGCTACTACGATGTACTCTACAGGAACAATGGATCAATACAAATTAGATGCTATAACACAAAAAGAAAAAATTATGGTGCAACACAAATGAAGCAAATTCATGTAAAAACCGTGTTGAGGTGTTTGTAACAGTTTTGAGCACAACATTGCCTGATTCGAATTTATTTTTATCTGTGTAATTATTTAATTATTTATTGAAATTAAGTTTATTTATTTAATTACTGACCCTTATCTATTTCTTTCAGATTATGCGAAATTAATTCTGGAATCTTCCTAATTATCTAATTAATTAATTTAATTAATTGATTTTTACCACTAATTAACCATGATCTAGGTTGTGGCTAATAATGTGGAGCACTTTCGAAAAATTCTAGATTAATTCTTCTGTTTTATTTTTCTTAACCTCCAACTACATTACTCTCTCTATAAATATCGAACATAAGATGCCATTTATTTGCTAAATTGTGATTTCTGATTGTGTTGACTACTAAGATTGTAAAATTGTTATTTGGTTGTGTATATCTCAAAGAAGTGTGTGCAAATTTCCATCCTTACCTTGAAATTCCAACCGCCTAACTTAAATGGCTGGAACAAACTCGAATTCCTCACAATCCCTCTCTAATTCGAAAACCTCATCTCACTCTCGCACAAATCCTCTCGAAATTCTTGCTTCCATGGCTTCACAAAACTCTACCGCTTCAAATGCTGACTCGAATGTCTCTGCAACTCCATCAACAACCACTCCCACTCCTCAAACTGCTCCTCAAACCATTCCACCAACAACCAACATTCCTCAAGATGCAACTGTTGAACAGTTCAACAAGGCCATCGAAGAAGTGTCTGACTCTCTTCGAACAACTGGTCATCTGCCCGTGATGACATTTGGAGATATCACAGTGGATATCTCAAGCTATTTGGCTGATCAAACCGCCCAAATGGCTGCCGCTTCAAAAAGCCCTAAATCACCCTCTGTTCACGAACTGCAAACTGAAAATGTTGAAGCTTCTGTTGAAGAAGAAGCCACTACTACTTCCGACCCTGAAGATGTTGAAATGGAAGATGCAAACATCTCTGAAGACGGTACAAACTCTTCACTCTCTGTTTCTGATGAATCTGCTCCCATTCCTTTCAAGAAGAATGCACAGAAAGGAAAAAGACAGAGGAGTCCAGTTCAAAGAAGAAGATCATACCGTGTGTTCACTCGTGTGGATTATTCTGAATCCATGAGGAAGAAGAAGAAAGCTGGAGCTGATGCTGGTGAACCTATTCAAGTGTTCACAGATTCTGAAGATGAAGCTCCTATTGTTGCTGAGAAACCAAAGAAAATTAAGACTGTTGTTGCTGAAAAATCCAAAACGAAGGTTGTTGCTGAAAAGAAAGGGAAAGGAAAGTCTGTTGCTGAACCAAAAGGCAAAGAAAAGATGATCACTGAAGATGAACCAGCTGAGTCAAAGTCCAATTCTGATTCTGAAAGGTGCTTGAGAGACATTCTGAAGTCTCTTAGGAAAAATGCTGAGCACAATGCTGCTGCAAAGGAAGCTGCACCAGAACCTGAAGATGGTGGCAGTGGAGATAGCTCTTCCAGTGCAGCAAGCAGCCCTGAACAGAGTTCTGCTAAAAGCTCAACACCAAGCTCAGATGACCTTGCTTCTGAAGAGGGAGGTATTTCTGATTCTCTTGATACACTAGAGAATAGATTGGCCATTTATTCTAAAAGAAAACTGCTGATAGAGAAGAGGATCAATATACCTGATTTTGATAGTAAAGGCATGATTAGTTTCTTAGAGGAAAGGAATTTGATGCATGCTGTAAATTTTGGTGAGTCTTTCTTGACAAATTGGTCATATGAATTCTATGCATGTTTGAAAAAGAGCACTGGTAGGAGATCTTCTAAGTGGTATGGGACTGTTAATTTTAGGGGGAGGGATGTACCTTTTACTCCTAAGTTGATAAATGAGTTTTTAGAAATTCCCAATGTTGAGGTTGATGAAGAACCTGACATGGATGTGGTCATTTCTGCTATAACTGCTGGTAGGGTAGTTAAATGGACTAGACACATGCTAGCCAAAGACCTCACTTCCCTACACTCTGTGCTATACAAACTCATCATTTACAATTGGATTCCCACCACAAATACTACCAAGATCACTAAGGATCAAGCTGTTTTGATTTATAGGATTTCTGTGCTTAAGAAGTTTAATTTGGGTCTGACAATATTCCAACATATGATGAGATTTACTGGGAGAGTTTCTGAGAAAGGCAATTTACCCTATCCTGTTCTGATTTCTAACTACTTGAGACATCATGGTTTTGTTGCCAAGAACACTGATGTGTTGAGGGGGAGAGTTCCACTGTTGGCCATAGCTCCTGCCTTACTCACTGGGGATAGAGTAATTGATCTTCCACTGCTTGCTACTGGTACTGAACATCGGCAAAGACCCTCTACTTCTGCTCAACCAGAACCAACCAGACCCTCTACTACTGATTATCCTGAATCATCCAGACAAAGACAGAGAAATGCAACCCCAAATGTTGAGAACATCCGTATCAACATTTCTGGTAATGTGTATCTTTCACAGGAATTCATCAAACTCCAACTCCAACACTTGCAGGACACAATAGATGAGCTTCAGTTCCTGAAGAACAGGTGGACCACCCTGCTTTCACCTACAACAGGGGGAGTACCACCACCATCCAACTCCAATGTGGTCATTGAGGAGATTAATGATGATGGAGTTCCAGCTGCTGCTGATGATGCTGGTGATGGACCTGATGCTAGAGAAGATGCTGCTGTTACTGATATTGTTGCACACCTTGCAACTACTTACTTTGTTGATGAAGGAGATGATGATGATACTACTGAGATGGACACCTTGTATGGTGATCTACCTGGAGAAAGCTGTTAGACAGGGGGAGATCTGAATTCCACAATGGCTATGGTGCAGGAAGATGATGCTGCAGCTGTTACCACAGCAATATAAGCCATTTATTCAGTTCTACCTTTGTATTAATGTTTAAGTTTGAATTCTGAAATTCTGATACAATTGTTCTTATATTCCTAGATGATAGGGTACTTACTACTGCAACTTGCTTAATGATTCCACTTGATATTTGTTTACTGCCTTGCTTAAGTTGTTTGCAGATTGACATGTGTCTACTATTGCAGGTTGTGTATAGTATAGTTTCTGTTTTGTTTATGTTTCTGTTTTTTGTTTTACATTATATATTTTGCTCTGATGTTTTTATTTTATTTTGTTAGTGTCATACTTAGATTCTAAGTGAATTTCTTCCAGTTCAACTTATTATCTTAGTAAAGTTACTTATGTTGTGAATAAGTGTAGTGTTTATACTTGTTCTATTTCGGATAAAATTTATCTTGATCTTATGGCACGGATCATTGTAAAATTATCCCTGATCTTCATTTGATTTGATCGAACGGTTACAACAGGTATTGTCTTGACTAGTGCTTAGCAATGATGTTAACCTCAACTAAGTACATAATACTGAGTATGTATAGAAATATATGTGCATCAGGTGTGTTGTAGTCGAAAGGTCAAATTGGGGGAGATTGTAGATGTTGTTAATCCTTAAATGCCTTAACATTATCAACAACATCTTAATTTGACCTTCCGAGATTTTTTCTAAGTCTTTTCTGAAATGCTACATTAAATGTTGATCTAAATGTTATCGCATTTCTGGCAGGATCTAGAAGCTTCTACAAGGATCTGGAACCTGGAAGATTCCAGAACATTGGAGAACATACTAGAATGGCCTAGATACATTTGGAACGACCTGGAGCAGCCTAGAAGGATCTAGAAAGATCATGGAAGTTGTGGAAGTTGAGTTCCTAAAAAATAGGACCTCAATGTGGAAGCCTCTAGAATCAGCACCCTACTACTATAAATACCGATGGAAGGCTTCTCAAATCAGTGTACTCTATTCGATCAACTTCCTAGACCGAGCGTATATCCCTGTTAGGAATTGTGGCCAGTAGAACTACCTTTTAGATCATACGTTCGTATCCCACCCGTATGGCTGTGTGTCTTCTTATCTATTGAGAGTGTAATCTTTAGATAGACTAGGCATTTCGACAGTGTATACATTATACACTTAGTTCGTTTTTAGAACAAGGCACCTGCCTCGTTTGTAGTTTCTGTTGTGAATGTTAATGCTGTAACATTTCACACAACATTTATACTTGAAGATAAGTATTGGTTTTCGCCGTAAGGCTAGCATAGATTTTTATTTATAAAATCTATGTGAAAAATTATTTCCATTGTGTCTCGTTTTGTTTTTAGTGTTTCAAGTCTTCCGCTGTGTTAATCATAATTTCTGATATTCTGTTAGAGTCAGTGTTGCACTATTTGTCTCAACATTCTGTGCAACATTTATCTACTTATACTTAAACACTTTCATATTCATACACACACACCACACTTTCACATAATGACCTGGCTTATCACAGTTATAGCACACAGGATTGTTAGAAGATCTCTTAGATGGTGATCGATTTCGATTCCTGTCATGCTTGTCAATAGAGTTCCTATCTTTCTTATCAGAAGACTTCCTATCCCTCTTATCAGATGAGTTCCTATCTCTCATGTTCTCATTAGAGATCTCATCCCTTCTTTCAGAAGAGTTTTGATCCCTTCTGTTCCCAGAAGAGTCCCTGTTACTAGAACCCTTGGTTTCCTTATAGAATCTCTTATATCTACCATACCTCCTATTTAGTCTATCAAATCTTTTAATCATAAGGCTCATCTGATCTTTCAGACTAAGATCGGAACTATTTAGTCTAGAACCCTTGGTTTCCTTATAGAATCTCTTATATCTACCATACCTCATATTTAGTCTATCAAATCATTTTGATCCCTTATGCTTGAGGCTTTAGACTTAGATGATCTAGACCCCTTAGAGGTAGATGTTTTAATAGCTATGTCCTTAGAGGCATCCTTATCCTTATGACTAACAGTAATAGGATCTTCTTCATCTAACTCAAACTCATGAGCCTTAAGTGTCTGAAACATAGTTTCAGCAGGCCAAGAATCAATGTCTTGTGTGGTTTTAATGATCATCTTGACCATTTTCCACCTTTCATCCAAAGCTTTCAAGATTCTCAAGTTAATCTCTCTTTCAGTATAAGTCTTTCCTAACACATCAAGGTCATTCATAATCTTTGTAAATTGAGTATCCAATTCATCAATTGATTCACCTGGTTTCATTTTAAATGTTTCAAACCTTTGGACAGCTGTGAACAGTTTTCTTTCTTTGATCAGTGTAGTACCTTCACAAAGAATAGCTAATTTGTCCCACATTTGCTTGGCAGTCTTACATTTTAACACTTTGCCAAGATACTCATTTGGCAAGGTGTGTAAAATATAATTCTTAGCAAGACTATCCAAATTGTTTTGACGCATTTCTTCAGAAGTCAGTTCTGACCTTGGTTTAGGGACCAGTGCTCCAACAGGTTCAGAAGGATCCAGTGTTGCAGTGTTTTCCACCATGGTTGTGATTGGTCCTTCTTTGACCACAGAAGCCATCAGATCATGGGTTGAGCTAAATATGGCCTCCATCCTCAGCTTCCAGTAGTCATATTCTGCAATCTTGAACTTAGAAAGTTTGTTCACATTAGTGTCATCCATGGTTGATCAGACAGATAAGATCAGTCGTATAGCAAGTATATTCAAGTATTCAGATAGTGACAAATATCAAGAAATTGTAGCAAGATCAATAAGATTTCCCTCAAGGTCTACAAGGTTATCAAGAAACAGCAGTCCAAAGAACTACTGCTCTGATACCACTTGTTGGTCCCAAGTTGAGTTAAGATTGAGTAAGCTAAGAAAGTCTAGAGGGGAGGGGTGAATAGACTTTCAAAAATCTTTCAAAATATCAGAGTTTATAATGCGGAAATGTGTTCTGAATAGTATTGTTTGTAGATGTTGTTAATTCTTAAATGTCTTAACATTGTCAACAACATCTAAATTTGACCTTCCGAGATTTTTTCTAAGTCTTTTCTGAAATGCTACATTAAATGTTGACCTAAATGTTGTCGCATTTCTGGCAGGATCTAGAAGCTTCTACAATGATCTGGAACCTGGAAGATTCCAGAACATTGGAGAACATGCTAGAACAGCCTAGATGCATTTGGAACGACCTGGAGCAGGCTAGAAGGATCTAGAAAGATCATGGAAGTTGTGGAAGTTGAGTTTCCTAAAAAATAGGACCTCAATGTGGAAGCCTCTAGAATTCGTATCCCACATCTATAAATACCCATTGAAGGCTTCATAATTCAGTGTGCTCTATTCGATCAATATCCTAGACCGAGCGTTCATCCCTGTTAGGAAATTGTGGCCAATAGTTCTACATTTTAGTTCATACGTTGTATACCACCCGTATGACTGTGTGTCTTCTTATCTATTGAGAGTGTAATCATTAGATAGACTAGGCATTTCGACAGTGTATATTTTATACACTTAGTTCGTTTTCTAGACTTGGCACCTGCCTCGTTTATAGTTTCGTTGTGAAAGTTATTGTTGTAACATTTCACACAACATTTGTACTTGAAGATAAGTATTGATTTTACGCCATAAGGCAGACATAGATTTTTATTTATAAAATCTATGTTAAAAGTATTTCCATTGTGTCTCGTTTGTTTTTAGTGTTTCAAGTCTTCCGCTGTGTATCTTAATTTCTGATATTCTGTTAGAGTCAGTGTTGCACTATTTGTCTCAACATTCTGTGCAACATTTATCTACTTATACTTAAACACTTCTATACACCCCGCACCACACTTTCACTGTTCTTACTGAGTCAGATCAGTACTTCCAGTTTCAGTTTTATACTCAACTTTTATTCAGATCTTTACTTAGTAAATTCTACTCTTCTTGGTTAAATAAATATCAAACAGAAAAGTAAAGAACACAGAATTTATATTGGTTCGACCAAAAAGTCTACATCCACTCTCACAATCCCAGTTGTGATGTTTTATTAACTCCTTCTTGAGTTTCTTGTGGCTTAAAGTCCCAAGACTAAGACTGTGATCTTTTCGATTACACTCCCAAGTGTATCTTCGATCGACTAGTAATTTCACAAGTAACTAGCACACTTGTTTACAACAATACAAACTTTAAAATGAAAAGTAAAACTTCTCTTGAATAGCCTTTGATTCTTCTCTTCAAATCTGTGGCTGTTCTCAGATTTCTTGATCTCTTCAAATCTGTGGCTGTTCTCAGATTTCTTGATCTCTTCAACTCTGTGAGTTCTTCAATGCTCTGTAGACTTAGATTGCTCTTGAATGCTTTTTGATCAGTAGTTGTTCAGTAGTCTTTAGCAGTATGAGATCACACAGTATTTATAGAACTTAGTATGACAGTTAGCAGTTTGTGAACTAACTCTCAACTAACTCTAAAACTGTTTTTGTAACTTCTTTTTGTAACCGACTTTGTAACTTCCTTCTTATTCCAAGTCAGCATATCTTCAAATATATCTTCAGTTACGCCTTAAATAAGCTTTCCAAACTTATTCTTCAAACTTACCAACTCAGCACAGTAAACTACTCTTCTTAGTTTTACTATTCTTAGTTAGTCAGCACAGTTCTCCAAAACTGTTCTGCACTTCTTCAGAATTCTTCTCAAACTTCTAAGCTTCTCTTCAACTCTTCTTGAAGGTCTTCTTATTCTGAAGTAGTCTTTTGAGTCTTCAATAATCTTCTGATCTTCTTCTAATCTAGTCCTAATCTACTGTTCAGAACTTTTACAATGCTGAATACAATAGAATACAAACTTTACAAATATAAAACCTATCTATACATCAACTGAACTATATACAGATGAGTATATCTAAGTCCTATACTATAAGCTGTCTATACAATACAAACATCAGCTTAGTTCCTAACAGTTCTTATATCAGATCAGTAAACACACTAAGATCAGTATATATATATAATATCAGTAACTTAGATTCAAATATCTCTTTAAGATCAGTAAACTCAGATTTCATATAACACAATTATATCAACAAATAATCACATATATCATTAACTTCAAGTTGTTTTTGGCCATCAAAACATACAATCATCAACTAGAACATTGTTTATAGAATTCATATCCCAACATCTTCTACCTTAGACTGCGAAGCTTTTCCTTAGAATCCTTTGGTCGCCCACCATGTCTGGTGACGAAGAAATTCATCTTAGGATCAGCAACAACTGGAAACGGGGGCTTTGAATTTTGGATAACCTCAGACTTTTTAGGGTCTTTGGTTAGATCAATCACTTCAGTACAAGATTTTGAATCATCTGTAATGTTAGCTGAAGAAGATTCTTTTACAAAGATCAGCTCAGGTTTGTCTGCTGATTCATCAACTCTGTTTTTACTTTGCTGATTCACAGAGATTTTTCCTTCGTAGCCTACACCTATTTTTACTCTTAGACTTCGTTTAACACAAATACATTGATCAAGAAATTCCCTTGCTCTATTAATCTCGGTAACCTTTAAGTCTAGAAGGTTCTTCTCTATTATAAGCTCTCGATGGTCACTGATAAGTTTCACATGCGCTTTTCTAAGATCTGAAAGTTCTTTTACTTCTTCGGCATGAGTCAAACATTGTTTCTTATAAACTCGACTAAAAAAGGAATGTTTCTCTTTGAACTGGGACATTTCTTCAGATAGCCTTCCATTTAGAGTCTTGAGTTTAAGAAACTCATCTGACTTATGCTCTTTCAGCTGAACTATTTCAGTCCTCAGACGCATTGTCTCATCTTCAGCTTCCACATAAGTTGTTGTAGCCAGACTAAGATCAATCTTCAATTGTTCACAAGTGAACTGAAGGTGATCTTTAGAATCGGCATCAGATGAGTAAGACTCATGTGTTTGTGAAAAAGAAGAAAGAATTGACATAGTCTTAGAATGTACCTCTTTTTGTTCTCTGACCATTAGACAGTGATCATCTGGACACTAATCTTCATCTCCAGATAGGAATCCAGACTCGTCTGAAGAAGAAGGCAAATCATCGTCTGAGCTACTACTTTCTTCATCAACCATCATAGCTTTCCTTCTGGAGGCATATCTTCTTTCTCTTCTAGCTCGAAGTTGTTCACGCTCCTTTTGACTCAGGTTTGGACAATCAACACTGAAATGTCCTGGTTTCTGACAAGTGTAACACAAGTCTTTACCATCCTTGGAGTTTCGTGCTGGTGAACTATCTCTTTTTTTTCGACTAGGACTGGCATCTCTTCTACTGTTTCCTCTTCGATCAGAAGACTCTGCTCGTTTAGAAGAACTGGGTTCTTCTCGTCTTCATTCAGGAGTCCTTTCAGATTGGTCTTTGGACTTATATGAGGATGATGAACTTCATGCATGATTAGATCTTTTGTTTTTGTAATCGGTATAAAAACGTTTATATTTACCATGCTCAGATTGGAGTTTATCAAATCTCTTCATCATCAATGCAATTTGTTCTTGCAGGCTCAGGTCTGATGGAATAGATTCCTTCTCTTCTCTCACTTTAGGTTCTTTTCCAGATCGACTAGAACCCTTGGTAGTTGAAGCTTTAAATGCAACAGCCTTAGAAGAAGAGGTTGAGACCTGTTCATCACATGTCTCATGTGCTCTTTCAATATCATATTCCTGAGCTTTATGAGTTTGAAATAATGTTTGTACAGACCAATTCTTGAAATCCTTATCACTCTTAATGATCCATACTTTAGTTAGCCAGATCCTAGGTAAAGCATAAAGTACTTTAGCGTTTACTTCACTTTTCAAGTATGTCTTGCCCAGATCTGTGATCTCATTGAGTATTCTGGTAAATCTATTGTGCATTTGGTCGATAGTCTCACCAGGCTGCATCTTGAAGTTGTCAAACTTCTGTACAACCTTAATGAGCTTATTTTCCTTAATCTGCTCTGTGCCCTCGCACATAATGGCTAATGTTTCCCACATTTCTTTAGCAGTTTTAAGACGAATAATTTTACCAGCATACTCATTCGATACAATAGTTAAAATCATGTTCTTAGGTATTCTGTCGAGGTTGTGCTGCTTTGCTTCATCAGGCGTGAAGTCAGCTCTATCCTTTGGCACTAGCTGACCAACAGGAATCTCAGGGTTTCCAGTAGCTGTATTTGGAGCCATCACGGTGATAGGTCCATCTGAGATTACATCCAGCATCAGTTCATGAATCTGACTAAATGCAACCTACATTCTGCCCTTCCAGAGATCATATTCCTCGACTGAAAAAGTAGGTAGCTTACGCGTGTGAGAATCTCCACCCATGATGAGTAGATAGTATGAGTTTTATGAAAATAGGGTTTTCAAAGAAAATAGATCTGTTCAAGAGAGCTACAAGAACTTTTTCCTTAAGAAGTTAAGTAATAGAATCAGTAGCTCGTTAGAACCACTGCTCTGATACCATTTGTTGGTCCCAAAAAGAGTATGATAACAGTCTAGAGGGGGGTGAATAGACTGTTAGGTGTTTAAAACTTTTTCGTGCTTTTTGATCAGATGAGACGTTCAGATGATTTATATACTCAGTCGTCTATATCCAGATAAGATGTTCTGATTTGTAGAGTGCTAAGGTGATATAGCAGATTAAGATAACAACCTTACTAATTGTTGAATTTAGCTGATCAGTTTGAAAGCTATCTTAAAGGCTATGAGTGCGGAAATGTGTAGGCCCTACGTGTTTAGACTCATGGATATTTTATGAAAACCTTTTGAAATAAAGACTTCTAAAAACAATGCAAGTTTGTCAGCTGATTTGATATCAACTGATTATGAAAACAAACACTTGATAAGAAAATAAACAAGTATGAATAACAAGAATATGAATGTTGAAAGTAAGAATAAGCATCATCAAGACCTATCTAAAGATCAATTGAGTTGAATGCATCATCAAGACCAACTCTACTGAAGCATATATCAAAGTTCAGAAGGTTTGCTCAGTAAAAATGTCTCAGCACAATTGAACCAGAATAACTTTCAAAACTAGCCCAACTGTGCTAATAAAGTCAAAGTTGCTGATCCAAAGCCATGAATGCTCAAACACCAATCAAGAGATATACATGGGAAGAGAAGAGCCAAGTCATCTGAAGAGCTAAAGCCAACATTGCTGATAAGCAGACACTGTTGATACTGATAAGCAGAATTGTCCTAGTGATAAGGAATGTTGTCCTTATCATAGGACCAATCATCAGAAGTGATGTCCATGTTTGATCAAGTGAATCTTGAAGTCATACATTGGGAAGAGTGCTTCAAAGTCAAGACAAAATGCTCACAGCCGTTTACTTCCCAAATTAAGGACATGTCACTTTCAAAGAAACTGTCTTCAGTTGCAGAGTTCAAGGAAGACAAATATAGACAATTGAGGCTGTCTTTCCAACGGGCAAATCCTCAAATAGTTCTATAAATACATAAGTGTGGAAACCATTGAAGGCATCCAACTAGAGAACCAACTAGAAATCCAACAAGCACATACATTGCTGAAGAAACTCAAAGCCTTCAAGCTTTCTTAGAACATTCACAGTTTCCAGAAACACTTCATCTAAGCTATACTTCTTTGTATATCCATACAAGCTTAGAGAGATATCATATCCTTTTTACACTAAGCTCATTGTAAAGGATATCTCAACCTAGTTGTAACCAAACTTCAACCCTTATACCTTTCCAAAAGAGAGATAGAAGGTTGTTGTAGTAGAAGTGTAGGAATTGACTGTTGAGAGAAGAACAGTTCAATTCTGAGTTGAGAAAGGGTACTAGGACTCTGATATCCTAGGGATCAAGGCACCAAGGAGTGGTGTGGTTGATCAAGTGAACCTTGGCACTATAAAACAAGTAATTCCAAGAGTGAAGGAATTATCCTGTTAAATCAGGGAAAGTGGATGTAGGAGCTTGAGTCTCTGAACCACTATAACTCTTGTGTTGATTTATCTTCAAAGTATTTTCATACAAAAAATACATACATACACAACACACAAAGTAACCTTTCAAGACATATACTTAAGACTGTGCAAAAACTGTTTTGGACAAGTTCCCTGAAAAACAGTTAAAGTGTTAAGAAGATTTCAGTAATTAAAAGGAGTTTAAACTAAAGGGCCAACCACTAATTCCGCACATAGAACTCCTTTAGATAGTTATTCAACTAAGTACTCAATAGTACTTAGTAGTTTGATTATCTCTAAAGAGTTATTCATCTCAGAAGAGTTGTCCAGGACAACCTTGCTTAAGTCTGTTTTGGTTAAATTTGAGAAAAGATTTGCATACAAGTGTATTCCCCCCCCCATACACTTGGTATATACTCCTTTCAGGACCAACAAGTGGTATCAGAGCAGGGGTTCAAAGACCACTGCTTCTGAAAATCCATTTTGATTTTCAAATACACATTTTTTTGTGGTCACTGAAGTGATCTTTCTGAAATCTTATCATATTTGTGTCTAACCCTTTTGTTTGAGATATGGCCAACAACAATGTTATTCCACATGATGTTGTTCATGGCATCAACAATATGGCCCCTGACCCAGTCAACCATATATCTCATCACAAGCTGCCCATGTTCTCAATTGAGAACTATGACTTCTGGAAAATCAGGATGAGAGCTCATCTTGCATGCCTCCACACTGATATGCTGAGAGTGATTACAAAAGGACCCTTTGTATTCACTCAAATCAATCCCTGAATCACTGAAGCTCAAAGAGCAGATATAAGGGAGGAAATCCCCAAGGATGAAGATGACTTCACCACTGAGGAGAAAAAAAGAGATAATCTCAATTATCTAGCTATGAACACTCTCTACCAAACAATTCCTGATGCAATAATGGGGAGAGTCTACCACTGCACAACTGCCAAAGAAATTTAGGACACCCTTGCTGAAATGTGTGAGGGTACAGACAAAATCAAGGAGAACAAGCTCCAAGTTGTTGTGCAGAAATTTGAGCAGTTCACAATGGTACCTGAGGAGTCCATTGACAAGTTTGCTGGTAGATTCACTGACATCATGAATGAAATCAACTCATTGGGCAAGGTGTACTCCAGGAGAGAAGTTGCACTAAAGATCCTAAGAAGTCTCATTCAAAAGTGGGATGTATATTCTGTGATGATGCAGAATACCAAAGATCTCTCCACCATGCCCATGCAACAAATCTTCTCAGAACTCAAAGCTTATGAGTTTGACCTCAACAGAAGAAAGCCTGTTGAGGAACCTTCCTTACCAACCAAAGGAGTGGCTTTCAAAGCCAAAGCTGCTGAACCAGAAATTCAGGCTACTCCAAGATCATCAAAGTTAGTCTCCAAAGCTGAGATGAAGGAAGAAATGGCCCTCATGGCTAGGAGGTTTGACAAGCTCAATTCAAGGTTTGGTAGAACTTAGACAAAACTCTCAACGCTATATATACATCAAATCAATTTTATTTTTTTATGAATATAAATAAGAGTGAATAGTATGAATATAAATTTAAAATGTATTTTAAAAGTGTAATTCATAGTGTTTAAGTAAAAAAAAAGAAAAATGTTACACTAAATGTTGAGATAGTGTAATATGGACTCAAACAAAATATCAGAAATGTAAAGACACAACATATGACTAAAATACTAAAAATAAACTAAACACAATGAAAATACTTTTTACATAGATTTTAATTTAAAATCTCTGCGAACCTCTTGGCGAAAACTTTACTTATAAAAGATAAGTACAAATGTTGTGTAAAATGTTACAACAATAACTTTCACAACAGAAACTAAGATCTAGTACAAGCCTAAATCTAGAAATTGCTTAAGTCTATTTTTGGTCCCGAAAGTCAAGTTAAGATTATAACGAGCTAAAAGTCTAGAGGGGAGGGGTGAATAGACTTTTAAACTTTTTCTAAAATATATCAGAGTTTATTCTTTTAATGAATCTGTTAAGCCGATCTACTTAACTTGCCTAATCAGTAAGCTAGTCTTGTGAAACGGTTTACTAAATAAACAATCAAGTTTATCAACAAACAAATATTATTATGCGGATTATCAGTTTAATGAGCCCTTATCAATTATTTATACTCGACTCTTTGATTATGAATATTACTTAACAATCAATACTAGTTCTGTTATCAAGTAACTCGTCTACTCAATAAGATTTCTCAATCAAGTTGTATATACGAATTCTTTCAAAAACTTAACAAATATAAAATAGTAAGTAAATCAAACATAAGATTTATAGTGGTTCGACAACTTGTCTACACCCACTCTCACAAACCTAGTTGTGAAATTTATTAACTCTTTGTTCTTGTGGCTTTAAGTCCCAAGATATAAGACTTCGATCTTATCGATTATACCTCCAAGTATATCTTCGATCTAACAACTAGTAATTCAGTCAAGCAACCAGCACGCTTGTTTACAAAATAAAATACAGAAAAATAAAACTTCTTTGAATGTAAGTAAGCCATCTGAATATGATCTTCAATACTAGGCTTTTTTCTTCTTTAGTATGATCTTCTTGACTCTGTGAGTGCTTGAACGTTTTAAGACTTTGATTTGCTTGAGTTCTTGTTCTCTCTTCGGTATTCTCAATTTCAGTAGTCTTTAACCGTAGAAGATCTCCATCTATTTATAGATGTTTATAATCAAGAAAGTTTGTTATCCTAACTAACTCTTCTTGATAATCTCTTTTAACTAACTTCATAACCGTTTCTTGAATTCTTTCTTGAGTAGATCCATTTATTCCGTTATTTCAGTTATAACAACTTCTAACTTCCTTCCTTTCTTTAATCTTGTATGCCTTGATTTGCTTTGCATAGTCCATACTTAGAATATTTCTGACTTTCTCTTCTGAGCTCGTCTCGTATGGTCTTCTTGTCTTGACAATCTTCTTGTTGTTCCCAAGTTGAGTTAAGATTGATTAAGCTAGAAAAAGTTTAGAGGGGAGGGGAGGGGTGAATAGACTTTTTAAAATCTTTCAAAATATCAGAGTATAGAATGCGGAATTTAGTGTTCTTCAACAGTACTGTTCTTACTTAGCTCAGATCAGTACTTTCAGTTTCAATGTGAGCTTTTACAGATTATACTCAACTTATGATTTTGAACTTTTACTTAGTAAACTTTACTATTCTTAGTATCAAGAAATTAAACAAATATCAAGACAGTAAGTAAATGAGACACAAGATTTATAGTGGTTCGACAAATGTCTACATCCACTCTCACAACTCCAGTTGTGAAGTTTTATTAACTCCTTGAGTTTCTTGTGGCTTAAAGTCCCAAGACTAAGACTGTGATCTTTTCGATTATACCACCAGGTATATCTTCGATTGACTAGTAATTCTACAAGATACTAGCAAACTTGTTTTACAGAAATCACAAACTAAAAAGTAAAGTAAATTTCTCTAAAATCGTAGCCTTTGAATATTCTTCTCAAATTTGTGGTTTCTTCTCTTCTTTGATCTCCTTTAACTCTATGAGTTCTTGAATACTTGAATGCTCTTTGATTGCTCTCAAATGTCCTTAGATCAATAGTCTTTTCAAGTAGAATATCCTTCGGTATTTATAGAACTTGGTATGACAGTTAGCAGTTTGTGAAACTAACTCTCAACTAACTCTAAAACCGTTTTTGTAACTTATCCTTTTTGTAACCGACTTTGTAACTTATCTTCTTATTTCAAGTCAGCATATCTTCAGATATATTCAGTTACACCTTTCAATAAGTTTTCCAAACTTATTCTGCTCCAGCACAGTAAAATTACTCTTCTTCTATTTTACTATTCTTACTCCGACTCAGCACAGTTCTCAGCTTCTGTTCTGCACTTCATCAGAATGCTTCTGGGCTTCCTTTCTACTCTTCTAAGATTACTCTTCTTATTCTGAGTAGTCTTCTTCTTCCGAGTCTTCAACAAGTCTTCTGATCTTGTTCTAATCTAATGTTCTGAACTTATAATGTTGATTACAACAGAATACAAACTTACACATATAAAACCTATCTATACTTCAACTGAACTATATATAGAAGAGTATATCTAAGTCCTATTCTATAAGTTGTCTATACAATTCAAACATCAGCTTAGTTCCTAACAGTTCATAATATATTCACATAAGATCAGTAACTCAGATTATAATACTTCTCAATGATGACTTAGTTAGGATGACTTCCAACCACATATATTATTAACTTTAAGTTCCTTTTTTGCCATCAAAACTCATAATCATCAACTAGAACATTGTTTTCAGGATTCATATTCCAACACTTCTGGTCTTTAGAACTTTATTTATGTTATCAAGTTATATTATACTAGTCTATTTTCATTACTTTAAGCTTCAAATATCTTAGTTAATCATAGAACTAATTACATCAGAATATATAAGCTTCTATACAATCTTTCAATCTTATCTCATAAGACCTATTACATTATATCAAATCATCATTCTTTTAATACTTTCAATAAGATCTGTTTTTATCTTATACAAAACGACTTCTATAACAGATCACTCAACACTTAACATATATTCAAGTTTAATTTTGGCCATCAAAACTTATCTTTATTCATCAAATAGAATTTGTCTTAGGATTCAAGTCCCAACATCTATGAACACCGCCAAAGAATAATCCATATCTATGATTACACTCTCGATAGATAAATAGAAGATTATCTAGTTGCATGGGAAGTTGGGATACTTCGCATAATCTAACAATTGTTTGTACACCCTTAAAAAGGAAACTTTTGTTGGGATATTCATCCTACCCCTAATCTGATTGCAATTTATAGTTTAGTTTTGATGGCCAAAACCAGATCAGTAGAGAACAGGTTAGATTGATAATTTGTAAACTGGAACTAAGTTTCCTAAGCTGAGTTATAAAGCTTAGAAGTAATGTACACGTTTTGAATCTAGTCTGGGAATCAGCTATATAGAAGTCAGCTGATTACCATCTGTATACTCTACTCAAGTCCTAAAGAACAGAAGACTAGAAGACATCAAAAGTTCATGAGTAAATTCAGATCTAAAGGTTGTTGTATGCCTTATGAACTAAATGATCTATATGATAATCTGCACTCAAAGTTCAGAAGATAACTCAGCAGATATGAACTCATATGTATCTTGTCAGAGAAAGCCTTATTGAGCATTCAAGTCAAAGTTCACCTATTGAATGGTTATGACAGTTAGCATTTAAGAATACAACACCTTCACAAGTGTTAGTTCATTTATGACTAACTAAGTCAGAAGATAAAGGCATGCAAAACAGAAGACAAAGAGAATGTCGGATTAAGTTCTGAATTGCTCTAACAGAAGACAAGACAACTCTCAACTACCGAGCTGATGTGGACCAATGAGACATCAATACGAAGCTATGAATTTGACAACTTAGTAAGTCGTACAAGAGATCTGCAGAAGAAGTACGAAGCATTTAATGCATATTACCTCTTAAGGCAATATCGTACCAGAAAACCTGCAAACACCATTCCTATGAAGATAACGACCATACTTGGGAAGATTTGTTGCAACGTCTAGTTCTCACCAACGGCTAGTTTCTAAGCACAAATCCTCCTATAAATACAACATTTGTTCTTTAGAACAAGGTACTGAAACCCTATAAGCAAGAGCTCTCTACACGTTCAGCTGATATCAAGAACAACCAGTTTTGAAAAATATTCTAAGTGTTCGAGTTCTTTAGAGCCTGCAAAGTTATCTAACCTTTAGTGCTCTAAGTTTCCGATCCTAGGCCAGTTTAAAGAATCCAATCTTTAGAGCTTAGAACTAGTTGGTTATACACATACTTTCATTTATTGGTATTAACCATTGTAAAGGTTGTTTGTTACCTCACCAACAAACAGATCTGTAGCCTCAGAAAGTACTTGAGGTTCTTGATCGAAAGTCTTCTCTTGGGACTATAAAGCAGCAAGATATTGAATTTCTCTATCTGATTAGAGAGAGTGGACGTAGGATATTGAGATTCGAACCACTATAAACTTTTGTGTTCTTATTGCTTATCTTTACTATCATCATTCATATTCTTGTTGTTCATACTTGTTTGAAACGCCAATATTTATCAAAGAGTCAAAACTCATCAAGTGTTTGTTTTCATAATCAGCTGACAAACTTGCAGTGTTTATAGAAGTCTTTATCTCAAAAGGTTTTCACAAAATACCCACGAGTCTAAACACGTAGGGCCTACACATTTCTGCACTCATAGCCTTTAAGATAGCTTTCAAACTGATCAACTCAATTCAGCAATCAGTAAGGCTGTTATCTTAATCTGTTATATCACATAAGCACTCTACATATCAGAACATCATATCTGCATATAGATGTCTGAGTATATAACTCACTTCAACGTCTCATCTGATATAAAGCACGAAAAAGTTTATAAAACCCTAACAGTCTATTCACACACCCCCCCCCCCTTCTAAACTGTTACCATACTCGTTTGGGACCAACAACTCCTTCATAAATTTTATCCTCACAATATTCACATATTTACACAAAATGTCATTACTTTTATACTCATTCCAACCACTCTCTTTACTTTATTCATTTAACTTTACAAAATTACCCCTCAACACTCCACTCATTACACTTTTTTCTTAAAAAGTGTGCCCACTTTGTGGTGCAAACACTTATGGGACGGAGGGAGTATTATTTTTTTGGAACAATTGAAATTGTTTTAAAAATTACAATATATATATATATGTGTGTATATATATATATATATATGTGTGTATATATATATATATATATATATATATATAATTGTTACAAGTTAATGATTAATCAATTAATATATGTGAAATAAATTAATTAAATGAGTAAAATTAACCAAATTAGTAACAATTGAATACATATATAATTAATATTAAAAAGTGAACCAAAGAATTGTCTGCTCGAGTGGCGGGCGCCCATAATTGGACGCCCATCCACCCGGGATCAATTCCCACAAAGACTAAATAAATAGTCATTTAAATAAAATGGAGAAGGGGGTATGCGGGTCGGTGCGGGTCAGTTGAGTTTGGTGTGGGTTGAGTTGGTCGAGTGTGGAAGTGGGTTTAGAGAACGATTAGTAAATCGAATATCCATAGCCAAATGTTAGTGATGAAAACATGAGTTTCATCGCAAATATTGGCGACGAAATTAAAATGTTTATCACAAAAATATTAGCCACGATTTAAGGAGCTACTATTTTAGACAGAAAAAAATTTGTCGCTAATTTTAATATTTTCGTTGCTAATGTGAGTTAGCAATGAAATAAATTTATCGCGGGATTTGTTGCTATACACTTGTCGCTAACGTGTTTGCGACAAATGTTTGATTTTCCTCGCAAACATTTTGCAATGAAAACCCATATTTTTGTCGCTAATATTTTGCGATGAATCTCATATTTTCGTTGCTAATATTTTGCGATGAAAATTATATTTTCGTCGCTAACATTTGCGAAAAAATTAAAATATTTATCGCAAACACGTTAGCGACGGGTGTATAGCAACAAATCCTGCGACAAAATTATTTCATCACTAATTTATGTTAGCAACGAAAATATTAGAATTAACAACAAAATTTTTCGCTGCTAAATTGCAATTTTCTTGTAGTGGCATGTTATAACGTCTCAAATAACATTTAATGTAACATATGGATAAAAGACTTAGAAAAATTAAGAAAGGTCGAATTCTAGATGTTATTGTAAATGTTAAGACATTTAAGATTTACAACATCTACAATCTCTCCCAATTTGACATTTCGACTACAACACACTTGATACACATATATTTCTATACATACTCATTATTATGTATTTAGGTGAGGTGAACATCATGTCTAAATACTAGTCAATATAAAACCTGTTGTAGTTTCTTGATCAAAATAAGAAAGACCCAAAAATAAAATTACAAAGTCCATGCCAAATTAAAGAGTCATGTGACTTTCTTAAAACTACAATAAGTATAAATAATATACTTATTTAAACAACATAAAACCTGTAAATAAAATTATAAGGTAAAATCATAGAATAAAATGGATGATATACATAGATTAATCCTATAATTAAAGAATTTGACTCAACAAAAAAAAAATCAGAGCAAAAATAATAAAGTGAAACAAATAAAAATAACACAATCAAACAATGCAATAGGACAGAATATAAGACATATCAATCTTAAAGCGAGAAACATAATCTCTAAAGATAACTACCATAGTTTGAAAAAACTATTAATCAGCTAATATAATATGAGTTTGTTAAGACTTAAACACAGTAAAAATATTAATAAAAAAAATATATGGGAAGTTAAGTGACTCAGTTTTCGTAGAAACCGAACAAATGACATATTTAGCTACAACAATAGTTGCGACATCCATCTTCCTGCACATTTGTCATTTAAATAGTTTAGCACCACCCCTCACCCCGTCTTTTAGAAACCTGTTTTAGATGTCACCATAAAGTGGATCCATGCCGGTGTGCAACAACAATCTGTAACCTCGCTGACTTTAGCAACAACATTTGGTACATCAACATTACGTACACCTTTATTGAGCTCTTCAATTACAACCCCTGAAGTACCAAGAGAAATTGTTGAAGGTGGTACTTCCCTTTTTATAGTGGAAAGCATCCTAGTCCACTAATCCTTCAGTAATTGGAGCTCATCAATGGATTTCTACAAGTGCTGAAGTTGTGAAAGTATAAACTCTCTGGAAACTGACAAATAACCAGAAATGTTAACACCAATGTTACCAACATTTGGTGGAACATTTCTCTGTTTTGGCAGAGTACTTGGTTGAGCAGATATGGAAGGCATATTCTGGGTTTCAGCTTCTGGAACTCTCCAAGGCAGATCAATTACCCTATCTCTTGTCAGTAGGGCTAGAGAGAATGACAATTGTGGGACTCTCCCCCTCAAAACCTCAGTCTTCTTAGCAACAAAACCACATTGCTTCAAATATGAGTAAATTAACACAGTATAAGGCAGATTACCTTTCCAAAAACTTTGCCAGTAAATCTTGTTATATGGTGGATGTTAGACTAAGCAATAACTATTAACTTGTTAACCCCAAGAAGTTGGCCTAGTGGTGTAGGCTTGGGACTTAGGAGTGTGCTCATCTCTAGGTCTCAGGTTCGAAACTCCTAAGGTGCAAACAATTTCTTTGGGGTTATGTCCATACAGAGCGCAAAACTATGGCTTTAAACGGGACCCCCGCAAGTGGGCGGTGGGATTGGTCCCCTCGGATTAGTCGGTCTATGACTAGATATTGTGGCATCAAAAAACTAACTATTAACTTGTTAGACTAATCAATAACTATTAACTAATATTTAGTTAGTTAATTAGTTAAGAATTTGTTAATAGAAGTTAGTTATTAACATTGTAAATCTACTTCTATAAATAATGATCAATTCTCTTCTCACTCTCTTAATTGAGAGAGTATTTTCATTATCACATGGTATCAGCCTTCTTTGAGTAAATCCTATCCTCCCTCATCTAGCCCCTCCTTCTTTTTGCTCGTCACCACCATCATTGCTCTTCATGGCCGATCCTACTTCGCCATAATCTGCCACATCTGTCTTTGATGCCACGCTCTCTCTTCATGCCATGACACATCTTGTCACGGTCAAATTGAAACCCACAAACTATCTCATGTGGTATGGTCAAATTTATCCTCTCCTAGCTACTAAAAAATTCCTCCCTTATGTTGATGGTTCGGAAAAGGCCCCTCCCCTTACGATCTCTACGAACAACGTCTCTTCTCCCAATCCTGACTACATTTCTCGACAATCTCTTAATCAAATTGTTTGAGTTTTCTTGACTTCTACTTTTACGGAGGAGGCTATGGGAGTTATCGTTGGATGTTCGTCCTCCGCTGAAATTTGGAAGAATCTAGCAACCGCCTTCAATCAACCATCGAAGGCACGGGAGTTACGTCTCAAAGATGAACTCCAATTAATCAAGAAAGGCTCAAGATCCGTTACGGAATATGGCTCCGCCTTCAAGAATTTATGTGACCAGCTCGCCTCTATGGGCTGCCTCATCGACGACACCGACAAATCTCATTGGTTTCTTAGGGGTCTTGGTTCTTACTTCCATAGTTTCTCAACACCAATCCCTCACTAGCTTTGATGATACTATCCATTCATGCTCGACACCTGCACCTTCACCTTCATATTCGTCCTCGCCTTCCTCCACTCCTTGCTCGTTGTGCATACCTTCCACTGACCCTAAACCATTACCAACTCCTCTCCCTACTCCTCCTATACCACTTGTTGCTCGCCCAACTGTTCATTCCCCTCTTGCTCCTTGTCCGCCTCGTGCTCCATCACCTCCACCTGTCCGACCAACTATCTGCCTTCTGCCACCACTCACCCCATGTGCACTCGTTCAAAGGATGGCATCTTTAAACCAAAACACCCTTCATCTACTTAATTTCTTGCTCATCACAGCTTGCTCGCCGCCATTCATGCATCTCCTGACCCAAAAGGTTTCAAGACCGCTGCAAAATCCCCTCATTGGCTAGCTGCCATGGATACTGAGCTCCAAACTCTCTATAAAAACAAAAATTGGGACCTCGTTCCTGCTCCACCTCATGCAAATATAGTTGGCTCAAAATGGGTTTTTCGAACAAAGTTCCTCGCCGATGGTTCTTTTGATGGTCACAAAGCTCGCTCAGTCGCTCAGGGTTTTACTTAGATTCTTGGTTTTCATTACGAACATACCTTTAGTCCGGTCGTCAAATCCGTTACTATTCGTGTTATTCTCTCTCTTGCGGTCATGAATAATTGGTCCTTGCATCAACTGGATGTAAACAATGCTTTTTTGCATGGCCTCCTCGATAAACCCATCTACATGCGCCAACCACCAGGCCTTTTTTACCCTCTTCGTCCAAATAATGTTTGTCGCTTAAACAAGGCTCTCTACGGTCTAAAATAAGCTCCTCGAGCTTGGTTTCAGTGGTTCTGTGATTTTTTGCTCGTCCTCGGATTCAAAGAGAGTCAATCTGACACTTCCTTATTCATCCTTGTCTTAGGTCGTACTCTTCTTTATCTTCTTGTTTATGTCAATGATATTATAATTACAGGCAACGATCACAACTCTGTTACTCGTCTTATCTCCAGGATCAGCAAGGAGTTCGCTATCAAAGATCTTGGTCGTCTTAACTACTTCCTCGGCCTAGAAGTAACTTACACCAATCAAGGCTTATTTCTAGGTCAATCCAAATATGTCAAAGACATTCTTGTTCGTGCTGAGATGATTGATTCCAAACCCGTCTCCACCCCTCTTTCCTTGATAGAACTCCTTAGAGCTGATGGCCAAGCTTTTTCTGACCCAACTCTCTTCCGCTCGCTGGTCGGCGCTTTACAATACCTTACGATTACTCGCCCAGATCTATCCTTTGCGGTCAACACTATTAGTCAGTTTCAAGCTCATCCGACCACTGACCACTTTCAGGCGGTCAAAAGGATTCTCTGTTATGTTAAAGGCACAAGCAATCTTGGTCTACAGTTCTCAAAAGGTACCTCTTCCCTTCTTGGCTATTCTGATGCGGACTGGGCTCGCTGTTTTGACACTCGCCGATCAACATATGGATACTCCATCTTTCTCGGCCCGAACTTGGTCTCCTGGGGTGCTAAGAAGAAATCAATAGTCTCTCTCTCTAGTTGTGAGTCTAAGTATCGTGCCATGGAGAACACATCTTCCGAAATTATTTGGTTATGCTCTCTGCTTCGCGAACTCTGTGCCCTTCCTTCTGGTGTTCCTACATTACTCTGCGACACAAAAGTGCAATTTTTCTCTCTCAGAACCCAGTTGCTCACAAGCGAACAAAACACATTGACATCGACTATCATTTTGTTCGTGAGCTCGTCACTTCTGGACGTCTCCGAACACAATTTGTTCCATCCAACTTACAAATTGCAGATATATTCACGAAAAGTTTACCACGTCCGTTATTCGAGTTCTTTCGACACAAGCTCCGCGTATGCTCGCTCTACTACTGCTAGCATAGCTTTGCTTGAGGGGGGATGTTAGACTAAGCAATAACTATTAACTAATAGTTGGTTAGTTAGTTAAGGAGTTGTTAATAGAAGTTAGTTATTAACATTGTAAATCTACTTCTATAAATAATGATCAATTCTCTTTTCACTCTCTTAATTGAGAGAGCGTTTTCATTATCACAGTGGAAGATAGTTAAACACAGATTGAATTGCTTCAGCACAGAAATTCTATACATAAGAATGGATTAATATTTTTTAACTTTGGTGGAGTTGGTGGTTAGAATCCAATTGTGCACAATTAACTTATAAATGATAGAGTGTAGAGAGGTAAGGTCTTTTACAAGAATCCCCTTAAACCATTTAACTACTCTACCCCTAATAATGGAAGAAATTACAACATTCATATCAAGCTCTTCTCCTTCTTCAACATTGTTAACATGCAAAAACTTATTTATCAACTCAAGACTCAGGAGTGAATGGAATATCCCTCTCCCTAAAGCTAACAGTTCCATACCATTTTGAACTTCTCCTACCAGTACTCTTTTTAAGACTATCATAGAATTCATAAACCCAGTTGGTCACAAAAGTGTCAGAGAATGTGACAACATTTATCAAAACTCCTATCCTCCAGAAATTTAACCATCCTTTTATCCAGGGCATGATTGGTATGATGGAATGAAATTGTGGTTGAATGGAATGAACTCATGAATGGAATTAAGGTTTGAATGGAATGACATAAGAATAATCATTCTTATGATTGGTATAACATAGGAATGGACGTAGCAATGAAATGTAGTATGGTATTAATTTATTTTAAATTATTATTATTAAATCTTGTTAAAAATATATTAATAATATTATTATTTAATATTTATATTATTATTAATTATTGTTAAAAATATATTATTTTTATTATTAATATTTTAATAATTATTACTAGTTACTAGTGATAGAGTTATTATTAATAATATATATTTGTCAGTTTTGTCTTATTGATTTTATTATTTATAATAAATTTATTTTATTTTTAAATAAGAATTTTTTTTACTATTAAATAAATTAAAATTAATATAATTACTTATATTATAAATAATTATTATACTATTATTTTATATTATTAAAAATAATATATTGTATATATTATTTATATTTTTGGAAATTATTAAATTATTTTTTATATTAATATATTTATAATTTAATATTATTAAAAAATTATATTATGTTAAAATTTAATGTATTATTATTTATATTTTTTAAATTTATTATATTTTTATTTTTGAGATTATATATTATATTAATATTTTTTAAATATAATATAATTTTTTATTTTTAATTATTAAATAATAGTAATAATAATAATATTATTATTAGTTTTATTTATTTATTAAAAGTTTGATTCCTTGCCTAAACCCACGGGGTAGGAAGGAATGAAAATTTCATTCTTTTGGGAATCACCATTCCATTAAGAAATGATGATTTCATTCCATAAACCCTACCAATCACAAAATTAGGAATGGACTCGTGAATGATAATTCTATTCATGGATCATTCCACCATACCAATCATACCCTCAAAGTTAGGCACATTTATTCTTTTCTCAATTAATAGCTTTCTCTTAGATAAAATAGACAATATATCATCTAAGCTATCAACAAAGTCAGAATTACCTTCTCCATCAGTTTTAGACTCATCATCAGGATCAATATCTTTATTAGAGCTTTTCTTAGGATCGTCCTTATCAAAATTGTCACCACTCCCTCCATCATCTGGTGCAGGTGTGGCAGGACTTGCATTAGCAAATTGTTCAACATTCTTTTTCAGGGACTCTTGGATATCCCTTAGGCTCATTTCAAACCCCTTATTAGACTCATTTCAAACTCCTCATTAGTCTCTGGCTCATTAGGTATACGAACAACATCCACCTTAACTTTTTTTTTTCCACTTGGGATCATTTTTTTTTCTTTGTTCTCTTCTCAACAACATGTTCCTCCTCAAACTCAGAGAACACTTGAATGAGCTCATCAACAACATTTCCTCATTTCTTCTTCTTTCTCAAAGAATCAGAGTAATCAACATTTTTCTTTTTGAACAAAATTTATTTTTCTCTTTCCTATCTCCACATTTCTCTTAAAAGCAAAATGAGCAAATTCATTAGAAGAAAAGAAATAAGAGCCAGTATTACCAAATTTAGAGGCATTTGCTTCGGCCATTTCAGAATCTTCTAGGTCAGATGTGATTTCATCTTTATGAACAAATGACTCAGTCTCCTTGCTTATCTCCTTCAGAGAAGCATCAATCAAGGTTGTTGGTCCCCATTTATACCAATATATAAGTGGAAAGTCTAGAGGAGAGGGGTGAATAGGCTTTCCTATAATTTTCGAAAAATCACTTTCTATTCAATCAAATATAAAGTCTGACTAACGATGTATATAATAAACAACATGGTGAGATAGTTTCCAGTTAACAACTAAGAGTTGAATAGTTTGGCTACTATCTGATACCACTATTAGTGCAGAATTAGGTGGTGAGGGACCCATAAATTAATTATACACATACACATTTAATTAGTATTTTAAGATAGAATAATGATGAGGACAAGGTTATAAACGTGCTTGATGTCAGTTAATTAGGTATCATCTTTCTCTAAGATATTCACCCCTACTCGAGGCTTGCGACAAGGTGATCCCTTGTCACCATATCTATTTGTTTTATGTGCAAAAGCTTTCTCTTCGATGCTATCATCGGTTATTGAATCAAAGCAAGTATCTGGCATTAGAATTGCTCGAAATGCGCCTATTTTATCCCATCTCTTCTTTGCGGATGATAGTATTTTGTTTTTTAAGGCTTCCAAAGAAGAAACACAAGCTGTGGCAAATTGTATTTATGTGTATGAAAAAGCCTCTGGACAGCTGGTTAATAGAGAAAAATCATCCATTACGTTTAGCCCTTCAACCTGTCAAATTAATGTTGATCAATCTAAACGTATTCTGGGAATCAGGTCCTCTCAATGTCATGATCTCTATCTAGGGCTCCCTACATTTGTTCCAAAAGCAAAGAGGTATAAATTTGGATACCTCACAGACAGAGTGCGTGAGAAGGTGTTATCTTGGAAACATAAATCCTTTTTAGAAGGGGGCAAAGAGGTTTTGATTAAAGCGGTTCTACAAGCTACGGTGTCCTATGCCATGTCATGTTTTCGGGTTTCGGTGGCGGTGTGCACAGATATTGAAAAATTAATTTGAGGTTTTTGGTGGGGAGATGATGACTTAGGGAGAAAGAAGCACTGGAGGAAATGGTTTGATCTTTGTTTGCCAAAGCATGTGGGAGGTCTTGGATTCTGTAGTCTGTTGTTATTTAACAAAGCTCTATTGGCAAAACAGCTTTGGAGAATTGTCACTAAGCTAGATACCCTGTTGGGAAGGATATTTAATGCCAAATACATAAAAAGCTCGAGTCTTTCTGATATTGATATTGGTTCAAATCCTTAATTTATTTGGAGATCGCTTTGTTGGAGTAAGGATTTGCTGGATAATGGAGCTAGATGGAGAGTTGGTTGTGGAAGTGGGATACGTTTATTTAAGGACAGATGGGTTAGTGGTCTGGAGGGAGGTAGGATCAACTCTAGATTGGCAAGTGCTTCGGTTGTCAATAGGTTCTTGCTCGCAAATGGTTCGTGGAATGAGCAACTTATTCGGCAAGCTTTTTATCCATATGAAGCGGATCAGATTCTACATACTCCCACTTTTGGAACTGACTACTTGGACCATCTATTTTGGCCACACACTTCTACAGGTATTTATTCTGTAGCCTCAGGGTATTTCTTGGCTTTAAATAATGAAATAAAGGAGAGAGGGCGAAAATTGGCGGGGTCTTCTAATACTCAGCTGAATGAGAAGATTTATAATACAATTTGGAAGCTCCAGGTGCCACCGAAAGTTTGGATTTTCTGCTGGAAAATTGCCCAGAATATGATACCATCTGAAGGTAATTTAGCTTCCCATCATGTGCTGATTAGCTCGACTTGCCGATGCTGTGGGGCTTTCATGGCAGATTCTATACATTGCATCTTTAATTGTGTAATATCCAAAAGAACATGGAAATATGTAAGGCTTTGGAATGATATTTGCAACGCAACAAAAGGTGATGGCCTGGAATTCATAGGCTGGTGTGTGCAAAACTTGAAGATAGATGACATGGCTTTGGTGGTTATGGTTGCATGGGCCATATGGAAGGAGAGATGTAACTACACTCATCAGGAAAACCATTGTAATGGTAGAGTGGATAGGAAAATGCAGTTCAATGTTAAATGGGCGATGTCATATTGGTATGATTTTCAAAGCCTAAGGAACATTGGCAACACAAACGCAGACTATATCACAAAGTAAAAGGAGCTTTTCTTTACTCAGGGGGAAGGCAATATCCTTTACACGGATGCAGCTTTTAATATGGATACAAATTTATTTGCGGCGGGATTTGTGGTCATTGGGTCCAGCTCTAGAATTCTACTTGCAGGAGCGCGGAAAATGGAGCATCCGGGTTCGGTCTGTGGTGCGGAGTTAAGGGCGATGGCAGTTGGATTACAAAGATGCAAGTACCATAATATTAAAATTAATGTTATTCGTACTGACTACATGGATGCTATTACCGCTATTGAGTGAGGAGATCATTTGGGAGTTCTGGAATACAATACTGCCAAGGAGGTAAAGGCTTTATTGCTTCAGTTTTTTATATGGGATTGCCAACGGGTTCCGCGGGAGTATAACCGGATTGCGCATGAGTTGGAAAAATGTCTTTTAACACTTCATGTCCTCAAGATTGGAATGAAGATGATTGCCCTCAATATTACAAGGAGATACTTGCTCTCTACTCTCATTTTTTAGAGTCTATCTTTCGTTCCTTGTTATGTTGTCAAAAAAAAAACACAGAAAATGAAATGACATGAATAGTAGAGTATATAAGTAAATGACAGTAAAGTAAAGAACACATGAATTATAATGGTTCGACTTCCAAACCTACATCCACTCTCACATCCGAGCTGTGACATTAATTCGTTTACCGAAAAGAACTACTCCCTCCGTCACGTAAGTGTTTGCACCATAAATTGGGCACATTTATTAAGAAAAAAGTGTAATGAGTGGAGTGTTGAGAGATAATTTTGTAAACTTATATGAATAAAATAAAGAGAGTGGTTAGAATAAGTGTAAAAAGTAATGACATTTTGTGTAAATATGTGGATTTTGTGAGAGTGAGATTTATGAAAAAAAATTAATTTTAGGAAGTACAAACAATTGTGGAATAAACGAATAAAAAAAGAGTGCAAACAATTATGCGGTGTTTGTTTTGGGATTGGCCAATCCGGATTTGGATTGGCCAAATCTCAATCTAATCTCTCTCAATCCAAATACAAATTAAAATACCAATCCACCCCTATAATACACCTATTTTTATACAATCAAATCACTCATTTTCTTTTCTACTTTCTTCTCTCTCTTACTTTTCTTTCACACACTCATTCTCTCTCTTACTTTTCTTTTACTATTAACAATAATAAAATCTACCCCTACTTCTCAATCATTAACCAAACACAACGTACAATCCACCGCAATCCAAATCCAATTCAAATCAATCCGAAACCAAACACCACCTTATGGAACAGGGAAAAATAAGACGTTGAGCTCGATTGATGCGGAAGAAGCTCGTGGGCTTAAGAATGCATATAATAAAGCTAGGCGAGCCCGATTGAGAGATGCAGGCAAACAAGTGGGCCAAGCGACAACGGCCCAATTGATTAAAGAAGATTCAACCCAAGCGGATAAGTTGTGGGCCAAAGAATATATTTCGGCCCAAGAGTAGATTAGTTGGCTTTGTAATATCTTTTTCTATTTCATGGGCCTATATAAGGCCGTGTACTGTTCCAAGAATAAGAGGCAAAAAATGTAATTTTTTAACGCAAATATTCTTTTGCAAACGACGTTTCTTGCTGACCTGAGTCAGGGACTCGCCGGAAGTTCGCCGGAATCTTGTTACGGTTGCGGTTCTCATCAACTGGTGCTTTCATTGAGAGGTATCGAGAACCGCTATTGGAATGGCAGGAACCCACATAGAAAGAATTGAATTACTAGAAGGCAGATCCGATCAATTGGAAACCAACGTTAATGGCATAGGATATCGCGTTGAGAAAATTGACTACACCATGGAAAAACTAGAAAGGATGATGTCGAAAACGATGCGCAAGAAACCACCATCGATCGATTCGAGTTCATCGTCGGGAAGCCTGGATGTATCGGAATCCAGTTCGGGGGAAGAAGTTAACCCTACACGCGCGACGAACAGAGCAGAAAAGGGACGACGTGAAAATAAGGGAAACGACGATCGCCGAAAGGGGAAACCTAAATTGTTTTGCCCCACCTTTAATGGGGACGACCCAGTTACATGGCTGAGCAGAATTAGTCAATATTTCGATCTTAACGACATCGAACGCGACGATAAGGTAAAGTACGCCGCATACTATCTTGAGGGTGAAGCAAACATGTGGTGGCAATGGCTTAGTCGGGTTTACAAGAAAAAGGGCAAGAAAATTAGGTGGAAAAATTTCAAAAAGGAAATCTTGGTGCGTTTTGGACCAACAGAATATACAGACTATGATGAGTCTCTCGCTCATATCAAGCAAACGGGTACATTACGAGAATACCAGAAAGAATTTGAGAAATTGGCAAGCCGAGTGCAAGATTGGCCCGAAAGGGCACTAGTGGGTGCTTTCGTTGGGGGATTAAAACAAGAATTGGCATCTGAAGTCCGTGTATATAAGCCAAGAACTTATACAGACGCCATTGAAATAGCTCGTCTTCAAGATGAACACTTATCAGCAGGGAAACGAACAAGTAAACTGGAACAACGAAGGACTACTACAGGACCAAGCGAGTACAAGAGTGGAGGAAGCAATATTAGCGGGAACTCACCAGGGGTGAACAATCGAACCATACCGCAGGGGGTAAAACGACTGAGATGGGAAGAGATGCAAACGAAACGAGAAAAGGGATTATGTTTTAACTGTGATGAAAAGTTCATGCCAGGACATAGATGTAAAACTAAACAAGCTTTTTTTATTGATCCGGGAGCATCAGATTCAGAAAGCAATGAGGAGGAACCAGGAGAAGAAAACAAGGACGCTGAAATCTCCGTGCACGCTATATCGGGAGTCCAAGGACCCAGGACTTTGAGATTTTTAATGTGGGTAAAGAACAGACGAGCGGTGGTCCTTATTGACAACGACTCTTCTCACAATTTTATAAATCAAACACTGGCGAAAAAACTCAATCTACCGGCCACGAAAATTGAGAAATTCAAAGTCAAAGTCACTAACGGAGAGGCTTTAGAATGCGAGGAACAGTACCATAGGGTCCCAATTCGCGTACAGGGCATAACATTAGAGGCCGACCTATATGCACTACCTTTAGTAGGGCCAGATATCGTACTCGGGATTCAGTGGCTCGAGACATTGGGACGAGTGATCACTGATTACAGCACACGGGTGATGGAATTCACAATGGGAGGGAAAACCATCACACTCAAATCTGGGGTGGAAAAACAACCACAAGAAGTAGGACGCAAAAGCATAGAAAGGATGCGACGGAGAGGGTCTCAATGCTACGTCATACACATAGCAAGAACACAACCTGAAATGAGAAAGGAAAATCAAGAAACCGAACAGGAGATGACACAAATGTTGCAAAAATTTGCAAATCTCTTCCAAGAACCACAACATTTACCACCCAAAAGGGCCTTTGATCATCACATCACTTTAAAAAATGAGGCACAACCTGTTAACGTACACCCTTATCGATATGCCCACTTTCAAAAGGAAGAGATCGAACAACAAGTTCAGGAAATGTTGGAGAAAGGATTAATCCGACCAAGCTCCAGCCCTTTTTCTTCACCTGTATTGTTAGTAAAGAAGAAAGAAGGAACGTGGAGATTTTGTACAGACTATAGAGCACTAAACGCGGCAACGATAAAAGATCGCTTCCCGATTCCAACAATCGACGACATGCTCGATGAATTAGGAGGATCCAAATACTTTACAAAGCTCGACCTTCGGGCAGGATATCACCAAATTCGGGTGGCCGACGAAGATATCTACAAAACCGCATTCCGAACTCACCATGGGCACTACGAGTACTTGGTTATGCCCTTCGGTTTGTGCAATGCCCCATCCACCTTCCAAGGGGCTATGAATAAAATATTCGACAAACACTTACGAAAATTTGTCTTAGTCTTTTTCGATGATATCTTAGTTTATTCTAAAACTTGGGATGAACACATGTGTCACTTACGAATCATTTTAACTATTTTGCAGGAACATGAATTCTACATAAAAAGATCCAAGTGTACTTTTGGCAAGACGGCAGTGGACTACTTAGGCCATGTCATTACCGCAGACGGGGTTAAAGTAGACCCGGCAAAGATAGTAGTCATGCAAGATTGGCCAAAACCTACAAACGTCACAACATTACGTGGATTTCTTGGGCTCACCGGATACTACCGCAAGTTCGTCAAGGACTACGGAACAATGGCCAGGCCGTTGACAGAAATGACTAAGAAAGGAGGGTTTAGGTGGACAGAACAAGGGGAAAAAGCCTTTGAACAATTGAAACAAGCCATGACGACGACACCGGTGCTAGCAATGCCTGATTTTGATCAGGAGTTCGAAGTCCACACAGACGCTAGTGACATAGGGATGGGAGCAGTACTCGTTCAAGCTGGACGACCACTGGCGTACTTAAGCAAGGCCTTAGGATCAAAAAAGCACGAATGGTCTACGTATGTAAAGGAGATGATGGCTGTAGTTGAAGCTGTCAGATTATGGCGTCCTTATTTGTTAGGCCGACGATTCTGCATCATCACGGATCAACAGCCGCTCAAGCATATGTTAGAACAACGCATCGTCACTCCGGAACAACAGAAATTTGTAGCCAAACTCATGGGTTTTGATTTTGAAATCAAGTACCGACCGGGCAAACAAAACCCCGTAGCCGACGCCCTATCGCGGAAAATGGGGACGACAGAACTCAATGCACTCACAGGACCAATTTGGGAAATTTGGGGAATGATCAGAGCAGCGGCTGAGACCGACGACGAGATTAGGGAGCAGCGAGAGAAACTGGACCAATCTGAGACGGACTCAGACGACTACGAGTGGAGGGATCAACTACTATTTTACAAAGGAAAAGTTTGGGTACCAAAAACAGGGGATCTACGAGTTCAAATAATGAAGCACTTTCACAACTCAAACATCGGGGGTCATTCCGGGATCTATCGAACATGGGCACGAATCGCATCTACCTTCTATTGGCCCAGTATGAGACAAGAAATAAAACAGTATGTTTCGAGTTGTGATGTTTGCCAAAGGGTTAAGAGTGACTCGAGAAAACCTAGCGGGCTACTTCAACCTCTGCCTATTCCAGCAAGAGTTTGGGAAGATGTAACAATGGATTTCATCGAAGGCCTACCTCGTTCAGACGGGTATAATGGTATTCTTGTAGTAGTAGACAGATTGACGAAGTACGGACATTTCATCCCGTTGGTTCACCCTTACACAGCAAAGTCGGTCGCAAGACTATTTGTGGAACACGTTGTCAAATTGCATGGTATTCCGCGGTCTATAGTAACAGATAGAGATCGAATTTTTGTCAGCAATTTCTGGAAAGAATTCTTCAAAATGCAAGGAACGCAGTTGGCGATGAGCTCTGCCTATCATCCACAGACGGACGGCCAAACAGAAGTCACCAATCGAACAGTGGAGCAATATTTAAGGTGCTTCGTGCACACCAATCCGAAGAAATGGGAGAGTTTCCTACCATGGGCTGAATTCTGGTACAACTCAACCTTTCATGCATCTACCAAATATTCCCCATTTGAATTAGTTTACGGTCGACCACCCCCACATTTAGTCAGCTATACGACGGGGGAATCCCTTAATGATGAAGTCGACAGAGAATTGCAAGAAAGAGACTTCCTCATTCGAGAACTCAAGGAGAATCTGAATAATTCAATTAATCGCATGAAAGAGGCCCATGATAAGAGCAGGCGTGAAGAGGTATTTGAAGTAGGTGATTGGGCGTATCTCAAATTACGTCCTTATCGTCAGCAGACATTGTCGCAGAAGGCGCTTTACAAATTAGGCTGTAGATTTTATGGACCTTTTCAGATTGTTGCTCGAATTGGCAGTGTCGCGTACAAATTGCATCTCCCGGACGATGCGCAAATACATCCGGTTGTGCATGTTTCACAGTTGAAGCGACGTTTAGGTACCAATGAAGTTACGACTAATCGGTTACCAGCAGTAAATACGATGGGAATTTATTGATACGACCGGCAAGGGCGCTCGAGTATAGACGAGTAAAGCGAAGTGGTAGATTTCGATGGGAGGTGTTAATTGAGTGGGAAGATTTACCAATTGAAGAGGCAACATGGGAGCACTTGGAAGAAATTCGAGGTCGGTTTCCAAATCTAGTCCTTGAGGACAAGGACGTTCGCAAAGAGGATAGGATTGATGCGGAAGAAGCTCGTGGGCTTAAGAATGCATATAATAAAGCTAGGCGAGCCCGATTGAGAGATGCAGGCAAACAAGTGGGCCAAGGGACAACGACCCAATTGATTAAAGAAGATTCAACCCAAACGGATAAGTTGTGGGCCAAAGAATATATTTCGGCCCAAGAGTAGATTAGTTGGCTTTGTAATATCTTTTTCTATTTCATGGGCCTATATAAGGCCGTGTACTGTTCCAAGATTAAGAGGCAAAAAAAGTACTCCCTCCGTCTCTCTATAAGTTTCCCACTTTCCTTTTATGGATGTCTCACAATAAGTTTCCCATTTCATATTTTTCCATTTTTGGTATATGATTTTCTCTTTCCCAATCACATCACTTACACTTTATCTATTATTTTATCATACTTCATCTCACACTCATCTATTATTTTCTCTCTCACCATCACATCACTTGTACTACATCTATTATTTAATTATATTTCTTAATCAAAACAACCAAAAGAAAGGGGAAACTTATACCGGGAGGGAGGGAGTAATTTTTTAACGCAAATATTCTTTTGCAAACGACGTTTCTTGCTGACCTGAGTCAGGGACTCGCCTGAAGTTCGCCGGAATCTTGTTACGGTTGCGGTTCTCATCATCGATACTCACCCCTTCATCATCTTTTTTCCTCGATAATACCTAGCCCAAACCCAAATCCATTGGGCTAAGCCTACACTCGTGAAACAAGATAATTAGAACCCATTTGGCGGGAATTAATTTCTCTCCCACTGCAATGTCGACATTTCATGAGATCCTTTCTCTCTTTGCGGAACTCGCATCCAATCTCCGGCCTCAAGATCCAACTGCTCCGAATGAAGTTCACCTCTCTGTTTCAAATCTGAACCGTTCGCTCAACCTGAATGAACCTCCTAGGGTTCGCATTCTGGACACCGCCCTATCACTCATGTGCTTCACTGCTCCACGGGTTTGTTTTAATTGAACTTCAATGCTCTAATTCTTCTTTCTCATTTATATTGGTTTGCTTCACTGCTCCACAGGCTTGATTTGATATAAAGCTGAAACTGTTCCTTCTCATATTTGTTTTGTAGTAATTGTTTTTCGTTTTGGATATTTTGTAGGTCTATGATTCGGTGATTGAATTTACATTGAAAACAATTGTGACTGTATTATCTTCATCAATCGAGTGTAAGGTTCTCAGAATCAACCAGGAGCAGGTTTTGAGAGTGGGTGGATTGATTTCCAAAAGTGATTGTGCGAGTGTTTTGGAAATGTGCGCTGGTATTTTGGGGAAATTTGATGGAAATAAAGGTTCAATTTAAGCACTTCTACTTTTTGCTGCGGGATACCTGCTATTTTATATTAGTAGTATAAGTTTAATATGGTATTATCGGTATCTGCCTGTGTGTTTTTGGTTGGGAACAGTAGGGAAATATTTAATAACTAGGAAGGTATCATGTGAAAGTTTTTTACTACAGTTGGATTGAACAAGAAACTGTGGGAATGAAAAGGAATGGAGAGATGGATGCTGACATCCGTGTTTTATGCAATAACTTTCATTATTGAATGATACATGCATTGGTGAGAGAAGGCCCAAGCCAGTTTTTTCTGACTTAGGGAATGCATTAGCTTCTCCCAGCCCTTCTGGCAGTGACTTTTGAGTTTGAGTAGAGTGTGTTGAGTCCCATTCTAAAGAGATAAAAGTATTGGATACACTCTAACTATGCTAAACTTTATGTTTATGGATGGGCATTACATTTACGTAACATTAGCATTCAAGTTCTGGTATTGAGTAAAATGTATATTGTGCTGCAGGTGATCTGTGTTATTTACTTATTTACAACGTTTTCAGAGTAGCTGCCCTTGCATCCTGCTTTCCTCAAGCAATACCGTCAGAATCCTATGGAACGAAGTTTGATGATTCCAGCTCTTCTCTTACAAAATTAGCTGGCCATTTACCGAAGGAACTCACATTTAAGAATGGTGAAATACCTCCGAGGTGTGATCAATATTTTTAATATCAATTATTTCAATACTTGGACAGTTGGACATTTCTTAACCTTCTAAAGGAAAAAAAAAGGATAGACTATGTGCCTGACTATAACTATTGCTGCCTGCTTAGTGCTTAGTGCTTAGTGATTTAGTAATATTTTCTGTTTGTGCTCCCAGCTGATCTTTTCTTTCATTTTCTGTCTGAGCCACACCTTCTGATTGATCTATGTGATCCAGTATTGTGCTACTGGTAGGATTTCCCCATTCTCTGCTTGTTTACCTTTCAGGCTTTAGGATCTAGTACTATGATTTAGTGTACAGCTTGAGATTGGATTAATTTGTATACCCCTATAATGTTCCAGATGAAGCCCTGATATGCATTCTCTCTTGTTGCTTGCATATGTTGTTCCGTGTTTGACTAACTATAACATCATTCTATTAAGGGAATGGATTTCTTCTTGTTTCTTACAATGAGCAATAACAATAAACCGAAACTTTTCAAGGACTCACAAAGTATTCTGTTACACATATAGGAATGTAAATCAGCAGTTTAATGCTGTGTTTATCGCTTAAAAAAATGTATAGATATTGGTACTCATCTCAGATGCTTGCTCAAGCATCTCAATGTGGCATGGAATAGGTGATAATTTGAGACATCTTGCTACTAGTGCAACCATCTTTGACATCAAATTTATATGTACTTTAAGACTAATAGTATAAGAATACCCCGATTTAGTTCATTGACTTCATTCTAATAATCTTTCATGCTAGAAAGACTTTTTTCTGAATTGAGTTAACTCTTGATACAATTGCTTTGCAGATCGCTGTTATGGCATTTAGATCCAATGATTTTGAAGCAAGATATATCAGAATTTTTGAGAGAAAACATAAAACGTCCATTTCTTTCTGTAAGAATGGAACTATATGATAGGATAGAGTGGAGATCCAAAATAATTTGCCTTGTAATTTCACCAACGATGTTCATTGAAACGAGAGCTTTCTTGCACCATTGGTTCTTGATGACGTAAGCCTTTGGTTTATTATATACAATATTTTCTCAATCTTTAAGCAAATGTTGGTGTTTTCCACTTCTTCAATTTAAACTTTGCTGCTGAATCCTGCAAAATGTGAAATTATGGGATGCAATGCAATCCTACTATTAAATGCAACTGATAAGTTAGAGCAAGCTGTAGTAAATCTGATTACTGTTTCACTCAATTGGTAGGCTTGAATTTACATAACAGGGGCTTGTCTTCTGTAATGGAACTCCAGACTGAGATCGTTGGGCAAGTGCTCGATATAATCTCCAGACCTATGTGGTGGGGCATATCCATGGAAGTCGGATCGAAGCTCCAATTTTCTCATGCGTATTTTCCCTATGAGCATCATTTATTGAGAATTTTGGCTGGACCTATATCCTTGGAAAATTTTCAGCAGTTGCTTCATAAAATATGTGATCAAGTTTCTCATGTTGGGGATCATTTACAGACGACATCTTCCAGGAAAACTGCAACAAAGATCAATGTAGTTGATCATAAATCTATTTGGTATGTTCTCTAATCTTATCCCATAACAAGAATATCCTTTGTGCTGATGTTTGTTTATTTTGAAACTATAAATTCTTCCGTGCCATGCACAATTAGTATATTGACAATCATTTTGTGTAATATGAGACATATCTAAAGGATACAAAATTAAATTCAATAAAAAATACTTCAAATCATAATAAATTCATATTGTTAATTTGAAAATTTATTTCTGTACATGCAATATGGATGTCAACAAAAAAAATAAAAAGCTTTAATTTGATATTTGTAGGTTGAAAATAGACTTGAAACGAAGTTCTTTTTTTAATTTAAAATTTGAGTGGAAACGTTTCTATTTTTGTAATATGATTTTGGCGGGAAAATGTTGACTTTTTATTTTTTTCAGACTTGTATTTTTACATATAGATAGATGACGCTTTTTAAATTTATTGTATTACAGGGCCATGGTGATGAACTTCCCTGGTTGGTTGTCTTTTGCATCTATGATGCTCTTTTCCAATAACGGATTTCCAGATAACTTCTATCGTAGATCCGTCCCTGGGTCAGATAAGCATTTTGTAATCAATGGTCAGGAAGTAACTTGTCCTGCAGGGGCAGCACAATTTATTGCATGGATTCTGAATCCCGTGAGCGATTCTAATCAACTCCTTCTTGTGGATTATCTAGTTAACGTTTCAGACTTGTGGACTCAGAGGTACTCCAACCCAAATAAATATAAGAGGCATAAGGAGACTAGGAGGCTTAAATTACATGATAAGGACGGAATAAATTCAAACGAGCTGGATAGTTCGATTACCTCCCTTTGGCTCAAGGAATTTAAAGACCTATACGTTAAGCATTTTGGAACAAAAGTTGGGTATTTGTTGAGGAGGATTCCATTAGGCATCATGCTTTTATGTCCTAATCATTTAAACGGAGAAGCATGTTCGTTGCTTCTGCATTACGCTGCTACTGGAATTATCCCTGAGGTTTCAGGTCAACAATTCCAAAAAAGACAGAAACATGAGTCTTGTTGGGAGTCGGAAAGGTGGGGTGAGCAGTGTACAAAAGCAGAGGCTATTGCTGGATGTAAAAGTGTATTTGATATAACCGATATAGCTGAGAGTATTTGCTCTTCTTTGTTTGAAACTGACGAGGAGGGAGCGAAATTTGTATGCCAAGTGAAGTTGAAGGCTTGCAGTTACCTGTTGAAGTGTATGAAGAGGTTACTTCAAATCAAATTTGATGAAGAAGATGGTTTCCAGATGCAAAGGGATCTTCACAGTAGAGTATTAAGGTGGAGAAATCAAGTGAAAGATGTTAACAAAGATTTTGATTGTGTTTGTGATGCTTTAAATGTATAAATAGCTTCCTCTTAGAAGATACTCTTTTGTTTTTGTTTTTCAGAGACGCGTAGTGGGTAAACTCTCTTGTTTCAATAGATAGCAAATCACGCAAGAGAGGTAAACCACACTATCAAATCATGTGTGACGGGTTCGTTAAAGAAAGCATTGACAGAGAGATTTGAGTATTGTAGATGAAGTACTGTTATGCACAACTTGGTATGGTCATATTCATGTAAGAAGAAAAACTGAAAATTGCATTACATAAATGGACAAAGAAGATCTGATTATGTAACGAAGCGCGTATTATACGTGTGTATACAGGCTTTGAATGTTACTGTGTATACATTGTATCTAGATACAAGTTTTCAACTGCATCAGCTATCTAGCTCAGTGGAGAATGATATGGCTTTACAATTATCACCCCAAAGCAATCACTGGACTAGTACAACTTGGGATACAGATCATTCTGATGAATTTTCCTGGGTATTTTATTAAGTGGCTTATCAACAAATAGAGCAAACCAAACTCAGTTGGCACTTTTTTATGCTGTTCTAGTGACTAAAGAGATTTTAGTCGGGTCGCCACCGAATTCTTCAAATACGACCAACACATTGGCGGTTGGTTTGAGCCATGAACGCGGAATGTGGTACCATCTCTGAGAGGGCTGATTACAATTTGTTTGACATTTCTTCTCAGTGAAAGTGCCAGCATAATTACAGTCACCACAGGTACCCTTTGCAATATATGCAGGCCAGTGTCTCCCTATGCTTTCCCCATTTACCCATACTTCACCTTTGCTCATGCTCACCATATCTATACCGACTGGATCATTCCCTTCTGGTGCGTTAAATGTTGTCTGCAAGAGACACAGATGGTGTTGAAGTATTTATCTCAAAGTTACTACCATCATCACTAGGTCTTGTATACACCATGTGCACCGTGCGCTCACTTGCACTTTTTACATGATATTAGTTATTTTCACTGAGAGAAATTAATTATGTGATATATTGCGCAAACAATATTAGCACAAATTAGGAACGATGCAGAAAATCGCGCAAAGACAAACACAACAATAACTCGATCTTGAGTCTGTGTTACTATAAGAGAAAATATGTGTTAGTGTAACAAAAAATAACACATGTTTGCCCTTATAGTTACACATGTAATATATTGATAAACTGTAACGATATTGATTAACTTTGTTACTATATGAGTGCAAGTATGTTACTTTAAATCACAAGAAGAATTTATCATGGAGAAGAAAAAGAAAAAAAAAAGTATGTGGCATATGTTTTTAAGGCACATTCCATAAAATTGAATACGTACAATATTGTATATTAGTTTTTGTTGTTCACTAAACAATATTAGTTGTTTTCATTGATTACTATTGATCGGTAAGTATTAGTAGTCGTTCCAAAAAAATGGACAGTAGCAGTTACCTTATACCATGTGAGAGGTTGGTTTTGAGCAAGAAGAGATCCCTCTACCCATTCAACAGAAGAAGTTCCAGCCACACTGTCAAGCTTGTAAGACTCGCCTTTCAGACCAGCCTATCCATAAACCAAACAAATTAGTAAATCAAAGACGATTGACTCTGCTCCTATATTTACTTATTTCAAACCTTGTACGACCATCTCTGCTTCGTTAAGTCTCTCGTCCCCTCGTTCAGACCCTTCAGAGTGATCGGACCTAAAACTCCCGTATTCCATCTCTCGTAGTGCACGCCAACATTCTGACATATGCATTCATGAATGGTAAGAGCTTCTTTTACAAGCATTTATACATGTAATGTAAGCCAAAAATTCACTTACCGGAAGTCCCACAGAAACACTAAGTAAAGATATTTTGTTAACTCCAGCCCCCAACTTCACATTTCCAGTATATGTTATCTTGGGATTATCCAGGCTTCCAAACACACTTCCTGATAACTTTCCATTGACAAAAACATGCAGTGCATGACCAGCTGACATAACTGTGAGAGACGGCGAATCTCCCGTCTTTAAAAATCCTTCGTTTGCAGCTACATTAACACTGCAACGAAGGAACGGAGTAGCATAATTTGTACATAAATCCAACAGACTTAATCAGAGGAAACAGGAAAAATGGATCAAATCAGATAGGCTCTTACTCTGTGAGATACCATAGATAATCAGAGGAATCTCTTGTAACATTTACTTGCTCCCACAAACCTGCCATGGCAAGAGTGTCGCTGTCATCAGCTGACGGGGTCTCTTCGTTGTATGATTCCCAACGAAGACCACCCCCAACACCTACCATCTTCGCTTGTGAGCTCTTGGACGTAATCTGCATCCACATAATAATGTCTTAATACAAAACAGTATCAGTCATTTCATTCAAAAACTATTTCCTTACTCTTGCTGTGTTGTAAACTTGAGTCTTGCAATCAGGAAGAATGCTGATGGACCAAGGGGGCAAATCATATTGGACATTTTGGAAGGTTAACTTTGTAGAATAGGTGGGGTCGTAGTTGGAAAGGAAAGCAGCGCAAGCCCCAGATTTCGATCTGAACACATGAACCTGAGAAGGAATAGAATATATAGGATTAAAACCAATAGTGTAGTGTTTCATCATAAACATTAAATCAAATTTACCTCTTGGTTTTTCCCAGGCCATGTCACTGTTGGATACGAAGAAGTTAGAGCCGGTTCGCTTTGCTTAATTGCTTTGTGTAAATCTCTCAAGTGCCCCCATTTCGGCTCATTCACAAGGCCTACCATTCATAATGTAAGTAAATATGATACTACAATTTACAGATAAGTGTGATTAGACGGTACCATATTCATCGATTGGTGCATCATAATCGTAGCTCGTGGCAACAAAAAGACCAGCTGCATTTCGACCAAAATTTGTTCCTCCGTGATACTGATGCAATAACATTATCAACAACAACAGTATATTATATATATATATATAGAGAGAGAGAGAGAGAGAGAGAGAGAGAATAAAGAAGAAGAAGAAACTCCTCAGTCCTCACCATGTAATAATTGAAATATGAACCATTATTCTGTACAAATCTAGCCACTGCAAAAGCCAAGTCTTCAGCAGGCCTATGAGCAGGCGGCCCTCCAAATTGTGTATACCTGATGATGCATGCCAACAGTATTTTTATAAAACAAAACGTATAGCCTTATTCATTAATGTACTGAAGTTCTTACCAGCCAGTCCAAACTTCAGTCCACATTTTCGGTTTATACGGCTTGTTCGGACGAAAGCCTTCACAGTAGAATCCATTACAAGTATCAATCTGTTAAAAATGAAACATGATAAGCAAAGCAAGCTCTGTCCAATTTTTTAATCCTGTATTTTGTTAATTCTTTCCATTTTTGTGTCAATTTTGATTTTATTTTAGTCAAGGGGCAATTAATAGATCACATTACTTCTACAGGGCTGTCCTGTTGCTTCTAATACCTATATTAATAAATAAGTGCACAAAAAATACAAATTATTAGGTAAGCCACATTAGAAGAGTTGCAAGACGGACCACAATTAAATACTTTCCTCCGTCTCAATATATGTTTCCCCTTTCTTTTACTTTTTTTTGATTAACAAATATGATAAAATAATAGATGCAGTATTAGTGATGTGATGATGAGACAAAAAATAATACATGACTATGAGATGAAATATAATAAAATAACATATGAAATATAAGTGATGTGATGTGATTGAGAGATATGAAATAATATGTCAAAAAATGACATGAAAAACTTATGGTGGAATATCATGAAATGAAAGTAAAAAACTTATAGTGAGGCGTAGTGAGTACTATCTTATCCACTTCAGTATACTATTTGAAAATTTCTTTTTAATTGGAAGTTCTTTGAAGACAGGAATAATGTCAATTCAGATTTGAAAGTTAGTAAAATTATCAATTTAAGTTTAAAAGATTTTTCATCCAGGGACACTGTCAATTGGGAATGTGAAAAATAGAAACTATCAATTTATTACTCTAAGAATTTAAGACATAAAATGATGGTTATTACTAATTTTTCAGGCAATGAATTGTAAACTACTCTCTCCGTCCGCCTATAAGTTTCTCATTTTACCATTTTAATCCGTCCGCCTATAAGCTTCCCATACCCTTTATGGTAAATACTTTTTCTTACACTTCACTTTATATTTTACTTTTTCTCTCTATCTCTCTCCTTCCTCCAATCACATCACTTGTACTATATCTATTATTTAATCACTTTTCTTAATCTATGGGCCAAAAAGTAGCGGGAAGCTTATAGGCGGACGGAGGGAATACATTTTTTTTAATTAAGGGGATACTTGGTTGGGGACTTTATAGACGGGGAGTGGAATTGGAATGAGAAAAGGTTGTTTGGTGCACTACTTTGATTACTTAGTGGATTGGTTTTATACCCAAAACTAATGAATCACGATTCCATCACATTTTGGGTGGAATGACTCATTCACCCAAAAAAAAAATTGCATTTAAGTTATATTCAATATATTTCTTTGAATATTTTATTCTTTAAAAACGTTCAATTGTTTAAACAATGTTCCTAGGATTATTTGTACTTTTGAGGTGTTCAAAGATTATTTACAAGCTTTTAATATGAAAATAATCCATAAAATTAATATTTTTATATTATTTTATTTTTAAATTTATTACTTGAAACACAGTTTTTTTACACAATTCAATAAATTTTATTTACATCTCACTAAATCTTTTTTCTACCTTACTATATCATCTAAAAAAAATTCATTTATTTGACTGCACACTCCTACTGAATTTTCCTTACTTAAAAAGTGTGTCGATCTTTTTTAACATATACTCCGTATTTAAAAAGAGAGAGTTGCTCACAATGGGATCAGGGGCAGTTTCTTGTTTGCACATAATCCAAGGGACACCAGTATTAAGACCCACTGCCATTTTTGCAGCCCAGGCTGTATAAGCTTTCCCAGGAGCACCAATTTCCCACTCTACTGGTCCATATTCATTTTCTATCTGCAATTCATTAAACACTATTTTATAAAATTACTACTCCGTAGTTAATACTCCCTTTGTCCACAAAAAGTGTGCTCACTTTTTTTTATACATATTTTTAAAAAAATCATATTTTATTTATAAATAATATATTTGGGATAACGAGTAAAGAATATATTTGATAGATACTTGGTCTTGTTATTAAAGTAAAAAAAATATTCAAAAGTGAACTATTTAAATAGAATAAACGTATTTTTTGTAGACCTAAAAAAACAAGTGAGCACACTTTTGGTGGACGGAGGAAGTAAAAAGTAAAAAATTAAAGATATATATTATTTATATATATAAACCTGGGACATGATAATTGGTCCTCCCTGAGGCTCAAACAAATTTTGTGACTTCATCAATCCCACAATTTTCTCTGTGAAACTTTGCATAGCCGCCTTCATAGTCAACCAATAACTACTATTAGCCACTAAAATACCTTTATGACAAAACATTATGTTTTACTAATAAATATTAATTAATTTATGTATAAAGTATATCAATCAATTGAAATTATGTTGTGGTAAAATGAATATTAATTTTAGTAAATAAGTGATAATTGAAAAGTGAAAATAAAGTAATGTAAATAGTAGTCCTTTCGTTACATAATATTTATTGTTTTTGTTGTTTTGTTTAGAATTAATAAATATATTTTTTACAAATTTTTCCTTCATCGTAAAAGATGAAGAAAAAAATGAGGGAAAAAAAAAAAAAGAGGAATAACATATTTTAAGAAGGAAGAAAGATGAAAAATTGTAAGGGTAATTTAGAGAGAAAAGTAAAAAAAAAAATAGCTAAATAATAAATATTTTGAAACAAAATTCAAGCCAAAAGTAAAAAATACTACTCCGTAAAAGGAATGGAGTATTATTTCTAAAAGAATAAATGTGAATAATAGAATTGAAACTTATTGGACGGGGGAGTAATAATATACTTAGGGTATGTTTGGTTTGATGGAAAATGTGGGAAATACTTTTTTATCCCACTTTTTCCATTGTTTGGTTTTCTAAATTAAAGCCCGAGAATTTATTTGGGCCCGAGTCAATTTTTCCATTTTTTCCCACATTTGCATGATTATTAATCTTAGGTGAGAGGGTGAGTTTATTTTTCCATCAATCCAAACATACAAATTATTTCAATATTTTAATTTGTGAACAGTGCAATCCCACTCAATTTAATCCTAATATATTTATCCTATCTAACAAACCAAACTAGCTTTTATACTAATGAGTTTGGAATTGACTATTCTTAATAAAATATTGTAGTTTGATTTAATTGAAAAAAAACAAGAATTATAGTAAAACCTTGAAAGGTGCATTGTCTGTTCTGAATTCCATTCCTGGTACATATTTTAGCCAAACAGGGAATCCCCTGTATCATAAATAAAACAGAGAATCAAAACAGAGTAGAGTGCACTCACAAAAAAAAAAAAATCATCAAACTTATATCAATATAATACTTGTACATGTTTTATTTAAAGAAAAAAAAAATTATTCACATATTTAATATTTTTGCAAAATTTCATTACTTTATTGATAAGAGATTAAAAAATTACTCAACAGTCAACAACACTCGGCCCATTTTTGTTGGTATGTGTGTAAAAAATTTGGTGAAAACAAGTCATAATAATAAATACTAGTTAAGTAGATACCCAAAATTCCATTCAGCACAAACATAAGGGCCAATGCGGAGATGAACATAAAGGCCTGCGTTTTGCACCAGTTTGATGAACTTGAGAAGATCATACCGCCCTTGGAAATTATACTGTATGAATTTGTATTAGTAGTATTTTTTCTATCCAATTTTTAATGTAGAAAAAGGTAGGTACCTTTCCGGGAGAAGGCTCGTGGGCATTCCAAAAAACATAAGTTTGAATAACATCTAAACCTCCATCTTTAGCCTTTTGTATAAGGTCAGGCCACATCTATAATATTAATAATCAATAAATTGTAATAAAATGAAAAGAAAAGAAAGATGAAATTGATACTCTTAATTAATGATAGTAGTACCTGAGGGGTGCTTCTTGGGTAGTGAATAGAACCAGAAATGAGAATTCGCCTTTTGGCGTTAATAATGAAGGCTTTATCATCATAAGAAACTGTGCCTCTAACTAAACAACAAGAAAAAGCAGCCAACGAGATGATTAAAACCAAAATGCAGTAATTGATTCTAAGCATGAACATGCCTTTACAATTTCAAAACACAGAGAAAGAAGAAATTAAGCCTGTGTGTTTTGGTTCAATTATTGAATTTGTAGGAATAGGGACAGTGAATAAAAAAGAGAGTGAGTTTTGGTCATGCATGAAAATGAGAATATTGGGAAGCTAACTGCTTTATATAGATAATAGATTGATGAATGATTATTTTATATGAATAAGATAGAAGAAAAGTGATTAGAGAGGGAAGGTTGGGGTGGGTCCTCATGGGTTGATCTCATCCAAATCAATTTCACTTCAAAACAAAGCAATACCTTCCTAACTCTAAACTCCTACTCATCCAAATATTTCAACTTTTGGTACCTGGTTTGGTTTAAGGACAAACTATAAAAAGAGACAGAAAATTTTGCACATCATATGATTTTTTTTTGAAAAAAAATCATGCATAAAAACTTGTTTCTAAACATGTTACTCTAACGACAAATTTACGTTACTAATGTAAGGACAAATATATATCACTTGTTTATAGGGTGTGCACCGGTCTAAAATCAGATCAGGACTGAAGTCTATTCGGTGGACCAGAGATCGGATTTGAATTAATCCAGTCCAAACTAGGTCAGTAAATTTCGGTCCTGTCCAGGTTTGAACCGTTTAGGATCGGTTTTTTTTTTCTAATTTTTTTTCCAGGTTTTTTCAAATTTATGGAATCGAGAACAAGAATGATCAATTTGTGTAGGTAAATTAAAGTGTTGGTTTTTCATTGGAGATCAATCTCTCTAAATGCAAATTTTAATTACAATATTATTATCGATCTTTTAACACTAACAGAAAATTGAATATTTTTTGTTAAATTATATATTTGAAAATATGTAATATATTTCAACATTTTTACCTTACATCCACAACAATTATTTGGTTCTAAGCATATTGTGTTTCTATTCTTTTCACACAACTGTAATGAAAAAAATATTTTTAAAGTTTTCAAGTTAACAACCCTAACAATTTCTTTTTATTCTTTGGATTTATGTGATTTTACTGGTTGAATTTACATTTCAATCTAATGAATTTAGGTTTTGAGTATTAAAATTTAATATATCTATTGATTTATTTAGCATTTTAACTAGTTTTGTACTTAATACAATTCTCTCCATAAAGTAATACACTTATATTTAATTTATAAACACAATTTTTTAATATACATGTATTGTTATAAGGACAAACATGTATTACTACAAGAGTTACATGTTTTTTTTTTTTTTTTCACAATAACACATATTTTCTTTTATAGTAACACATAATTTCGTTTATAGTAACAATGACTTGGGATTATTCTATTTGCATTTATGCAATCTTTTTAAGAAAATTCTTTTAACCCAGTTCGATCACATAAGACCTGCTTGAGATTTTTTTGTTCATTTCTAATATGTGCTAATTAATATTGGTTTATGCTTTCTGCAGTAGTTATTTACCATTTATATGCATTTAATACGTACACTATCTTCCTGATTGATATAAATAGCCACAACAATAAATTTCATGAAAACGAATACTCCTATATGAAAAGGCATGCATTATGGACGAAGAGGGAGGAAAACATCACTCCTATTTATTAATTGAGAATACTTCCCATCAAATTAGGACCATTTTAAATGTTTGCATTTTAATAAGCTAAGATTTTTTTTTTTAACGAGTTTACAATATCAATATAAATTCAAGCTTAATATTTTTAATTCTAAATGGATCACTACGATATTGTTGTTCCCTTCAATCGTGACAAAGAAGAAAAATGAGTGTACTATTTACTTACAATAAATACAGATCTTCATTCTCAATAGACTCAGACCATTCAACACTAATATGTTCTCATATAAAAAAGAAAAAAAAAAGTGGAGACAAAATTAATATGAAGTCAATTTATTCTTACAAATTATTAATTAGTTGCACCTTGCAAGTTGGGTAACCCACCTCCCAACCCCACCCAGCCAACAACTACATGACATTAATTCATATATAGCTTGGAGACTTTTTAAGCATGATATTAGTATTATTATTCATTGGAATTGGAAATATATGTAGTCCAATTTAATTTACCCACAATCATAAGCCGTAGAGGCTACGGTCAAATTTTATTTGACAAATTCAAAATATATATTAAAAAGCCTACATTTTAGTTAGCTGGTTAGTTATTATGCATAATAAACAAAATTAAATTTATAAAGAAAAAATTAAATAAATAATTATATTTATTTTAAAGACCCATAAAATTTTGTATAGTAGTATATTTTTAATTAAAGAGGCAAACTCGAAAAAAAATGAAAAATCTGAAAAATTCTAAATTAAATGAGACATGTCTCACGAAATGAGATCCGTGAGACGTTCTAACTCAACACCGACTATTTTCTTCGTATGAAACAATAAGATTTATTAAATATTTAGAAAAATCAATATGTAAATAATTTTTTTTTTTACATTTAATTAAGATCCATTTTATAATCCGTCCTATCGCGTATAAAATTTCACCCAGCATTGCTTCCAAAATCTCTTTTTCTTTTTTGCTATTTACCTAATTCCCCACAACGGAAAAAGCTTTACAGCTCGATATATATAATTTAAACTTTTTCATTCTAAATTTTTATTTATAAAACATTAATGGAGCTATAGAAATATTTTGCTCTTTTATAATTATTTTTTCGGCAGGTATGGATTTAAGGGCGTGGGTCGACGGTCGCCTTCATATTTTATACAACTCATGGATTTTATTTTTTGAAATAATTTGTAACAGTATTAAAAAAAATTGAAACTATAAAAATGGATGTGGTACTAAATTTATATTGAGTTGTGTGAATTACAAGAGTGGTGAATATGGAGATGAAACTTGATGGAGAATAAATATAGAGATTGAATTTTTTTTAGTCCATTAAATTATCACATTTTTTTTAATTTAGTTCTTTAAATTTCAATTTATTTTAATTTTGGTTCAGTTACCTGTTGTTACTGTAACTCCACTTTTTATTTTATTTTTCTTTTCAATATTTCTTTTATCACATGGAGCTACTAACACCTCATAAAACATTAATTATACACACTCTAAATGTTAAATACACCTCACTAAAATTTAAAAATTAAATAAAATTATTTAATAAATTGTAAAAAATAAGTAAATTAAAAAAGTAAGAAAAATATAAATAAAATTTATAAAAAATCACCTAAATCTTTAAAAATTAAATAAAACTAAAAAAATTAATTAATTTAATTAGTTTTGAAAATTTAGTTGATTTTTTTAATATTTTTAAATTTTATTTAGATTTATTTTTGAAGATTTTTATTTGAATTATAGAAGGAAAAAAATTGTGGAAGTGCTTTAAGGAAATAAAATCGCTCCCTCACTGAGTCACCGTGTGTAAATGGCACGCACAAGAAACTCTTTGTGTAATCGCTCGGTTAATAAAAGAAATTAATTTGGTTGAGCTAATAATATACTCCCTCCGTTTTTTATTAAGTGTCACTTTGCCTTTTTTAATATTTTCAAAATAAGTGTCATTCTACACCTTTTTTTTAATTTTGACAATTTTACCCTTATACATTATACTCCCTCCATTTTTTTTACCTTGATTTAAGCTTTTTTTCCTTTTGAATATAATACTAGCTATAGCATAAATCATGATAAACCTTAATTATTGTATATATGAATATCACCTACAATATTGACCATATTCATTACTAAACATAAATTTAATATTAAAATTAGTTATCATTAATGAAGGGTAAAATGGTCCATAATTATATATCTTAATTTGTTGAAAATTGTTAAAATGACACTTAATTAAAAGTGGAGGGAGTACTATACAGTAGATTTTATTTTTCAGTGTTATCCCTTTGATAAGGTACCAAAATTCCATATTTTAGTCAACAATCACTAATAATACGATGGCTTAGGCGCATATCCAATTCACACTCAAATTAATCAATGATCGATGTTCTTTTGCATAAATTATTTAATGAAAATAAAATTATTTAATTAGTTTTCCACTTGTTATGCTTACAACACAACAAATTATTTTAATTTAAATAGATATATAAATCGTAAAAATTGACGTTTAATATTTTATTGGATTGTTTTAATTGCTTGAAATATTTCATTTTCAGACCTGAGCATCTCATTACAGACAAAATTAACCAATTATTTTGAAAAATAATCGATTAATTTTAGTGTGAAAGTGAATAAAGACTAATAAACTTTGGTCTCTGTCTAAAACGACAATGACAGATTCGAAAATTTTGAAAAGGGGATATATATATATATATATATATATATATATATATATATATATATATATCATTATTTAATCTATAAAGTCGTGCCATTGAAATAATATGCAAAAAAATGAAAACTATTTCATATAAGTTATAAAATCACTCATAATGTTATTTAACTATGTTTCATGTATAAAATATTTTATACTCCCTCCTATTTATAATATAAATCGTTTTGATTTTTCGTTTTCTTTGTAAACTATATAACGTCTTAATGTAAATTAATTAAAAAAAATTAAAATTTAATTACCCTTAAAATTAATAAATATTTACATAAACTTGTTCTTTTAATGAAAAGTATAAACATTAATTAAGGGTGAAATGAAAAATTAATTATTTTTTTTAAAATATGTGTATTGATTCAAAATAACTTATATTTTGAATAAGAGGTGGAGTATAAGTTTTTTTTATTAAAAAAATGAGATCTCTAATTATTAATTAAAATGAGTATGTGACTTATAAATCACACAAAACTTTTTCAATAATAAAAACATATTCTTGTAAAAAAAGAAAGAAAAAGAACTCAAATACGGAGTATATTCTACAACAAATTCACAATTCCAAAAAACAACTCACAACAATTTCAAATATAATTAATAATAAATTTATCAAAAAATCAACCTAATGTCTTACACACATTGACAAAGCTGTAGTTTCAAATAAAGAGGGGATACACATAATAAATTAAAAGTTTGTTTTTTTATTAAAAAAAGAAAGGTGGATGCAGTTGTAACCTACGTACCATGTACCATCAGACAATTTCATAATAACTGTGTAACTACTTTCATGCAACGTAAGTAGATAATGCAAGTCATTTTCTCATAATAATTGTTTGTTAATTAATCAATTGTTAATGATAAGAAAGTTGCGTGCAAGTGTTTTCCAAAATAAAAATGAGATTTGTTTGGATGAGAACGCCACGTAGATAATTGAATATCCATAGCTGTTTCGGTTCATGTTGTAGGACCATGCATGTATGGATGATGATGATGTTATGTGTCACTAACAATTCTGAGATTAACATCATGTCCAATCCCTTAGCTTCACTTTCACAAAATCACACTTAGCGAATTAAATTCAAATTTAAAATAACATATTCCTTGTGTTCCAAATGACTTGCATACAAAGATTACAGAGATCGACATACTTTTTAGTTATTTTTTTTTAGTAAATTGTGAGGTTAAATAAAAGAATGGTATATTTTTTACTAATTCAGTAAGATGTAGAATAAAATATGAACACAAATGAGTGACAATTTTAAATGTAAACGAGGTTGTGAGAAAATATAATGGGTTAATTGTAAAAAAAATCATAACATTTCCAATTTTTATCAATTACAACATATTCTTTTTTTCTTTACAATTTTATACACCATCTTTTTTAATTTTACAATTCGAGTCACCAAGCTAAATTCCGGCAAACTTAAGCAGATGTGGCAGCCGGAGTTACCACATGTGATGCTACATCAACCTTGTGAAAATGCTTTTTTTTTTTCTTAATCTTATCGACGTTTTTTTAAAAACTAAATATTTCCAAATATCTAACATGTTCTTTTGGAAAACATAAAAATCAAATCTTCCTCAATTCTCAGATTTAAATTTGTCTTCTCTCAAATCAAATCTGCCCCAATCGTTTTTAACCAATATCCATCCATCACTCTCAACGGTGTGAAGATTTTCACAAATGCAATGGCTGATATGGAATCAGAGGTGTGAGGGATATGGAATCAGTGACGAAGAGGACGCGCAATAGCAATTACAATTGAGTTTCAATTTGTGAAATTATTTGCAATTGAAATCCAATTTTTAGATGAGTTTAATTTCACCACCTACCTTATAATAGTTGTAATTTCTGGAATTTGGATTCACCCCAGTTGATTTCAATTTCTGTCCGTCATTGATGGTGCTTCCTCTGGGTGTTACAATCAGTGGTGATATTGAATAACAAAATCAAATTTCACAACGTCTCTTGCACTCCCATTCCCAGAAACAAAAATCCGCGAATAAAAGTACTCATGGATACAAACTAAAAGATAAAATATAGTTTGTGTTGTGCAATAACTTGCACGGTCAGATTGTATATCCCGTGGATTAAATATCCGGGATTTCGCTCTGGTATGAATGATCCTCGAATGTAATGTCTTCTTGGAATTAGCCTCTCGAGAACCTGCAAAAAATACGCCGGAGGGGAGTCCGGCGCGGACACTCCGATGCTTAAGTCAGGAAGCGTATTTTCGTATGAGGTGAGGACTAGAGAGTCCTCTGATCGTCATAGAGATCCTCAAGAGGTATATGAGTATCAAGTAAAAGACTCAGTGTGTAAAAATGATGTTAAAGATCGTACCATATGAATGTACCTAAGCTTACTTATTTATAGAGGAATTCTACCTGAGGGGAAGTTAGGTTTTCCCCTTATCTCGGACCTGCACCTCTTACTATCTTTGAATTAGTCCAACCACCTTTGACAGGGTCTCCCGATCTCTCAGTCCCTGAAGAAACGCAACCACTCCCTATTGTGGACTTAAGTCGTTGAGATGGAGAAGAATGAGTTCTCTTCTATGCAACCTTATCCCCGTTTTATACGGAACCTCTCCTGTTATCCCGGCCAACTAATTCCCCCAGGACCGGGTCTCCTCGGTGTTCCTCCCCCGAGGTCCTTGGGTAGAGCTCCCTCCGGAGGGTCATCCGGGCGGACTCCTGCATTCTGAGGAGTCCTCTCCAATCCGTATTCTCCCGTTAATCCCATCATCTATATACGTGTCGACTTCTTACGGGATGACGATTTTAGGCCGCATCATCTACTCCCCCCTACTCTCATAAAGTGCTCATATCTTTGTGAGAGTAAGAAAGCTAGGAAGGCCTGGAATATGGTACCTCTACGGAGAGGTGCATTTTACCTTCGCTCTGGTGCCCTTCTCAGATACGATTTTCTCTTTCCTGCTACTTTTCCGAGGGGAAGCCTCGATTCTAGCCCCTTTCTGCTCACTTCTCCGCATTTCGCATCCTCATTTCACATCTTCTCTCCTCGGAAACTCCCCCCTCTTGGTCTTATGGGCTGCATCATTATTACTTTCTCCTGGTCACACAACCTTCGAATATGGTCCACTTAACCTTCAAGTAGTCTCTCGAAAGATTCAAGGAATCTTTCTCCATTCTGAGGAACCGCCTCGAGTTTTAAGTAGACCGTAGGGTTTTCCTCGGCCTCTAGGCCTCTACATATATTTTCCTTCCGTTCCCCAGAGATCTTAGTTCTTGGGAAGTAATTCTCTTGGGTTTCGGGCTAGAGGAGTAACCCTCCAACTTTTCTTGGCAAAAGATTTTGGTTCATAAAATCTTTCTTTCGTTTTTAAGTAACCCATTTGGGTCTCAAGTATGGTGAGGAGCTCTCCAGCTCTCTTCTATATATAATTCTTCTTTTATGCTTCATGTTTGCCTCTCAAATCATAACTTCTTATTTTCAAATTTTTCATTCTCAAGCTCTAACAATCTCTTTCTATGTTCTGCAAATAAAACTCTTTATATTTCTTGGAATAAGGTTAAAGTATCAATATGACTTCTACTCCCCCTAGCCTCGAAGCCTCTCATGGGTGGAGTTCTCATTTCTCTAGATCGTCAATCTTTCATAATCGTCATTCCTCTCAATCCTTATGAGCTCTAGCACTTTTCCCATGCGCTATTTGCTTTAGAACCTTTTTAGAAATTTCGATCGTATCATAATTTGTCCCGTAATGTAGTTCGTATCCTAAATCTCACAGGCTTTCCGATGTTCAACACCTGATGCTCCATCATTCAACTTCATCAAGACTCGTTGAAGAGTGGGGTTCATCTTTTGAACCTCATGATCTCTCAAGTGTTTCATCACTTGATATTTCAAAGAATTTAGCCACATCGTGGCTACTCAGAAAGGTATGGTTCATATCTTGAACCTCTCGAGCTCTCAAGTAAAAATTCTCAGCCACATCCTGGGTTATCAAAAAATGTGGTTCATACCTTGAACCTCATTACTCTTAAGTGTTTCTCACTCTCAATTCAAAGTGTTGATCATATCAAGACCTTTCAAGTTCAAGTAATCCGCTTGGATTTAGAGTAGGGTGAGGAGCTCCCTAACTCTCCTCGGCCCATGGCCTCTGAGTATTTTGGTTCATATCTTGAACCTCTCGAGCTCTCAAGTAAAAAATCTCAGCCACATCCTGGCTTATCAAACAATGTGGTTCATACCTTGAACCTCATTACTCTTAAGTGTTTCTCACTCTCAATTCAAGGTGTTGATCATATCAAGACCTTTCAAGTTCAAGTAATCCGCTTGGATTTAGAGTAGGGTGAGGACCTCTCTAACTCTCCTCGGCCTCATGGCCTCTGAGTGTTTCTCACTCTCATTTCAAGGTATTAATCTCATTAAGCCTTTGTAAATTAAGTAATCCACTTGGATCTCGAGTAGGGTGAGGAGCTCTCTAGCTCTCCTCGGCCTCGTGGCCTCTGAGTGTTTCTCACTCTCATTTCAAGGTATTAATCTCATTAAACCTTTGTAAATTAAGTAATCCACTTGGATCTCGAGTACGGTGAGGAGCTCTCTAGCTCTCCTCGGCCTCGTGGCCTCTGAGTGTTTCTCACTCTCATTTCAAGGTATTAATCTCATTAAACCTTTGTAAATTAAGTAATCCACTTGGATCTCAAGTAGGGTTAAGGACTTTCTAGTTTCCCTCGGCCTAGTGGCCTTTAAGTTTTTCTCACTTTTGAATTCTCATATCTCATATATGCTCGGTGATCTACAGATCATTCATCATTTCATCACTCCTAATTTTCAAACTTAGTCATCCGGCTACTCAGGGTGGTTAGCCCTCACGCGTTTCAGAATGCTCAAAGTATGCTTATGAATCATATCTTAAATTGTTAGGAAATATGTGCTCATACAAATTTCTAAAAATCTCAAAATGTTTTCATCATGTTGGGAATAAAATGATTTTGATTTAGATACCAAAACCCCTGATTGATGATGTTCAGATTAGTTGAGATATGCTCAAGCCTAAGTTCAGACAAGTTGTCCCAAAACACTTGAGTAAGTAGAATGCTTAAGTAAAAAATCTCAGAAATGTTGTGAGATTTTAGAATTCAGGATAGTTGTCCAAAGCTGAATGTTAGGCAGCTTGATATGTATTAAGTTTCTAGGCCAAAGTTGCTGAACTTACAAGACAAGCTATCACAGTGGACAACTAAGCTGAAGAGATCAAGCATGCTAAGGCAATGATCATAAATGCATATGATCAGAACAATTAAAGTGCAAATGATCAAGAGCATTGAATGCCAAAACTCACAGAAGACAAAATCAATGAAGCATTTATTGCCAATCATGCCTGAACCAAGCATTAAAGACTTGAAGCATTAAAGAGTGAAGCATTGAATGAATGTTGGAACATTCTAAATTGCAGCAGGAATGTTCAGGGAGCTTGTCCCATCTGACCGTTGGTTAAGTGTAGCTTCTGCCACAAATCAACCTTGGGAAATGTGCATATTTGGAATCTGACACAAGTCTTCTCAGCCGCATTTTTCAGAAGTCAACACATTCATTCAAGCAACCATTGAAGAGGCCTTTTACACAGTGGATAAAAGGATGCCAAGCTTCATAGCCGTTTCAATGGTGCTGCAGATAGACAAGTTTGAATTGCTATCCCTCCAACGCTTAGCTGCTCAAATTTTCCTATAAATGCAGAAGTGATCAAGGAATTCAACAATCCAACTACAAGCTATCAAATTATCATCAAGCTTTCAAAGGAAACCAAACTGTTTTCTAGAATCCCAAGTTTCCTGAATCACTTCATCAAGCTAAGCCAATCTTTGTAAAACATCCAAAGCTTAGCATTGAGATATCCTAAGCCTTTACACTGTTCTTATTGTAAAGGATATCTCTATTAGTTGGAACCAAACCTCAAACCCTATCTCATTTAGTGAAGAGAGAGTTTGTTGTAGAAGTGAGGAGTTAAGGACTGTTATTGTGAAACACAGTCTTAACTCAGAGAGATTGAGCACTAGGACTCAGGTTATCCTAGGGATCAAAACACTAAGAGAGTGTTGTTGATCAGTGCACCTTGGCACTATAAAACAAGCTAATTCCATTGTGAAGGAATTATCCTATTCAATCAGGGAAAGTGGATGTAGGAGCTTGAGTCTCTAAACCACTATAAACTTGTGTATCATTTACTTACTGCACTCTTTATTTACTCACATTCTAACAGATTTTAAAGAGAAAAACTCAGTAAGTCAAGAAAAACTTTTTTGGACAAAGTCCCTGATAACTGTATTTTTCAGGAATCAATTAGGAGTATTTCTTTGAGTCAAAGGCCAACCACATTCCGCACCTAACAACTCTTTTAGATATTTAGCCAACTGATCACTCAATAGTAATCAGTAGGACAAGTATCTATCAAAGTTCACACTCAGGCCTGTTGTGAGACAACTTGCCTGATAAGACCAATTTGTTAAAAAGAAAAGAATTTGAATACACAAGTGCATTCCCCACCCCCCCATACACTTGTGTTATACTCCACCAAGGACCAACAAGTGGTATCATAGCAGGGGTTCAAAGACCACTGCTGCTGAACATTCAAATTGAATTTCAAAAAAAAAACTCACATTATTATTGTGGTCACTGAGCTGATCCAAATTTCTGAAAAATCTACTTGTATTTTCCTTTGTCTATAAAAAATGGCTAACAATGCAGTTCCAGGAGATGCTGTCAACACCATCAACAACATGGGTCTAAACCAAGTCAATCATATTTCTCATCATAAGTTGCCAATGTTCTCAATTGAGAATTATGGTTTCTGGAAGATCAGGATGAGAGCACATCTTGCCTGCCAGCATGATGAAATGCTCAAATTCATCACAAGAGGACCATTCACCTTCACCAAGCTCAATCCCAAGGTCACTGATGCTCAAAAAGCAGACCCAAGGGAGCTTTTGCCAAAAGATGAGGATGAGCTGACAGCAGAAGAGAGAAAAAGGCACAATCTGAACTACATTGCCATGAACACCTTGTACCAGACTATTCCAGATGCAGTGATGGGAAGAGTGTATCACTGCACCACAACAAAGGAGATTTGGGATACCCTAGCACTTATGTGTGAAGGTACCCAAAAGATAAAGGAAAACAAGCTTCAAGTGGCTATCCAAAAGTATGAGCAATTCACTATGGAGCCAAATGAAACTATTGATCATCTTGATGGCAGATTCACTGACATTATGAATGAAATGAATTCGTTGGGCAAGTTCTATGCCAAAAGAGAAGTTGCCTTGAAGATTCTGAGAAGTCTCACATCAAAGTGGGACATATATTCTGTCATGATGCAAAATACCAGCAATCTTGACAATATGCCAATGCAACAAGTATTCTCTGAACTCAAAGCATATGAGTTTGATCTCAACATAAAGAAGGTGCATGATGAGCCATCTTCCTCAAGCAAAGGTGTTGCTTTCAAAGCCACTGAAACAGAGAAGAAAAATACTCAAAGATCTTCTCAATCTGTTTCAAAATCAGAAATGAAGGAAGAGCCGGCACTCATGGCAAGGAGATTTGAGAAGCTCAACTCCAGATTTGGTAGATACAAGAAGTTCTACCAAGACAACAGAACCAGAAGGAGATTCAGCTCTCCTGATAACAAATCAGAGGACAAAGTCTCTGATGAGAAGAAAGAAGACAGATATGCTGATAAAAAGAAGTACAGCAAAGGTGAACCATCATCATCAAGGAGGAAGGAGTCCTCAAGCAAGAAAAATGATGATGAAGATGTGTGTTACAACTGCCAGAAAAAGGGTCACTTTCAGTATGATTTTCCTGACCTAAGTGCCAAGGAAAGAAAAGAAAGGCAAATCAAAAGAGACAAGGGGATGAACAACAGGAAGGCCATGGTAGCTGGAGAATCAGCAAGTGAAGAGAGTGTCTACTCTTCTGATGATGGACTGTTCTCCAACAGTGACAGTGGTGATGACTGCCAAATGGCATTTGAAAATGAAGAGGTATGTTCATCTTCCAACTTTTCCATTAACACACATGAATCTAGTGAAATCCACCTTGACTTTGAAAAGTTGTTGGAAGATTTCACCAGAATGCAAGAAGTATGCAATATGGCATTGAGAGAAAATGAACAGTTGAGGTCTAAAAGTAAAATTCCCAATCTTCCTGAATCTGAGGTTGATATTAAATCAACTGAGTTGTATCAACAGATTGTGAGAGAACATGGAGAAATGTCTCTCAAAGTCTTTGAACAACAAAAGCTGATTGATGAACAAACTCTGATTCTAAAGAAAAAGGATTTTGACTTTAGAACTCTTCAAGCTAAATTTGACAATCTCTCAAGTGAATTTGATACTCTAAAAATAAGTGAGGGGAGCTTAAAAATGAAAATGTCTGCATTGAACAAATCTGCTAAGGCAATAGAGGAAATTCAAGGGTTTCAAAGACCATTTGCTCAAAAGGGTGGATTAGGCTATAATCCATTTGAACCCTCACCTGGTCTTAGTATTGCCTCATCAAGCAATTCTAAGATGACTTTTATAAGATCAGTGGCACAACAAAATGAAATGGAAGTAAATCAACCACTGATCAAGGATAAGGGTAAAGGAATTTTTATACCAACTCAGGTGAACAATGTCCCTAAACCCATACCTAAGGAAAAGGTTAAAGGCATTGCTTACAAGAGAAATGAGATTCAGAAAGGTAGAACCAATGGAAGGTCAACCTATCTGAATTCTCATCAGAAGAGTTGTCCAAAATCTGTTCAGAAAAGGCCAACTCAAATGAGGCAACCTCAACTGAATGGATTGAGGCCCAACCCCTCTGACAGGTATAAAACCTTCAGGAAGCCTGGACCTTACATGACAAAAGAAAAAGGCCATCCAAAACCCTATCCTCAAAGGTCTTACCAAGCTGCACCTAGGTCTAGTAACTTCAGGAGGAATGTCCCAAAGAAATTCACCAACTCTCCTGAACCTTACAAAGCCAACACTTATACACAGAAGGCATCCAAAGCATTTAAGGGTCAAACTGTGTATGTAGATGTAAATGGAAACCAAGTCATTCACTTTGAGTCAATCAGAGTAATCAGACAGATTTGGGTTCCAAAAGGTACAGCTAACCCTCTAGGACCCAACACTCAAAGGGTACCTAAATTTTGACTTTGCAGGGCTGCAAGGACCAAAAGAGGAAGAGAAGCATCAACAAGAAAACAACATTGTACTTGGACAGTGGATGCTCAAGACACATGACTGGGAACAAAGAGCTTCTCTCAGAATTCATAGAAAAGGATGGTCCTTCAGTAACCTTTGGAGACAGCTCTCAAGGAATCACAAGAGGTTATGGTACATTAAACATTGGTAATGTCAAAATTACTGATGTCTCATATGTCCTAGGCCTAAAATACAACTTGCTGTCTATAAGTCAAATTTGTGATAAAGGATATTGTGTTGAATTTGCACCAAATGAATGTATTATCAAAAATAATTCAACACAACAGGTGCTACTAACAGGGGTGAGAAAGGGAAATGTTTATTTTGCAGATTGGAGCAAAACCCCTAAAGCAGTTTGCCTTGTTGCCAAAAGCACAAATGAGCAAAGCTGGCTATGGCACAAGAGATTGAACCATCTGAATTTCAAAACCATCAACAAGATTGCAAGAAACTCTCTAGTTAAAGGGCTGCCTAATCAAGTGTTCACCAAAGAACATATATGCCAGCCATGTCAGGAAGGAAAGCAAATCAAAGCTTCATTCAAAGAAAAACCTGTCATTTCAACTGAGAGAGTTCTTCAACTACTGCATATGGATCTATTTGGTCCAATCATCCCAGTAAGTTTGAATGGTAGAAAATATGCATTAGTGGTTGTTGATGATTTTTCCAGGTACACTTGGGTAGTATTCTTGTTGAACAAAAAGGAGACCCAAGTCAAGCTACCTGAATTGATGATGAAATTGAGCAATGAAAAGGGCCTAAGTATTGTCAAGATCAGATCTGACAAAGGCACATAATTCATAAACTCATACATCAATGAGTACTGCAGCAAGAATGGCATCACTCATGAAACTTCAGCAGCAAGAACACCTCAACAAAATGGGGTGGCTGAAAGAAGGAACAGAACCTTGAAAGAGGCAGCAAGAACATTGATTGCTGAATCCAAATTGCCTAAAAGGTTCTGGGCTGAAGCCATTAGCACTGCATGTCACACTCAAAACAGGTCCTTAATCACCAAAGGACAAGGTAAAACCCCATATCAAATATGGAAAGGTAGATTGCCCATTGTTGCTTATTTCCATATATTTGGTTGTAAGTGTTTCATTCATAATAATGGGAAAGAACAATTGAAAGCTTTTGACAGCAAAGCTGATGAAGGAATATTTGTTGGATATTCACAAATCAGCAAGGCTTACAGAGTCTACAATTGCAAAACCCTTATTGTGGAAGAAACACCTCATGTTGTGTTTGATGAATCTGTTAATGAGTTCAGGGATAGAAACCTGAATGTTGATGAGATAACACAAAGAACAACCAGATTAAGGCTTCAAAGCAAGGAAACAGTGTTTGTAGATGTTGCCCAGCCTGAACTACATGAAAATCAAAAACTGGACAACCTACCTGATGGCAATCAACCAGAAGACAACCAACCTGAAGGAGAAATTGAACTGACTGACCCCATCCCAGTTCAAAACCAGGTAACAACTACCAATGAAGAAGCAGGCAATGCTAAGGTAGTTAATGGATCCAATATTCAAGGGGGAACCAATGAAAATGTCAACTTATCTGACAATGAGGACAACACCCCTGAATATGATCCTGAACTTGATCCTTCAATTAACTTTCCTGAATTTAATGAATCTAGTGATCCAACTTCAGATGAGGACAATCCTCCTGAAAGGATCAGGTCTAGAAGGACTTGGTTGCATGACCATCCAACTAGCCTGATACTTGGAAATCCAAGTGAAGGGATCAAAACTAGAAGATTTCATGGAGAAAGTGCTTTGTTTTGTTGTTTCCTTTTAGAACAGGAACCAAAAGATATTGAGGAAGCACTACAGGACACCAACTGGATCATAGCCATGCAAGAAGAGCTGAACCAGTTTACCAGAAATGAAGTATGGGAGCTGGTAGATAGGCCAACTCATCAAGATGTCATTGGAACCAAATGGGTGTTCAAAAATAAGAAAAATGAAAATGACATCATTGTGAGGAACAAAGCAAGACTGGTGGCCAAAGGATATTGTCAATCTGAAGGGATTGATTATGATGAGACCTTTGCTCCAGTGGCCAGACTTGAGGCAATCAGACTCTTCTTAGCATATGCAGCTCACATGAGATTCAAGGTGTATCAAATGGATGTGAAGAGTGCATTTCTCAATGGGGTGCTCAAAGAAGAAGTATATGTTGAACAGCCCCCAGGATTTGAAGAAGGAGACAAGGTGTACAGATTGAAGAAAGCTCTCTATGGCTTAAAGCAAGCTCCAAGAGCTTGGTATGACACCTTATCACAGTTTCTTCTAGATCATGGTTTTGTCAAAGGCACTGTTGACAGAACCTTGTTCAGAATCTGTGAAGGAGATGATATTTTGTTAGTCCAAATCTATGTGGATGACATTATATTTGGATCTCCAAATGAGAAGTTGTGTGAGAAGTTCTCCAAACTCATGCAAAGCAAATTTGAGATGTCTTTGATGGGATTGATGAATTTCTTCTTAGGACTTCAAGTCACACAGTCTAAGAAAGGAATCTTCATCAATCAGGCCAAGTATACTAGGGACATGATCAAGAAATTTGGATGTGCTACAAGCAAGCCAGTCAGAATTCCTATGAATACTAACTGGAAAATGGATCCTGATGAAAGTGGAGAATCAACAAACTCCACTAACTACAGAGGAATCATAGGATCCTTGCTATATCTCACTGCAAGCAGGCCTGATATTACATTTGCAGTTGGAGTGTGTGCAAGATTTCAAGCTAATCCAAAGAAGAGCCATCTTGATGCTGCCAAAAGAATCCTAAGATATCTCAAGGGATCTGAGAATCTTGGATTGTGGTATCCTGCTGATGACAACATTGAGCTCACTGGATATTCAGATGCAGACTATGGAGGATGTAGAATTGACAGAAAATCCACTTCTGGAACATGTCAGTTCTTGGGCAGCAAGCTTATCTCATGGTTCTCCAAGAAGCAAAATACAGTTGCAACTTCAACAACTGAAGCAGAATATGTAGCAGCTGGAAGTTGCTGTGCTCAGATACTTTGGCTCAGGCAGCAACTGAGAGATTACAAAGTCATCTCAAATGAAGTGCCAATATTCTGTGACAACAATAGTGCAATTGCTATCTCACAGAATCCAGTGCTCCACACCAGATGCAAGCATGTGGATATAAAGCATCACTTCATAAGGGATCATGTGGAAAAGAAAGATATCAAACTTGTCAAGATCCACAATGATAAGCAAAAAGCTGATATCTTGACCAAGCCACTAGCTGAAGCAAGGTTCTTGGAACTATCAGCTGAATTAGGCTTACTTAATCCAGGAAAGATGGAGGAATGAAGGAAGGAAGCTCATAAGAAGGGGGAAGTTCATTAAATTGAACTTCAGCAAGGTTGACCAACCTCACTGAAGCAATCTGTCAAAAAGGGATAATCAGCAAAGTTGTCCTTATGATGTTCAGCAATGTTGGACAGGAGCTTTGTCCTAGTGGGACCCAGTCAGCAACTTTGGGACCCACTCAGGAATGTTGGTCAGACATATTGACCCTACAGAAGTCAAAACACATCTCAGGATGTTTGTCCGAGTTAATTGGATAATTATTGCTATTTTTAGCATTGATTAGACATTTAAAAGGTTTCTTGGTCTAAGAGTAGGCCATTTTAGGATGGCGTGTACTATGAAGATCTTTGCCCCCAAAATGGCAAATCAGCATTTAATGCAAAATATCCATTAAGATTTCATGAATTCTTGAGCCATCATCAAGGCCATTGATTTGCATTAAACATTCTTTTAACCGCCTACCCCACTTTATCCAATTGGTTTTTTATTTTTACCCACTGTTATTATCTATTAACCAACGGTTAATAAAATCCCTTCATATATAAACTCCTCAATTTTTACTTTCTTCCTCACGCACTCATAATTTCAAACTCTCAAAGTTCTTTTGAAAACCTCTCAAAACCTGCAATTTTTCTCCAAAACCTTTCTAACTCTCAAAATTACCCATGGCACCCAAAATTAAGAGAGAGGAACTCGTAGATTTCAATGACTCCTCCTTGGACATTGATTTCTCCTATCTTAGCAATCCAAACTCACTTTGGTTTGAAAAGTTAGTTGCTTTTGACAGCCCAGACACAGAAGTTCATCAAGTCCTTCAATGGCTAAGGGAGGCAGGGGTTGAGAAATTTCTTGGCACCAAGCCTGATTCCTGCCTGAATCCATTCATGGCTGAATTCTTTGCCTATCTCAGATGGAATGGCAAAAAGGGTGATGTATGCACCAAACTGACATATGCTGAGGAAGATGAAGAAGAAAGCCAACACACCATCATCTTCACTGCTGAGGATCTGGATGCTAGCTTTGGGCTACCTTCAGAAGGCCAGAATCCAGAAATGTATAAAGAAGAAGATGATCAGGAGTTCTACTATCCATGGATGATAGAGCCTAAGAAAGTTGTAAGTGCTCAGAACAAGAACACTTTGAAACCAGTTTACAGGCACTTATTTGATTGTGTGGTAAAAAGTTTGTTGAGCCACTCTGGTAGTGTTGAACAAATCAGTATGCCCAAGTTGAGAGGGATGGCTGCTGTGATTGACTCTGCTGAGAAGAGAGTCAAGTTCAACTGGAAAAACTTCATTCTAGACAAGATGATGAATGAAAAGTTCAAATTCAAAGAGGTGAAGCACCACAAGGTGGTAGTTGATGGGAGACTCCAATTCTGCACAAGAGCTAGCTTGCTCTTAGAAAGATTTGCACACTATACCCACCTCCAAGCCAAGCCAAAGTCTTTTCCAGCTCAAAAGGTGATGTTTAGGAAGCTGTCTTCTAAGACAGAAAAGAGGAAGCAGGATGCAGCTTCCAAGAAAGCAGGTGCTGTTGTACCCACAACCAGAACTTCTCCAAGAAAAAGAAAAGCTCAGCCAAAAGTGAAAAAGATGAAGAAGATTCTGAGTGAATCTCCCCCTGAAAGCCAGTCAAGAAGTGGAGGAGCCACTTCTGAAGAAATTGAAAAGGTTGCTGAAGAAGGAGTCAACCCTCCTGAAGAAAGTGAAAAAGTCAGAGAGGTTGTCCCCTTGCAACCTGAGTCTGTAACAGAGTTTAGGGACCTTGATAAGCCAACAAGGTCAGAAAGAAGAAGAAGAATCATCAAAACTTCTGAGAAGCAGAAGTTGATGGAAGAAGAGAAGAAAAAGAAGGAATTTTTCAAGGAGATTAGACAAGCAAGTAGGTCTAACTCCAAGTCCAAATCAAAGCCCAACAGCCCTGAAGCCAATTCTCCTGATATTCAATCTCAAAGAATATCTCCATCAAGGCATGAAGAAGAGGAGTGCAAGACTCCTGAAGATGCCCCAATTATTGCAAAGAAAGTTTATTCTCCTGAAGGTGCTCCTGATAGAACAGGAATTGATGTGTTAGCTGATTTAGCTGACATTGAGGATAGGCCATTCTCCCCCCTTGATCCCAAACTCTTGTCTTATACCAAGCTTCTTGAAACTGCTCTTCAAGAAGGTGATCAACTTACTCTCCCACCCATTCCAGCCATTCCAATTACCTCTTCAGGAACATTGCTCTCAAAAGCACCTGAATCCCAACTTGTCTTAAGCTCTTCTGAACCCAATCCTTCTGAACCCAACCTATCTGAGCCCCAGCTCAACCTACCTGAATCCAAAACCAACCCTCCTGAACCCCAAGTCAACTCTTCTGATGAAGAAGAAAGTGGTGAAGAGTACACCTATGAAGGGATGTTGAGGCAGATTGCAAGAGCCAATGTGGATGAATTATATCCAGGATTGAAGGCATATCCTAGGCTGCAACAACAGTTCTATGATCTCAGGGCACTTGTTGAGATCAAGGATAGAACAATAGTGGAGATAGCTCAAGCTATCAAGGATAAAGGAGCTAGCTGGTGGCAGGTTGAAGAAAATAGGCTGTTACATTTTGCAAATGTAAAGAAGACCAGTGTGCTAACCACTGAGGCCTTATTCTGCACCGTTGTTCATGAAAAGGTGCTTGCTGAGAGAGAAAGAATTGCACAAGGAATCAAGCATCCAGACAGCCCTTATGATGATGACAATGATGATGATGATGACAACACCAATCCCAATCCTCCTGGTCTTAACTCTGCTCAGGTACATTACTTGACCTATCATTCTGTTAAGGACTCTGACCATTCAGAGGAGTTGACCAAAGAAGGTGACTCAGTCAAAGATGCATTGGCCAAGGATGGTTCTTCTGAACCTGAGGCACAACTTGACAATGTTGAGACTTCCATGGGAGAAGCTAGTTTGGCTAAAGCCTCATCAATGTCAGGTCAGTTGGACATTGACCAGCCTTTAGTCATTCAGGATGACTCAGTGGCCTTGGGATGCCCAAGCACTGTGATCTCCCAACAACTGCCCTCTGTGGATCCTGTTGAGGATATGGAGGTGTCAGGTTTAGGAAAATAAGGAGTTGAAAAGGCAAATAGAGATGAAAAATCAGAGGGAGGAGGTGAGGATGAGTGTATGATTACTGGTTCCCTGAGTGCACCAATCATAGAGGGAGATGAAGTAGAAATATTGGGTGCAGCCCAATATGAGATTCAGGCAATTCTTCAAGTCAAATCTGAACTTGATGAATCCCTTGGTGAAAGGAGGCCTGATTCTCCAGTGAATGTGAGCTTATCTATTGAAAATGAAGAAAAGAAAGAAGTTGAAAATGAGAGTATAGGTGCTGATGAATCAGGCCTATTGGGAGATAAAAAGAATGAGGGTGTTGAGGGAGTTTTTGCTAACACTCTTAGTTTTCAGATTCAGTAGCTGTCACCATTGAGCAAATTTTTGCAGATGCCTCTCTTACAGATATCCCAGTTGATGCTGACATTGATCTAGAAGCAGTCTCAGCAAATGTATCCACCTTGAACAAGATCTACTTTGAGCAAGCAAATGCAACTGAAGCTAGCTTGCAAATTGCATCACAAACTGCAACATCCATTGAGCAACAGTCAGAGAAGTTGGATACTTTGGTAAGGGAAGTTGAGAAAGCTCATGCTGCAACAGTAGACACCCTTGATGACCAAGGCAAAACTCTTGCCTCTGTGGAAATGAGGCTTACTGGCTCAGAGGAAGTAATTTTGCCTACACTGGATGCAAGGATCTATGGTGTTGAAACTGGACTGCAAACAGTTTCCACAGAAGTAACAAAGGCAAAGGAGGAAATGGTGAAGTTCACAAAATCTGTGCAGAAAGAGCAAAAGGGCCTCAAAGATTTGTACAAACATAATGTGAGACCCTTGAGAAGGACAATCAAAGATGCATTAAGGCAAAGGACTGCTGCACAGAGAAAGAAGGCTGAAGAATTGAAAGCTGCAATGGTGAAAGAGGCTGCAGAGAAGTTCACTGTTGAACTTATGGCCAAAGTGTCTGATCAAGTTGTGACCAACCTCACTGATCAACTTCAGGCCAAACTTGATCAATCCCTGAAAGCAACCTTGGATGCCATTGTTGCTCAAAAGATGACACCTGTTCACACATTCTTAAGCATGGCAGATGACAAAATGCAAAACATCCATGATGAGAATGTCTATTTGCTGCAGGAGTTGAAGTCCCTCACTCATGCTCACTCACATCTCTCTGTCACTATAAGTGACTTGAAGCCCCAATGTTTTGATAATGCCAAAAAGGGGGAAAGAGAGAGAGATAGGGCAAAGGGAACCTTGGTTATTGGTGAATCCAAAGGAAAGGAGAAGGTCCCTGATGTTGAGGAGGAGGCAGTAGAAGACATTGGGAAAGACAAAGGCCCAATGAACATTGAAAACTTGACTGAAGAAGAGCAAATTCAAATTGCTGTCAAGGAATCTATGATGTCAGCTATGGAAAGTCAGGCAAGGAGGCTTCAAAGGCCTGGTGGTAAGTCTGCAGGACTTGACCCCAAAGAGAAGGTTGCTGAAGTAAGGGGGAAAGTGACAAGAGCTTCTAAAAGAAAAAGGAAGGAATTGCAAGCCTTCAATGAATTCCCAACCAGCCTGACTCTGCCATCAGAATTTTAGTCTGAAGAATCAACTCCAGTAAGGAAATCCAAGAGGATGAAGAAAGCAGCCAAGCTGACTGCTATTGAAGAAGAAGAAGAAGTTGAACAAGTTGAACAAGACAGAGAGCCTGAAGTTGCTGTGCCCAAGCTTGTTGATGATCCTTCTAAGCTGTTTGAAGAAGGATTTGGAAAGGATCCAGAGACACAAGAGAAGCTAGCTCTTCAAAGAGCTAAAGAGAGAATGGATCAGTTGGTTGAGGCCAACAAGGCAAGAGATGGAAGAAGGGCAAACTTCAAAGCTCCAAGAAGGAGGGCTTCTTACAGAAAGCTCAAACCACAAATGCTGAAAAGATGGGACACTCAGTACCCTCACCATGATAAGTGGGTTCCAATCTCACTGAATGATGCATGGGAGGAGGCCAAGAGAAGTTTTGTATATGACTTTTATGTCATTGGAAAGTGGCTTGAAGAGAATGTAGATGAAGTATTTGTGCAGTTTATATTTGAGAACCATAGGGAACTCTACCAAAAGCTGTTTGCAGCAGCTGAAGTGGCCAGAGTTGAATTCAAGGCCCCTGGTCCTATTCTGTACATGCCTCCTAAGGTCAATGGGAACTTAATTGATGAAGGAAAGATACTGGAAGAATTCATCAACATCATGAGGATGGAGATGTTGAAGCCTGGCCCTAAAGGAACCAACAAAGAGATCTGGGAATTGAAGAAAAGAGTATGGGCTCAGTATGGCATTGCCCCTCAAGATGATGGAACTCTCTGATGGACAAGTTCACTTCTTTCCTATTTGCTGTTATGATTTTTATGTTTGTTGTTACTTTGCAGTTCTAGACTAGTGAGTCCTTTTAATTTTCAGCTCTGTAATGCTCTTTGACTTGTATAAAAGGATCACTATGTTTCTATCAAGAGATAACAACTCATTATCTCAACTAACCTATCATAACATATCTTACTTGATTTATTGTGCTAACAGTTTCTTTCAGGCAAGTTGACCAGTTCACTCTTCCTGAAGGTAAAGTATAGTATAAGTCAAGTTCCCTTTATAATAGGTTTTGGCATCATCAAAAAGGGGGAAATTGTTGGGAATAAAATGATTTTGATTTAGATACCAAAACCCCTGATTGATGATGTTCAGATTAGTTGAGATATGCTCAAGCCTAAGTTCAGACAAGTTGTCCCAAAACACTTGAGTAAGTAGAATTCTTAAGTAAAAAATCTCAGAAATGTTGTGAGATTTTAGAATTCAGGATAGTTGTCCAAAGCTGAATGTTAGGCAGCTTGATATGTATTAAGTTTCTAGGCCAAAGTTGCTGAACTTACAAGACAAGCTATCACAGTGGACAACTAAGCTGAAGAGATCAAGCATGCTAAGGCAATGATCATAAATGTATATGATCAGAACAATTAAAGTGCAAATGATCAAGAGCATTGAATGCCAAAACTCACAGAAGACAAAATCAATGAAGCATTTATTGCCAATCATGCCTGAACCAAGCATTAAAGACTTGAAGCATTAAAGAGTGAAGCATTGAATGAATGTTGGAACATTCTAAATTGCAGCAGGAATGTTCAGGGAGCTTGTCCCATCTGACCGTTGGTTGAGTGTAGCTTCTGCCACAAATCAACCTTGGGAAATGTGCATATTTGGAATCTGACACAAGTCTTCTCAGCCGCATTTTTCAGAAGTCAACACATTCATTTAAGCAACCATTGAAGAGGCCTTTTACACAGTGGATAAAAGGATGCCAAGCTTCATAGCCGTTTCAATGGTGCTGCAAATAGACAAGTTTGAATTGCTATCCCTCCAACGGTTAGCTGCTCAAATTTGCCTATAAATACAGAAGTGATCAAGGAATTCAACAATCCAACTACAAGCTATCAAATTATCATCAAGCTTTCAAAGGAAATCAAACTGTTTTCTAGAATCCCAAGTTTCCTGAATCACTTCATCAAGCTAAGCCAATCTTTGTAAAACATCCAAAGCTTAGCATTGAGATATCCTAAGCCTTTACACTGTTCTTATTGTAAAGGATATCTCTATTAGTTGGAACCAAACCTCAAACCCTATCTCATTTAGTGAAGAGAGAGTTTGTTGTAGAAGTGAGGAGTTAAGGACTGTTATTGTGAAACACAGTCTTAACTCAGAGAGATTGAGCACTAGGACTCAGGTTATCCTAGGGATCAAAACACTAAGAGAGTGTTGTTGATCAGTGCACCTTGGCACTATAAAACAAGCTAATTCCATTGTGAAGGAATTATCCTGTTCAATCAGGGAAAGTGGATGTAGGAGCTTGAGTCTCTGAACCACTATAAACTTGTGTGCCATTTACTTACTGCACTCTTTATTTACTCACATTCTAACAGATTTTAAAGAGCAAAACTCAGTAAGTCAAGAAAAACTGTTTTGGACAAAGTCCCTGATAACTGTATTTTTCAGGAATCAATTAGGAGTATTTCTTTGAGTCAAAGGCCAACCACATTCCGCACCTAGCAACTCTTTTAGATATTTAGCCAACTGATCACTCAATAGTAATCAGTAGGACAAGTATCTATCAAAGTTCACACTCAGGCCTGTTGTGAGACAACTTGCCTGATAAGACCAATTTGTTAAAAAGAAAAGAATTTGAATACACAAGTGCATTCCCCCCCCCCCATACACTTGTGTTATACTCCACCAAGGACCAACACATCACATCACATCTCATAAAATCTTCAAATATTCATCAAAGATAAACATACAATTTAACATAATTTAGAAAAAATTTGACTCATCACTAATCAAAAACACGTTCTTAACCATGCCTAAATTCTCAATCATTCTCTCGATTCAATCACGAAATTCTCCTAAGTAATCACCTTAGCATTTCTCAAACCAATCATTTTTCTGAAGCCTTAGCAAATGCTCATATGCTTCGAGGTTTCATGCTCTAAACAACTACGTCTAAGTAACTCATATCATATCACAAAGTAAAATCTAAAGTAAAAAAGTAAAATATACACTTTTCACTTACGTGGCTTCATATCAGCATCTCGGAGGTAGTAGGCCTAGAGCATCACCCCCTTTAAGCATCGAAGTGTAAGACATTTGCAAGGTCCGTCATCATGCTCGTCTCCGAATATCGCATCTCAACACCCTAGATGATCTTACTCACCTAATAGATCGACTCTTGGGTATATCCTTCTTTACCGTAGCCTTGTAGCCCTCATGACTACCTGCACATCCTTCATGGGTTTCTTTTATCATGTAATCTCCTTCGGGAGACATCTTAGATAGGGATGAGTCAACGATCGCTTGTATAATTGGCCACCCAAGATGCAGTATCTTAACCGCAAAGCTCGAGCTTCTCAAGAAGCTGCAGGGGCTGGTCCTTTATTCAGCTCTTCCAGAATTTCTTTCCTTTAGTCATCCCCTTCTTCGATCGCCCCAATCATGGGCTCAGTAGATTCTCTTTGTGCTATCACAAATGTTATTTTTCCTTGCCCCTTGGGCTCTACGGAGCTAGCCAGCTTTGACAGACTGTCAGTCTTCATATTCTTCGACTCAATCTTTTACATTCGATCTCCTGGTTTACCCAGAAGCCTCACAGGATCTGGACGAACTTAATCTGAAATCTAAAATCATATCTAGAATATCTAGACATGTCAATCACACATAATTCAAAGATATTTAACCTCATATTTTAAAAGCATGGACCACCATCCATCCTCAATCATGAATTATAAAGCATATAATAACCACATAAACTCAACATGCGGGTTTTCTACTCATACTTACTGAGATCATCAAGTCATTCTCATATTCAAAGCACCTACGCAAAATAATCATAAAGATTCACGGGGGTTGTACTTAATCCAATAAGAAATAAGCATGGTTCTCATATATTAGTCATATCAAATCAACCAATAATCATAACCCATCCATGGCTCCATTCTTTCTTCGGTAATCTTGCTCTCTCGAGCTCCTCTAGTACTTCTAGGTTCTCCATCCCCTCCTCATGAGCTTATTATTCGTCATAGACCAGGTAAACTGACTCATACCAGCAGCATTATTAGATCTAAATTTCACCATCTACCGAGAGGGTAAAATTACTCATCAAATTCCTCAAGGACCTCGCATCCTTCATCCGTTCTCAGGTAATTCGATTTCTAATATGCCTCCTGGTCTTGGATAGTCGTATCGGGCATTTCGATCTTTGTAATCTACAGATCCTCAATCTATAACAGCCTCCTCCTCTAGGGCAGTGTTTTCTTCCAGCCTAATCAGCGGCTAAACGTCTTTTATATCATGGTTCCGATACTTAACTCAAGCCCGGGGGAGCTCCTAAGAGGAAACTCCCTCGTTATGTTCTAGTTCAGGTTCTGGACTGACATGTAGATCTCCAGGTTTACTCGTATATCAATCCCGAATTGATCCTGTAATGATACACCAAAAAGGGCCTCCAACACAGGCTCTCAAGTGCTTAGATAAGCTTCATAAGCCTCAATTATATAATTTAAATATGAAATAATTAAAGAATGCAAATCAAGTCTCTTTTGATCTCAAACCTGAAACCTGTACCCTCTCCAGGACCTCCAGTGTCGACAAGATGATTAGTCTCTCTAATCTCAAATCTCAGAAGGGGATCATTTTCTTTGATCCTCCCGCAGTATTGTGGTTTCCTGTTCCTCCGGAGTTTCGGGGAGCTTCTGGGCTGGACCTCCTTGCTGTAGATTCTCTCTTCATCTCTCCACTAGCTGGTTTCACCCCCAGCCTCTTGGCTTGCCTCACCTCTTCGAGGGTGAGATACTTTTCAGCTCTGAAGATTCTCAAGCTCTCTACCCGCTTTAGGTAATCAATCATCCTCTCACCCACTCTAGTTTTTGGACTTATCATTTTGTCTGTTTAGGGCTATTGGCCTTGATCTCAGGGACCTAAATAGGCTCAATCTTTACTTTCCATTTCCGAGCTTATCCCGAAATCCTCCTGGACTTGGATAGAATCAACCTATAATCTGAAATCTTCTGAACCTACCCAGAGATCCTCCAAAACCTGGATAGACTTAATCTATAATCTGAAATCTTCTGAACCTACCCAGAGATCCTCCAGAACCTGGATAGACTCGGTCTGTAATATGAAATTATATCTAAAATATGGAAACATGTTAATCGTGTGTAATAAAAACAATAAATATATTAATCTTTGCTTCCAAAATCATAATCATCATCAACGTCTAATCATTAATACTACCACATAAAGTAATCACAAGACTCAACATGTGAATTGCTTACCCATGCTTCTACGATTTCAAGTAATTCTCAATTCTAAGATCGTTTCTAGAGTATCAATCATGTAAGCTTAGGAGGATCATGCTTAATTCAATGGAAAAGAAATATAAGTTCGTGTCATATATGTCAATATCATTAAAATATGCTCATAGCAATATCAAATTACTATAAAAGATCTAATACTTTAGGCTCTATCAAACACCTGTAGTACCGATGCACTTATCATATCTCTGCCTCGTACTCCCACGTTTAGATTTTGGACCTCGAGGCCCTAAATACTCTTCCTCATACCTCCAAGTTTTGATTCTGGACCTCGGGGTCCTAAATACTCTGCCTCGTACCTCCAGATCCGATCCTGAGATCCTGGACCTCGGGGCCCAGAATACTCTGCTGCTCGTGGAGGGGCACGAATGTTGTCATCCCCTGTAATGGCGGCGGGTATCTCCCTGCCAGGTCCACTCCCGAGGGCTCCAGACGTGCCAACAATATCACCCCCCGTAGAGATAGGGGTGTCTCGAGCCTCTTCCATCAGGTTCTGACCTTTTACAGGTGCGGGGGACGAATTTGCCCCTGAAGGAACGAATATAAGTCATTTTCCCGAACTTCCCTAGAGTAGGTGCGATCGTGTTATTCCCTCCGCCCATAGTCAAACAAATAGAAAATCGTGAGAAGATCCCTTAGACGTTCCCACAGACGACGCCAGTTGTTGTGCAATAACTTGCACGGTCAGATTGTATATCCCGTGGATTAAATATCCGGGATTTCACTCTGGTATGAATGATCCTCGAATGTAATGTCTTCTTGGAATTAGCCTCTCGAGAACCTGCAAAAAATACGCCGGAGGGGAGTCCGGCGCGGACACTCCGATGCTTAAGTCAGTAAGCGTATTTTCGTATTAGGTAAGGACTAGAGAGTCCTCTGATCGTCATAGAGATTCTCAAGAGGTATATGAGTATCAAGTAAAAGACTCAGTGTGTAAAAATGATGTTAGAGATTGTACCATATGAATGTACCTAAGCTTACTTATTTATAGAGGAATTCTACCTAGGGGGAAGTTAGGTTTTCCCCTTATCTCGGACCTGCACCTCTTACTATCTTTGAATTAGTCCAGCCACCTTTGACAGGGTCTCCCGATCTCTCAGTCCCTGAAGAAACGCAACCACTCCCTATTGTGGACTTAAGTCGTTGAGATGGAGAAGAATGAGTCCTCATCTATGCAACCTTATCCCCGTTTTATACGGAACCTCTCTTGTTATCCCGGCCAACTAATTCCCCCAGGACCGGGTCTCCTCGGTGTTCCTCCCCCGAGGTCCTTGGGTAGAGCTCCCTTCGGCGGGTCATCCGGGCGGACTCCTACATTCTGAGGAGTCCTCTCCAATCTGTATTCTCCCGTTAATCCCATCATCTATATACGTGTCGACTTCTTACGGGATGACGATTTTAGGCCGCATCAGTTTGGTTTGATCTTGTTTTTGTGATTTGGAATAAAAACGTAGGTTTTCCAAATTGTTTAAATTTTTGTTTTTTTAATTTTAAAAGGTTTAGAAATAAATTTAAAAACAAAACAATCTATTGACTTGGCGTCGACGTGGCATCCATGTGGCATCTCCGACTGCCACGTCAACATTAGTATCGCCGGAAAATTTATCGGTGTATTAAATTGCAACAATTAATTAATTGGTGCATCAAATTGCAAATTTTAAAAGGATATGTTGAAATTGATAAACACTTCAAAGGTCGTGAATTTTTATGCAATTAACCCTAATTGTGTATGTTATTTTCATATGCATATTGAGAGTGTTCAAATAATTTTGGAACATGTTCCATATTAAAAAAAGTGTGCAAATAATCACAGACGAATGAAATGTCTATTTTCTTGCTGAAAACAACCTCACGCATAATAAACAGTCTATTCAATGGGTCTCCTCCTCAAATGATAGATGCGATAATTTAGCCCACGAATCAAGAGGAGTGTTAGAAAATTTAATATAAATTAATTAATTGACAACTCTACAAGTTCAGACTTAGATGAAATAATTATTTTTAACATAAAAAGATTACTCTATTCTTCCAAAAAAAATATACTAAAAGAGCAAAATTTTTAAGAAAAATTTGATAAATAAGGGTATTGTGAAATATTATGAGTTTAATTATGATAAGTGATTTTTATGAGATAATTTAGGCCATTAGATGGTAAAATGAATGGACATATTTTCGTGTATATGTTTGACCTATGTAGAAAAAGTTAATTACAAAATTGATCAATGTTGGATTTGATCTAATCATCTCAGCTAAATGGGTCAACATATTGCCTTTTTTTTTTTTTTTTAAGGTAGTAGAATTACAGATAGGGTTAAATTACATATCACTTGCCCTCACCTATCCAAACAACAAATTCTACCAAAAGATCACAAATTCCAGACTCAATCGTGAGAGGGTGGAAGGATCAACGAACAGCCAGCATACCTCGAAACTCCGCGATCTAAGAAGATAGCAACGGCCGTGCTACAAACCTCCCAAACCACATAGGTACGGACCCAAGGCCTACCAGCTCCAACAGACACAACAAAGTGCCACCATGGGAAAACCCGAAAACGGGAAGAAAACCCATCATAACCAGGAAGAAAACAAACAAACGGGGAAAGGGAAAATACAAGGGAAAATACCGACAACGGGTACAGGGAAAATACCGAAAGCAGAAAATAGAAAATAACGGCAAAGAAAGAAGAAAAGAAAAAAACTATCCTAAAAACACTATATCTAAACTAAAAAGCAGACTAAATTAACACGCATAAAGAAAAAAAACGAAAATAAAATGGGATCAGACGGATGACTCACCCGATCGGTCACCATGGCTCCGACGGGGAGATTCACCCATTGATCCCAACTAAATCCCTAAAAAAAAACCCTTTCGCCCAACCGTTGAACGGTAGTTTTACAAGCGACGCGGAGGCGGTGTTGCAAGCGGCGCGGCAGCGGGCGGCGGCAGGCGGCGGAGTTTCAAGCGGATATCTTTAATTTATTTTGGAGAAGATAGAGAAGAAGGGTGCGTTGTAGGCGGCGGTGGGCGGCGGATTGTAGGCGGTGATTTTGTTTACAATGGAAGCTAATTTAATTTAAGAGAGAAGCTCCCAAATTGTAGAGAGAGGCGAGAGCTTAATCAAGTCAACCTATTGCCTTTAGTTTCTCCTTATGACAGCAAAAATTAATTGTTACGTAAATAGTATGATTTCCTTTTGATAAGATATATAATTATAAAGATTAGTTATAAGTTGGGGGCCACAGAAGAACTCGTTTTCAGTGTTTGGGAGTCATCAAGTCCAAATGTCCAAACCACACTTATAATTTTTTTTTTTTTTGATGGACACACTTACAATTTTTGAAACATATTGAAAACGTAAACGATTTTTCATACATTATTAAAACAACAACGAAATGGAAAAATATTGAGGTATCACTATCATTGTCCGGGAAATAGGGGTAATATTTCAAAATCTAAATAGTTAAAACATTTTTTCATAATCGAACCGGACCGACTCGTTTAACTGAAAATTGAGCCTGAAATTGGTCCCTTAAAAACTTGTTTTATTAATGGTTGAATCGGTCAAATCGATAAAAAAAAGGAAAAATTCACCATAACCATTTTTTTAAATTATTTATTTTTCATCTATAGTTTTATACTTTTATACTTTGACAGGGTTGTTTCGAGTTTTTTAATTTTTGTGTTGTTATTTTATTATATATATATATATTTAAATATGAATCTTATAAATTCATGCATTTTTTTTTAAATGTAACATAAAACATCTTGAGAAAAATAAAATAGTTGGACCATGAATAGGTGCCCAGCCCGATTTAATCGACTATTTTAGTTATGAAAACATTGAGTTAAAATATAGTGGTAGCATTCCAAAATCCTAATATATAAAGTATGATTAGGGGTGTGACATGATATATAAATCTAATTTAATTTTTTTTTACAACAATCTATTATCATCAAATCATAAAATTGACTCTTTAAATTTTAAAATGGAAAAATAAAAGTAAAATTTATCCAAATAAATAATTAAATATTTTTTCAACTATTTAAAAAATATATATATAACCACTTAATATTACTAACTTCGTTATTTTATTTATTTATCACATATATTATATATTTATTATATTTATATATATATTATATATGAAGATAAATAGGTCAGACTGTTGGACTTAAAAGGCCTACGAAAAAATTTCGAGTCCAGTATATTTAATTAAATAGGCTTAAAAAGAAGTTGGAGCCCGACTTATTTTTTAAATGTGCTGAGTCGAGCTTTAATAGATCGAGTTGTAGGCTCTTGTCGGGTAGTCTGACCTATTTCTACCCCTAGGTAAAATGGTGAAAAAGTTTATTTATATTGTATTATTATATTATAATGAGTGTATTGAGAGAGTAAAAAGGTAGTGATTATTGTGAAAATTACTCGAAATTCATGTGTTTAATTTGCTTAATTTTATATGATTTTATGCATTATTTACACTAATTTGACTAATTGCATTTAATTTGAAGAAAGAACGTGGTTTGCTATTTTTTTTTTTATAGAAAAAAATGAGATTTTTTAATTAAAACACACTTTAAATGTATTGTGAAGTCAATCGAAGGAATAACTCCAAAAGATGAAAAAATGATTGGGCTCAAAATGAAATGCCCAAGAAAAAAAGGCGTTGGCTATATACCCCTCCAGCTCTGTTAAGTATACTCCCCCGATTAATATACTCCCCCAAATATGGTAAATGTTAAATGTACTCTCCCCAAAATTACCCAAATTACCATTTTCTTCAAAATAGACAAATGTTAAATATACTCCCCCTATTCAAAACCCTAATATCACTTTTCCCCCAATCTTTTTCTTCTTCCTCTTTTCTAAAAAAACACAAAACCCTTATTATCTCCACCAACCGCCGGTGACAGCGCCGCCGCCCCTGCGCGCGGCCCCCAACGCCCCCGCCTGCATCCGCCGCCCCTGCGCGCGTCCCCCGTCGCAACCGCCGCCCCTGCGCGCGTCCCCCGTCGCAACCGCCGCCCCTACGCGCATCCCCTGCCGCAACCGCCGCCCCTGCGCGCGAACCCCTCCCCAGTCGCCTCCCTGCGCGCGGCCCCGCCGCAGCCGTCGTCCCTGCGAGCGGCCCCCACCCCGACGACCATGCCCAGCCGCCGCCGTCGTCTGCAACACAGGTACGTTTTTTTTTCTTTTTTTTTTTCGGTAATAATTAATTGCCCAAAAACACTCTCGTCGATAAATCAGTGTCGACGGGAGTCTTTTTGGTCGATCCATCGTTGTCGAAAATTTCAAATTTTTTTACTTTTTCTTTTTTTATTTTCTTTCAACTAGATCTTACCGACGAAAGTGTGTTTGGTCGACAAACCAGTGTCGACGAAAGTGTTTTTGATCGATCCATCTTGGTCGAAAATGTCAAATTTTTTTCTTTCGACTACTCTTACAAAACGAAAGTGTATTTGGTCGACAAACCAGTGTCGACGGAAGTGTTTTTGATCGACTCTGATTTGTCGATTTTTTTTAAAAAAAAATTTAAGATTTTTTTTAATTTCTAAATTTATTTAAGGGGCGGCGGCGGCCGGAGTGGTGGCTGACGGCGGCGGCGGCAGAATTGAGGGGATGAGGCTGCTTTTTTAGGGTTAGGGTTAGGGGGTGTATTTATCTTTTATATATTTATTAAAAGGGTAAATTTGGTATTTTACATTAATATTAAATTAATAAATGAAGAGGGGAAGTATACTTAACAGAGCTGGAGGGGTATATAGCCAACGCCGAAAAAAAATGGAGCCTAATATTTGAGGCCCATTTCGGCGGCCCAAAAAAAAGCAGCTCAAAATTAATTTTTCTAAATCAATCCATTTGTTCATGGGATTTGATAGAGATATTTATCTGAGTTGGGCTAATCGGGTCGGCCCGTTTAACCCTGAAAAATGTAAGGTTAGAGTTCATGAATCATAGGTTCATTTAAATTCGGGCTTTTTTTATCCGAACCGATTAGCCCGCGGGCTAAACCGGGCCAGCCCGCTAGCCCGAGTTGTTACTATTTTTTTATTAGATTATGATATTTATTTAGCTTTATTTGGTCATACTAAGGACCAATGTGTTCTAAAATTGTGTTTAAATCATACTTTTGTTTTCTTATTTAACGATCATTAAATAATTATATATCTTTCTATTTCATTTTCTTGTTGGACGTGCCCATTGTGACCTTTAATTTTAAAAGAAAAAATTTATTATAGTCCGTGGCCCGCTAGGGTTAGGGTTAGGTCCCAACAATTGTAGGACCGTTAAGTATGAACTAGTTGAGGCCCTAACCCATTTAGCCCGTTGTCCTATAGGGCTGACCCTATAGGGCTAGAGGCAGCCCGATAGACATCTCTAGAATTTGACTATTTACACCTTCATTTAGGTTGAGAAATACACCCTCCCAAAATTTATCTAGGATAAATGCACTCTTCTCCTTGTTTTAAATACCCTTTTTCTATAAAATTCATTTACTAAACACACACTCCAAACTCTAATTTACTAATTTTACATTTCATCACTTTCATTTATCCCCACGGCCCCACCCCCACCTCCAACAATCCGCCGCCCTCCCTCCCCCATCCCCCTTCCCTCTTCCTTGTTTTTTTCTTCTGTATTTTTTTTTCATCTTTTCTTCTACTTTTTCCCTCTTCCTTCCCACCCCCACACACACCCTTGCCACCGCCCACCCTAAATCCCCTCACGCTGCTGTGTTTGGTTATTATTATTATTTTTAAAAAAATTTCTTTCTCCCCCCTTCCCACCCACCCACACCTTGGCCCTTGCCACCACCCACCCCAAGCTCCTGCGATGCGGTTCAGGTTTGTATTTTTTAACCTTTTTTTTTTTTTACAAATCAGGGTCGACCATATATGTTCTCATCCATAAATTGTTGTCGACATAAATGTATATAATCGACTCTGATGTGTCAAAAAAATAAAATAAACATTTATCTTTTATAATTTTTGGGTCGACTATATACACTCTCGTCGACAAATCGTTGTCGATGAGAGTGTATATGGTCGATCCTTGTTGAAAATTATAAAAAAAATTCTGAAATTTTGAAGTTTTATTTTTTCTGGTTTGGATGATGTTGAATGTCGAAAGCAATGGTGGTGGCTGCAATTAGTGTTAGTGTTTAAATGTTGAAAAGGGAATTTAGATAGTAGTAATTAAGGTTAGTGTTTAAATGTTAAAAGGGGAGTGTAGACATTAGTAGGGGTGCCATTTTACTTAAAGAATATTTTAAATTTTTTACACTATTATTTCAAAATGGAGGTGTAAATAGTCAAACCGTTAACTATGTACGTGTGCATCAAGATAAGAAAAGAAAAATGTTTGTGGACTTTTCCTTTGAATCCAAATTAATTAAATAGTGGGTTACACTCTTGTGTACCAGTTACATGTATGTAACTGGATCCGATAACCCACTCATTTACTATATCCAATCCAATAACACAATATAAATAATAAATGACCAATTTACTATATGCAATTCAATAACTCATTACAAATAACACATGACCCATTACTATATCAATTTAGCACATAGATTTTTTGGAACTTTATTTTACTTCAATTAATTTTTTATTTTTTTATAATTAAAAAATAATACTCCATTAATTTTTAACATTTTTTTTATTTTACTTCAATTGATATTTATATTTCTCTTTTTAATATTATATTTTAAATTTATTTTTCTTTCTATTTATCATTTGTGTTTCAAATGATATTTTTTTTCACGTACTTTCTTTTTATGACACAAATAATTATTCTAAAATTTTAAAGTCTAATAAGAAAATTTTAAAAATAATATTAATTGTTTTTTTAAAATATTAAATAGTATAATAATAATTTGTTTTAAAAAATAAAACTCTCATGTCTTTTAGCTGCAAGTGTTCAATTCTATTGATACTATTTTACTTTAATTAATTGGTGTATAATATTCATCTTATCCTTTCAAAATTTTACTTCATTCCTTACAAATTTTACTTCGTTTTACATTATTTAATTATTATTTTCATTCGAACTTTCATTTTTTAATCACTTTATTTTAATTTTTTATAAATAATAATTTTTAGTTTATAAGTGTTATGATAACCATTGATAAGTATTATGGTATATTATTAGTTAATATGTAATATTGTACGTATTAGTTCATATACAGTATAATATTAGTTTATATTGGTACAAGTTCTAATGTTTTCGAGTTCACATACTTTATGGTACTAGTTCAAATATAATATAGTATTGTTAAACATATTGTATAGTATTAGTTCACATACTCTATGGTACTAGTTCAAATATAGTATAGTATTAGTTCACATATTGTATAGTATTAGTTCATATACTCTATGATACTAGTTCAAATATATTATAGTATTAATTCACATATTGTATAGTATTAGTTCATATATTAAATAATATTTTTATACCCACATTAATCTCTAGTACTATACAATATATTAACTAGTATTATACCATAGGCGTACTAATACTATATCGTATTTAAACTAATATTATATTTAATAAAAAATACATAACTTAACACATTCATAATTCAAGGCATACCATGCAAATTAATACATCAATATTAAAATATTGATATTAAGTAACTAGTAAGAATAACAAAAGTGAGAATGAATTACACTGAACACACGATTCAATTAATAGATATGTTCACACTCAATGAACATATGAATGCATCAACACGGCAATGACCACAAAGAAAATAATAAAGTTGATATAATATTATGCTAGTTTCTATCACAATTCTTCACTCATTTAAGTTTCTAAATATAAATTTTATTTTTCAATTAGATTATGTTATTAATTAGTCTTAAAAAATAATCTACAATTTTAAAAAACTTGTAACAAACTATATATCATAGTAGAGATAATGAAAACATAACAAAATAATCTTAGTTATTATAAATCAGATTAAAACTAGAAATTGAGCATGTCATATTCATACATTTATACCCAAATTAGAAAAAAAAAATTGAATTTTTTTAGTTTAGTTTTTTTTCCTAAATTTTGGTCATTTTTTGAAAAAAAAATAAACTGAAATTTTTATTTCATAATTTTATTTTTGAGTTTCATATTCTTTTTATATTCGTTATGTTTTTATATTTATTTTTTGAAAGTTAAAAAAATAGAATAATATTTGACTTCGTGGTGATTCATTGGTGACACGATAGTCGGTGTATATAATTTTAATGAGTTGTATTTTAATTTAATTGATAAAATGGTAATATAGTATTTTACATGTATTTTTCTTTTAAAAAAATTGGTGGTGAAATTAATAAAAAATAAGGTAAATAACTAATAATAAAAAATTGGATTTAGTTACATGTATGTAACTTGTACACATAAGTGACTAAAAGAAGGGATTGTGGACTTATTAAAAAAAGAGTGTAAATAGCCAGTTACATGTATGTAACTGGTACACATAAGTATTTGCCTTAAATAATAGTGTAAAAAACTTAAAATACATTTTAAGTAAAATACAACTACTAAATGCACCACTATTACTATCCACACTCTCCCTTTATAATTTTCAAAATCCATTAAAACTCTACTTCCAGCATAATTTTGAAACTCCCACTACTAAAATACCACTACTTTTGGTATTCTTGGGCCAGTAGCCATTTAAACACTACTTCGGCAGCCACCACCACTACTTTCGGCAACCGTCACCACCACTTCAGGTGGTCAACATCATCCAAACAATTAAAAAAAACACAGAAATTCAAAAAAAAAAAAAAATCTTCAAAATCTCAGAATCTTTTTTATAATTTTCGACACACCAGGGTTGACCATATACACTCATGTCCAACTATTTTCGAAAAAAATAAATTAAATTTTTCGACACCATGTCGACCATATACACCCTCGTCGACAATAATTTATTGACGAGATTATATATGGTCGGCCAATGTGTGTCAAAAAAAAATTAAAAACATCACAAACCTGAACAGCTGCGCGCAGGGGTTGGGGGATTTAGAGGCTTGGGGTGGGCACGAGGGATTTCCAGGGAAAGGGAAGAAGGAAAAAATCAAAACAAATCACAAAAATGCAGTGAGAGGGTTTTCACGAGAATTGGGGGCTTGGGGTGGGCGGTGGCAAGGGGTGTGTGGGTGGATGGGAAGGGAGGAGAAGAAAGAGGAAAAAAGAAGGAAAAAAAAAAAAAAAACGCAGAAGAAAAGAAGAAAGAAAAGCAGAAGGAGAAAAAGGAAGAGAGAAGGAAGAGTGAGGGCGGCAACAGCGGCAGATGGTTGGAGGTGGGAGGAAATGAAAGTGATGAAATGTGGAATTATAAATTTGGGTTTGGGGGATGTGGTTAGTAAAGGTATTTTATAGATATAAGGGTATTTAGGACAATTCGAAGGGATGCATTTATCCTAAACAAATTTTGGAGGTGCATCAAGGGGGTGTGTTCTCAATCAAAATGGAGGTGTAAATAGTCAAACCCAAAACGAAATGCACCAATGAATTAAAGAGGCCCATTTTCTCAACCCAATCTGCCTTCAGCACTCATGTAAATTAAACTACAAAACATGAATGAAATTGAAATTACCAAATTAAACTTACAATAGTAGAAAAATATCACCTCTAGCCTCTAGGTCTTCAAATCCTCCAAAGCTTACAACAAAATGAAATACTAAATTAAATCTATCTAAGAAATGAAATTACAAGCTAACTATCTAATGAGTGGAGTGAAGTGTGGGGGGAGGGAGGAGGAGTCTCCCCCAATGGAGCTACGTGCTCTGTTCCTGCGTGTCGGCCCTCCCACAGGCTCACGGCTTTGCTCCCCATTAAATGAAAATAAGTATGGGCCTCTTTAATCTTCACGTGGGCTTTGAATGTGGGATGGGCATGGGTAGGAGTGTGCAAAATAAAATCGGACCGGAAAAAAGATCGGAACCGGACCGATCGGTTAGATTCTGGTCCGGTCCTCGGTCCGAAATTTTTTAAGATTCCGGGTTCCAGTCCGGTCCGGTCTAAAACCGGAATTTACCGGTCCAGGACCAGAAATCCGGATTTACAATTTTTATTATTATTTTTTTATTATTTGAATTTTAGAAATTACAAATCCCATTCCTCTTCCACTTTCTTAAACCTAATTCCCATTTTTTTACCATTCTCAAAATTCTTCAAAGATAATTTGGGCGATTTGCGTGAGTTAGAAGAAATTGAGAATGGTAATGGTTTATACTTATCAAATATTTTTCAGCACGTTTATTTATTAATTGTACCATTTAAAAAATTTAACATCTTTATATGTTATTACAGATTTGATGAAGACTATATTGGACGATGAAGACAATGTTATATACATTGTAGACCCTTAAATTTGTGCATCGTTTCATTTTGGACTACTGCTTTTTCATTTTGGACTTGAATTTTAATTCCTATGAACATGATTTTACTATAAATTAAGTTTTCAAGTATATATATATTCTTGCACAATTGTGATCAACTTGATATAAGGCCATAACTTATTCTTTAGGATATTGAAATTTTTTTTATTATAAAGGTAAATATGAAGAAATTTCTAGATCTTCAAAAAAATGTGGTGATCCACCTTCCACTTCTTCTCATAGACTAAGGAATTATAAAAATAAAACAATTAAAAAAAAAAAATCGGTCTGAAACGGTCCAAACCCGGACCGGACCGGAATTTACCGGTCCGGACCGGAATTTACCGGTCCGGTCCTCGGTCCGTAAAATTTTAAGATTCCGGTCCCGGTCCAAACCGGTCCGGTTCTTGACCGGTGCACACCCCTAGATGTGCCTTCTGCCCCCTCCCCCCTCACCAAAAGGCGTGGGTTATATGCCCCCTCCATGAATGTTATATGAAATCCCCCTCCACTTTTATTAATTAAATATTCATGTAAAATACCACATTTACCCTTTTATTAAAATATTAAAGATACATGCACTCTCTTTTCAAAACCCTAACTGAAAGTGTGTGTGCATGCGAAATTAGAGATGTTGTTTGTCGTGATGGCACTGTCCAGACAACACTATGCAGCGGAAATTAAATTGCACGTAGTGAAAATGGAAGTATTCAAAATTTGCATAGATTATAAAATAATCTATGTTGTTCACTATATAAAAATATGTGAAACGAATTACAACCTCTTCGAGGTGTACAATAACACTATAATAAGTGTAGATGATTTACTAGATCCTATGAAACTATCTCCCTCATAGATCTATGCATATAACCTAGTAAATAAGACTATGATCAAACACACTATTATTCGGGCTTATAATAATATGAAGATCTACAAGAAGAAACAAAGATTTTCCTAACTAGAAGCATATAAAGTGTTCTATAGACCAGTGATCAATTTCAGCTTTTCTTCTTGTGTATCTTGTGTTGAGGCAACTGCGGTATTTATAGGCTTCATGGACGGACTGCCTTCAACTCCTATGATCATCACAGCCATGAGATCAAGCGGTTAAAAAACTTCTCTCCACCACTCCTTGAATGTAGGACTTGTTATATCATGTCCAATAACTTCTCACTCCCACGCAGTGGCATGACTTGGTGTTGCCCACGTCTTCTAACTGCTCTGTGGACATTATTAGACAACAAGTGTAAGATCGGAGTTAGTGAGAAAAGGAAGGGCAAATTCTGATGTTGTCATAAGTGTTGGGAACATTAAACACAACACTCGGCTGTTAGTGTTGGATCATTAAACAAAACACTTATTTCAACATCAACAATCTCCCACAATTTGACCTTTCTACATCAACACCACTGATATTCGCACAACATAAATATTGATTAAGAATTTAACACAATTGATATTTCAAAATAATGAATTAAAAGTTGTATTAGATCAACTTTAAAAGAAACAACATCTAAACCAAAAGGACTTGTTTAGATTTAAATAACTTAAACATAAGTAAATCCTAAGTAAATACAAAAAGTAAATAACAGAGTTTGTGAAAATAAAGAGAACATAAGTACAGAGCTTTTACAACAAGGAATGAACTGAATTAACACATGGGAAAGGATTGGGCTAAAATGTAATTCAGCTGCATCTCCATAATATGCATATACTCCCCCATAGTGTAAGCTCTCCCCCTGTCTTCAAGCTCTTCATTTATCCAGATCACCATACAGATCTTGGATATCTTGGTCATCTTCTGTCATTGCAGTGTCAGTAGCAGCCTCATGAGTTCTGTCAGGAACAACATCCGATTCATCTACAGATGGAGCAACAATGTTAGTGGTCTGCTGGGTTCTGTGAACCATCAGCTACTCCTCCTGTTGAAGTGGAAAGAAGATCCATCCAAAATTTCTTTTGAATGAGAAGATCCTCCACAGAACTCTGCAAATTAACAATAGATCCCTGCAAAAAATATCAATCTGCCTCATAATGTAATGGGAAGACAAATAAACAGAAGAGACAGCTCCTTCTGGAGGCAGTGTGGTATTGTGAATTGGATCATTTGCTGGAACACTAGGAGTTGAACTTGGGCCTGCACCATCATCAGTCCTTCTCAAAGGGAGATCTACAACCCTTTCTCCTGCAACTCTGAACTGACTTGATATGCCGAATCCAGGTATGTAGCTACTAACCACCTCCTCTTCTGATCTTTCAAATGATTTATCAAGTAAGAATTTGTACAAAAGGCAGGGGTAAGGCAGTATGCCTATTCCAGACATATCAGATTTGAATGTCATCATGTTTGTAAAGATAACCTGTCCTAGGTTGAATCTTTTCAAATGCCCAATTTTGTACATAAGTACAACTTGTTCTAGTGTGAAGGTAATGTTGTTTTTTGTAGGCAACCAGTTAAAACATACCAACTTATACAACACAGAGTATAGACTAGTTAACTTAGAGGCCAAAATTCTTCTTCTCTACTTAGTAATTACTCCCCTAGTCAAGATACTGATCATCACATCATGATCTGTAACCACTGGATCCTCTATTATCTTAGTTTTCAATAAAATATTGATCATCCTAGGAGTAATCATAAGCTTATTTCCCCTAAACCAAAATTGTCCATATCTAGTGGAGTTCGGATCACCAGTATGTTGAGAGTCATTGGCATAAAACTCAAATATCCAGTCTACAATGTATGGACAAGCAAATTGTTAAGCATGCAGTAAAAACCTTTCCTTAAACCATTCAATCAGATTCATTTTTTCAAAGTCAGGAACTTTTATCAGCCTTTCAATCAATATTTGCCTAGTTCTAATGGTTTTTTACTGGATACTGGATTTATCATTGTACTCTTCATCAGAATCACTATTTCTGTCAGCTTCTCCTCTTACAAAGTCAAACTCAATCAAGAAATCAGTTAGTCTTTCATACCATGCTCTAGGTGTTTGTTTCAAGCCATATATAGTCTTTTTCAGTTTAAAGACATGATCAGGAAAATCAGGGTTTTCAAAACCTTTTGGTTGTTCAACATAAGCTTCTTCCATAAGAATACCATTTAAAAAGGCAGCTTTAACATCCATTTGGTACAGTTTTATATCAATATAGCATGCAATAACAAGTAGGAGCCTATTGGATTCAATTCTAGCAACAGGAGCAAATGTTTCATCAAAGTCTACACCTTCTACTTGTGCATACCCTTGAGCAACCAACCTAACTTTGTTTCTAATAATGTTTCCCATCTCATCAGTCTTGTTTTTAAAGATCCATTTAGTTCCTATGACATTAATATGATCTGGTCTAGGAACTAATGTCCAAACATCATTTCTAATAAACTGATTTAGTTCTTCATGCATAGCTTCAACCCAATTCTCATCATCTAATGCTTCTTTAATAGTTTTAGGTTCAATCATAGAGTGATAACATTCATGATTTACCTTACTACACATAGATGACATACATATAGATCTTACCACATCCTTTTAGTTCATACCCATTCTTCTTCTGGTTTGAACACCTGTGGATGTTTCACCAATGATTTGCTCATGTGGGTGATACTTCTAAATTCTTATGGAAGGTGTTTTTTGGAGATTATACAGATTTTTAGGATCTGTATTATCAGATGATTCCTCTGGTGTGTAATCATTCTTCTCAACATTCTGAATCTATTCATCTTTTTCAGTATTGATTGGTACGTCAATCAAATCTGAAATGTCTTCATCTTCAATGCTTTTACCTGTAATGCTTGTATCATCATAAAAAACTACAATTACAGATTCTTGCACAGTATCAGTCCTAAAGTTGTAAATTCTGTAGGCCTTGCTATTTCTTGAATAGCCCAGAAAGAACCCTTTGTCACTCTTTGAATCAAACTTATGTAATTGATCCCTGTCATTCAAGATGTAACAAACAGAACCAAAAACATGTAAATATTTAAGGTTAGACATTATATTGTTCAGAATTTCATATGGAGTTATAGTAGAATCTGTTCTGATATAGACTCTATTTACAATATGACAAGCAGTGTTAAGAGCTTCAGCCCAAAATCTTTTAGAGAGATTTTTAGAACATAACATGACTCTAGCCATTTCTTGAAGTGTTTTATTCTCCCTTTCTGCTATGCCATTTTGTTGAGGTGTTTTAGGTGATGAAAACTCTTGTATTATTCGTTTTGATTCACAAAATTCAGTAAAAGAACTATTTTCAAATTCTCTTCCATGATCAGACCTGATTCTGCACACTTTAGAATTAAAAACATTCTTGAATCTTTTATACAGAATTTTAAAAATGGAAAAAGTTTCAGCTTTATCTTTTAAGAATTCAATCCATGTGAATCTAGAATAGTCATCAACCACAACTAAAGAATATCTTTTACTTCCAATACTTTCTGTTTTCATAGGACCCATAAGATCCATGTGAAGCAATTTGAAGCAGTGTTTAGTTGAGCAGTGTCCCAACATTTTGTGAGACACCTTAACCTGTTTGCCATTTCGACAAGGTCCACATACCTTTTTATCTGAAAATTTCAGATTTGGTAAACTTGTAACAACTTTCAATCTAATAAGTTTATCAAGCTGTCTGTAATTAGCATGTCCAAGTTTGTGATGCCATAATGTACTTTCATCAACTTTAGCCTTATTACATGTAAGTTTGGATTCAATGAGATATCAATTATCAGCAGATCTGTTTCCCATCATAATACATTCAGAATCTTTGTTTAACACATAACATGAATTTTTGTCAAATTTAACATGTAAATCATCATCACATAATTGACTAATGCTTATAATATTGACCAGTAATCCATCAACATGCAGAACATTGGATAACTTAGGAAAACCAGGAACATTAATATCCCTCTACTAATGATTCTTCCTTTAGATCCACCACCATAAGTGACATTACCTCCATTATAAGCAGTATAATCAGAAAGATAATCAAGTTGACCTGTCATGTGTTTAGAACAAACACTATCAAAGTACCATAATTCAGGAATACATGCTTTTAGAGACATATGAACAACATTACAAGATATTTTTTCTTTTGGTGTCCACACAGAATGTGATCTTGAATGTTGAGTCATTTCAGGCAATGCAGAAGTTTTCAGATGATTTTTCTTCTTCAAACATTGAGGAGTTTTATGACCCTTTTTTAAAACAGTAATGGCAAACCACATCTTTTATATTGATCTGAGTCTTAGCAGAAACACTAGGATTGCAATTTACTTCAGCTTTTACAAAAACAGTAGGTTTCTTAAGTTCAGAATTCTTAGAATTTTTACCTTGGTAGCCAATACCTGTTCTTCTTGAATTGTTAGTCATGAAAGAGTCTTCCAGTTTCATCTTTCCTTCAGAAAATCTTTTAAAGCTCAGTGAGGCTTCCTTGAACCTATCATTAAGTTTAGATATCTCTATATCTTTTCTTGTTAAAATACGTTCAAGTTTGGTAATAGATTCTCTTAAGTCAGAATTTTCAAAGTTCAAAGACTTAATTATGTGATTAAGTTTCTCAATTTCAGAAAATATCTTGAAAACTTTTTCATTAGTTAAAGGTTTTTCATAAGAATATTTCTTAAAATCAAGGACAGACACATCAAGTCTTTCTTTGAGTTTAGAAATTTCTTTATCCTTTTTGTTAAAAGACTTTCCAATTTGAAAACAATGTTAGACAAGTCTTGAATGTCAACATCTCTTCTGGATAAACCTGTTTTACTTGATGTACCTGTTTCTGTAACAGAACTTGTGAAACAGTTAAATTTTGGAGCATTATTATTCAGTGATTTCCCAAATGATGACTCATTTATCCCCACATCGTAATAATCATCCAGATCATCATCAAAAGTATCATCATATTCAATTCTAGCAGAGAAAGCTTTTTCAAGGTCTTTTTCAGGATCATGTTCAACATCAGACTCATCACTTAAAGTAGCACTGAAATTAAGTTTCTTTTTTAGAGTGGTGTTGGCACATTCATTAGCATAATGACCATATCCAGAACATGCATCACATTTAACATTCTTCCTATAATCTTGATCAGATCTAAACCTGTTACCTCTTTCTAATTGTCTAGAAGGATTAAAAGTATTATTCCTAACAGGTAATTGTTGTGTGTTATTAATCTGGACCTTAGGTTGAATATTATCCTTAAACTTTTTGTTCTTGTTTCTTAAGAAGGTTTTAAACTGTTTAGTAATAAATGCCATGTACTCAGGATTGTTAAAACATTCCTCGATTTCATCTTCATCAGATTCGATTTCAGTAACATAAGGAGACTTTCCAGAACCTGATGATGCAGATGATGAGGCATCACCTTTGAAAACAAGCACTTTCTTTTCATTATCAGTCTTTTCAGAAATGTTCATTTCATAAGTTTTCAAAATACCAATCAACTCATTTTGACTTAACACATCAATATCCTTAGCTTCTTCTATAACACATATCTTAGGTTCAAAACGTTTAGGAACTGATCTAAGAATTTTATGTACTAACCTTGTATTGGATATTGGATCCCCAAGAGAATGAGCTTCATTTGAAATCTCAGTCAGCTTTTCATTGTAAGATGAAATTGTTTCATCTTCTTTCATCCTCAGATTCTCGAACTTGGTTCCAAGCATACGAAGTCTGGTCCTTCGTACACTATCCGATCCTTCACAATGCTCTTGAAGTCAATCCCATGCATCCTTTGAAGATATGCAATTTGAGATGATTTTGAACATTGAAGCATCATTTGAGCTGAAGATTGCATTCAACGCCTTTGAATTATAACTTGTAGTTGTGATTTCATCATTTGTCTAGTCGAGCTCTCTCTTGATCCGAGCTTCATTGTCTTCATCCGCCGTGGTTCTTGGTTGAGTCCAACCAGCAAGAACACTCCTCCAGGCTCGTTCATCAATGGATTTGATGTACATTCTCATCTTTGGTTTCCAGAAGGCATAGTTTGTGCCATCTAGAATAGGAGGCTTTAGTGCGGGTGAAAGTGGATACTCCATTTCAGAATTACACACTCTAAGCAGAATCTCTACTTAGTGTATCAAGTAGTTGGCTCTGATACCAACTGAAAATGTGTGTGCGTGCGAAATCGGAGATGTTGTCTATCGTGTTGGCACTGTCCAGACAACACTATGCAACGGAAATTAAATTGCACGTAGTGAAAATGGAAGTATTCAAAATTTGCATAGATTATAAGATAATCTATGTTGTTCACTATATAAAAATATGTGAAACAAATTACAACCTCTTAGAGGTGTACAATAACACTATAATAAGTGTATATAATTTACTAGATCTTATGAAACTATCCCCCCTCATAGATATATGCATATAACCTAGTAAATAAGACTATGATCAACACACTATTATTCGGGTTTACAATAATGTGAAGACCTACAAGAAGAAATAAATGTTTTCCTTACTAGAAGCGTATAAAGCGTTCTATAGACTAGTAATCGAATTTAGCCTATCTTGTGTTGAGGCAGCTACGGTATTTATAGTATAGCCGTGAGATTAAGCGGTTTCCATAACTTCTCTCCACTCCTCCTTGAATGTAGGACTTGTCATGTCCAATAACTTCTCACTCCCACGCAGTAGTATGACTTGGTGTTGCCCACGTCTTCTAACTGCTCTAGGGACATTATTAGACAACAAATGTAAGATCGGAGTTAGTGAGAAAAGGAAGGGCAAATTCTGATGTTGTCATAAGTGTTGGGAACATTAAACACAACACTCGGCTGTTAGTGTTGGATCATTAAACAAAACACTTATATCAACATCAACATTAACTTTTATTAATCCATATTTAGATGCATGTTTAGCGTAGACGAGAGTTACATGGACATGTTTATATTTATGGTGTGAGTTGTTGGCATGCAAATGTGTTGGTTATACTTTTAATTCGTCGAGAGAGAGTTAATCGTATTAGAACCTGTTGGTCCTAAAAGGAGTATATAACAAGTGTATGAGGGGGAGGGGGGGGGGGAATACACTTGTATGCAAATCATTTTCAAACTTTAACCAAACTGGTTTCAGCAAGATTGTCCTGGACAACTCTTCTGATATGAATAACTCTTTAGAGATAATCAAACTACTATGTACTATTGAGTACTTAGTTGAATAACTATCTAAGGGAGTTATATGTGCGGAATTAGTGGTTGACCCTTTAGTTTAAACTCCTTTTAATTAATGAAATCTTCTTAACACTTTAACTATTTTTCAGGGAACTTGTCCAAAACAGTGTTTACATAGTCTTAAGTATATGTCTTGAAAGGTTACTTTGTGTGTTGTGTATGAATGTGTTGTTTGTATGAAAGTACTTGAATGTAAATCAACACAAGAGTTATAGTGGTTCAGAGACTCAAGCTCCTACATCCACTTTCCCTGTTTTAACAGGATAATTCCTTCACTCTTGGAATTACTTATTTTATAGTGCCAAGGTGCACTTGATCAACCACACCACTCCTTGGTGCCTTGATCCCTAGGATATCAGAGTCCTAGTGCTCTCTTCTCAACTCAGAATTGAACTGTTCTTCTCTCAACAGTCAATTCCTACCACTTCTACTACAACAACCTTCTATCTCTCTTTTGGAAAGGTATAAGGGTTGAAGTTTGGTTCCAACTAGGTTGAGATATCCTTTACAATGAGCTCAGTGTAAAAGGATAGGATATCTCTCTAAGCTTGTATGGATATACAATGTGGTTCAGCTTAGAAGAAGTGTTATGGAAACTATGAATGTCTTATGAAAGCTTGAAGGCTTATAAGCTTGTAGTTTCCTCTTAATTGCAGGATAGTTGGATCTCTAGTTGGTTGCCTTAAATGGTTTCCACACTTCTATATTTATAGAACAATTTGAGGATTTGCCCGTTGGAAAGACAACCTCAAATTGCCTATTTTAGTCTTTCTTGAACTCTACAACTGGAAGACAGTTTCTTTGAAAGTGACATGTCCTTAATTTGGGAAGTAAACGACTGTGAGCATTTTGTCTTGACTTTGAAGCACTCTTCCCAATGTCCGACTTCAAGATTCACTTGATCAAACATGGACATCACTTCTGATGATTGATCCTATGATAAGGACAACATTCCTTATCATTTGGACAATTCTGCTTATCAGGATCAGTAGACTTTGCTTATTAGCAATGTTGGCTCTGCTCTTCAGATGACTTGGCTCTTTCTCTTTCCATGCATATCTCTTGATCGTCTTCGAGCATTCATGGCTTGGGATCAGCAACTTTGACCTTATCAGCACAATTGGGCTTGTCTTGAAAGTGTTCTGGTTCAATTGTGCTGAGACATTTCTGCTGAACAAAACCTTCTGATTTTTGACATATGCTTCAGCAGACTTGGTCTTGATGATGCATACTATTCAATTGATCTTCAGATAGGTTGCACCACAACCAAGCTGACTTGAACAACACAGTTGTCCATCAGCAGTCTTAAGGTCAATTTGATTCTGAGCCTTGAGGGGACTTGATTCTTGTAGTCTTCTAAGCATGTGTTCCCCCCCTTAACTTGTGCATCTAATATACTAAGAGCTGTCTAACATTCCAGCTTCTCAACTTAGCCTTAAGCTACATGTTCCAACATTCCTGAAACATGTTCATTTAATTCTGACTTATCTATTTGGCATGTCTTAAGGGGTTTTGGTATCTTAATCAAAACTTCTCATTTTATTCCCAACAGAACCCCATTAAAGGACATTAATTACTTGAATGGTTGTTTGAGTTGTTGGTGAGGATTAGGAAGAAAACCTTATTACCAGGTTTGGGAATACATTAGAATTAAGGTTATATTACCAGAAGGGAAATAATTATCATCCTAGCATTTAGGTGCTCTTAGCAAACCTTAATTGAAGCGTTAACAAAGTAAAAGCAATTCCTCTCAATTTCACTAGGTAGAGAACACCCGAAGCATTCTCTCACCCTTGCACTTCTTCGAATTATATTTGTAGTTGTTTATTATTTTAATTGTCAATATCTTGTTTTAGTAGTAATATTCCTTACTAAGTTGTGGTAATTGCTCTTTATGGTTATTTACTTATTTTTAGTAGTTTAAATCACTTGTTAGTTTCTAGGTTGGTTTTTGATTTAATTTCTTGCATCTTGGTAGTAAGTTAGCTTAATTTTGGAAATTCAAAACCCGAAACAGTAGTTACATTGGTTATGCCAACACACAACTTTAGGGATTCATTGCACACACCCACCTCCTAGGTTCGATACTACTTGGTCGAATACTTCCATTACTGCTACGAACCCTTATGCTTGATGAGAAGTAGTTAGTCAAATATATTGTCTAAAATTCGTTCAAGCCAATGGCGCCACTGTCGGGGAGGTGACGTAGTGCTATAAGTGGGACTTAAAGTTAGTTGAATACTAGGGCTAGCTATAATTACTTGCTTTAGTTTGTTTTTATTTTTTGTTTCAAGAATTTGATATTTGCAATTTTCTATAGGTGCATGATAACAATAGCATGTGGTGGACAAATTGAACCTATCAATCCTGAGATTGAAGCTGCCGCAAGAAGGAATCGAGCAAGAAATCGAAGAATGGCGGAGAATAGACAAAATCAACCGCCGGGTGTCGTGGTAGATGATGAAAGTGACGAGATAAATACCCAAGAAGATCTCCAAGTTGAACATCAGGGAGATGACCAATTGCAAGAGGTGGAGAAAATGGCACACAACACCCACCTAATGCTCAAATGGGTGGTGTGTTCAATCAAGGCCCTTATGGAGGACAACCTCAAGGGTATCCCCCTAATGCTCAACGATGAGGGTATCCTCAAGGCTATCCACCATATCCATATCCACAATATCCTCAAGGATATTATCCACCACCTCAAGGATATTATCCTACAATGTATCCATACCATCCACCCCAAGGTGCATTCCCTCAAGAAATACCCGCCCCACCTCAACCGGAAAGACAAGAACCTCGTCCAATACAATAGGGGAGGCCCATGAGAGAGTACTTTGAGCCTCAACAAAGGGAGTATTATAATGGGATAGCAAGGCCAAATGTGGAGGCAAATAATTTTGAAATAAATGCCTCTTTGTTGAGAATGCTTAGAGAAAAGCAATTTGAAGGGAGGACCGAGGAAGGTTTTGAAGAAGATCCAAATGAGCACTTGGCTCAATTTCTAGAGATAGTTGACACACTCAAACAAAATGGTGTGTCCGAAGATGCAAAGAAGTTGAGGCTATTTCCTTTCACACTTTCCGGAAAGGCAAAAACATGGTTGCAAACAAGCATTCCAGCGGGAGAGGTGAGAACTTGGGAAGAATTGAAGAAGAGATTTTTGTTGAAGTATTATCCACCTTCAAAAATAATGGAAGCAAGGCAAAACATCTCTCAATTCACACAAGGAGCTAATGAGAGCCTAAAGGAAGCATGGGAAAGGTTTACCAACCTACTCATAACTTGCCCTCAACATGGTTTTCCATTAGACCAAACTATATGTTGGTTCTTTTGTGGGTTGAGGGTAGGAGATCAACAACATTTGGATGCTTGTGCCAGAGGTTCGATATGGCTAAAGTCGGTGGAAGAGATCAAGCAAATAATGGAGGGGATATCAAAAAATTCTTTTAAAATGAGGATTGATAGAGTGGGAAGACATCGAGTGTCCCAAGTGAACGAAATGGAATCTATGAAGACAATGGTCACCACTTTGATTGAGAAGGTGAACTCTCTTTCATCTTAATCAAACACGTGAGAGCCCATTTTACCTATGGTTCAAGGAGAGTTTCCTATGAATCAAGTGGAGGATGCGAACTACATGGGTCGACCACAATATCAAGGAGGGTACCAACAAAATTTCTAAAGTGGGCGCTCATATCAAGCTCCCCAACAGAACCGTTTTCAAGGTGGTCAATCCTCAACATTCCAACCCAATCAAGGGAATCAAAACTTCTGAAGAAATGAGAACTTGGCTTACTCCAACCCAAAGGGTGCCGCGGTGCGGTACAATATCCACCCGGATTTGATCCCGGGGCAAAGCCTCCTAATGGGGAGGGAAAAACTTCTACCGATGAGCTTCTTGCACTCATCATGAAAAAGATAGATGCAAGTGACAAAAGGATGGAAGCCAATGATAAGAGGATGGAAGGGATTGAATTTCAACTTGGGCAATTGGCTACTTCGATTGGTTCTCAACAAACCAAGGGAAAATTTCCCTTAGCAAAACAGAAGTAAACCCCAAGGAGCATTGAAAGGCAATAGAGCTTAGAAGTGGCACCAAATATGAGGGCCCATCCATGCCTACTCAACCGGGAGAAGAAGAGGTAAAAAAAAAAAAGATGAAAATGAAGAAGAATGTGAAGAGGTAGAGATGGGAAGAGCCGAAAATGAGGAAGAAAATGGGATGGAGTCAAAAGAGAAAAAGAAAGTTGAGATTGAAGAAAGAATACCAAAGTGGAAAAAGATGAAGGAGAAGAAGATTGATGAAGAAAAGAGCATACCATGTGATGAGTGGGGGGTACCAAAGACAATGGTACCATTTCCTCAAAGATTCATGAAGAAGAAATTGGATGAGAAATTTGCTAAATTTCTTGAAGTCTTGAAGTACCTCCACATCAACATTCCATTTTCCGATGCTTTGGAGAAAATGCCCAACTATGCAAAATTCCTCAAGGACTTGATCTCAAAGAAGAGAAGGATTGATGAACCCGAGTTTGTTAAATTCAACAAGGCATGTAGTTTTATGCTCCAAAAGAACATGTAATTAGAAAGTACGACCCCCAATTAATCTATTCCTACGAATAACCTCAAAACATGTATTTTAAGGTTCAACTCGAGAAACACATTCAAGACCTAAAACAATAGAATAAACTAGACCATGAATACGAGACACTCGTTTCATGCAACCTAGACGTTATTATCCCCTGATGTGTTCTGCCTTAGTTGCTACCATATCCACAATAATATAACAATTACGGATTATACATCGTGAATTAACTAGAATTGATAATACATAAATTCGGATGGCCAATCCTAATAAATCTATTAATCAAAACATGCTTCGCATAAAATCAAATAATAATGAAATCGAAATATGAATTGAAATAAATCGTTAATCACTTAATTAAAAAGGCATAAATCCATCAAGAGTTCACATCCTCGAGCTAGAATAACAATCTAAGTACTAAACATAATTAAGAGAACAATAGATAAAAACAAAACCAGAATCATTGTTTCCTTTCTCCAATCTTGCGCCTGCTCCTTTTTTCCCAGAATTCGGCGGCTGCGTGCTTTCTGCTTACTTGCCTCAATCCCACGGCCGCTACTTTTTTTTTCTTCTTAGTCTAGGCTGCCGCTTATTCTCCAAAACACCAAAAGCCCAAAAAAATCTTCACGTTCATGGGCCTCAATTGCCAAATAGAAAGATAATAAATAATGGCCTGAACTTAATCCCAAATTAATTCTTGGAATTATAACATTTCCCAATTTGAATGTTAAGTTCAGCAAGTGGTTGAGTTTCTACTTGGCTCGACATTGAAGGGCTCGTCTATATATTTTCTAAATGCTCCAATTTTACCTAAATTAAATAAGAAAATAAAATATCAAGGTAATTTAAGTCGCAAACTAATGAGTCGAAAATATGCACTAAAATACCAATTTACTTCACAAAGATTATTCAATTAAAGCACAGAAATATGCAATAATTTCGACTCATCAACATGCCACAAAAAAATGAAGGATCCGGGTAGTTTTGTCATCATGTGTGATATTGGAAATGGGATCAAGAGGAATGCTCTTTGTGATTTAGGGGCTATCATTAACTTGATGCCCCTATCTTTGTTTAAAAAGTTTAAAAGGGGGAAGTTGAAGCCTACCTCAATTGCACTTCAACTTGTCGATCGGTCGATCACAATTGCTAAGGGCATTGTGGAGGATATTCTAGTGAAAGTGGATAAATTTGTGTTTCCCGCCGACTTTGTGGTGCTAGAAATTGAGGAAGATGAACAAGTGCCTATCATTCTTGGAAGACCATTTTTAGCAACGGCGGGAGTTGTACTTAATGTGAAGAAGGGAGAGGTAACATTGGAGGTAAATGAAGAGAAAGTGACTTTCTCCATGTATGACTCAATAAAAAATGCTCCAAGTAATGAAGAATGTCACTCTATCAAAGCATTTAAGCATTGTGTTGAAAAAGGTAAGGGAATGGAGCTAGAGAAATTGTCAAATGTGCCATTGAAAAATCCGAGAGATGATAAAGAATGGAAGCAAACACCCAAACTTGAGCAAAATTCAAGTTTGGGAGGGATTGATAAGAAAAAGAAATTTGGTAAGTTGCTTGAATCAAGAGATGATGAAGAGGAAATAAGAGAGAGTTCAAAGGAGATAAACATTGAAAAAGGATTTGAAATTGGAGATGAGGTAATATGGTGCAACTTTGGAGTGATGAAAATTCTTAGAAAGTTGAAGCTCAAGGGACGTAACATGTTGGTTATGAAGACAGTGAACTTTGAAGGAAATCTTGAGTTGCCAAGTAAGGAAGACGATCTTTTCATCACCGATGAGCATAATGTGAAACACTATCATCATCCATTCAAAGAAAGATTGTCAAATACCAAGATCGAAAGAGAATTTTGAACTTTTTTAGTTCCGTCCGGCATAGGACGTTAAACCTAGCGCTAAATGGGAGGTAACCCATTCGTTTATTGATTTCTTTTCATTTTAGTTAGTTTTATGCTTTTTGATCTTTTTGGGTTGGTTTTGTTTAGTAGGATGGGGTATGATGTTGGTGCTTAATGGAGCTTGGACATGGACTTCTATGTGAGGAGAAAGGATACAATGAAGAAAGATGGAATGATGTATGGTGCAAACTCAAAGGTAAACACTTATTTCCAAACTTAGATTTGCTTAGCAAAGTCTAAGTTTGGGGGGGTGTGGTCATTTTTACAATTTCATTTGCACTGTTCTATATTCGTCTATTGCTTGAATGATTTGGTATGATTGATATGAGAATTGTTGATTATATTGAGTTTTTGGGTTGTTTTGAGAGTTACATTGCATAATTTACATGAATTAGGGGCTAATTTTTTGTTGATTTGGAGAATTTGTTGATGGATGCATAAGTTCACTTTAGGTGATCTTGTGATGTTTCTTGATGAGTGGGAAATCGGTGCATGTATGACTGTATCATTTGATTGCATTTTGTGTGAAGGGCTAGGCTTTAGGAAAACACTTGAGTTTACCACATTGAGCCGGTGAGACTTGAGCCTTTTTGAATCGAAATATCAATCTGGTTCAATCTTTCTTGAGTGAGTCGTCCACAAATTATGCATGCTAGAACTTGCTCTTTGACTTTTTTGAAACTTGATTTAGGAGGAAATTGTAAAAAATGATAGGAGGCATTTCTTTGAATTTAAGTCACTTGACCAAATAAATCCCACCAAACGATACATTTTCGTAGTTAGCCCCGTTGAGCCGTAAAATCTATTTTTTTTGGCAAGCTACAAAGTGTCACCATGAAACCATATCTTTTGAGCCTAATTGTCCTAATCACTTGTAGAGCTTCAATGTTGGTTGAAATGGTGAGGGAATTGAAGTGAGTGGATTTGTATGATTAAAGTGAATTCAATAGAGAAGAAAGGTGAAAAAGAAAAGATTTGAAAAGAAAAGGAAGAGCTAATGAGCTTGTGCTAAATGTGAAAAATAAAAGGGAAACAATAGTCCCAAAAGCTCAAGACACAAAAGTGGAGAGAAATGGCTCCAATATGTTGTGAAAAGAAAAATAAAAAAAAAGGGTGAAGTTCATTTTGAGTGAAAAGAAAAGAAAGAGAGCAAGTGTTGTGTGAGAATTGAATGAAAAATGAGAGAAATACCAACATTTGTTGCTCTACAAGTTGAATGAGTCACTAAATCCAAATTTATCCCACCCATTCCAAAGAGCCTACATTACAACCCTTGAAAGACCTCTTTGATTGACAATTGATGTCTAAATAATTGGTAGATAATTTATTTGAAGAGCAAGCCTATGATTTTTGTGTTTTTTGTGGATTGACATTTGAGAGTCAACATTCCCATATACACTTGTGCGTTGAGAGAAACACTTCTTGAGAGAGTGGTGAATCAAGTGTTGAATTTGTCTTTCTTGGATCACATTTTGTCTTGAAAGTGGTTGAAAGTGTGCTGGTATTAAGTGTTTAAGTAAAAGTAGATTAATGTTGTACTAAATGTTGGGACAAATTGTACAACACTAACTCTAACAGAATATCAGAAATAAAGATACACAGCGGAAGACTTGAAACACTAAAAACAAACAAGACACAATGAAAATATTTTTCACATAGATTTTATAAATAAAAATCTATGTGAGCCTTACGGCGAAATATCAATACTTATCTTCAAGTGCAAATGTTGTGTGAAATGTTACAACAATAACCTTCACAACTAAAACTATAAACGAGGCAGGTGCCCAGTTTTGAAAATGAACTAAGTTTATAAAATTACACACTGTCGAAATGCTAGTCTATCTATGATTACACTCTCGATAGATAAGAAAAGCACACAGCCATACGGGTGGGATACTTCGTATGATCTAAAATGTATAACTACTGGCCACAATTCCTAACAGGGATGAACGCTCGGTCTAGGAGATTGATCGAATAGAATACACTGAATTGTGGAGCCTTCCTTCGGTATTTATAGATTGGGGTGCGAATTCTAGAGGCTTCCAACATTGAGGTCCTATTTTTTAGGAGCTCAACTTCCATGATCTTTCTAGATCCTTCTTGCACGTTCCAGGTCATTCTAAACTGCTTCCAGCCTCTGCTAACTCTTCTAGGACGTTCTGCAATATTCTGGAATCTTCCAGGTTCCAGATCCTTGTAGAAGCTTCTAGACTCTGCCAGAAATGCTGTGACATTTAGCTCAACACTTAATGAAACATTTCAGAAAGGACTTAGAAAAAATCTCGGAAGGTCAAATTAAGATGTTGTAGAGAATGTTGATACATTTAAGAATTCAAAACATCTACAATCTCTCCCAATTTGACCTTTCGACTACAACTAGACCTGTAAAAACGGGCCGGCGGGGCGGGACGGGCCAAAACCGCAAAAGCCCGCCATTTGGCGGGGCGGGGCGGGCCAACCCGTTTGCAAGGCGGGCTACCAAAACCCCAACCCAACCCAAAAATAGGCGGGCCGCGGGTTTTAGCGGGCTAACCTTTTTTTTTTTTTTACAAAATATTTATTAAATTTATCAAGAAACATAAAAAATTACTGTATATATATTTATTTGTATAATATATTATAAATACATTAATAATATACCTATATATTAAAGTAATATACTTATATTTTATATAAGTACAGAAAATGAAGAAAGAAGAAAAAAAATGAAACTGCTTATATAATTTGTTATGCGCTAGAGTTTTTAATATTAGTTAGGTTTATTATATATAGTTATTAAATAAAGTTGGATAACTTAAGTGGTTAGAGCACCATTAGTGAAACAGTAAGTTCTTGAGTTCGATTCCTAGAAAGGGCATTATTTTTTAATTAAATATAATATTTTTAAAAAAAATCATAAAATGGCGGGCCAGCCCGCTAAAGACCGCACCAACCCGCCAAAAACCGCAGCCCAAACGGGCCGGCCCGCCTGGGCCCGCCTCCTGGCGGGCTTGGAAAATCTTGGCCCAACCCACTATTTTTAGAGGCGGGGCGGTCTGGCCCAACGGGCCTAGCCCGTTTTGACGGCTCTAACTACAACACACCTGATGCACATATATTTCTATACATACTCAGTATTATGTACTTAGTTGAGGTTGACATCATTGCTAAGCACTAGTCAAGACAATGCCTGTTGTAACCGTTGGATCAAATCAAATGAAGATCAAGGATAATCTTACAATGATCCGTGCCATAAGATCAAGATAATTTTACCCAAAACAGAACAAGTATAAACAATACACTTATTCACAACATAAGTAACTTTACTGAAATCCTAAGTTAAGTTTTGGAAGAACTACTTAAGATTTAAGTAAGACACTAAAACAATATCAGAGCAAACAAACATGATAGCTAAAACAGAATAGCTAAAACATCAGAGCAAAAATAAAACAACTATGGACAAAAACTAAGACTAAACAACCTGCAGTAAGCACATGACAACCTGTAAACAAATTAAGCAAAGACAGTAAACAATATCATCAAGTGTAACCATAATTAAGCAAGTTATAAAACAGCAGCCTATCATCTAGAAATAAATAACAAGTGTATCAGAATTTCAGAATTCAAACTTAAACATTAATTACAGAGATTGAAATTGAATAAATGGCATATATTGTTGTGGTAATAGGTACAGCATCAGATTCCTGCACAGTAGCCATTATGAAATCAGATCTCCCCCTATCTTGTAGCTTCTTCTTATTCAATAGTGGAGATCACTATATAAGGTCTCCATGTCAGCATCATTATCATCTCCTTCATCAACAAAGTAAGTAGATGCAAGGTGTGCAACTACATCAGTCACTGCAGCATCTCCAGCATCAGGTCCATCACCAACAGCAGTTGTAACTCCCTCATCAGTCATCTCTTCAATTACCACATTGGAGTTCGATGGTGGTGGTACTCCCCCTGTTGTAGGTGAAAGCATATTGGTCCACATGTCCTTCAGGAACTGGAGCTCATCAATTGTTTCCTGCAAGTGTTGGAGCTGAAGTTTGATGAATTCCTATAAAACACAGACATTACCAGAAATGTTGATACGGATGTTTTCAACATTTGGGGGTGCATTTCTCTGTTATGGTCTGGAAGGGCCTGGATGTGCAGAAGTAGAGGGTCTGGAAGATCTCTGTGGGCTATCAGTACCAGGAGCAACTAGGGGCAAATCAATTACTCTGTCCCCAATTAATAAGGCAGGAGCAATAACAAGCAGTGGCACTCTCCCCCTCAAAATATCAGTCTTCTTAGCAGTGAAGCCATGGTGCTTCAGATGGTTTGAAATCAAGACTGGATAGGGCAGATTTCCTTTCCCAGAAGTTTTCCCAGTAAACTTTCTCATGTGGTGAAAAATGGTGTGGCCTAGATTGAACTTCTTAAGTATAGAAATCCTATACATAAGAATGGCTTGATCTCTGGTAATTTTAGTGGTGTTGGTAGTGGGGATCCAATTGTAAATAATCAACTTATACAGAACAGAATGTAAGGAGGTTAAGTGTCTAGCTAGTATCTTCCTAGTCCACTTAGTCTTTCTACCCACTGTGATTGCAGTAATCACAACATCCATATCCGGATCATCATCCTCATCAACATTAGGAGTGTGCAAGAACTCATTAATCAGTTCTGGAGTGAATGACACATCCCTCCCCCTAAAATTAACAGTACCATAAGACCTAGAACTTCTCCTACAAGTGCTTTTCTTCATACAAGCATAGAACTCATAGGACCAATTAGTCAAAAAAGCTTCACCAAATGTAGCAGCATTCAACAGATTTCTATCCTCTAAAAATTTAACCATTCCCTTATTATCAAAATCAGGTACATTAATTCTTTTCTCAATCAACAGCTTCCTCTTAGAGTAAATTTCTAGCCTTTTCTCAACATAATTAGAGTGATTAGAGTTACCTTTACTTTCTTCCTCAGAAGGTAGTTCCTCATCAGGATCAGAATCTCCATCATGTTCAGAGGAGCTTTTGGATGAGCTCTTTGCCTCAGCAGATGAGCTCTTTGCCTCAGAAGATGAGCTGTCTCCACTTCCATCATCATCATGTTTTGGTGTGGACTCCTTTGCAGCAGCAAATGACTCAGCATTCTTCTTAAGAGATTCTTGCATATCTCTTAGTGTTGGGAATAAAATGAGATATGTTTTGATCTAATACCAAAACCCCCTGAGACATGCCTAAGTCAAGATAAACATGTTCTAGAAATGTTAGAACATATAGAATATAGGCTAGATGAGAAGCTGAAGTGTTAGGCAGCTCTTAGACAAATAGATGCACAATTTGAGGGGGAACCTACTTTTAAGATGATCAAGATCAAGTCTCCTCAAGGCTCAAAATTCTGGAACAATCACTTAAGAACAAGGACACTCTATGGAAAACCAAAAGCTCTGATCAGGAGAGTTGTCCAAAGAAGCTGTCCATATGCAAGAACAAGCTTACCTAGCTCAAAAGGACAAGGCTACTCAAAAGCCTTTGATCAGGAGAGTTGTCCAGAGAAGCCAACTCTATGTGTAAAATACTCTGATGCTAAAAGACCAAATATGCTGATCAGAAGAGTTGTCCAGAAGAGTTGTCTCAGCAAGATTGAATCAGAACAGAAACTCTAAAGGTTGAAGGTCAACTATGCTGAAAAATTAAGGACAACCATACCCTAAAGAAATGCAATATGCCAAGATCATCTTGGAGTGAAATAAAGGGAAAGAGCCAAGTCATTTGAAGAAGAGCAAGCCAACCTTGCTGAAAAGCAGAACTGCTGATAGTGATAAGGAGAGTTGTCCAGATGATAAGGAATGTTGTCCTATCATTGGATCAACCTTCAGAAGCCATGTCCAAGTCCTAACAAGAAGTCAAACATTGGGAAAAGTGCTGCAGAATGAAGACAAAGTCTTACAAGCCGTTTATTACCCAAATGAGGACATGTCACTATCAAGAATCTGTCTTCCAGTTTGAAGAACTCAAGGAAGACATTTATAGCAATTTGGGGCTGCCTCTCCAACGGGCAAATCCTCCATTTTGTCTATAAATACAGAAGTGTGAAGACCATTTGAAAGCACCTCAACACAATCCAAAAGCACCTCAACCTTGACAAGAATATCCAACTATCCTACAAGTTGACAAGTGCTCTCAAGCTTTCAAAGAGACTATCTTAGTCTTTATACACTTCTTCTAAGCTGAACCCAATTGTATATTCATACACAAGCTTAGAGAGATATCCTATCCTTATACCTTGATCTTCATTGTAAAGGATATCTCATTAGTTGGAACCTTACTTCAACCCTTAACCCTTTCAAGTGAGAAAGTGAGAAGGTTGTAGTAGTAGAAGTGGTAGGAGCTGACTGTTGAGAGAAGAACAGTTCAGTTCTGAGTTGAGAAGAGGGTACTAGGACTCTAGACATCCTAGGGATCAATTCACCAAGGAGTGGTGTTCTTGATCAAGTGCACCTTGCCACTATAAAACAAGTTAATTCCAAGAGTGAAGGAATTATCCTGTTAAATCAGGGAAAGTGGATGTAGGAGCTTGAGTCTCTGAACCACTATAAACTCTTGTGTTGATTTTCTTTACAAGTACTTACATTCACTCAACACTGCACACAAAACTGATCTTTCAAAGTATATATTCAAAGACTGTGCAAAACTGATTTGGACAACTTCCCTGAAGCTTAACTAGACTGTTTTGGATTGGAAAAGTGATTTCAGAAATTAAAGGAGTCTAAACTTAAAGGGCCAACCACTATTCCACACATATAACTCCCCTAGATAGTTATTCAACTAAGTACTCAATAGTACTCAGTGGTTTGATTATCTTAGAAGAGTTAAACTTCTTCAGCAGAGTTGTCCAAGACAACCTTGCTGAACTCTGGTTTGATCAAATTAGCAAAAGAATTGCATACAAGTGTATTCCCCCCTCCCCCATACACTTGTTATATACTCCTTTCAGGACCAACAAGTGGTATCAGAGCAGGGGTTCAAAGACCACTGCTTCTGAAAATCCATCTTGATTTTCAAAACTCTCATATTTGTGTGGTCACTGAACTGATCTCTATCTGAAATCCATCACTTGTTGACTAACTGATTATTTGTGAGATATGGCCAACAGCAATGCTGTTCCTCCACCTGCTGTTCAAGGATTAGACAATATGGCCACAAATCCAGTCAACCACATTTCTCATCACAAACTGCCCATGTTTTCAATAGACAATTATGATTTCTGGAAAATTAGAATGAGGGCTCATCTTGCATCTCTTCATACTGATATGCTTAGAGTAATCACAAGAGGACCTTTTGTGTTTACTCAAACTAACCCCTGATTGACAGATGAGCAAAGAGCAGATATAAGGGAACTGATTCCCAAAGATGAGGATGACTTCACTGCTGATGAAAAGAGGAAAGATAATTTGAATTATCTTGCCATGAACACCCTCTATCAAACAATTCCAGATGCAGTTATGGGTAGAGTCTACCACTGCACCACAGCTAAAGAAATTTGGGATACCCTTGCTGAAATGTGTGAGGGCACTGAAAAAATCAAGGAGAACAAGCTCCAAGTTGCTGTGCAGAAGTTTGAACAATTCTCAATGGAGTCTGATGAGTCCATTGATAAGTTTGCTGGTAGATTCACTGATGTGATGAATGAAATCAACTCATTGGGCAAGGTCTACACAAAGAGAGAAGTGGGATTGAAGATCTTGAGAAGTGGGATGTCTATGCTGTAATGATGCAAAACACCAAAGATCTTTCCACCATGCCCATGCAACAAATCTTCTCTGAACTCAAAGCTTATGAGTTCGACCTCAATAGAAGAAAGCCTATTGAGGAACCTTCAAATCCTACTAAGGGAGTGGCATTCAAAGCCAAAACAGCTGAACCAGAGATGCAGCCCACTCCAAGACCATCAAAGTCAGTCTCAAAGACTGAAATGAAGGAAGAACTAGCCTTGATGGCTAGAAGGTTTGAAAAGTTGAACTCAAGGTTTGGTAGATATAAAAAATTCTACCAGGACAACAAATTCAGGAGATACAACTCTCCTGAAGCACAGGCTGAAGTCAAAAAGCCTGAAGAGAAAAGATCAGAGGACAAGTACTCTGATAGGAGAAGGTCCAGTAGAGCTGAACCTTCATCATCAAAAAGAAGAGAAGAATCCAAGAAGGATGATGATGAAGATCTGTGCTATAACTGTAAAAAGAAAGGGCACTTCCAGTATGACTGCCCTGAATTAAGCTCTAAGGAAAGAAGAGAGAGGCAGGCCAAAAGAGACAGAAAGTTCACCAATAGAAAAGCCATGATGGCTGGTGAAGAATCTGATAGTGCTGAAAGCTTCAACTCTTCTGATGGATTATTCTCCAACAGTGATGATGATGATGATGTTTGCAACATGGCTCTTGAGGATGATGAGGTATCCTCTACTTCTAGCTCACCATCATTCATCTCACAGAACAATAATGAGGTCAACTTGAAGCTTTCCCTTGGAAAGTTGATGGAAGATTTCACCTTGTTACAAGAATTTCATGATAACTGTGTGAGAGAAAATGAAAGATTGGTCATTGAACTTGCCAAAAACTCTGAGGTAGCTGTTGATGTCAAATCTACTGAGTTGTATCAACAAGTCTTGAGAGAGCTTGAGGAAGCAAATCTCAGGATAGTTGACCAACAAAAGGAGATTGATGATCAACTTCTCTCTCAGAAGAGAAAAGATTTTGAACTTAAAATTCTCAATGCCAAATTTGAAAACCTCTCACATGAATATGATATTCTTAAATCAAGTGAAGAGAGTCTGAAATTAAAGATGTCTGCTCTGAAGAAATCCTCTAGAGCAATAGAGGAAATTCAGAGTTATCAAAGACCTATGGCTCAAAGAAGTGGATTAGGTTTTGATCCATTTGAATCTTCACCTTGTCTTAGTGTTGCTTCTGTAAGTAACACTAAGAGAATCTTTGTTAAGTCAGTGGCACAAACTGAAAATGAAGTGATTCAGCCACTAAACAAAGGAAAGGGCAAAGTAGATGATGTGCCTACTCAAGTGCTTCAGGAGACTAGACCCAAACCTTTGGAAAAGGTCAAGGCTCCTGAACACAAGAGGAATGTTGGTCAGCAGAGTAGACCCAATGGAAGGGCAACTCTCCTGAACAATGTTCAGAGGAATTATCCAAGGTATAATCAGCCTAGGCCAACTCATCTGAGAAAGCCTCAGCTGAATAGACCCAAGGAAAGCTACCCTCTAAGGCAGAATAAAATAAGACAACCAAAACCCTTCATGCCAAAGGGTAATGGTCAAAAGAAAGCCTTTCCTCAAAGATTCCCTCAAGCTGCACAAAGAACTCATAAGTTCAGGAGAGTGGTCAACTTCCCTGAAACTTACAGAGTTAACACATTCACACATACTTTCCCAAAGGCATTTAAAGGAAAGACAGTGTATGTTGACACACAAGGAAATCAACTTAGCCACCTTGAATCAATCAAGGTTATTAGGCAAGTTTGGGTTCCCAAAGGTACAGCTAACCTCTCAGGACCCAAAACTCAAAGGGTACCTAAACCAATCTAATTGCAGGTACCAGTGGGCCACAAGAAGAGGAGCATGAACAAAAAGACAGCATGGTACCTTGACAGTGGATGTTCAAGGCACATGACAGGAAACAAGGAACTCCTCACTGACTTCATTGAAAAAGAAGGCCCAAATGTTACTTTTGGAGACAGCTCACAGGCAACTACAAAAGGCTATGGTACTTTGATGATTGGTAACATCAAAGTAACCAATGTATCTTATGTGGCTGGTCTCAAATATAACCTCCTGAGTATCAGTCAATTCTGTGATAAGAACTTCAATGTTGAGTTTTCAAGTGGAAAATGCTTAATCAAAGATAAGACTCAACAAATTCTATTGACTGGAACTAGGAAAGGAAATGTGTATTTTGCAGACTGGGACAAGTCTACTGATGCTGCATGTTTTATTGCTAAAAGTTCTAGTGAACAAAGTTGGTTATGGCATAAAAGGCTAAACCACCTGAATTTCAAATCTATGAATAAACTTGCTAGAAATGCATTAGTTAAAGGACTGCCTAATGAGGTTTTCATTAAAGAACATGTGTGTAAGCCATGTCAAGAAGGAAAACAGATTAAAGGTAAACCAGTCATCTCCACTGAAAGGGTACTTGAACTTCTACATATGGATCTGTTTGGACCAATTAACCCTACAAGCATAAATGGTAGAAAATACACATTGGTGGTAGTAGATGACTTCTCTAGGTTCACATGGGTAGTATTTCTCCTTAATAAGAAGGAAACACAAGTCAAACTACCTGAACTTCTAAAGAGACTGTCAAATGAGAAAAGCCTTAGCATTATCAAGATAAGATCTGATAAAGGCACTGAGTTCATTAACTCATACATCAATGAGTATTGCACATCTAATGGAATAGCTCATGAAACCTCAGCAGCTAGAACTCCCCAACAAAATGGAGTTGCAGAAAGAAGAAATAGAACTTTAAAAGAAGCTGCTAGAACTTTAATTGTTGATTCAAATTTACCTAAGAGGTTTTGGGCTGAAGCTATAAATATTGCATGCCATACTCAAAATAGATGTTTGATCACTAAGGGGCAAGGCAAAACCCCCTATGAACTCTGGAAAGGAAGAATGCCTAAAGTGTCATACTTTCATATATTTGGTTGCAAATGTTTCATTCACAATAATGGGAAAGAACAGTTGAAAGCCTTTGACAGCAAAGCTGATGAGGGAGTATTTATTGGATACTCTCAAATCAGTAGAGCTTTTAGAGTCTACAACAAGAAAACCCTTATAGTGGAAGAGACACCTCATGTTGTGTTTGATGAGTCTATCTTTGAGATCAGGAATGATCATTTGGAACCTGAGGAAATCACACAGAGGACAACCAGATTAAGCCTAAAAGACAAAGACACTGAATTCATAGATGTTGTCCAAGCCAATCTGCCTGAAAAACCCACATTAGACAACAATCCTGAAGGCAACCTTCCTGAGACAAACTCTACAGATGGAAATGGTGAACTGAATGAACCAATCCCAGTTCACATCCAGGTAACAACTACCAATGAAGAAGCAGTTCCTGCTGAGGTAGTTAATGGGTCAAATAATCAAGGGGGAACTCAAAATGTTGAAAATACCAATGTCCCTGACATTGAGGACAACACCCCTGATTATGATCCTGAATTAGATCCTGCATTAAATTATCCTGAATTCTATGATCAAAATGACTCACCTTCAGTAGAGGACAACTCTACTGAAGAGATCAGGAAAAGAAGGACTTGGTTGTCTGACCATCCTACTGATCTGATACTTGGTGATCCAAGTATAGGAGTCAGAACCAGAAAGTTTCATGGTGAAAGTGCTATGTTCTGTTGTTTCTTGTCAGAGCAAGAACCAAGTAATATTGAGGAAGCACTTCAAGATGCCAATTGGATCACAGCCATGCAGGAAAAACTCAACCAATTCACCAGAAATGAAGTATGGGAGCTGGTGGATAGGCCTTCACATCAAGATGTTATTGGAACAAAGTGGGTGTTCAAGAACAAGAAAAATGAAAATGATGTGATTGTCAGAAACAAAGCAAGACTTGTGGCAAAAGGGTATTGCCAACATGACGGCATTGACTATGATGAGACATTTGCACCTGTGGCAAGGCTAGAAGCAATAAGGCTCTTTCTAGCCTATGCAGCCCACAAGAGGTTCAAAGTATACCAAATGGATGTCAAGAGTGCCTTTCTGAATGGAGTCTTGAAAGAAGAAGTCTATGTGGAGCAACCACCAGGTTTTGAAGTTGGAAACCAAGTCTACAGACTCAAGAAAGCTCTATATGGACTCAAACAAGCCTCTAGGGCTTGGTATGATACACTGTCACAATTCCTCTTGGATCATGGATTCACCAAGGGAACTGTGGACAGAACTCTCTTCAGAATCTCTGAAGGAGAGGACATCTTGCTTGTCCAAATTTATGTGGATGACATAATTTTTGGATCCCCTAATGAGAAGCTGTGTGAGAAATTCTCCAAGCTCATGCAAAGCAAGTTTGAGATGTCCATGATGGGGTTGATGAACTTCTTTTTGGGTCTACAAGTCAAGCAATCTAAAGAAGGAATCTTCATCAACCAAGCTAAGTACACCAGAGAAATGATCAAGAAATTTGGGTGTACATCAAGCAAGCCAGTGAGGATCCCAATGAACACAAATTGGAAGATGGATCCTGATGAGAGTGGTATTCCAACCAACTCTACTGAGTATAGAGGAATAATTGGTTCACTCCTCTATCTCACTGCCAGCAGACCTGACATTACCTTTGCAGTAGGTGTTTGTGCAAGGTTTCAAGCAAATCCTAAGAAAAGCCACCTTGAGGCTGCAAAGAGGATTTTGAGGTACCTCAAAGGCACTGAGAATCTAGGCCTTTGGTACCCTGCTGATGACAACATTGAGTTAACTGGCTACTCAGATGCTGACTATGGAGGTTGTAGAATTGACAGAAAGTCCACTTCAGGGACTTGTCAATTCTTGGGCAACAAACTTATATCTTGGTTCTCAAAGAAGCAGAACACAGTGGCTACTTCCACCACTGAAGCTGAATATGTTGCTGCTGGAAGTTGTTGTGCTCAAATCCTTTGGCTAAGACAACAACTCAGAGACTACAAAGTCAACTCTACTGAAGTGCCAATTTTCTGTGATAACAATAGTGCCATTGCTATATCACAAAATCCTGTCTTGCACACTAGATGCAAACATGTGGACATCAAGCACCACTTCATTAGAGATCATGTGGAGAAGAAGGATATCAAGTTGGTGAAAATTCACACAGACCATCAAAAAGCTGATATACTAACTAAGCCACTTGCAGAGGCAAGGTTCCTGGAATTATCAGCAGAATTGGGACTTCTTGATCCAGGGAAGTTGGAAAAATGAGTCCAAAGAGGTTCATTGTTTGAGGGGGAAATAAACTCAAACTTCAGCAGACTTGGTCAAGTCTACTTAAACTCAGAAATATGACCTTATCTCTTCAGGACACTTGTCTCTTGAAATTCAGGACACTTGTCCAACAGCTTTTCAGGACACTTGTCCATGTAGGGTCAGATAAGTTGTCTCAGCTATCAAACCAAATCTTGGTATGATAAGCACCTATTTTTGGTGATCAATACCTATTTCGAAATCTGTCCCATTGAAATACAGTTTTCACCTTTCTGGAATTTAATTTGTCTCCCACCCAAAAGGTCACTTTCCATGCATTAAATGCCAAGATTTAACTCTTGTTTGCATTAAACTTTTTGGGACATGATCTATCTCGAAAAACCCCCAGCCTTAAACAAACATTAAAAACCACCCACGTTTTGAATAAAACAGTTATTTCACTGTTACATTGGTTTTTGACCATTGGATCAAAAATGGACAACTCCCCTGAAATCAATCCTAGCCGTCCATTTTGGATTTCCATTTTTGCTCACCTTTGAATTGTTTCAAGACCTTACCAACTCATTGACAAACATTCTTTTTAGAATATTCACAAGTCTTAAGATCCCCACAAACACTTCTTCCCCAAGTATTCGAAACCCTAACTCAAATTTTCTTCAAAACTCTCTCTGCAAATTTCAATGGCCCCCAAAGTTAGACCTGAGATGCTTGTTGATTTCTCTAACAAGGATCTAGACCTGGATTTTGGCTACTTAAGCAATAAACACAATCTTCATTTTGAGCCAATAGTATCCTTTGAGAATGAGGATCCTGAAATCACACCAACCTTGAGATGGTTGAGGAGAGCTGGACTTCAAAAATTTATGGAGGAAAGACCAAGCTCTTGCTTGGAGAGCTACATGGCAGAATTCTTTGCCTTCCTCAAGTGGAGAGGCAAATCTGAAGATGGTGAAGTATCAACCAGATTATCTTACACTGCAGAAGGAGAGGAAGAAGAGAGATTCCACAAAGTAAAATTCTCCTCAGAAGATCTGGAAGGAGCTTTTGGACTGCCTTATGAGGGAAGGAATCCAGAAGCTTATGGCACTGGCCATGAAGATGAGATAGCCCAAGAATGGCTATTAGTTCCAGGCCCTCTCTCCTCAACTCAAAACAAGAAAACTCTCAAGCCAGAGTTTCTCAACCTTTTTGAGGTAGTTGCTAAGAGCCTCTTAAGCAACACTGGAAGCTTAGAGCAGGTTAGTCATCCAAGGATCAGAATCATGGCTGCCATCATTGATGCCAGTGATAAGGGCATTAAATTTGATTGGAGGACCTTCATCATGTCTGAGATGATGAAGGAGAAGGCAAAATTCAAGGTGAAAACCCACAATAAGGTGGTGCTAGAAGGGAAAATCAAGTATTGCACCAGGGCAAGCTTGTTGATTGAGAGGTTTTCCCACTATTCCCAGATGCAGACCTTTGCAAAGCCCCTCCCAGCCCAGAAGATCCTGTTCAGAAAACTTAGCAAGAAAACTGAACAGAGAAGGATGCTCATGGTCAAACCTGCTGAAGAACAGGAGGAAGAGAAGCCTAAGATGAAAAAGAGAACAAAGGCCAGGGCTGTCAAAACAAGAAAGATGTCTCAATTGTCTTCAAGAGAAGCCTCAGGAGCATCAGCTGAAGTTGATGCAGTGGCAGAAGAGGGAGTGAGTGTGCCTTCTGACCACTCAGAAGAGTTGAGGAGGAAGTACAATGAGACTAGGCAAAAGAAGAAGGGTGATAAGAGAATCAGGGAAGTTGTCCCTGAGAAGGAAGGAAGTGGAAGCAGTAGGGCCAGCAAGAGAAGGGCCAAACCTACTGAGAAGGTGTTGGAGCTTCAAGAAGAAAGGTCTCTTCAATTGGCTCTAAGGGAGAGCAGAGCTGAAAGCAGGACCAAATCCATGTCAAGGACTAATTCTTCTGGTTCTGGAACTCCAGATTCCAAAGTCCCTGAAAGTCAACCTATAGAGGCCAACCCCCCTGAAACTCAGTACCTTGAGCCCAACTCCCCTGAAACCAATGTCACCCCTTCCAACCAACCCATTACCCCTGTAAATCTCACTAAGAGATATTCTCCAGAAGGGAATGTGCAAAGAAGTGGCATTGATGTGCTTGCTGATTTAGCAGTAGATGAGACAAGACTCCTGTCTCCCCTTGACTCATCCATGCTCAATTATTCAAAGCTCTTAGAGCATGCACTCAATGAGCCAACCCCCCTGAGTAAAGCCCCTTCAGACCCATTGCTCTCAAAAGCAACTGAAGATCCTTCTACTGCACCCAACCCTTCTGAAGCCAACATCCCTGAACTTAATCTGCCTGAAGCTCTATTAGGAGAACCCAGAGCCAACTCCCCTATAACCCAAAGTCCCCACTCAAGTGGAGATGAGGAGGAGTATACTTATGAAAGTATGCTCAGAGGAGGAGCCAAGGCTACTGTGGACAGTTTGTATCCACAACTTGCTGAATTTCCAAGAATTCAGAAGGCCTTTCAAGATTTAAGGATGCTTGTTGATGTGAAAGACAAATCCTTGATGGAGATATCACAAGTCATCCAAGATAAGGGTGCAAACTGGTGGCAGATAGAGGAAAACAGATTATTACACTTTGCTGGAGTTTCAAAGACAAGATTTCTCATTGATGAGGAGATTTTTGCAAAGTTGGTAGGTGATAAGATTGAGGAGGAGATAGAAAGAAAAGCCAAGGGAATCAAACACCCTGACAGTAGCTCCAATGATGATGATTCCCCTGATGATCCCTCAAACCCTTCAAACCCCAACCCTCCTGAAACCCCTCAAGCCAACCTCCCTGAACACTTTCAACCCAAGTCTTCTATAGCAGACAGACTTTCAAACCCTCCTAAAACCTATCATAGGAAAGGCTCTGTATCTTCAGAGGTGTTGACCAAGGGTGGTAACACAACCAAAGACACATCTGCCAATGAAGGTTCTTCTGAACCCAAGGCACAGCCTAAAGATGTGGAGGTTCCTTCTCTAGAGGCTAGTTTGATTAAGGCATATTCAGTGTCAGAAGAGTTGGACACTGATCAGCCCTTAATCATTCAGGATGACTCAGTGGCTGCTGAGATAAGCACTGTGATCTCCTCACAACTGCCATCTTTGAACCCTGTTGAGGGTGAAGATGCTGCAGGTTTAGGAGAAGGAGTTGAAAAGGAGAGAATAGTTGAAAAATCAGAGGGAGTTGAGGATGAAAGAGAGGTAGTCATCACTAAGATAGTGAGTGTACCACCATATGAGGGTGGAATAAGTGAGGAAGGACAGGTTATTCTTGAAGTCAAATCTGAACTTCAAGAATCCCTTGATGAGAGGAGGCCTGATTCCTTGAGTGAGAACATTATTAAAGAAGGGAGAAAAGAACAAGTTGAAAATAAGAAGAAGACTGCTGATGTATCAGAGTCTTATGTAAAAGAAATTGAGGGTGATGAGTGCTTATTTCCTAACATGTTTGACTTGTCTAATATTGCAGGTATCTCTCTTGACCAAATTTTTGCAGATGAGTTCTTAACAGATGCACCTATCCAAGTAGACACAGGCTCAGCTCAGGCTTTACTTGGAATGCAATCAGAGAAGTTGGACTCCTTGGCTCATCAAGTCCAATCTGCTCATGCTGAAACTTCAGGAGCATTGAATGAGCAAGGAAGGACTCTAGCATTTGTAGAAATGAGGCTCACTGGCTCTGAAGATGTTGTGCTACCAACCCTTGAAGCAAGAATCAGTGGTGTGGAATCTGGTCTCCAAACCATCTCCACTGGAGTTCAAAATGCCAAATCAACCATGGAAGCCATCTCAGAGGAGGTCAAGAAAGAGCAACAGCTGCTGAGAGACAATCACAATGCCAATGTCAAAGCTCTCAGGCTAACTGTCAAACAAGCTATTGGAAAGAAGACTGCACTGCAAAAGAGAAGAGCTGAAGAGCAAAGGCTAGCTATGGTGAAAGCAGCCTCTGAAAAGTTTTCCCAAGAGGTATTGGCCAACATTGCTGAAGGTGCAGTGGCCAACCTCACTGAGCTTCTTCAAGCCCAACTGGATACATCTCTGAGAGCAACCTTGGAGGAGGTTGTCCAACAAAAGATGAAGCCTGTTCTAGCTTTTCTTAGCTTGAGCAATGATAAAATGCAAAATATACATGATGAAAATGTGTATTTGTTGGAAGAGATGAAGTCCCTAAACCAGGCCCAATCCCTGATGGCCTCAACAATGAGTGACCTCAAGCCCCAGTGTTTTGATGCTGCCAAAAAGGGGGAAAGGGAAAGAGCTAGAGCAAAAGGTGCCTTAGTGATTGGGAGCCCAGTCAAAGGGAAAGACAACATTGCTGAAGGAAAAGGCAAAGAGCCTGAAGTACTGAATTTGGAAGAATTAAATGAAGAAGAGCAATTAGCACTTGCTTTGAAGAATTCTATGGCCTCAGCTCAAGAAGAAAGGATGAGGTTACAACAAAGACCAGGTGGTGAAGTATCAGGTTTGGACAAGAGTGCTGAAGGTGTCCAAACTAGAGGAAAGATCAAGAAGGCCCAAGGAAAGAAGAGACAAGTTGAGAAATTCACTGACTTTCCTAGCAGCCTTGATCTTCCACCTGAATTCAGAATTGATGAAGATGAGCCTACATCAAAGAAAGCCAAAACTGCTGAAGAGTCCAAAGCTGCTGAAAAGGACAAGTCTTCTGAATCTGGCAAAACTACTGAAAGTCCCAAGTCCACTGAAGACATTGAAGAATTATTTGCTGAAGGATTTGGACCTGAACCCAAGAAGAAGACAACAATCCTAGCCCATGATCCATCAAAGCTGTTTCATGAAGGGTATGGCAAAGACCCTGAAACACAACAGAAATTGGCCATGATGAGAGCCCAAGAGAAAATGGATCTGATGGAAGAAGCCAACAGAGCAAGAGATGAGAGAAGAGCAAACTTTCAGAGACCAAGAAGGAGGAGAGCAACTTATAGCAAGATGAAGCCTCAGCTTCTAATCCCAATGGACACCAAATATCCACACTTGGATAAATGGGTGCCAATTCAACTGAATGATACATGGGAAGAGGCCAAAAGGGAGTTTGTCTATGACTATTATGTCATTGACAGATGGAATGGAGGAGATGCAAACTCTGCCTTCACTGAGTTCATGCTAGAATACTACAGAGAGTTGTATCAACAACTACTTGCAGCTGCTGACATTGCAAGAATTGAACTCACAGCTCCCAAGCCAATCATATACATGCCTCCAAAGCTTGAAGGATGGATTGACCAAGCAAGAATTCTGAGAGAATTCACTGAGATCCTTAAGCTAAACAAGATGGTTCTTTGACCTAAGGGAACCAATCAAGAAGCCATGGCATTGAAAAGAAGAGTGTGGGCACAGTATGGAATGCTGCCACCCCCTGAGGATGATCTTTGAAATGGCTAAGTCTTCTGACCTTTCTTGATTGATCAACTATACTGAAATATGGTCAAGATTGCTGATGTGGTGTGCTAATCTGTCTGCTCTGATTTGTTATGGATTGCTCTGATACAAGCTCTGTGCTCTGATACTGAAAATCTTATTTATGTCCTGAATTGTTAGAATGAAATTCTCTGATGTATTTAAGTGTTATTGATTCATGCTCTGATATGTTAATTTCAACTATCAACATGCTTGTAATGATCTTTGAATGAATGATATTTGAACTTATTTTTGAAACAAGAAACACTAATCTCTCTATGCCTATCTTGAAACCTACTTGCAACAAAGACAGTGAATACACTAACACATTATCTTTTCAGGAATATTGACCCTAGTCATGTCTTCTGAAGATACATGTAATAGGTGTAGACAAGTCACTTTTGCTTAGACAGTGTAGGTTTTGGCATCATCAAAAAGGGGGAAATTGTTGGGAATAAAATGAGATATGTTTTGATCTAATACCAAAACCCCCTGAGACATGCCTAAGTCAAGATAAACATGTTCTAGAAATGTTAGAACATATAGAATATAGGCTAGATGAGAAGCTGAAGTGTTAGGCAGCTCTTAGACAAATAGATGCACAATTTGAGGGGGAACCTACTTTTAAGATGATCAAGATCAAGTCTCCTCAAGGCTCAAAATTCTGGAACAATCACTTAAGAACAAGGACACTCTATGGAAAACCAAAAGCTCTGATCAGGAGAGTTGTCCAAAGAAGCTGTCCATATGCAAGAACAAGCTTACCTAGCTCAAAAGGACAAGGCTACTCAAAAGCCTTTGATCAGGAGAGTTGTCCAGAGAAGCCAACTCTATGTGTAAAATACTCTGATGCTAAAAGACCAAATATGCTGATCAAAAGAGTTGTCCAGAAGAGTTGTCTCAGCAAGATTGAATCAGAACAGAAACTCTAAAGGTTGAAGGTCAACTATGCTGAAAAATTAAGGACAACCATACCCTAAAGAAATGCAATATGCCAAGATCATCTTGGAGTGAAATAAAGGGAAAGAGCCAAGTCATCTGAAGAAGAGCAAGCCAACCTTGCTGAAAAGCAGAACTGCTGATAGTGATAAGGAGAGTTGTCCAGATGATAAGGAATGTTGTCCTATCATTGGATCAACCTTCAGAAGCCATGTCCAAGTCCTAACAAGAAGTCAAACATTGGGAAAAGTGCTGCAGAATGAAGACAAAGTCTTACAAGCCGTTTATTACCCAAATGAGGACATGTCACTATCAAGAATCTGTCTTCCAGTTTGAAGAACTCAAGGAAGACATTTATAGCAATTTGGGGCTGCCTCTCCAACGGGCAAATCCTCCATTTTGTCTATAAATACAGAAGTGTGAAGACCATTTGAAAGCACCTCAACACAATCCAAAAGCACCTCAACCTTGACAAGAATATCCAACTATCCTACAAGTTGACAAGTGCTCTCAAGCTTTCAAAGAGACTATCTTAGTCTTTATACACTTCTTCTAAGCTGAACCCAATTGTATATTCATACACAAGCTTAGAGAGATATCCTATCCTTATACCTTGATCTTCATTGTAAAGGATATCTCATTAGTTGGAACCTTACTTCAACCCTTAACCCTTTCAAGTGAGAAAGTGAGAAGGTTGTAGTAGTAGAAGTGGTAGGAGCTGACTGTTGAGAGAAGAACAGTTCAGTTCTGAGTTGAGAAGAGGGTACTAGGACTCTAGACATCCTAGGGATCAATTCACCAAGGAGTGGTGTTCTTGATCAAGTGCACCTTGGCACTATAAAACAAGTTAATTCCAAGAGTGAAGGAATTATCCTGTTAAATCAGGGAAAGTGGATGTAGGAGCTTGAGTCTCTGAACCACTATAAACTCTTGTGTTGATTTACTTTACAAGTACTTACATTCACTCAACACTGCACACAAAACTGATCTTTCAAAGTACATATTCAAAGACTGTGCAAAACTGATTTGGACAACTTCCCTGAAGCTTAACTAGACTGTTTTGGATTGGAAAAGTGATTTCAGAAATTAAAGGAGTCTAAACTTAAAGGGCCAACCACTATTCCGCACATATAACTCCCCTAGATAGTTATTCAACTAAGTACTCAATAGTACTCAGTGGTTTGATTATCTTAGAAGAGTTAAACTTCTTCAGCAGAGTTGTCCAAGACAACCTTGCTGAACTCTGGTTTGATCAAATTAGCAAAAGAATTGCATACAAGTGTATTCCCCCCCCCCCCCATACACTTGTTATATACTCCTTTCAGGACCAACACTTAGGCAAACATTGAAATCAGAATCAGTGTCTGATTCAACAGGTTCTTCTTCAGTGATCATCTTGGCCTTCCCTTTCCCTTTAGGTTCAGCATCAACCTTTTTCTTCTTCGATTTCTCAACAACAGCAGCAGCAGCAACAGGTTCTGTTTCCTCTTCGGATTCAGTGAACACTTGGATGGGTTCAGTAGCATCGTGTCCAGCTTTCTTCTTTTTCCTCATGGATTCAAAGTAATCCACTCGGGTAAAGACACGGTTTGACCTTCTTCTTTGGACGGGGCTTCTTCTTCTTTTCCCTTTCTGCACCCGTTTCTTGAGAGGAACAGGGGCAGACTCATCAGAGGGTGAGAGAGAAGAATTAGTACCACTATCAAAAGCTTGGGCGTCCTCCATTTCGACATCCTCAGAGTCGGATGCATCTGCGGTTTCTTCTTCAGCAACGGTGTCTATATTCCCCTCCGTTGCAACAAGTTCAGTAGGGTTCGGTGATTTGGGGCTTTTTGTTGCAGCAGCCATTTGAGCAGTTTGTTCGACCAAATAGCTCGAGATATCCACAGTGCTATCTCCGAATGTTATCACGGGTAGATGACCAGTAGCTCGAAGAGTATCAGACACCTCTTCGACAGCCCTAGTTAACTGTTCGACGGTTGAGTCTTATGGAATGTGGGTAGTTGGTGGAGTAGTTGGTGGAACATGAGCTGTTGTTGATAGGGTTGCAGAGACATTAGTGTCGGCATTTGAGGAATTTGATTGTTGCGAAGCCATTGAAGCAAGAAGATCGAGAGAGTTTTGGGCAATTTGTTCGGAAGATACAGAAGCAGAGTGTGAGTGAGAGTGAGATTGACGGTGGTTTCCAGCCATTAAGAAGGACGGTTGGATTTTCAAGGCAAGGTGGGAGAGTGTATACAACAATTTGGAAATACACGGCCAAAAGACAATTCTACAAACTTAGTATTCAACAAATTCAGAAATCATGATTAGCATTAGAATTAATCTTATGATCGATATTTATAGAGAGAATTATGTAGTTGGAGGTTAAATAACAAAAAACTGATAGAGTATTCCAGAAATTTTCGATAATGCTCCACATAATTAGCCACAATCTAGATCATGGGTAATTAGTGGGGAAAATCTATTTAATTAATTTTAATTAAATAATTAAGAAGCTTCTAGAATTTACAGAATTAAAAATCGCATAATCTGAAAAAATAAAGACGTGGGTTAGTAATTAAATAAATAAAATAAATCTCAATAAATACCACTAATAAAAATAAATTTGAATTAGGCAATGTTGTGCTCAAAACTGTTACAAACACCTCAACACGGGTTTTACATGAATTTGCTTCATTTGTGTTGCACCATATTTTTTTTCTTTCTTTTTTTGTTATAGCATCTAATTAGTATTGATTCATTGTTCCTGTAGAGTACATCGTAGTAGCGAACTTCGTGCCCCATACTTACTTAATGGATTACAAATATATTGATGTTTTTACCAAATATCACCTTTTGAAAAGAAGGCATCGTAGTAGTGAACTCCGTGCTCCATAGTTACTCAGTGATTTGGTACATCTTTTAGTATGCTAATAACATTCTCATTTTTATGCATTTGAGAGGTGTGAAACATGTTTATTTTTGCACTTCAAGGTTCTTAGATTCGAAGATATTTTACAAAGGAATTATTTAACTAATTAAGAAATAAATTCAACTTATGAAATTTATACAACCCATGATGTTGTCCCAAATGCTGACGCATTTGTGACAAAATCCATCCGAATTTTTCAGATAGTGCTCATGCCAAGAGATTTCGTCAAGATAGAGAATCTCTCATGGTCTAATGCCTTAGTGAAAATGTCAGCATTTTGTTTTTCAGTGGGTACATACTCCAACTTAACAATATTCTTCTCTACTAAATCTCTCATAAAATGGTGTCTTATGCTAATGTGCTTTGTGAGTGAGTGTTGTACAGGATTCTTAGAAATGTTAATGGCACTAGTATTATCACAAAAGATTGTAAGTATACCATTCTCAATACCATAGTCATGGAACATCTTGCTCAGCCACAGGAGTTGTGTAAAGCAGCTTCCAGCAGCTATGTACTCAGATTCTGCAGTAGATTGTGAAACACAATTCTGTTTCTTGCTGTGCCATGATACAAGATTGTTTCGCATGTAGAAACATCCTCCACTCGTACTCTTTCTATCATATATATCTCCAGCCCAATCAGCATCACTGTAGCCTATCAGAATGTTGTTGGTGTCCTAAGTATACCAGATTCCAAGTTCACTTGTACCTGAAACATACTTGATAATCCTCTTCACATCATTCAGGTGAGATTCCTTTGGATTAGCTTGGTACCTAGCACAAACACACACACTATACATAATATCTGGTCTACTAGAGGTTAGATACAGTAAACTACCTATCATGGATCTGTAAAGTGTTGGATCAACATCTGTTCCAGCACTATCTTTGCAAAGTTTCAAAGAAGATCCCATAGGAGTTTTCATTGGTTTTGAATTCTCAAGACCAAATCTTTTAACCAAGTTCTTAGCATACTTACTCTGGGAGAAGAAAATACCATCGCTGCATTGTTTGATTTGAAGACCTAGAAAATAGTTCAAGTCTCCAACCATACTCATTTCAAATGTTGCAGTCATTGCCTCAACAAATTTACTCAACATTTTATCACAAGTAGAACCAAAATAATGTCATCAACATATATTTGAGCAATTAGTATATCATCTTCAGTGTGCTTAATGAACAGTGTTCTATCTGCCTCTCCTCTAATAAAACCAAATTACAAAAGAAAGTCAGTAAGCCTACCATACCATGCTCTAGGAGCTTGTTTAAGGCCATACAAAGCTTTCTTAAGTTTATATACATGATCAGGATATTATGGATCTTCAAATCCTATAGGTTGTTCAACATATGCTTCTTCATTCAAAATGCCATTAAGAAATGCTGCTTTTACATCCATTTGATGAAGTTTAATATCAATAAAACATGCAATTGCTAACAGTAATCTAATAGATTCTATCCTAGCAACAGGTGCAAAAGTTTCATCAAAATCAACTCCTTCAACTTGGGTGTAACCTTGTGCAACTAACCTAGCCTTATTCCTAACAATATTACCAGATTCATCAGTTTTATTCTTGAATATCCACTTTATTCTAATGACATTAGTATGACTAGGTCTTGGAACAAGTGTCCACACTTCATTTCTTTCAAACTGACCAAGTTCTTCATGCATAGCATTAATCCAGTTTTCATCAGTTAAGGCTTCTTTAGCACTCTTAGTTTCAATTTTAGATAAATAACACTCAACATTTACAACATTACACATAGAAGACATGCATATTGTTCTTACCACATCTATCTTATTTGATCTTACTCTTCCTTTTGTTTGCACTCCAACTGTAGCATCGCCTATGATCTGGTCAGAAGGATGACTTTTACCTATTCTTGAAGAAGGATTTATTTTGGCAACGTACTGATCATTTTATGAAGTTACAACTGACTGTTCTGTAGATGTTGACCCAGATGTGTTAACATTTGGTGCAACATTTTCAGACTTCAGTGTATTTTCAGAATTGTCAGTGACCTGTGATACATCTTCTTCATCTTTGTCATCTGTAAGACATTTATCATCATCAAACACAACATTAACAGATTCTTGAACAAAGTTAGTTCTAAGGTTATATACTCCATAAGCTTTACTATTTCTAGAATAGCCTAAAAAGAAACCTTTATCACTTTTAGAATCAAACTTATGAAGTTGATCCCTATCATTCAGAATATAACACACACAACCAAATACATGAAAATATTTCACACTTGGTTTTCTGTTGTTCAAAATCTCATAAGGTGTTTGATTTGTGCCAGAACGAATAAAAACCCTATTAATAATATGGCATGCAGTATTCAATGCTTCTCCCCAAAATTTCTTAGCAAGACATTTGGATGTAAGCATGACTCTTGCCATTTCTTGTAAAGTTCTACTCTTTCTTTCAACAATTCCATTTTGTTGTGGAGTTTTAGGAGATGAATATTCTTACAAGATACCATTTTTATCACAAAAATCATTAAACATGCTGTTTTCAAATTCCCTACAATGATCAGTTCTAATACGGCCAACTTTTAAGTTAAACACATTTTTGAACCTCTTATAAAGAATTTTAAATACAGCAAATGCTTCAGATTTGTCTCTCAAAGACTCTACCCAGGTAAATCTAGAAAAATCATCTACCATAACTAAGGAATACCTCTTTCCTCCAATGCTTTCAGTTTCCATAGGACCCATCAAATCCATGTGCAGTAATTCAAAGCATCGATGTGTAGAACAATGTGACAACATTTTATGCGGCATTCTTACCTGCTTACCTTTTTGGCATGGTCCACATACAGTGGTATTGTGAAACCTCAGTTTTGGAATTCCTTTTACTGCATCTGCTTTAATTAGCTTTTTCATTGCTCTGTAATTTGCATGTCCCAATCTTTGATGCCATAGAATATTTTCATCATGTTTTGACAAGTTACACATATTTGTTCCAATAAGATAGCAATTATCAGCTGACCTAGTACTAGTCATGACACAAACTTCATCTTTATTAAGAACATAACATGAATCTTTGTCAAATTTCACATGCAAATTATCATAAAAAAGTTGGCTAATGTTAATCAGATTTGCAAGTAAGCCATCAACATGCAAGAAATTTTTAAGTTTAGGAAAACCTTCAACATTCAAAGTTCCTTTACCAACAATCTTTCCTTTAGAACTACCTCCATATGTAACACTACCACTATTCAAGGTCACATAATCAGATAAGAAGTCTATACGGCCTGTCATATGTCTAGAACAACCACTATCAAAATATCATAGATCAGGTAGAAATTCTTTTAAGGAGGTATGAACAATATTACAAGTAGCTTTAGGTTTCCATGCAGATTTCAGAAACTATTTACCAGAAGGTGATAGTTTTTTATGCAGCATTTTCAAATTTTTCAGTTCTTCAAACCATTTTATATAGTAAGGACAAATATGACCAACTTTGAAACAGTAATGACATATATACTTCCTTTTAACCTTGTGAGAATTTGATTGTGCAGATGTTACACCAGATGTGTCAACATTTGCCTTCACAAATTTCACTGGTTTTCTAAAATTTTCAGAAATAGAAGCAGTTACACCATCATAACCTAAACCATGATTATTAGACTTACCAGTAGCTATAACATTATTTACCTCAGAAGCACTCTTGGAATATTTCTTGAAATATAAAGTGGAATTTATCAGTTTCTCCTTTAGGTTACAGATTTCCAGATCTCTTTTGGTAAGAATAACTTCTAGTAGCTTGGTGATTGTGTCTTTCAGATCCTCATTCTCTTTATTCAAGGAATTAAGAGTGAGTTTCTGATTGTTCCAATCATCTAATAGCTTTTGGTATTCATCAGTCCTTTTTCCTGCATCATCAACCAAACCATTAAAATAGTTCAAATTTGGGTGACTCTGTTCTGATGTTGCTGTAGATGTTGAAGCATCAGTTACAACATCAGACTTTGTTTCATCCAGATCATCATCTGAGGAATCATTATAATCAATTCTGGTAAAATTAGAATATTCATTCCTATTTAACTCATCAGAATCATCATCAAAATCATCATCAGAATCATCACTCAAGGTAGCACTAAAATTCAGTTTTTACTTAAGTCTAGTATTTGCACATTCATTTGCATAATGGCCATAACTAGAACAAGCATTGCATTGAACTGATTTTCGAAATTTAGGATCATACCTCGGTTTACCTTCACTTTTTGATGGTCTTGGTGTGAATTGACCTTTCCTCCTTTCTGGTTGAGGTGTTGATGTGTTGATTAATCTTAGGCTGAATGTTACTAGATTTGTTCACAGATTTCTTAAGAAACTTATTAAAGTGCTTAGTGAGCAAGGCAGTGTTGTTAGGATCTTTTAGGCATTCATCAAACAATTCTTCACCTGAATCAACTCCAGTAATGATAGGTTGAATCTCATATTTGTTTGATGTTTCCCCTATAAAAACCACAACTATCTTATCATCATTAGTTTCATCAACTTGATTAGTGTTTATCTCATAAGTTCTAAGAATACTCACTAATTCATTTTGACTTAACTTATCTGTACCTTTTGCCTCTTCAATAGCATAAATTTTAGCATCAAATCTCTTAGGAACAAATCTTAATATCTTATGAACTACTCTAACATTAGAAATAGGGTCACCAAGAGAATGTGATTCATTGATTATCTCACTTAACCTTTCATTGTAGAATGAAATTGTTTCATCTTCCTTCATTCGGAGATTCTCAAATTTTGTTCCCAACATTCGAAGCTTAGTCCTTCAAACACTGTCTGAACCGTCACAATGCTCTTGCAACCTGTCCCATGCATCTTTAGAAGTAGAACAGTTAGATATAATTTTAAACATTGAAACATCAAAAAAGGTAAAAATAGCATTTAAGGCTTTAGAATTGTAGCCTGCTGTTGTTATTTCATCAGCCGTCCAGTCAACTTCTCTGTTGAGTTGAACTTCACCATCTGCATCTGCTGGTCTCTTTGGAGCTTCCCAGCCTGTAAGTACAGTCCTCCAAGCACGTTCATCAATCGACTTGATGTACATACGCATCTTAGGCTTCCAATAAGCATAATTCGAACCATCTAAAACAGGTGGCCTAAGTGTCGTGGATATGTGATGTGTTTCCATTGCTAATATAAACTAAAAACACACTTGACCAAAGATCTAACCTAGTGTCGTCAGGTATCAGCTCTGATACCAACTGAAAGTGTGTTGGTATTAAGTGTTTAAGTAAAAGTAGATTAATGTTGTACTAAATGTTGGGACAAATTGTACAACACTGACTCTAACAGAATATCAGAAATAAAGATACACAGCGGAAGACTTGAAACACTAAAAACAAACAAGACACAATGGAAATATTTTTCACATAGATTTTATAAATAAAAATCTATGTGAGCCTTACGGCGAAATATCAATACTTATCTTCAAGTACAAATGTTGTGTGAAATGTTACAACAATAACCTTCACAACTAAAACTATAAACGAGGCAAGTGCCCAGTTTTGAAAACGAACTAAGTGTATAAAATTACACACTATCGAAATTATAGTCTATCTATGATTACACTCTCGATAGATAAGAAAAGCACACAGCCATACGAGTGGGATACTTCGTATGATCTAAAATGTATAACTACTGGCCAAAATTCCTAACAGGGATGAACGCTCGGTCTAGGAGATTGATCGAATAGAATACACTGAATTGTGGAGCCTTCCTTCGGTATTTATAGATTGGGGTGCGAATTCTAGAGGCTTCCAACATTGAGGTCCTATTTTTTAGGAGCTCAACTTCCATGATCTTTCTAGATCCTTCTTGCACGTTCCAGGTCATTCTAAACTGCTTCCAGCCTCTTCCAGCCTCTTCTAGCTCTTCTAGCTCTTCCAGCCTCTTCTACTTTTAGTTGGTATCAGAGCTGATACCTAATGACACTAGGATAGATCTTTGGTCAAGTTTGTTTTTAGTTTATATTAAGCAATGGAAACACATCACATATCCACGGCACTTAGGCCACCCGTTTTAGATGGTTCGAATTATTCTTATTGGAAGCCTAAGATGCGTATGTACATCAAGTCGATTGATGAACGTGCTTGGAGGACTGTACTTACAGGCTGGGAAGCTCCAAAGAGACCAGCAGATGCAGATGGTGAAGTTCAACTCAAGAGAGAAGTTGATTGGACGGCTGATGAAATAACAACAGCAAGCTACAATTCTAAAGCTTTAAATGCTATTTTTACTTCTGTTGATGTTTCAATGTTTAAAATTATATCTAACTGTTCTACTTCTAAAGATGCATGGGACAGGTTGCAAGAGCATTGTGAGGGTTCAGACAATGTTCGAAGGACTAAGCTTCGAATGTTGGGGACAAAATTTGAGAATCTCCGAATGAAGGAAGATGAAACCATTTCATCCTACAATGAAAGGTTAAGTGAGATAATCAATGAATCACATTCTCTTGATGACCCTATTTTTAATGTTAGAGTAGTTCATAAGATATTAAGATTTGTTCCTAAAAGATTGATGCTAAAATTTGTGCTATTGAAGAGGAAAAAGATACAGATACGTTGAGTCAAAATGAATTAGTGAGTATTCTTAGAACATATGAAATAAACACTAATCAAGTTGATGAAACTAATGATGATAAGAAAGTTGTTGTTTTTAAAGGAGAAACATCAAGCAAATCTGAGTCTCAACCTATCATTACTGAGGTTGATTCGGATGAAGAATTGCTTGATGAATGTCTCAACAATCCTAACAACATTGCCTTGCTCACTAAGCACTTTAATAAGTTTCTTAAGAAATCTGTAAACAAATCTAGAAACATTCAGCCTAAGATTCAAATCAATACATCAACACATCAACCAGAAAGGAGGAAAGGTCAATTCACACCAAGACTGTCAAAGAGTGAAGGTAAACCAAGGTATGATCCTGAATTCTGAAAATCGGTTCAATGCAATGCTTGTTCTGGTTATGGCCATTATGCAAATGAATGTGCCAATACTAGACTTAAGCAAAAACTGAACTTTAGTGCTACCTTGAGTGATGATTCTGATGATGATCTTGATGAATTAAATCAGAATGAATATACTAATTTTACCAGAATTGATTATAATGATTCCTCAGATGATGATCTGGATGAAACAGATTCTGATGCTGTACCTGATGCATCAACATCCACAGCAACATCAGAACAGAGTCACCCAGATTTGAACTGTTTTAATGGTTTGGTTGATGATGCAGGAAAAAGGACTGATGACAATGAATACCAAAAGCTATTATATGATTGGAACAATCAGAAACTCACTCTGAATTCCTTGAATAAAGAGAATGAGGATCTGAAAGACACAATCACCAAGCTAGAAGTTATTCTTACCAAAAGAGATCTGGAAATCTGTAACTTAAAGGAGAAACTGATAAATTCTACTTTATGTTTCAAGAAATATTCCAAGAGTGCTTCTGAGGTAAATAATGTTATAGCTACTGGTAAGTCTAATAATCATGGTTTAGGTTATGATGGTACTACTGCTTCTATTTATGATAAATTTAGAAAACCTGTGAAATTTGTTAAGGCAAATGTTGACACATCTGGTACAACATCTGCAGTAATAGAGTCTCACAAGGTTAAAAGGAAGTATATCTATCATTACTGTTTCAAAGTTGGTCACATTCGTCCTTACTGTATAAAGTTGTTTGAAGAACATAAAAACTTGAAAATGCTGCATAAGAAACTGTCACCTCCTGGTAAACATTTTCTGAAATCTGCATGGAAACCAAAAGCTACCTGTAATGTTGTTCATACCTCCTTAAAGCATGTCTACCTGCTTTATGGTACTTTGATAGTGGTTGTTCTAGACATATGACATGTCGTATTGATTTCTTATCTGATTATGTGACCTTGAATAGTGGTAGTGTTACATATGGTGGTGGTTCTAAAGGAAAGATTGTTGGTAAAAGAACTTTGAATGTTGAAGGTTTTCCTAAGCTTAAAAATGTCTTACATGTTTATGGCTTACTTGCAAATCTGATTAGCATTAGTCAACTTTGTGATGATAATTTGCATGTGAAATTTGATAAAGATTCATGTTATGTTCTTAATAAAGATGAAGTTTGTGTCATGACTGGTACTAGGTCATCTGATAATTGCTATCTTATTGGAACAAATATGTGTAACTTGTCAAAACATGATGAGAATATTCTATGGCATCAAAGATTGGGTCATGCAAATTACAGAGCAATGAAAAGGCTAATTAAAGCAGATGCAGTAAAAGGAATTCCAGAACTGAGGTTTCACAATACCACTGTATGTGGACCATGCCAAAAAGGTAAGCAGGTAAGAATGTCACACAAAATGCTGTCACATTGTACTACACATCGATGCTTTGAATTACTGCACATGGATTTGATGGGTCCTATGGAAACTGAAAGCATTGGAGGAAAAAGGTATTCCTTAGTTGTGGTAGATGATTTTTCTAGATATACCTGGGTAGAGTCTTTGAGAGACAAATCTAAAGCATTTGCTGCATTTAAAATTCTTTATAAGTGGTTCAAAAATGTGTTTAACTTGAAAGTTGGCCGTATTATAACTGATCATGGTAGGGAATTTGAAAACAGCATGTTTAATGATTTCTGTGATAAAAAGGGTATCTTGCAAGAATATTCATCTTCTAAAACTCCACAACAAAATGGAATTGTTGAAAGAAAGAATAGAACTTTACAAGAAATGGCTAGAGTTATGCTTACATCCAAATGTCTTCCTAAGAAATTTTAGGGAGAAGCATTGAATACTGCATGCCATATTATTAATAGGGTTTTTATTCGTTCTGGCACTAATCAAACACCTTATGAGATTTTGAACAACAGAAAACCTAATGTGAAATATTTTCATGTATTTGGTTGTGTATGTTATATTCTGAATGATAGGGATCAACTTTATAAGTTTGATTCTAAAAGTGATAAAGGTTTCTTTTTAGGCTATTCTAGAAATAGTAAAACTTATAGAGTTTATAACCTTAGAACTAACACTGTTCAAGAATCTGTTAATGTTGTGTTTGATGATGATAAAGGTCTTACAGATGACAAAGATGAAGAAGATGTATCACAGGTTACTGACACTTCTGAAAATACACTAAGTCTGAAAATGTTGCACCAAATGTTAACACATCTGGGTCAACATCTACAGAACAGTCAGTTGTAACTTCACAGAATGATCACTACGTTCCCAAAACGAATCATTCTTCAAGAATAGGTAAAAGTCATTGTTGGGATATAAATTCACCCTAAGCCCCACTTGATGTTAGAATAGTTTTGATGGCCAAAACACTTAGAGTTTATAAATGTAATAGGATCAGCTGACTTTGTATAGAACAGCTTAGATTAGTCTTGTGTGATCAACTGTATTAATATCAGCTGATTAGCACAGCCCCGACTTACATGCGCACCCTCAAGATGAGAAGAGTAGAAGGCATGAAGACTAGAAGATCCTTGAAGACCAGATAAGTAAGGTGCTTGTATACCTACTTAACTGATGGAGTCCAAGATTGAAGATGGCCTAAAACAGGTTACTGAATTGCCAGATCAGAAGAGTGTTACTCGAATGATATCAGAAGACAGAAGACTTAAGGCCAGACGAGTAGTCAGAAGACTATGAGTGAAGATCAGAAGACTAAGTGCTCGTCCAGGACTCGGCTGATACCCAAAGTCATCTTGCAATTTGAATGAAGACTTATCTTACTTAGAAGATTGACATGATCCCAGGATTGAAGCAATCAAGCGGCTGGAATCAAGGAATCAAGCCAACATGGAAAGATTGCCCCAACGGCTAGTCAACTCCAACGGCTAGTTGCAAGCAATCACCACTATAAATACAAGAGGATGAGAAATCACAAGTACGAAGTCACAACGAGAGAATTCAACAAGTTAAGCAAGCAATCAAGCAAAAAGCCATACTGTTTAAGAGTTCTCCAAGAGCCAGAATCCATAAGAAAATCCCTAGCTCTTAAGTGATTTCTATCCAACTCGAGAACCTGAATCGTATTCATATTGTAAATCCATTGATTTAGGCATAGTGGTTAAGCATATTATAAGCTTGAACCATTAGTTGGAAACATTCAAAAACCCCAAACCCCCACCGAAAGGTTAAAGTTTTTGAACCCCTGCAAAGTGCAAGTGCTTACAATCACTTGTGGAGACCGTAGCAGTTAGGACTGCTCAAATCTCAAAGTCCTACCCTTGGGACTATAAAGGACAAGCCCTTGTAATTTTTGGTAAATTAAAGGGATTAAACATCACGTTAGGACGTGAGAGTAGACGTAGGATCGTATATCCGAACCGTTATAAACCTGATGTTATTTATCTTTCTGCACTTTACATTATTGTCATTTCCATACATTTTATATAGTGCATACTGTGATTTCAACTATCTTCAAATCAAGGTCATAACTTTCAAACCAGCATCAGCTGAGTATTTTCATTAAGTAAACAACTTGGAATTTTCAAAAGAAACTAAAGAACGAGTCTAATCAAGGCCTACCTAACTTCCGCATATAATCTCTTCATCAGATCACTATAGTCATTTGGACCAGCAGACCTGTAGTCCAGTTGACATAGAAATCAGAAGAGGTTCCCAACTCTCTTGAAAAAGTTTTAAAGTCTATTCACCCCTCCCCTCTAGACTTTAATCCCATTCACTACTCGTTTAGGGACCAACAGTCATCCTTCTGACCAGATCATAGGCGATGCTACAGTTGGAGTGCAAACAAGAGGAAGAGTAAGATCAAACAAGGTATATGTGGTAAGAACAATATGCATGTCTTCTATGTGTAATGTTGTAAATGCTGAATGCTATTTATCTGAAATTGAACCTAAGAGTGCTAAAGAAGCCTTAACTGATGAAAACTGGATTAATGCTATGCATTAAGAACTTGGTCAGTTTGAAAGAAATGAAGTGTGGACACTTGTTCCTAGACCTAGTCATACTAATGTCATTGGAACAAAGTGGATATTCAAGAATAAAACTGATGGATCTGGTAATATTGTTAGGAACAAGGCTAGGTTAGTAGCACAAGGTTACACCCAAGTTGAAGGAGTTGATTTTGATGAGACTTTTGCACCTGTTGCTAGGATAGAATCTATTAGATTACTGCTAGCTATTGCATGTTTTATTGATATTAAACTTCATCAAATAGATGTAAAGGCTGCATTTCTAAATGGCATATTGAATGAAGAAGCATATGTTGAACAACCTATAGGATTTGAAGATCCACAATATCTTGATCATGTATATAAACTTAAGAAAGCATTGTATGGTCTTAAACAAGCTCCTAGAGCATGGTATGGTAGGCTTACTGACTTTCTTTTGGAATATTGATTTATTAGAGGAGAGACAGATAGAACTTTGTTCATTAAGCACAGTGAAAATGATATACTAATTGCTCAAATATATGTTGATGACATTGTGTTTGGTTCTACTTGTGATAAAATGTTGAGTAAATTTATTGAGGCAATGACTGCAACATTTGAAATGAGTATGGTTGGAGACTTGAATTATTTTCTAGGTCTTTAAATCAAGCAATGCAGCAATGGTATTTTCTTCTCCCAAAGTAAGTATGCTAAGAACTTGGTTTAAAGATTTGGTCTTGAGAATTCAAAACCAATGAAAACTCTTATGGGATCTTCTTTGAAACTTTGCAAAGACAGTGCTGGAACAGATGTTGATCCAATACTTTACAGATCCATGATAGGTAGTTTACTATATTTAACCTCTAGTAGACCAGATATTATGTACAGTGTGTGTGCTTATGCTAGGTACCAAGCTAATCCAAAGGAATCTCACCTGAATGCTGTGAAGAGGATTATCAAGTATGTTGCAGGTACAAGTGACCTTGGAATCTGGTATACTAAGGACACCAACAACATTTTGATAGGCTACAGTGATGCTGATTGGGCTGGAGATATAGATGATAGAAAGAGTACGAGTGGAGGATGTTTCTACATGGGAAACAATCTTGTATCATGGCACAACAAGAAGCAGAATTGTATTTCACAATCTAGTGCAGTATCTGAGTATATAGCTGCTGGAAGCTGCTGTACACAACTCTTGTGGCTGAGCAAGATGTTCCATGACTATGGTATTGAGAATGGTATACTTACAATCTTTTGTGATAATACTAGTGCCATTAACATTTCTAAGAATCCTGTACAACTCTCACTCACAAAACACATTAGCATAAGACATCACTTTATGAGAGATTTAGTAGAGAAGAACATTGTGAAGTTGGAGTATATACCTACTGAGAAACAAAATGCTGACATTTTTACTAAAGCATTAGACCATGAGAGATTCTCTATCTTGAGGAAATCTCTTGGCATGAGCACTATCTGAAAAATTCGGATGGATGTTGTCACAAATGCATCAGCATTTGAGACAACATCATGGGTTGTATAAATTTTATAAGTTGAATTTATTTCTTACTTAGTTAAATAATTCCATTGTAAAATATCTACGAATCTAAGAACCTTGAAGTGCAAAAATAAATATGTCATACACCTCTCAAATGCATAAAAATGAGAATGTTATTAGCATACTAAAAGATGTACCAAATCACTGCGTAACTATGGAGCACGGAGTTCACTACTACGATGCCTTCTTTTCAAAAGGTGATATTTGGTAAAAACATCAATATATTTGTAATCCATTAACTAAGTATGGGGCACGGAGTTCGCTGCTACGATGTACTCTACATGAACAATGGATCAATACAAATTAGATGCTATAACACAAAAAAAAAAAAAAAATATATATATATATATATGGTGCAACACAAATGAAGCAAATTCATGTAAAAACCGTGTTGAGGTGTTTGTAACAGTTTAGAGCACAACATTGCCTGATTCGAATTTATTTTTATAAGCAGTAATTATTTAATTATTTATTTCATTTATTTAATTTAAATACTAACCCACGTTCATTTTCTTTTTCAGATTATGCTTGGACTAAGTAAAAAATTCTAGAAACTTCTTAATTACCTAATTAATTAATAAAATTGATTTTACCCACTAATTAACCATGATCAAGGTTGTGGCTAAAAATGTGGAGCACTATCAAATTATTTCTGGAATTAATCGTGTTAACCTCCAACTACACACATTCTCTCTATAAAACTCAAAATTGTGATTTATGCTGCTAATTGTTTTTGTCGAGCTTTGTCAAGTACACTTCTTGCAGAAATTGTGTTTGGTCGTGTATTTCCCAAATTGTTGTATACACTCTCCCACCTTGTGCCTCGAAATTCAAACCGTCTCTTAAATGGCTGGAAACCACCGTCAATCTCACTCCCACTCACACCCTGTTTCTGAAACTTCTGAACGAAATGCCCAAAACTCTCTCAAAATTCTTGCTTCAATGGCCTCGCAACAATCCAGCTCCTCAAATGCCGACTCCAATGTCTCTACAAACCCATCAACAACCGCTCATGTTCCACCAACTACCCTCATCCCACAAGTTTATGAGGGTTGTCGAAGAGGTGTCTGATACTCTTTGAACTACCGGTCATCTACCCGTGATGCAATTCGGAGATATCACTGTGGATATCTCGAGCTATTTGGCCGATCAAACTGCTCAAATGACTGCTGTAACAAAAAGCCCTAATCCTACTGTTCCTGTTTCAACGGAAGAAAATGTCGAAAATGTTGCTGAAGGAGACGCTGCTGATGCATCCAATTCTGAGGATGAAGAAATGGAGGATGCCCAAGCTTCTGATTCTGGTACAAATTCCTCTCTTTCACCTTCTGACGAGTCTGCACCTATTCCTTTCAAGAAGAATGTGCAGAAAGGGAAAAGACAGAGAAGCCCTGTACAACGAAGGAGATCGTACCGTGTGTTCACTTGTGTGGATTACTCTGAATCCATGAGGAAGAAGAAGAAAGCTGGAGCTGATGCTGGTGAACCCATTCAAGTGTTCACTGATTCAGATGAAGAAACTGAAGTTGCTACTTTTGCTGCAAAGAAACCAAAGAAAGTTGTTGTTGAGAAACCAATAGCGAAGAAAACTGCTGCTGATCCTAAAGGGAAAGGGAAGGCCAAAATGATCCCTGAAGAAGAACCTACTGAATCAGACTCTGATTCTGATTTCAATGTTTGCCTAAGAGATATGCAAGAATCTCTTAAGAAGAATGCTGAGTCATTTACTGCTGCAAAGGAACCCACACCAGAACCTGATGATGGTGAAAATAGAGACAGCTCATCTTCTGAGGCAAATAGCTCATCTGCTGAAGCAAAGAGCTCATCCAAAAGCTCATTTGCACATGATGGAGACACTGATCCTGATGAAGAACTACCTTCTGAGGAAGAAAGCGAAGGTATCTCTGATCACTCTAATTATGTTGAGAAAAGGTTAGAAATTTAGTCTAAGAGGAAGCTGCTGATTGAGAAAAGAATTAATGTGCCTGATTTTGATAGTAAGGGGATGATTAAGTTTTTAGAGGATAGAAATCTGTTGAATGTTGTTACATTTGGTGAAGTTTTTCTTACAAACTGGTCTTATGAGTTCTATGCATGTATGAAGAAAAGCTCTGGTAGAAGAAGTTCTAGGTCCTATGGTACTGTTAATTTTAGGGGGAGGGATGTGCCATTCACTCCAGAACTTATTAATGAGTTCTTGCACACTCCTAATGTTGATCCGGATATGGATGTTTTGATTACTGCAATCACAGGGGGTAGAAAGACTAAGTGGACTAGGAAAATGCTAGCTAGACACTTAACCTCCTTACATTCTGTGTTGTATAAGTTGATCATACACAATTGGATCCCCACTACCAACACCACTAAGATTACAAGAGATCAAGCCATTCTTATGTATAGGATTTCTATACTTAAGAAGTTCAATCTAGGACACACTATCTTTCACCATATAAGGAAGTTTACTGGGAAAGGAAATCTGCCCTATCCAGTCTTGATTTCAAATTATCTGAAGCACCATGGCTTGACTGCTAAGAAGACTGACGTTTTGAGGGGGAGAGTGCCACTGCTTGCTATTGCTCCTGCCTTATTGATTGGGGACAGAGTAATTGATATGCCCATAGTTGTTCCTGGTACTGAGAGTCCACAGAGATCTTCCAGACCCTATACTTCTGCTCAACCAGGCCCTTCCAGACCACATCAGAGAAATGCACCCCCAAATGTTGAGAACATTCGTATCAACATATCTGGTAAATGTGGAACACTATCAAATTATTTCTGGAATTAATCGTGTTAACCTCCAACTACACACATTCTCTCTATAAAACTCAAAACTGTGATTTATGCTGCTAATTGTTTTTGTCGAGCTTTGTCAAGTACACTTCTTGCAGAAATTGTGTTTGGTCGTGTATTTCCCAAATTGTTGTATACACTCTCCCACCTTGTGCCTCGAAATTCAAACCGTCTCTTAAATGGCTGGAAACCACCGTCAATCTCACTCCCACTCACACCCTGTTTCTGAAACTTCTGGTCCTCGAGGGAATTCATGATATGAACCAAACCTTCAAAGTCGAGCTGATGGAACAGATTGATGAGCTCAAGGAAGCAGAGCTTTTGAAGAGTGAAGAGAGAGAGAGAGAGAGAGAGAAAAGGTTTGTGGAAACCTTAATGCAAGAAGTTGCAAAAGTTAAACGACTGTACAGACGACGACTTGACGTAGCTGATATTCAGATATAAGAAGTCACCCATCAACTTCAACAGTCGAGGTACTTAAACCTCATACTAAGTGCTACGAACGAGAAGTTGGAAAAGAGAGAAGCTGAACTTTCCACACTTATCACACAGCTGAGTGTTAAGTTAGTTGTTCAATCTTCTATTCCCGGTGTTGCTCAAATTGCTAAGGATGCAACAATACCAACAACATTTCAATCAAAGTTGAATCCACCTCAGTGCTGAATGATTTCAAAGATGTCCTCTCATCAGAATTGAAGAAGTTTGATGAATCTTTCACTACCCGCCTTGATGATGCCAAAAAGGAGGAAGAGTAAGTGAAGGCTAAGTTACTAGAGGAAATGAAGAAATCAGAGGATGCTCAAGCTCAGTTGACTAGGAGATAAACAACTTCAGAGGAGAAAATCAAGACACTCATCAGCCAATGGGGAATAACACAAGACTTTTACACGCTACCCATCACTTATTTGATTCGACATTGGCTGCACTCGAGAAATATGTGCTTGCCAAAGTTGAAGCCAAAGGGAAGCAAGCTACATTAGCTCTTGCCCCGATTCCAGAGGTAGATGAAGTGATTGAAGATCCAGACAAGATGACTCCATCCCAATTATCAGTTCAGGAGACTCGTTTGAGAGAAAGGAAAGGGAAGCAAGCTCAAGGTTTCAAGGGACCTTATACTAAAAGACAGAACAAGAAGAAAAAGATGGTTGCCCTTGAAGATAATTTCATTGAGTTGTTCATTGCTCCCGATCACAGGGAAACTTGGCTCCAGCTGAAGAAGTTATGGTAAATCGACTTCTATCTGATCCGCAGATATGGTGTTGTCAAGAACAAAGATGAAACTTTCCAACACTTTGAAAGTTGGATGCAAGGAAGAGACAAGGAGCTACTGAACCTTATAATTCAAACAGTCGTAGACAAGAACATCAACATCATTTTGCAAGAGTCGGAGTGGAAAATTCTCAAACTCAAGTCTAGTAGAGATGACTTTAGACGGATTGAGCTGATGGCCACAAATCTTGCATTCAATAAGTTTGAATTGAATATTATAATATTAAAAAATGTAACATTCAAATTAAAATATTATTGCAAATTTCAAAATTTTATAAATCTTGTCTACTACCTTTTTCTAATTAAAATGGCAATTACTTATGTGTACTAGTTACATGTATGTAACTGACTATTTACCCTCCTTTTTTACTAAGTCCACACTTCCTCCTTTTAGACACTTCATATTTTTAGGCACTTATATGTACAAGTTACATACATGTAACTAAATTCAATTATTTACATGGATTATTAGTTATTTACCTTCTTTTTTATTAATTTCACCCCCAAATTTTTTAAAAGAAAAATACATGTAAAATACTATATTACCATTATATCAATTAAATTAAAATACAACCCATTAAAATTATAATTATACACCGACTATCGATTCACCAATGAATCACCACGAAGTCAAATATTATTCTATTTTTTTAACTTTTAAAAAATAAATATAAAAACATAACGAATATTAAAAAAAATATGAAACTAAAAAATAAAATTTCCAGTTTTTTTTTTAAAATACAAAAAAATAATAATAAAAAAAAACTAAACTAAAAAAATTCAATTTTTTTTCTAATTTGGGTATAAATGTATGAATATGACATGCTCACTTTCTAACTTTAATCTGATTTATAATAACAAATTTTTTTTTTTATGTCTTCATTATTTCTAAAATGATATCTGGTTTGTTACAAGTTTTTTAAGGTTGTAGATTATTTTTTAAAACTAATTAATAACATAATCTAATTGAAAAATAAAATTTATTTTTAGAAACTTAAATGAGTTGAGAATTGGGGAAGAAACCAACATAATATTGCTTCACCTTTATTATTTTCTTTGGGGTCATCGCCATGTTGATGCATTCATATGTTTATTGAGTGTGATCGTATCTATTAATTGAATTGTGTGTTCAGTGTGATTCATTCTCACTTTTGTTCTTCTTACTAGTTAGTTAATATCAATTTTTTAATATTGATGTATTACTTTGCATGGTATGCCTGGAATTATAAACGTGTTAAGTTATGTATTTTTTGTTAAATATAAATATTAGTTTAAATACGATATAATATTAGTACGTCTATGGTATAGTACTAGTTAATATATTGTATAGTACTAGAGATTAATGTGGGAATAAAAATATTATTTAATATATGAACTAATACTATACAATATTTGAATTTATACTATACTATATTTGAACTAGTACCATAGAGTATGTGAACTAATACTATACTATATTTGAACTATTACCATAAAATATGTGAACTCGAAATTCGAAAAAATTAGAACTTGTACCAGTATAAACTAATATTATATTGTATATGTACTAATACGTACAATACTGCATATTAACTAATAATATATCATAATACTTATCAACTGTTATCATAACACTTATAAATTAAAAATTATATTCATAAAAAATTAAAATAAAGTGATTAAAAAATGAAAGTTCAAATGAAAAAAATAATTAAACAATGTAAAACGAAGTGAAATTTGTAAGGAATGAAGTAAAATTTTGAAAGGATTAGGTGAAACTTATACACCAATTAATTAAAGTAAAATAGTACCAATAAAATTAAACACTTGCGTAAGAGAGGTGCGAGTTTTATTTTTTAAAATAAATTATCATTATACTATTTAATACTTTAAAAAAATAATTAATATTATTTTTAAATTTTTTTTATTAGACTTTAAAATTTTAGAATAATTATTTATGACATAAAAAGAAAGTGCCTTAAAAAAATTATCATTTGAAACACAAATGATAAATAGGAAGAAAAATAAATTAAAAAAATAATATTAAAAAAATAAATATAAATATCAATTGAGTAAAATAAAAAATAAAATTTTAAAAAATTAATGGAGTATTATTTTTTAATGATAAAATTAAAAAAAAAATTAATTGAAGTAAAATAAAGGTCCAAGAAAAAATTTATGTGTTAAATTGATGTAGTAAATGAGTCATGTATTATTTGTAATGAGTTATTTGATTTGATATAATAAATGAGTCATGTGTTATTTGTAATGGATTATTGGATTGGATATAGTGGTTACATATATATTGGATTGGATATAGTAGTTACATACATGTAACTGGTACACAAGAGTGCAACTCAATTAAAATAACATAAAATAACAATTACAAAATTGATAAATAAGTAAAATGTAAATCAGCCACAATAAAATAATAATAATAACAACAACTTAAAACAATAATATTGCTAATAAAATTATTTGCACATTTTCTTTTTCAGTTTATTCTAAAATTATTTTGCACACCTAAAATATGTAAATAATACAAAAATTAATTCCTTCACAATAATATTTCTTTTTTAAAAATCGTCATTCAATTTGAACCCATATTTTACCCTATACCTTACTGTAATTCTCTTTATACATCTCATTTACGCCTCACCAAATTATTCAAAGGACGCCGCTAAATTATAGGTATCATAATTCTCTTTATACATTTTATTTACGCATCACCAAATTATTCAAAGGACGCCGCTAAATTATAGGTATCATGAAACTGGTAAAATGTTAAAAAATCCCTAATTTGTTCTGTTTTGATTTAAAAAAAAGTTAAATACAAAAAAATTGAGACTAATGTGATATATTTAACTTTTTAAAATTAAAATAAAATTAATTACAAAAAATTAAGACTAAATTATGAGACTAAATTTATGTAAACCGATGGAATAATTATTTTTCAATAAATAACTGAAACCAAAGAGAAAAAAAAAAAAAAAGTTGAAAATAGGGAGCAAAATTGCAAATATTTTGCGAAATGAAAGGCATTGTATAACAAGGGGGGTCGAAAGAAGAAGGAAACAAGCAAAAATGGAGAAGAAGATTCCAAGTGAAACCGCTGTGAAACGATACAAATTTCTCTGGCGTGCTTTTATGATTTCTAACCTCGCCATTGTTGGTTAGTTTTCTTCATTTATCCCCTCTCTCTCTCTTTTATTCTTCGGTCTTTTTACAAATGATGAAAGGGAAATACCACCCTGTTGAAATATTAGGATTCATTTGGCCTAAACTTGGGTTTGCCTTTTAATTTAGTTTAATTAAGGATTTTGGAAGGAAATGTGCATCCGTTTGTTTATTTTGTGGATTATATTTTTGCAGCTTGAATTCTGCGCATTATACATGCCTATGTTTGCAGATACCGGAAATGCATAAATTGATGTACTCAAATGGTATCTAGATATTGGCTTGCAAGATTTATAAGTTTTCCGCTCATTTCCACTTTCAATTTCTGTTGCTGTTTCGATTTCTCTTGAAGATTAAAGAGAACATTCTGTATTATTGAAGAAAGGGAAAATTTACAGTAGCACAAGTCTTGTTTCCTTCTAATCTAACTGGTTTTGTATCTTGAGAATCTCATGTGGGAGCCTTATGACCATTATCTAACCTGTTTGTCAGCTGTGTTCAAATTGAATTAGGTCTCCATTGGAAACGATCCCTTAAACTATACAGTTGCACTAACATTTTGTTAATTTTCATTTGCGTCTTTATAAAATATGTAGACTTAGAGTTTTAGATAATAGCACTTTTGTTGGAGTTGCTGATTATATAAAGGGGTCAAATAATTTTGTAACTTAGTATTTTTTCGGGAAGATGGTGAAAATTGAACCCATTTTTGGAATTTTCTGTTCCATAACATATAACATTAAGAAGAGTAACTTTCCCTAGCTACAGTTTCTTGAATCATTAATTCATGGTGGTAGCAATAGATTGTGGAACTGCATGGTATAGCTGTATAAGTGATTGCTGTGCTTGTAGAGATTATTGCTTGTATGAAATGAGAGGATTGATGATTGTTATTCTGCAGCATTCACTATGATTGAGAGATATAGGACATGACTAAGTCTTGTATTTAGAATCGTGCCTAATGATTTTGTGATCTACGATGATGTGGGGTTGAAAGATGAAGGTAGCTTGCATGGTGTTTAGAGCTTATGATATTATTTTCGTGTTGAAATTGAAGTGATCTATTTTGTTGCATTGTTTTTTTATTAGCAGTGATGGTTCACATTGTTTTGCGTAGTAGCTATAATTTCAATAGGATGTACCCCAGCCACAGTGGATTTTAAAAACGACTGCCAGATCTCGTTGTTTATCAAATTTTCTCATGTTTACATTTTCTTAGAAAACTAAGGAATTAACCCATTCAAACAAAAGACTAATATTGAGAAGGGCATATTGTTATGGTTTGAGACAAACATGTTAAAGATCCTGTAGCCAGATTCTTCCTTGAATTATGTAATCATTTTTAGGTGCATAAAAGATTTACAGAAATGGGTATGAATATAAAACAAGGTGAAAAGCATTCCATAATATCTATTTAGTTCTGACTACTAAGCTAAAGTGGGGGATACTTCACATAAATTACATCGTAAAAATGGATGATTTAGTTTGTATTTCCTGCACCATGATTAGTTAAATATTTATCCTAATGAAGATTTTTTTTGTTACTTGATCGTCATTATTGATTTAAGCTGATGGGTTATCCATATACTCCTTAGCATAACTCTTGCAATATTGTACTCGTTTACCTATGGAAGCAACCTTGCTTTTAATGTCTTTTATTAGGAAAGGCAGAAAGAAAAGTCTTTACCACTTATTGCACATTAAAAGGTGAAATCCTTTAATGAATGACACATTAATTCTTTTATCATCAAATTTTAAGTCACTTATTCAGAGGGATTTTCTCAGAAACTTCTCTGCTACCTTTTAGCCTGTGAAACGTGTTGCATAAAGAGCCTTCATCATTGTAATTTCACTCTAAACTGAACCTGAAACATGAATATTTTTCGAAAAGACTAGTTCATCTCGCTTAAATTTTCTGAGTTGCAAATGACAAATTTTGTGTACTTTTGGCAGCTGCGATTTTCTAAATAATTATACATTTGGTGTAATATGACTTTTGAGCATGCCTGTATACATTACCTCGTCCATTTTGTAGTGTTACTATAATTACTCAATCATAAAAATATTGCCCAACTTCTTGGGGCTTGTTGTGCTTGCACACAGGACCCTCTAATACAAATGTGTTTCAGTTTCGATTTTGTTATCAACGTATATTAAGGGATTGTATGATAGGTGAGATGAGATAAGGGTGTGTATATAAAAGGGGATATGTAGTAAATAGAAAGGTGAGATAAGTTAATCCAAAATCCCAAATTTAATCAAAACCAAGAGTCAATTTATACAATAGTCGAGAGAATCTGGTACAGCTGAAAAAGGGAACATAATTTAAACAATGTATTAAACGGAATCTTCAATTTGCACATGAGATGTATTGTCATGATGTTAGAAGAAGATATGAAACCAGCATTTGGTGTTGTTAACAATTTATCTGTGTCTATCCTTTTCGAGTTTTCGTTAAACAGTCCTTGGTGGTTGATCAAGGCACTTTCTGCTAAATCTTTCTACTTGTTTTCCAGATATCATTTTCTTGGGAGTTGATTAGTTTATTGTTTTTTCTTGATTTGACTCTGATGCGTTTCCATTGAGGGATATGATATTTATGTATTTACGTATTTACAGCATACATATTTGCACAGGCGGGTAAGAGAGAAAGCAGGAAAAAGAAAAGTGAAGCCCCTGTTGAGGTGGCATCTGTTTCTGCTGCAGAGCCTGCTCCTGCCCAAGAGGAGCCCGTAATTTCTCCTCCCGTTCCTAGGCCCGTGATTGAGCGCCAGCCTATTCGCGAGGATCAACAACGTGAAATTTTCAAATGGATACTGGAAGAGAAAAGAAAAGTGAAGCCCCATAATCGTGAAGAAAAGAAGCGTATTGATGAAGAGAAAGCTATTCTTAAAGAATATATTCGTTCAGAGTCAGTCCCAAGCATTTAGATATTATCAACTTGACATGAATATTTTTTATGATCAGAGTTGGGGGAACCAGAAGATATAGACATGGGGAAATGATTTTTTTGTTATAAGAATACTGGCTATTTGGTTAATTATTGCTATCAAATACAGGAAGAATACAGAGAGGTAAAAAATAAATGAAGCAACCACTTTGCAATTACTTTGCAATCACTCGGTAGCGAAAACTAAATGATCACCGTCTCGTATCAGCTCAATGTCATCGATTTCAGCTCCATCTCTGCTCCGAATCTTTGCAGGGGCGAAATCGTATTTCTTTACACCTATGTCAACTAGCTCTTCAAACCTAGAAGGAAGAAACACAAGCTTTCCTCTCGTATCTCCTTTCTCAGGACAACTTACTGTTACTCTCGCCCCATTTTTTCTAACTGGTGAAAGCAAATTATTCTCCCCCAACGACATCATCCCAAAGAGAGAATTATGGAAGCTATTAGTCCTACGTCTAGGACGAGATCTGCCCCACGACCCGTCTAACCAACCGTCCTGACTAAGAGGAGAGATGATCGGGTCACTCTTAAATCGTCCCAAGAAACGAACCCCCTCCCGTTCTTCAGGGATGGTGACCAATGGATCAACTTTGAGTGACTCGAATAGTTGCTTGATCTCGTCATGGCCTTGTTGATCAGCTAGGCCACGTGCCGTCCAACCGCTCTCGTCCGGCGCATCGATGCTAGCCCCTTGCTCTAGGAGGAATTTGACTATCTCTAGATTCCCTTCACAAACAGCAATATGAATAGCAGTAGAGCCGTTGTTGTTGGGGCAAGTTACATCCCCACCGTGAAAAACAATATCTTTGAGTAATTCCAAATTATTTTGTTCGGCAGCTGTGGTCGAAAATACACCTACATCACCGGCGCTTAATTTCGCACCATTCTCTAATAAAACATTCATAACTTTCTTGTGCTTCCCAACCATGGCCTCCCATAACGGCACACTTCCTTCTGAATCTACAACACAAATAATTAACTCCAATTATCAACACTATTTTGAACTTTTTTTCGTTTTTAAAATTTACAATTCCATACACAAACTTTTAAATTTTGAAATTACTCCCTCTATCTTAAACAAATAGATTTGTTTTCTATTTTAGTTTGTCCCACAAAACACGTCATTAATTTTTCATTTACATCTTTGCCCCTGTTTAATGTATCTTGTGTTTACTAGTAATTGTCGTGAGAAACAAGTTGACAAGGGGAAAAGGAGAAAAACAAAGAAAAATTTTAATGGTCCGAATATAATAACTTCAATTTCTAAATATCTGGGAAAATAACAATAAAACATATTTTTATGGGATGGAGAGAGTATATAATAGTACTAGTTTTTGACAACTCGGAAAATAATTATGTAATAAAATTGCAAGAATAAGAATAAAAAAAGTGGTGTATCGAAAGTGCAAATTAAAAACTCATGCATTGCAGTTGAAAAAATAAAAAATGTCACAATTATTATTTTTCCGAACACTTTGAACAATTATAAGCTGCAGAAGATGGAAAGGTTTATGAGTAGATAGATACCTCTGGTATTGGGATCTGCTGAAAAATCGAGCAAGAGAAGCACAGAGTTGTAATTTCCGTTAGATGCTGCAATATGCTGTGAAGCATGCATTCAAAGAAGATTTATTACTGGTTGTATGATTTTTAAACAGAAACACTTTGTTTAAAGAAAATAGATATTTACCAAAGGCGTTGTTCCGTTAGTGTCGGACTCGTTGGGATCAAGACCTCTCTTCAACAATTGATGCAACAGCAAGTCATCTCCTCTAAGTGCTGCAAAACATAGAGTAAGAGGTAGTTCCATTCTTCCCCGCGCGAGCATGTTGTCGATTTCTACAAGAATTCCCTCCATTATCGGGTCTTTTAACTCTTTTAAATGCTGCAGAAGATTGTTCATGATTATAGTCCCATCTCCCACGTTGGCCTGGACAATGTTCAAGAATGTGGTCCGGCTTAGACGTAGGAGCTGAGTCAACCTCCTCGTTCGAACTGTGAATATTTGAGGCTTACAACAAAGTAGGCCAATCTCGCCACAAAGATCGCCCGTTTTCGCCTCACCAACAACCTGTTCAACTCCGTTTTTCATAACCAAAAGATCCTGCAGTAAGTACAGTTTATACATCATGAGCTAGGAATGACTAATATATAATGACAGGATTTTTGTCATTAAAAAGTCAAATTTCGAATAAAAAATTACCACTGCCCCTGTAGCAAGTATATAAAAGTCTGTCGGTGCTTCATTCTGCAAGATTACATCCTCTTTTGGAGGGAAATACTCAGCTCTCATCTCTGAAACCTGTAATAATAACAAGTGAGGCATTTGATTTGATAATGACAAAGGATCCAAAATAAGGTGTCATGTCACTTTTGGAATATAATCTTTTTACACCTTTTTCAAAATGGTTCCAAAAAATATAAACGTACCAACATAGTTCTAATTTTTTTTATATGTACCAATTTCATTCTAAAGTTGTCGGAACAACGTCGTTTTTGATCGACAACCTTGGGACGAAATTGGAACTAGATTCGTACATTTATGTTTTTTGGGTAAAGGTAAAAAGTTATGCGAACAAAAAAGATTATATCCCAGTTGGTTCCCTCTTTCGTAATTGGGTATCAAGAAAAGTACACTTTTACTTCACATTTGATTCCACCGTTAGTTGATCATCAATTTTCTTATAGAATCAACTAATTAGGGATCGATGTTAAATGTAATTATCTAAAATAGTTGATTCCATCATTCATCCGACCAATTTAAAAAAAGATTGAAATAGAGAAGCAAATCTAAAAGAAAAAGGACTAAAAATAATTACCAGTTGGAAGAGCAAATCATTGGAGACTCCTTGAAACAAGTAGACCTTATCGACTAACGAGTAGAAAAGGAAATTCGAGATGCTCGATCTGATGGCCTTGGGGAGGGAATCGAGAATCTCTTGCTGCTGCAGCCCCTCAGAGTGAGTTCGAAACTTCAAGGACAGATGGGAAACCATCTGTTGTTGAAGACGTGCAGGAAGTAAATTCCTGTGTGCAAAACCGGAGACAGCTTGAATGGTGTCTCTGAATTGCCTAGTCTTGCTACCACCAGATTGGTCATATTTCCTATCAAATATGCAGTGAGGCCGAGGTTGAAGAGCATATAGAAGATGTCGAAAAGCATTTCCCTCGTATTCATAGGATGCAAATCTCCATAGCCAACGGAAGTGAGAGTGGTGATGGACCAGTAGATGGAAGTAACGTAACGAATCCACAGGATTTGTTGCTGGAAATCGGGAAAGGGCTTTCCGATCCATGTGTTGTTTGGATCGTGATAATGAGCAGCAAGAAAATAATTAAAACAACCAGCAACATGAACTACCAACAGAGTAACCTGCATGCACAAATTGGATACACATTTATATATTAACTAGTAGTACGGACGGAGTACTAGTTAATTAATAATCAACTTACACATATTAGCTTTGCACACCTAACCCAGAAGTAGTTGAAGTTTTTATCCTTCTCCAATCTGTTTTCAATAAACAAATTCCATTCATTTTAGCAAAAACATTTTTTAACACGACGTCTTGTGCAAGTTTTAGAGGTCCTATTTCTTATTCTATAGTATTTATTAATTATAAGAAATCCACCACCTGGCAAACAAGGCACTAACTCTTCTGAGACGCCAGAGACGAAGCATGTTGAATAAGCCATATTTATCGAAAGGGGCAGGCGAAATTATCCGAGCCAGCTCGGAAGGGATGGTCGATACAAGATCGAAAGCCAACCAAGAAGTGGCGTACTTGCAAGCAATTTGCCTAGGCTCATCAACAAGAAGATAGGTATTTGTATCCAGGTAGGCAACAAAGAAAGTGAGAACAATGTCGATGGCGAAGAATCCGTTCACAATGTTGTCTGCGATGGAAAGAGGGCCCTCTGGCCGATCAAGAAATCCAAATTCAAATGGGGATACCCATGCAGTGTAGATTACCAGAACAATCAGAAACGTTTCCCATGCTCTGCACCAATACAAATTCTAACTAACTCTCCTTCCTTGTGTTTACATGTACAATAATGATACTTGGGAAAAAAATACTTTGAATGCACAACAATAATATTTGTAAAAGAAAATTCACCTAAACTTGTATTGATGGGTGTTACTATACCCACCAAAACATCCATCAAAGCCCGATGTAAATGAAATTTAGATATATGAAACTTAGTTTTAATTTATTTTATTTCTGAAAAGTTATTAACAAGTCATTGTCTATTTTGGAAGTTTCTTCAAGAAAAGTCACGGCCTCCGGCATTTGAACCCAACAAATAATTTTTTTTGTTGTACTTGTATCTATTATAGTTACATGTGTAAAAGATTGAAAAAGAATAATATGCGATGAAAAGTCGAACAAAGAATAAAAATTTCCTGATTTCAACCATCCATTAAGAATCAAACTTGGATTTTCTTTATTTGAGAAATATTTGAAAGAAAGGAGACGAATGCATAAACAAATATTAAAAATAATAAAAAAAGTTAGAAAGTATGCCGTTTGAGCCAAAGAATAAGACCTTCCGTTTATTTCACTTTTCCACATCTATTTTCAAGGATCTCATGGTTTAGGTAGTAGGGTTCTAACAATTTAAATTATCACACTTCGTTAAATTTTTAAATTAGAAGAAAATACTCACTCAAAGGAATAATAAACATAAGTTGGAGATGACAAAAAATAAAATAAAAAATATTAATGTCATGCCGGCAATTTGGGCTAGCCCATCGACAATAAAAAAAAAAAAAAAAAGACTTGTTTGGCCTGATCCATTGACCTGACGCGCTTGATAGGCTAAGGTCAATTTGGCCTGACGGGCCATGTGTGGCTCGATCAGTTTTTTTCTAAATATAGTTTCAATATTATGATTGATTGATGATGAATCATGTTGAGTAGTTTTAGACATTAAATTTAAATATTATAATTTTTTATTCTATTTTAACTTTAAGTTTGAACTTGTCATATATTTATAATTCTATTTGAACTTGTTGTGTATGTAATATCATAATGTTATATGACTGTTTATGAATTTTGCAAGTTAGTACATTAGCAATATGTATTGTTAATTAAAATTATTTGTATAAATAGATATTGCATGTGGCCAATAAAAGTTTATATATACGGTCGCAACTAGATGGACTGGACTCTTGTTTGTAGGTCCGACCCAGTTCATGAACATTGATGGGCTCGATCGGGCACCCGTATTGTTAGATTTAAACAATTCAATTTGGGATATAATTAAAGTAAAAGGTAAAAACCATAAAGGAAAATCCTCTTAAGCATTAAAATTCAATTGGGGATATCATTTCCATTAATTAAAGTGGCGATATTTTTTAAGGAAAAAGCTAGGCTGTCAAATGTCCACAGCCATCATTCATCGCCCACCCATAGTTATAGAAAAAAAGTAAAAGATAGATTTTTTTTTTTTTTTTTTCAAGAAAAGTGGTGGTAAAACTAAAAGCAAGCATGCAGGATTTAGCTGGTTTCATTCATCGATAAACATAGTGGTACAAATTTTGGATTTCATTTAATGAATTATAATTTATTTTTTTAATTAGATATATTTTAGACATTTTGAATAAAAAATTACAATTTTACCATTTTTTTAACAACCAGATTCTGGACAAATAGCACTGGGAGTACTAATTTTCATGTTTCAAATATATGAAATTTTAATAGTTAAAATATTGTTGAACATGTAACTATGTAAGGTAAAATATAAAAAAAGAATTTTGTTCCGAAAATTTGTGTGTCAAGAGCAACAAAAGAATCACATCAAATCATTGCTCTAATTTTAGTGTTCTATATTATAAATTACATTTTAAATTGTTGACATGTGTTAATTAAATCCTGTAATAATCTACTAACATAAAATATAAAGTGAAATAGATGAATCAAACGGAAAAAGAAAAGGATTGTTGAGAAACTTGCCTATAGCGAGGATCATAAGGTGAAAGAATGAAAGAAGGAAGTCGAATTCTGCGGTTACTTGTGGCACCAAGGGAAGGAAGAATCCCTCTAGACAAACTGTAACTGTAATGGCTTCCTTCTCTAGAAACCTCTTCAATGTCTTGTTGTCTCCAATTGCCAAAAACATTCACCATTCTTGTACACTCTGTTTCTTATTGTTTAAAACATTTATATAGGTGTCATCAGCACACCAATATTGTATTGTATTGTGGGTGTGTGTATGTGAAAGGACTAGGGTGGGTGGGACTACCAAACTCTATATGAGAAAGGTCTAGGGTGGGACTTGGGGGTAATTTGTGCCATTTTTCATGTTTTACTATATGTTTCGGTCACTATCTGAATTTTTAACACATGTCGTCAATATGTAATAGAATACAAAAAAAAAATGATATAAGTGATTTCATTCTCAACACACTTTTTTTTTTTAAAAAGTGTTTTTTAGTGAAGTAAATAGTTAAATAAAGGAAAAAAAAAAAGGATTGGAGAGACTTAGTGAACTGTAGACTGTAGTAAAAAAATGAGTAACAACTTTAAAAATAAAAATATGTTTTGATTAAAGAATATAATATTATACGTGTAATGGATTGTTGAGATAGAGAGAGATATGATAAACAAAGAGTAGGGAGATATGAAAAAGTAAAGTGGATATCTAGTATTCCCTTTGTTCCACAAAATTTTGCACACTTGCTGTATTGAGACGTCTCATACTATGTATACTACAAAAAAAACGTTTTCATAACCTTCATTTTTAAAATACACACATATTTACTCGTATGACATTACTTTTATACCCTCATTCTATATATTTTTACTTTATTTATAAAAATCTACAAAAATGCCTAAAAACTATGTTCATCACACTTTTTTTCTTACCTTTTCTTAAAAAATGTGCAATCAAGAGTGCAAATTCTATTCTCCTGCTGTGATTTGTTGTTTTTATTTCCCTTCCCCTGTTTTTATGGGTTTTTATCCCCATTTATGGGTATTTTTCCCCATGGTGGGTCGCTATTGTGCTTGATGGAGCTAGTCGTCCTCGGGGCAGTGCTCTTATGGTCTGGGAGGTTGTAGCGCGAGTCGTAGTGTGCGACAGTTTGTTCCTTGTGGAACAGATTTGTTATTTTCTTAGATCGAGAGTCTCGATGGATGCTGGTATGCCTATGTTTCTTTCCACTCTCACGATTGAGTTTGGAGAATGACTCTTCTGGTAGAATTTCCTCTGTATAGATAGGTGAGCGAGAAATGTATTCAAATATTCCTATATGTAATTCTAAAAAAAAAAAAAAAGTGTGCAAATTCTATTGAAATTGAGGGAGTAGTAAATTTTGTCAAAAAAAAAAAAATTTGATAACTTTTGAATGGGAATATATTTTTAATGTGAGAAATTAAAGTTTGTCTCACGTGATGAGACTTCACTTTCAACAAAGTTTCTCTCGTTGACACCGAACACCCGTGTCTTCCTGAAATCTGACACAAAATATCTCCTTTTTTTTTTTTTTTTTAATTATTTTCTTCATTCCAGAATACTGAATATAGATGGACGGTTGGCGTTTATTCATGACAATTGGCAATTGCTATGTTGCTTCCACATTTTAGTTGTTGGACTTTGGGATACTCTCTTTAAATTTTGAATTTTAAAACACTCTGGTTATTTTCATCTCAAAATTACTAAATGTGATAGTCTTGTATGAAATATTGTATATATGCATTTCAGTCATTCACACACATGTTCTTTATATATACACCCACAAACTTAATTCACACACACATTTTTTATAAATACAACAACAAATTTAATTCACACACACATTTTTTTATAAATACACCCACTGACACCTTAATTCGAAATTTTTAATCCGTTTATTTACTCGTTTCTGTAATTTTTTTATCTTTTATTTTATTGTCGAACGCGGGATATTAAATGTAGTAATTCAAATTGTAATGTGTAGTAATACACATTATTTTATGTAGTAATAACACAAACTATTTATATAATAATACAAATTCTTTTATTTAGTAACACGTTTTTTCTAGTGTTTTTATTGATGTAGTAACTCACATTATAATATGTAGTAACATATATTATCGAATGTAGTAAACACAATAATCATGTTGTAATACAAAATGTTTTATTGTAGGATGATGCGAAAAATATTACTCCCTCCGTCCCCAAAAAGTTTGCGGGGAATCTTGGGCACATGGTTTAAGAAAAAAGTGTAATGATGAGAGTATTGAGGGGTAGTTTTGTAAACTTTTATATATAAAGTAAATAAAGTAGGTGAGTTTATTGTATGATGGGTCCCAAAAGTAATGACATAAAGGGTAAATATGTGTATATTGTGAGGGTGGGGATTGTGAAGATTATTTCTATTTTGGGGTATGCAAACTTTTCGGGGACAAACAAAAAAGGAAAGTATGAAAACTTTTCAGGGACGGAGGGAGTAGATCATTTGATAAAGTTACATATAGTAACAAACGTCTATTCAATGTAGTAGTTCAAACTGTTGTATGTAGTAACATATAATTTTTATGTAGTAAAACAAATTATTACATGTAGTAATAACACAATTTTATATAGTAATATTGATTCTTTTATATTTTTATATTTTTTTTATTGATTAAGTAACCCACATTATAATATATAGTAACATATATTATTGCATGTAGTAAGATATATTATTGCACGTAATACAAAATAACATTGACCCATAATGATTAGTATTAAAGAATATTTAAAGAAATATAAAATATTTAAGGATTAAGGTCATCGTAAATTGCAGCGTCTGGCCGCGGTTTGAGGTGATCGAAAACTGCTCGGAGAAGACGACCATGTTCAATTTCTGTCAGTGGGTGCATTTATAAAAAATGTGGGTGTGAATTGAGCTGTCAGTGGGTGTATTTATAAAAAACGTGTGTGTGAATTAAGCTTGTGGGTGTATTTATAAAAAATGTGTGTGAATTAAGCTTGTGGGTGTATGTATAAAGAATATGTGTGTGAATGACTGAAATGCATGTATGCAATATTGCATATAAGTTTTTGTGTTACTAAATATGGAGTATTATTTATTTTAACGATGGTAAAAATGTCCAAAATTCGGACATCCAAAAAAAATAGAAAAATTATTTAGTTCAAGTGGTGTTTTGGTCATTGGACCTTCACACAAAGGTTCAACTATTGTTGCACTAAATTGTTGGCTGTTTCTCTATTTATACTGAGTGACCTCTCCATTGTCTGTGACGTGTGATGAAAATGTGAGAGTGAAAGAACAGTGAAGGTGAAAATGTTACACATCTTAGTTCTTTGGTTATTTTTACTACGTTCAAATTTAATCTCACAGTGTCTGATCCCGTTGTTAAGTGACCGAATCGAGTGACGGCCGATGGCACCGGAGATCCAACAATCTAAAATACCCCTAATTGAAGAAATAAAAATTCAAATTAATAAGAGTTAAATAGTCATTACACAACATTTCGAAAGAATCTGAACAAAATTCTTTACCTTATTTTAACTTAAATATGAAATATCTAATATATTCTTAATTAATTATTTAAATAAAAAATCAAGTTTTATCTCCTCTCCCACCACCATCATCATTACATATGTGCTTAACAATAATTTACAGCTACAAATTCTAATCTAATGAATCGGGAGAAGTAAATTAGAATATATTCACCATACTGCCAAAAATAATAATGCACTTTTTTTTTTCCATGAGGATAGAACAAAAATATACTGGAATAAGAAAAACTTTAATTTTCATTCAAATTTTGGATTTGAACAATAGGATGGTTTGCATTGATGCCACAAAAATAGTGAAGGATGCAATTACAAGGACCAACAATAAGAATGCACGAAGAATTCCTTGGACGGCTAAAAAATGCATAAATATTAAACATAAATATATTTTTCAAATTATAATTTTTTTTCTACACTATAACGGATTATATATATTTGGTAACGGTTATAAACACAAGCTCATTGAGGACACTCACTGGCTAAACACACACACCGTAGGACGAGGACACCAACGAAAAAATATTTAAAATACCCCTTCCATTCTAAATTCTAATTAAACCCTTTCTCCCTCTTCCTCACTCATTCTCAAGCACACCCAGTCACCCACCTCCTCCCTCCCAAGCGGCGCCACCGCCCACCCCCTCCTCCCTCCAATCGGCCGCAGACGCCGTCACCCACCTCCAATCGGCCACCGCTGCCCACCTCCTCCCTTCCCCTTCCAAGGTTGTCGTCGTCGTCGTCGCCCACCACCTCTCTCCCCTTCCCAATCCGCGCACGTCGTCATCGCCCACCTTCTCCCTCCCCCTTCCAAGGTCATCGCCCACCTCCTCCCTCCCCCTTCCAAGACCGTCACCCACCTCCTCCCTTTCCCTCCTAAGGTCGCACACCGCCATCGCCCCTCCCCGTTCTGTCACGCGTCCCCACCACCTCCCCTCGCTGCCCCGCTTCCGCCCCTCCCAATCCGCCGCCGTCGCCTTCCGATAAGTAAGTTTAAGGTTTTTTAAAAATAGGATTTTTGGAAAAAATAATTTTTTTGAATTTTTTTATTTGTGTGAAAGTTTTTGTCGAAATCAATTACTTTTTTTGATTTTTTTGTGTTTTTCCGAATGTTTTTGCCGAATCCAATAATTTTTTTTTTTATCTATAAATTTGATTTCTTACAATTTTTGGTGGTTTTTATTGTTGGTGTTTTTTTTTTTAATTTTATATTATGGTGATTGTGGGGACGATTCTTCATTGATATGAATGGTAGGTGTACTCATCTATGGTTTTTTATTTTCAAAATTTCATTTAAAGGGTATATTAAACATTTAATGTACCCTTTTGTTGATTTTTTTGTCGGTGGATGTTCTCAATAAGTGTGTGTATAACCGTGACCTATATATTTATATTAAAGATGTTTATCCAGGCCGGGCTAATCGGGCTGACCCGTTTAACCCTGAAAAATATAGGGTTAGGGTTCATGAATTATAGGCCCATTTAAAATCAGACTTTTTTGACCCGGACCGGTTAGCCCGTGGGCTAAACCAGGCCTAGCTCGAGTTGTTATCTTTTTTTTTTTAAATAAATAATCTAAAACAAATTTTGGGTCATTTAACTAATAACCATAACTATAAGCATTAAGAAGTCTATTATCATCCATTAGTTATTATTACTATTTTTTATTAGATTATGATGTTTGTATAGTTTTATTTGGTCATATTAAGGACCAATGAGTTCTAAAATTGTGTTTAAATTACACTTTTGTTTTCTCATTTACTGAACATTAACTAATTATGTATTTATTATCTATTTTATTTGCTTGTTGGACGTGCCAATTGAGACCTTTAATTTTAAAAGAAAAAAAATTATTGTAGCTCGTTAGTGGCCCGTTTAGCCCGTGGCCCGCTAGGGTTAGGGTTAGGTCCCAACAATTGTAGGCCCGTTAAATATGAACCGGTTAAGACCCTAACCCGTTTAACCCGTAGCCCTGTAGGGCTGGCCCTATAGAGCTAGAGCCAGCCCGATAGACATCTCTAATTTACATACACAAAAATTTGTAGTATAAGACATGCACAATGGGAGGGGTGTGTGAAAAATTTAAAAATGCCACAAAAATATATATAAAGAGGACAAAAATTTATATAATGATCTGTGCAGTTTGACCAATCATACCTGGTTCATGCGCTGCACTCCTTTTACCGGGAAAAAAAAAGTTTTCCTTCAAAAAATTCGATCGCGCTGTTGTCAATCAATTTTGTTCATATTTTTTATCGACTAGTCACGAAACAAGGTGGAGAAATCATTATTGTTTTTTTTTTTTCACACTCAATCTACTTTTTACTTTACTTTATTCATAAAAATTTACAAAACTACCCCTCAAAACATCAATCATTACACCTTTTCTTACACATTTCTTAAAATGTGTGCCGATCAAAGGGTGCAAATTCCTCCGGGACGGAGGGAGTATAAGACATGCACAATGGGAGGGGTGTGTGAAAAATTTAAAAATGCCACAAAAATATATATAAAGAGGACAAAAATTTATATAATGATCTGTGCAGTTTGACCAATCATACCTGGTTCATGCGCTGCGCTCCTTTTACCGGAAAAAAAAAGTTTTCCTTCAAAAAATCCGATCGCGCTGTTGTCAATCAATTTTGTTCATATTTTTTATCGACTAGTCACGAAACAAGGTGGAGAAATCATTATTGTTTTTTTTTTTTGGTTGAATTACTGAATGAAAAAAGTTCAACAATAATACCACACTCAGATCTATTGCAATTAATTGTTGATAATTATGTCTTTGTAATTGTAGGTATTGATAAACTATTCAACATGCATGAATCTAATTCCATTTTTTATTTTGTGATGAACTAATGAACAATATAGCTTTGGAGATGAACAATATGAATTTTTTTTCGTGTTTTCAATTATTGTTCTTCGTATTTTTAATCTGAGTATCTCATTCACCCTCAATAATGACATTTTATTCATACAGTAATGCATACTTCTTAATAACGTAATACACTTGCATTTATATAGTAACACAATTTTCAATATCTTCCATGTGTTACTTTAAGAATAAATATGTGTTACTCAAAAGCTAATTACATGTTGCATATCCTTACAGTAACGCATATTTGGCTGTATAGTAACATATAATTGTCTCTATAGTAACATAGATTTGGAACAAGTTTTTCTTTTTGCCTTTTACGTGATTTTTTTTTAAAGATTTGTTTGATCTGGTATAACTCGCAAAAGATCTGCGAGTGTTATTTGCCCTTACACTAACATGTAATTATTTTTATAGTAACACAGATTTGAAATAAGTTTTTCTTTTAGCCTTTTGCGCGATTTTTTTTTTTGAAAGATCCGTTTGACCTGTATGACCCGTCAAAGATCTATAAATTTTTTATCCTTCCTTAAATATATTAATATTTCATGTAAATTTCAAATAAGTGTTTCTCATAAAAGAGTATTATGTCTCCCACGATCTTATGCAATACTTTCTCATATACATATTATAAAAAAATGTATGCACGACATATACATTAAATTGGTAGATATACATAATATACTCCCAGCATCTCATTGTTATTTGCACACTTAGGGCTCATTTGGTTTACTAGACAGGATAGATATATAAGGATAGGATTTAGTGGGATTATACTGTTCACAAATTAAACAGTTGATTTCAAATTCATGTTTGGATTGATGGATTGAATTTTCAAGTATATATGATAATTTATACTCAAGTTGTTTTGATTGTTGGATAAAATTGAATTTTAATGTCAAATGACAAAAATATCCTTTTTGACATTAGTTTTTATAACTTCGTATTTGTTATTGATTTTTTTCATTTGTTTCCAACCTTATTTTTTAGATGTAACTTACAACAATAAAAATCAGTTCTTCAACAAATCAGTGCTTAAGACACTATCGCTTCTTCAGATTCGCAAATATTTAAACACCGTATATATTGGTACAAGAAGTACCGAATTAAACAGAGGCACAGAACCTCAAAGAAATGACAGAAAATGAAAATTAGAATGAGTGTGCTCCCAAGGCTAGATTAGATGATAAGCTGCTTCCGTAAAACACTTTCAACTATGTCCCAAATACTAGGCACAAAATTGAGAAAGGAGAAAAAGAAACAAGAGTGACCCAAACTCAAAATGCAAAATTAATGGGATCATATACCATTCATATTCCCAGAACAAGAAACACCTAAAACATAATTCCTCTTTCTTTGTTTTATCGAAATTTCAAACGGGCCAAACCTTTGATATTATGCCACAGAATTAAAGAATTTAATTTAACAAAAAATTAAACGCTTAATAGCAGAAAAAGTATTGGAAGAAAATTCAGGAATATTGCAAAACTAAGCATTCAATAGTTACTCTGATTTTAGCTTCTTCATTGGAAATATTGACATTCCTCCCCCTGAGGCGAATCAAAGATGCCTCACAGCCATCCAACCGACCCATCATAGCCATCCATCTTGGAGACTTTGGGATGAAGAAGAAGCCTATAAGTTATTAAAGCCAACAGGCGCCAGGAGATGAAATTGTTGAATGGCCAAAGAAAACAGATATGTTGTGCCCGTTGCTATTTATTCTTCAGGTAACACGACGAAGAAGACGACCATGGATGTAGAACTAATTTCAGGAGTTTAGGGTTTCTTTTATTTGTGTGGCATTACATAATTATGTTGATGGGCTGGGGTATTTTCGTCTGAATTTATGTAAATTGAAGGACATTATGGACTTTTTGCATTGCCCCTTATACAACTTTTTTTTTTTTTTTTTTTTTTTTATGGAAAGTTAAATACCCATCCCTTTTTTTCCCTCCCCGTGAGAACCTAAGGCCTATGTAGTGGTGTTCTAAGCCTCTAACAACTTGAGCTATCACACTTTGTCCTTTATACAACTCTTAAGTGGGACAAAATTAACTCACACTCCCCCCACAGACAAATTAACAAGCGTATGCTGGTTTATTTGAGAAAACTTACTCGGGCCTGAACTTATACTCGGGCCTTAAATACACAAACCAAACATCAGATTAGTTGGGTTTATTTAGTCTTTCCGGTCATTTCACTCAAACCAAACGTGGCCTTACTTTATTAAAATATCTCACTACTCCTTATTTACACACTTCAAATTTGAAAAACCTTCAATAAATTCAACCCTAATATTCACAATTTAACACAAAACGCTATCTAGATTAATTTATACATAAACTGAATTCAACTTTTTTTTTTTTAACTCTATGCATAAAAGTAAACTAATGACCTCTCAAAACTCAACTCACTATGTTACCTTTTTTTTTTAATTTGTGGGTAGAGTTGTAAATGAGTCGAGTCGAACGCGATGTAGTTCAAGTTTGTTTGAAATATTATTGAGCTTTGAAATTATTGTTTTAATTTTTTGATAATTAAACTAGTTGAGATTAAACGATATTTAATCAAGTCGTACACGAGTCGAGCTCGAGTAGTTTGACATTTTTGCACTAATGCCCTTTTTTACTCATTAAACTCAAGTCGAGTTTCTAATTGTATCGATATAAATATATGTTTTATTATTAATGTCAAGTTTTTATGGAATCAAGCTAGTATTTGAATACCAAAATTAGTGTGCAAATGCGAGTGTTTTAACTTTCAAGACGAATGTCCGGAGACCGATGTCAAAGCACCCAATATTGAAAATTTGAAATGGGAAAATAAACCTAACAAGTTTGAATTCAATGTGGGTTGTTTCATCACGAGGCGTTTTAAGATATAATAATTATATTCAGCTGGGTTGAACTTTTATTAATATTTCTCTGTTCAGGTCCACCATAATAGCTAGCTAGGCATGAACACGCTTCATTTTTATTTATTTATTTTCATAAACATATTTATATTATCAGTCAAAATGTCAAATGGGGTTTCGTGTGTGACGAGAAAGACTTCGTTTTCGTATTAACTATTAAGTAATTTTCTATTTCAAAATATGATTGAGTTAGGAATTTGGAGTCTATAAGTACGTGTATCATAAAATAATGTAAATGAAACTAATATTAGAGCAGCACCCACAACTAGGGGTGGACATTCGGTCGGGTCGGGTCGGTTCGATTTGGTTTTGACCTTTTTTCAATCGAACCGAAATAATCGAAGTTTTAAAAAAATGAACCGAACCGAAATTATATAAAATCGAACCAAATTACAATTTGGTTGGTTCGGTTCAAACCGAATTTTTCCGGCCTAAAATTAAAAAAAAAATTATTTAAACAAATAAACATTTTAAAAAAATCAATTCTACAAAATAACAAAAGTTCAGCCACAGAATCTGCAATATCATAAAGAATTCTACATAACAAATTCTACAAATTATAAACAAATAAAATATAAATATATTACTTTTTTCAATTTCTTCAATATCCTCGATACTTTCTTCAACCTCTCAACGGGAAAAAGACTTTTTTTTTTTCGAAACCAATCTTGAATCAAACACTCGTCCTCCCGTGCTAAAGGCAGATTCTGAAGTTACCGTTGAGACGAGAGACTTCATTAGGGAAATCGACAGAAATGGGGAGGAACGACAGAAATGGAAATGAATGTTTAATTGTTTACTATTTAGATTAGTGTAGGGTTTTATTTATTTATATATTTATCAATTATATTTATTTTTATTTATAATTCGGTCGGTTCGGTTTATTCGGTTTTTGGAAAATATAAACCGAACTGATCCGAAAAAACCGAAATTTTAAAAAATTTCAACCGAACTGAACAACCGAATAAACCGAACCAAATAAATCAAAAATCGTCGGTTCGCTTCAATTTTTCGGTTTTCTCAGTTTTTTGCCCACCCCTACCCACAACGGGGGTGAGGAATCCAAGGCGTATTTTCACCCCTAACCTAAAATGAAGGTAGTAATGATTGTGAAGTAGGTGAAGTGGCATGGGAAGAAGAATTCACTTAGAAGTATTTCTACTCGGTAGAAGTAAAAAAAAAAAAAAAAAAAAGAGGAAAAGGGAGAGTGGGGACGTGCAGTCCAAACTAGAGAAAATAGGAGTATGTACGTGGTACCGAGTGGACTGCAAATGCGAGAGTAGGCTAGCAAATGTTTTTATATTAAAAAACTGGACAATGCTATGCTTTGTTCTTAGGATAGTTCATATGTCATCTAAACTATCAATAGTTTGGATGTCGAACTGCGTCACCTGATACACAAATATTTCTATACACACTTTAGTAATATGTATTTAGGTGAGGTTAACATCAAGTCTAAATACTAGTCAATACAATACCTGTTGTAACCGTTGGATCAAATCAAAAGAAGACCAAGAATAATTTCACTAAGATCCGTGCCATAAGATCATAAGATCAAAGTAATCTTATTCAAAACCAAAACAAGTATAAACAATATACTCTTTTACAAAACATATAACTTTACAAAAATCAAAGTTTAAACCAGAGCATTATGTGAGAGTATATAGGGATGGCAAAATGATCTGCCCCGAAGTCGACCCGTCCTGCTCTGAGAGGTTTAGATCCGCCCTGCCCTGCCCCATCCTTAAAACAGGGCAAATCTGCCCCGCCCCGCATGCAGGGCAGGGCAGGCATGGATATATGTATTATAAAAATCTGCCCTGCCCTGAATATAAAAAAAAAAAATTATATTAATATAAAAATTATTTTTGATTATTTTGTTTGCTGTTAAGTATTTTGGATATGACTTCAAACGAAATGGGGCAGAGCAGGGCAGATAATTAAATATCCAAATCTGTGGTGAAATATCCATATTTCACCATATTAATATACTAGATCAACCTAGGATTTATGTAAGACTCAAACGAAATCAGAGCAAATAGTGAAGAAAAGAAAAAACAAACAGATCAAAGAGAATTAACTAAGATCAAATATGTATGCAGGTAAGTAACTAAAATTTAATTCTTTAAGACAAACATTTTTAAGCCTTTTATAGCAGTAAGCCAAATCAGAATTCAACTTTTAAGACAAACCTTTTTAAGCATGTTGGATATAGACCAGAGTTAGAAAAACATATATTAAACAATACATAACAAGACATATTCATCATGTAGTAAACATTTAATGATAAGAAAACCAATTAAGCAAAAAGCAGTAATCAATTATCATTAAGGTAAACTAATTTAAGTAAGATGAATATAAACAACCTATCAACTAGAAATAAATAATATCGTATCAGAATAAGCATAATTTAACTTAAACATAACAGAATAACAAAAACAAAAGTAGGACTGAAAATGGCATGAATTGCTATGGTAATAGCAGCAGCATCAAAGTCCTGCACATGTGCCATTCAAACTTCAGTACCTGTCTTGCAGCATCTGTTCTAGAGATCACCATAGAGGATTTCAATATCCTCATCTTCAGCAGCATCCGCAAACTTATCTACATCAACCACAGGTTCTTCAACATAACAAGTTGCAGCAAAGAGTGCAACAACATTATCAGCAGCATTTCCACCATTCTCATGTACAACAGCAGCATTAGGTACACCTCCAGCTTCAGGATTCAACTCTTCAATAACAACCTCAGAAGCTCTAGCTGAAGTGGATGGTGGTACTCCCCCTGTTGTAGTGGAAAGTAGTCTGGTCCACTTATCTTTGATAAATTGGAACTCATCAACCTGGTCTTGTAAGTGTTGTATCTGCAATAATATAAAAGATATGGGAACAGAGAATGTGGGGTCAGAATTACCACCAATGTTCTCAGTATCTGGTGCAGCATTAGGTGTAGCTGTTCTCTGTGCAGGTTTGTGAGAAGAACTTCCAGGATTGTTCAAGGGCAGATCAATCACTCTTTCACCAATTAGTAGAGCAGGTGAAATGGTGTATAAAAAAACCTATCCTCTAAGAACCTCAGTCTTCTTAGGGGTAAAACCATGCATCTTCAAGTATGAACATATAAGCACAGGGTATGGAAGGTTGCCTTTATCAGAAATGTCACCACTAAACTTCATTATGTGGTGAAATATGGTTAATCCCAGATTAAACTTCTTCAAAACCACTATCCTATACATCAAGATTGCTTGGTCTTTTGTGACTTTGTTTAGTTGGTAGAGGGTATCCAGTTGTAAACTATCAACTTATGCAGTATAGAACAAAGAGATGTGAGGTCCTTAGCAACCATACCATTCTTCAATTTAGTTAATAACCCTCCAGGCATAGAAACAATAACCACATCTAAATCAGGTTCATCATCATCAAACACTTGTTCTATTTCTAAGAAGTCATTAATTAATTCTGGAGTAAATGGAACTAATCTCCCCCTAAAATGTACATTCCCATACCAACGGGAATTTCTCCTACCATTACTTTTCCTCAGACATGCATAGAATTCATACACCCAATCAGAAACAAATGTGTCACATAATGTCAAAGCTTTCATCAACTTCCTATCCACTAAGAATTGAATCAAATTCTTACTTTCAAAACAGCAATATGAATTCTCCTTTCCATCAACAACTTTCTCCTAGATAACTTAGTAATATTTTCAACTAAACCATCAATATCAGAACCATCAATATCAGAATCTACATCAGGTTCATAGTTACTATCCACAAAATTTCTTTCCTCAGAGTTTGATTCTTTATCCTTCTCAGAGTTGGTTTCAGCATCTTTCTCAGAACTTTCCTCTAATCCTTCACTGCTGGAATCACCTCCATCATCAGGTCCTGGTGCTGGAGCACTTGATTCAGCATGTGAGGCAACATTCCTCTTCAGAGCTTGCTGAATATCCCTAAGGCAGACCTCCATTTCAGAATCAGAATCAACTCCTGTTTCTGCATGCATAGTTCGAATAACATCGACCTTTGCTTTCCCCTTCCCCTTTAGATAAACCTTCTTCTTGATTGGCCTCTCAACCACCACATGTTCTTCATCAGATTCAGAGAATACCTGAATTGGTTCAGTAGCATCGCCTCTTGTCTTCTTCTTCTTCCTCAAAGAGTTTGAGTAGTCTACTCAAGTAAAAACTCGACCTGATCGTCTCCTTGGAACTGGACTTCTCTTTCTCTTCCCCTTTTCAGCATTCTTCCTAAAGGGAATCGGCCCAGAGTCAGACTTTGAGATTCCAGAATCAGTTTCATCTGATTTTTCGAGCGCGTCATCATCCTCCATATGAGAGTCCTCAGGTTCGGATGTCTCGGCATTCGAAGACTCCTTTGGCTCAACAACAGGGGATTCTTCGATCTCCTTCTCATTCTCCCCCCATAGAGGCAGCAGTCGGGGCCTCTGTTTCAGTATCAGGGCTTGCGATTTGGGGCTTTTGAGTTGTGGACGAAGAGGGTGCAGTAATGGTGACTTCTTGGGTTCACAGGTTGTGCGAGATATTTATAGACATATCTCCAATGGTGAGGGTGGGTGAGTTTGCAGACCTCATCGATTGAGAGAAATTCTCAACCGCCTGGTTCAGTTCGGTGAGTGAGGCTCCAAGTGGGATGTGGATTGTTGTTGTGGGAGTAGCTGGAATGAGAGTGACGGTTTCGGTAGTTGGGGGTGAATTCTCGTGCGAACCAGAATGTAAGCTAGTGTATTAAGGTTGGAGAGGGATGGAGATGGCGGTTGTGAGTTTGAGTTTAGTCAGTTTGAAATTTGTGAGTTGGTTTATGTTTTGCCTCCTGCCATTATAACTCAAGAATCTGAAAAGATCAACACAAGAATCGAGATACACAATTAGCTTTTAACAAATCTTGCAAAATCAATTACTCAACTTACTCAATTAAATACGCAGCTTAGACAAATCACAAAATGGAGTATATATAGAGAGAGCTAGCAGTTGGAATTTTGTACGTGGGTTTTACTAAAGAAAATTCTAGATAAAAAGATAATGTTCCACAAATTTAGCCACAAGTAAAATCATGGGTGAGTTAGTGGGGTAAAATATTTAATTAATGAATTAAATTAGGAATATTCTAGAAAAAAAATTAAAATGCGCATAATCTGAATAAACTGAACGTGGTTAGTATAATAAAAAATAAATAAAATTAATTCCCACAATTAATTAAACAATTACAACTTATAAAAATATAATCGAATCATTTAATGTTGTGCTCAAGGATTTGACATACACCTCAACATTGGTTTTTCGTAGGGTTTACCCATCCAATGTAGCCAATTTTTCAGTATTTTTCTTTTCATTTCTTTTCTTCTTTTTGTGCTACAACATCTAGTTTGTATTGATCCATTGTTCCTGTAGAGTACATCGTAGTAGCGAACTCCGTGCCCCATACTTACTTAATGGATTACAAACCTCTTGATGTTTTTACCAAAATCCACCTTTTAAAAAGAAGGCATCGTAGTAGTGAACTCCGTGTTCCATAGTTACTCAGTGAATTGGTACACCTTTTAGTATACTATAACATTTTAATTTTTTCAAGCTTTTGAGAGGTGTAGAACATGCCTATTTTTGCACAAACATATTTCAGATTCAAGAATATTTTACAAAGGAATTATTCAACGAAAATAGGAAATAAATCAAATCTACAACAACTATACCACCTTAGGATGTTGTCCCAAATGCTACCGCATTTGTGACAACATCCTCTCAAGGATTATTTAGATATTACACATACCAAGAGATTTCCTAAAAAATGAGAATCTCTCAAGGTCAAGAGCCTTAGTAAAAATATCAGCATTTTGATTTTCAGTAGGCACATATTCCAACTTAACTATGTTCTTCTCCACTAAATCTCTCATAAAGTGATGTCTAATGTTAATGTGCTTAGTGAGTGAGTGTTGTACTGGATTTTTAGATATGTTTATGGCACTTGTGTTATCACAAAAAATTGCGAGGATATCATTTTCAATTCCATAGTCATGAAACATCTTACTCAACCACAATAGCTGTGTGCAACAACTTCCTGTAGCTATGTATTCTGACTCAGCAGTGGATTGAGAAACACAATTTTGTTTCTTGCTATGCGAAGACACAAGATTGTTTCCCATGTAGAAACATCCTCCAGTCGTACTCTTTCTGTCATCTATGTCTCCAGCCCAATCCGCATCACTGTATCCAATCAATGTGTTGTTGGTGTCCTTAGTGTACCATATCCCTAGTTCACTTGTACCTAAAACATATTTTATAATTCTTTTCACTACATTCAGGTGAGATTCCTTTGGATTAGCTTGGTACTTGACACAAAAACACACACTATACATAATGTCAGGTCTACTAGAGGTTAGATAAAGTAAACTACATATCATGGATTTATACAACGTTGGATCAACATCTTTTCCAACATTGTCTTTGCAAAGTTTCAAAGTAGAACCCAAAGGAGTTTTCATTACTTTTGAGCTTTCAAGACCAAACCATTTGACTAAGTTTCTAGCATACTTACCTTGAGAGAAGAAAATACCATCCTTACATTGCTTGATTTGAAGACCTAAAAAGTAATTCAAGTCTCCAACCATACTCATCTCAAATGTTGCTGTCATTGCTTCAACAACCATTTTTTCACAAGTTGAACCAAATACAATATCATCAACATATATTTGAGCAATAAGTAAATCTTCTCTAGTGTGCTTAATAAACAAAGTCCTATCCATTTCTCCTCTAATAAAACCATATTCTAAAAGAAAGTATGTAAGCCTACCATACCATTCTCTAAGAGCTTGTTTTAGACCATACAATGCTTTCTTTAGTTTGTACACATGATCCGGGTATTGTGGATCTTCAAAACCTTTAGGTTGTTCTACATAAGCTTTTTTATTTAGAATGTCATTTAGAAAAGTAGCCTTTACATCCATTTGATGTACTTTAATGTCAATAAAACATGCAATTGCTAGCAATAATCTTATAGATTATATTCTAGCAACAGGTGCAAAAGTTTCATCAAAATCAACACCTTCAACTTGGGTGTAACCTTGTGCAACTAGCCTAGCTTTGTTCCTAACAATGTTTCCAAACTCATCAGTTTTATTCTTATAAATCCACTTTGTTCCAATGATATTAGTATGACTATGTCTTGGAACAAGTGTCCATACTTCATTTCTTTCAAACTGATTAAGTTCCTCATGCATAACATTTATCCAATTTTCATCAGTTAATGCTTCATTTGCATTTTTAGGTTCAATTTCAGAATAGTAACACTCTGCATTCACAACATTGTAAATAGAAGACATACATATTGTTCTTACCACATCTACCTTATTTGATCTTAGTTTTCCTCTTGTTTGCACTCCAACTGTAGAATCACATATGATATGGTCAAAAGGATGACTTTTCCCTATTCTTGAAGAAAGATTTGTTTTGGGAACATACTGATCATTCTGTGAAATTACAAATGACTGTTCTGTAGATGTTGACCCATATGTGTTAGCATTCGGTGCAACATTTTTAGATTTCAGTGTATTCTCATAATTGTCAGTGACTTGTGATACATCTTCTTCATCTTTGTCATCTGTAAGACTTTTATCATCATCAAACACAATATTAACAGATTCTTGAACAGTGTTAGTACTAAGGTTATAAACTCTATAAGCTTTACTATTTATAGAATAGCCTAAAAAGAAACCTTTATCACTTTTAGAATCAAACTTATGAAGTTGATCCCTCTCATTCAAAATATAACACATACAATCAAATACATGAAAATATTTCACACTTGGGTTTCTAACGTTCAAAATCTCATAAGGTGTTTGATTAGTACTAAATCGAATATAAATCTCATAAGGTGTTTGACATGCCGTATTCAATGCTTCAGCCCAAAATCTTTTAGAAAGGCTTTTAGATAAAAACATGACTCTTGTCATTTCTTGTAAAGTTCTATTCTTTCTTTCAACAATTCCATTATGTTGTGGAGTTTTAGGAGATGAATACTCTTGCAAAATACCTTTCTTATCACAAAGATCATTAAACAAGCTATTTTAAAATTCCCTACCATGATCAGTTCTAATACGGCCAACTTTCAAGTTATACACCTTTTTGAACCTTTTATAGAGAACTTTAAAAGCAGCAAATGTTTCAGATTTATCTCTTAAAAACTCAATCCAAGTATATCTAGAAAAATCATCTACCACAACTAAGGAATATCTTTTACCTCCAATGCTTTCAATTTTCATAGGACCCATCAAACCCATGTGCAATAATTTAAAGCATCGATGTGTAGAACAATGTGACAGCACTTTGTGCGGCATTCTTACCTGCTTACCTTTTTGGCATGATCCACATACAGTGGTATTCTGGAAGTTCAGTTTTGGTAATCCTCTAGCTGCATCTGATATGATTAGTTTCTTCATTGCCCTGTAATTTACATGTCCTAATCTTTGGTGCCATAAGACATTTTCATCATATTTTGACAGATTACAAACATTTGTTCCAATAAGATAACAATTATCAGCAGACTTAATACTAGTCATTAAACAATCATCATCTTCATTAAGAACATATTATGATTCTTTGTCAAATTTTACATGCAAATTATCATCACAAAGTTGACTAATACAAATCAGATTAGAAAGTAAGCCATCAACATGCAAAACGTTTTAAGTTTAAGAAAACCTTCAACTGTGAGAATTAGGGTTTGATCACCGTAATGTTGGTGAGTGAGAGAACTTGTATATATACTGTGAATTACATATTTACATAATTGTTGCACAAGAAACATAATTGGTGCACAAGAAACATAATTGGTGCATAAGAAACATAATTGTTGCACAAGAAATAAATACAAATAAATGTAAATTCCTATATACAAGGAAAGTAGAGATAATCATGGAATTATCCCTTAATATCCCCCGTCAAGCGTTGCGTGGGATGCGGAGAAACGCAAAGCTTGGAACGCAGGAACTCGAACGTCGGGCGAGGAAGACTCTTTGTAAACATGTCTGCGAGTTGGAGATGAGATGGCACAAAGTCAGTGAGTAGTTTTCCAGAAGTGACCATTTCTCGAACAAAATGACAGTCGATGTCTATGTGCTTTGCCCGCTTATGGGCGACCGGATTTTGGCTGAGGAAGAGAGCACTTCTATTATCAGTTAGAAGTACCGGGCGAGCAGGTGGAAGCTGGTGAAGTTCCCGCAGAAGATTCGTCAGCCAGATTATGTCAGCACCTGTGTTCGCCATTGCCCTATATTCAGATTCACAGCTCGAGCGAGCAACAGTTGGTTGCCTCTTGGAACTCCAAGAGACAAGATTGCCTCCCAAGAAGATAGAATACCCGTAAGTGGAACGACGAGTCTCAAGACACCGAGCCCAATCAACATCAGAATAGCCCACAATTGATCGATCAGGTCGGCGAGCAAAGGTGAGGCCATAGTGGATCGTCCCTTTGACATATCTGATGATGTGCTTGACCGCAGAAAAGTGGTCAATAGAGGGGGCCTGAAGAAACTGACTTACATGATTTACCGCGAAGGAGAGGTCTGGTCGAGTGATCGTCAGATATTGAAGAGCCCCAATAAGCGAGCGATAGAGTGTAGGATCTGAGAACGGGGCACCAGTGCTCGTCAAAGATTCACCGGCGACCAATGGTGTGGAAATTGGTCGGGAGTCAGTCAAGGATGCTCGGTCGAGGATGTCGCGAGCATACTTGGACTGACCAATAAATAGACCTTCTGGAGTATAGGAGATCTCAAGGCCCAAGAAGTAGTTTAGACGACCCAAATCCTTCAGAGCGAACTCCCTGTGCGCCTGCGAGATGAAGCGAGCAAGGAGAGGAGGATCATTGCCAGTGATGATGATGTCGTCCACATAGAGAAGCAAGTAGATAACAGAATTACCTTTATGAAGGTAAAACAACGAGGAGTCGGATTTGCAAGCAGAGAAACCAAGTCCGAACAAAAAGGAACTAAATCTTTGAAACCAGGCAAGTGGAGCTTGTCGCAGACCATACAACGCCTTTTTGAGACGACAAACGTGATCCGGGAAGCGAGCATCAACATAGCGAGGAGGTTGGGCCATGAAGACGGGCTTGTCCAAGACACCATTGAGAAATGCATTCTTAACATCAAGTTGATGGAGAGGCCAGTTAGACTGAACGGCAATGGCGAGGATGACTCGAACAGTCGCAGCTTTGACCACTGGACTGAAAGTATGGGAGAAGTTGTCGCCAGGTATTTGAGTGAACCCCTGGGCGACCAAGCGAGCTATATGTCTTTCCACCGAGCCATCGGAGTGATACTTTGTCCGAAATACCCATTTTGACCCAACAATATTTACTCCAGGGGGGCGAGGAACCAGTTCCCAGGTGTGATTATTGCGAAGAGCATCAATTTCTTCCTGCATGGCTACCAACCAGAGAGGAGACTTGGCAGCTGATTTGAACCCCCGTGGTTCAGAGGAGAGAGCCAGGGCAGAGATAAGTGCCGAGGAGGTTGAGCTAACTGGGTATTTAGGTTTGAAGATACTTGCCTTACCCCGAGTGACCATTGGGTGTGAAGAAGCTGGTGGAGGCAAGGTGCGAGCAGGTGGCGGTGGTTAGGCGACCACCTGTGCGACAATCGGATCTGGCTCAGAAGAACATAGCGAGCAAGGAGCAGGAGTGTCTGGAGGAGACTGGTCGGCAGGTTGAGGCGAGCAGGCAGGCTCCAAGAATACTGAGACATCCAACAGTGGTATAGGAGAGGAGCGAGCTGATGCCGAGAAGGGGAAGCAATGCTCGTCAAATTTGGCATGTCGGGTGACGAACACCCTGCCTGAGTCTGGATCAAGGCATCGAAAACCCCTGTGAGTGCTGCTGTAGCCCAAGAAAATACAGGGGCGACTACGAGGGGCCAGTTTGTGGGAAGCATAATCTCGGAGAAAAGGATATACTCGGCAACCAAGGGGCTTGAAGTTCTCATAGTTCGGCGACTCAAAGAAGAGAGCCTGAAATGGAGAGGTGCCACTCAAAATGGTAGATGGCAGTCGATTGATGATAAAAACAGCTGTCGCAAAAGCATCGAACCAGAAACGAGCAGGAAGATTGGCATGAAACATCATAGAGAGTCCCGTCTCGGTGATGTGTCGGTGCTTACGCTCGGCCCTGCCATTTTGCTCGGGAGTGTATGGGCAGGATAGTCTATGGTGAACACCATGTGTTCGCAAGAATGAAGAAACTTTACTATTGACGAATTCCGTCCCTCCATCACTCTGGAACACCTTCATAGAAGTGGAGAATTGGTTGTAGACAAAGGTGTGGAATGTTTCCAGAATGACCGGAAATTCGCTCTTAGCTTGCATAGGGTATATCCAAGAGAAACGAGAGAAATCATCGATGAACATAGCATAATATCTATAACCGTCTGTGGAAAAAACAGGTACAGGACCCCATAAATCACAATGCACTAAATTTAGAATAGACAAATCACGTTTTTCATTAACTTTAAAATATAATCTCTTGCTCTTGGCTATCTGGCATGAAGAACAAACTCCCGGAGTGGGTAATACAGAGCGAGCAGGCAGAGTGAAAAGCCTGAGCTAGGTGTGCCGAGCGATCTGGCTGACGAGCATATGGCGAGGCAGTAGAGTGTTCGGGGGGGCGAGCATATCGAGTAGGGCATTTGTCAGCATAGTGCTCACCCCGACATATCTGGCAACGAGGAATGTAAGGCCTGCGCTCGCTGCGACCAGTGTCGTGCCGACCACCCCGATTCGATGAGGAACCACTAGATCGATGGTAGGATTGACCGCGAGGACAAGCATCAGCAACAAAGGCGGTGTTAGGAATAAAATGAGATATGTTTTGATTAAATACCAAAACCCCCTGAGACATGCCTAAGTCAATTGATTGTGTTCTAAAAATGCTAGAACACATAGCTTAAGGCTAGATGAGAAGCTGATATGTTAGGCAGCTCTTAGATGATTAGATACACAATGTGAGGGGGAACCTATGCTTTGAAGACTATCAAGATCAAGTCCCCTCAAGGCTCAAAATCTGGAACAAACACTAAAGACAAGCATACTCTATAGAAAACCAAATGTTCTTATCAGGAGAATTGTCCAGAGAGTTTGTCCCTATGCAAGAACAAGATTGTAAAGCTCAAAAGGACAAGTTTACTCAAATGCTCTGATCAGGAGAGTTGTCCAAAGAGGTTGACTCTGTGCAAAAACAAAAGCTCTGAAGCTAAAAGGCCAAGTATGCTGATCAGGAGAGTTGTCCAGAAGAGTTGTCTTAGCAAGATTGAACCAGAACAAATGTTCTAATACTTGAAGGTCAACTATGCTGAAAAGAAGAAGACAACTACACCCTAAAAGACTTCATTGTATCATGCTGAGATCATTTCCAAGTGAAGCAAAGGGAAAGAGCCAAGTCATCTGAAGAAGAGCAAGCCAACCATGCTGAAAAGCAAAGTCTGCTGATAGTGATAAGCAGAGTTGTCCATTTGATAAGGAATGTTGTCCTATCATTGGATCAACCTTCAGAAGCCATGTCCAAGTCTTAACAAGAAGTCAAACATTGGGAAAAGTGCTGCAGAATGAAGACAAAGTCTTAACAGCCGTTTATTACCCAAATGAGGACATGTCACTATCAAGAATCTGCCTTCCAGTTTGAAGAACAAAAGGAAGACATTTATAGCAATTTGGGGCTGCCTCTCCAACGGGCAAATCCTCAAATTTGTCTATAAATACAGAAGTGTGAAGACCATTTGAAAGCATCCAACTAACCTCAAGAGAATCCAACTGAAGTTCATAGAACACTCAAGCTTTCAAAGACTATCTTAGTCTTCATACACTTCTTCTAAGCTGAACCCCATTGTATATCCATACAAAGCTTAGAGAGATATCCTATCCTTATACACTAATCTTCATTGTAAAGGATATCTCATTAGTTGGAACCTTACTTCAACCCTTACCCCTTTCAAGTGAGAAAGTGAGAAGGTTGTAGTAGTAGAAGTGGTAGGAGCTGACTGTTGAGAGAAGAACAATTCAGTTCTGAGTTGAGAAGAGGGTACTAGGACTCTAGACATCCTAGGGATCAATTCACCAAGGAGAGGTGTTATTGATCAAGTGCACCTTGGCACTATAAAACAAGTTAATTTCAAGAGTGAAGGAATTATCCTGTTAATTCAGGGAAAGTGGATGTAGGAGCTAGAGTCTTTGAACCACTATAAAATCCTGTGTTGATTTGCTTTACAAGTACTTTCATACATTCAACACTGCACACATAATTGCTTTACAAGTACTTTCATACATTCAACACTCCTGTCTCTAAAACACTATAAACTCCTGTTGGTTTGATCAAAAGTTGAAAAGAATTGCATACAAGTGTATTCCCCCCCCCATACACTTGTTATATACTCCTTTCAGGACCAACAGGCGGCCTGAGGGGCAAGAGGCTCAGGGGGCTTATTCATGATTTCGAAGGCTGTGGCCTGGTGCAGGAGATCCCGAAAGGTTGGAACAGGAGTCATGGCCATGCGAGTATCAGAAAAGTCACCAAAGTGTGGCCCTAAGCCTCGTAAAAACTAGTGGGATTTGTCGGATTCGTCGATGGGCTTACCAATGGCAGCAAGTTGATCGCAAATGACCTTGAATTTGCGACCGTAATCGGCAACTGGCATGTCATTACGCTTAAGAAGAAGGATTTCCTCGCGTAATTGAGTTATTCGCGATTGGGAGGAATGACTGACGGCGGCTTCAAGGGCTAGCCAAGCATCCCGAGAAGTATCACAATCGATCACTTCGGAGAGGGATTCCTCAGTAAGAGAGGAGAGAAGAAGGCCAAGGACTTTCTGATCCTTAGCACGCCAAACGGTGTAGGCCGGATTTACGGCGTTGTTGACTTTGGTGGGAGGGGCGACAGTGGTGCCATCAACAAAGCCAAACAGGTCGGCACAGTGGAGCATCGGAAGAACCTGTTTCTTCCATAGAAGAAAATTGGTGGAGGTCAGTTTGATCGTAACCATATGTATTAAAACATTCATGGGGATTGAGGAATCGACCATTGGAATGTAAATCGAGAGGGACAAGCTCGAGTATGAGAGATGACGAGGGGTCTGGCTCGTCGGAGAAGGACAGAGGCTGCCGTGAGGGCGGAAGGAGAAAAGATTTAGGATCGAGAGAAGGCTGATACCATGTGAGAATTAGGGTTCGATCACCGTAATGTTGGTGAGTGAGAGAACTTGTATATATACTGTGAATTACAGATTTACATAATTGTTGCACAAGAAACATAATTGGTGCACAAAAAATATAATTGTTGCACAAGAAATAAATACAAATAAATATAAATTCCTATATACAAGGAAGGTAGAGATAATCATGGAATTATCCCTTAATATCAACATTCAAAGTTCCTTTTCCTATAATCTTTCCTTTTGATCCACCACCATATGTAACATTACCACCATTCAAGGTCACATAATCAGATAAGTAGTCTATTTGTCCTGTCATATGTCTAAAACAACCACTATCAAAATACCATAGACCAGGTAAACATGCTTTCAAGGATGTGTGAACAACATTATATGTAACATTTGATTTCCTAGCAGATCTCTGAAAATGTTTCCAAGGATGTGAAGACATTCTGGATAGCATAAACTCATTTTTCATATCTTTAACCATTTTCAAGCAAAAGGGACGAATATGACCATATTTAAAGCAATAATGACAAATATACTTCTTTGTTACCTTGTGAAAATCTGTTTGTGCAGATGTTACATCAGATGTGGTAGCATTTGCCTTCACAAATTTCACAGGTTTTCCAAAATTTTCAGAAATAGAAGCAGGTTCACCATCATAACCTAAACCATGATTATTAGATTTACCAACAGCTATAACATGATTTACATCAGAAGCACTCTTAGAAAATTTTCTAAAGCTTAAAGTAGAGGTGATCAATTTCTCCTTCAGTTTACAAACTTCAAGATCTCTTCTTGTAAGTAAGACTTCTAGCCTGGTGATGTGAACTTTTACGAGCTTGACATCTGAAGCATATCATAAACATTTTTGCAAATATATATGTGCAAGCATGAAAACGTATTTGAGAAGGAAATGCACAACAAGCACGAAGGAAAGCAGATTCGAAATACGAGGCATACAACCCCAACAATACTTAAGCAAAACGAGGGATGTGAAAATCCCCCACTATTCAAAGAGGCTCGAAGAACTTACCAAAACAAGGGCATGAAGGCCCTAAAACCAAAAGGAGGTTATAAAAAACCTTATAAACTGTTTGAATGTTGCAACAAAAGAGTAAATTGTTAAATGCAGAAAATAAAAAGGATGAAATCCCCAATCTTGAGGAGAATGTTCGCCTACAGCCGCCCCCAACTCAGTCTGGCCACTTGATCCGCCTCCATCTTCCTCGTCCTCCTCACAGCGCGGAGCAGCTTGGGACGCATCCACTGGATATTCCGGGACCTCCATCGCCTTTAGGTCCTCCAGCTTTATCTCCTGATCCTGCAACTCATGGATAACCTTCTGTATGGTCGGCAACCACCAAGGATTGGTGATCAGTGCCTTCGGATTGTTCGGGAACGTGGGAGGAGGAGTCAAACCTTCCAACAAGGTGTCCCTATAGTATACCCCATCGAAGCCCTCGGCCTGGTGCTGTGGCTTTGTCAAAATCGTGATCAACAAAATGGAGGATATATCGCCCCATAACACCTAAGAAACTGGAGCTGCACAGGTAAGAGATGTGAATAACGAAGAAAATTTGGGCGTCCAAGAAAGCTAGCGTGGGGGCTTGAGTAAAATTCAGCCTTTCATCACTATGGGGCACCTAACCAGAAAATTTGGAGGAAAAGCTTGGATTCGATGGTATGATTCTACAGTGGCTCGTGTTATAAGAGAACTACCTGCTATTTTACCGGCTAAGTGAGTGTTAGTGATTGGAAAAAGCAAAGTGGGTGTGGATTCAGAACTATCACTAGAGCCTAACTCTACGGAACGTGAGGAAGCAGCCATTAGCGTAAAATTTCTAAGATCAACGAAGTAAAAGAGAGGAAGCACAAGAGAGCAGTACTTGGGATCGAACAACCTAGGAGGGAGGGACAACAACGTTGTGCTCTGAAGGTGGAATTCCGGTGGGCTAAAACCCTCGAACGTCGGATCAAGGGTGAGAAATGTCAGAAAAAAGTGATGTGCTAAGGAAGGGAGAATTATATATAGAGAGGGAGAACCTGAAGACGGTCCATACATCTTCGTATGGGCTTAATGGGCCTAGGAGGTGGCCCCAATTGATCAGCTGTAGCCCAGATGCAAAAAACCTTCAAGATATCGAGATAGTGTAGCTTTAATGAAGGTGCTAGTTCTCGATAAAAGGTGATTTGATGGCATAGCTGCAGAGATTCGCAGGGAAGCCGAGGTGTCACATGCCTAGAAAACTTAAACAAATTTAACTCATACTCCGAGTCCGGATAACCCACAGCACCTCGAGGTACTAGATGTCCTGAGGTCATGGAGCACATATTTAACTACAAAAGGCTACTCAATCCAGGTCCGAACCTGGGATTTCCTGAGGACCCCAAGGACCGTAAGCATGAAAATGCCACATGACGCCCTCGAAGAGGGTATGATCTCTACTATTATAATACCGTTGGTCCTGAAAGGAGTATGACACAAATGTATGGGGGGGAATGCACTTGTGTATGCAAATCTTTTCTTTTTAAAGAAATCAGGCTGTCAGGGGGGTTGTCTGGACAACTGCTCTGAGTATGTATAACTTTGTTTAGATAATCAAACCACTGAGAACTATGAATTAATCAGTTGAATAACTATCTAAGTAAGTTATAAGTGCGGAATTATGGTTGGCCCTTTATATTTAAACTCCTTTTAATTCTGAAAACTTCCTTAACACTTAACAGTTTTTCAGGGGATTTGTCCCAAAGCTGTTTTGCACAATCTGTATTGATTATCTTTTGAAGATCAGTTTTGTGTGCAGTGTATGAATGTGTTACTTGAATGAAATGACTTGTATGTAAATAACACAAGAGTTATAGTGGTTCAGAAACTCAAGCTCCTACATCCACTTTCCCTGATTTAACAGGATAATTCCTTCACTTGGAATTAACTTGTTTTATAGTGCCAAGGTGCACTGATCAACCACACTATTCCTCAGTGCCTTGATCCCTAGGAATTCTGAGTCCTAGTACTCACTCAACTCTGAACTAAACTGTTCTTCTCTTGACAGTTCTAGTTCTTCACACTTCTACAAAAACTCTTCTAACTTTCAGTGAAGTTTTAAGGGTTGAGGTTGGTTCCAACTAGGTTGAGATATCCTTTACAATGAAGTATTGTATTAAGATAGGATATCTCTCTAAGCTTTGAATGATTTACAATATGTTCAGCTTAGTTGATAATTGGAAGTGTATGGAAACTTAAGAATGATGTATTCTTTGCTAGAGCTTAAAGGCTTCTTGTCTTGACTTTTATGCACTCTTCCCAATGTCTAACTTGTAGATTCAACAGTCAAACATGAAGACATTCTTCCTGATCGTTAGTCCATGATTGAGGACAACATTCCCTATCTTCAGGACTGATCTGTGCTCAAGCTTATCTCCTTCAGCTGAGTTGGCCTATCAGCAGTATTGGCTAGCTTCTTCAGTTGAGTTGGCCCCTCATCTTCACTGATCAATCTTGAATCACTTCTAAGTGCATATCTTCCATATCAGTAAAGTTGACCTCATCAGCACAGTTGTCTCTTGACTAAAACTGGATTTGAACACTTCCAATTTAGTGTGCTAATCAACTCTGCTGTACATCTCTTATGATCTTGATTGTTTACATGTTAGTGGACTTTGTCCAATTGATGTATTCTTCTAGTATTGACCATTATAAAGGTTGTCTCATTTACTCTACTAATTTTGGTTTCAGCACAGTTGAACATTTCTGAACTTGACTATCAGCAGGGTTGAGATCTTCTGATTCTGAGCCTTGAGGGACTTGATTCTTGTAGTCTTCTAAGCTTGTGTTCCCCTTCAACTTGTGCATCTAACATATATAAGCTACCTAACATGTCAGCAGTTCAACTAGCCTGATCTATATGTTCCAACATTCCTGAAACATGCTTATTGAAATTTGACTTATCTTACATAACATGTCTTAAGGGATTTTGGTATCTTAATCAAAATCTCATTTTATTCCCAACAAATACCCATTTAGTATATGCTTTGAAACTTGAAATGGGTCTCCCCGACACCAGATTCAAAATCACACCTAAGACCTCTAGGTCCTTCAGGTACTGGAGGTATGAAAAATAATCGACACATTACTTCCTACTCTCATAAGTGTAGCCCACTTTAAGAGAGTAGGGGTAGTGGTTGATGATGGATGAAATGTATCATCCTATCACAAATTGACACATAGCCTCGGGGTAAATTATATCCAATTAAATTATATATTTATTCATTTATTTATCTTCATTATTATATTGATCATGGACCTTTAGATATTGAATTAGGCCTAGAATGGGCCTAAACACACAAAGATCAAGGTAAATGTGTTGTATTACCCCCAAGGAGAACGAGTTAGAGGCCCTTCCATCTTTACAGGAGGGCAATTGGCCTAGAATCTGGATTCACGCTATTCAAACCTAGAGGGCTCGAGCACCTCCAGGTCCTCGAGGTTTGAAATCCCGAAACTTGCGCCCCTAGCTTTGACCACGCTATGCAGGTGACGAGTGGACGAGATTCTCGCGCCACTCCCTCTGTTTTCGATCGGGGTCTAGGTGCGTGAACAAGGATTAGGAGGTTGTGTGCTTAGCCCACAAAGTGAGAAGTTGAGTAAAAAGGGAAAGTGGATAACCCTTCCCGAAAAAGGTACTATTTAAGGACCAATACACTTAACCAACACTAATATACAGATTTCCATCAGAAAAGTGCCCTTACATTCTTTCAGGCGGAGCTGTAAGAGCTGAACAGAGGCTTACCTACCTCAAAATCCTATTTTTACCCAATTACTCCTATTTTGAGCTATAATCGAGCTTCTTCCACATGAGGATTCTTCCTCATATTTATCATCCGATCACATTTCTGACTTGAGCGTCGGAGGCCCAAAGTCGGGGACCTCTCGGGCAAGGTTTTTGCAGGGTTCGAGGTTATTTGGAGATGAAGATTGCGGTTGTTAGCCATTGGACGCTTGCGTAATCTCGTGTGTAAGATTATACAACCGTCCAAACCGTTGTGTGTTATTTTTTGACACAATAGGTTTCTAAACTGGTAAAGTAAAAATATGTTTGTGACCAACTTTAGTGTGAATGAAGCACAATTGATTTTCTAAGCACTAAAGATAGGATTCTTAAGATTGGTTTAGGATCGGAAACTTAGAGCTAAATGATAGAAATTATTTTCTAGCTCTAAAGAACTCGATAGAAAGAATTCAGAAAGCTTGATGTTCTTGAGGTCAGATGGTTTCTTGATTTCAAACTTGTGGAGTTTCTGTAAATTGTTCCAAAAAACAAGTGTTGTATTTATAGAGGAAATGTGCTCGAAAACTAGCCGTTGTAGCATATCTTCTATTTTTGGTTAGAGATCTTTATGAGTAGATGTTCATTCTACAATCTGGTACGATATTACCTTAAATGTTAATGTACATTAAATGTCCATTTAATGTTTGTACGACTATGCGAGAGATCTCTGCAACCTAGACCAAGTAAACTCAAACAGTTGTGTTGGCATCTTCTTATTGGTCTACTTCAGCCGAGTTGTTAGACTGTCTGTCTTGTCTTCTGTTTGAGTAAATCAGAACTAAGTCCGGCATTCTCTTTATCTTTTCATTAATGCATTTTCTTCTAACGTGTAGCATCTTTAATGAACCGCCACTTCTTTAGGGTGCTTTCATCTTAAATGCTAACTGTCATTTGATCAATCAGATGAACTAGACTTGAATGTTCTTTAAGGCTTCTTCTATAGACAAGATCATGTGAAGCTCATATCTGTTGAATGCGTCTTCTAATTTGTTGTAGATTATCATATAGCGTCTATTAGTTGATAAGGTATACAACTACCTTTCAGGTGAATCTACTAATGAGCTTCGAGGTCTTCAAGTCTCTAGTTTTCTACTCTTTAAGTCTTGAGTAAAGCGCGTGTTGATTCTGATGAGGTATCATCTGATATACATACAGTTAATCCCTCAGACTTAGACACTTCAATACTTCTAAGCTTTATAAAACAACTTAGGTAACCTTATACTAGATTACATATTTATTACTTCTAACACTTGGTGTACTTATCTGGTTTTGGCCATCGAAACTAAAATAAGAATTATAATCAGATATAGGGGCTGGATGAATATCCGAACAATGGCAAGACCAGATGCACCTCTCTGGAAAGAAGCCATAAATAGTGAATATGATTTGATTTTGCAAAATCATACATGGGACTTGGTTGATCTCCCTAAAGGTTGCAAGACCTTGGGATGCAAGTAGATCCTTAATAGGAAATATAAGGAAGATGGATCAATTGAAAAGTATAAAGCCTGTTTGGTTGCAAAGGGTTTTAAACAAAAATAAGGATATGACGTCTTTGACACCTATTCACCAGTAACAAGAATTATCTCCATTCATGTACGTATATCGACTACTGTTGTGCACAATCTCGAAATACACCAAATGGACGTTAACACTGTGTTTCTTAATGGTGAGATTGATGCTGAAGTAAAAATGAATCAACCAGAAATATATATTGCACGTGGAAATGGAAAAAAGGTGTGTAAACTTGTTCGATCATTGTATGGACTTAACGTATTAACGAATACAATGTTGTCAAATGGGTTTCATATTAACGAATGTGACAAGTGTGTATATGTGAAGAATACACCAAATGGTGTTGTTATTATGTGTTTATATGTCGATGAAATGTTAATCATTGGTAACAATCATAATGTCAAAATTAATACGAAAAACATGTTAAGTAGAAACTTTGACATGAAAGACATGAGATTAGCAGATGTGATTCTAGGAATAAATATTAAGAGAACGTCCAATGGAGTCTCTTTAACACAATCTCATTACGTTAAGATAGTATTGAAGAAATTTAATGCATTTGATGATCCACCTACTAAAACACCCATGTAACTTAATGTTCATTTGAAGAAGAATATAGGAGAACAAGTAGCTCAACTGGAATATGCAAGAATCATCGAAAGTATGATATACATTGCGAATTATACATGCCCTGGTCTTGCATGCTCGGTAAACAAGTTAAGAAGATACACGAGTAATCCAAGTCACGAGCAGTGCAAGGCTCTCAAAAGGGTTTTAAGATACTTAAAGTACATCCTAGACTTTGGGCTTCACTATGCGAGACATCCAGTTTTACTCGAAGGATACAGTGATTCTAATTGGATATCTGATACTAAAGACTCGTTTTCCACTAATGGATATATGTTCACTATTGGAGGAGCAGCTGTGTCGTGGAGATCCACGAAACAAACATGTATTGCCCATTCTACAATGGAATCATAATTTATCGCTTTAGATCTAGTCGGTGTAGAAGTTGAATGGTTGCGTAACTTTTTGGAATACATTCCTTGTTGGAACAAACCAGTACTCTCAGTAATGGTATATTGTGACTCTCAAGCTGCTATTGGTAGAGCTATGAACAATATGTATAACGGAAATTTGAGACACATACGTCGTCGACACAACTTTGTTAAACATTTGATCTCAACTAGTGTAATGTCTATTGATTATGTGAAGTCAACAGATAACATAGTGGAGTTGCTCATGAAGAGTATAAACCGAGATCAAATGAATAAGTTAATAGAAGGAATTGGTCTAAAACCCACAAAGAAAAACTGAAATGTGGAAACCTAACCATGATGACTGGAGATCCCAAGAACTTGGTTCTATGGGAAATCTAAAATGTGGATGTTAGTGATACAACATTTGAAAATCATGATCATTCCTAACAGCACTATATGGCGGGATAATCAAAAGGAGATCACATATGTAAATGAGAAGTGAGGGCCTCTTTGACCAAACATTTATGAATGAAAAGGACACCTATGGCCAAAATGGACAAAAAACGTGAGAACGAAACAAAGTCGATGGAGGATTAGTTCAAGGCACTGCATCCACTAAGCCGTCGGTGTACCCGATGGTGTTCGGCTAAGGTAAGTTCAAAGCTAAAACTACTTTTCTGGTTGCACTGAAGTCTCAAATAAACTAAACAATGAATATGATGTACTATAGATACAATTTTCACTCATGTGGGGGATTGTTGGAAATTATAGGTTTTGACACCCATGCTTGACAAAAATTATTTGATGGACTAAACGTTAATTTTTGGGAAATTAAATGTAACGTAGTCAATCTACTCGCGGAGTAGATAAACGTGGTATATTGAAAGTCTCAAAATTGAATTTCGGTGAATGAAAAATTAATTATTAAAGTTGGAAGATTACACAACTTTTGAAATAATAAAATAGTGTTTGAGTGGGAAGGTGAAAGGATTCACCTTGTCCCACATGGAAAGTTTACAAAAGTATTGAAAGTTTTTTAAACATTGAAGTGTACACTGAGGTCAATTATGGTAAATGGGTACACACTCCCAAATACCACACACGCGTGCTCACCGCCTGCTTGCTTAGCCCGGTCCGACATCATATTCGACAATTAAACTTTGGGACCACCAATCGTTTTCAAGAACCAAAAACTCTGAAAGCTCATTTTGCAATTTGACCGACCCAATTAGACCCATTTGGTTTTAGGCCAAACCTTGTACACTTAAGTTATATTTCAAAAGGATCAAGAAGTCGGAAGGTTATGAAATTCTCATTCCGAATTTGAATTTTGTAGATGTTGTTAATTCTTAAATGCTTTAACATTATCAACAACATCTTAATTTGACCTTCCGAGATTTTTTCTAAGTCTTTTCTGAAATGCTACATTACATGTTGATCTAAATGTTGTCGCATTTCTGGCAGGATCTAGAAGCTTCTACAAGGATCTGGAACCTAGAAGATTCCAGAACATTGCAGAACGTGCTAGACCACATTGGAACCATTTAGAACGACCTGGAGCATGCTAGAAGGATCTAGAAAGATCATGGAAGTTGATCTCCTAAAAAATAAGACCTCAATGTGGAAGCCTCTAGAATTCGCATACCACCTCTATAAATACCGATTGAAGGCTTCACAATTCAGTGTGTTCTATTCGAGCAATATCTTAGACCGAGCGTTCATCCCTGTTAGGAAATTGTGGCCAATAGTTCTACATTTTAGATCATACGTTGTATACCACCCGTATGGTTGTGTGTCTTCTTATCTATCGAGAGTGTAATCATTAGATAGACTATGCATTTCGACAGTGTATAATTTATACACTTAGTTCGTTTTCTAGACTTGGCACCTGCCTCGTTTATAGTTTCGTTGTGAAAGTTATTGTTGTAACATTTCACACAACATTTGTACTTGAAGATAAGTATTGATTTACGCCATAAGGCAGACATAGATTTTTATTTATAAAATCTATGTTAAAAGTATTTCCATTGTGTCTCGTTTGTTTTTAGTGTTTCAAGTCTTCCGCTGTGTATCTTAATTTCTGATATTCTGTTAGAGTCGGTGATGCACTATTTGTCTCAACATTTTGTGCAACATTTATCTACTTATACTTAAACACTTTTATACACCCCAACACACTTTCAGTTGGTATCAGAGCCGATACCTGACAACACTAGGTTAGATCTTTGGTCAAGTGTGTTTGTAGTTTAGGTTAGCAATGGAAACACATCACATATCCACTGCACTTAGGCCACCCATTTTAGATGGTTCGAATTATTCTTATTGGAAGCCTAAGATGCGTATGTACATCAAGTCAATTGATGAACGTGCTTGGAGGACTGTACTTACAGGTTGGGAAGCTCCAAAGAGACCAGCAGACGCAGATGGTGAAGTTCAACTCAAAAGAGAAGTTGATTGGACGGCTGATGAAATAACAACAACAAGCTACAATTCTAAAGCTTTAAATGCTATTTTTACTTCTGTTGATGTTTCAATGTTTAAAATTATATATAACTATTCTACTTCTAAAGATGCATCAGACAGGTTGCAAGAGCATTGTGAGGGTTCAGACAGTGTTCGAAGGACTAAGCTTCGAATGTTGGGGACAAAGTTTGAGAATCTCCGAATGAAGGAAGATGAAACCATTTCATCCTACAATGAAAGTTTAAGTGAGATAATCAATGAATCACATTCTCTTGGTGACCCTATTTCTAATGTTAGAGTAGTTCATAAGATATTAAGATCTGTTCCTAAAAGATTTGATGCTAAAATTTGTGCTATTGAAGAGGCAAAAAATACAGATACATTAAGTCAAAATGAGTTAGTGAGTATTCTTAGAACATATGAAATAAACACTAATCAAGTTGATGAAAATGATGCTGATAAGAAAGTTGTGGTTTTTAAAGGGGAAACATCAAACATTTCTGAGATTCAACCTATCATTACTGAAGTTGATTTTGATGAAGAATTGCTTGATAAATGTCTCAAGGATCCTAACAACATTGCCTTACTTACTAAGCACTTTAATAAGTTTCTTAAGAAATCTGTGAACAAATCTAGCAACATTCAGCCTAAGATTCAAATCAACACATCAACACCTCAACCAGAAAGGAGGAAAGGTCAATTCACACCAAGACTATCAAAGAGTGAAGGTAAACCAAGGTATGATCCTGAATTTCGAAAATCAGTTCAATGCAATGCTTGTTCTGGTTATGGCCATTATGCAAATGAATGTGCCAATACTAGACTTAAGCAAAAACTGAATTTTAGTGCTACCTTGAGTGATGATTCTGATGATGATCTTGATGAATTAAATCAGAATGAATATTCTAATTTTACCAGAATTGATTATAATGATTCCTCAGATGATGATTTGGATGAAACAGATTCTGATGCTGTACCTGATGCTTCAACATCTACAGCAACATCAGAACAGAGTCACCCAGATTTGAACTGTTTTAATGGTTTAGTTGATGATGCAGGAAAAAGGACTGATGACAATGAATACCAAAAGCTGTTAGATGATTGGAAGAATCAGAAACTCACCCTCGATTCTCTGAATAAAAGGAATGAGGATCTGATAGACACAATCACCAAGCTAGAAGTTATTCTTACCAAAAGAGATCTGGAAATCTGTAACTTAAAGGAGAAACTGATAAATTCTACTTTATGTTTCAAGAAATATTCCAAGAGTGCTTCTGAGGTAAATAATGTTATAGCTACTGGTAAGTCTAATAATCATGGTTTAGGTTATGATGGTACTACTGCTTCTATTTTTGATAGATTTAGAAAACCTGTGAAATTTGTTAAGGCAAATGTTGACACATCTGGTGCAACATCTGCAGAAACAGAGTCTCACAAGGTTAAAAGGAAGTATATCTGTCATTACTGTTTCAAAGTTGGTCACATTCGTCCTTACTGTATAAAGTTGTTTGAAGAACAGAAAAACTTGAAAATGTTGCATAAGAAACTGTCACATCCTGGTAAACAGTTTATGAAATCTGCATGGAAATCGAAAGCTACCTGTAATGTTGTTCATACCTCCTTAAAAGCATGTCTACCTGATTTATGGTACTTTGATAGTGGTTGTTCTAGACATATGACAGGTCGTATTGACTTCTTATCTGATTATGTGACCTTGAATAGTGGTAGTGTTACATATGGTGGAGGTTCTAAAGGAAAGATTGTTGGTAAAGGAACTTTGAATGTTGAAGGTTTTCCTAAGCTTAAAAATGTATTACATGTTGATGGCTTACTTGCAAATCTGATTAGCATTAGTCAACTTTGTGATGATAATTTGCATGTGAAATTTGATAACGATTCATGTTATGTTCTTAATAAAGATGAAGTTTGTGTCATGACTGGTACTAGGTCAGCTGATAATTGCTATCTTATTGGAACAAATATGTGTAACTTGTCAAAACATGATGAAAATGTTCTATGGCATCAAAGATTGGGTCATGCAAATTACAGAGCAATGAAAAAGCTAATCAAAGCAGATGCAGTAAAAGGAATTCCAGAACTGAGGTTTCACAACACCACTGTATGTGGACCATGCCAAAAAGGTAAGTAGGTAAGAATGTCACACAAAATGCTGTCACACTGTACTACACATCGATGCTTTGAATTACTACACATCGATGCTTTGAATTCCTTAGTTGTGGTAGATGATTTTTCTAGATATACCTGGGTAGAGTCTTTGAGAGACAAATCTGAAGCATTTGCTGCATTTAAAATTCTTTATAAGAGGTTCAAAAATGTGTTTAACTTGAAAGTTGGCCGTATTAGAACTGATCATGGTAGGGAATTTGAAAACAACATGTTTAATGATTTCTGTGATAAAAAGGGTATCTTGCAAGAATATTCATCTCTTAAAACTCCACAACAAAATGGAATTGTTGAAAGAAAGAATAGAACTTTACAAGAAATGGCTAGAGTTATGCTTACATCCAAATGTCTTGCTAAGAAATTTTGGGGAGAAGCATTGAATACTGCATGCCATATTATTAATAGGGTTTTTATTCGTTCTGGCACTAATCAAACACCTTATGAGATTTTGAACAACAGAAAACCTAATGTGAAATATTTTCATGTATTTGGTTGTGTGTGTTATATTTTGAATGATAGGGATCAACTTCATAAGTTTGATTCTAAAAGTGATAAAGGTTTCTTTCTAGGCTATTCTAGAAATAGTAAAGCTTATAGAGTCTATAACCTTAGAACTAACACTGTTCAAGAATCTGTTAACGTTGTGTTTGATGATGATAAAGGTCTTACAGATGACAAAAAGATGAAGAAGATGTATCACAGGTTACTGACACTTCTGAGAATACACTGAAGTCTGAAAATGTTGCACCAAATGTTAACACATCTGGGTCAACATCTATAGAACAGTCAGCTGTAAATTCACAGAATGATCAGTACATTCCCAAAATGAATCCTTCTTCAAGAATAGGCACAAGTCATCCTTCTGACCAGATCATAGGCAATGCTACAGTTGGAGTGCAAACAAGAGGAAAAGTAAGATCAAACAAGGTAGATGTGGTAAGAACAATATGCATGTCTTCTATGTGTAATGTTGTGAATGCTGAATGCTATTTATCTGAAATTGAACCTAAGAGTGCTAAAGAAGCCTTAACTGTTGAAAACTGGATTAATGCTATGCATGAAGAACTTGGCCAGTTTGAAAGAAATGAAGTGTGGACACTTGTTCCTAGACCTAGTCATACTAATGTCATTGGAACAAAGTGGATATTCAAGAATAAAACTGACGAACCTGATAATATTGTTAGGAACAAGGCTAGGTTAGTAGCACAAGGTTACACCCAAGTTGAAGGAGTTGATTTTGATGAAACTTTTGCACCTGTTGCTAGGATAGAATCTATTAGATTACTGCTAGCTATTGCATGTTTTATTGATATTAAACATCATCAAATGGATGTAAAGGCTGCATTTCTAAATGGCATATTAAATGAAGAAGTATATGTTGAACAACCTGTAGGATTTGAAGATCCACAGTATCCTGATCATGTATATAAACTTAAGAAAGCTTTGTATGATCTTAAACAAGCTCCTAGAGCATGGTATGGTAGGCTTACTGACTTTCTTTTGGAATATGGATTTATTAGAGGAGAGACATATAGAACTTTGTTCATTAAGCACATTGAAGGAGATTTTTCTTATTGCTCAAATATATGTTGATGACATTGTGTTTGGTTCTACTTGTGATAAAATGTTGAATAAATTTGTTGAGGCAATGACTGCAACATTTGAAATGAGTATGGTTGGAGACTTGAACTATTTTCTAGGTCTTCAAATCAAACAATGCAGTGATGGTATTTTCTGCTCCCATAGTAAGTATGCTAAGAACTTGGTTAAAAGATTTGGTCTTGAGAATTCAAAACCAATGAAAACTCCTATGGGATCTTCTTTGAAACTTTGTAAAGACAGTGCTGGAACAGATGTTGATCCAACACTTTACAGATCCATGATAGGTAGTTTACTGTATTTAACCTCTAGTAGACCAGATATTATGTACAGTGTGTGTGTTTGTGCTAGGTACCAAGCTAATCCAAATGAATCTCACCTGAATACTGTGAAAAGGATTATCAAGTATGTTTCAGGTACAAGTGACCTTGGAATCTGGTATACTAAGGACACCAACAACATTTTGATTGGCTACAGTGATGCTGATTAGGCTGGAGATATAGATGATAGAAAGAGTACGAGTGGAGGATGTTTCTACATGGGAAACAATCTTGTATCATGGCACAGCAAGAAGCAGAATTGTGTTTCACAATCTACTGCAGAATCTGAGTACATAGCTGCTGGAAGCTGCTGTACACAACTCTTGTGGCTGAGCAAGATGTTCCATGACTATGGTATTGAGAATGGTATACTTACAATCTTTTGTGATAATACTAGTGTCATTAACATTTCTAAGAATCATGTACAACACTCACTCACAAAGCACATTAACATAAGACATCATTTTATGAGGGATTTAGTAGAGAAGAATATTGTTAAGTTGGAGTATATACCTACTGAAAAACAAAATGCTGACATTTTCACTAAGGCATTAGACCATGAGAGATTCTCAATCTTGAGGAAATATCTTGGCATGAGCACTATCTGAAAAATTCGGATGGATGTTGTCACAAATGCGTCAACATTTGGGACAACATCATGGGTTGTAAAAAATTTATAAGTTGAATATATTTCTTACTTAGTTAAATAATTCCTTATGTAAAATATCTATGAATCTAAAAACCTTGTAGTGCAAAAATAAACATGTCTCACACCTCTCAAATGCATAAAAAATGAGAATGTTATTAGCATACTAAAAGATGTACCAAATCACTGAGTAACTATGGAGCACGGAGTTCACTACTACGATGCCTTCTTTTCAAAAGGTGATTCTTTGGTAAAAACATCAATATATTTGTAATCCATTAAGTAAGTATGGGGCACGGAGTTCGCTACTACGATGTACTCTACAGGAACAATGGATCAATACAAATTAGATGCTATAACACAAAAAGAAAAAATATGGTGCAACATAAATGAAGCAAATTCATGTAAAAACCGTGTTGAGGTGTTTGTAACAGTTTTGAGCACAACATTGCCTGATTCGAATTTATTTTTATTAGTTGTAATTATTTAATTATTAATTGGGATTTATTTCATTTTATTTAATTACTGACCCACATTTTTTTATTTTTCACATTATGCGATTTTAATTATTCTGGAAGTTTCTTAATTATCTAATTTAATTTAATTAAATTTCCCCACTAATTACCCATGATCTACATTGTGGCTAATTATGTGGAGCATGATCGAAAAACTTCTGGATTTACTCTCCAACTACATAATTCTCTCTATAAATATCACTCATAAGATTAAATGCTAATGCTAATCGTGATTTTTGATATTGTTGAGTAATAAGTTTTGCAGAATTGTCTATTGGCCGTGTATCTCTCAAAGTTTGTGAATACACTCCTCAAACCTACCTTGAAATTCCAACTGTCCCTTAAATGGCTGGAAACCGACCTCAATCCCACTCACAATCTCACTCTGATTCGAAGAACTCATCCCTTTCTCACACAAACCCTCTCGAAATCCTTGCTTCCATGGCTTCTCAGAAATCAACCTTGTCAAATGCTGACTCAAATTTCTCTGCAACACCATCAACAACCGCTCTCACTCCTCAAACTGCTCCTCAACCCGTTCCACCAACAACCAACATCCCTCAAGATGCAACTATCGAACAGTTCAACAAGGCTATCGAAGAAGTGTCTGACTCTCTTCGAACAACTGGTCATCTACCCGTGATGACATTTGGAGATATCACAGTGGATATCTCAAGCTATTTGGCTGATCAAACCGCCCAAATGGCTGCTGCTTAAAAAAGCCCTAAATCACCTTTTGTTCACAACCCGCAAGATGAAAACGAGGAGGTTGCTGCTGAAGAAGAAGCTACTGCTACTTCCGACCCTGAAGACGTTGAAATGGAGGATGCAAACATCTCTAAAGACGGTACAAACTTGTCACTCTCTGTTTCTGATGAATCTGCTCCCATTCCTTTCAAGAAGAATGCGCAGAAAGGGAAAAGACAGAGAAGTCCTGTACAAAGAAGGAGATCATACCGCGTGTTCACTCGGGTGGATTATTCTGAATCCATGAGGAAGAAGAAGAAAGCTGGAGCTGAAGCTGCTGAACCCATCCAAGTGTTCACAGACTCTGAAGAAGAAGCTCATGTTGCTGTTGAGAAAATTAAAAAGACTGTTGCTGAGAGACCCAAGAAAGCTGTTGTTGAAAGGAAGAAGAAAGCTGTTGCTGATCCCAAAGGCAAAGGGAAGGCCAAGATGATTACTGAAGATGAACCTGCAAAATCAGATTCCAATTCTGATTCTGATGTGTGTTTAAGAGATATTCTGAATTCTCTTAAGAAAAATGCTGAGCATTTTGCTGCTGCAAAGGAAGCTGCACCAGAACCTGAAGATGATGGCAGTGGTGATAGCTCTTCCAGTGCAGAGAGCATCTCTAAGGAAAGCTCAGCTAAAGATTCCACATCAAGCTCTAATGACCTTGCTTCTGAAGAGGTAGGTAATTCTGATTCTCTTGAGACTCTAGAGAATAGGTTGGCTATTTATTCTAAGAGGAAACTGCTGATAGAGAAGAGAATTAATATACCTGATTTTGAAAGTAAAGGCATGATTAGTTTCTTAGAGGAAAGGAATTTGATGCATGCTGTGAATTTTGGTGAATCATTCTTGACAAATTGGGCTTATGAATTTTATGCTTGCATGAAGAAGAGTACTGGTAGGAGATCATCTAAGTGGTATGAGACTGTTAATTTTAGGGGGAGGGATGTACCTTTTACTCCTGAGTTGATAAATGAGTTTCTGCATATTCCCAATGTTGAGGTGGATGAAGAACCTGACATGGATGTGGTAATTGCTGCTATAACTGGTGGTACGGTAGTTAAGTGGACTAGACAGATGCTAGCCAAAGACCTCACTTCCCTACATTCTGTGTTATACAAACTCGTTATCTACAACTGAATTCCCACCACAAATACGACCAAGATCACAAAAGACCAAGATGTTCTTATGTATAGGATCTCTGTGCTTAAGAAGTTCAATTTAGGCCTTACAATCTTTCACCATATGATGAGATTTACTGGAAAAGTTTCTGAAAAAGGCAACCTACCCTATCCTGTTCTGATTTCAAATTACTTGAGGCATCATGACTTTGTTGCCAAGAACACTGATGTGTTGAGGGAGAGAGTACCATTACTGGCCATAGCTCCTGCCTTACTCACTGGGGATAGAGTAATTGATCTGCCTTTGACTGCTTCTGGTACTGATCATCAGCACAGGCCTTCAACTATTGAACATCAGCAAAGACCCTCAACTTCTGATCATCCAGAATCATCCAGATCAAGACAGAGAAATGCACCTCCAAATGTTGAGAACATCCGTATCAACATTTCTGGTAATGTGTATCTTTCACAGGAATTCATCAAACTACAGCTCAACCACTTGCAGGAAACAATTGATGAACTCCAGTTCCTGAAGGACAGGTGGACCAATCTGCTTTCACCTACAACAGGGGGAGTACTACCACCATCAAACTCCAATGTGGTGATTGAAGAGTTGAATGATGATGGAGTTCCAGCTGCTGCTGCTGGTGGTGAACCTGATGCTGCTGATGCTGGAGTAACAGATGTAGTTGCACATCTTGCATCTACTTACTTTGTGGATGAAGTTGATGATGATGCTGCTGAGATGGACACCATTTATGAACAGGGACAAGCTAGACAGGGGGAGATCTGAATATATCATAATGGCTACTGTGCAGGAAGTTGATGCTGCAGCTGTTACCACAGCAATATATGCCATTTATTCAGTTCAATCTCTGTAATTAATGTTTAAGTTTGAATTCTGAAATTCTGATACACTTGTTATTTATGTTTTTAGATGATAGGCTGTTTTTGTCTGCAACTTGCTTAAATTATGGTTACATTTGGTAATATTTGTTTACTGCCCTTGCTTAATTTATTTACAGATTACCATGTGTTTACTGCAGGTTGTTTAGTCTTAGTTTCTGTCAATTTGTTGTGTTTATTCTTTTTTCTCTGATATTTTGTATTTTGTTTTTGTTAGTGTCTTACTTAGATTCTAAGTTAATTCTTCCAGTTCAACTTATGATCTTAGTATAGTTACTTATGTTGTGAATAAGTGTACTGTTTATGCTTATTCTATTTTGGACAAAATAGTTTTGATCCTTTGGCACGGATCATTATGAAATTATCCTTGATCTTCATTTGATTTGATCCAACGGTTACAACAGGTATTGACTTGACTAGTACTTAGCAATGATGTCAACCTCAACTAAGTACATAAAACTGAGTATATGTATAGAAATATATGTGCATCAGGTGTGTTGTAGTCGAAAGGTCAAATTGGGGGAGATAAAAACTCATTCATTGAACCTGGACATTCGTGGGCTTCAAGAACTTGACTGTCACGATTTTTGTCCACTACGTGCGTGGGCCGATCCACGGTTATCTCAACTTTCCCAAAGGGCCTGAGTGAGGGTTTGCCTATAAATATCAAGCCTCCTCCTTCATTAGCCACAGACTTTTTGCAGTCGTTTTCTACCTTTCTGATATTTTCGAACCCTAGTTGTTCAATTCGTACAGCTTGTATAATCTCTCATTTCTTTCGTTGATACCTTGTTAAAGTGGTGCTACTGTATCAAGGGTGTAAGTCGTTTTCCCTCTGAAGACATTACATCAAACTTGTAAGCACTATCCAAAACGTATTTGTTTTATGGGAAACTGTTTTACCTTAACTCGTCTTTTAATCTATTATTTTTCAGATAAACATTGCACCTTACTGTAGCTGGAAACTAACAATAATTTATTTTGTGCTGACATGCTCCTTGTCTTGCAAATCGATTCTTACATTTTTTGATAATTTTGAAATGCTTAGTAGTAGGACTTGGATGGAATTGTGGTAATCCAATGGTTAATGGGTTTTTCTAACATAAGACAGGGGGTTTGCCCTGTCTTATAAAAGGAGTCCAATGATAATTCGACACATAATTTAGCTTTGCAATGACGATCGCACTTCGCTATTAAACAAAAAAAATAAAAAAATTTATTAAAAAATATAAAATTACCAAAATATCCTTATAATATATTTTTACAAAAAAAATAAATTTTAATTTAACTTTTTTTTTTCCAATAGAAACATAAAAAGTACAGTAACTACAGAAAAAAAATCCAGCCGAAAAAACTCTTGTTTCCCAATTTTATGCGATGTTTTTTCCATAACAAAAAAACTTGTTCTTCTTTTTTACCAAATTTCCATTTCCAAACCCTAATTATACAATTTTGTCTTTTTTTGTTAGGTTTTTTCTCTCATGTCAAGGGTACTCCATCTGATATATTTTGTTGGTCCCAAAACGAGTATCTATGAGAGAAAGTCTAGAGAGGGTGTGATATACTCTATCGTCTGATGTATTTTATGTATTTTAAAACCTTTTGCGTGTAGATCAAATGAGACGATCAGAAGAGTGATATACTCTATCGTCTGATGCAAATAAGATGTTCTGATCTTTAGTGCGAGTGTGTTATAGCTGATTAAGATAACAAACCTACTGATTGCTTAAATCAGCTGGTCAGTTAAAAAGCTATCTCAACAGCTATAGGTGCAGAAATGTGTATGCTCTAAATGTTTAGACTCGTAGGTTGAAATGAAAACCTTTTAAAGAATGACTTTAAAACAATGAATGATATCAACTCATATAATATATCTGCTGATTTATAAAACTATACTTAGTGAATTTTGACTCTTTTATAAAACTTATGATTTTATCAAATATGAACAGTATGTATAATACAAACAATATAAACAATTTACAGAAGGTAGATAAAGCTATAAAGAACACAATATTTATAGTGGTTCGAACAACTTGTTCTACGTCCACTCTCACTAATCAGATAGTGAAATTATATTCCTTGCTAACTTTATAGTCCCAAGAGAAGATTTTTTTATCAAGATATATAACCACTTTATGTGCATATAGATCTACTTGTTTGTTAGAGACCGAGTACCCTTTACAAACTTTGGTTCTAAACTAGTAATGTAAAGTATGTGTATAACCAACTCAATGTGATAACAAATCACACTTCTATTCTGAACACTATAGGTGCAGAAATGTGTAGGCACTAAATGTTTAGACTCGTGGGTTGAAATGAAAACCTTTTAAAGAATGACTTTAAAACAATGAATGATATCAGCTCATATAATATATCTACTGATTTATAAAACTATACTTAGTGAATTTTGACTCTTTTATAAAACTTATGATTTTATCAAATATGAACAGTATGTGTAATACAAACAATATAAACAATTTACAGAAGGTAGATAAAGCTATAAAGAACACAATATTTATAGTAGTTCGAACAACTTGTTCTACGTCCACTCTCACTAATCAGATAGTGAAATTATATTCCTTGCTAACTTTATAGTCCCAAGAGAAGATTTTTTATCAGGATATATAACTACTTTATGTGCGTATAGATCTACTTGCTTGTTAGAGAATGAGTACCCTTTACAAACTTTGGTTCTAAACTAGTAATGTAAAGTATGTGTATAACCAACTCAATGTGATAACAAATCACACTTATATTCTAAACACTAAAGATAGGAATCTTAAGGCTAGCTTAGGATCGGATACTTAGAGCTTAAGGATATAAATCTTTGCTGGCTCTAAGGAACTCGATATGGTGATTTTAGAAAGCTTGGTGTTCTTGAGTACTGTTAAAATGGTGAGTTCTTGCGTGGGAGTTTTCGTAACTTGTTCCAAAGAACAAGTGTTGCATTTATAGAGGATTTGAGCTTCACAAACTAGCCGTTGGTGAGAAACTAGCCGTTGCATCAAATCTTCCATTTATGGATAAAGATCTTCATGAGTAGATGTGCATTCTTCATTCTGGTAAGTTATTACCTGAAATGGCAATATGCATTGTTGGGAAATGAATTGATTTTGATTAAGATACCAAAACCCCTGAATGATGATAGTTAGATTAGTTGAGAAATATAATCAGTCTACTTGTCTCAGGATAGTTGAGACAATTCAAATTGTCTAAAGTCTAGAATTTCAGGAATGATAAGATCTTAGTGTTCAGGATAGTTGTCCAAGCTGGTATGTTAGGCAGCTTGTTAGTTTTTGTCTTAAGCTCAAGTTTGCTGATCACATGAAGACAAAGTTACTAAAGAGGACAACATGGCTGAATGCACAAAGCTTAAGCAAGTACCCTGATCTGTTATCAAACCAGCTGTGATAAGAACTATATCAGATCAAGTTATTGTATTGAAGGTCAAGTGCATTAAAGATTTCTACCTCAAAAGACAACATTAATAAAGCATTAAAGTCATTAAGCCTGAACCAGCATTAAAGACTTAGAAGCATTAAAGACTGAAGAACTTGAATGAATTAAAGAACAAATAACCTACAACAAAAGGTGGTCAGAGAACTTGTCCCATCTGACCGTTGAAGATGTACAAGTTCTGACACAATCATTCTTGGAAAATGTGCAAGCTTAGAAACTGACACAAGTCTGCTTAGCCGCATTTTTAGAAGTCAACACCATTCATTCAAGCAACCGTTGAAGAACCTTCTTACACAATGAATAATAGAAGGATGCTCTAGTGGTCGTTTCAATGAAGCTACAAATAGACACTTTGAATGACTATCTCTCCAACGGATAGATGATCAAATTGATCTATAAATACAGAAGTGATCCAAGGATTCAAGTATCCAACTATCTGCTATCAAACTACTATCAAGCATTCAAGGAAACAAAATCTTACAACTTAGAATCCTAAGTTTCCTGATCACTTCTAACTAAGTCAATCTTGTAAAAATCCAAGCTTAGCAAAGAGATATCCTATCCCTTTACACTTTTCTTATTGTAAAGGATATCTCACTCAGTTGGAACCAAACCTCAAGCCCTTACCTCTTAAGTGAAGTAATGTTTGTTGTAGAAGTGAGGAGTTAAGATCTGTTAAGAGAAAACACAGCTTTAACTCAGAGAAGTTGAGCACTAAGACTCAGATTTTCCTAGGGATCAAAGCAATAAGATAGTGTTGTTGATCAGTGCACCTTGGCACTATAAAACAAGTTAATTCCATGTGTTAAGAAATTATCCTGTTCAATCAGGGAAAGTGGATGTAGGAGCTTGAGTCTCTGAACCACTATAACTTGTTGTGTCATTTACTTATTGCATTCTTTCATTTACACACATTGCACTTAAAGCTTTCCAGAAAAGATTTGAAATCATAAAAATTAAGTAAAACAACTTTGGACAAATTCCCTGATAACTGCTGCTTTTCAGAAATTAATCAAGGAGTATTTTCAAAGAAAAGGCCAACCACATTCCGCACTTAATAACTATTTTAGATAGTTGTCCAACTGATTACCTCATAGTTTTCAGTAGGTTAATTATCTATTAAAAGTTATTCACTCAGAGAAGTTGTCAGACAACTCTCCTGATAGGTTAAACTGTTTGAAAAAGTAAAATTTGCATACACAAGTGCATCCCCCCATACACTTGTGTCATACTCCATAAAGGACCAACAAGTGGTATCAGAGCAGGGGTTCATAGACCACTGCTTCTGTAAAGCCAACTGATTTTCAAATTTCAAAATTTTTGTGGTCACTGAACTGATCCATTTCTGAAAAACTTATTTGTGCTTATTTAACCCTATTTCATAAAGATGGTGAACAATGCAGTTCCAGGAGATGCATTTGAGACCATCAACAATATATGTCCCAACCAAGTAAACTACATTTCTAATCACAAGCTACCAATGTTCTCAATTGAGAACTATGATTTCTGGAAGATTAGAATGAGAGCACATCTTGCCTTCCAACATGATGAGATGCTGAAGGTCATCAGAAGAGGACCTTTCACATTTACAAAAGCAAATTGCAAAATCACTGATGCACAGAAAGCTGATCCAAGGGAATTGCTACCAAAGGATGAAGATGACCTAATAGCAGAAGAAAGAAAAAGGCACAACCTGAACTACATTGTCGTGAACACATTGTACCAGAAAATTCCAGATGCAGTGATGGGGAGAGTGTACCACTATACTACAGCAAAGGAGATTTGGGACACCTTAGCACTTATGTGTGATGGTACCCAAAAGATTAAAGAAAATAAGCTCCAAGTGGCAATTTAGAAATATGAGCAATTCACCATGGAGCCCAATGAAACAATTGATCATCTTGATGGCAGATTCACTGACATCATGAATGAGATTAATTCTCTAGGAAAGTTCTATGTCAAAAGAGAAGTGACATTGAAAATCTTGAGAAGTCTCACATCCAAATGGGACATCTACTCAGTCATGATGTAGAACACAAACAACCTTGACAACATGCCCATGCAGCAAGTATTCTCTGAACTCAAAGCATATGAGTTTGATCTGAATAGAAAGAAGGTGCATGAGGAGCCATCCACCTCCTGCAAAGGTGTTGCATTCAAAGCTACTGAGACAGAAAAGAAGAATGCTCAGAGATCATCACAATTAGTCTCTAAGACTAAAATGAAGGAGGAACTGGCACTCATGGCCAGAAGATTTGAGAAGCTGAACTCAAGGTTTGGTAGATATAAGAAGTTCTACCAAGACAACAGAAACAGGAGAAGGTACAACTCTCCTGATAACAAATCAGAGGACAAACACTCTGATGAAAAGAAAGAAGATAAATATGCTGACAAGAGGAAGTCAAGCAAGGCTGATCCATCATCATCCAGAAGGAAGGAGTCCTCAAGTAAGAAAAATGATGATGAAGATGTGTGCTACAACTGTTAGAAAAAGGGACACTTTCAATATGATTGTCCTGGTCTTAGCTCTAAAGAAAGGAAAGAGAGACAAACCAATAGAGACAAGAGACTAAGCAACAGGAAGGCCATGGTTGATGGTGAATCTGGAAGTGTAGAAAGTGTCTACTCATCTGATGATGGACTATTCTCCAACAGTGACAATGATGATGACTGTTAAATGACTTTTGAAAATGAAGAGGTATGTTCTTCTTCTTCTTCTTCAATTAACACACATGAATCTAGTGAAGCCCATCTAAAACTCTCCTTTGGAAAGTAAATGGAGGACTTCACCAAACTACAAAAGCTACATAACATAACCTTGAGAGAAATGGAACTTCTAAGTTCTAAAAGCAAAAACCCCAACCTGCCTGAACGTAAGTTTGACATTAAATCAACTGAGTTGTATCAGCAGACTGTGAGAGAACATGATGAAATGTCTCTCAAAGTCTCTGAACAATAAAAGCTGATTGATGAGCAAAATCTGGCTCTGAAGAAAAATGATTTTGATTTTAGATCTTTACAAGCTAAATTTGACAATCTCTCACATGAATTTGATGCTCTAAAATTAAAGTGAGGAGAGCCTAAAATTAAGGATGTCTGCCTTGAACAAATCCTCTAGGGCAATAGAGGAAATTCAAGGATTTCAAAGACCAATGACTCAAAGAAGTGGATTAGGTTATGATCCATGTGAATCCTCACCCGGTCTTACTGTTGCTTCAACCAGTAACACTAAGAGGACCTTTGTAAGGTCAGTGGCTCAACAAAAAGAAAATGACATGGAAGTAAACCAACAATTGATCAAGGATAAGGGCAAAGAAACTCTTATACCTACCCAAGTAAACAACATTCCTAAGCCCAAACCTAAGGAAAAGGCTAAGTATGTTGAGTACAAGAGATATGAGGTTCAGAGAGGTAGATCTAATGGAAGGACAACCTATCTGAATACTCATCCGGGGAGTTGTCCGAGATCTGTCCAGAAAAGGCCAACTCAAATGGGGCAACCTCAACTAAACAGATCAAGGCCCAATCCCCTTGATAGGTATCAAGGTTTCAGGAAGACTAGACCCTCTATGAAAAAGGGAAAAGGTCATCCAAGCACTTACTCTCAAAGGCCCTACCAAGCTGCACCTAAGTCTCATAACTTCAAGAGATTTGTCTCAAAGAACTTCACACACCCTCCTGAAGCTTATAAGACTAACACATATGCACAGAAACCACCTAAAGCATTTAAAGGTAGGACTGTGTATGTAGATGTCAATGGAAACCAAGTCAGTCACTTTGAGTCAATCAGAGTAACTAGACAGATTTGGGTTCCAAAAGGTACAACTATCCCTCTAGGACCCAACATTCAAAGGCTACCTAAACCTTGAATTTGCAGGCATGCAAGGACCACAAGAAGAATAGAAGTAAAAACAAAAGATCAACATGGTACTTGGATAGTGGTTGTTCAAGACACATGACTAGAAACAAAGAACTTCTCTCAGACTTCATTGAAAAAGATGGTCCTTCAGTAACCTTTGGAGATAGCTCAAAAGGAATTACAAGAGGCTATGGTACATTTGTCACATCCCAAATTTAGGGGCCTAGAAGAAATCACCATAATTTTACTATTTGACTGCCAACTAGATTAATTAAAATAAAATTTGACGGAAGCGAATAAATCAAATACATTTTTCTCGATAAAATACTACTTAGACCATTTACTTTAAAATAAAAGAGAATATTTACTACGGAAGAAATTATTTTAAAAGGACCAAATTCAACCATAACGTAAAACAATTTCATGAAACAACTTAAACAAATAAAAATTGAAATAGTTTTCCTAATTCAAAATTAAATAAACATTTAATATGACCATGTTGAATTCATTAAATTTCATATTAAGCTACTAGTCTCCACCACCTTGCCACCACGTCCAAGCCTCCTTCCTAAATCTGAAAATGTTAAATAAGGGGTGAGCAAACCACAGCTCAGTGGGGACAAGTTTGTTAAAACTAAATACAATAAGCAATTAAATCATCAATTCACATTAACATGTATAATATCATAACAATTCAATAACGTTACCTCATTTATAAATGTCAAATGGTCCATCCTTGTTTATAAAGGTCAGAAGACCTATTCTCGTTTATAAAGGTCAGATGACCTATCCTCGTTTATAAAGGTCAGATGACCTATCCTCGTTTATAAAAGTCAGATGACCTATCCTTGTTTATAAAGGTCAGAAGACCTATCCTCGTTTATAAAGGTCAGAAGTCCTATCCTCGTTTATCTTTCATGAACATCAAAATAATTTCACATAAACATCAAAATAATCACATATGGCATTTAATTGAAGTTAGAAATCATATTTCAAATGAATATCAAAATAATCACATATAGCATTTAATTGAAGTTAGAAATCATATTTCACATGAATATAAAAATAATCACACATCGCATTTAATTGAAGTTAGAAATCATATTTCACATGAATATAAAAAATAATCACATATCGCATTTAATAATGACAAACAAATCAAGATAGAAATCCCCACCTCAAAGTGAACGTCGTGGAAGAAATATTATTAAAGCTTACTCCTTGCGATTACCGTCACCTAGCATGTAACTGATTTTGTTTAGAAATTGATCTTGTTTAGAAAATAACTCTTCAAATTTAGATACAATATAAATTCTAATTAAAACTCTTCTTAGAACTAATTTAAAACTGACCATTGGAAGCAAAACTATAATTATATCAATCTCAATATTTTCTTCTTTCAAACATTTACCAATTAATCTAATTAATTAATAATCTAAATCTATTCCGCCACTTCTTTCCCTATATATATTTCTCCTGACATTTCTGATTCTTACAAAATCCATCTAAATTTTAAGTTAATTAAATCATTAGAAATAATTAACAACGACTTCTAATCTACCAATACTTCTTCAAAATTCAATAGTCTTAATAAGAATGGTACACACACCACTCACGTATACCACAAACACATAAATAAATAAAAACAAATAAAATATAGATTGATGGTATCTAATGACTTCCATGAAGAATCAAAGATTGTTGGAAAATGAAAGAAGAGATTGAGTAGGAAAGATATTACCGGCCGTGTGCATCTCTTGGAGGAAAAGTAAACCCTAATTTTCATTTGAGATATGTATGTGAAAAATCTAGGGTAAGGTCTTATTTATATAAATGTATAAAAAATCTGGCTTGAGCTTGATTAAGATAAGAATTAAAAGATTAGAATCTTAAAAGTCTAAATTTAAATGGTCTTCAATATTTATCTTAATAAACTTACAATTATAATATGACTAAAAAAATTAATAAATATTAACACACATACACTTATATTATAAATTTTAGGGGTGTTACATCCTCTACAACTTATAAAAATTTCGTCCTCGAAATTACACATAGAGGTTTATGAATACCATCATTTAACAATAAGATCTTAATTAATAAAATCAACTATAAACTCAAAGTCTAAATGTTACTCGATCATGTTTCATATATATGCAACAAGAAAAAACATTAATGCACGACTAAATACTATCAAACATCATATATTTTCACTACAGAGCTCAACGTACATATTATTTCACACTTCTCATAATTCATCACCACGTGTAATCAAATTATGCAATCATAAAACACATTTAACTCACATACCTCATTGAGCTAAAGCGGGAGGCGGTGGGGATGACCTGTACTTCTTAAAAATTTATGTTATACAAAATTCTTTAAATAAATTTGACTCTTAAAGATTTTTATTTTAACAAGTCTACAAGAACGTAGACCTACTCTAATACCACTTTGTCACATCCCAAATTTAGGGCCTAGAAGAAATCACCATAATTTTACTATTTGACTGCCAACTAGATTAATTAAAATAAAATTTGACGGAAGCGAATAAATCAAATACATTTTCCTCGATAAAATACAGCTTAGACCATTTACTTTAAAATAAAAGAGAATATTTGCTATGAATAAAAAACAAATTATTTTAAAAGGACCAAATTCAACCATAACGTAAAACAATTTCATGAAACAACTTAAACAAATAAAAATTGAAATAGTTTTCCTAATTCAAAATTAAATAAACATTTAATATGACCATGTTGAATTCATTAAATTTCATATTAAGCTACTAGTCTCCACCACCTTGCCACCACGTCCAAGCCTCCTTCCTAAATCTGAAAATGTTAAATAAGGGGTGAGCAAACCACAGCTCAGTGGGGACAAGTTTGTTAAAACTAAATACAATAAGCAATTAAATCATCAATTCACATTAACATGTATAATATCATAACAATTCAATAACGTTACCTCATTTATAAATGTCAAATGGTCCATCCTTGTTTATAAAGGTCAGAAGACCTATTCTCGTTTATAAAGGTCAGATGACCTATCCTCGTTTATAAAGGTCAGATGACCTATCCTCGTTTATAAAAGTCAGATGACCTATCCTTGTTTATAAAGGTCAGAAGACCTATCCTCGTTTATAAAGGTCAGAAGTCCTATCCTCGTTTATCTTTCATGAACATCAAAATAATTTCACATAAACATCAAAATAATCACATATGGCATTTAATTGAAGTTAGAAATCATATTTCAAATGAATATCAAAATAATCACATATAGCATTTAATTGAAGTTAGAAATCATATTTCACATGAATATAAAAATAATCACACATCGCATTTAATTGAAGTTAGAAATCATATTTCACATGAATATAAAAAATAATCACATATCGCATTTAATAATGACAAACAAATCAAGATAGAAATCCCCACCTCAAAGTGAACGTCGTGGAAGAAATATTATTAAAGCTTACTCCTTGCGATTACCGTCACCTAGCATGTAACTGATTTTGTTTAGAAATTGATCTTGTTTAGAAAATAACTCTTCAAATTTAGATACAATATAAATTCTAATTAAAACTCTTCTTAGAACTAATTTAAAACTGACCATTGGAAGCAAAACTATAATTATATCAATCTCAATATTTTCTTCTTTCAAACATTTACCAATTAATCTAATTAATTAATAATCTAAATCTATTCCGCCACTTCTTTCCCTATATATATTTCTCCTGACATTTCTGATTCTTACAAAATCCATCTAAATCTTAAGTTAATTAAATCATTAGAAATAATTAACAACGACTTCTAATCTACCAATACTTCTTCAAAATTCAATAGTCTTAATAAGAATGGTACACACACCACTCACGTATACCACAAACACATAAATAAATAAAAACAAATAAAATATAGATTGATGGTATCTAATGACTTCCATGAAGAATCAAAGATTGTTGGAAAATGAAAGAAGAGATTGAGTAGGAAAGATATTACCGGCCGTGTGCATCTCTTGGAGGAAAAGTAAACCCTAATTTTCATTTGAGATATGTATGTGAAAAATCTAGGGTAAGGTCTTATTTATATAAATGTATAAAAAATCTGGCTTGAGCTTGATTAAGATAAGAATTAAAAGATTAGAATCTTAAAAGTCTAAATTTAAATGGTCTTCAATATTTATCTTAATAAACTTACAATTATAATATGACTAAAAAAATTAATAAATATTAACACACATACACTTATATTATAAATTTTAGGGGTGTTACATCCTCTACAACTTATAAAAATTTCGTCCTCGAAATTACACATAGAGGTTTATCAATACCATCATTTAACAATAAGATCTTAATTAATAAAATCAACTATAAACTCAAAGTCTAAATGTTACTCGATCATGTTTCATATATATGCAACAAGAAAAAACATTAATGCACGACTAAATACTATCAAACATCATATATTTTCACTACAGAGCTCAACGTACATATTATTTCACACTTCTCATAATTCATCACCACGTGTAATCAAATTATGCAATCATAAAACACATTTAACTCACATACCTCATTGAGCTAAAGCGGGAGGCGGTGGGGATGACCTGTACTTCTTAAAAATTTATGTTATACAAAATTCTTTAAATAAATTTGACTCTTAAAGATTTTTATTTTAACAAGTCTACAAGAACGTAGACCTACTCTAATACCACTTTGTCATATCCCAAATTTAGGGCCTAGAAGAAATCACCATAATTTTACTATTTGACTGCCAACTAGATTAATTAAAATAAAATTTGACGGAAGCGAATAAATCAAATACATTTTCCTCGATAAAATACAGCTTAGACCATTTACTTTAAAATAAAAGAGAATATTTGCTATGAATAAAAAACAAATTATTTTAAAAGGACCAAATTCAACCATAACGTAAAACAATTTCATGAAACAACTTAAACAAATAAAAATTGAAATAGTTTTCCTAATTCAAAATTAAATAAACATTTAATATGACCATGTTGAATTCATTAAATTTCATATTAAGCTACTAGTCTCCACCACCTTGCCACCACGTCCAAGCCTCCTTCCTAAATCTGAAAATGTTAAATAAGGGGTGAGCAAACCACAGCTCAGTGGGGACAAGTTTGTTAAAACTAAATACAATAAGCAATTAAATCATCAATTCACATTAACATGTATAATATCATAACAATTCAATAACGTTACCTCATTTATAAATGTCAAATGGTCCATCCTTGTTTATAAAGGTCAGAAGACCTATTCTCGTTTATAAAGGTCAGATGACCTATCCTCGTTTATAAAGGTCAGATGACCTATCCTCGTTTATAAAAGTCAGATGACCTATCCTTGTTTATAAAGGTCAGAAGACCTATCCTCGTTTATAAAGGTCAGAAGTCCTATCCTCGTTTATCTTTCATGAACATCAAAATAATTTCACATAAACATCAAAATAATCACATATGGCATTTAATTGAAGTTAGAAATCATATTTCAAATGAATATCAAAATAATCACATATAGCATTTAATTGAAGTTAGAAATCATATTTCACATGAATATAAAAATAATCACACATCGCATTTAATTGAAGTTAGAAATCATATTTCACATGAATATAAAAAATAATCACATATCGCATTTAATAATGACAAACAAATCAAGATAGAAATCCCCACCTCAAAGTGAACGTCGTGGAAGAAATATTATTAAAGCTTACTCCTTGCGATTACCGTCACCTAGCATGTAACTGATTTTGTTTAGAAATTGATCTTGTTTAGAAAATAACTCTTCAAATTTAGATACAATATAAATTCTAATTAAAACTCTTCTTAGAACTAATTTAAAACTGACCATTGGAAGCAAAACTATAATTATATCAATCTCAATATTTTCTTCTTTCAAACATTTACCAATTAATCTAATTAATTAATAATCTAAATCTATTCCGCCACTTCTTTCCCTATATATATTTCTCCTGACATTTCTGATTCTTACAAAATCCATCTAAATCTTAAGTTAATTAAATCATTAGAAATAATTAACAACGACTTCTAATCTACCAATACTTCTTCAAAATTCAATAGTCTTAATAAGAATGGTACACACACCACTCACGTATACCACAAACACATAAATAAATAAATAAAAACAAATAAAATATAGATTGATGGTATCTAATGACTTCCATGAAGAATCAAAGATTGTTGAAAAATGAAAGAAGAAATTGAGTAGGAAAGATATTACCGGCCGTGTGCATCTCTTGGAGGAAAAGTAAACCATAATTTTCATTTGAGATATGTATGTGAAAAATCTAGGGTAAGGTCTTATTTATATAAATGTATAAAAAATCTGGCTTGGGCTTGATTAAGATAAGAATTAAAAGATTAGAATCTTAAAAGTCTAAATTTAAATGGTCTTCAATATTTATCTTAATAAACTTACAATTATAATATGACTAAAAAAATTAATAAATATTAACACACATAAACTTATATTATAAATTTTAGGGGTGTTACATCCTCTACAACTTATAAAAATTTCGTCCTCGACATTACACATAGAGGTTTATGAATACCATCATTTAACAATAAGATCTTAATTAATAAAATCAACTATAAACTCAAAGTCTAAATGTTACTCGATCATGTTTCATATATATGCAACAAGAAAAAATATTAATGCACGACTAAATACTATCAAACATCATATATTTTCACTACAGAGCTCAACGTACATATTATTTCACACTTCTCATAATTCATCACCACGTGTAATCAAATTATGCAATCATAAAACACATTTAACTCACATACCTCATTGAGCTAAAGCGGGAGGCGGTGGGGATGACCTTTACTTCTTAAAAATTTATGTTATACAAAATTCTTTAAATAAATTTGACTCTTAAAGATTTTTATTTTAACAAGTCTACAAGAACGTAGACCTGCTCTGATACCACTTTGTCACATCCCAAATTTAGGGCCTAGAAGAAATCACCATAATTTTACTATTTGACTGCCAACTAGATTAATTAAAATAAAATTTGACGGAAGCGAATAAATCAAATACATTTTCCTCGATAAAATACAGCTTAGACCATTTATTTTAAAATAAAAGAGAATATTTGCTATGAATAAAAAAAAATTATTTTAAAAGGACCAAATTCAACCATAACGTAAAACAATTTCATGAAACTACTTAAACAAATAAAAATTGAAATAGTTTTCCTAATTCAAAATTAAATAAACAGTTAATATGACCATGTTGAGTTCATTAAATTTCATATTAAGCTACTAGCCTCCACCACCTTGCCACCACGTCCAAGCGTCCTTCCCAAATCTGAAAATGTTAAATAAGGGGTGAGCAAACCACAACTCAGTGGGGACAAGTTTGTTAAAACTAAATACAATAAGCAATTAAATCATCAATTCACATTAACATGTATAATATCATAACAATTCAATAACGTTGCCTCATTTATAAATGTCAAATGGTCCATCCTCGTTTATAAAGGTCAGAAGACCTATCCTCGTTTATAAAGGTCAGATGACCTATCCTCGTTTATAAAGGTCAGAAGACATATCTTCGTTTATCTTTCATGAACATCAAAATAATTTCACATAAACATCAAAATAATCACATGTGGCATTTAAATGAAGTTAGAAATCATATTTCAAATGAATATCAAAATAATCACATATAGCATTTAATTGAAGTTAGAAATCATATTTCACATGAATATAAAAATACACATAACATTTAATTGAAGTTAGAAATCATATTTCACATGAATATAAAAAATAATCACATATCGCATTTAATAATGACAAACAAATCAAGATAGAAATCCCCACCTCAAAGTGAACGTCGTGGAAGAAATATTATTAGAGCTTACTCCTTGCGATTACCGTCACCTAGCATGTAATTGATTTTGTTTAGAAATTGATCTTGTTTAGAAAATAACTCTTCAAATTTAGATACAATATAAATTCTAATTAAAACTCTTCTTAGAACTAATTTAAAACTGACCATTGGAAGCAAAACTATAATTATATCAATCTCAATATTTTCTTCTTTCAAACATTTACCAATTAATCTAATTAATTAATAATCTAAATTTATTCCGCCACTTCTTTCCCTATATATATTTCTCCTGACATTTCTGATTCTTACAAAATCCATCTAAATCTTAAGTTAATTAAATCATTAGAAATAATTAACAACGACTTCTAATCTACCAATACTTCTTCAAAATTCAATAGTCTTAATAAGAATGGTACACACACCACTCACGTATACCACAAACACATAAATAAATAAAAACAAATAAAATATAGATTGATGGTATCTAATGACTTCCATGAAGAATCAAAGATTGTTGGAAAATGAAAGAAGAGATTGAGTAGGAAAGATATTACCGGCCGTGTGCATCTCTTGGAGGAAAAGTAAACCCTAATTTTCATTTGAGATATGTATGTGAAAAATCTAGGGTAAGGTCTTATTTATATAAATGTATAAAAAATCTGGCTTGAGCTTGATTAAGATAAGAATTAAAAGATTAGAATCTTAAAAGTCTAAATTTAAATGGTCTTCAATATTTATCTTAATAAACTTACAATTATAATATGACTAAAAAAATTAATAAATATTAACACACATACACTTATATTATAAATTTTAGGGGTGTTACATCCTCTACAACTTATAAAAATTTCGTCCTCGAAATTACACATAGAGGTTTATGAATACCATCATTTAACAATAAGATCTTAATTAATAAAATCAACTATAAACTCAAAGTCTAAATGTTACTCGATCATGTTTCATATATATGCAACAAGAAAAAACATTAATGCACGACTAAATACTATCAAACGTCATATATTTTCACTACAGAGCTCAACGTACATATTATTTCACACTTCTCATAATTCATCACCACGTGTAATCAAATTATGCAATCATAAAACACATTTAACTCACATACCTCATTGAGCTAAAGCGGGAGGCGGTGGGGATGACCTTTACTTCTTAAAAATTTATGTTATACAAAATTCTTTAAATAAATTTGACTCTTAAAGATTTTTATTTTAACAAGTCTACAAGAACGTAGACCTGCTCTGATACCACTTTGTCACATCCCAAATTTAGGGCGTAGAAGAAATCACCATAATTTTACTATTTGATTGCCAACTAGATTAATTAAAATAAAATTTGACGGAAGCGAATAAATCAAATACATTTTCCTCGATAAAATACAGCTTAGACCATTTACTTTAAAATAAAAGAGAATATTTGCTATGAATAAAAAAAAATTATTTTAAAAGGACCAAATTCAACCATAACGTAAAACAATTTCATGAAACTACTTAAACAAATAAAAATTGAAATAGTTTTCCTAATTCAAAATTAAATAAACAGTTAATATGACCATGTTGAGTTCATTAAATTTCATATTAAGCTACTAGCCTCCACCACCTTGCCACCACGTCCAAGCGTCCTTCCCAAATCTGAAAATGTTAAATAAGGGGTGAGCAAACCACAACTCAGTGGGGACAAGTTTGTTAAAACTAAATACAATAAGCAATTAAATCATCAATTCACATTAACATGTATAATATCATAACAATTCAATAACGTTGCCTCATTTATAAATGTCAAATGGTCCATCCTCGTTTATAAAGGTCAGAAGACCTATCCTCGTTTATAAAGGTCAGATGACCTATCCTCGTTTATAAAGGTCAGAAGACATATCTTCGTTTATCTTTCATGAACATCAAAATAATTTCACATAAACATCAAAATAATCACATGTGGCATTTAAATGAAGTTAGAAATCATATTTCAAATGAATATCAAAATAATCACATATAGCATTTAATTGAAGTTAGAAATCATATTTCACATGAATATAAAAATACACATAACATTTAATTGAAGTTAGAAATCATATTTCACATGAATATAAAAAATAATCACATATCGCATTTAATAATGACAAACAAATCAAGATAGAAATCCCCACCTCAAAGTGAACGTCGTGGAAGAAATATTATTAGAGCTTACTCCTTGCGATTACCGTCACCTAGCATGTAATTGATTTTGTTTAGAAATTGATCTTGTTTAGAAAATAACTCTTCAAATTTAGATACAATATAAATTCTAATTAAAACTCTTCTTAGAACTAATTTAAAACTGACCATTGGAAGCAAAACTATAATTATATCAATCTCAATATTTTCTTCTTTCAAACATTTACCAATTAATCTAATTAATTAATAATCTAAATTTATTCCGCCACTTCTTTCCCTATATATATTTCTCCTGACATTTCTGATTCTTACAAAATCCATCTAAATCTTAAGTTAATTAAATCATTAGAAATAATTAACAACGACTTCTAATCTACCAATACTTCTTCAAAATTCAATAGTCTTAATAAGAATGGTACACACACCACTCACGTATACCACAAACACATAAATAAATAAAAACAAATAAAATATAGATTGATGGTATCTAATGACTTCCATGAAGAATCAAAGATTGTTGGAAAATGAAAGAAGAGATTGAGTAGGAAAGATATTACCGGCCGTGTGCATCTCTTGGAGGAAAAGTAAACCCTAATTTTCATTTGAGATATGTATGTGAAAAATCTAGGGTAAGGTCTTATTTATATAAATGTATAAAAAATCTGGCTTGAGCTTGATTAAGATAAGAATTAAAAGATTAGAATCTTAAAAGTCTAAATTTAAATGGTCTTCAATATTTATCTTAATAAACTTACAATTATAATATGACTAAAAAAATTAATAAATATTAACACACATACACTTATATTATAAATTTTAGGGGTGTTACATCCTCTACAACTTATAAAAATTTCGTCCTCGAAATTACACATAGAGGTTTATGAATACCATCATTTAACAATAAGATCTTAATTAATAAAATCAACTATAAACTCAAAGTCTAAATGTTACTCGATCATGTTTCATATATATGCAACAAGAAAAAACATTAATGCACGACTAAATACTATCAAACGTCATATATTTTCACTACAGAGCTCAACGTACATATTATTTCACACTTCTCATAATTCATCACCACGTGTAATCAAATTATGCAATCATAAAACACATTTAACTCACATACCTCATTGAGCTAAAGCGGGAGGCGGTGGGGATGACCTTTACTTCTTAAAAATTTATGTTATACAAAATTCTTTAAATAAATTTGACTCTTATAGATTTTTATTTTAACAAGTCTACAAGAACGTAGACCTGCTCTGATACCACTTTGTCACATCCCAAATTTAGGGCGTAGAAGAAATCACCATAATTTTACTATTTGATTGCCAACTAGATTAATTAAAATAAAATTTGACGGAAGCGAATAAATCAAATACATTTTCCTCGATAAAATACAGCTTAGACCATTTACTTTAAAATAAAAGAGAATATTTGCTATGAATAAAAAAAAATTATTTTAAAAGGACCAAATTCAACCATAACGTAAAACAATTTCATGAAACTACTTAAACAAATAAAAATTGAAATAGTTTTCCTAATTCAAAATTAAATAAACAGTTAATATGACCATGTTGAGTTCATTAAATTTCATATTAAGCTACTAGCCTCCACCACCTTGCCACCACGTCCAAGCGTCCTTCCCAAATCTGAAAATGTTAAATAAGGGGTGAGCAAACCACAACTCAGTGGGGACAAGTTTGTTAAAACTAAATACAATAAGCAATTAAATCATCAATTCACATTAACATGTATAATATCATAACAATTCAATAACGTTACCTCATTTATAAATGTCAAATGGTCCATCCTCGTTTATAAAGGTCAGAAGACCTATCCTCGTTTATAAAGGTCAGATGACCTATCCTCGTTTATAAAGGTCAGAAGACATATCTTCGTTTATCTTTCATGAACATCAAAATAATTTCACATAAACATCAAAATAATCACATGTGGCATTTAAATGAAGTTAGAAATCATATTTCAAATGAATATCAAAATAATCACATATAGCATTTAATTGAAGTTAGAAATCATATTTCACATGAATATAAAAATACACATAACATTTAATTGAAGTTAGAAATCATATTTCACATGAATATAAAAAATAATCACATATCGCATTTAATAATGACAAACAAATCAAGATAGAAATCCCCACCTCAAAGTGAACGTCGTGGAAGAAATATTATTAGAGCTTACTCCTTGCGATTACCGTCACCTAGCATGTAATTGATTTTGTTTAGAAATTGATCTTGTTTAGAAAATAACTCTTCAAATTTAGATACAATATAAATTCTAATTAAAACTCTTCTTAGAACTAATTTAAAACTGACCATTGGAAGCAAAACTATAATTATATCAATCTCAATATTTTCTTCTTTCAAACATTTACCAATTAATCTAATTAATTAATAATCTAAATCTATTCCGCCACTTCTTTCCCTATATATATTTCTCCTGACATTTCTGATTCTTACAAAATCCATCTAAATCTTAAGTTAATTAAATCATTAGAAATAATTAACAACGACTTCTAATCTACCAATACTTCTTCAAAATTCAATAGTCTTAATAAGAATGGTACACACACCACTCACGTATACCACAAACACATAAATAAATAAAAACAAATAAAATATAGATTGATGGTATCTAATGACTTCCATGAAGAATCAAAGATTGTTGGAAAATGAAAGAAGAGATTGAGTAGGAAAGATATTACCGGCCGTGTGCATCTCTTGGAGGAAAAGTAAACCCTAATTTTCATTTGAGATATGTATGTGAAAAATCTAGGGTAAGGTCTTATTTATATAAATGTATAAAAAATCTGGCTTGAGCTTGATTAAGATAAGAATTAAAAGATTAGAATCTTAAAAGTCTAAATTTAAATGGTCTTCAATATTTATCTTAATAAACTTACAATTATAATATGACTAAAAAAATTAATAAATATTAACACACATACACTTATATTATAAATTTTAGGGGTGTTACATCCTCTACAACTTATAAAAATTTCGTCCTCGAAATTACACATAGAGGTTTATGAATACCATCATTTAACAATAAGATCTTAATTAATAAAATCAACTATAAACTCAAAGTCTAAATGTTACTCGATCATGTTTCATATATATGCAACAAGAAAAAACATTAATGCACGACTAAATACTATCAAACGTCATATATTTTCACTACAGAGCTCAACGTACATATTATTTCACACTTCTCATAATTCATCACCACGTGTAATCAAATTATGCAATCATAAAACACATTTAACTCACATACCTCATTGAGCTAAAGCGGGAGGCGGTGGGGATGACCTTTACTTCTTAAAAATTTATGTTATACAAAATTCTTTAAATAAATTTGACTCTTATAGATTTTTATTTTAACAAGTCTACAAGAACGTAGACCTGCTCTGATACCACTTTGTCACATCCCAAATTTAGGGCGTAGAAGAAATCACCATAATTTTACTATTTGATTGCCAACTAGATTAATTAAAATAAAATTTGACGGAAGCGAATAAATCAAATACATTTTCCTCGATAAAATACAGCTTAGACCATTTACTTTAAAATAAAAGAGAATATTTGCTATGAATAAAAAAAAATTATTTTAAAAGGACCAAATTCAACCATAACGTAAAACAATTTCATGAAACTACTTAAACAAATAAAAATTGAAATAGTTTTCCTAATTCAAAATTAAATAAACAGTTAATATGACCATGTTGAGTTCATTAAATTTCATATTAAGCTACTAGCCTCCACCACCTTGCCACCACGTCCAAGCGTCCTTCCCAAATCTGAAAATGTTAAATAAGGGGTGAGCAAACCACAACTCAGTGGGGACAAGTTTGTTAAAACTAAATACAATAAGCAATTAAATCATCAATTCACATTAACATGTATAATATCATAACAATTCAATAACGTTACCTCATTTATAAATGTCAAATGGTCCATCCTCGTTTATAAAGGTCAGAAGACCTATCCTCGTTTATAAAGGTCAGATGACCTATCCTCGTTTATAAAGGTCAGAAGACATATCTTCGTTTATCTTTCATGAACATCAAAATAATTTCACATAAACATCAAAATAATCACATGTGGCATTTAAATGAAGTTAGAAATCATATTTCAAATGAATATCAAAATAATCACATATAGCATTTAATTGAAGTTAGAAATCATATTTCACATGAATATAAAAATACACATAACATTTAATTGAAGTTAGAAATCATATTTCACATGAATATAAAAAATAATCACATATCGCATTTAATAATGACAAACAAATCAAGATAGAAATCCCCACCTCAAAGTGAACGTCGTGGAAGAAATATTATTAGAGCTTACTCCTTGCGATTACCGTCACCTAGCATGTAATTGATTTTGTTTAGAAATTGATCTTGTTTAGAAAATAACTCTTCAAATTTAGATACAATATAAATTCTAATTAAAACTCTTCTTAGAACTAATTTAAAACTGACCATTGGAAGCAAAACTATAATTATATCAATCTCAATATTTTCTTCTTTCAAACATTTACCAATTAATCTAATTAATTAATAATCTAAATTTATTCCGCCACTTCTTTCCCTATATATATTTCTCCTGACATTTCTGATTCTTACAAAATCCATCTAAATCTTAAGTTAATTAAATCATTAGAAATAATTAACAACGACTTCTAATCTACCAATACTTCTTCAAAATTCAATAGTCTTAATAAGAATGGTACACACACCACTCACGTATACCACAAACACATAAATAAATAAAAACAAATAAAATATAGATTGATGGTATCTAATGACTTCCATGAAGAATCAAAGATTGTTGGAAAATGAAAGAAGAGATTGAGTAGGAAAGATATTACCGGCCGTGTGCATCTCTTGGAGGAAAAGTAAACCCTAATTTTCATTTGAGATATGTATGTGAAAAATCTAGGGTAAGGTCTTATTTATATAAATGTATAAAAAATCTGGCTTGAGCTTGATTAAGATAAGAATTAAAAGATTAGAATCTTAAAAGTCTAAATTTAAATGGTCTTCAATATTTATCTTAATAAACTTACAATTATAATATGACTAAAAAAATTAATAAATATTAACACACATACACTTATATTATAAATTTTAGGGGTGTTACATCCTCTACAACTTATAAAAATTTCGTCCTCGAAATTACACATAGAGGTTTATGAATACCATCATTTAACAATAAGATCTTAATTAATAAAATCAACTATAAACTCAAAGTCTAAATGTTACTCGATCATGTTTCATATATATGCAACAAGAAAAAACATTAATGCACGACTAAATACTATCAAACATCATATATTTTCACTACAGAGCTCAACGTACATATTATTTCACACTTCTCATAATTCATCACCACGTGTAATCAAATTATGCAATCATAAAACACATTTAACTCACATACCTCATTGAGCTAAAGCGGGAGGCGGTGGGGATGACCTTTACTTCTTAAAAATTTATGTTATACAAAATTCTTTAAATAAATTTGACTCTTAAAGATTTTTATTTTAACAAGTCTACAAGAACGTAGACCTGCTCTGATACCACTTTGTCACATCCCAAATTTAGGGCGTAGAAGAAATCACCATAATTTTACTATTTGATTGCCAACTAGATTAATTAAAATAAAATTTGACGGAAGCGAATAAATCAAATACATTTTCCTCGATAAAATACAGCTTAGACCATTTACTTTAAAATAAAAGAGAATATTTGCTATGAATAAAAAAAAATTATTTTAAAAGGACCAAATTCAACCATAACGTAAAACAATTTCATGAAACTACTTAAACAAATAAAAATTGAAATAGTTTTCCAAATTCAAAATTAAATAAACAGTTAATATGACCATGTTGAGTTCATTAAATTTCATATTAAGCTACTAGCCTCCACCACCTTGCCACCACGTCCAAGCGTCCTTCCCAAATCTGAAAATGTTAAATAAGGGGTGAGCAAACCACAACTCAGTGGGGACAAGTTTGTTAAAACTAAATACAATAAGCAATTAAATCATCAATTCACATTAACATGTATAATATCATAACAATTCAATAACGTTACCTCATTTATAAATGTCAAATGGTCCATCCTCGTTTATAAAGGTCAGAAGACCTATCCTCGTTTATAAAGGTCAGATGACCTATCCTCGTTTATAAAGGTCAGAAGACATATCTTCGTTTATCTTTCATGAACATCAAAATAATTTCACATAAACATCAAAATAATCACATGTGGCATTTAAATGAAGTTAGAAATCATATTTCAAATGAATATCAAAATAATCACATATAGCATTTAATTGAAGTTAGAAATCATATTTCACATGAATATAAAAATACACATAACATTTAATTGAAGTTAGAAATCATATTTCACATGAATATAAAAAATAATCACATATCGCATTTAATAATGACAAACAAATCAAGATAGAAATCCCCACCTCAAAGTGAACGTCGTGGAAGAAATATTATTAGAGCTTACTCCTTGCGATTACCGTCACCTAGCATGTAATTGATTTTGTTTAGAAATTGATCTTGTTTAGAAAATAACTCTTCAAATTTAGATACAATATAAATTCTAATTAAAACTCTTCTTAGAACTAATTTAAAACTGACCATTGGAAGCAAAACTATAATTATATCAATCTCAATATTTTCTTCTTTCAAACATTTACCAATTAATCTAATTAATTAATAATCTAAATCTATTCCGCCACTTCTTTCCCTATATATATTTCTCCTGACATTTCTGATTCTTACAAAATCCATCTAAATCTTAAGTTAATTAAATCATTAGAAATAATTAACAACGACTTCTAATCTACCAATACTTCTTCAAAATTCAATAGTCTTAATAAGAATGGTACACACACCACTCACGTATACCACAAACACATAAATAAATAAAAACAAATAAAATATAGATTGATGGTATCTAATGACTTCCATGAAGAATCAAAGATTGTTGGAAAATGAAAGAAGAGATTGAGTAGGAAAGATATTACCGGCCGTGTGCATCTCTTGGAGGAAAAGTAAACCCTAATTTTCATTTGAGATATGTATGTGAAAAATCTAGGGTAAGGTCTTATTTATATAAATGTATAAAAAATCTGGCTTGAGCTTGATTAAGATAAGAATTAAAAGATTAGAATCTTAAAAGTCTAAATTTAAATGGTCTTCAATATTTATCTTAATAAACTTACAATTATAATATGACTAAAAAAATTAATAAATATTAACACACATACACTTATATTATAAATTTTAGGGGTGTTACATCCTCTACAACTTATAAAAATTTCGTCCTCGAAATTACACATAGAGGTTTATGAATACCATCATTTAACAATAAGATCTTAATTAATAAAATCAACTATAAACTCAAAGTCTAAATGTTACTCGATCATGTTTCATATATATGCAACAAGAAAAAACATTAATGCACGACTAAATACTATCAAACATCATATATTTTCACTACAGAGCTCAACGTACATATTATTTCACACTTCTCATAATTCATCACCACGTGTAATCAAATTATGCAATCATAAAACACATTTAACTCACATACCTCATTGAGCTAAAGCGGGAGGCGGTGGGGATGACCTGTACTTCTTAAAAATTTATGTTATACAAAATTCTTTAAATAAATTTGACTCTTAAAGATTTTTATTTTAACAAGTCTACAAGAACGTAGACCTACTCTAATACCACTTTGTCACATCCCAAATTTAGGGCCTAGAAGAAATCACCATAATTTTACTATTTGACTGCCAACTAGATTAATTAAAATAAAATTTGACGGAAGCGAATAAATCAAATACATTTTCCTCGATAAAATACAGCTTAGACCATTTACTTTAAAATAAAAGAGAATATTTGCTATGAATAAAAAACAAATTATTTTAAAAGGACCAAATTCAACCATAACGTAAAACAATTTCATGAAACTTCTTAAACAAATAAAAATTGAAATAGTTTTCCTAATTCAAAATTAAATAAACATTTAATATGACCATGTTGAGTTCATTAAATTTCATATTAAGCTACTAGCCTCCACCACCTTGCCACCACGTCCAAGCGTCCTTCCTAAATCTGAAAATTTTAAATAAGGGGTGAGCAAACCACAACTCAGTGGGGACAAGTTTGTTAAAACTAAATACAATAAGCAATTAAATCATCAATTCACATTAACATGTATAATATCATAACAATTCAATAACGTTACCTCATTTATAAATGTCAAATGGTCCATCCTCGTTTATAAAGGTCAGAAGACCTATCCTCGTTTATAAAGGTCAGATGACCTATCCTCGTTTATAAAGGTCAGAAGACATATCCTCGTTTATAAAGGTCAGAAGTCCTATCCTCGTTTATCTTTCATGAACATCAAAATAATTTCACATAAACATCAAAATAATCACATATGGCATTTAATTGAAGTTAGAAATCATATTTCAAATGAATATCAAAATAATCGCATATAACATTTAATTGAAGTTAGAAATCATATTTCACATGAATATAAAAATAATCACATATCGCATTTATTTGAAGTTAGAAATCATATTTCACATGAATATAAAAAATAATCACATATTGCATTTAATAATGACAAACAAATCAAGATAGAAATCCCCACCTCAAAGTGAACGTCGTGGAAGAAATAGTATTAAAGCTTACTCCTTGCGATTACCGTCACCTAGCATGTAATTGACTTTGTTTAGAAATTGATCTTGTTTAGAAAATAACTCTTCAAATTTAGATACAATATAAATTCTAATTAAAACTCTTCTTAGAACTAATTTAAAACTGACCATTGGAAGCAAAACTATAATTATATCAATCTCAATATTTTCTTCTTTCAAACATTTACCAATTAATCTAATTAATTAATAATTTAAATCTATTCCGCCACTTCTTTCCCTATATATATATTTCTCCCGACATTTCTGATTCTTACAAAATCCATCTAAATCTTAAGTTAATTAAATCATTAGAAATAATTAACAACGACTTCTAATCTACCAATACTTCTTCAAAATTCAATAGTCTTAATAAGAATGGTACACACACCACTCACGTATACCACAAACACATATATAATAAAATATATATGGGAAAAATAAAAGATTGATGGTATCTAATGACTTCCATGAAAAATCAAAGATTGTTTGGAAAATGAAAGAAGAAATTGAGTAGGAAAGATATTACCGGCCGTGTGTATCTCTTGGAGGAAAAGTAAACCCTAATTTTTATTTGAGATATGTATGGGAAAAATCTAGGGCAAGGTCTTATTTATATAAATGTATAAAAAATTGGGCTTGGGCTTGATTAAGATAATAATTAAAAGATTAGAATCTTAAAAGTCTAAATTTAAATGGTATTCAATATTTATCTTAATAACTTACAATTATAATATACTCCCTCCGTCCGCCTATAGGTTTCCCATTTTACTATTTTAGTCTGTCCGCTTATAAGCTTCTCATACCCTTTTTGGTAAATAATATTTCTTACACTTCACTTTATATTTTACTTTTTCTTTCTATCTCTCTCCTTCTTCCAATCACATCACTTGTACTATATCTATTATTTAATCACTTTTCTTAATCTCTGTGCCAAAAAGTAGCTGGAAGCTTATAGGCGGACAGAGGGAGTAACTAAAAAAATTAATAAATATTAACACACGTAAACTTATATTATAAATTTTAGGGGTGTTACAACATTAAACATTGTTTTTGTAAAAATCACTAATGTTTCATATGTTCTAGGCCCAAAATATAACTTGCTATCTATAAGTCAAATCTGTGACAAAGGATATAGTGTTGAGTTTGCACCAAATGAATGTATCATAAGAACAAATCAATACAAAAGGTGCTTCTAACATGATTGAGAAAGGGAAATGTTTATTTTGCAGATTTGAGCAAAACCCCTAATGAAGTATGCCTTGTTGCCAAAGGCACCAGTGAGCAAAGCTGGTTGTGGCACAAAAGGTTAAACCACCTAAACTTCAAAACCATCAACAAGCTTGCAAGAAACTCTCTAGTGAAAGGACTGCCAAACCAAGTATTCATCAAAGAACATGTGTGTCAGCCATGTCAGGAAGGAAAGCAAATCAAAGCATCATTCGAAGGAAAACCTGTCATATCCACTGAGAGAGTTCTTGAACTACTACACATGGAGTTGTTTGGCCCAATAATTCCAGTAAGCATAAATGGGAGAAAAATATACTTTAGTAGTTGTTGATGATTTTTCCAGGTATACTTGGGTGGTGTTTCTTCTGAACAAAAAGGAAACTCAAGTCAAACTGCCCGAGTTGATGATGAAGCTGAGTAATGAAAAGGGCCTAAGCATTGTCAAGATCAGATCAGACAAAGGCACTGAATTCATTAACTCATACATCAATGAGTACTGCAGTAAAAATGGCATCACTCATGAAACTTCTGCAGCAAGAACACCTCAACAAAATGGTGGTTCTGAAAGAAGAAACAGAACCCTAAAAGAAGCAGCAAGGACACTGATTGCTCAATCCAAATTGCCAAAGAGGTTCTGGGCAGAAGCCATCAACACTGCATGCCATACTCAAAACAGATCTTTAATCACTAAAGGTCAAGGTAAAACTCCATATGAACTATGGAAAGGTAGATTACCCATTGTTGCATATTTCCATATATTTGGTTGTAAGTGTTTCATTCATAATAATGGGAAGCAACAATTAAAAGCTTTTGACAGAAAAGCTGATGAAGGAATATTCATTGGATATTCCCAAGTTAGCAAAGCCTACAGAGTTTATAATTGTAAAACCCTTACTGTGGAAGAAACACCTCATGTTGTGTTTGATGAATCTATTAATGAGTTTAGGGACAAAAATCTGAACATTGATGAAATAACACAAAGAACAACCAGATTAAGGCTTCAAAGCAAAGAAACAATGTTCATTGATGTTGCCCAGCCAGAACTCAATGGAGATCAAAATCTGGACAACCTACTTGAACGGAATGACACAATCCCAGTTCAAAACCAGGTAACAACTACCAATGAAGAAGCAGGTTCTACTGAGGTAGTTAATGGATCCAATATTCAAGGGGGAACTGATGAAAATACCAATGTCCCTGACATTGAGGACAAGAACCCTGAATATGATCATGAACTTGATCCTTCAATTAATTTTCCAGAATTTAATGAATCTAGTAATCCAACTTCAGAAGAGGACAATCCTCCTTAAGGAATCAAATCTAGAAGGACTTGGTTGCATGACCACCCTGATACTTGGAAATCCAAGTGAATGGATCAAAACTAGAAGATTTCATGGAGAAAGTGCTTTGTTTTGTTGTTTTCTTTCAGAACAGGAACCAAGTGACATTGAAGAAGCACTTCAAGACACCAACTGGATCATTGTTATGCAAGAAGAACTTAACCAGTTCACCAGAAATGAAGTATGAGAGCTGGTGGATAGGCCAACTCATCAAGATGTCATTGGAACCAAATGGGTGTTAAAAAACAAGAAAAATCAAAATGACATCATTGTGAGAAACAAAGCAAGATTGGTGGCCAAAGGATGCTATCAATCTGAAGGGATTGATTATGATGAGACCTTTGCACCAGTAGCCAGGCTTGAAGCAATAAGTTTGTTCTTAGCCTATGCAACTCACATGAGATTCAAGGTGTATCAAATGGATGTGAAGAGTGCATTTATAAATGGGGTACTGAAGGAAGAAGTATATGTTGAACAACCCCCAGGCTTTGAAGAAGGAGACAAGGTGTACAGACTAAAGAAGGCGTTATATGGATTGAAACAGGCACCAAGAGCCTGGTATGACACCTTATCACAGTTTATATTAGATCATGGTTTTGTCAAAGGCACTGTTGATAGAACCTTGTTCAGAATCTGTGAAGGAGATGATATTTTGTTAGTCCAAATCTATGTGGATGACATTATATTTAGTTCTCCAAATGAGAAAATGTGTGAAAAATTCTCAAAACTCATGCTAAGCAAATTTGAGATGTCCATGATAGGATTGATGAATTTCTTTTTGGGACTACAAGTCACTCAATCAAAGAAAGGAATTTTCATCAATCAAGCCAAATACACAAGGGACATGATCAAGAAATTTGGATGTTCAACAAGCAAACCTGTCAGAATTCCAACGAACACAAATTGGAAAATGGATCCTGATGAAAGTGGAGTATCTACCAACTCCACTGAATATAGAGTAATCATTGAATCCCTACTATATCTCACTGCAAGCAGACCTGATATCACATTTGTAGTTGTGTGTGTGCAAGATTTCAAGCAAATCCAAAGAAAAGTCATATAGAGGATGCAAAGAGGATTCTAAGATATCTCAAAGGGACTAAGAATCTTGGATTATGGTATCCAGCTGATGATAACATTGAGCTCACTGGATACTCAGATGCTGACTATGGAGGATGTAGAACTGACAGAAAATCCACCTCTGGAACATGTCAAATCTTGGGTAGCAAGCTGATCTCATGGTTCTCTAAGAAGCAGAGTATGTAGTAGCTGGAAGTTGTTGTGCTCAGATACTTTGGCTCAGACAACAACTAAGATACTATAAAGTCATCACCAATGAAGTTGTTATCTTTTGTGACAATAATAATGCAATTGCTATTTCACAAAATCCAGTGTTTCACACAAGATGCAAACATGTTGATATCAAACATCAATTCATAATGGATCATGTGGAAAAGAAGGATATCAAGCTTGTCAAAATTCACATTGATAAGTAAAAAGCTGATATCTTAACTAAGCCTTTAACTGAAGCTAGATTTCTGGAGCTTTCAGCAGAGTTGGGCTTACTTGATCCAGGGAAGGTGGAAAAATGAAGAAGGAGGCACAAATGAAGGGGAAAGTTCATGCCAATGAACTTCAGTGAAGTTGTCCAACCTCACTGAACCAACTCAACTGAAAGAAGAATTTAGACAAGTTATTCAGCAAACTTGTCCCCATGCCTTTCAACATAGTTGGTCAGGATGGTTGACCTTGTGGGACCCAGTCAGCAACTTTGGGACCCACTCAGGTATTTTGGTCAGCTCATTTGACTAAAATAAGGGCAGATCACTTATCAGGATGTTTGTCCAATGTGATAAGGTGATAAGTTGTAACACCCGCAAATTTTCAATTCCCATAAATTATTAAAAGCGCATGAAATATATTTTTATATAAATACATTATGAAAAATATATGTTTATTGATTGAATTAGAGTATATATATAACTATATATATATGTATATGTATGGCCGTGTACTACATATATAGGATATATGAATAATTGGATTTGATTATATATAAATTGGAGAAAATCAGAATAGATAAGAATTACATCTGTAATCATATTATTATTATTTTAAATAGTTTTACATAGATAATTCATCAAACAATTAAATTCTTTCTCCCCAAGTTTCTCAATTTTTGTTACCTTCGAATTCAAAACTGGGAGAGTTGTGAATTGACCAGATTTCTCCTAATCCCAGATTCTTCTCAACTAACTACATCTTCTCAGCCCTTATTTTATAAAAATTCTCCTTATTTTACACACGTTAATTCACAGTGTATAATCACAGAAAATAATATCTTCCCCCTCTTATTTTAAACTTGATCGTTGAATTTTCTCTGCACCAGAAAGTAGTCGTTTCTCGAGTCTTCAAAGCAGTAATGTTTTCTTCATCGTCTCTTTGTTAATTAATATTTAAAAATCTACTATTGTGTCGCCTGAGTTTCGGTGTTATCATTTGGAGTTATGTTAAATTTAATAGAGTGATTATAAAGCCACCTGTCATGGATTACGAAATGATTTAACCCTTCTTCTGCCTATTAGGGATTTCCTTAGTAATTAACAAGTCGGATTAGATGTATGCGAAAGGTTTTAATTTGTAAAACCATTAGATGTGGGACAAGTTGGATTGTTTCAATAAAACATTCTTATAAGTTGAGATCTCCATGTTTTATTTAAATTTTCGTCCAGTAGGAAATATATTACATCTCTATATATATATGGATGTATATTATTTTATTTATTTGAGTTAAAACCAAACTTTTTGATAACAGAGATCATGCTGCAATGACAAGCTAATTTAATTGACAAACCATATGCACTAGTCAAAATTAATTCCATAACTTTTAGCCAGTGTGTATAAATATATAATTCCTAAGATTTTAGTTACATTAAATCATACCAGTGCAACTTATGTATGTAGGCTAGATAGTATTCCATGTTATTCGTTAATAATAAATATGAGGAGTTTCAGTATATATTAATTCAGGAATAGAAATACTGAACCATAATATTTTATCGTTTAGGTGACAAGAGACGCTCGTGATAAGCCAAGCGATTAATCAAGACTTTAAAGTGGGATTTTCTTGATTGGCTATACTTTGTCATTTTTAAGTATTTCGTATGAGTGATTTTATTCTTGCTACATCTTACATCATATGTTATTATGGTTGTGGTTGGTTTATCCAACAAACCTATGTTATTATGGTTGGCCTTACCAACAAGCTTATGAAATTGTATGCATGTTTGTGAGTTATGATTTTATTCATATGTTATATTTAACTGTGACAAAGTTAATCCCACTGAGTTAGTTTACTCACCCCAATCAAAACATTTTACAGATTGAAGGAGTTGAAGTGGAGGGACGGTGGATGCAGTACATGTCATTAAGTAATGTCTTCATGCTATTTTATTTAATTATTTGCATTTAATTTTTAAACTATTTTCATTTTAGGAATGTTCACATCTCTTTTTGGGACAAGTCTTGGTACTCATTAATTGAAGTTAAATTTTAATATTCTTAAATGTGTTTGAGTATTTTTTTTCCAAGCTATTTCCGCTGCGAAGTTTTATAAAATATGCATATTTTAAGTCAAATACTAGAGTGTATAATATTTTCATCTAGGCCCTAAAATCGGGATGTGACAGAGTGGTATCAGAGCAGGTCTACGTTCTTGTAGACTTGTTAAAAAAAAAAATATTTTAGTGTCAATTTTTTTAACCTTTATATGCATGCATTCATAACGTTCATAAGTTATAAGTTATGGCATCCACCACCGCCCACTGTTTCAAATCCAATAAGGTACGTTAAGATATTATGTCGTTGAGATTGGTACGATTTACAATAAGAATTATGTGAGAATTATGATAGAGTACGTATGACAAGATATTTATTTTTAAATAATTGATAGATAAGATGAACACATAGTACAATGCTTAAGTATTTTTTTTTTCAAGGAATGAGGAATTTCTAAAGATTTATAAAAGGAGATAATGACTTGTTACTATGTTGAAATTGACTAGCAGATATAGAAACGATGCCGCCACGTCGACAACCTATTCAAAATCAGGTGGAGGAAAACCAGAATTAAGCCAACAATGAGCCTCAGAACATACGAACTAATGCTAGCATCGTTGAGCAGTTTCGTCGTTATAAACCACCTACCTTCAACGGACGTGATGGACCCACGACAATCGAGGAGTGGTTAAGAGCTCTTGAGCACGTATTTCGCCTTCTCGAGTTCACATAGCATCAACATGTGGCTTGCGCTGAATTCCAGCTAGTGGAGGATGCTGACCATTGGTGGGAAGGCTACTGAAGATCAAGAACAGATGAAGAACGTAACATACTAGAATGGAATGGATTTAAGGAGATTGTTATGGAAAGGTTTTACCCCGAGACCTATCGGGAGCAGATGGAGTCGGAATTCTTTGAATTCCAACAGGGAGGCTTAACTGTGGAGGAGTATGAGAGAGAGTTCAGTCGGTTGGCCTGTTTTTCCCCACACATGGTAGATACCGAACGAAATAAAGCCCAGAAATTCAAGAAGGGACTACGTTATGAAATACGCAGTATTCTTGCTAGTCACGGGGACATGCCTTTTAGTAATCTGGGGAAGAGAGCAGGAGAAATTGCAGCAAGTCAACAACTTGACAAGAACAGTCGAAGGCCAACTGAAAATTTTGGAAAAAGAAAGTGGAATGATGTAGGTTCAAACAGAAATATGAATCTTAACAAGCAAGGACGGGTCAATGGAGGTCAAGAACCTGGGAGTTATGTAGAAAGACCAAACTGTACGAAGTGTGGTAAGAAGCACAGCGGTGAATGCTTGATGGGACAAAATAGATGCTTCAAATGCAAGGAGCAAGGACATATGCTAATGAATTGCCCATTGAATCAGAACAAAGGTGATAGGAGGAGACCGAATACGGGAGCTGGTGGCAATGCAAGAATGTTTGCCTTAACTCAAGAGGAAGCCGATCAACAGCCAGGCATTATGGCAGGTATGTTCACAGTATCAAATATACCAGCTTTTGTGCTTTTCGATACGGGAGCTACACATTCATTCATGTGTGCTAAATTCCATGCTTTAACTGGAAATAAGGATGTGAGTGTAGAAGAACCACTTGTTATTAATATACTGTTGGTCCTGAAAGGAGTATATAACAAGTGTATGGGGGGGGGGGAATACACTTGTATGCAATTCTTTCCAACTTTGATCAAACCAGAGTTCAGCAAGGTTGTCTTGGACAACTCTGCTGAAGAAGATTAACTTTTCTAAGATAATCAAACTACTAAGTACTATTGAGTACTTAGTTGAATAACTATCTAGGGGAGTTATATGTGCGGAATAGTGGTTGGCCCTTTAAGTTTAGACTCCTTTAATTTCTGAAATCACTTTCCCAATCCAAAACAGTCCAGTTAAGCTTCAGGGAACTTGTCCAAATCAGTTTTGCACAGTCTTTGAATATGTATCCTTGAAAGATCAGTTTTGTGTGCAGTGTTGAATGAATGTAAGTACTTGTAAAGTAAATCAACACAAGAGTTTATAGTGGTTCAGAGACTCAAGCTCCTACATCCACTTTCCCTGATTTAACAGGATAATTCCTTCACTCTTGGAATTAACTTGTTTTATAGTGCCAAGGTGCACTTGATCAAGAACACCACTCCTTGGTGAATTGATCCCTAGGATGTCTAGAGTCCTAGTACCCTCTTATCAACTCAGAACTGAACTGTTCTTCTCTCAACAGTCAGCTCCTACCACTTCTACTACTACAACCTTCTCACTTTCTCACTTGAAAGGAATAAGGATTGAAGTAAGGTTCCAACCATTGAGATATCCTTTACAATGGAGATCAGTGTATAAGGATAGGATATCTCTCTAAGCTTGTGTATGAATATACAATGGGTTCAGCTTAGAAGAAGTGTGTGAAGACTAAGATAGTCTTTTGAAAGCTTGAATGTTCTATGAGCTTCAGAATGCTTGAGTAGATTGATTCTGTTGAGGTTAGTTGGATGCTTTCAAATGGTCTTCACACTTCTGTATTTATAGACAAAATGGAGGATTTGCCCGTTGGAGAGGCAGCCCCAAATTGCTATAAATGTCTTCCTTGAATTCTTCAAACTGGAAGACAAATTCTTGATAGTGACATGTCCTCATTTGGGTAATAAACGGCTTGTAAGACTTTGTCTTCATTCTGCAGCACTTTTCCCAATGTTTGACTTCTTGTTAGAACTTGGACATGGTTTCTGAAGGTTGATCCAATGATAGGACAACATTCCTTATCATCTGGACAACTCTTCTTATCACTATCAGCAGTTTTGCTTTTCAGCAAGGTTGGCTTGCTCTTCTTCAGATGACTTGGCTCTTTCCCTTTATTTCACTCCAAGATGATCTTGGCATATTGCATTTCTTTAGGGTATGGTTGTCCTTAATTCTTCAGCATAGTTGACCTTCAACCTTTAGAGTATCTGTTCTGATTTAATCTTGCTGAGACAACTCTTCTGGACAACTCTTCTGATCAGCATATTTGGTCTTTTATTATCAAAGCATTTTACACATAGAGTTGGCTTCTCTGGACAACTCTCCTGATCAAAAGCTTTTGAGTAGCCTTGTCCTTTTGAGCTAGGTAAGCTTGTTCTTGCATATGGACAGCTTCTTTGGACAACTCTCCTGATCAGAGCTTTTGGTTTTCCATAGAGTGTCCTTGTTCTTAAATAATTGTTCCAGAATTTTGAGCCTTGAGGGGACTTGATCTTGATCATCTTAAAAGTAGGTTCCCCCTCAAATTGTGCATCTAATTGTCTAAGAGCTGCCTAACATTTCAGCTTCTCGTCTAGCCTATAATCTATATGTTCTAACATTTCTAGAACATATTTATCTTGACTTAGGCATGTCTCAGGGGGTTTTGGTATTAGATCAAAACATATCTCATTTTATTCCCAACAATTTCCCCCTTTTTGATGATGCCAAAACTTACACATTTTAAGCAAACGTGACTTATCTACACCTATTACATATATCTTCAGAAGACATGACTAAGGTCAATATTCCTGAAAAGACAATGTGTTAGTGTATTCACTGTTTTTGTTGCAAGTAGGTTTCATAGATAGGCATAGAGAGATGAGTGTTTCTTGATTCAAAATAAGTTCAACTATCATTCATTCAAAGATCATTACAAGCATGTTGATAGTTGAAATTAACATATCAGAGCATGAATCAATAACACTTAAATACATCAGAGCATTTCATTCTAACAATTCAAGACATAAATAAGATTTTCAGCATCAGAGCACAGAGCTTGTATCAGAGCAGTCCATAACAAATCAGAGCAAACAGATTAGCACACCACATCAGCAATCTTGACCATATTTCAGCATAGTTGATCAATCAAGAAAGGTCAGAAGACTTAGCCATTTCAAAGATCATCCTCAAGGGGTGGCAGCATTCAATACTGTGCCCATACTCTTCTTTTCAATGCCATGGCTTCTTGGTTGGTTCCCTTAGGTCCAAGAACCATCTTGTTTAGCTTAAGGATCTCAGTGAATTCTCTCAGAATTCTTGCTTGGTCAATCCATCCTTCAAGCTTTGGAGGCATGTATATGATTGGCTTGGGAGCTGTGAGTTCAATTCTTGCAATGTCAGCAGCTGCAAGTAGTTGTTGATACAACTCTCTGTAGTATTCTAGCATTAACTCAGTGAAGGCAGAGTTTGCATCTCCTCCATTCCATCTGTCAATGACATAATAGTCATAGACAAACTCCCTTTTGGCCTCTTCCCATGTATCATTCAGTTGAATTGGCACCCATTTATCCAAGTGTGGATATTTGGTGTCCATTGGGATTAGAAGCTGAGGCTTCATCTTGCTATAAGTTGCTCTCCTCCTTCTTGGTTTCTGAAAGTTTGCTCTTCTCTCATCTCTTGCTCTGTTGGCTTCTTCCATCAGATCCATTTTCTCTTGGGCCCTCATCATGGCCAATTTCTGTTGTGTTTCAGGGTCTTTGTCATACCCTTCATGAAACAGCTTTGATGGATCATGGGCTAGGACTGTTGTCTTCTTTTTGGGTTCAGGTCTAAATCCTTCAGCAAATAGCTCTTCAATGTCTTCAGTGGACTTGGGACCTTCAGTACTTTTGTCAGATTCAGAAGATTTGTCCTTTTCAGCAGCTTTGGATATTTCAGCAGTTTTGGCCTTCTTTGAGGTAGGCTCATCATCAACAACTCTGAATTCAGGTGGAAGATCAAGGCTATTGGGGAAGTCAGTGAATTTCTCAACTTGTCTCTTCTTTCCTTGGGCCTTCTTGATCTTTCCTCTAGTTTGGACACCTTCAGCATCCTTGTCCAAACCTGATACTTCACCACCTGGTCTTTGTTGTAGCCTCACTCTTTCCTCTTGAGCTGAGGCCATTGAGTTCTTCAATGCCAATGCTAACTGCTCCTCTTCATCCAATTCTTCCAAGTTCAGCACTGCTGGCTCTTTTCCCTTTCCTTCAGGGGCTTTGTCCTTTCCTTTTACTGGACTCCCAATCACTAGGGCACCTTTTGCCCTTGCTCTTTCCCTTTCCCCCTTTTTGGCAGCATCAAAACATTCTGGCTTTAGTTCACTCATAGTGGATGCCAATAAGGACTGGGCTTGGGTTAGAGACTTCATTTCTTCCAATAAATATACATTCTCATCATGTATTTTTTGCATCTTGTCACTGCTCAAGATGAGAAAGGCAAGAACAGGCTTCATTTTCTGTTGGACAACCTCCTCCATGGTTGCCTTAAGAGATGCATCCAATTGGGTTTTCAGAAGCTCAGTGAGGTTGGCCACTGCACCTTCAGCAATGTTGGCCAACACATCTTGGGAAAACTTTTCAGAGGCTGCTTTCACCATAGCTAGCCTTTGCTCTTCAGCTCTTCTCTTTTGCAATGCAGTCTTCTTTCCAATAGCTTGTTTGACAGTGAGCCTGAGAGCTTTGACATTAGCATTGTGATTGTCTCTCAGCAGCTTTTGCTCTTTCTTGACCTCCTCTGAGATGGCTTCCATGGTGGATTTGGCATTCTGAACTTCAGTGGAAATGGTTTGGAGACCTGTTTCCACACCACTGATCCTTGCTTCAAGGGTTGGTAGCACAACGTCTTCAGAGCCAGTGAGCCTCATTTCTACAGATGCTAGAGTCCTTCCTTGCTCATTTAATGCTCCTGAGGTTTCAGCATGAGCAGATTTGACTTGATGAGCCAAGGAGTCCAACTTCTCTGATTGCATCCCAAGTAAGGCCTGAGCTGAGCCTGAATCTACATGGATAGGTGCATCTGTTAAGAATTCATCTGCAAAAATTTGATCAAGATAAATACCTGCAACATCAGACAAGTCAAACAAGTTAGGAAATAAGCACTCATCACCCTCAATTTCTTTTGTATAAGACTCTGATACATCAGCAGTCTTCTTCTCATTTTCAACTTGTTCTTTTCTCCCTTCTTTAATAATGTTCTCACTCAAGGAATCAGGCCTCCTCTCATCAAGGGATTCTTGGAGTTCAGATTTGACTTCAAGAATAACCTGTCCTTCCTCACTTATTCCACCCTCATATGGTGGTACACTCACTATCTTAGTGATGACTACCTCTCTTTCATCCTCAACTCCCTCTGATTTTTCAACTATTCTCTCCTTTTCAACTCCTTCTCCTAAACCTGCAGCATCTTCACCCTCAACAGGGTTCAAAGATGGCAGTTGTGAGGAGATCACAGTGCTTATCTTAGCAGCCACTGAGTCATCCTGAATGATTAAGGGCTGATCAGTGTCCAACTCTTCTGACACTGAATAGGCCTTAATCAAACTAGCCTCTAGTATAGGAACCTCAACATCTTTAGGCTGTGCCTTGGGTTCAGAAGAACCTTCATTGGCAGATGTGTCTTTGGTTGTGTTACCACCCTTGGTCAACACCTCTGAAGATACAGAGCCTTTCCTATAATAGGTTTTAGGAGGGTTTGAAAGTCTGTTTGCTATAGAAGACTTAGGTTGAGAGGATTCAGGGAGGTTGGCTTGAGGGGTTTCAGGAGGGTTGGGATTTGAAGGGTTTGAGGGATCATCAGGGGAATCATCATCATTGGAGCTACTGTCAGGGTGTTTGATTCCCTTGGCTTTTCTTTCTTTCTCCTGCTCAATCTTATCAGCTACCAGCTTTGCAAAAATCTCCTCATCAATGAGAAATCTTGTCTTTGAAACTCCAGCAAAGTGTAGCAATCTGTTTTCCTCTATTTGCCACCAGTTTGCACCCTTATCTTGGATGACTTGTGATATCTCCATCATAGATTTGTCTTTCACATCAACAAGCATCCTTAAATCATGAAAGGCCTTCTGAATTCTTGGAAATTCAGCAAGTTGTGGATACAAATTATCCACAGTAACCTTGGCTCCTCCTCTGAGCATACTTTCATAAGTATACTCCTCCTCATCTCCACTTGAGTGGGGACTTTGGGTTATAGGGGAGTTGGCTCTGGGTTCTCCTAATAGGGCTTCAGGTAGTTTAAGTTCAGGAATGTTGGCTTCAGAAGGGTTAGGCTCAAATGAAAGTACTTCAGTTGCTTTAGAGAGCAATGAATCTGAAGGGGCTTTACTCAGGGGGGTTGGCTCATTGAGTGCATGTTCTAAGAGCTTTGAATAATTGAGCATGGATGAGTCAAGGGGAGACAGGAGTCTTGTCTCATCTACTGCCAAATCTGCAAGCACATCAATGCCACTTCTTTGCACATTCCCTTCTGGAGAACATCTCTTAGTGAGATTTACAGGGGTAATGGGTTGGTTGGAAGGGGTGACATGGGTTTCAGGGGAGTTGGGTTCAAGGTTCTGAGTTTCAGGGAGGTTGGCCTCTATAGGTTGATCTTCAGGGACTTTGGATTCTGGAGTTCCAGAACCAGATGAATTAGTCCTTGACATGGATTTGGTCCTGCTTTCAGCTCTGCTCTCCCTTAGAGCCAATTGAAGAGACTTTTCTTATTGAAGCTCCAACACCTTCTCAGTAGGTTTGGCCCTTCTCTTGCTGGCCCTACTGCTTCCACTCCCTTCCTTCTCAGGGACAACTTCCCTGATTCTCTTATCACTCTTCTTCTTTTGCCTAGTCTCATTGTACTTCCATCTCAACTCTTCTGAGTGGTCAGAAGGCACACTCACTCCCTCTTCTGCTACTGCATCAACTTCAGCTGATGCTCCTGAGGCTTCTCTTGAAGGCAATTGAGACATCTTTCTTGTTTTGACAGCCCTGGACTTTGTTCTCTTTTTCATTTTAGGCTTCTCTTCCTCCTGTTCTTCAGCAGGTTTGGCCATGAGCATCCTTCTCTGTTCAGTTTTCTTGCTCAACTTTCTGAACAAGATCTTCTGGGCTGGGAGGGGCTTTGCAAAGGTCTGCATTTGAGAATAGTGGGAAAACCTCTCAATCAACAAGCTTGCCCTGGTGCAATACTTGATTTTCCCTTCTAGCACCACCTTATTGTGGGTTTTCACCTTGAATTTTGCCTTCTCCTTCATCATCTCAGACATGATGAAGGTCCTCCAATCAAACTTAATGCCCTTATCACTGGCATCAATAATGGCAGCCATGATTCTGATTCTTGGATGACTGGCCTGCTCCAAGCTTCCAGTGTTGCTTAAGAGACTCTTAGCAACTACCTCAAAAAGATTGAGAAACTCTGGCTTGAGAGTCTTCTTGTTTTGTGTTGAAGAGATGGAGCCTGGAACTAATAGCCATTCTTGGGCTATCTCATCTTCATGACCAGTACCATAAGCTTCTGGATTCCTTCCCTCATAAGGCAGTCCAAAAGCTCCTTCCAGATCCTCTGAGGAGAATTTTACTCTGTGGAATCTCTCTTCTTCCTCTCCTTCTGCTGTGTAAGATAATCTGGTTGATACTTCACCATCTTCAGGTTTGCCTCTCCACTTGAGGAAGGCAAAGAATTCTGCAATGTAGCTCTCCAAGCAAGAGCTTGGTCTTTCTTCCAAGAACTTTTGAAGTCCAGCTCTTCTCAACCATCTCAAGGTTGGTGTGATTTCAGGATCCTCATTCTCAAAGGATACTATTGGCTCAAAATGGAGATTATGTTTGTTGCTTAAGTAGCCAAAATCCAGGTCTAGATCCTTGTTAGAGAAATCAACAAGCATCTCAGGTCTAACTTTGGGGGCCATTGAAATTTGCAGAGAGAGCTTTGAGAGAGTTTGAAGAAAATTTGAGTTAGGGTTTCGAATACTTGGGGAAGAAGTGTTTGTGGGGATCTTAAGACTTGTGAATATTCTAAAAAGAATGTTTGTCAATGAGTTGGTAAGGTCTTGAACCAATTCAAAGGTGAGCAAAAATGGAAATCCAAAATGGACGGCTAGGATTGATTTCAGGGGAGTTGTCCCTTTTTGATCCAATGGTCAAAAACCAATGCAACAGTGAAATAACTGTTTTATTCAAAACGTGGGTGGTTTTTAATGTTTGTTTAAGGCTGGGGGTTTTTCGAGATAGATCATGTCCCAAAAAGTTTAATGCAAACAAGAGTTAAATCTTGGCATTTAATGCATGGAAAGTGACCTTTTGGGTGGGAGACAAATTAAATCCCAGAAAGGTGAAAACTGTATTTCAATGGGACAGATTTCGAAATAGGTATTGATCACCAAAAATAGGTGCTTATCATACCAAGATTTGGTTTGATAACTGGGACAACTTATCTGACCCCACTTGGACAAGTGTCCTGAAGAGATGTGGACAAAGGTTCTGAATGTCAATGGACAAGTGTCCTGAAGAGGTAAGGTCATATTTCTGATTTTCAGTAGACTTGACCAAGTCTGCTGAAGTTTGAGTTTATTTCCCCCTCAATCAATGAACTTCTTTGGACTCATTTTTCCAACTTTCCTGGATCAAGAAGTCCCAACTCTGCTGATAATTCCAGGAACCTTGCCTCTGCAAGTGGCTTAGTTAGTATATCAGCTTTTTGATGGTCTGTGTGAATTTTCACCAACTTGATATCCTTCTTCTCCACATGATCTCTAATGAAGTGATGCTTGATGTCCACATGTTTGCATCTTGTGTGCAAGACAGGATTTTGTGATATAGCAATGGCACTATTGTTATCACAAAAAATTGGCACTTCAGTAGAGTTGACTTTGTAGTCTCTGAGTTGTTGTCTTAGCCAAAGGATTTGAGCACAACAACTTCCAGCAGCAACATATTCAGCTTCAGTGGTGGAAGTAGCCACTGTGTTCTGCTTCTTGGAGAACCAAGATATAAGTTTGTTTCCCAAGAATTGACAAGTCCCTGAAGTGGATTTTCTGTCAATTCTACAACCTCCATAGTCAGCATCTGAGTAGCCAGTTAGCTCAATGTTGTCATCAGCAGGGTACCAAAGGCCTAGATTCTCAGTGCCTTTGAGGTACCTCAAGATCCTCTTTGCAGCCTCAAGGTGGCTTTTCTTAGGATTTGCTTGAAACCTTGCACAAACACCTACTGCAAAGGTGATATCAGGTCTGCTGGCAGTGAGATAGAGGAGTGAACCAATTATTCCTCTATACTCAGTAGAGTTGGTTGGAATACCACTCTCATCAGGATCCATCTTCCAATTTGTGTTCATAGGGATCCTTACTGGCTTGCTAGTTGTACACCCAAACTTTTTGATCATTTCTCTGGTGTACTTAGCTTGGTTGATGAAGATTCCTTCTTTAGATTGCTTGACTTGTAGACCCAAAAAGAAGTTCATCAACCCCATCATGGACATCTCAAACTTGCTTTGCATGAGCTTGGAGAATTTCTCACACAGCTTCTCATTAGGGGATCCAAAAATTATGTCATCTACATAAATTTGGACAAGCAAGATGTCCTCTCCTTCAGAGATTCTGAAGAGAGTTCTGTCCACAGTTCCCTTGGTGAATCCATGATCCAAGAGGAATTGTGACAGTGTATCATACCAAGCCCTAGGGGCTTGTTTGAGTCCATATGGAGCTTTCTTGAGTCTGTAAACTTGGTTTCCAACTTCAAAACCTGGTGGTTGCTCCACATAGACTTCTTCTTTCAAGACTCCATTCAGAAAGGCACTCTTGACATCCATTTGGTATACTTTGAACCTCTTGTGGGCTGCATAGGCTAGAAAGAGCCTTATTGCTTCTAGCCTTGCCACAGGTGCAAATGTCTCATCATAGTCAATGCCTTCATGTTGGCAATACCCTTTTGCCACAAGTCTTGCTTTGTTTCTGACAATCACATCATTTTCATTTTTCTTGTTCTTGAACACCCACTTTGTTCCAATAACATCTTGATGTGAAGGACTATCCACCAGCTCCCATACTTCATTTCTGGTAAATTGGTTGAGTTCTTCCTGCATGGCTGTGATCCAATTGGCATCTTGAAGTGCTTCCTCAATATTACTTGGTTCTTGCTCTGACAAGAAACAACAGAAAAGAGCACTTTCACCATGGAATCTTCTTGTTTTGACTCCAATACTTGGGTCACCAAGTATTAGATCAGTAGGATGGTCTGACAACCAGGTCCTTCTTTTTCTGATCTCTTCAGTAGAGTTGTCCTCTACTGAAGCTGAGTCAATTTGATCATAGAATTCAGGATAATTGAATGCAGGATCTAATTCAGGATCATAATCAGGGGTGTTGTCCTCAATGTCAGGGACATTGGTATTTTCAACATTTTGAGTTCCCCCTTGATTATTTGACCCATTAACTACCTCAGCAGGAACTGCTTCTTCATTGGTAGTTGTTACCTGGATGTGAACTGGGATTGGTTCATTCAGTTCACCATTTCCATCTGTAGAGTTTGTCTTAGGAAGGTTGCCTTCAGGGTTGTTGTCCAAAGTGGGTTCTTCAGGCAGATTGGCTTGGACAACTTCTATGAATTCAGTGTCTTTGTTTTTAAGGCTTAGTCTGGTTATCCTCTGTGTGATTTCTTCAGGTTCCAAATGATCATTCCTGATCTCAAGGATAGACTCATCAAACACAACATGAGGTGTTTCTTCCACTATAAGGGTTTTCTTGTTGTAGACTCTGAAAGCTCTACTGATTTGAGAGTATCCAAGGAATACTCCCTCATCAGCTTTGCTGTCAAAGGCTTTCAATTGTTCTTTCCCATTATTGTGAATGAAACATTTACAACCAAATATATGAAAATATGACACTCTAGGCATTCTTCCTTTCTAGAGTTCATAGGGGGTTTTGCCTTGCCCCTTAGTGATCAAACATCTATTTTGAGTATGGCATGCAATATTTATAGCTTCAGCCCAAAACCTCTTAGGTAAATTTGAATCAGCAATTAAAGTTCTAGCAGCTTCTTTCAGGGTTCTATTCCTCCTTTCTGCAACTCCATTTTGCTGAGGTGTTCTAGCTGCTGAGGTTTCATGAGCTATCCCATTAGATGAGCAATACTCATTGATGTAAGAATTAATGAACTCAGTGCCTTTATCAGATCTTATCTTGATAATGCTAAGGCTTTTCTCATTTGACAATCTCTTAAGAAGTTCAGGTAGTTTGACTTGTGTTTCCTTTTTATTAAGGAGAAATACTACCCATGTGAACCTAGAGAAGTCATCTACTACCACCAATGTGTATTTTCTACCATTTATGCTTGTAGGGGTAATTGGTCCAAACAGATCCATATGTAGAAGTTCAAGTACCCTTTCAGTGGAGATGACTGGTTTTCCTTTGAATGAGGCTTTAATCTGTTTTCCTTCTTGACATGGTTTACACACATGTTTTTTAATGAAAACCTCATTAGGTAGTCCTTTAACTAATGCATTTCTAGCAAGTTTATTCATAGATTTGAAGTTCAGGTGGTTTAGCCTTTTGTGCCATAACCAACTTTGTTCACTAGAACTTTTAGCAATAAAACATGCAGCATCAGTAGACTTGTCCCAGTCTGCAGAATACACATTTCCTTTCCTAGTTCCAGTCAATAGAATTTGTTGAGTCTTATCTTTGATTAAGCATTTTCCACTTGAAAACTCAACATTGAAGTTCTTATCACAGAATTGACTGATACTTAGGAGATTATATTTGAGACCAGCCACATAAGATACATTGGATACTTTGATGTTACCAATCATCAAAGTACCATAACCTTTTGTAGTTGCTTGTGAACTGTCTCCAAAAGTAACATTTGGGCATTCTTTTTCAATGAATTCAGTGAGGAGTTTCTTGTTTCCAGTCATGTGCCTTGAGCATCCACTGTCAAGGTACCATGCTGTATTTTTGTTCATGCTCCTCTTTTTGTGGCCCAATGGTGCCTGCAATTAGATAGGTTTAGGTACACTTTGAGTTTTGGGTCCTGAGAGGTTAGCTGTACCTTTGGAAACCCAAACTTGCCTAATAACCCTGATTGATTCAAGGTGGCTAAGTTGATTTCCTTGTGTATCAACATACACTATCTTTCCTTTAAATGCCTTTGGGAAAGTGTGTGTGAAAGTGTTCACTCTATAAGTTTCAGAGGAGTTGTCCACTCTCCTAAACTTATGAGTTCTTTGTGCAGCTTGATGAAATCTTTGAGGAAAGGCATCTTTATGACCATTACCCTTTGGCATGAAGGGTTTTGGTTGTCTCATTTTATTCTGCCTTAGAGGGTAGTTTTTCTTAGGTCTATTCAGCTGAGGCTTTCTCAGATGAGTTGGCCTAGGCTGATTATACCTTGGATAACTCCTCTGAACATTGTTCAGGAGAGTTGCCCTTCCATTGGGTCTACTCTGCTGACCAATATTCCTCTTGTGTTCAGGAGCCTTGACCTTTTCCAAAGGTTTGGGTCTAGTCTCCTGAAGCACTTGAGTAGGCATTTCATTCAATTTGCCCTTTCCTTTGTTCAGTAGCTGAATTATTTCATTTTCAGCTTGTTGTGCCACTGATTTAACAAAGATTTTCTTAGTGTTACTTGTAGAAGCAACACTAAGACAAGGTGAAGATTCAAATGGATCAAAACCCAATCCACTTCTTTGAGCCATAGGTCTTTGATAACTTTGAATTTCCTCTATTGCTCTAGAGGATTTGTTCAAAGCAGACATCTTTAATTTCAGGCTCTCTTCACTTGATTTAAGAATATCATATTCATGTGAGAGGTTTTCAAATTTGGCATTCAGAATTTTTAGTTCAAAATCTTTTCTTTTCTCAGAAAGTAGTTGATTATCAATCTCTTTTTGTTGGTCAACTATCCTGAGATTTGCTTCCTCAAGCTCTCTCAAGACTTGTTGATACAACTTAGTAGTCTTGACATCAACAGCTACCTCAGAGTTCTTGGTTAGTTCAGTAGCCAATCTTTCATTTTCTCTCACACAATTGTCATGAAATTCTTGTAATCTAGTGAAATCTTCCATTAACTTTCCTAAGGAAAGTTTCAGGTTAACCTCACTAGTGTTTTGTGAGATGAATGATGGTGAACTAGAAGTAGAGGATACCTCATCATCCTCAAGGGCCATGTTGCAAATATCATCATCATCTTCACTGTTGGAGAATAATCCATCAGAAGAGTTGAAGCTCTCAGCACTATCAGATTCTTCACCAGCCATCATGGTTTTTCTATTGGTGAACTTTCTGTCTCTTTTAGCTTGTCTCTCTCTTCTTTCTTTAGAGCTCAATTCAGGGCAGTCATACTGAAAGTGCCCTTTCTTTTTGCAATTATAGCACAGGTCTTCATCATCATCCTTCTTGGATTCTTCTCTTCTCTTAGATGAAGAAGGATCAGCTGTACTGGATCTTCTCCTATCAGAAGACTTGTCCTCTGATCTTTTCTCTTCAGGCTTTTTGTCCTCAGCCTGAACTTCAGGGGAGTTGTATCTCCTCTTGAATTTGTTGTCTTGGTAGAATTTCTTATATCTACCAAACCTTGTGTTGAGCTTGTCAAACCTTCTGGCCATCAAGGCTAGTTCTTCCTTCATTTCAGCCTTAGATACTGTCTTTGATGATCTGGGAGTGGGTTGCATTTCTGGTTCAGCAACTTTGGCTTTGAATGCCACTCCCTTAGTAGGATTTGAAGGTTCCTCAACATGCTTTCTTCTATTGAGGTCAAACTCATAGGCTTTGAGTTCTGAGAATATTTGTTGCATGGGCATGGTGGAGAGATCTTTGGTATTCTGCATCATTACAGCATAGACATCCCACTTTTGAGTGAGACTTCTCAGGATTTTCAGTCCAACCTCTCTCTTGGTGTAGACCTTGCCCAATGAGTTAATTTCATTCATCACATCAGTGAATCTACCAGCAAATTTGTCAATGGACTCATCAGACTCCATTGAAAATTGTTCAAACTTCTACACAGCAACTTGGAGCTTGTTCTCCTTGATCTTTTCAGTGCCTTCACACATTTCAGCAAGGGTATCCCAAATTTCTTTGGCTGTGGTGCAGTGGTAGACTCTACCCATAACTGCATCTGGAATTGTTTGATAGAGGGTATTCATGGCAAGATAATTCAGATTATCTTTCCTCTTTTCATCAGCAGTGAAGTCATCCTCATCTTTGGGAATCAGTTCCCTTATATCTGCTCTTTGCTCATCTGTTAATCTGGGGTTAGTTTGAGTAAACACAAAAGGTCCTCTTGTGATTACTCTGAGCCCTCATTCTAATTTTCCAGAAATCATAATTGTCTATTGAAAACATGGGCAGTTTGTGATGAGAAATGTGGTTGACTGGATTTGTGGCCATGTTGTCTAATCCTTGAACAGCAGGTGGGGGAACAGCATTGTTGTTGGCCATTTCTCAAGAATAATCAGTTAGTCAACAAGTAATAGATTTCAGATAAAGATCAGTTCAGTGACCACACAAATATGAGAGTTTTGAAAATCAAGATGGATTTTCAGAAGCAGTGGTCTTTGAACCCCTGCTCTGATACCACTTGTTGGTCCTGAAAGGAGTATATAACAAGTGTATGGGGGGGGAATACACTTGTATGCAATTCTTTCCAACTTTGATCAAACCAGAGTTCAGCAAGGTTGTCTTGGACAACTCTGCTGAAGAAGATTAACTCTTCTAAGATAATCAAACTACTAAGTACTATTGAGTACTTAGTTGAATAACTATCTAGGGAAGTTATATGTGCGGAATAGTGGTTGGCCCTTTAAGTTTAGACTCCTTTAATTTCTGAAATCACTTTCCCAATCCAAAACAGTCCAGTTAAGCTTCAGGGAACTTGTCCAAATCAGTTTTGCACAGTCTTTGAATATGTATCCTTGAAAGATCAGTTTTGTGTGCAGTGTTGAATGAATGTAAGTACTTGTAAAGTAAATCAACACAAGAGTTTATAGTGGTTCAGAGACTCAAGCTCCTACATCCACTTTCCCTGATTTAACAGGATAATTCCTTCACTCTTGGAATTAACTTGTTTTATAGTGCCAAGGTGCACTTGATCAAGAACACCACTCCTTAGTGAATTGATCCCTAGGATGTCTAGAGTCCTAGTACCCTCTTATCAACTCAGAACTGAACTGTTCTTCTCTCAACAGTCAGCTCCTACCACTTCTACTACTACAACCTTCTCACTTTCTCACTTGAAAGGAATAAGGATTGAAGTAAGGTTCCAACTAATGAGATATCCTTTACAATGGAGATCAGTGTATAAGGATAGGATATCTCTCTAAGCTTGTGTATGAATATACAATGGGTTCAGCTTAGAAGCAGTGTGTGAAGACTAAGATAGTCTTTTGAAAGCTTGAATGTTCTATGAGCTTCAGAATGCTTGAGTAGATTGATTCTGTTGAGGTTAGTTGGATGCTTTCAAATGGTCTTCACACTTCTGTATTTATAGACAAAGTGGAGGATTTTCCCGTTGGAGAGGCAGCCCCAAATTGCTATAAATGTCTTCCTTGAATTCTTCAAACTGGAAGACAGATTCTTGATAGTGACATGTCCTCATTTGGGTAATAAACGGCTTGTAAGACTTTGTCTTCATTCTGCAACACTTTTCCCAATGTTTGACTTCTTGTTAGAACTTGGACATGGTTTCTGAAGGTTGATCCAATGATAGGACAACATTCCTTATCATCTGGACAACTCTTCTTATCACTATCAGCAGTTTTGCTTTTCAGCAAGGTTGGTTTGCTCTTCTTCAGATGACTTGGCTCTTTCCCTTTATTTCACTCCAAGATGATCTTGGCATATTGCATTTCTTTAGGGTATGGTTGTCCTTAATTCTTCAGCATAGTTGACCTTCAACCTTTAGAGTATCTGTTCTGATTTAATCTTGCTGAGACAACTCTTCTGGATAACTCTTCTGATCAGCATATTTGGTCTTTTATTATCAAAGCATTTTACACATAGAGTTGGCTTCTCTGGACAACTCTCCTGATCAAAAGCTTTTGAGTAGCCTTGTCCTTTTGAGCTAGGTAAGCTTGTTCTTGCATATGGACAGCTTCTTTGGACAACTCTCCTGATCAGAGCTTTTGGTTTTCCATAGAGTGTCCTTGTTCTTAAATGATTGTTCCAGAATTTTGAGCCTTGAGGGGACTTGATCTTGATCATCTTAAAAGTAGGTTCCCCCTCAAATTGTGCATCTAATTGTCTAAGAGCTGCCTAACATTTCAGCTTCTCATCTAGCCTATAATCTATATGTTCTAACATTTCTAGAACATATTTATCTTGACTTAGGCATGTCTCAGGGGGTTTTGGTATTAGATCAAAACATATCTCATTTTTTTCCCAACATATACCCTCTAGAAAAACCGTAAATGCCTACTCTATGGTTAAAAATGTTAATATTAAGGTGAACGAACATGATTTAGAGGCGGACTTATATGTGTTGGATATGAAAGATTTTGATATTATTCTGGGAATGGATTGGCTTAGTAAATACCAAGTCGACATTAAGTGTCGAGAAAAAGAAGTAACTTTACATTTACCTAGCAAAGAGGAAGTTGTCTTTTATGGAGTAAAGGCTAGGACCGTACCACAAGTGATAAGTGCGGTGAAAGCAGCATCAATGTTGAAGAAGAATGATTGTCGAGGATATCTAGTCAACATTACGGGGAGCCAGACATCAGGGATAAGTATTGCTGACATACCAATTGTTCGAGAGTACGAGGATGTTTTCCCGGAGGATTTACCTGGAGTCCCACCAGATAGGCAAGTTGAATTCACAATTGATTTGACACCTGGAGCGGCACCAATGTCAAAAGCCCCTTATAGGATGGCACCGAAAGAGTTACAAGAATTGAAGGTACAATTACAAGGGTTATTGGATTTGGGTTTCATCCAACCTAGTGTCTCACCATGGGGAGCACTTGTTTTATTTGTCAAGAAGAAAGTCGGAACGTTGAGAATGTGCATCGACTACCGGGAGTTGAATCGACTCACAATTAAGAACAAGTACCCTTTGCATAGAATCGAAGACTTGTTTGATCAGTTCAGAGGAGCGAGAGTATTTTCCAAGATTGATTTACGATCGGGGTACCATCAATTGAAGGTCAAAGAAAGTGACATCATGAAGACGACATTTAGAACTCGTTACGGCCATTATGAGTTTGTAGTAATGCCTTTTGGATTAACTAATGCTCCTGCAGTTTTTATGGATTTGATGAACCGAGTGTTTCATCCATTCCTAGATCGGTTCGTCATAGTGTTCATAGACGACATTTTGGTGTACTCAATGGATGAAAAGCAACATGAAGAGCATTTGAGGATCGTGATGGAAACACTTCGCAAGGAAAAGTTATATGCAAAGTTTAAGAAGTGCGAGTTTTGGCTAAATCAAGTCGCATTCCTCGGACATGTGATTACAGCAAAGGGAATTGAAGTAGACCCGTCTAAAGTGGAAGCTATTAATGATTGGAAAAGACCTATGAATGCGCATGAGATACGTAGTTTCTTGGGATTGGCTGGTTACTATCGAAGGTTTATAGAAGGATTTTCAAAAATAGCTTCACCAATGACGCGACTGACGAGGAAGGGAGAAAAGTATGAATGGAACGAGAAATGTGAGAAAAGTTTTAAAGAGCTCAAGCGAAGACTTACATCAGCCCCTGTATTGACAATTCCAGATCCCACCAAGGAATTTGTGATCTATAGTGATGCGTCGAAACAAGGACTTGGGTGTGTTTTGATGCAAAATGGTAAGGTTGTTGCCTACGCCTCAAGACAACTAAAGATTCATGAGTTGAATTACCCAACGCACGATTTGGAGTTGGCAGCCGTTGTTCACGCATTAAAGATATGGAGACATTACTTATATGGCGGAAGGTGTGAGATCTACTCGGATCACAAAAGTTTAAAATACATTTTCACGCAAAAAGAGTTGAACATGAGACAAAGACGATGGTTGGAGCTAGTAAAAGATTATGATTGCACCATACACTACCATCCAAGAAAAGCTAATGTAGTAGCTGACGCACTAAGTCGAAAGACAAGGAGCGAGTTAAGTGCGCTAACTAAGCAAGAATTGTTGATAAGAGAATTTGCAGAAATGAAGATCGAGATTTTGAAACCACCAAGAAGTGTTAGAGCAGTTCTATCAACCCTAGTGGTTCAACCAGATTTGAGGGACACGATTAAAAAGGAACAACCCAAAGACGCGTTTTTGAGTAAAGTGAAGGAGAGTACTCTTAAAGGAGAGAATAAAGGTTTTGCAGTAGCTGAGGATGGAGCATTGTATTATGAAGGAAGAATATGTGTGCTTAAGAATGTTGAACTAAAGAAAGTAATACTTGAAGAAGCTCATAGTACACCTTATACTGCACACCCGGGTAGCACGAAGATGTACCACGATTTACGAAGAATGTTTTGGTGGAATGGAATGAAAAGAGACATTGTAGAGTTTGTAGAGAAGTGTTTGAATTGTCAACAAGTGAAGGCCGAAAACCAACGTCCATCAGGATTACTTCGACCACTTAAGATTCCAGAATGGAAGTGGGAGCACATAACGATGGACTTCGTTATAGGATTGCCGAGAACAGTTAAAGGGAATAATGTAGTTTGGGTTATCGTGGATCGTCTAACTAAGTCTGCACATTTCCTTCCAATAAAGACTACTTTTAAGATGGAGCAATATGCACACTTGTACATTCAAGAAATCGTGAGATTGCATGGAGTACTAGTTTCAATCGTTTCTGATAGAGATACGCGATTTACGTCGAAGTTTTGGAAGAGTTTACATAAGGCCATGGGAACAAAGCTAAACTTTAGTACGGCTTACCATCCGCAGTCCGATGGGCAATCAGAGAGGACAATCCAAACTTTGGAAGATATGTTGAGGGCTTGCATACTTGATTTAAGCGGTAGTTGGGAGTACAATATTCCTCTAGTTGAGTTCGCGTATAACAACAGCTTTCAATCGACCATTGGGATGGCTCCTTATGAGGCGTTATATGGGAGAAAGTGTCGTTCGCCATTGTATTGGGATGAGGTTGGTGAAGGCAAGTTCGTGGGTCCCGAGTTACTAAAACAAACAATTGAAGTAGTACAGAATGTGAGGGAGAAGATTAGAATTGCACAAGATAGACAAAAATCCTATGCTGACAAGCGTAGAAAGGATTTACAGTTCAATGAAGGAGAGAAGGTGTTTTTTAGAGTTTCGCCAACAAAAGGAGTTGTACGTTTTGGAAAGAAGGGAAAGTTAAGACCAAGGTATGTGGGTCCATTTGAGATACTTGAGAGAGTTGGTGATTTAGCCTACCGACTAGCTCTACCTCCTGAGTTTGCCGCCGTGCATAATGTTTTTCACGTGTCCATGCTGAGGAAGTATGTGCAAGATCCTGAACATGTCATTGATTACTCAACATTGGAGATAAATAATAATTTGGCTTATGAGGAAGCACCTATTGCAATACTAGAAAGGAAAGTTCATCGATTGAGGAATAAGGACGTTGCATTAATCAAGATTCAGTGGAATCGCCATAGTGAGAAAGAGGCGACATGGGAGCGCGAAGATGAGATACGCGCAAGATACACGGAATTATTTATCCAAGGTACGTAACCAATTTCGAGGACGAAATTTATTTTAAGAGGGGTAGGATGTAACACCCGCAAATTTTCAATTCCCATAAATTATTAAAAGCGCATGAAATATATTTTTATATAATTACACTATGAAAAATATATGTTTATTGATTGAATTAGAGTATATATATAACTATATATATATATATATGTATGTATGGCCGTGTACTACATATATATGATATAGGAATAGTTGGATATGATTATATATAGGATATACGAATAGTTGGATATGATTATATATAAATTGGAGAAAATCAGAATAGATAAGAATTACATCTGTAATCATATTATTATTATTTTAAATAGTTTTACATAGATAATTCATCAAACAATTAAATTCTTTCTCCCCAAGTTTCTCAATTTTTGTTACCTTCGAATTCAAAACTGGGAGAGTTGTGAATTGTCCAGATTTCTCCTAATCCCAGATTCTTCTCAACTAACTACATCTTCTCAGCCCTTATTTTATAAAAATTCTCCTTCTTTTACACACGTTAATTCACAGTGTACAATCACAGAAAATAATATCTTCCCCCTCTTATTGTAAACTTGATCGTTGAATTTTCTCTGCACCAGAAAGTAGTCGTTTCTCGAGTCTTCAAAGCAGTAATGTTTTCTTCATCGTCTCTTTGTTAATTAATATTTAAAAATCTACTATTGTGTCGCCTGAGTTTCGGTGTTATCATTTGGAGTTATGTTAAATTTAATAGAGTGATTATAAAGCCACCTGTCATGGATTACGAAATGATTTAACCCTTCTTCTGCCTATTAGGGATTTCCTTAGTAATTAACAAGTCGGATTAGATGTATGCGAAAGGTTTTAATTTGTAAAACCATTAGATGTGGGACGAGTTGGATTGTTTCAATAAAAATTCTTATAAGTTGAGATCTCCATGTTTTATTTAAATTTTCGTTCAGTAGGAAATATATTACATCTCTATATATATATGGATGTATATTATTTTATTTATTTAAGTTAAAACCAAACTTTTCGATAATAGAGATCATGCTGCAATGACAAGCTAATTTAATTGCCAAACCAAATGCACTAGTCAAAATTAATTCCATAACTTTTAGCTAGTGTGTATAAATATATAATTCCTAAGATTTTAGTTACATTAAATCATACCAGTGCAACTTATGTATGTAGGCTAGATAGTATTCCATGTTATTCGTTAATAATAAATAGGAGGAGTTTCAGTATATATTAATTCAGGAATAGAAATACTGAACCATAATATTTTATCGTTTAGGTGATGAGAGACGCTCGTGATAAGCCAAGCGATTAATCAAGACTTTAAGGTGGGATTTTCTTGATTGGCTATACTTTGTCATTTTTAAGTATTTCGTATGAGTGATTTTATTCTTGCTACATCTTACATCATATGTTATTATGGTTGGTTTATCCAACAAGCCTATGTTATTATGGTTGGTTTATCCAACAAGCCTATGTTATTATGGTTGGTTCATCCAACAAACCTATGGTTGGTTTATCCAACAAGCCTATGTTATTATGGTTTGCCTTGCCAACAAGCTTATGAAATTGTATGTATGTTTGTGAGTTATGATTTTATTCATATGTTATATTTAACTGTGACAAAGTTAATCCCACTGAGTTAGTTTACTCACCCCAATCAAAACATTTTACAGATTGAAGGAGTTGAAGTGGAGGGACGGTGGATGCAGTACATGTCATTAAGAAATGTCTTCATGCTATTTTATTTAATTATTTGCATTTAATTTTTAAACTATTTTCATTTTAGGAATGTTCACATCTCTTTTTGGGACAAGTCTTGGTACTCATTAGTTGAAGTTAAATTTTAATATTCTTAAATGTGTTTGAGTATTTTTTTTCCAAGCTATTTCCGCTGCGAAGTTTTATAAAATATGCCTATTTTAAGTCAAATACTAGAGTGTATAATATTTTCATCTAGGCCCTAAAATCGGGATGTGACATAAGTGTTTTTTTTAGCATTGATCAGACATTTAAAGGAATTTTTGGGAAAAGAGTAGCCTATTTTTAGGATGGCATGAGCAATTCAAATATCAGCCCCCAAATGGTCATTCATGCATTAAATGCAAAAATCCTTAAAGATTGCATTTATTGTTGAGCCATTGATCACAACCATTGATTAACATTTAACTTACATCTAAATGTTCCAAGCCCACTACCCTACTTTATCCATCATGCTTAATGAATTACCATCTTCTTAATTCTTTTATCCAACGGTTAATAAAATCATTGTGATATATAAACCCTCCAATTTTTTAACTTCATTTCTTACGCACAAAAATTTCCAAAACTCTTAAGAAAATTTCTGAAACCCTTCAAACCTTCGATCTCCTTCACAATCCATTACCAACTCATATTTCTTTTATCCTACTCTCAAACACATCCATAGCACCTAAACTGAAAAGAGAGGAGCTAGTTAACTTCAATGATCCCTCATTGGACATTGATTTTAATTATCTCAGCAACTCCGTTTCTTTATGGTTTGAGAAGCTAGTAGCTTTCAACAGTCCAGATGAAGAAGTTCATCCAGTCCTCAAATGGCTCAAAGATGCAGGCCTGGAGCAATTTCTTGGCACCAAACCTGATTCATGCCTAAACCCTTATATGGCAGGCACCAAACCTGATTCATGCCTAAACCCTTATATGGCAGAATTCTTTGCCTATTTAAGATTGAAGGGAAAGAAGGGTGATGTTTGCACCAAACTCACTTATGCTGAGGAGGGAGAGGAAGAAGAATCTCAGCACACCATAATCTTCACATCAGAAGATTTGGACTCCTGCTATGGATTGCCTTTAGAAGGAAGGGATCATGAGTCATACAGAGAACGGGAAGAGCAGGAGTTCTCAAATGCTTGGATGATAGTTCCTCAGAAGCTCTCAAGTGCCCAACACAAGAGAACCTTGAAAACAAGGTGTGAGCATTTATTTGACATAGTAGTTAAAAGCTTACTTAGTCATTCAGGGAGTGTGGAACAAATAAGCATGCTAAAATTGAGGGTGATGGCAGCTATTATTGATTCTACTGAGAGAGGAATCAAGTTTGACTAGAAATCATTCATATTGGAAAAAATGATGAATGAAAAGTACAAGTTCAAGGAGAGAGCACACCACAAAGTAGTTGTGGAAGGAAAAATCCAATACTGCACAAGAGCAAGTTTGCTCTTGGAGAAGTTTGCTCATTACACTCATCTACAAATCAAACCTAAGCCACTCCCAGCCCAGAAAATTATGTTCAGAAAACTCTCAGACAAAACTGAGAAAAGGAAGCAGGGTGTTGCAGCCAAGCAAGCAGCCACAAAAGCTCGGCCTAAGATGAAGCAAATCTTAAGTGATTCTTCACCTGGAACTGCCTCTCAAAGTGGTGGAGACACTTCAGTAGAGATTGTCCCCATGCAACCTGAAGTCTTCACAGAATTCAAAGATATTGAGAAGCCAACCAGAGCTGGAAGAAGAAAAAGGATTGTCAAAACCTCTGAAAAGAAAAGGATGATGGAAGAGGAGAAAGGGAAGAAAGAATTTGTAGATGTTGTTAATTCTTAAATGTCTTAACATTATCAACAACATCTAAATTTGACCTTCCGAGATTTTTTCTAAGTCTTTTCTGAAATGCTACATTAAATGTTGACCTAAATGTTGTCGCATTTCTGGCAGGATCTAGAAGCTTCTATAAGGATCTGGAACCTGGAAGATTCCAGAACATTGGAGAACATGCTAGAACAGCCTAGATACATTTGGAACGACTTAGAGCAGCCTAGAAGGATCTAGAAAGATCATGGAAGTTGTGGAAGTTGAGTTTCCTAAAAAATAGGACCTCAATGTGGAAGCCTCTAGAATTTCGTATCCCACACTATAAATACCCATTGAAGGCTTCATAATTCAGTGTGCTCTATTCGATCAATATCCTAGACCGAGCGTTCATCCCTGTTAGGAAATTGTGGCCAATAGTTCTACATTTTAGTTCATACGTTGTATACCACCCGTATGACTGTGTGTCTTCTTATCTATTGAGAGTGTAATCATTAGATAGACTAGGCATTTCGACAGTGTATAATTTATACACTTAGTTCGTTTTCTAGACTTGGCACCTGCCTCGTTTATAGTTTCGTTGTGAAAGTTATTGTTGTAACATTTCACACAACATTTGTACTTGAAGATAAGTATTGATTTTAGGCCATAAGGCAGACATAGATTTTTATTTATAAAATCTATGTTAAAAGTATTTCCATTGTGTCTCGTTTGTTTTTAGTGTTTCAAGTCTTCCGCTGTGTATCTTAATTTCTGATATTCTGTTAGAGTCAGTGTTGCACTATTTGTCTCAACATTCTGTGCAACATTTATCTACTTATACTTAAACACTTCTATACACCCCACAGCCCACACTTTCAGTTGGTATCAGAGCTGATACCTGACGACACTAGGTTAGATCTTTGGTCAAGTGTGTTTTTAGTTTAGTTTAGCAATGGAAACACATCACATATCCACTGCACTTAGGCCACCCGTTTTAGATGGTTCGAATTATTCCTATTGGAAGCCTAAGATGCGTATGTACATCAAGTCAATTGATGAACGTGCTTGGAGGATTGTACTTACAGGTTGGGAAGCTCCAAAAAGACCAGCAGACGCAGATGGTGAAGTTCAACTCAAAAGAGAAGTTGATTGGACAGCTGATGAAATAACAACAGCAAGCTACAATTCTAAAGCTTTAAATGCTATTTTTACTTCTGTTGATGTTTCAATGTTTAAAATTATATCTAACTGTTCTACTTCTAAAGATGCATGGGACAGGTTGCAAGAGCATTGTGAGGGTTCAGACAGTGTTCGAAGGACTAAGCTTCGAATGTTGGGGACAAAATTCGAGAATCTTCGAATGAAGGAAGATGAAACCATTTCAGCCTACAATGAAAGGTTAAGTGAGATAATCAATGAATCACATTCTCTTGGTGACCCTATTTCTAATGTTAGAGTAGTTCATAAGATATTAAGATCTGTTCCTAAAAGATTTGATGCTAAAATTTGTGCTATTGAAGAGGCAAAAAATACAGATACATTAAGTACAATGAGTTAGTGAGTATTCTTAGAACATATGAAATAAACACTAATCAAGTTGATGAAAATGATGCTGATAAGAAAGTTGTAGTTTTTAAAGGAGAAACATCAAACATTTCTGAGATTCAACCTATCATTACTGAAGTTGATTCGGATGAAGAATTGCTTGATGAATGTCTAAACAATCCTAACAACATTGCCTTGCTCACTAAGCACTTTAATAAGTTTCTTAAGAAATCTGTGAACAAATCTAGCAACATTCAGCCTAAGATTCAAATCAACACATCAACACCTCAACCAGAAAGAAGGAAAGGTCAATTCACACCAAGACTGTCAAAGAGTGAAGGTAAACCAAGGTATGATCCTGAATTTCGAAAATCAGCTCAATGTAATGCTTGTTCTGGTTATGGCCATTATGCAAATGAATGTGCCAATACTAGACTTAAGCAAAAACTGAATTTTAGTGCTACCTTGAGTGATGATTCTGATGATGATCTTGATGAATTAAATCATAATGAATATTCTAATTTTACCAGAATTGATTATAATTCCTCAGATGATAATCTGGATGAAACAGATTCTGATGTTGTACCTGATGTTTCAACATCTACAGCAACATCAGAACAGAGTCACCCAGATTTGAACTGTTTTAATGGTTTAGTTGATGATGCAGGAAAAAGGAATGATGACAATGAATACCAAAAGCTGTTAGATGATTGGAAGAATCAGAAACTCACCCTTGATTCTCTGAATAAAAGGAATGAGGATTTGATAGACACAATCACCAAGCTAGAAGTTATTCTTACCAAAAGAGATCTGGAAATCTGTAACTTAAAGGAGAAACTGATAAATTCTACTTTATGTTTCAAGAAATATTCCAAGAGTGCTTCTGAGGTAAATAATGCTATAGCTACTGGTAAGTCTAATAATCATGGTTTAGGTTATGATGGTACTACTGCTTCTATTTCTGATAAATTTAGAAAACCTGTGAAATTTGTTAAGGCAAATGTTGACACATCTGGTGCAACATCTGCAGAAACAGAGTCTCACAAGGTTAAGAGAAAGTATATCTGTCATTTCTGTTTCAAAATTGGTCATATTCGTCCTTACTGTATAAAGTTGTTTGAAGAACAGAAAAACTTGAAAATGCTGCATAAGAAACTGTCACATCCTGGTAAACAGTTTTTGAAATCTGCATGGAAACCAAAAGCTACCTGTAATGTTGTTCATACCTCTTTAAAGGCATGTCTACCTGACTTGTGGTACTTTGATAGTGGTTGTTCTAGACATATGACAAGTCGTATTGATTTCTTATCTGATTATGTGACCTTGAATAGTGGTAGTGTTACATATGGTGGAGGTTCTAAAGGAAAGATTGTTGGTAAAGGAACTTTGAATGTTGAAGGTTTTCCTAAACTTAAAAATGTATTACATGTTGATGGCTTACTTGCAAATCTGATTAGCATTAGTCAACTTTGTGATGATAATTTGCATGTGAAATTTGATAAAGATTCATGTTATGTTCTTAATAAAGATGAAGTTTGTGTCATGACTGGTACTAGGTCAGCTGATAATTGCTATCTTATTGGAACAAATATGTGTAACTTGTCAAAACATGATGAAAATGTTCTATGGCATCAAAGATTGGGTCATGCAAATTACAGAGCAATGAAAAAGCTAATCAAAGCAGATGCAGTAAAAGGAATTCCAGAACTGAGGTTTCACAACACCACTGTATGTGGACCATGCCAAAAAGGTAAGCAGGTAAGAATGTCACACAAAATGCTGTCACATTGTACTACACATCGATGTTTTGAATTACTGCACATGGATTTGATGGGTCCTATGGAAACTGAAAGCATTGGAGGAAAGAGGTATTCCTTAGTTGTGGTAGATGATTTTTCTAGATATACCTGGGTAGAGTCTTTGAGAGACAAATCTGAAGCATTTGCTGCATTTAAAATTCTTTATAAGAGGTTCAAAAATGTGTTTAACTTGAAAGTTGGCCGTATTAGAACTGATCATGGTAGGGAATTTGAAAACAACATGTTTAATGATTTTTGTGATAAAAAGGGTATCTTGCAAGAATATTCATCTCCTAAAACTCCACAACAAAATGGAATTGTTGAAAGAAAGAATAGAACTTTACAAGAAATGGCTAGAGTTATGCTTACATCCAAATGTCTTGCTAAGAAATTCTGGGGAGAAGCATTGAATACTGCATGTCATATTATTAATAGGGTTTTTATTCGTTCTAATACTAATCAAACACCTTATGAGATTTTGAACAACAGAAAACCTAATGTGAAATATTTTCATGTATTTGGTTGTGTGTGTTATATTCTGAATGATAGGGATCAACTTCATAAGTTTGATTCTAAAAGTGATAAAGGGTTCTTTTTAGGCTATTCTAGAAATAGTAAAGCTTATAGAGTTTATAACCTTAGAACTAACACTGTTCAAGAATCTGTTAATGTTGTGTTTGATGATGATAAAGGTCTTACAGATGACAAGGATGAAGAAGATGTATCACAGGTTACTGACACTTCTGAGAATACACTGAAGTCTGAAAATGCTGCACCAAATGTTAACACATCTGGGTCAACATCTACAGAACAGTCAGTTGTAAATTCACAGAATGATCAGTACATCCCCAAAACGAATCCTTCTTCAAGAATAGGCAAAAGTCATCCTTCTGACCAGATCATAGGCGATGCTACAGTTGGAGTACAAACAAGAGGAAGAGTAAGATCAAACAAGGTAGATGTGGTAAGAACAATATGCATGTCTTCTATGTGTAATGTTGTAAATGCTGAATGCTATTTATCTGAAATTGAACCTAAGAGTGCTAAAGTAGCCTTAACTGATGAAAACTGGATTAATGTTATGCATGAAGAACTTGGTCAGTTTGAAAGAAATGAAGTGTGGACACTTGTTCCTAGACCTAGTCATACTAATGTCATTGGAACAAAGTGGATATTCAAGAACAAAACTGATGAATCTGGTAATATTGTTAGGAACAAGGCTAGGTTAGTAGCACAAGGTTACACCCAAGTTGAAGGAGTTGATTTTGATGAAACTTTTGCACCTGTTGCTAGGATAGAATCTATTAGATTACTGCTAGCTATTGCATGTTTTATTGATATTAAGCTTCATCAAATGGATGTAAAGGCTGCATTTCTAAATGGCATATTAAATGAAGAAGCATATGTTGAACAACCTATAGGATTTGAAGATCCACAGTATCCTGATCATGTATATAAACTTAAGAAAGCATTATATGGCCTTAAACAAGCTCCTAGAGCATGGTATGGTAGGCTTACTGACTTTCTTTTGGAATATGGATTTATTAGAGGAGAGGCAGATAGAACTTTGTTCATTAAGCACACTGAAAATGATATACTAATTGCTCAAATATATGTTGATGACATTGTGTTTGGTTCTACTTGTGATAAAATGTTGAGTAAATTTGTTGAGGCAATGACTGCAACATTTGAAATGAGTATGGTTGGAGACTTGAATTATTTTCTAGGTCTTCAAATCAAATAATGCAGCAATGGTATTTTCTTCTCCCAGAGTAAGTATGCTAAGAACTTTGTTAAAAGATTTGGTCTTGAGAATTCAAAACCAATGAAAACTCCTATGGGATCTTCTTTGAAACTTTGCAAAGACAGTGCTGGAACAGATGTTGATCCAACACTTTACAGATCCATGATAGGTAGTTTACTGTATTTAACCTCTAGTAGACCAGATATTATGTACAGTGTGTGTGTTTGTGCTAGGTACCAAGCTAATCCAAAGGAATCTCACCTGAATGCTGTGAAAAGGATTATCAAGTATGTTGCAGGTACAAGTGACCTTGGAATCTGGTATACTAAGGACACCAACAACATTCTGATAGGCTACAGTGATGCTGATTGGGCTGGTGATATAGATGATAGAAAGAGTACGAGTGGAGGATGTTTCTACATGGGAAACAATCTTGTTTCATGGCACAGCAAGAAGCAGAATTGTGTTTCACAATCTACTGCAGAATCTGAGTATATAGTTGCTGGAAGCTGCTGTACACAACTCTTGTGGCTGAGCAAGATGTTCCATGACTATGGTATTGAGAATGGTATACTTACAATCTTTTGTGATAATACTAGTGCTATTAACATTTCTAAGAATCCTGTACAACACTCACTCACAAAGCACATTAGCATAAGACATCACTTTATGAGAGATTTAGTAGAGAAGAACATTGTGAAGTTGGAGTATATACCTACTAAAAAACAAAATGCTGACATTTTTACTAAGGCATTAGACCATGAGAGATTCTCAATCTTGAGGAAATCTCTTGGGATGAGCACTATCTGAAAAATTCGGATGGATGTTGTCACAAATGCGTCAGCATTTGGGACAACATCATGGGTTGCAAAATTTTATAAGTTGAATTTATTGCTTACTTAGTTAAATAATTCCTTTGTAAAATATCTACGAATCTAAGAACCTTGTAGTGCAAAAATAAACATGTCTTACACCTCTCAAATGCATAAAAATGAGAATGTTATTAGCATACTAAAAGATGTACCAAATCACTGAGTAACTATGGAGCACGGAGTTCACTACTACGATGTCTTCTTTTCAAAAGGTGATTCTTTGGTAAAAACATCAATATATTTGTAATCCATTAAGTAAGTATGGGGCACGGAGTTCGCTACTACGATGTACTCTACAGGAACAATGGATCAATACAAATTAGATGCTATAACACAAAAAAAAAAAAAAAAAAATATGGTGCAACACAAATGAAGCAAATTCATGTAAAAACCGTGTTGAGGTGTTTGTAACAGTTTTGAGCACAACATTGTCTGATTCGAATTTATTTTTATAAGTAGTAATTATTTAATTATTTATTGAGATTTATTTTATTTATTCAATTATATAACTAACCCACGTTTTTTTTTATTTTTCAGATTATGCTTGGACTTAGTCATTATTCTAGAAATTTCTTAATTATTTAATTAATTAATAAAATTGATTTTTCCCACTAATTAACCATGATCTAGGTTGTGGCTAAAAATGTGGAGCACTATCAAATTATTTCTGGAATAATTCGTTTTAACCTCCAACTACACATACATTCTCTCCATAAAACTCAATTAATTGTGATTTATGTTGCTAATTTGCTGATTGTCGAGCTTTGTTAAGTACACCTCTTGCAGAAATTGTGTTTGGCCGTGTATTTCCCAAAACTGCTGTATACACTCTCACACCTCGTGCCTCAAAACTCAAACCGTCCCTTTAATGGCTGGAAACCAACCTCAATCTCACTCTCACTCACACTCTGTTTCTGAAAATTCCAAACAAACTGCCCAAAATTCTCTTGAAATTCTTGCTTCAATGGCTTCGCAACAATCCAACTCCTCAAATGCCGACTCCAATGTCTCTGCAACCCCATCAACAACCGCTCCTGTTCCAACAACTACCCAAATCCCACAAGATTCGACCGTTGAACAGTTTACAAAAGCTGTCGAAGAAGTGTCTGCAACTCTTCGAACTACCGGACATCTACCCGTGATGCAATTTGGAGATATCACTGTGGATATCTCAAGTTATTTGGCCGATCAAACTGCTCAAATGACTGCTGCAACAAAAAGCCCTAATCCTACTGTTCCAGTTTCAACGGAGGAACATGTCGATACCGTTGTTGAAGGAGAAGCTACTGCTGCATCCGATTCTGAGGATGAAGAAATGGAGGACGCTCAAGCTTCTGATTCTGGTACAAACTCATCTCTCTCACTTTCTGAAGAGTCTGCTCCTATTCCCTTCAAGAAAAATGCGCAGAAAGGGAAAAGACAGAGAAGCCCTGTACAAAGAAGGAGATCGTACCGTGTATTCACTCGTGTGGATTATTCTGAATCCATGAGAAAGAAGAAGAAAGCTGGAGCTGATGCTGGTGAACCCATTCAAGTGTTCACTGAATCTGATGAAGAAACCGAAGTTGCCACTGTTGCTGCAAAGAAGCCAAAGACTGTTGCTGAGAAACCAAAGAAAGCTGTTGTTGAACGAAGGAAGAAAGCTGCTACTGATCCCAAAGGCAAAGGGAAGACCAAGATGATCCCTGAAGAAGAACCTGCTGAATCAGACTCTGATTCTGATTTCAATGTTTTTCTAAGAGACATGCAAGAATCTCTTAAGAAGAATGCTGAGTCATTTGCTGCTGCAAAAGAGTCCACATCAGAACCTGATGATGGTGGAAATGGGGACAACTCATCTTCTGAGGCAAAGAGCTCATCTGCTGAAGCAAAGAGCTCATCCAAAAGCTCCTCTACACATGATGGAGACACTGATCCTGATGAGGAACTACCTTCTGAGGAAGAAAGTGAAGGTATCTCTGATCACTCTAATTATGTTGAGAAAAGGTTAGAAATTTACTCTAAGAGGAAGCTGTTAATTGAGAAAAGGATTAATGTGCCTGATTTTGATAGTAAGGGATTGATTAAGTTTTTAGAGGATAGAAATCTGTTGAATGCTGTTACATTTGGTGAAGCTTTCCTTACAAACTGGTCTTATGAATTCTATGCCTGTATGAAGAAAAGTTATGGAAAAAGAAGTTCTAGGTCTTATGGTACTGTTAATTTTAGGGGGAGGGGTGTGCCATTCACTCCAGAACTTATTAATGAGTTCTTGCACACTCCTAATGTTGATGAGGATGATGATCCAGATATGGATGTTGTGATTACTGCAATCACAGGGGGTAGAAAGACTAAGTGGACTAGGAAGATGCTAGCTAGACACTTAACCTCCTTACATTCTGTTTTGTATAAGCTGATCATATACAATTGGATTCCCACTACCAACACCACTAAGATTACAAGAGACCAAGCCATTCTTATGTATAGGATTTCTATACTTAAGAAGTTCAATCTGGGACATACCATCTTTCACCATATGAGGAAATTTACTGGGAAAACTACTGGGAAAGGAAATCTGCCCTATCTAGTCTTGATTTCAAATTATCTGAAGCACCATGGCTTCACTGCTAAGAAGACTGATGTTTTGAGGGGGAGAGTGCCACTGCTTGCTATTGCTCCTGCCTTATTGATTGGGGACAGAATCATTGATCTGCCCATAGTTGCTCCTGGTACTGATAGTCCACAGAGATCTTCCAGACCCTCTACTTCTGCTCAACCAGGCCCTTCCAGAACACATCAGAGAAATGCACCCCCAAATGTTGAGAACATTCGTGTCAACATTTCTGGTAATGTGTATCTTTCCCAGGAATTCATCAAACTCCAACTCCAACACTTGCAGGAAACAATAGATGAACTCCAGTTCCTGAAGGACAGGTGGACCAACCTCCTTTCACCTACAACAGGGGGAGTACCACCACCATCCAACTCCAATGTGGTCATTGAGGAGATAAATGAAGATGGAGTTCCAGCTGCTGCTGATGCTGCTGTACCTGATGCTGGAGGAGATGCTGCTGTTACTGATGTAGTTGCACATCTTGCATCTATTTACTTTGTGGATGAAGCTGACGAACAGGAACATTGATGAACAGGGACAAGCTAGACAGGGGGAGATCTGATTTCATAATGGCTGCTGTTTATGCCATTTATTCAGTTCAATCTCTGTAATTAATGTTTAAGTATTCTGAAATTCTGATACACTTGTTGTTTATTTTTCCTAGATGATAGGATGTTTATTACTGCAACTTGCTTAATGGTTCCACTTGATATTTGTTTACTGCCTTGCTTAATTTGTTTGCAGATTATCATGTGTCTAATATTGCAGGTTGTGTATAGTATTAGTGTCTGTTTTTGTTTATATTCTTTTTACATTATGTTTTTGCTCTGATTTTTTTAGTGTCTTACTTAGATTCTAAGTTAATTCTTCCAGTACAACTTATTGTCTTAGTATAGTTACTTATGTTGTGAGTAAGTGTATAGTTTATACTTATTCTATTTTGGATAAAATAGTTTTGATCTTTTGGCACGGATCATTATGAAATTATCCTTGATCTTCAGTTGATTTGATCCAACGATTACAACAGGTATTGTCTTGACTAGTGCTTAGCAATGATGTCAACCTCAACTAAGTACATAAAACTGAGTATGTATAGAAATATATGTGCATCAGGTGTGTTGTAGTCGAAAGGTCAAATTGGGGGAGATTGTAGATGTTGTTAATTCTTAAATGTCTTAACATTATCAACAACATCTAAATTTGACCTTCCGAGATTTTTTCTAAGTCTTTTCTGAAATGCTACATTAAATGTTGACCTAAATGTTGTCGCATTTCTGGCAGGATCTAGAAGCTTCTACAAGGATCTGCAACCTGGAAGATTCCAGAACATTGGAGAACATGCTAGAACAGCCTAGATACATTTGGAACGACCTGGAGCAGCCTAAAAGGATCTAGAAAGATCATGGAAGTTGTGGAAGTTGAGTTTCCTAAAAAATAGGACCTCAATGTGGAAGCCTCTAGAATTTCGTATCCCACACTATAAATACCCATTGAAGGCTTCATAATTCAGTGTGCTCTATTCGATCAATATCCTAGACCGAGCGTTCATCCCTGTTAGGAAATTGTGGCCAATAGTTCTACATTTTAGTTCATACGTTGTATACCACTCGTATGACTGTGTGTCTTCTTATCTATTGAGAGTGTAATCATTAGATAGACTAGGCATTTCGACAGTGTATAATTTATACACTTAGTTTGTTTTCTAGACTTGGCACCTGCCTCGTTTATAGTTTCGTTGTGAAAGTTATTGTTGTAACATTTCACACAACATTTGTACTTGAAGATAAGTATCAATTTTACGCCATAAGGCAGACATAGATTTTTATTTATAAAATCTATGTTAAAAGTATTTCCATTGTGTCTCGTTTGTTTTTAGTGTTTCAAGTCTTCCGCTGTGTATCTTAATTTCTGATATTCTGTTAGAGTCAGTGTTGCACTATTTGTCTCAACATTCTGTGCAACATTTATCTACTTATACTTAAACACTTCTATACACCCCACACCCCACACTTTCAGAATTCTTCAAGCAGATTAGACAAGTAAGTAGGTCTAACTCCAAGTCAAAATCGAAATCCAAAAGCCCAGAAGCCAATTCTCCTGATATTCAATCTCAGAGAATATCACCAACTTTTGGATCCCCCAAACCTGAAGAGGAATAGTGTAAAACTCCTGAAGATGCCCCAATTCTTCCCAAAAAGACTTATTCTCCTGAAGGTGCTCATGATAGAGGAGCAATTGATGTATTGGCTGACCTTGTTGATGAGGAGGAAAGGCAGTTTTCACCACTTGACCCAAGATTGATCTCTTACACTAAATTCTTTGAGAATGCAATTCTTGAAGGAGATCAATCTGATTTGCCCCCTATCCAACTTATCCCCATCAATCTTTCATCTACCCCCTCAGGAACATTGCTCTCTACAGCAACTGAGTCCCTATTGATCCCAATTTCTTCCCAACCCAACTTATCTGAACCCCAGCCCAACCTTTCTGAATCCAAGGCCAACTCTTCTGATGACAATAATGATGATGATGTAGAGGGGTATATATATGAAGGAATGTTGAGGCAGATTGCAAGGGCAAATGTTGATCAACTTTACCCAGGGTTGAAGGAATATCCCAGATTGCAGCAGCAATTCTACGATCTTAGAGCACTTGTTGAGATCAAAGATAGAACAATAGTGGAAATAGCTCAGGCTATTAAGGACAAGGTAGCAAGCTCGTGGCAGCTTGAAGAGAATAGGCTCCTGCACTTTGCAAATGTCAAGAAGACAAGTGTCCTGACCACTGAAGCCTTGTTCTGCACAATTGTGAATGAGAAAGTGATTGCTTAAAGGGAAAGAATTGCTAAAGGGATCAAACACCTTGATAGTACTTCAGATGATGATGCTGCTGATGATGAGGACAACACCAGCCCCAAACCTCCTGAACCTAACCGTGCAAAGGTACATTATTTAACTTATCCTTCAATCAAGGACTCTGAGCAATCAGAGGTGTTGACCAAAGATGGTGACACAGTCCAAGAAGCATTGGCCAAGGGTGGTTCTTTTGAGCATGAGGCACAGCTGAACAATGTTGAGACTTCCATAGGAGAGGCTAGTTTGATTAAAGCCTCATCAGTGTCAGAAGAGGTGGACACTGACCAGCCTTTAATCATTTAGGATGACTTAGTGAAATTGGGTAGCCCAAGCACTGTGATCTCCCAACAACTGCCCTTTGTGGATCCTATTGAGGATATGGAGGAGTCAGGTTTAGGCCAAGAAGGAGTTGAAAAGGATGTTAGTCTTGAAAAATCAGAGGGAGGGGATGGTGAGTGTGAGATCATAGGTAGTATGACTGCACCACCAAAAGAGGGAGATGAAGTTGAAATGTTGGGTGAAGCCCAACATAAGAGTCAGGTTATTCTTCAAGTCAAATCTGAACTTGATGAATCCCTTGGTGAAAGGACGCCTGACTTTCCAGTGAATGAGAGTTTATCACATGCAAAAGAAGAGAAGAAAGAAGTTGAAAATGAGAGAAAGGATGCCGATGTATCAGATCCTAAGGGAGAAGAAAAGAAAGAGGGTGATGAGGGTATTTTACCTAACCCTTTATATTTTGCATATAATTAAGATGTTACACTTGATCAGATTTTTACATCTGATACCTTGACTGATAATCCAGTCAACACTGATGTTGACCTTGAAGCCATTTCAGCAAATATGACCATCTTGTCCAAAATTTACTTTGAACAAGCTAATGTCACTGAAGCAGAACTGTAACTTGCTTCACAAACTGCCACTTCCATTGAAGCCCAGTCAGGCAAGTTGGACAATTTGTTCAGGGAAGTTGGGAAGGCCCATGTTGAAAGTTCAGATACTTTGGATGGTCAAGGAAGAACTCTTGCCTCAGTGGAGATGAGGCTCACAGGTTCAGAAGAGGTCATTTTGCCAACTCTAGATGCGAGGATCAGTGGAGTTGAGACTGGACTGCAAACAGTCTCCACTGAAGTTACAAAAGTCAAGGAAGTTATGTCCAAGTTCACAAAGTTTGTGAAGAAAGAGCAGAAAGGCTTGGCCAACAGCTACAAACACAATGTGTTGGCATTGAAGAGGACAGTTAAAGATGTTTTAAGGCAAAGGACTGCAGCACAGAGAAAGAAGGCAGAAGAAGAGTTGAAAGCTGTCATGGTCAAAGAAGCTGCTAAAAAGTTCACTCTTGAACTTATGACCAAAGTCTCTGATCAGGTTGTGAGCAACCTCACTGATTTGCTGCAAGCCAAGCTTGATCAATCCTTGAAGGCTACCTTGGATGCAATTGTTGCCCAGAAGATGAAGTCAGTTCATGCTTTCTTAAGCATGAGTGATGATAAGATGCAGAATATACATGATGAAAATGTATATCTCCTTTAAGAGATCAAGTCCCTCAACTATGCTCAAACCCAACTTTCCATCACAATGAGTGACCTAAAGCCCCAATGTTTTGATTATGCCAAAAAGGGGGAAAGAGCAAAAGCAAGGGCCAGAGGTGACTTAAAGATCAATGAGCCCAAAGAGAAGGACAAGATCCCTAAAGCTGAAGAAGTAGAACAGGGAAAAGGCAAGAAGCCTATGAGCATTGAAAATCTGACTGAGGAAGAGCAAATCTAGGTTGCAGTAAAGAAGTCCATGACTTCTGTGTTGGAACATCAGGCCAGATGGGAGCAAAGGCCTGGAGGAGAATCAGCTGGATTGGATCCTAATGAGAAGGACATTCCAGTGAGGGAGAAGGTTTCTAAAGTGACTGGAAGGAAGAGAAAAGAACAAACCTTCACCTCTTTCCCAACAAACCTTATTTTACCTGCTAAATTTCAGACTAAGGAAGAGCCTCAAGTCAGAAAGTCAAAAAGATCCAAAAAGGCAGTCAAGTTGCCTGAAATTCAAGAAGAAGAAAAATAAGAAGATGCTGAAGAAGAAGTGCAAGACAAAGAGCCTGGAACAAGGATGCCCAAACTTGTTGATAATCCATCCAAGTTATTTGAAGAGGGTTTTGACAAAGACCCTGAAACTCAAGAGAAGCTAGCTCTTCAAAGAGCTAAGGAGAGGATGGAAAAGTTGGTGGAAGCCAACAAAGCAAGGGATGTAAGAAGGGCAAACTTCAAAACTCCAAGGAGAAGAGCTTCATACAGAAGGCTGAAACCCCAATTACTGCAGAGATGGGATACTCAGTATCCTCACCATGATAAGTGGGTACCAATTCAGCTGAATGATAAGTGGGAAGAGGCCAAAAGGAGATTTGTCTATGATTTCTATGTCATATGAAAATGGCTTGTTGAGAATGTTGATGAAATTTTTGCCCAATTTATGTTTGATAACTACAGGGAGTTCTATCATAAGTTGTTTGCAGCAACTGACATAGCAAGGGTAGATTTCAAGGCACCCGGTCCCATTCTGTACATTCCTCCTAAGTTCAGTGGGAACTTAATTGATGAGCAAAATATTTTGGAGGAGTTCATCTCCATTATGAAGATGGAGAAGCTGAAGTTTGGGCCAAAGGGGACAAATCAGGGGATTTGGGAGCTAAAGAAGAGAGTATGGGCTCAGTATGGCATTGCCCCTCAAGATGATGGCTCATTCTGAATGGATAAGTCTATTCCCCTTTACCCCCCCCCCCCTATCATGATGTTTATTTGTTAGTTGTTTTCAGTCTTTCATTTTCAGCATAGTTAGTCCTTTTCAAATTTTCTAATTTGTAATGCTCTATCATATATGAAAAGGATAACTATTTTATCAAGAGATAACAACTCATTATCTCAACTAACATGACCTAACCTATGATACTTGATTTATTATTATGCTAACAGTTTATTTCAGGGAGGTTGATTGAATCATCATCTCTGAAGACAAGTTTAGTATAAGTCAAATCACCTCTGTAAATAGGTTTTGGCATCATCAAAAAAGGGGAAATTGTTGGGAAATCAATTTAATTTGATTAAGATACTAAAACCCCTGAATGATGATAATCAGATTAGTTGAGAAAGATAATCAGTCTACTTGTCTCAGGATAGTTGAGACATTCAAATTATGTCTAAAGTCTAGAATTTCAGGAATGTTAAGATCTTAGTGTTCAGGATAGTTGTCCAAGCTGGTATGATAGTAGCTTGTTAGTTTTTGTCTTAAGGTCAAGTTTGTTGATCACATGAAGACAAGGTTACTAAAGAGGACAGCATGGCTGAATGCACAAAGCTTAAGCAAGTAGCCTGATCTGTTATTAAACCAGTTGTGATAAGAACTATATCAGATCAAGTTATTGTATTGAAGGTTAAGGGCATTAACGACTTCTACTTAGCCGCATTTTCAAAAGTCAACACCATTCATTTAAGCAACCATTAAAGAACCTTCAACACAGTGGATAATAGAAGGATGCTCTAGTAGCCGTTTAAATGAAGCTACAAATAGACAATTTGAATGACTATCTCTCCAACGGATAGATGATCAAATTGATCTATAAATACAGAAGTGATCCAAGGATTCAAGTATCCAACTATCTGCTATCAAACTACTATCCAACATTCAAGGAAACAAAAGCTTACAACTTAGAATCCTAAGTTTCCTGATCACTTCTAGTTAAGTCAATCTTGTAAAAATCCAAGCTTAGCAAAGTAACCTACTTCTTGATTATAAATTATTATTCTAAACCTTACTCTACTGATCTGGTTTTGGCCATCAAAACTAAACATAGAAATTACAATCAGATGAGGGGCAGGATGAATATCCCAACATATTTTTCCAAAACAGCGGTGGCGGAGCTGTGGCGGCAATGCAGAGGCAAAGGCGGCCACTGATAAAAAAAAATGAAAACCCCATTTTTAAAATCAATCGAAACCTGAACAAAATTGACGACAAAGTTGGAGAAAAAGCAATTAAAGAACGCCCGATGGAACAATCACTAGCAGATGGAATCACCATGGTCGAGTATAACTTCGCCAATACTCCAAAAAAAAAAATTGAGCTTATGGTTCATAATTGTTTTTATCGTGCACCAAGCTAGTTTAAGAGAGAGAAAGGACGGGATCCATTCCACGAGATTGTAAGGGAGACACAATAGATAAAAAGGAAAATGAGAATTTGGATGTGAATGTGAATGTGGAGGCGTTCAAAATAGTTGGGGTGGGAAAGATGAACTAATAGTTACGTTAAGGGGTTAATTTGATTTTATTTTGCAATATAGTAATAATTAATTTTAGATTATATTTATTTTAATATATAAAAGTATTTATATTATTTATAATTAAAAGGATATTTTCGTCATTTTATATATATTAATTTAATTTATTAGTAGGGCGACGTAGTGCGATTGCATATTTCATAAAGCAAACGCACTAATGCAAAGTGCAATCTTATAAATAAAATTTTATATGTTGGATCAACGATTCAACGGTATTTGAAGTATTGATTTTTGTAAGGCATGACAATGCCTGTCTTACCGTAGAAAGACCTATGCTTAATAAAATAATATACTTCCTAGCTCGTCACACTATATATATTTCTCCTTTCTTTTACATGTTTTGATCAAGAATCATGATATAATAATAGATTTAATAGAAGAGATGTGATTGAGAGAGAGTAATTAATAGGCTAAAAAATAGTACTATAAGGAACTTATTGTGTAAAGTGAAAAAAAAAATTAAGTGAGAAAATTATAGTTGAACAAATGAAGTATTTATTATAATGAAATTGTCATGTTCTTTGACAATTTTCAATTATCGAATTCATTCATCAATGTGATTGAATCGATTTTTAAGATCAATTGGTTCGATAGAGAATTTTATTATTATAAAGAGATATCGGTTGGGGTTTTGTTTCCCCCATTATAATTTCTGACTTCATATTTTCGAGGGTGGGGAAGAAGTTTTGTAGTATATGTAATATCAATATCTGAATTAGTGTTCTTACTAGAAGTATGATTAAGTGAAAGTTGATTTACTTGATTCATAATGACAGACTGATATATATGAATTTTGGCATGTAGTTGAGAAATAAAAAGATTGTTTCTGGGTTTTGATGTTCTTATTCACGTGTCTAACTTTGTGTTCTCTCTGGTGCACAAAATGCAATGAAGAAGAAATTAAATGGCTTAATTTCTCCCAAACTATTCCATTTTCTTCTCTCTCTCTCTTTTTTTTTTTTTTTCCACTTATTCCCAAGAGTCTGAAGTTGTGTTTGGATGAGGGGAATTGATTTGAAAAGTCATTTGAAATGAAAAGAGTTAAAAATACATAGATTTCATATGACATGATTTTAGTGAAAAATTAAAATTCTCTCAATTTTAACTTAAAAAAAAAAGATGGGCTAAAATCTAAGTATTTAAAAATCATTCATTTTTATTTGAAAATCCATAGCCTAAATTTCTCCCCCAAATGGAGCCTTTAAGTTATTTCCACCTCTTTAAACTACACTAAACACACACAAGCTAGCAACTTGAGACTTGCAAGATTCAAATGTTTTTAATTTTTTGATTCCAAATAAATTTCTGGACGCAATACTGTTTGACTTTTGATGTAATATTGTACTCCCTTCGTTTCGGAATATTTTACGCGGTTTGGTCGACACATTTTTTTAAGAAAAGTGAATTTAGTGGTTGGTGATGTAAGATAAAGGAGAGGTATTTTAGATGATTTGATGAGGTGTAAAGTAAAATGTATGTAAAAAAAGAGTGACAATTTTGAAAATAAAATGATGTTGGGAGGGTATTAATTTTGTTGGGTATTAGTGTGCAAATAATCTTGGGACGTCCTAATAAGGAAAGTGTGCAAATAATCAGGGGACGGAGGGAGTATGTCTTTTAGGTGTGATATTGTTAAAAGAAAATGCACATGTAATAAAAAAAAGACAATAAATATTTAAGAAGAATGAGAGCATAGTAAAATAGTAGATAATAATGTGGTTAGAAAAGAAGAAAATGATGATCCGGTAATAAAATTTAATATTTGACTTTGTAATATTGTCAAGTGTTATAATATACTCTAATAGTCTATCATAAAGTATGCTCATTTTTTTTTATGGAAACAATCACTTTATTTTTACCTCATAACAACCCCACAACACCCTCATTTTATCTATTTTTTCTTAAAATATGTGCCCAAATGTATGAGCATACTTTTGGTGTACCGAGTGAGCAAGGACGGAGCCACACTGGGCCTAGAGGGGCCCAGTGGCCCCCCACCACTTTTATTTTATTTTATATATATATGCTAAAAAAAATTTAAAATAATTATATATGTATTATTTTGGTAATTATTTTTATTATATATAAATAAAAATATTATTTTCATTTTAAGATATACATATTAAATTTAGGCGGAACAAAAAATGAATGCTTACCTACAAAGTTTATTTCATAATACTTTAAAAAATATTTTTTTAATAGATCGAGTCAATAGATTGATGATGTGTTTGAGATTATTGTCTAAATTTTTGCTAAACTCACAAAAATATCCTTAAAATTGAATAATATTATTGATGTTTTTTTTTTTAAATAGTGTTTTAAATTTTTTGTAGATTTATATTTAAAAGTATTATATTGTTTCGCTTCATGATTAAATTATAACTGAAGAAAGAAAATGATTTAAATTTTTTTTAACGGTATTAATAATTAAGCAATTTTCAAATTGTTTCGCTTCATTTTAAGTCGAAACTACCAAAACTTCTTATACAAATCGGGCCCCCCAATCATAATTTTCTGGCTCCGTCACTGCGAGTGAGTATGTAATAACGTGATATTGTAAGTGTGGTGACGTAATATTATTTCATATAAATTGTTATATTGTTATATATTTATATCTAAAACATATTATTGTGGATGTTAAACTATATTCATATACTACCTCCATCCAATTTTATAATTCTCATTTAAGTTGGACACAAGTTTTAAGAAAAATTGATTATTTATGTAAAAAGTGAAAGATGGGAGTGGAGAAAAGTAGAAAAAAAGTAGCGGGTGAGAATAATATTTCCTTTTTGAGAAATGAGAATTATAAAATTGAACATAAAAAAAAAAAAAAGGAAAGTGAGAATTATAAAATTGAAGGAGTACTAATTTTTTTAACAGTATTATATTATATATAATAAACAATATTTGTTTACCTTGTATGATGCAAATCATGTAATATTGTTAAGTGTAATAATATAATACTATCAAGTTTGATGGTGTAATATTGTTGGTCCCAAGTAGTTGAGTTAAGATTAGAACGAGTCTAAAAGTCTAGAGGGGAGGAGTGAACAGACTTTTAAAACTTTTCTAAAATATTAGATTTAGCAATGCGGAATAGCAGATTTAATAGGCCCTTAACAAGTTTATACTCAACTTAACAAAATATGAATTTTACTAGTCTATTCTACAATTTATCAAGACTCGTCTATTCAACTCGATTTAACAATCTTGTTGATTATACGAATTCACAAAAACAATTAACAAATATAAACAGTAAGTAAATCAAACACAAGACTTATAGTGGTTCGACAAATCGTCTACATCCACTCTCACAAACCCAGTTCGTGATATTTTATTAACTCATCTGTTCTTGACTTTTAAGTCAAAAGATTAAGACTGCGATCTTCTCGAATATATCACCAAATATATCTTCGATCTAACAACTAGTGATTTCTCAAGCAACTAGCAAGCTTGTAAAAACTAAAACAACAAAGAAAAACTTCTATGTATCTTCAATAAGCCTTCTTCGAATGTACTTGTCTTTTCTGGGCTTCTTCTTCTTTCTTCCTTTGAACTCTGAGAGTGCTTTAAGACTTCTTTGCTTGTAAGCTTCAATATACGTAGATTCAGTAGTAGTAGTTTCAATAGTCTACAAATGATGAATGTCTTCATCTATTTATAGACTTGGCTTATCAAGATTAGTTTGTTATCCAACAACCTTTTCTTGATAACTTACTTTAACTAATTCTTCAACCGCTTCTTTAATTTGTGTCTTCTTAATAGGACGGTTATTCCGTTGCTTAAGTTGTAACCAACTTCATATCTTCAGATTTCATATCTTAGATACGTTTCTTCAATCTTGACTTGACTCGTCTTTTCTTCAGCATATTCCACACTTAAAATATTTCTGACTTTTTCATGTCTTCTGGTCTTGTTCAAGTCTTATAGTCTTCATATGATCAAACATGGACATCACTTTTTGTCTTTTTGTCTTGACTTTGAAGCACTCTTCCCAGTGTCTGACTTCAAGATTCACTTGATCAAACATGGACATCACTTCTGATGATTGATCATATGATAAGGACAACTTTACTTATCACTTGGACAGTTCTACTTATCAGTATCAGTAGACTTTGCTTATCAGCAATGTTGGCTTTACTCTTCAGATGACTTGGCTCTTTCTCTTTCCATGTATTTCCCTTGTATGTCTCTTGAGCATTCACGGCTTTAGATCAGTAGCCTTGACCTTATCAGCACAGTTGGGCTAATCTTGAGATTTGTTCTGGTTCAATTGTGCTGAGACAATCTTGCTGAGCAAACCTTCTGAGACATAACATATGCTTCAGTAGACTTGGTCTTGATGATGCATTCCATTTAATTGATCTTCAGATAGGTTGTTCCATGTCATGTGTTCATCGATGAAAGGATTTTTGGAAGCTGAAAGTACCAAAACAGAGTTATTGTCAAAGGGAGAAATGAGTTCTGGTGTGAAAGGAGAGAAAATGGAGTTGGGCCAAATATTACTTTTGGAATTGGGCCAAAAATGATCTGGGCTTTGGGCTTATGGAAGAATTAATGGATGGGCCTAGTTATCTTTTAATTATTTACATTTCAGCATTAATGTTTTAGTGAATTTCAAAAGTGGACTGTGGTCCCAAATTTGTTACAAAATGTCAATTTTGGCAGACGAAATGGTATCAGAAAAATTAACCAAATTCTGCCCTCATTCATTCTGCTTCTCTCTCTCAATCTTAACCTTTCTTCATACATTCATATCCAAATTCCAGAAAAAAATACAAAAATATATTTTATAATTTTAGAAACTAGAAGAATATAACATTTGGTATCTCAGAGCATCATTCTGGGCAATGGCAGAAGCTACACGTTTCAAGGACCTACAAGAATCGCAAAAGAAGTTAGAGCAACTATTACAAACAGAAAGCATGAAATGGGAAACTACAGAAGCAAAAATCAAAGAAATTGTTCAAGGAATTTCTTCACGGCTGGATGATCAACTTGGTGGAGTAAATGGAAAATTGGAGCATGTCACCAATACTCTTGCAGCACTTCAATTACAACTACTAAACATGGATAAAAACAAGGGGTTTTCTGAACGGGATTCTCTTCTAAGGAGCCCAGCTACTGTATCATCCAATGCTATCCATATCAATCAATTCCCTGAAACAACAAAGATAAGGCAACTCACTGATGGCACCAACTTTCACAGTCCTATTCCAAAGGTGGAATTCCCTAAATTTGATGGATCAAATCCTAGATCTTGGATTCTGAAGTGCCAAGGCTATTTCAATCTCATGCCTCACATGACGGATGCACAAAAGGTAACTATAGCATCTATTCATTTTGAGGGAAGGGCTGCTTTATGGTTTCAAAACTATAACAAGAAAAATGTTGATGTTTCTTGGTCCCAATTTATTGAAGTTATCTCAGTAAGGTTTGAAGAAATGAGAGAATATACTGTGATAACAGATTTTAACAAAATCAAATAAACTGGAACTTACGATGAGTATGTGGATAAATTTGAAGAGTTGAAGGCATATTTACTAATATTTAGTAAAGATAACTTCTCAGAATCTCATTTTGTTGCAAGCTTTATCAGTGGGCTAAGTGAAGAATTGCAGCCTTTTATGTCTATGTTTGAGCCAAAAACTTTGGAACAAGCTATTAAGTTGGGAAAGAATCAAGAGAACACTCTTTCAGCTATGGCTAAGAGAGTTAAACCATTTTCAAAGGCTTCTAACCTTAATCCTAACTCTAACAGTCAAGCATGGGAGAAATCTGAGACTACACAACGAAATCACGGCAAAACAAACTCAAAACCACCTTTCAAAATACTTACCCCTACTGAAATGACTGCAAGAAGAGAGAAGGGTTTATGTTACAATTGTGATGAACCTTTCAATCATGGTCATAAATGCAAACAGAAGATCTCTTATAGGATTGTGATAGAAAATTTTGAGGATAATATAGAAGAAGTGGCTGCTGTTTTTCATCAAACCCAAGCTGTAAGAGATGAAGATCATATTGAATAGGTTCAAATGTCTTTGAATGCCATTTCTGTAATTGGAGGGGTGACTACTATGAGGTTATTTGGGGAGTATGGCCAACATAAGTTGCACATAATCATTGATACCGGAAGTACTCTCAGCTTCATACAGGCAGCAACAGCCAAGAAGTTAGGATGCATACCTTCTATAGCTAAACCAATCTTGGTAAAGGTAGCTAATGGGCAGAAACTTGTCAGTTCTCAACAAGTGGATCCCTTCAATTGGGAAATGCAAGGGCATAGTTTTTCTTATCCACTAAGACTTTTGGAAAATGATGGCTGTGATCTCATTTTGGGAGGTGATTGGCTCAAGGCTGGAACTCCTATTGAGCTAGACTACACTTCAATGACATTCACTGTTACACTTCTGGGTAGGAGAGTCAAGTTGCAAGCTATAACTTCAACTGAGGATTGGCAATGCATATCAGACATTAATTTATTTGAGTTGTTACACACATATCATCCCGAGATAGAGGAAGCATATTGGATCAACATGAGTTGCTCCAGTAGTGATTCTCCACCAAAGTTGGACCATCTACTCAAACTTTTTGGTAATGTGTTTGAGGATCCAAGCCACCTTCCACCTTACAGTCTCAAAATGACACCATTTCAGGCTCTGTATGGGTATCTTTCCCCTAATTTGGCTATGGGTCCCTATTTGGATGCTCAGAATCAAGATGCCAAGGATATGTTAATATATGGAGAGCAGTCTACTTCCCTAATCAAGGTGAATCTATTTCTGGCTCAGAACCGAATGAATTTTTTTGCGGATCAGAAGAGGCAAGAAAAATCGTTCAAGGGTTCTAAGATACACTATGTTTTTCACGCATATTTGCTAAACAAACAAATAGGAAGAAATCACATACCTTGCGCAAATCTTTCTCCCATCGTTGATGATGGCAGTTTTCTCTTATCTCCGGTGATTGTCCTTCCGCTGCGTACTGCCAATGTCAAAAGTAAACCAGCGCCCCAGGTATGTGCTAATTGGGTGGATGCGAAGTGGTTTAGTGAATCGTGGGAGGATGTTACATTTCTATCGAAACAAATTTCTAACAGCCATCCTTGGGGACAAGGATCTCTCGTTCCGCCGGGTATTGTCATGTGTTCATCGATGAAAGGATTTTTGGAAGCTGAAAGTACCAAAACAGAGTTATTGTCAAAGGGAGAAATGAGTTCTGGTGTGAAAGGAGAGAAAATGGAGTTGGGCCAAATATTACTTTTGGAGTTGGGCCAAAAATGATCTGGGCTTATGGAAGAATTAATGGATGGGCCTAGTTATCTTTTAATTATTTACATTTCAGCATTAATGTTTTAGTGAATTTCAAAAGTGGACTGTGGTCCCAAATTTGTTACAAAATGCCAATTTTGGCAGACGAAATGGTATCAGAAAAATTAACCAAATTTTGCCCTCCTTCATTCTGCTTCTCTCTCTCAATCTTAACCTTTCTTCATACATTCATATCAACATTCATATCCGAATTCCAGAAAAAAATACAAAAATATATTTTATAATTTTAGAAACTAGAAGAATATAACATTCCACAACTAAGCAGACTTGATCAACATAGTTGCCCATCAGTAGACTTAAGGTCACATTGATTCTTGAGCCTTGAAGGGGACTTGATTCTTGAGATCTTCTAAGCATGTGTTCCCCCTCAACTTGTGCATCTATTATTCTAAGAGCTGCCTAACATTCCAGCTTCTCAACTGGCCTTAAACTATATGTTCTAACATTCCTAGAACATGTTCATTCAATACTTGACTTAAATATTTGGCATGTCTTAAGGGGTTTTGGTATCTTAATCAAAACTTCTCATTTTATTCCCAACAGACTTCTTACTTCTTTAGATAATGCTTCCATCACCATCACTTTCTGCATCTTTATCTGGAACCTGGAAAGCATCCAATACTCTTCTATGAAGCTCACAGATGTGATCTTCATTATTAATGTTCTTTTCTTGAAGGATCTTCTCTTCAGATTTCTTTATGACATTGAAGTCAATTCGTGTTCCAGAAGCCAACATCGGAGTTTCCTACTTAGGAAATTTTGGAGAAAGAATGTTATATCCAGTAGCAGCAACTATCCTTATGATTAGATTCCATAAGTTCTTGTCTTCTACTTCCATAAACTTCTCAAACTGCATGAACTTATCTTGTTCAGTAGGTAGATATCCATACCTCTTAACAATCCAATGAGCTATTTCCCATTTCTCCTTGAGAATCTTCCAACTTGCAGTATGATCAGCATCAATAAATATATCAATTTGAGCATCATTAAATATATCTTCATTTGCTCTGCTTTCTTTCAACTTCTTGATGTGTTTTCCTAACACCTTTTTGCTTGCATACTTTTCATCATCAACCTTTTGCTTCTTCTGGATTGATTCAACATTCAAATCATCAAGTATATATCCAGTGGTCTTCTTCTTAGACTCACTAGAAGGTTCATTGATGATTTCCAGTTTTCTCTTGCCTTGTCTGACTGGAATCACTTCATCTTCAGACATCTTTCCTTTTCCTTTAGCAATTATTTTCTTCTTTTCTTCAGTCAACTCTTGATCATAAGCTTTTACCAATCTTTTTCTTCTGGTCTGAATCTGTCCAGTTTGCTCTTCTTGTCTTACTTCCTTAACTTCCCCCTTTTTGGCTTCATCAGCAGCCTTCAAAGTGAAAAGTGAAGTAAATTTTGTCATCTCCTCAAAAACTGCTTGCTTCATCAGATCAGTAACATTCTTCAACAGCTTTTGATGACTTTCTTCCTTAGCAAACTTTTCAAGTCGATCAGAAAAATACTCAAGCTTCTTAGAAGATAGATTAAACTCATCTTTGAAACGTGTAACCAACAATTCCAACTTAGAGTTCAGATCTTTCAACTCATTTACTTTAGTTCTGGCCTCTTGTAATTGAGCGTAAGCTTCTCTTCTCTGCTCGTCTGCAATATCAATCTTAGTTCTATAGACTTTTTCCATCTTCTTTGATTGAGTAGCCAACTCCTTTGCAAAATCAACCATACTTCTTTCTGCAAAGTGAACTTGATCTTTAATGAACTTTTCCAACTGATTCACCATTTCTTGTCTAAAATCAGCATCCAGCTGATGCACTTCATTGAAAATGGCAACCTTCGAATCTTCCACAAGCGACTTGTTCTACTCCAACAATACTTGTCTTACACCTGAGTGCAAGAATTTATCAACAACATTCTTGATCACCTTCTCAAGATCATCTTTCAATTCTTCAATTGATATCTTCTGAATAACTTGACTTTGAACAACCTGTTCAACCAACTCATATTTCTCTTCAGGAACAGGAATTTCCACCATCATGTTGTCAAATGGCAAGATCTCGTCTTCCACTGACTCAATACTTCCTGCGATTGCTTTTAAATTTAAAGAAGTGTAAGGCACGATAGCTAACCTTTCTTCTTCTGCTCTTCTAGTAGCTCCATCACATTTCTTCTTCACCATCTCAACCAGTCTGGCAACATACGCACACGTCTTTGAAGGAAAGTACTTCTCGACTTCCCTAGTGATCTGTCCAACATTGCATCTGGGACCATGAGCATGTTCTACTTGAAATTCGAACACTAATCCTCTGAGAGTATCAGACGGATTATCCAGATCAATGATAGGATCAGTAGACTCAATATCTTCTGGCTGAGTTTCTTCAAACAAGTCTTCTGAAACTTGTATTCCAATGTCCATCTTTTCAACTTGCGTAGTTTGGACAGGTTCCTCTTCAATTTTCTCTAGAATTCATTCTTCATCCTTAACATCACTTCCTTCATCAACTTCATCTGGAATTGATAGCATCTTTTTTATAAGAGCAGTCAAGGCTTCTGATGGAAGTAGTTGTGTAAATTTATGCACACCACTGATCTCCTTTTGTTCCATCTCCCAGTCTTGGAAATTTGCAACACCTCTCATTCTCATGATCACCTCGAACATGTCCTCTGCTGGTCCATCTCTCAATGCGACCCAAGTGCATATTCGAATCAGTCTTTCAAAAGCTTCTGTGTTTGTGTCGATCTCGATTGGTGGTATTTGATTCGTTAAATTTCTTGTTATCCGTGCACGAATTCTCTTTTCTCTCATACACATTGGATAATTCACCATTGAAGGAAATTGAGGGGGTTGGGGAGTTTAAGTGAGTGGGGTCCTCAACTCAGTAGCCAAAGTGTCAGCTATTGGTGTTCCAAGGCTAGTAGGGTTGGGATCAACGTATTCCGTTGAAGGTAGAGATAGAATTTGGGTTGTGGTTTCTTGGGGCTTTGTTGTGGCTTGGTTTATGGGATCAGCTGTCGAAGGATCAGTTGATGCGAATATGGTAGTGTCTTGGCTTAAAAGAGAGCTTAAATGCTGAATAAACTTCTGAGGGTCTTGGGGACTAGGCTTAACACGAGAACGAAGTGTTCTGGGCTTGGTTTGAACAGAGGAGGGAGAAAAGATAGGTAGAGAAGTGATAGGATCACTAACCGTTCTTGCCTTCTTGGCTGATGAGGGAGTCGAGTCTGAGATCATACTAGGTGGAGGAGGACCAGACAAGTCACCTCTCATAATCTTGCTGATTCTAAGTTGATATTCCTCTTCAGTCTCAACTTCTTCTTCTGAAGACTCATCTGACTCAGTCTCTTCAGAATCTTCTTCCTCAATCATTGCCTCGTCTGATTGATATTGAACTAAGGCTCTACTGGTTCCAACATCCTGAGCTTCCTCATCTGCTCCTTCAGACTTTTCTTCATCAGACTCCACTGCTTCTATCATAGCATCATCTAGATCCACCTCATATTCCCTTATAACCTTTTTTTCCCTAGTGAGGAGGATACTGAGCTTGTTCCCAAAACTCACTGAGGCCTTAACTGACCATTCTCTTGTAAATGGATTCACCTTGACATATTTCGCAAAATACATCACATGATCTATAAACAGTTTTTGCCAATCACCATTTTGAATTTCATCATAAATGGTTGTCATTACCCTGGCCTTCTGCTGGGTCACAACATCGAAACTTCCAGTTACTCCAAGCAACATCTTCCCAACAATATCCAAGAGTGTTTTGTATTTTGGCAACATCTGGTTCTTCTTCACAGTAGGAACCTTACCATCGTTGTTCAACTGTAATCTTTTACCAACAAAAATACTCAAATACTTCAATTCCTGACCAGCAGCATACTGCTCGACATCAATTGATCCCTACTTCAACTCGAAGCAATAATCCAAGTCAGGCCTTGTGATCTTGATTCATCTATCACCAACATACGCCTCAATGTAACTACCTCTACGAGTGGCACAAGAATAGAATTCTAAAACTTCCTCTTCGAACACCGTTTCTGGAACCGCTTCTATATAAGGCTTTAAACTATAGTTTAAGCATTTGATTAAAATTTCTTTGTTGACAGCCGAGTGCTTCCCTTTGAAGACAACTGAGCTTTCCACATTCACATCGCCTTCTGCAGTCCATCTAGTGATGTCAAATCGGGCCTACATGTTTGTTTCTGAATCGAAAATTGTAAGAACAGTCATTGTTAATATGAAATAACTGAGAATTTAACACAGAATATGAGTAGAGTGCTAGAGTCAGTTGAGAGAAAGTAGAAGGGTTAAGAAAAACGTGGGGAGTAAGCTTGAAGAATGAGGATTTATTCAAGAGGTTTTTTGAAAGGACGGATCAGATTGATTCGGAATTGATCCAATGGTTATCGGAAAACCTTTGAAATTCTTTTATGTAATTTAGAATATTATGTGATTTAGTTTTGTGTTTTTTGGAATCCGCCTTTTCTATTGGTTAAGGCAGAAGAGGTGTACTCATCTGACCTAATCTACTAGGTTTGGCGGGAAACTAAGTATTTGCACCTCATTAAATGGGGTGTATTTATCTAGTTCTAGGTTTCCTAAATTTTAATACAATCTCAAATTACTCTTATACCCTTAATGATTTTCAACACTTAATCAAATAAGACTAAAAATCCTCTTATATGATCTGTTCGAGTTCATCAGAATAGTAAAGTGTCTTTAGACTTGCATCAGCCGAGTTCCCCCTTCAGATGTGCATACTTATCTGATGGACGAACTTCTCCTGGTACCTTTTCACCTTAGTAGAAGTGTTAGTTTAGAGGTACTAGAAGTAGAGTAAAATAAATAATCTGAATATTTCTTATGAATACTGAAAGTGTGTAGGGATGGTATCTAGTGTTTAAGTAAAAACAGAATAATGTTGCACGGAATGTTGAGACAAATAGTGCAACACTGACTCTAACCGAATATCATAAATATATAGACACACAGCGGAAGACTTGAAACACTAAGAATAATACGACACAATGGAAATATTTTTCACATAGATTTTATAAATAAAAATCTATGCTAGCCTTATGGCGAAAATTCAATATTTATCTTCAAGTACAAATGTTGTGTGAAATGTTACAACAATAACTTTCACAACTGAAACTACAATCTAGGCAAGTGCCTTGATCTGAAAACGGACTAAGTGTATAAATTACACATTGTCGAAATGTTAATTCCTATCTATGATGACACTCTCAATAGATAAAGAAAAGTGCACAGTCTAATGGGTGGGATATTTCGTATGAACTAAAAGGTATAGCTACTGGCCACAATTTCTAGCAGGGATGAACGCTCAGTCTAGGAGATTGATCGAGTAGTACACATTGATTTATGGAGCCATCCTTCGGTAATTATATAGTGAAAAACGAATTCTAGAGGCTTCCATCTAAGATCCTATTTTTTATAATCTCAACTCCCATGATCTCTCTAGATCCTTCTACAATGTTTCAGGTCGTTCTAAGCTGCTTCCAGGCTCTTCTAGCACTTCTAGTACGTTCTCCAACATTCTGGAATCTTTCAGGTTCCAGACTCTTGTAGAAGCTTCTAAATTGCCGCTTGAAATGTGATAGCATTTAGCTCAACATTTAATTTAACATTTTAGAAAAGACTTAGAAAAAATCAAGGAAGGTCAAATTAAGATGTTGTTGATAATGTTAAGGCATTTAAGAGTTAACAACGTCTACAATCTCCCCCAATTTGACCTTTCGACTACAACACACCTGATGCACATATATTTCTATACATACCCAGTATTATGTATTTAGTTGAGGTGAACATCATTGTTAAATATTAGTCAAGACAATACATGTTGTAATCGTTAGATCAAATCAAATGAAGATCAGGGATAATCTTACAATGATCCGTGCCATAAGATCAATATCATTTTATCCAAAACAGAACAAGTATAAACAGTATACTTATTCACAACACATATAACTTTACAAAAATCAAAAGTTAAATCAGAGCATCATATATGAATATGTACCAGATCAACCTAAGACTTATGTAAGACTCAAAAGAAATAAGAGCAATAATGAAGAAAAGAAAAAACAAACAGAGCAAAGACTAAAAATAAAAAATGGAGCAAAAAATGTGAAAAACAATATCTAACAAAGACTTAAACAATAAGCAGCAAGCAAATGAGATTTAAAGAGAAGTGTACTTCTAAATTATATTATCATCAAAGCAAACAATTTAAGCATTAAGCAGTAAGCACATGATAATTAAAGAGAGGTGTACTTCTATATTATCCTCAAAGCAAACAATTTAAGCAAATTGAATAATAAGGCAAGTTAGAAAAAAAAAAAAAAAGAACTAACAAAGACCTAAAATCAGCTAGCAGTAAGCAATTAAGAACAATTATTTAAGGCAAACAATTTAAGCAAACTTGATGCAGTAAGCAAATAAGAATAATTCTTAAGGCAAACTGAAAATAGAGTAAAGTTAGGGAAAAATCAAATACAATAAACAACTAACATATACAACATGCAGTAAGCAAATCTATATATATAAAAGGAGGATGAGACTCTCCTGGTTTCGACACGTCAGCATTTGAAGCCCCTTCTCCTTCTGCCACGTGTCTGCCATGTCATAGAAGAGAGATAGAGGGACACTAAAGGGTTTTCAAAACTCTCCTGCCATGTTTACGGTTTCAAAACTCTCCTGCCATGTTTACTGATTAATTTAGTTTTAAATTAATGCTTATAATCCGTTTCATCTTCTTCTTTCAATCTTCTCTCAGAATTTCCATCTTTAAATTTAATCATCCAAGTTACATATGAGGAGATGAGGGAATTTTTTTGACAAATTGTTGCTTGCCTGTTGAAGGCAAGAGCTTCGAACTTCTACTGAATTTCCAAACTCCTTTCCAATCATGATAAGATTTCAGGGCAAGTACACAATTAACAATTCTAGAAGATTTCCCTCCAACGTATTCAGGTTGAAATAGTTTTATCTTCAGCTTTTTTCATTGCAATGACTTGAAAAATGTTCAGGGTGTATGAATTGCTGCGGGATCTGCGATGTTGATTGATTACCCTACTAATTAAATAGCACACATTTCACATGGGATTTTTTAGGATTTCATGTTGATTAATTTTTTTTTTTTTTTTTTTTTGTGTATCTTTTGAGTATTATTGTCTCAGTTTGCAGATTATTTTCTCTACATTGTGTTCACAATTGTCATTGTTGTAATAGAGGGTTTCATTGCAATTTGATTTAATGTAGTGAACTTTGATTCTTTACCAATTTATTTCATAGTACTTCCTATGGTTGAGAGATTTAATTTTTGAATCCGAGTCTCACAATTCTCTCTCTGTTTTCCCCATGTGAATCAACATCCTTGAAGCAATCAACTATAATGCCAATGACAATGCAAGGAAAGATATGTTCAAAATTCGATCCTTAAATTAAGAGATTCCACGTTGTAAGACTGTTTTCCCATGTTCATCTGTTTCTTTCGCTAATCAAAAGAAAGAATTATTCCATTGCTGATTTTCTAACTTTTTATGGACTAATTCAATTCAAATTTGTGTAACCTAATATTTGTGCATTTCACTTATGATGTACTTATTTTTCTCATGTTTTAAAATTCTTTGTTGGTGATTGCACTCAAGTAAGCCCCTAAAATGGTAGACATTTCATCAGTTTTTCCTTTGAAATTGATTGTGCTTAGATACAATAATAGTAACTCTGACATCTAAGAAAACTAATATGGTGAGTTCATAATGTTTTAGTTTGTTTTGTGTCAATATCTTTCTGGCATTTTTTGATAGCAACATTTTTTATGCCTGAATGAATGGTAATTTTTTTATCAGTTCGACTCTCTTCGGGAGAATGCTTTTCTCAATGATAAGATGGGGAAATGTGTTGATTTTTTGTTTATTTAGATTGAGACTGGGTTTAAGTGTTCAACCGGACTGTGAGTTCATCTCCATTGATTGAAATGCTAATTGCTTGCGGATTCTAGAGGTTAGTAATCAAATGATTGTTGATTTTAGCTAATGTATGATAATTTTGAGAATTATCGAGTAGTATCATTTTTTTATATTTATCTATTTGTTTAGGGTTTAGGGTGGGGAACTGGACACAGGGTATAAGATGCAGTAAATGTTATACTTTTCTCTTAGCACATGTGCTTTTGTGAATTATGAATTATGAATTATGAATTCTGGATGCTATTCATTTCTTATATAGGGTCCCTCGACCAATAAGTTGATTTCTCATGTTGAGAATGCTTGTCTTGCGATCTAATTTACGTTTTTCCGACCTCTTGAGCACAATGTATATTTTTGAGGTTAAAGTGCCATTATTACCTACTCTGTTTTTATGTATCAGGCTAGCTAATCCAATTTTGTAGAAGCATTTGCCAACATTAGGTCAGTAATGATTATTAGTGTGATATCCAACCCAAACAAACTGGCATTATAGATAGTGAAATGGTATGTCGCAGGACGCTGTGCCTGTTCATATTCGGCGACTAGAGAAGCAGAGAGAAGCTGAGTGCTGCAAAATCCAAGAGCTCAAGAACAAAACCGCCGAATCGAAAGGCCAGTCGGTCTCCTCCAGTTCGGCTCCAGCGCCTCCAAGGTATACATACGGTCATCGTTCACTGCTGTGGATGTAATGATGATCGGAAACTATAATATTTTTTCTATTGATGTAATGAATCGAATAATAAGTATAAACATCAAATGCAATATGCTTGCTTACAGTCATGTTTGGCATGTGGAAATCTTTATATTTTAATTTTAAAGAAAAAGTAGAAAAATCAGAGAGACATTATTTGAGATTATTAAAGAAGAGAGAAATAGAGAGACGGGAGAAAAGAGTAATAGAGGGATGCCATGACGATTACGTGAGCCTCCTGGCCCTCCTCCGCGGTCTCTGTGCGTGAAAGCAAATCGCAATCCCACCATAAACCAGATCGGCCGCCATCTTTGTGTTAGGAAGGTAGGTTTTTTTATTTGGGCAAATTTTCGATTTCAAAGAATTGACAGGCGGTAAACTCGAAACAGGTGAAGATCCTCAGTTTTTAGATACAAAGCACACGATTTTTGAAGCATTATTGATACAGGTGAAGATCCAGTCTCAATTTTAGATTCAAAGCCACACAATTTTTGAAGCATTATTGTTGATTTTATTTTTATTGAAATAAATCTTGATATACTCTGAAAATTGTTTGAAATGCTTAATTAGAGTTTTCATGATTGAAATACTCTGTGTTTATGATTGAAGATTGAGTTGTATATACATATATATACTGTGAACATGGTGATGGGGTACAACTTGGTGCGTAGTAATTTTTTGCAACTTAAAGCATGTGTCGATCATTTTTTATTCTTTTCTGAATTTGAGGTAAAACTTGGTGTGTAGTTTATTTCTTTCTATTTTTAAAACTTGTGTTTGTCTAACTTGATTTTTTAAATCTAACGGTGAGGACATAGGAAGAAGATGATCAATATGATTATGAGAAGAGTTCTTTGCAGCCTTTGAAGCCATTTGAATGGCTATCTTGACAAAATTTCACATCTTCAGGTATTTTTATTATTTAAACCTATCAATGTTATTGTTCAAACTTTTTGACATTTTTCAATTGAGCAAGGAGGTGGTGCGCAATTGGTTTTTGGTATTATTAGTTTTAGTCACCATTGAGATTCTTGATGTTTTAGAGGAGTCCTTTAGTATAACACCTTTCACCTCCAATAAGGCATATGAGAGGAACACGCTTACAAGTTACACCCCATCACGTATGGAGGGGGCAAAAACTGTGAAAAGGCAGGATCGCCTACAACTCACCAAAGGAGGATTGTATCGTTCTAGTAGCATGCATTCAGCTTCATATATGGTAGTATTTCCTAATTACATTATCTCTCGGCTCTGTCTAAATTTGAATGCTGAAAATTGTGTTAATTTCTTTGGTTTTAAAAATTTGAACTAAGTAAATAGATTTTGTTATGTGCCAGATCAAGTCCCACAGTGACGAGTAGGAGATACTGGACAAAGCTTTCAGAATAGCCGCGTTCTGAGTGATGATGACAATGAAGATATGTTCTCCAGGATGGGGGTTGGGTGGAAATATAAGTTTTGTTCATCGAATTCTGATGCAGAAATAGAGTAGAGTAGAGAAGAGGGTCGAGCTTGAGAGAAGCGCAGTACTGGTGAGAATCAGCAGCAACTTTTCCTCCATCAACGATCTATTTAACTTCCTCCGTTTTTTGGCTCTCTGTCGTATAAATACTAAATAGTGTTGCGTAGAGCATGTAACCTTTTATGTACATGTTAGTGCATGCATGAACTCAAAAATGGCAGCCAAATGTGATACCTACTCAACATATTGGAATCACATTATGATGCAGGTTAATTATGATGCTTAGAGCATATGTGCAGGCATCATGTGAGTAGTAGAGTGTTTGTGATGTTTGGTGATATATATATATATATATATATATATATATATAAGATTCATGTCTCTATAATCTTCTACTTGGCTTTATCCAGGAATTTGCTGGAATTTACGCTTAAAAAACAATGATCCTTTTGCAGGTTCACATAGTTAGAGAACATGACAGTAACGATCAAAACAGTAATGTATCAGAAGTTGAGACTAATGTTGAGGAAACATTGAAGAGGGAGACGAAAAAGAAGAAAGTCAGCAGCACTGAATTGCAGGATTCAATGATAAAAAAAACAACGATAAACATAAAGGAAGTCAGCAGCCCTGAATTGCAGGAGTCGACGAAATCCAAGACAAAGAAATCCTCACAAGTTTTAGCTACAAGGTTGAGTTTGAGCAAAAGGTAACTGATATTGTGAGGTTTTTACCATCAGAGTTAGTTTTTTTAGAGTGGTAAAATAGGTAATTTACTGAAAGGAAACATGGAACATTTTATTATGATGTCAGTTGCTGAGAATGGCCTGTATTGTATTCACGGCCTTCTTTTGAAATGTAACAAAATACCGATCTATTTTGCCAATTTATTTCTCCATATTGCAGTGAATACAATACAAGTCATTCTCAGCAACTGACATCATAATAATGTAATGAATAGTTGTAAAGATGTCATGGAGTTAAATGGTTGTTACTATCCAAGTTAAATTTTAGATGTTTGACTGAACTTTCTCTTTGCATCTATGCTTGAGATGGCTTTCTATAGCTGTTGGATTGTTAACTGAATGAATTAACCATCTATGGGATAAACCAGAAACTCTTGCTCTAAGTTGTCGAGATGCTTTATAGGACGTGGCCAATTATTCAATTATTAGCATATTGTTTAAAAAAGTATTTATCATATCAACTACTACTTCGTATTAGTTTTTTACTCTATAGGTTGGCGATGTAATGACATCTCTTTGCTTTTGTTCCTAATATTGAAAAATTGGCAAAATTGAAATCAACTTAATTTTAACTACTATAAAATAGTTAAAAGGTTTATTTTAGAAAAAATAAAACAATAACAGACCTGTGCATCGCACGGGAAAAAAACTAGTAATGATAAGTAAGAAAACAATTTAACCATAGAAGCAATAATCTATTATCATAAATGCAAACAAATTAAGCAAGTTGAATAAAAGACAACCTATCAACTAGAAAATAAAAACAAAATTTGTAAATCAACTTAAACACAGTTACATAAATGAATAAGATCAAGGGAAGTATAAAAGGCACAAATACTTAAGAAATTAAACAAGTGACATATATTGTTGTATCAACAGGTGCAACATCATGTTCCTGCACATAATCACTTATAATGTTCAACCCTCCCCCTGTCTTGTATCAACCTGTTCAGTTGTTACCATAACCTGTTTAGATGTCATAAAGAACATCTATATGTTCATCAGCATCAGCAAATTGATCTTCCTCCTCTTCAACAACAGTGCACGTTGTAGAAAAGTGAACTACAACATCTGGTTCAGCACTCTCTTCATGAATAGCATCAGGTACACAATCAGCTTCTGGTACATCTTCATGGAGCTCTTCACTTCGAACCCCTGAAGTTGATGGTGTTTCTCCCCCTATGGTAGTAGAAACCGTCTCTAACTACTGGACTTTAAGGAACTGAAGGCCATCAATAGAGTCCTGTAAACGTTTCAGTTGAAGAAAAGTAAAAGATCTAAAAATAGAAAAAGTTTGACCAATGTGACCACCAATGCGTTTCACATTTGGTGTAGCATTTCTCTGTTCAGTTCTTGCTGTAGCTGGTCAAGGTGGAATAAGAGCATCTCTGTGATCAGAACCATCTGAATTTGCAAGGGCAAATAAAAAATCCTTTCACCAAGTAACAGAGCAGGTGTGATAGTCATCAAGGGTACCTTGCCTCTAAGAACCTCGATTTCCTTAGGTTTAAAAATCCATACCTCTTAAGGTATGAATATATTAGCATAGGGTAAGGTAAAATCCCTTTATAAGAAATGTCACTATAAACTGCTTGTGGTGAAAAATAGATAAATCAAGATTGAAATTCTTCAACACAAAAATCATATACAACAATATGGCTTAATCTTTAGGCACCTTAGTGGAATTTGTATAGGGTATCCAATTGTAGACAGTCAATATATGGAGTACAGAGTATATAGATGTGAGATCTTTAGCAAGCATAAAAATTTGTCCCCTAGTTAATATACCCCAGTTATAGAAGTAGCAACCAAGTTCAAATCATTTTCATCTTCATCAATCACAAACTCTATCTATAAGAGATCATTAATCAATTCTATAGTAAATGGACCTGATCTCCCCCTAAATTGTACATTCCCATATCATTTAGAGGTACGTCTACCCGTACTCTTCCTAAGTCAAGCATAAAATACATATACCCAATTAGACACAAAAGTATCACTCAAAGTTACAGTTTTCAACAATTTCCTTTCAAAAATTGTATCAATCATTTACTCTCAAAATCAGCAATGTTAATTCTTCTTTTCCATTAACATTTTTTGTCTAGATAGTTTAGTTATTTTAGCAACTAACCTATCAGTTTCAGAATCATTATCAGGATTAGAATTACCTCCTTCAAAATTTGTTTCCTCAGTTGATTCAGAGTCCTTACTACTGCTCTTCTCAAAATCATCACTTCTAATGTCATCAAGGTCTGGTGTTGCGGCACTTGCTTCAGCATTTGATGCAGCATTCTTCCTCAGAAACTTCTTAATCTCACACAAAGTGGGATTATCCTCTGGATCAGATTCAATTCTTTTGGGTAAGTCTCGTTCAACAGCAACCTTCTTTCCCTTTGGATCATACTTCCTTTTGACTCATTTCTCAGTAACAACCTGTTCTACCTCCGATTAAGAAAACATTTTAAATCGGTTCATCAGCAACACTACTTCCTTTCTTCTTTATCCTTAGTGAGTTAGAGTAATCAGCTCTAGTGAACACATAGCCGGACTTCCTTCGTTGAACATGGCTTCTCTTTCTCTTTTCTTTCTCAATATTCTTCCTAAATGCAATCTATTCAAATTCATCAGTATTAGAAAGGTAAGAGTTAGGTTAACCTGAGTTAGCATTCACGTCGACCTCCTTCATTTGAGCGTCCTCAGAATCGGATGTCTCAGCATTTGCAGACTCATTCTGCTCAACAACATGAAAATCATCAATTTCCTTCTCAATCTCCCCTAGAGAGACAGCAGTCAGGGCATTTGCCTCTGTTTCAGTATTAGGACTTGGAAATTGGGGCTTTTGTGAGGTGAACGAACCAAGTGTAGTGGTGAGTTTTTGGGTTTTCAGTAATGAGAAATGTCAATGGACATATTTCCAACAGTAAGAATGTAAGATTCTCAGAATTCTTCATCGATTGAGACATATTCTCAACAACTTGGTTCAGATCATTGAGGGTCGTATCGAGTTGAATATGAACAGTTGTAGGAATGGGTGTAACTGGAGTTGTTTGGGTAAGTGTTTCAGCTTTTCTTGTAGCAGCTGGTGAGTTTTGGTATGAGCGGCCATGAAAGCGAAATTATTAAGGTTTGAGAGAGATGGAGATAACGGTTTCGTGGGAGTTTGAGTGTGGTGAGGCAGTTTCTTTGTTTCCTGTCATTTATGCACAAAGAAATCGAAAAGATAATCATAAAATTCGAGATAAACAAGACTTTAGCAAATCTTAAAATACAATATTCAAATCACTCGAAAAAATGCAATGCTTAGTATATCATGTTATGAGAATTATGTAGGAGAGAATGCATAGTTGGAAGTAATAAGTATAAAAATAAAAACAAACTAAGGGAGATTCTAGAAGAAATTCGATAATACTCCATAAACTTAGCCACAAAAATAGATTATGGATAAGTAGAAGGTAAAATTATAATCAAATAATTAATTAAATTAAGAACATTCTAGAATATTTAACATTTAAATGTGTATAATCTGAAATAAAACAAGGATGTGGGTTAGTATAATCAGGAATAAATAAAATAAATTTCCACAAATAATCAAATAATTACAACTTATAAAAATATAATTGAATCATCTAATGTTATGCTCAAAACTGTTACATACACCTCAACACGATTTTTACATGAATTTACTTCATTTGTGTTGCACCATATTTTTTTTTTTCTTTTTGTGTTATAACATCTAATTTGTATTGATCAATTGTTCCTGTAGAGTACATTGTAGTAGCGAACTCCGTGTCCCATACTTACTTAATGGATTACAAACCTCTTGATGTTTTTACCAAATATCACCTTTTGAAAAGAAGGCATCGTAGTAGCGAACTTCGTGCTCCATAATTACTCAGTGATTTGGTACATCTTTTAGTATGCTAATAACATTCTAGTTTTTATGCATTTGAGAGGTGTAAGACATGTTTATTTTTGCACAACAAATTTTAGATTCAAGAATATTTTACAAAGGAATTATTCAACGAAAATAGAAAATAAATTAAATCTATAACAACTAAACAACCTTACGATGATGTCACGACATTTGTGACACCATCCATCTAGGATTATTCAGATACTACACATACCAAGAGATTTTCTCAAAGATAAGAATGTCTCAAGGCCAAGACCTTAGTAAATATATCAACATTATGATTTTCAGTAGGTACGTATTCCAACTTCACTATGTTCTTCTCCACTAAATCTCTCATAAAATAATTTCTAATGCAAATGTGTTTAGTGAGTGAGTGTTGTACTGAACTTTTTAGAAATGTTTATGCACTCGTATTATCACAGAAAATTGTAAGGATATCGTTTTTCAATTCCATAGTCATGAAACATCTTACTTAACCACAAGATTGTTTCCCATGTAGAAACATCATCTACTCCTACTCTTTTTGTCATCAATATCTAATGCTCAATCTGTATCACTGTATCCAATCAAAGTGTTGTTGGTGTCCTTAGTGTACCATATCCGAAGTTCACTTGTACCTGCATCATACTTGATAATTCTTTTCACTACATTCAGGTGAGATTCCTTTGGATTAGCTTGGTACCTAGAACAAAAAAAACACTGTACAAAATATATGGTCTATTAGAGGTTAGACAAAGTAAACTTCCTATCATGGATCTATACAATGTTGGATCAACATCCTTTCCAGCACTGTCTTTGCAAAGTATCAAAGTAGATCCTATAAGAGTTTTCATTACTTTTGAACTTTTAAGACCAAACCTTTTAACTGAGTTCTTAGCATACTTACCTTGAGAGAAGAAAATACCAACCTTACATTGCTTGATTTGAAAGACTAAAAAATAATTCAAGTCTCCAACCATACTCATCTCAAATGTTGCAGTCAGTGCTTTAACAAATTGGTTAACATTTTATCACAAGTTAAACCAAACACAATTTCATCAACATATATTTGAGCAATAAGTAAATCTTCTCCAGTGTGCTTAATAAACAAAGTTATAATGGTTTCTCCTCTAATAAAATGATCAGGGTATTGTGGATCTTCAAATCCTTTAAGTTGTTCAACATATACTTTTTCATTCAAAATGTCATTTAAAAACGCAGCTTTTACATCTATTTGATGAAGTTTAATGTCAATAAAACATGCAATTGCTAGCAATAATCTAATAGATTCTATCATAGCAACAAATGCAAAAGTTTCATCAAAATCAATACATTCAACTTGGGTGTAACCTTGTGCAACTAATCTAGTCTCATTCCTGAAAAATATTACCAAACTCATCAGTTTTATTCTTAAAAATCAACTTTGTTCCAATGACATTAGTATGACTAGGTCTTGGAACTAGTGTCCAAACTTCATTTCTTTCAAAGTGATTAAGTTCCTCATGCATAGCATTTATCCAATTTTCATCAGTTAAAGCTCCATTAACATTTTTAGGTTCCGTTTCAGAATAGTAACACTCTGCATTCACAACATTTTTAGCTCCATTAACATTTTTAACATTTGCCTTCACAAATTTCACAGTATTTTCAAAATTCTTAGAAATAGAAGCAGTTTAACCATCATAATGTATACCACAATTATCAGATTTACCAATAGCTATAACATATATCAGAAGCACTCATAGAAAATTTTATGAAACTTAAAGTAGAGGTGATTAATTTCTCCTTCAGTTTGTAAACTTCAAAATCTCTTCTGGTATGTATGACATCTAGCTTAGTAATTGTCTCTTTCAGATTCACATTCTCTTTATTCAAAGAATTAAGAGTGAGTTTCTGAAAATTACAATCATCTAAAAACTTTTGGTATTTAGAATCATCAATCCTTATGCCTGCATCATCAACAAACCCATTAAAACAATTCGAATCTGGGTGACTCTGTTTTGATGTTACCATAAATGTTATGACATTAGGTGCAACATCAGAATATGTATCATCCAAATTATCATCTAAAGAATCATCATAATCAATCTTGGTATGAAAAGCGAATTCAACATCTTTTGATTCATCAAATTTATCATATGATTCATCATTTAAGGTAGTACTAAAATTCAGTTTTTTTTCTTAATTCTAGTATTGACACATTAATTTTCATAATGACCATATTCAAAACATGCATTGGACTGATTTTCTATATTAAAGATCATACCTTGGTTTACCTTCACTTTTTGATAACCTTGGTTGAAATTGACTTTTCCTTCTTTCTGGTGGGGTGTTGATGTGTTAATTTAGATCTTTGGTACATCATAACATGTAAGTACAGTCCTCCAAGCACGTTCATCAATCGACTTGATTTACATGCACAACTTAGGCTTTAAAATATGGATAATATGTTCGGGTGCCTAAGTGTTGTGGATATGTGATGTGTTTTCATTGCTAACATAAACTAAAACACACTTAAACAAGGATCTAAACCTAGTGTCGTCAGGTATAGGCTCTGATACCAACTGAAAGTGTATGGGGATGGTATCTACTGTTTAAGTAAAAAAATAATAATGTTGCACAGAATGTTGAGACAAATAGTGCAACACTGACTCTAACAGAATATCAGAAATATATAGACACACAGTGGAAGACTTGAAACACTAAGAATAATGCGACACAATGGAAATATTTTTCACATAGATTTTATAAATAAAAATCTATGCTAGCCTTATGGCGAAAATTCAATACATATCTTCAAGTACAAATGTTGTGTGAAATGTTACAACAATAACTTTCACAACTGAAACTACAATCTAGGCAGGTGCCTTGATCTGAAAACGGACTAAGTGTATAAATTACACACTGCCAAAATGTTAATTCCTATCTATGATGACACTCTCAATAGATAAAGAAAAGTACATAGTCTAACGGGGTGGGATACTTCGTATGAACTAAAAGGTATAGCTACTGGCCACAATTCCTAACAGGGATGAACGCTCAGTCTAGGAGATTGATCGAGTAATACACACTGATTTATGGAGCCATCCTTCGGTATTTATAGAGTGAAAAACGAATTCTAGAGGCTTCCATGTAAGATCCTATTTTTTAGGATCTCAACTCCCATGATCTCTCTAGATCCTTCCACAATGTTCCATCATAATCAATATCCTCTTCTTGAGAGTATCCCTGTGCAACTAGTCTAGCCTTATTCCTTACAACTAAGTCATTCTCATCCTTTTTATTTTTAAAGATTCACTTAGTGCCTACAACATTATGATTGTCTGGTCTATCGACAAGCTCCCAGACATCGTTACGAGTGAACTGGTTCAACTCTTCTTGCATAGTTATTACCCAATTGCTATCAGCCAAGGCTTCTTTAACAGTCTTAGGCTCAATAGAAGAGAGAAAGCAGCATCAGCAAAATAGAGATGGACTAGTTCCTTCTTGCGTTTCAAAGAGTTGTCGTCTAGTCTTAACACCTCTACTGGAATCCCCTATAATTAGATATGTTGTATGTGCGGATTTCCAGGTTCTTTTATTCTTAACAGGCATTCTCTCATCATCTAAGTCATCTACAGCATCATGCATATCTACATCGTCTATGCTAGCAGACTTATCTATGGGAGAAGTAGAGTCAACCAAAGCAGGCATGTCTACTGGTCTAGAAGACTTGCCTTTATCACTTACCTGTTCTTCTTCATCATGAAGGATATTCAGAAGTGGATTATAGGCTTGTACAGATTCATAAACGTCTGAATTGTCATCAGGTTGAAGCTTTAATTCATCAATTCTCTTTCTTATCTTGTTGGTAGTCAAGTCCTGCATGGATTCATCGAAAAAACATGTGGTGTTTCTTCCACACAAAGAGTAGTATAGTTGAATACCCTAAATGCCTTACTAGTAGAGGAGTATCCTAAAAATATCCCCTCATCTGCTTTGGCATCGAAAGCATTTAACTTACTCTTATCATTGTTGTGAATGAAACACTTACATCCAAATATATGAAAGGAAGATACACGGGGTTTTCTTCCCTTCCATACCTCATAAGGTGTTTTACCATGAACCTTATGTAGAGCACTTTTGTTCTGGGAGTGGCAAGCAGTGTTAATCGCCTCAGCCTAAAACTTTTGTGGAGTGTTATACTCTTCTAACATGGCTCAACAAGCTTCTTTCAAGGTTCGGTTTCTTCTTTCAGCAACACCGTTCTGTTGTGGAATCCTTGCTGCACTAGTCAAGTGCTGGATACCAGATTTAGAACAGTATTCATTGATATAGAAATTTATAAATTCAGTTCCTTTGTCACTTCGAATTTTTACAATGGACTGACCTTTCTCAACTTGTAACCTTTTCAACAAGTCAGGTTGTTGAGTCTGAGTGTCACTTTTCTTGTGCAAGAAGACTATCCAAGTATATTTTGAGTAATAATCAACCACAACTAGAGTGTATCTCCTACCATTCAATGTTGGAGGTTTAATAGGACCATGGAAATTCATATGTAAGAGTTCTAGAACTCTACTAGTTGAGAGGGTTGGTATTGACTTGAAAGAAACCTTTACCTGTTTACCTTTCTAGCAAGCATCACATACTTGTGATTTGTAATAGGCCTCATTGGGAATACCTTCAACTAGGTAATCTCTTGCGATCTTATTAATAATCTTAAAGTTCATATGGCATAGGCGTCTGTGCCTTAGCCAGCTGACTTCTTTAGGACTTTTAGTAAGAAGACAAGCATCTCTGGGGCTACTATTCCAATTCACTATGCCTTATCTGGTGCCAACTTGTCAATAATTTCACACTTACTGCTTTTAAATTGGACTTTGTATGTGAGACAAAAAGCAAGTTATATTTCAAACCTTCAACATAAGAGACATCATGTATCTCCACATCACCATTCCTTATGTATTTGAATCCTTTAGTAGTAGCCATGGAGCTATCTCCAAAGATTACTTTGGGCCCTTCCTGTTCATGATAGTTCGTTAGTAAAGCTTTGCTACCAGTTATGTGGTGCGAGCAACCACTGTCTATATACTAAGTTTCACCCACTGAACCACCCTTCTTGTAGAGATCGAGTCGACCCTGCAATTGGTGATTTTAATAATTTAGGTACCCACTTATTTATTGGGGTCCTTCAGTGTTAGTGGCAGTAAGAGGCACCCAAATGTATAGAGATGTTTTGAATAGTTGAGACCTCTTTAGTTTCTTACCCTTTCGATCACAAAACACTACTTTATTGACCTTATCAGAGCTATCAGCAGACTTTGGGTCTACTCTTCTGAGGTGACCTTTTCATGGTTCAACCTCTTTCTAAGTAAGAATGTAGGTCTGTAATAGTTCGAATATGGCCTAAAAGTTTGTGGACCATATGGCTTATAGATGCGTTTAGGTCTATCCTCACCAATTATATCATATGATAAAGGAGGAGGATAAAGCACATGTGGATTACGATAATTAGGAGCATATTTCCTTGGTCTAGTTGAGTAAAGCTGAGACTGCCTTATAAAAGGTGGTCTAGGCTCATTCCAACCAGTTTGTACATGTCTTGACCTAGTCTGCTGAGGATACCTCTGCTGGTATCTGACCTGATCTGGTCTGACCAGATTAGTATACCTATGCTGACTTGATCTAGGTTGTACTGGTCTGTTAACAACCTTCTTATTACCATTCTTGGTAGTAGGAATGTTGGTTTTAGATTGTACTTGTATAGTTACCTTGGGTTTAATTCCATTATCGTATTCCATAGGCTTTTTACCCTTATCAATATGTGAAGAACTTGAGCTAGCATCAATAGAGTTCTTAATAACTTGAGTAGACGAGCTAGGCACATCAGCACCCAACCCTGTCTTGTCATCTGGTGCCCTATATCTATCTGATATTTGTTGATTAATTCTAGAAGAGTTAATCATATCAGCTAGCTTAAGGTCCAAATTCAATACCTCAGTTTCTAAGAATTTATTGCGCTCCTCAAGCTTTTCACATTTAATCTTTAAATCATTGAATTCATTAGTCTCTTTAGCTTGGACTTTAAGTATATCCTGATATAACTTGTCTATGGAAGCATACTTGTCTTTTAACTATGCCAGTTCTTCAGACAATCGTGCATTCAAAACAGCTATATTGGGATCTACATTAGTCTGAGCTTCTCGTAGATTAATGATTTCTTACTTTAAGGTTATGTTCTCATCACTGACATCTATGAATGATTTATTAGCAAGTAGAAGGTCTTCTTTAGTCACTCCATTGGAATAATGAAGACTACTTCCTACTTCACTATCAGCAGTATCACTTACATCAGAATCATAATTGTCACAAGAACGAAAAGAAGTAGCAAATGATACCTCAAGTTCTATCTTTGCCATTATGGCTAGATCATCAGCGAACACTGATTCTTTCTCGTTTCCAGAGAGGTATTCAGATGAAGACGATGGCAAGTCATCTGAATCCCGTCAATGCCTTCTTACCTCATGCGTACCTTCGATCTCGTCTGGCATTTCTTTCTTCTCTGTCTTCTGACCTTAGGTCTAAGCATTCATATATGTAATGACCTGACTTTACACAATTATAACACAGAGAATCATTAGTAGACTTTTTGATAGGAGAGAGATCATGCTTCCTATCCCTTCTATCAAATGGATTTCTATCCTTCTTGTCTGATGAGCTTCGGCCTCTTCTGTTCTTAGTAGAGACTTCATCCCTTCTTTCAAAAGAGTTGCGGTCTCTTCTGTTCGCAGAAGATTTCTTACTATCAAATCCCTTATAAATCTTATAGAAACGCTTATACCTCTCATATCTCTTATTCAGCTTATCAAAGCACTTAATCATTAAACTCATCTGCTCTTTAAGGCTAAGATCAGATTTCTCCAACTCGTCTCTAATGCTAGATGGTTTGAACTTATAGGTTTTAGAGTTTCTAGAGGAGGAGGATTTAAAAGCAACGTTCTTGGAGGCTGTCTTATCTGTGTCACTACCAGCTAAAGGATCTTTCTCATTAAGCTCAAACTCGTGGGCTTTTAGAGTTTGAAAGAGAGTTTCAGCGGACCAAGTGTCTATGTCTTGAGTGGTTTTGATAATCATTTTTATCATCTTCCACCTATCATCTAAAAACTTAAGGATTTTAAGGTTTATCTCTCTTGGGGTATACTTCTTACCAAGAACCTCAAGATCATTTATTATACGCGTAAAGCGAGTATCTAGTTGGTCGATAGATTAGCCAGTCTTCATTTTGAATGATTCAAACTTCTGGACGGCAATAGATAGCTTGTTTTCCTTGATCAGGCTTGTGCCTTCACAAAGGACAGCTACTCTATCCCACATTTCCTTAGCCGTTTTACATTTCAATACTTTTCCTAGATACTCATTAGGCAAGGTATGTAAAATATAATTCTTAGTTATGTTATCCAGATTGTTTTGCTTCATTTCATCAGTAGTGAGTTCTGACCTGGGTTTTGGAACCATTACCCCAATTGCTTTAAAAGGTTCCAGTGTAGCCGTGTTTGGAGTCATAGTGACAATCAGACCATCTTTAACGACAAACACCATAAGATCATGAGTAGAACTGAAAATTGCCTCCATGCGCAATTTCCAATAATCGTAATTTGAAACAGAGGACTTAGGCAGTTTTGTAGCATTATTATCCATGTTTGAGGAAAGATAGGATCAGATATAGCAAGAAGATCAAATATAGTACTGAAACTGAATATCAAGTAAAAGTTCAAGGATGTATTCTCAGTGGACAACAAGACTTTCCCCTTAAGTCTTTTTGGTTATCAAGAAACAGTAGTCCGTTAGAACCACTGCTCTGATACCACTTGTTGGTCCCAAGTAGTTGAGTTAAGATTAGAACGAGTCTAAAAGTTTAGAGGGGAAGGGTGAATAGACTTAGTAATGTGGAATAACATATTTAATAGGCCCTTAACAAATTTATACTCAACTTAACAAAATATGAACTTTACTAGTCTATTCTACAATTTATCAAAACTCGTCTATTCAACTCGATTTAACAATCTTTTTGATTATACGAATTCACAAAAACAATTAACAAATATAAACATTAATTATATCAAACACAAGACTTATAGTGGTTCGACAAATCGTCTACATCCACTCTCACAAACCCAGTTCGTGATATTTTATTAACTCTTCTGTTCTTGACTTTTAAGTCTCAAGATTAAGATTGCGATCTTCTAAAATGTATCACCAAATATATCTTCGATCTAACAACTAGTGATTTCTCAAGCAACTAGCAAGCTTGTAAAAACTAAAACAACAAAGAAAATTTTTTATGTATCTTCAATAAGCCTTCTTCGAATGTACTTGTCTTTTCTGGGCTTCTTCTTCTTTCTTCCTTTGAACTCTGAGAGTGCTTTAAGACGTCTTTGCTTGTAAGCTTCAATATACGTAGATTCAGTAGTAGTAGTTTCAGTAGTCTACAAATGAGGAATGTCTTCATCTATTTATAGACTTGGCTTATCAAGATTAGTTTGTTATCCAACAACCTTTTCTTGATAACTTCCTTTAACTAACTCTTCAACCGCTTCTTTAATATGTATCTTCTTAATAGGACGGTTATTCTGTTACTTAAGTTGTAACCAACTTCATATCTTCAGACTTCATATCTTAGATACGTTTCTTCAATATTGACTTGACTCGTCTTGTCTTCAACATATTCCACACTTAGAATATTTCTGACTTCTTCATGTCTTCGGGTCTTGTTCAAGTCTTCTAGTCTTCATATCTTCTATAGAACTCTTCTTGTCCTATCTAAGCTATCTAATCTATTGCATTACTTTACTTTAAGCTTTATAGATCCAGCTTAGTCATTCTAAAGACTATTACAATTTACAACAGAATATAAGCATAGGCTTCTATACAACAATCAAAGCTTATCTTGTAAAACCTATATAAAGTGATCTTCCTTTTCATACTTAGTCATATTATTACTTAATATTGTCTGATCTTGTCTCATACAAGACGACTTCCATAAGAAATTCGTTAATACTTAGAATACATTCAAGTCCTCTTTTTGGCTTATTAAAACTTATCTCATCATCAAATAGAACTTGTCTCAGGATTCATATCCCAACAAATATTATTTTAAAATATATTATTGTAGATGTTAAACAATATTCATATATTAATTTTTTTAACTATATTATTATATATGCTAAACAATATCATCTTACAAGATAAATAGTATTACATGTTGGATGTAATACTTTCAAGTGTAATTACGTAATACTGTCAAGTGTGATGGTTTAATACTATTTCATATAAATTGTAATGTATTTATATCTAAAACATATTAGTGTGGATGTTAAACAATATTCATATACTAATTCTTTTAACAGTATTATTATACTCCATACGTCCCATAGAAATTTGCACACTCGCTATATTGGAACGTTCCACAAAAATTTACACACTCTAAAAAATGAAACATTTTTATAACGTTTCTCCTCAAAATACACATATATTTACTCATATGTCATTATTTTTCTACATTCAATCTACTTTTTTATTTACTTTATTCATAAAAGTATACAAAATTATCTTTTAAAACTCTACTCATTACACCGTTATTTTATATTTTCTTAAAAAAACGTGCAATTCCAAAGGTATAAATTCTTTTGGGATGAAGAGAGTATATGCTAAATAGAATCATCTTACAGGATAAACAATATCACATGTTGGACATAATATTATTAAGTGTATTTGTGTAATAGCAAAAACGTAGGTTGACTCGCTAAAAATGACTGACCCACGAATTGTAATATTCTCCTAATTAGAGAATGATTTTTACCATGCAAATTTACAACAAAGACTTTTTTTAGTATGAAAATTACTGTGGAATGTGCAAAAAAAAAATGTAAAAGTTACTCCTATGTCAATTTATAATCTTTTCGTTACTTTTGGACACATATATTAAGAAAAGTGGTTAAATAATAGATATAATACCAGTGATATGATTGAGAAAAAATGAGAAATAAATAGAACAAGTAAAATATAGAGTGAAGTGTAAAAATAAAAAATTAAAAAATATTTTTAAAAAATAGTATGAGAAATTTATAAGCATACGTATCAAATGACAAAATGAAAAACTTATAAAGAAATGAGAATTATTCTAACATAAATTAGAAAGTCAAACTTTGGAATTCAATTTATCATAAATTAGAAAGTGCAGCCAGGTCGTTCATCTATTTTCCTATTAAAAGGGAAGAATTTTCCAAGGAAACAAGTTTTGAGCGGCCGAAAGATACAAGTCAAACAATGCAAGGTTCCATTCGTAGACAATAAGATATCCACGTGTGGGCGACCGACAACACTTACAAATATTTAAATATTATATGAGACACTCATGTGTTACTCCATCTATTTCATAATTGTTTGCATTTTTTTTTTAATTCGTCCGTTTCACAATTGTTTACACATTTTAAAAAATATTTTTTTTATAAACTCCACCCTCACAATATTCACATATTTACACAAAAATGTCACAAAATTACCCATCAACACTCCACTCATTACAACTTTTTTCTTTATTTGTGTGCCCATAAAGTGGTGCAAACAGTTCCGAAACGGAGGGATCCAATCATTCACTTTACTTTATTCATAAAAGTTTACAAAATTACCCATCAACACTCCACTCATTACAACTTTTTTCTTTATTTGTGTGCCCATAAAGTAGTGTTTGAGTTCCGAAACGGAGGGAGTACAACTTATAAAAGTTACTTCCTCCATTTTTTTTATTAAATGTCGATAATTGAAAAATGTATATTATTTGTAATGGGAAGAATTATTTATAGTGTACATCATAGGCGCTCTAACTATCTACAAAATAATATGGGTCACATTATAAACTAAATACATGTATACAAATAGATCAATAAGTTGAACATAATATTTGAAAACCATCAGTTAAAACACAGGCGAGGTCAAAACATCACAAAAAATTAATTGCGGCGGATCGGCATAAGTAAGAGTTGAATAAAAAAACGGTAACTTGTGACTCTTGATGCATTTACAAGAATCACAACAAAATAATGTATTTTTGTCCAACAGAAGAAAATTATTACTAGATGTAATAGAATTTAAAATCTTAGATGAGCATTGGGTATGAGAGTCAGCGAGATGACACTAATGATGGCACTGAGGATCAGTTGATTTTGGCGAATCCAAGTAGCGTACAAAGGGTTTGGCTTTGTGGTGGAGTCCACATATAACGTGGTCGATGGACATGGGAAAGAACCGTCCAAGAAGCCAGGGATTTGTGGTGGAGTCCACATATATCGTGGTGGATGGACATGGGAAAGAACCGTCCAAGAAGCCAGGGACGGAACTACTCCTAAGCTGGGCTGGCCCTGCCCCCTTTTTAATATTTTTTACTATTATATATAGTATTAATTATTTAATTTTATATTTACTTTTTATTTTCAGTATCTTAATATCATATATTTGCAAACATTTTAAGAGCCACGTGTTGTAAAATAATTGGTCTATTTCAATTATTTTTTCTCAAATTTCTCCATTTCAAAATCTCTTTTTTCTCATTAATTTCACTTTTTATTAATTTTTTTATTAATCTTAATCATTAATCTTAACCAAACAGAACTTTACTTTTGAATATTCAAAATTTAAATATTAAAATTTAAATGAAACCGAATTCCGCAATCTCATTCATTTCTATATCTACATTTTGCAGAATTCTTCAAAAAAAAAATTTCCAAAGAATCTACTAACTTTCATTATAGGTTATTTTTTATTTTCTTATTTCATTGTTCTATTTTTTTTTTATATAAGAGTCTATTGATCATTATTTTTTATTTCCTTATTTTTCACTTCTATATAAGAATTTACTGATTTTCATTATAGGTTGTTTTATATTTTCTTATTTCATTGTTCTATTTTTTTTTATATTTTTTTTTATATAAGAGTCTATTGATTTTCATTTATAGGTTGTTTTTTCTTTTCTTATTTCATTGTTCTATTTTTTATTTTATTTTGTATTTGTTCGTTTGCTACAATATTTTTATCATTGTTTTCATTTTGTAGAATTCTTCAATTTTTTTTTTCCAGAAATTCTCATTTTCCTTATTTTTCACTTCTATATAAGAGTATTGATTCTGTAATATTTTTTTTTTCCAGAAATTCTCATTTTCCTTATTTTTCACTTCTATATAAGAATCTACTATTTTTTTATTATAGGTTGTTTTTTATTTTCTTATTTCATTGTTCTATTTTTTTTTTTTTTTTTGTGTGTGGATATAAGAGTCTATTGATTTTCATTTATAGGTTGTTTTTTCTTTTTTTATTTCATTGTTCTATTTTTTTATTTTTTTTTTGTATTTATTTATTTTTGTTTTGCTACAATATTTTTATCATTATTTTTTATTTTGCAGAATTTTTCGATTTTTTATTTCACAAATTCTATACTGTAACTTTTTTGCTTAAGTCATCAATTTTCATTGTTTTCATTTTGCAGAATTCTTCAAAAAAAAAAATTCCAAAGAATCTACTAATTTTCATTATAGGTTATTTTTTATTTTCTTATTTCATTGTTCTATTTTTTTTTTATATAAGAGTCTATTGATTTTATCATTATTTTTTATTTCCTTATTTTTCACTTCTATATAAGAATTTATTGATTTTCATTATAGGTTGTTTTTTATTTTCTTATTTCATTGTTCTATTTTTTTTTATATTTTTTTTTTTGTATATAAGAGTCTATTGATTTTCATTTATAGGTTGTTTTTTCTTTTCTTATTTCATTGTTCTATTTTTTATTTTATTTTTTGTATTTATTTGTTTTTGTTTTGCTATAATATTTTTATCATTATTTTTTATTTTGCAGAATTTTTAGATTGGTAAGGTCTAGTATGCACTCGAGTGCATGCTGTGCACCCTAGTCAATGTGCACTTTTCAGTTTACTGACTTACACTTTTTGGTAATGGTGTTGCACGTTTCAATTATTACTCATTTACTAAAAAGTGTAAGTTAGTAAACTGAAAAGTGCACATGGACTAGGGTGCACAGCATGCACTCGAGTCCATAACAAACCAACCCTTTTAGATTTTTTATTTCACAAATTCTATACTGTAACTTTTTTGCTTAAGTCATCAATTTAAATATTTACATTCCTTTTACAAATAATCCATTTGTATTAATTATGATTTTTTTTTAATTTAAAATGTGTTTATTTGCTCGGTCAATCCATCAATATTTCAAATTTAAAACTATGATTATAAGAAATGGAGGGTGATAATCCTTACGAAGAATCCTAAAGAAATTCGAAGGGATGCAATGAAAGAAGGAAATATTTTTTTAAGAAGATAAATAAGAGAGTGAAATTTATTTTTAATTAATATAATTAAATAAATTGATTAAGAAGATGTGAATGAATGCTACGTCATCAATTTAACATCATAAGTAAAAGACACTAAAAAAATCTTGATTTAATTTAATTTTATTATTAATTAAAAAAATTACTAAAAAATTAGTAAAAAAGTAATTGTAATTCTTATATAACTTAAATTAGGTAAAATTTTGTTGATAACATCCATGCATTTACATTAGAAAAAAAATTGTATAATAATTCTATAAGTACATTTTTTTTAAAATTATCATGATCGATTAACTAATTATTCCTTAATAATAGGAAATATTTGGAATTTAATGATATTTGTTCAGGAAATTTTGAAATATATAATAAACCAGTGTAAAACCCGCGTATTACGCGGGTTGAAATAAATTTATAATATATTTAAATTTATTAATTAATTTTTTAAAAAAATATGTATAAATTTATAATATGTTATTCTATTAAAAGATTGTAACAAATAAACAATATAATTTACATCATATATATATATATATAGACATTATTTGATAAATTGTTATTCTAGTTGAAGGATTGAAAAAGTAATTTTGATAGTAAAAGACAATATATCATATATTTAACAAATAATAATAGAATAAATAAGCATGATTTTATAAATTAAAAATTAATATACAAAATTACAAATTTTAAAAAAATTTATTGTACACAACATTTATTGTACATTTACATGCTTTTCCATTTAAATTGAGGCAATGAATTTTTAATTTCAATCTTACTTTTGACTATAGAGCATATTATACTATATTTTTTATATTTTATTTAGAAGGGTCATCAAATTTTTTTTTCAAGTTGACTATCCCACATTGTGAAATGAGTTGATCCATTAAAAAAAATCAAAATTGACCTGCGCAAAGAATAACGTTATCTTTATTGTTTGATATTCTTATGAATCATTACAATTTACATCACACAAATTTAAAATCATATAAATATTAAATCGAACAGTATAAATAGTTTATACTTATGTGTGTTATATATATTTGAGCAATAAGAGTTAAATTATTTTGAATATAATGTATCCTCATAATGATTTTAGAAATGTTTATCAGAACGTAGGACTGACTGGATTAGCCCTAATAAATTAAGGATTTTGTGTGTCGACAATCCTTTTTTTTTTTTTAACCTAAAATAAAGTAACAATAAAATATTGTTTTATAAAAGAAAATTCAACATCTCATAATTTTAAGTAGGAATCTCATATCGTGAAATAATAATTTCGAGAAATAATGCATTTTTTATCTTCAGCTAAGAAACGAAGATGATAAAATACTCAATCAAATATTTTGTATAGAAATATTGAGTCCATCAAATATTTTCTCTCACGAAAATAACTCAACGAATTATTTTGTTAAAATAGATTAAATGCATGAATCAATTATTTTGTTACCTTAATTTAAGGAATATCGAAATTGAGCATTAATTAAATATTATATTAGTATATCAGATTTTTAAATATCTTTTTAATATAATTATTTGAAATTTGAATATTTCGTAAAAAGTGGGAAGTTGCGATATATATATTTTTTTAAAACTAATGTTATATTTAATAAATATAATTTATAATTCATAAATAAATATTGTGAATAAATATTAAAGGTTAGTCAAGTTTTTTTTTTCTTTTTTACCGATAAAAAAGTATTTCAAATTTAAAAAATATTCAGAACGTAGGACTGACTGGATTAGCCCTAATAAATTAAGGATTTGGTGTGTCGACAATCCTTTTTTTTTTTTTTGACCTAAAATAAAGTAACAATAAAATATTATTTTATAAAAGAAAATTCAACATCTCATAATTTTAAGTAGGAATCTCATATCGTGAAATAATGCATTTTTTATCTTCAGCTAAGAATCGAAGATGATAAAATACTCAAATCAAATATTTTGTATAGAAATATTGAGTCCATCAAATATTTTCTCTCACGAAAATAACTCAACGAATTATTTTGTAAAAATAGATTAAATGCATGAATCAATTATTTTATTACCTTAATTTAAGGAATATCGAAATTGAGCATTAATTAAATATTATATTAGTATATCAGATTTTTAAATATTTTTTAATATAATTATTTGAAATCTGAATATTTCGTAAAAAGTGGGAAGTTGCGATATATATATTTTTTTAAAACTAATGTTATATTTAATAAATATAATTTATAATTCATAAATAAATATTGTGAATAAATATTAAAGGTTAGTCAAGTTTTTTTTTTTCTTTTTTACCGATAAAAAAGTATTTCAAATTTAAAAAAAATATATTGATTAACTTTAGAGAGAACAAAATTCTGAAAAACAAAAAACAATATATATTAATTAGAGAAAATTCTTCAAAACAAAATGATTAGAAATATCTATAAAAAATACAGTAAAAAAGTTATAAAATATTATATACAAAATATACATACAAAAAATAGTACATACAAAAAAGTACTATATAAATTGAATTGACAACATGTTTTATACTATAAATACAAAAGTTAACCATTTCACCTATTAAATATTTACATCGTGTTGTTTTGAAATTGAAGTCTGTAAAGATTCCCCCAGAATTCAAGTGTAACCTTCTCTCGAGGTATTCTCAAAATTAAGTGAAGCAAACAAATGATTTAGGTCTCAGTTTTATAATAGAAATTGTAATTTGAATGTACAATAATTAAGGTAGGTTTCAGTTTTATAATAGAAATTGTAATTTGAATGTAAACAATTTTTTCGAGAAGTTATGCCGCATATATCATATTTAATTTAATATTTAATATAAAAATAACTAATTTATATTTATAAATTTTATTATTCAAAATAATATTGAAGTGATTATTCAAAAGTTTTGTTTCATTTAAATTTTAATATTCAAAACTACATTTAAAATATGAGATTAAAAAAAAATGTACGGTTAAGATTAATGATTAAGATTAATAAAAAAATTAATAAAAAGTGAAATTAATGAGAAAAAAGAGATTTTGAAATGGAGAAATTTGAGAAAAAATAGATTGGGATAGACCAGCGTATTAGACGGGAATTAAAAATAATTTTATATATTATTATTTTAAAATATAATTAAATTATTTATTTATTTATAAATTTAATTTAATTTAATGTTCAAATTTTTTTAAATTCATACTCAAGTTAAATTTAAAATAAAAAATAAAATTAGTAAAAATGAAGAATAAGAGGAGAAAATAAATATAAATAATTTTGTTGGAAAAAGAAAATAAGAAAGAGAAAATAAAAAGGATAAGTAGATAATGCAGATAAAAGAGAGATGAGAGAGAAAAAAAGAAAAAAAAGAGAAAATAATGTAAAATTCTTATAAAATGAGAAAATGCAAATGGACAGAATTTGGAGTGACTCGTAGGAGAGAGAAAATTCAGAATTAGTGTATAAGAGTAGATTAAGATTTTAAGATTACCGTACTATTTAAACCTGAGACTATTTTGTAAAAAAGAAACTATTTAGCCGTGGCCTTATTTTAACTGTACATATTTATCTTTCATTAAATAATATTAAAAATTAAAATTATTCTCAATAACATAGAGATTTATTGGACGGCAAAAATAGAAAAAAGCAAAAATAAAATTAAAAAAATACTAAAAAACAGGCGAGAGAAAAGGAAAAAGAAAAAAAAGGTCGAAAGAAAAGGAAAAGAAAAAGAAAAATAGCAGAGAAAAAAAAAGAAGGAAACACGATTGCAAAATATTATAAACACATATCTCCCTCTCTCTACACGCGTTTTTCTCTCCCTTCTCTCTATACTTGCTTAACAAATAAGCTTCCTCTACCGCCGACTACCGTCTACCACCGTCAATAGTCCGCCGTCCACCTTCAATATATCCAAAAAAGAAGAAGAAAGCAGCCGCACTGCTTGTAGTGCCGTCGCACCACCGCGCCGCTTGTTGCGCCGCCGCACCACCGCGCCGCTCGTAGCGCCGCCGTCCTGCCCGTTGAGCTCCTTTACTCCTTTTCCTACCGTTGTTTTAGGAATTTAGTTGGGATCAATGGGTGAATCTCCCCGTCGGAGCCACGGTGACCGATCGGGTGAGTCATCCATCTGATCCCATTTTATTTTCGTTTTTTCATTTCTGTATGTTAATTTAGTCTGCTTTTTGTTTAGATATGTGGTTTTTAGGATCAGTTTTTTCTTTTCTTCTTCTTGTACCGTTATTTTCTGATTTCGGTATTTTCCCTATACCCAATGTGGTATTTTCCTTTCCCGCTAGTTATGATGGGTTTTCTTCCCGTTTTCGGGTTTTCCCATGGTGGCACTGTGTTGTGCCTGTTGGAGCTGGTAGGCCTTGGGTCCGTATTTATGTGGTTTGGGAGGTTTGTAGCACGGCCGTTGCTATCTTCTTAGATCGCGGAGTTTCGAGGTATGCCAGTTGTTGATCCTTCCACCCTCTCACGATTGAGTCTGGAATTTGTGATCTCTTGGTAGAATTTGCTGTTTGGATAGGTGAGGGCAAGTGATTTGTAATTTAACCTCTATCTGTAATTCTACTACATCAAAAAAAAAAAAAAATTATAAACACATAAATAATTCGAAGTTTTGGTTAAAAAAAGATGTTATTTGAATCAATTAGTATTAAACTATAATACAATGTTTTTATTCAATAGAAGTTCAATAAACAATGATACAATAGTCAAGGATAAAATAAAAACGTTACATCTACAAATTTATAGATTTACAATAAAAAAATAAATACTATGCCAATAATTTAATTTAAATTCTCAAAAAGTACATAATTCAATATCATTCAATATCATTGAAAAAGTGGGATAGCTCAAGTGGTTAGAGCACCACTACCTAGACCTTACGTCCTGGGTTCGAGAGGGAAAAAAAAGGATGGGTATTTAACTTTCCATCAAAAAAAATATAGCAGCAAGAAAAGCAGCAAGTAAAAAAGCAGCAAGTTAAAATGAGAAGTAATGGACCCGCAAGAAAAAAAAGCAGCAAGTTAAAATGAGAAGTAATGGACCAAAGCAGCAAGTTAAAATGAGAAGTAATGGACCCGCGTATTACGCGGGTTGTAAAAAATATTATTTAGTAAAATTATATACTATAATTTTTTATTATTAATACGCGGGGTTGTAAAAAATATTATTTAGTAAAATTATATACTATAATTTTTTATTATTAATACGCGGGGTTGTAAAAAATATTATTTAGTAAAATTATATACTATAATTTTTTATTATTTCAGATGAAAATCTTGACATAGAAATAATTGTTATTTTGGCAATGTCCATCTTGTATTCACCACCATATATCATACATGTTATAACTTCCATCTGACCATTACAAAAACAGCAAGAAAAAAAGCAACAAGTTAAAATGAGAAGTAATGGACCCACGTATTACGCGGGGTTGTAAAAAATATTATTTAGTAAAATTATATACTATAATTTTTTATTATTAATACGCGGGGTTGTAAAACATATTATTTAGTAAAATTATATACTATAATTTTTTATTATTAATACGCGGGGTTGTAAAAAATATTATTTAGTAAAATTATATACTATAATTTTTTATTATTTCAGATGAAAATCTTGACATAGAAATAATTGTTATTTTGGCAATGTCCATCTTGTATTCACCACCATATATCATACATGTTATAACTTCCATCTGACCATTACAAAAAACACGACAAGTAAATATTAATTTGTGTCGTTAAAGAATATACTTAATAATTTTATCATCAATATAAAATAATTATTTACTTGAGAATAAATTCAAATGGTCCATCAATAAATGTGAAATAAGGAGATTTTCCTTTAGGAGTAGAAATCTAACAAAGAAATCCATCAATTTTCCCATTCATCCCCAATTTTTATATTATATTACAATAAGTCAAATTGTTTGGTGTGATAAGAGAACTATAAATCAATAGTTAGTTCCACAACAATTTAATATATATCTCATTATAGTAGTCAATAAGTGCTAAATTAAACACAAATAAAATAAGATATTAAAAATGCAAATAAAACTAAAATAATAATTTAATACAAAAGAATGATAGTGCCCCAACTAAAACAAATGTACACTAAAATAATGACAATATGAAGCTTCTATTTATAACGAATCAATACATGGATATGATAACCCTAAAAAGTGATGCAAAATACCATATGAAAATATATAAATAATGACTCTGTATAACCATCAAATATGAATTAATAATAAATGGATATAAAATACAACACGTATATCTATAACCCATCAATACGTACGAACAACTTAAAAAATTTATATATTTCCGGCATCAATAAATCTCATTAAAGAAGGATAAAGTAATGGAATAAACACTCTTCGTTCACCAAGAAGATGAGAGCTTTGGAAATAAGTTGTATCGAAACCTGCAAAAGAGAGCATTGTAAATCAAATTATGAAAGAGTTCGTAAAAAGACTCGACTACCAAAAAAGTTCCAAAATCTATTGACATTTATTTAGGAGCAATGCCATAAATTGTGAATATGTTCTACGCCAAAAAATAAAAACCATACAAATCAAAATATAGAATAAAAAAATATATAATAACAATTACCAAAGTTTTGCCCAATCAAATCAAATTTCTGAAAATCTACCTAGAATCGAGATAATCTGAGGCACGACGGAAGTTGTCAAACAATACAAATAATAAAGTGTACATGGAGCAATCTTCTACTGTTTTTCTTTAGAGTTACCTTCATATTGTTTGTAAAATTAACTCAAAAAATTAAAAACTACACACCTCTGTTATTATTAAAAGCATATCCCTCGACAGCTTTAACTTTAAGAATATGAAAAAAAAAAATCGAGTTAAGAATGTGGTCAATACCTCATAAAAATAGCAAAAGGAAATGAGTTACCAAATAATTAATACAAAAATCTAAAAAATGTATCAATTGTAATAAATATTGATAGTCACAAAATAATCAATTTAGCCTATAAACAAAAAAATCTGGTTTTCTTTCAAATTACACATCTCTCTCTCTAACTAAAGGAGAGTTGGGACAAACTAACTAATGTAATGAAATACAGCTAGTAGGTACTGCTAAAAGAATTTCAAGGTGTAAAAAGGTTAAAATCAGATGCTTCTACTGAATAATGTGACATTGTACCTTACTTGACAGTACATAAAATTACAACACAAAATCTTGAAGCTTGTATAGGTTTAGTTTACATCACCTAAGATTAAAAGTAGAATTTAGGTCCAATATGAGCTATAACCATGCTTGTTCTTTCTAGAATTCTCTCCATGCGTGTGAAATCTAGCTATTTTCTACATCATCCTTTCTATTTATACATGTGTTGCCTAAAACCTACAATCTAGAAAGTAAAAATAGAAGGCAAATTATCCAATCTCATACCATATTGTGCAGATTACAACATATTGTTCAATTTGGAGTACAATCCATTTAAATAGTAAGAACCTAGAGAGTAAACATTGCAATTGAAAAAATCAATTCATACCAAGCTTGAGAAATTCACCATACTCGTAGAATTGTAACTTTTGAGTCGGAGAACATTCCAAAAAGAGCAAAAGAATTACTTAGTCTGCAGATTATGAAGAAATGGCAAATCAAAACAATGTAATCAACAACTCAATATAAATTAATTAATATACTTCCATTAGGTTGACAATGGATTTTTATGAGAGGAATATCTGCTCTGCAAATATATATATATGAGAGCAACAGAGAGTGTCTGGAATGAATTCAAATGTGTTCAGTGAATAGGTAGAAGACAAAAACAGTAAATATTAAATATAACAATGAGGTGAAATGAATGGTGTAGATGAATTCTCTAGAAAAGTATGGTGTATATTAAACTCAATAAAATGTCCACAATTCTTTTGCTTTTGTGATATCTCCCATAACCTACACACCAAGAAATAGTTTTGAAATCAATTCCTGCAGTAATAAATTGATGATTGTAGTATAAAAATTGTTTACAATCCCGAAAATATATGTCAACTTTACAGCGTACTTGATATGATCAAACGTCGGACGAAAAATAAATGCAATTGTAAAACCCAAGCACACACCACACCTTACCTAATTGAGGCGGACTGACATCGTGACCTCCATTAGAAGCGGAGGCAAAAACTAAGAGAAGACGATACGCTGCCGCAAGAGATATCCATAGAAGACTGAGTAAAATCACAGAAGTCACAACTTTTGAAATAAACCATACTTCTGACTATGCTGGAGATGTTGATAGTAGAAGATCTATGACTGGTTATGTTTTCACTCTTTGTGGTTCTGTTGTTAGTTGGAAGGCAACTCTGCAGGCTACAGTCACTTTGTCTACAACTGAAGCAGAGTATATGGCACTGACAGAAGCTGCTAAAGAGGGAGTTTGGTTGAAAGGGCTTGTAGGTGATCTTGGTCTACGTCATGATCAAGTTATTGTATTCTGTGACAGTCTGAGTGCAATCTGTTTGACCAAGGATCAGGTCCATCATGAGAGGACCAAGCATATTGATGTGAGGTATCATTTTCTGAGGAATGAGCAGAGAATCAAGGTGATGAAAGTAGGTACTGCTGATAATCCTGCTGACATGTTCACCAAGCCGGTCCCACATAGCAAGTTTCGACATTGTTTGAACTTGCTAAATGTTACAAGCTGTTAGTTGCCCAAGGAGGGCAAATCTGAGGCAGAAAGGAGGAGTCTGTTCATCTGGCATTGTAATGATGCATCTGCAAGGAAGATTCAAGTCAAGGTGGAGATTTGTTGATATGCCTTGAATCACACACTTCGCTGAGTTGTTCGGGGGTCTCGCTGCCCGGTCAGCGAGTCGGGGGGTCAAGGGGGGCGACGTCCCCCAACAGTATGCAGTATTGGGCTTTAGGCCCAATTTGGGTGTTTTATCTCAGTGCTATATATATGGTCTTTGAGATCTGTAATCTGTAACCCTAATTGATAATAAAATCCATTCTCCTCTCTGCCCGTGGACGTAGCCAATTCTTTGGTGAACCACGTAAATCACTTGTCTTCTTTACGTTTCTTGTTCATGCTCTATAATCCTATTCTGTCACAATACAACAATCCAGTTTTTTGTTTATACTAATCCAAATTAAAATTTTCTTACCTATGTTATTATCACTTCTCTTATTTATACAATTATACTAACTCACGTAGATTTTGTTTAATCAATCGTGAAATCTCTAAAATTTTCAACAATTCTCAATATTATCAAACAGATAAGATTTTGTTTATTCCATTGTGAAATTTTTTAAAATTTTCAACAATTCTCTTAATATTATAAATTTTCTAAAATTATTTTAGAATATTCTAATTCTCTTCATAGCTATAAAAAAAAAACTCACATTTCACATTTCAGTATATATATTCTTTTCTCTCGAAGAAAATGCTAAATGATATAGTGATTTTTTAAATTTAGAGAATTTTGAAACTCTTAGTTAAATGTATATTGAGATTTAATTTTATGTTAAATTAATGTGTAAAAGATAAATGAAGTTATAATTTTATATTGTTGTTAAGTATAATTGAAAAAATTGAATGAAATGAATTATGATTTACATCTATAAAAGGATAATAAAATGAGTGACTATATTAGAAAGTGTGATATTATATATATATATATATATATATATTATATACACCATTTTTTTTAATAGAATAATAAATTTATAAAAAATTTCAAAGATTTTTTTTGATTAATAAATTAAATATATCATATAAATTTATTTCAACCTGCGTAATACGCGGTTGTTACACTAGTTTACTATATTTTCTTGGATAATTATATATATGGTGAGCCAATTACTTAGCATCTCAATGAATATAATTATCTTCACAAATCACAAACCTAACGTAAGCCACAGTGCACACAAAGTAATCTTACAGCAGAACAGAAGGAAAGGATGATATTTCTTTTATTTATATACTAGTAGTTTTTAAGAGGGAGTATTAATTATTATTTTATTTTATTATTTTTAATTTTAGATCATTATAAATTTTAGAATTAGAGAATTTTAAAGTTTTTTTTTATTTAACTTATGAATTAGTAATATTGTAATATTTATATATATTAAAATATATTCTACAATGAACTTAGTTTTGTTAAGACTACACTCCAAAACAAGATAGGATTAATTTCTTAGAAGATAGGATTAATTTCTTTTGGATTACATGTTAGTGTATATTGAGAGCAAATTACAAAAAAAAAAATCAGTATAGACTTAATTGTAGATGATTTTCATGATATGCAAGAGAGACATTCTAAATTTTAGCATATTAAGGATATATTTTTGTATTTTGAGATGTTTAAATATGAAAATTGATATATTTGGTGCAAATATGAAATATCTGATTTTTTTATAAAGAACATACATTAGTCTTAAATTTTATATGTTGGCCCCCCTCAACCTAAGTTTCTGGTTCCGTCCCTGCAAAAAGCCAAGGAGGTCGTACCTGGTTAGGAGGGTGCAAAAGTGGAAACTTCACGCCGTGAAATTGGTTGACGTGAGTTTGAGTGGGAGTTGGGCCTCAATGTTGAAGGCAACGAGCCTAGATGGAGTAATGGAAGGAGTAGAGTCGATAGTGGGGGGATGAACTTGGACAGAATAGTGGGAGGCCCAAGTCGTGGGGAATCTGTGAAGGTAATGAAGGATTGATATGCATGGATGATCCAAAGAGAAAAGGAAAGAAGATCGAATTAGTGGCGTTAATTTCATGTCTTTTACTAATGATAATAATTGAGTAGTTAATTTTATATATAAATTTTTGTTGGTAATAAATGTAGAAATTAATAACATAAATACAAATGTAATTTTGGAGAATATTATGGAAAAAATAATAAAGAGAATGATTTGTGGAGAAATATTTGTAAGAAATGAATAAGAATAAAATGTGAATATTTGAAAAAAAAAATATATATTAGAATGACAAGTATTTAAAAAAAAAAAGTGAAAAAGCCAAAAAAAAAACATTTATTAAAATATGGAGGGAATATTTTACAACATAATGTATTACATGTATATAAATTAATTTTTTTATGATATAAAATAATACATATATTTATAAAATTTTATAATATATATATATATATATTAAAGCTTAGCTTTCCAAGTACGTAAATTTATAAATTGTTTAAAATAATTCATTAAATATGAAATAAAACATTCGAAAACATCATTCCAATCAATGTAAACATGAATAAATCCTCACTTAAAAGTGATTGTAATATTTAACTAAAAAATGATGTTTTAACAAATAGTGGCTATCACTTTCTATTTAAATATTTTCACTTTTTACATCGGATTAAGGGAGACATGTCTCACAGAATGAGACCCGTGAAACAGTCTTATTCAGATCAGCTCTAATTTTTTTAAAATCTAATGCCAGTTTTATTTGGAATTTAGAATTCAAATTTTAAAATCCTACACTATAAATATTTATAAATTCTACAAAAGTTAAACATATAAATACGTATGAACTCTATATAAATGCATATATAAACATTTATAACCCCAATGAGTTGACCTAGTGGTGTATGTGAACTTATGATTGTGCTCCCCTCCAAGTCTTAGATTTGAAACCTCAAAGGTGCAAACAATTTTTAAGGGGTCAGTCCATAAAGAGCTAAGCTCTGGCTTTAAACAGGTCTCCGCTAGTGCACGGTGGAATTAGTCCCGCGAATGAGTTGGTCATAGGGTGCAAACAATTTTTAATGTGGACGGTGGAATTAGTCTCGCGAATGAGTCGGTCTTAGGGTACAAACAATTTTTAATGTGCCAATCTATACAGAGCTAAGTTATGACTTTAAACGAGGCCTCCGTGAACGGTGGAATTGGTCCGCCATATTAGTCAGGAGGGACACTTATATGAAATATTTCGTGTGAAATATTAGTATATTTAAGGAAGGGCCAAAATTCGCGGATTTTTTGTGGGTCTAACCGGGTCAAACAGATCTTTCCAAAAAAATCGCGCAAAAGTCACGTAGAAGGCTGATTGAAAAATGGGTTCCAAGTCTGTGTTACTTTGAAAGTAATTATATGTTACTGTAAGAGCAAATATGTGTTACTGTAAGTACAAATAACACATAACTTGACTTTTCACATGAAATATTAGTACAATTAATTTAAAAAAGGATAAAAAACTTGCAGATTTTTTGCAAGCCATACCAAATCAAACAAACCTTTAAAAAAAATCACCCAAACTATAAACAAAAAAACGGGTTCCAGATCTGTACGTGTTACTGCAAAGGTAATTATATGTTACTGTACGGGGCAATATGTGTTACTGTAAGGACAAGTAACACATAATTTACTTTTGAGTAACACATATTTGTCCTTAAAGTAACACATGTAAGGTATTGAAAATGTGTTACTATATAAACACAAGTGTATTACTTTATAGAGAAACATGTGTTATTGTATGAATAAAATGTCATTACTGCGTGAATTAAATACTTAGTTCATCCCTAAAATAAAAAAATATAGATTTAGATCCACGCATCTTGAATAGTTCATCCCTAAAATTACAAAATACATAACAATCAACTGTTAATTAAAATAGATCCACATATGATTTTATCTTATTCCATTTTTTGTTTTATTTTTTTGTATTTTTTTGTAAAATAAAAAACGTTAAACATATGTCAAATGTTAGTTTAAGCATTAGAAAGATGGTTCTAACTCTAAAGATGGTTCTTCTGACTCATAAAATAGGGTGGGTGAACTCATAAAATAGGGGATACAAATAACCGTGGTCATCCAATATAAAGAGTCGGCTCAGATTTTTTTTTTGAAAAAAAAAAAAAAAGATGCAGGGAGGTGAACTCATAAAATAGAGGGGTGAAGATTGAATATCTATGGTAGGTCAAATCCAAATAGTTATTTGGACATATTTCACAACAGAGTACTACTATGAAATATTTCATAAATTTTTTTGTCATTAGTCAGTTTTAGGATCGGATACTGTATTAAGATTTAAAATCCACTAAATTTTAAAATTCAAATCCCAAAATTTCTAAACATATATAACCTTACAAATTGCAAAAATATCACTCCATCCATCTTATAAGTGTTTGCACCACAAAATGAACACATTTTTTAAGAAAAAAATGTAATGAGTGGAATGTTGAGGGATAATTTTATAAACTTATATGAATAAAATAAAAAAGGAGGTTGAAAAGAATGTAAAAGTAATGATATTTTGTGTAAATATATGAATATTGTGAAGGTGATGTTTATAAAAGAGCTTTTTTTTTTATGGGTGTACAAACAATTGCGGAACGGATAAATAAGAAATGTGCAAATATTGTTAAACGGTAAGGGATAAGTAATATATCAATTGAACCATATAACAATTGTTTGTATCACAATGCCACAAGATACAGTCGAGAAAACATATGTATTGCATGGCACCCGCCGAGCGTTGGTATGCGGAAAATCAATACGGATGCTGCTTTTTTTCACGACACACAACAAACGGGACTAGGCATGGTTCTCCGAGATGATCAAGGTACTTTTATTATGGTAAAAACCAGGATCATCCGAGGTTGCTATGATGTTGATGTAGGGGAGATAATGATTTTTTTTAGGCTTTATCTTGGCTCAAGGAACAGGGTATGGACAATTGTTGTGTTGAAGAAGATGCTAAGAGAGTAGTGGATGCTATCAATGGCACAGAGATCTGGGCTTCCACCTTTGGAGATTTCGTTTCCGAGAGTCGAAGAATATTGGCAAGTTTTAATAATGTTGCGGTTACTTATGTCAAAAGGGGTGATAATGTGATGATACATACCTTAACTAGAAATTCACGTCACCCAACGACTTTTGTGGTTGAGCTTCCTACTTCTATTTGTCACTGAAATAATAAAAGCTAAGCTTTTCTAGCTTAAAAAAAAAAAGTTCTAATGATTAACTTAATTCGCACATTGTCCTTTACGAAATATCATTTTGCATTTTCATTACATTAATTAACACAATTAATTTGTGCTCATTTTCATTATTGTTTCCATTGAATATTAGGGTAAAAAAAGTTGGGGATTAAAAATAAAATGAAAAATAGAAAAAAAAAAATAAAAAGGGCCAAAATGGTCGCCCAAGATGAAGTGCGGGGAAGGGGGAAATGTAGTATTGTCACAATTTGAGGGAGTATTAGCTAGGAGATGAAACATATAGGGTAATTTTGGTCTTATGGTTGGTTATCATCTAAGAATTAAAGCTCATAATATTATTATAAGTTTCAAGATAAATCACTTAAATGTGTTACACCATTAGTCAAAAAGTTGTAATATCTAAATATATATCTTACGTGTCAAAATGTTGCACGAATTCATTCTGTCATGCATATACGCAAATATAATCATACACCAGAAACATATAAATTCTAATATTATTAATCTAATTAAAATTACTCCCTCCGTCCAATTTTATTTTGCTCACTTCTTTGGGCACGGGTTTTAATAAATATTGATTAATTTATTCATAAAGTAAATAAGTTGAGAGTATGATAGGGTATTGTGCGTCCATGAATGACAAAGTGGATAAATAAGTGATGGTAAAAGGGTGGAGATAAAGTGGAGAAATTTTTTTTTAGTCCTATAAGTTTTAAAACATTCCAAAATAAATCCTTTAAATTTCAAACTTTACAAAATACATTCTTTATGTTTTAAACTTTCAATTTCAATATTTTTTCTATTCAATTTTAATCATTTATCTTTGAAAAGAATGAAGTGGTGACTTGACACTTCATGTATTAAAAAAAAGGACACATCATCATGCCACATCATTATTTCTTCTATTAAAAAAAAAGTTCTCTACACAAAAAAATAAATAAATTATCTTACTCTAAACCAATTAATTCACTCAAATACTCAAATAATTACAAAAGGAAGTGGATATATTTGTAAAAAAATTTGTCATATGATATAATTGTAAAAAAAAAAAAATCATTTTTTAAAATACACACCTACGCACCCGTTAATGTGATTTTTCTAATATATTTCAATATATATGAGGTTGTCTTTATTTATTAATTTTTTAAAATTTATACGATGAAATTTAATCTTGACTTAAAATATTAATTTGTTTAAATTTAAGAGTGAGTGAATAATTTATCCATTCTGTATTAATTAATTAATTAATTTTGAGTGATTGAGTAATAATAAGAATTATATGGACAAATCAAAATTTATATTAAAATATTAGAACAGAATATTGAATCAGGCTTTTTGGAGAATAACATTGAGGGAAAAAAATTGGTCTAGTAAGTCGGAGACATTTGAAAATTAATTAATTAATACGGAATGTATAAATTATTCGCTCACTCATAAATTTAAACAAATTAATATTTCAATCCAGGATTAAACTCCTGAGTTATGCACAAAATTTGTTCCCTCCAAAAAAAAATCAAGGGTCATTTTTTAATGCATGGTTTGGAGTATAATTTTGATTTTAATGTAAAAAAAAAAAAACGATTTTATTTTATTTTACAATTATATTATATGACAAATTTTTTTACAAATATATATATCCACTTCCTTTTGTAATTATTTGAGTATTTGAGTGAATTAATTGATTTAGAGCAAGATAATTTATTTATTTTTTGTGTAGAGAACTTTTTTTTTTTAATAGAAGAAATAATGATGTGGCATGATGATGTGTCCTTTTTTTTTTTTAATACATGAAGTGCCAAGTCACTATTTCATTCTTTTCAAAGATAAAGGATTAAAATTGAATAGAAAAATGATTGAAATTGAAAGTTTGAAACATAAAGGATGTATTTTGTAAAGTTTGAAACTTAAATGATTTATTTTGGAATGTCTTAAATTTATAGGACTAAAAAAAAAAATTCCCCAGATAAAGTAGTATGAATAGTATTGTTTCTAAAAAATGTATGAGCATAATAAAAGGGGAAATTCTCAAATGCACCATGTGCACCAAAACACGTTGGTGCACATGCTTTTGTCCTTATCCTCCTATTCTAATTTATTATCCTTTTTTCTCTACTTATAGTTATAATTCTATTTTTTTTCTATTAATTAATTAATTAATTTATAATCCATTACTTTATTAATTAATTAATAAATTACAGTCCTTTCAAACTTTTTTTTAGTTTTTTTTTCGTTTTTTTTTTTAGGTTTTTTTTTCGTTTTTTTTTTGTTTTTTTTTTAGTTTTTTTTTTTAGTTTTTTTTTTAGTTTTTTTTTTTCGTTTTCTTTTTTTCGTTATTCACCCCCACTTTTCAATAATAATAGTTGCTACTTTTCATTAATAAAATTTTCACTTTTCACTAATAACAGTAACAAAATTTCCACTTTTCACTAATAATAATTACTACTTTTCAGTAACAAAATTTCCACTTTTCAATAATAATAGTTACCACTTTTTAGTAACAAAATTCCCACTTTTCAATAATAAGAATTACACTTTTCAGTTAAAATATCTACCACTTTTCAGTAACAAAATTTCCACTTTTCAATAATAAGAATTACACTTTTCAGTTAAAATATCTATCACTTTTCACTAATAAAAATTACATTTTTAAGTTAAAATATCTAACACTTTTCAATAATAAGAATAACATTTTTTCAATTTTAATAATAATTTTAACTGTAAAATTTATAATTAAATATACCCGTTTTAATTATAAATTTTACAGTTAAAATTATTATTAAAATTGAAAAAATGTTATTCTTATTATTGAAAAGTGGTAGATATTTGAACTGAAAAGTGTAATTCTTATTATTGAAAAGTGGTAGATATTTTAACTTAAAAATGTAATTTTTATTATTGAAAAGTGATAAATATTTTAACTGAAAAGTGTAATTCTTATTATTGAAAAGTGGTTTGAAAAGTGTAGTTTTTATTATTAAAAGTGGTAGATATTTCAACTGAAAAGTGTAATTCTTATTATTGAAAAGTGGTAGATATTTGAACTGAAAAGTGTAATTCTTATTATTGAAAAGTGGTAGATATTTTAACTTAAAAATGTAATTTTTATTATTGAAAAGTGATAAATATTTTAACTGAAAAGTGTAATTCTTATTATTGAAAAGTGGAAATTTTGTTAGTGAAAAGTGGTAGATATTTTAACTTAAAAATGTAATTTTTATTATTGAAAAAGTGGTAGATATTTTAACTGAAAAGTGTAATTCTTATTATTGAAAAGTGGTAACTATTATTATTGAAAAGTGGAAATTTTGTTACTGAAAAGTGGTAGCTATTATTAGTGAAAAGTGGTAATTTTGTTATGAAAAGTGATAATTATTATTAGTGAAAAGTGGAAATTTTGTTACTGAATAGTGGTAACTGTTATTAGTGAAAAGTAGAAATTTTATTAATGAAAAGTAGGGACTATTATTATTGAAGAGTGAGTAATTATTGAAAAGTGAATAGTGGTTATTAGTGAAAAGTGGAAATTTTATTAATGAAAAGTAGGGATTATTATTATTGAAAAGTGAGTAATTATTGAAAAGTGGAAGTGAGTAACGAAAAAAAATGAAAAAATAAACAAGTTTGAAAAAATAAAAAAATCGAAAAAAAAAACAGAAAAAAAAACGAAAAAAAAAAGAAAAAAAGAAAAAAAATATAAAAAAATGAAAAAAATGAAAAAATATACAAGTTTAAAAGGATTTGAACTGTGACCTCAAACTTAAAAAAGGTATCTATAACCACTAGAACATTCATTACTTAATTATTTATATTTATCTTTATAAATAGATATAGGATTGCCCTGTGCATTAGTGTGCACGTGCACACTGTGCACAGGAGATCAACTCTAATAAAATAGGACAACTAAAAAAGAAAAATGAGAATAATGAAATTGGACGGATCGGAGGGAGTATATCTTATGTAAATATAGAAGTCCTCGAAATTTTTGATGATTGAAGTATCAATTGATAGTTCATTTTTAATTAGATGTAGTTTATTAAATTATTTAAATTTTCGTTAATATCACATTAAGGTTTTTGGGTAACCTTTATTTGAATAAATAAATAGTTGATTTATTTAAACACTTAACCTTTATTTGTTGAGTATTAGGATCGTTTCCAGAAAAATCATATTTTAAAAATAATGTGTATATTTGATGGTCCCGAAACGAGTTTTTTTTAATTTTTTTTATGAAAAAACTAAGTGTTGTAGCTGACTGATACGAATAAGGGTCGTGGGCTCGCGATTACATACCATCGAGAGCCCGATTGAGGGGCTGCCATGGACTAGCATGGCAAGAGGCAATTTATCAATATTAGTCCTTTTTTCATGCTTTCTTTTATTTCTGTTTGCAAGTTAGTTTTGCTGTTAGTTAGGATAGTTTTACTGTTATATCAGCAGTTAATAGTAGTTAGGTGGTTATTGAGCACCCATATATAATGGTGTACAAACTGCCGATATGGAAGGGATGAAGAATTAATTCAATTTCTTGTGCAAAGTTTTGTGCAGACCTTGTTCCTTGCTAGCATGAGCTAGAGTAACAAGTTTTTCTTACTTTCAATCTCGCGATTCTCATCACTGACCTTGAAGGGGTCGGCTGGAAGATATGAATAATTGTATGGAGTGCAATGTGTTTTTTTTTTTTTTTTGTTCAATATGATAACTATCCTATAACTTACTAGGGGCCTATGACAAGCTTGTCAGCTGGACAGTTACCAAATAAAGTAGATGCAAAAAAATGTGTGTCCATAATTATGCTCATTAAAAAAATAATTATTTATGCGTGATTGACTGACTTGAGGTCAGCTTATAAATAAGTGTGTGCTGAGAGATTAGCTGACTTGAGGTCAGTTGATTCAAGAAACGTGTCATTAAAACATGCAATGAAGCCATATGAATATGACAAATAATAATCAAAGCAGTAGAAAGCACTAGGACAAGCTAAATCCACTCTCACAATTCAATTGTGATATTAATTCCTTAAAATCATAATACTTTACGTTCCAAGAGCACGACGTTAGACTCGATAATCTCTGCAAATATATGATCTTACTTGTTATCTCACCCCTGCGAGCTCCGTCAGTACTCCTCCATTCCGCTATAAGTTTCTCATCACTGACCTTGAAGGGGTCGGCTGGAAGATAAGAATAATTGTATGGAGTGCAATGTGTTTTTTTTTTGGACGTTTTAATTAAGAAAAATATGATAAAATAATAAGGGATTATATTTTTTTTAGTCCATTAAGTTACCACGATTTTGAATTTAGTCCATCAGATTACCACTTTTTGAATTTAGTCCATTAAGTTTCAACTTATTTTGATTTTGGTCCAGTTACCTGCTATAGCAGGTTTAACAGGTCATTTTTTAAAACACACCCCATAATATGTTATACACACCCCAAATGTTAAACACACCACACTAAAATTTAAATTTTTTTTTTTTTTATTACTATACACACTCCAATTCTTGTCTATTTAATAAATTATCAAAAATAATTAAAGTAAAAAAAAATCAAATTAATATGAAAAATATAAATAAAACCTATAAAAATCGCCTAAATTTTCAAAAATTAAATAAAGCTAAAAAAATTAATTAATTTAATTAGTTTTGAAGATTTAGTTGATTTTCTACTATTTTTAAATTTTATTTAGCCTTATTTTCGACGTTTTTTATAGAAGTTAAAACACAAATAAAACATTAATAAAGTAATGGAGTTTTAAATTTATTTTATTTTATTTTCCTTTGAAATATTTCTTTTATATTATATGAACCTAATAACCCCATAAATATTATATACACTCCAAATGTTAAACACAAAAATTCAAAAATCAAATATAGTTAAATAAAATCAAAAACATATTTAACAAATTATAAAAAATAATTTGATTAAATAAGTAAGAATTCAAATTAACATGAAAAATATAAATAAAACCTATAAAAAATACCTAAATCTTCAAAATTTTAATACAGTAGAAAAATTAATTATTTTAATTAGTTTTAAAAGTTTAGTTGATTTTTTAAATACTTTTAAAGATTTTTTTTATTTAATTTAATAATTTTTTCAAGTTGATTTTTTTAAATTTATTAAAAATATTCAAAAATTGTAAAAAATCAACTAAATCTTCAAAATTAATTTAATTAATTAATTTGTTTATCTTTGTTTAATTTTTGAAGATTTTGGTGATTTTTATAGGTTTTATTTAGATTTTTTATATTAATTTGAATTTTTACTTTTTTTTTAATTTAATTTTTTATAGTAATAATTAAATTATTTTTAAATATTTCCTATTTTTTATTACAATACACACCCCAATTCTTTCCTATTTAATAAATTTCTAAAAATAATTAAATTAAAAAAAGTAAAAATTCAAATTAATAAAAAAAAATCTAAAATATTAATTAATTTTGAAGATTTAGTTGATATTTTTACAATTTTTTAAGATTTTAAATAAATTTTAAAAAAATCAACTTGAAAAAATTATTAAATTTAATAAAAATAATTTTTTTAAAAGTATTAAAAATTCAACTATAATTTTAAAACTAATTAAATTAATTAATTTTTTATCTTTATTAAAATTTTGAAGATTTAGGTATTTTTTATAGGTTTTATTTATATTTTTCATGTTAATTTAAATTCTTAATTTTTAAATTAAATTATTTTTGACAATTTATTAAATATGTTTATGATTTTATTTAATTATTTTTAATTTTTGAATTTTTTTGTTTAACATTTGGAGTGTATATAATATTTATTATGGGGTGTTATTAGCTAGCTAGGTTCATATAATATAAAAAAAATATTTAAAATGAAAATAAAATAAAATAAATTTAAAACTCCATTACTTTATTAATGTTTTATTTGCGTTCTAACTTCTATAAAAAACTTCGAAAATAAGGCTAAATAAAATTTTAAAATAGTAGAAAATCAACTAAATTTTCAAAACTAATTAAATTAATTAATTTTTTTAGCTTTGTTTAATTTTTTAAGATTTAGGCGATTTTTTATAGGTTTTATTTATATCTTTCAAATTAATTTGAATTCTTATTTTTTTAATTTAATTATTTTTGGCAATTTATTAAATAGGAAAGAATCAGGGTGTATATATTAATAAAAAATAATTTTTAAATTTTAGTGTGGTGTGTTTAACATTTGGGGTGTGTATAACATTTTATGGGGTGTGTTTTAAAAAATAACCTGTTAAACCTTGGACCAAAATCAAAATAAATCGAAATTTAATGGACTAAATTCAAAAAGTGGTAATCTGATGGACTAAATTCAAAATCGTGGTAACTTAATGGACTAAAAAAAATATAATCCCAAATAATAAATGTAGTACAAGTGATGTGATGGTGAAAGTGAAAATAATAAATGAGTATGAGATTAAGTATAATAAAATACGGAATAATAGATAAAGTATAACCGCATAAGTGATGTGATTGAGAGAAAAAAAATAACATGCATAAAAAAAAAAAAAAAAAAAAGTGAGAAAGATATAGTGAAACAAAGAGGGAATCCTAAAATTCATAAACCAAAGGATTCAAATTGAGAGTAAAAAGACTAAAATAATTGAACTCATGATCATTTGTGATCGATCAATACTGTAATGGAGGGTTTCAAGTTTCTCTATGTAAGTGACGTGATGATATATATATATATATATATATATATATATGTGTGTGTGTGCGCGCAAAGGGGAAAGAAAGAGAAGAAAGTTTTTTGGAATGTTGTGATTATTGATGCATAGATCAATTTTGATGGATTTTGGTGAAGTTTGTGTAATTATGTGCCGCTGATGCAATATTTATAATGGCTCCCTTTATATCTCTGAGGATGCAGCAGAGTGTAGTTGAGGACTGGAGACAAGTGATAACGCTACATTTCACACAAACAATTAGTCCATATCTTCGAATTATATTGTCTGAACCATATCATCGAAATCTAAGGTTTCATATTGAGAGAGGCATAGACGCAGATATATATTTTAGAAAATAAAATTTACCAACAGAACAGAATTAGACGTTAAATAAAATGGAAGAAGTTGAATGAAAACATGACAAAGATTTAATAACACAATCACAAGTTGTTGGTTCAAGAAGCTAGGAGAAATTAAACTTAATTGAATGAAAACATGACAAAAAAATTTAAAAAACAAGCTAGCTGTTGGCATGTCTGCAAATATCCCCCTTCACAAATTCTAATCACTATCTATTCCACCATCGATCCAAGCTATCTGAGTAAAACAATATGGAACTTCATCATCATCAGGTTGAAGATTTTAATCAAAAGTGAATGAAAATAATGAATAAGCAACATTACTTTAGAAGAAGTTGAATCATGGTGCATCATCTTCTTCATCCAAATTTGGTGAAACTAGGCTTTCAAAATAACTTGTTACTTGAGCTTCTTCAAATTGTGCTTCCACTCTAGGAAGGGGCTGTGCATTGGTGGAATCATATATTCTTAATGTCGTCCCATGTTTAACTAATATCTTGCCATCATCTCCAAGAAATAACATTGGTGGACCTCCTACTGTAAACTTTTACTTGATAAATATTTTTCCCTCTGGAAAACTCAACTACCTTATAATCATCATGCACTTTATCATACCCAAAACCATAGCCAAAACAATCAAAACTGGTACAGGTACCGGAGTAGGGCAACTTTTTAAATTTCTCGGGAGCTGGATTCCACAATATGATGTCGTCAAACACACCAACCCATTACAAGAACCAACAATCCATCTACATTCAGGTATCCTCCCAGCTCATCATATACTGAATTTTCATCCTCTACAGAGTAAAGGATGTCAGTAGTTATAGAGGCTGATTTTGTCAATGGAGCCGAAAATGAGTCTGTCATTTTTCTTTGATGAAATGTTGAGAGATTGGTGAGAAGATATTAAAGAAAGCCATGATTTTGAAACGCACCTGAATTTCAATAGGGATTTCACAGGCAGCCTCACCAGGATTTCTCGAATTACTTCTTCCGGAACATCTACCGCAACCATCTCCAGTACTTCATTTTCCATTATCCCACACTCTAGTCTAGTCTAGTGAAGTTAATTGGACCTTTAATTTGATGAGTATTATACGCACGCACCAATTTCGTATAGAAAATGTCAATTCTACCCTCATCTGAATTCGAAAAAATAACAGAATTCCGTAAAAAAAATTCGACGAAATGCAAAATAAATTTGGTTGAAAAAAATACTTACAAATCTGGGTGGGTTGGAGAAGAAAAAATCGATTAATGTATGTGACGGGGCGAGTGGACGACGACGGGGGGTGAGATGGACGAGAGGGCGGCGAAGGCGGAAGAGATGGACGAGGCGGTTGGACAGCGTTTTTTTATCAGATCAGCTTCGACGCGCAGATGAGGGGAGGGAGAGACGACAGACACAGGGGAGAAGAGAGAACAGAGGAGGTGAATAGGGGAGGAGAGAATGAAAGTGAAAATTAGGAGGGTGTCCAAGTTTATTAGAGTAGAAAGAAGTATGTGGATTTCTAGTCATAACTCAAATCTTATAGTAGTAGTAGTATACATAATAAAAAAGGATTAGGTCTCTCCAACATTCGCCACGTGCGTTTTAGATTACTCTCCTTTCGACATGTGTCCATTACAAGAATAAGGAGATAGAGAGACATGTATTATTTATATCTACAAGTATTAATGTGCATTGTATTCTTAGCTATTAATTTTTTGAGTTTCACGATCTTTGCTACGTGTGCATTTTAGATTACTCTCCTTTCCACATGTGTCCATATTATAAGAATAAGGAGATGGTAAGACATGTATTATTTATATGCATTATATTCTTAGCTATTAATTTTTTCAGTTTCACTTTCAATGTCGGTCTATACCTCTTCAACTTAATTCCTCTCATTAGTGTTTTATTTTTTTGTTAATGAAAGGAATCCTCCCAATAGTTTTTTCATATTAACCATAATTTATGCCTTTAAATTGGTAAGTTCAAAGGTATTAGTTTTACATATAAATATGTTCATAGTTATTTGTTGGGAATGAGAAATAGTCTATGATCGAATTTGGATTTATTCATGGTTTGAAAATAAGAAAGGGAACTCACGGCAGAATAACCTTAAAATTGTGGTGTTTTGCTATTTCAATTATTATTATTATTATTATTATTTAATTACAACCGTAGTTCATTTTATATAATTATTACACTTATGCTTTGAGGATTCGGTATAGAGGCAGGCATGAAGCATCATATTTGATTTATTCACACGGGGTTGGGTTATGCTGAATTCATTTAGATTAAGTTAGAATGTATGCTAGATGCAAGGTCAAAAATATCGGTATCGGATCGATATCGAATATCGATATCGGTAAATTTTAAAAATTGTGGAAATTTTAAAAATTGTGAAAATTTGTGGAAATATCGATGGAGTACATAAATTCAACATAACAATTTAAAGCCGTTTACATTTATGATAAATTTATATAAAATATAGCATACAATGTTATTTCATATGATATTTTTTGAAATTTATCGACATTTCTCAAATTTTTCCGATATTTTGCGATACTCTTTCGATATTTTACCGATATTAGTCTCGATATTGTTATTGTATATCGATTTTTATCGATATTTTCGATTTTTTTACAAATAGCGTGAAAATATCGTTTCTTTCCAATATCGATATCGGTGACCGCGAAAAATGGATATATCGAGGATATATCGGAGAAATTTTAGGATATTTTTATCCATGGCTAGATGTATGCAAATATGAATCTATTGAATCTGGCAAAGTAAATATGTGTGGATTTTATTTACTAAAATCTTCTCTTCATTGTTTCAGGATGAGGAGATGGGCGTTAAGTGGTGGCCTGAGATGACAGTCTTCTCTTTTGTTATTGCAAATTTTATATAAAAAAAATCATGATTTGTTTTCCCTGTTAAAGGTGATTTTGGACTTTCGAGTCATGTATAACAATATTTTAATGTTTATGTTGTCATGGTTTGTGGCATTTAATTTTTAAAAAAGATTGTTACCCAATTATTTTTATTTATTTTACCGTTGTGAGATCATTTTGGTATTAGACATCAATTGTCATTTATTATTACAATTTGGGATATGATCGTTATAGAATTCGACAATAAATATATAGACATTTACAAATGAAAATAGATGACGTGGTTTTCTATTTTGTATTACTAAACTGATTGATCAGCTTTACATATAATTGAAGAGTATATATGTATCGATTTTGATATGTAACGAGTTTCTTATAGAACTCATCGTTTACATAAATTACTTGTATATGTTAAAGTGTACAAGTGATTTAATTAATTTGAAAGAAAAAAATACAAGGTCAAAATAGAACAAATCAAAGGAAGGGGTAAACACTTGGGACACTTCAATTGTCGTATAAGAAAAAATTTCATAAAATTGCTACACTACCTGTACAAAAAAAATATAGCTATAAACACTTGCTACACTACCCTCCGCGTGCGCACTTCAATCCCCACAAAAAGAAATGAAATTACTTAGTGAAAAATACAAATTGATTCATAAATTAGGAAAAAGCGACATTTTACAAAGATAATTAAAAAAAGGAACAACAAGTTCGTGCATGCACGGGCAAACATCTAGTTAAGGGCAGAAGGGTTTGGGACAGAGATGATGTGGAGGAGAGAGGAGAAATAAGGTAAACATTTCAAGTGCTCCCCAACTTTTAATTCATATTTTTTTCATTTTAATTTTTTTATTTATTTGTGATTTTTATTAACTTATGTTTTGTTTTTGTGAGTTTATTTATAATATGAGACAATATCTAAGACCCAAAAAGAAAATGAGACAAAAAATTTAAATAAGACAATCAAGACCAAAATCAGTTACAAAAGTCCTAATATGCCCTTTTTTTATTAAATCAACAATTAAATCCAATAATATACTCTCATATTATAATCCGTTTCAATCTCTATTTATTTATATTTTTTATCAATAAAGTAATTTCATTGGAACTAAACGAGTACAAGGGGTACTCAACCCTTACACAATTTGAAACGAGTCATTATTGGACCAAATTAGATTACATTACAAGCATAAACTCCAGTTGGAGGGCCCAACCAAAATATCCCAGTTTGCCCCCCTTCCCCTGTTCTATTTAGTCACCCTCGAAAGTCGAAGCACACAGCAGGGTTCCTTCTCCAGTCTGTGATAGAGCACTCCCTGACTTTGCTGTTTTTATTACCTAGCCATGTTTTCAACCTGAAGATGATAGTTTCCACTATTTTCCTTCTATCCAACTTTCCATCATTGAAACAAATATCATTTCTAAGGTTCCAAATCGACCACACCACTCCCACCCAAATAGTTGTTGCTATTATTTTTTTCACCCCTTTTCACAACAGCGCATTGTATTGTAAAAAGTTCGAACCTGGATCCCAATGCATGACTACCTGCTGGTGTAGCCAACAATTTATTTCGTTCCATATGCCGCTGCTCTCCTCGCACATGAACAACGTGTGTGAAGTGCTTTCCTCGGTCTTTTTGCATAGCTGACATTTAATTTGGTCATCTCCTCCGAAAATTGCAGCCCTCTCTCTCTCTCTCTCTCTCAGCTTATCTATGGTAGGTAGCCTTAATCGGATAGCTCTCCAGGCCGTGATCGTAGCTTTCCTTGGGGCCTAATTCCTCCTAAGGTTCTCGAATGTTTTGTCTTTTGGCACACGGTTCTTGGATTCCTGGGTAGCCTTAATCTTGTTGCCCTTTCCTTGGTGAAGATTCCTGGATTCTTTCCATTATTTCTATTTATTGCTTAGTTGAGAAGCTTCTTTGATGAAAATTTTGTTGTGATTGTGGTGCCCCTTTTTGGGATTTGGAAATTTAATTAGGTTCAAGGTTTTGGATTGTTATACAGATCCATTGGATTGGAAAAACAAGTTCAAAAATAGTGGGAGCATTGAGAATGTTCCTCTTGAATCTTCATTTAGTGTTAATTTATGTAAAAATGTCAAATGTAGTACTATATGACTATTAATTTGATGTTTTCTAGTATGTACATAGTAGTTGGTTAGTTTATGATAACACAATGTATTGTTTTTTCTATTGCAAAATATTTTGGAGATGGTAAGGGACTGTTTATGGTCTCGCAATAGATTCAGTAATTTGTTTCACTGCATTTAATCTGTTATGGAATTCTGAGTTGTATATTGTTTTTGCTAACATAACGTAAATGTTTAAAGTTCGCACATGTTTAATTGTATTTAATCTGTTATGGAATTGATTGTAAATTTGTTAAGAAATGCTCTTTGTTTGGTCAATTTCTAGTGGGAATGTGTTGTTTTTTCTCCCAGTCTTTAGGGTGGAGGTGGATAGATTTCTTCTAGATACAATTAGGTTTGAATTTTTTTTGAATATAATCCATTGAAACTAAGAATGGAGAAATATCTGTAATTTTCTGCAGAATTTATATGTTGAATTTTTTGGTTATATTGTAGTTTCTCAAACTTTCGAGTTTTGACTTCCAATTTGTCTCATTGTTCTCATTAACACTACGCAATTTAAATTGTTGCAGTGAAAAATTATGATCTAACACTAAATGCATTTTACTTACTAACTCGCTAAATAAATTCTTCTTTTTATCTATTTATTTGTTTATGGGTGTCCTTTGATGAGTCCTCTCTAACTGGAACTTAGATTTATCTGCTTGTGTGAAAAAGAGGGAGATGTTTGTCTTGATTGCAACTGTATAATGTACAAGTTGAAGACCTACAGCCTTATCGCTTTCATTGTGAAGTGATATTGGTGGATTTTGAAATTGACTGTGTTGTTATCTAAGATTCTAAGATTAGCGACGATGAAGATGATGAACCAAAGAAGGAAAATGAGGGAATGCAAATGGAGGTCATATTAGGAGTGAAAAGAAGAAATAACCATGAGTGATTTGGCTAGTAGATTGAGGAATGAGTATTGATTGATCAATTGTTGTTGGAGTCTTTATTTTATGCATATTGTTTTTAAATATAATTGGCTAGTCTTGTATGAAATATTGCATATATGCATTTCAGTTATTCACACACATGTTCTTTATAAATACACCCATAAACTTAATTCACACACACATTTTTTATAAATACACCAACAAACTTAATTCACACACACATTTTTTATAAATACACCCATTAACAACTTAATTCGAAATTTTTAATCCGTTTATTTTACTCGTTTCTGTGATTTTTTTATCTTTTATTTTATTGTCGAACGCGGGATATTAAATGTAGTAATTCAAATTGTAATATGTAGTAATACACATTATTTTATGTAGTAATAACACAAACTATTTATATAATAATACAAATTCTTTTATTTAGTAACACGTTTTTTCTAGTGTTTTTATTGATGTAATAACTCACATTATAATACGTAGTAACATATATTATCGAATGTAGTAAACACAATAATCATGTTGTAATACAAAATGTTTTATTGTAGGATGATGCAAAAAATATTAGATTATTTGATAAAGTTACATATAGTAACAAACGTCTATTCAATGTAGTAATTCAAACTGTAGTATGTAGTGACATATAATTTTTTATGTAGTAAAACAAATTATTACATGTAGTAATAACACAATTTTATATAGTAATACTGATTCTTTTATATTTTTATATTTTTTTTATTGATTAAGTAACCCACATTATAATATATAGTAATATATATTATTGTATGTAGTAAGATATATTATTGCATGTAATACAAAATATAAAATATTTAAGGATTAAGGTCATATTATGACCTATAATAATTAGTATTAGAGAATATTTTAAGAAATATAAAATATTTAAGGATTAAGGTCATCGTAAATTTCAGCGTCCGACCGCGATCTGAGGTGACCGAAAACTGCTCGGAGAAGACGACCATGTTCAATTTCTGTCAGTGGGTGCATTTATAAAAAATGTGTGTGTGAATTAAGCTTGTGGGTGTATTTATAAAAAATGTGTGTGAATTAAGCTTGTGAGTGTATTTATAAAAAATGTGTGTGAATTAAGCTTGTGGGTGTATTTATAAAGAACATATGTGTGAATGACTGAAATGCATGTATGCAATATTGTATATAAGTTTTTGTGAAATATAATTATATATACAACATATATAATTATATGTACGCATATTTTATATATGCATTTAATGTATGCACTACTTTATACATATATCAAAATATATGCGCTTAATATATTCTTTTTCAAATAGTGTTAAATATAGTCATAATATCTTGTTTTGTCACACAGTCAAATATTATGCATGTTATCAAAATAATGTATTAAAATAATTTATCTAAATAAATTATAAATTATATAGTACTGTTATACAATTTTTCCTTCGAGATTATTTAATGTTCATATACTATAGATTTGTATTTTAATTATATAAAATTAAATATTAAACAATTTTAAATTATCAATAATAATCTTGGGCATATTGACATTTCTAAATTTAATAAATTAAATATATTTATAAAAGTGGTATGCAACATATTTTTGCATATCAATGAGGATATGCAACATTTTTTTGCATGTCAATGAGAATATGCAACATATTTATGGGAATCGAATTGAGAGATTAATAATTTTTTTTTTAATTTTGGAAAGTTATAAATGTGCAGAATTTTAGAAATATTTTTACAAATTTTGTTTTTTAATAGTTGACTTTTATAATACTAATTTTGCTGAAATTAATTTTTTAAAATTCAAAATTCATTTTAATTTTGAAGTCGGTAGATTAGGAATGTTTCGAGAAAATCATATGCACCGATATTCTTGAAGCTGGTAGATTAGGAATGATAGTTTTGAATTTGGAAACTTAATTAACTTGCACAGATTTCGAGGATATCATATCAGCTGTATAATTTAAAATTTGAAATTAATTATAACATAAGGGCATAATTGTACATCTAAGTTGAATTTTGTCTTTAATTGAAACTCTAATAAAAATTAGCTTGAATCTTAAAGACTAAGGGTGGATTGTCCTATAGTTTAACTTTCCCTTGTTTTGTGAGTTTTCTTTCATGTCCTTTCATTTATTTTATTTTAATTTATTAAGTATTTAATTATTATTTTTAATTGTATTTTAATTTGTAATTACAAATTACAATAGATGTATTTTTTATCTTGTACTCTTTTGTGTTATTTCAATAATATTTTGTCAAAAAATATATTAATATTATTTTATTTTTATAACTTAAATTTTATAATTAATATTTATTGTGATTTTTAATGGTAGAAGTTGAATTATAAATAAAAATAGTTAATAAATAAATATGAATAAAATAAAATAGAAGATTTAATAATTAATATTTACAATAATTTATTTTCTTAAATTAAATACTCCATTAATTATAATATTTAAATTATAAATAATTAATGAATAAATATGAAGAGAATATATATATATATATATATATATATATATATATATATACTCCATTAATATATATATATATATATATTTATTGATAATATGATTCATCATTTGTACTTTTATGGTAGAATGTATTGTGGAGCCAGAAGTTTTTTTTAGATAAAAGTAAGAAACTTTTGAGGTGGCACATATGTAGCAAACTTAAAACTAAAAATTTCTCACCCAAAGGAAGGGTATTTTAGGGGGTGTGTACTTATACTAGGACGAGTGTTTTAAGCGGATAGATGTTGTGTGTATAACCATGGCTATATCTTTATAGGAAAATCGGGAAACATATTGAAATACGAAAAGTCTCACTTTTCTTGAAACCTGGGGTCCAATTATGAAACCAATCTGATGTGGGTAAAATGTGTCGTCCTATCACAAATTAACACGTGGCCTCCAAGTAAAATATATTTAATACAATCATATATTTACTCTTTTATTTGTCTTTATTATTATATTGATCATGGGCCTTTAGATGTTGAATTGGGCCTAGAATGAGCCCAAACACACAGAGATCAAGGCAAATGGGCTGGACTAGTCCCAAAAGAGAATGAGTCAAAAGCCCTTCCACCTTTGTAGGTGAGCAGTTGAGCCAAAATCTGGATTCTCGCTATTCGGACCTGGGGAGCTCGAGCACCTAGGTCCTTGAGGTTTGAAATCTCGAATCTTGCGCCCCTAGCTTTGACCATGTTGCACAGGAGACTAGTAGGCGAGATTATCTCGCCCACTCCCCCCATTCTCGGAGTCTAGACGTGAAGGAAACAAGAAAGAGTTGTGGGCTTGGCCCACAAGAGAGGAAGTTGAGGAAAAAGGGGAAGTGGATAACCCTTCCCCAACGAGGTACTATTTAAATGTTTTCACTTACCATTTCCGGAATTAACAACTTACACATCGAACAACCGCCAAAAATACAATTCCTCACCTGAAAAGTGTTTGACATTCTTTTCGGCGAGGCTGCAAAGAACTAAAGTGAAGCTAACCTACCTTGAAATCTTGTCTTCTCCGATTACTCTTACTTTGAGCTGTAATCGAGCTACTTATATATAAGGATTCTTCCTCACTGCTATATTCCGACAGTATTTTTGACTTGAGCGTCGGAGGCCCAACGTCAGGGACCTCTCCGGCCGGGTTTGTGCAGGTTTCGAGGCCATTTGGAGACGAAGAGTGCGGGGGTTATCCATTGGGTGTTTGCGTAATCTAGGATGTAAGATTATACAACTGCCCTAACTGTTGTGTGTTCTTTTTTTACACATCAACTGGCGCCATCTGTGGAAAATATTCTGATTTAAGACGTGGGGTATTGGTAATCACCATGGGAGGAGATCGTGACATTCCTCCATTAACGAAGGACGGGAGAGGGGCTCCAATACCCCCAGTCCCCGTAGGATCTGGAACTGTGACGGGAAGAGGGATTGGGCTACCTGTTCCCCCACCTACATCGGTGATAGGATCATTTGTGGGTCGAGGCAAAGGCCCAGCATCTACGACTTTGCCGCCCCTTACTACTGGCAGAGGTACACCTCTGGAGGTGGCTCCACCTCCTGCACCCGTAGGACCTCAAGACTTGCCCGGGGAGGGGCTGGAGGGACTACTCCCCTTATGACGGAAGATGTAGCTAGCGCATCCAGCACCCCCAGAGACGAACAAAGAGATAGAGCACCTCCTGGTACCCCAGGTGCTGAAATGATGATCGTGACCACCGAACAGTTGAACACGATGGTTGCACGAGCCATGGAAAGAATGATAGCTGCTAAAAAAGGATCAGCGCTCCCGGCACCTTCGAGAGTAGCAGATACTGGAGGTCTTCAAGGACCTGAGCGGATACCTGGAGCTTCTCATGATCCCTCCCGAGATATGGGAGGCCAGGGTGAAAGAGAAGATAAGCTGTCGTCTCAAGCGGACAAAAGTTGTTGGTCCCAAAGTTGAGCTTTAAGATTAGAGCGAGTCTAAAAGTGTAGATGGGGGGTGAATAGACTTTTAAAAACTTTTCTTAAATATCAGAGATTATAATGCAGAATATCAGATTTATGAGCCCTTAACAAGTTTATACTAAACTCTACGATTATGAACTTTACTAGTTTATTCTACAAGTAACTCGTCTATTCAACACGATTTCTTAATCTAGTTGATTATACGAATTCTTCTAAGAACAAAAACAAATACTCCATTTGTCCAATTTTATTATACCCACTTCTCCAGGCACGGGTTTTAATGAATATTGATTAGTTTATTAATAAAGTAGATAATTGAGGGTATGATAGGGTATTGTGGGTTCCATTTGTAAATAAACGATTGTTTATGAATAAAGTGAATGGCAAAGTGGGTAAATAAGTAATGGTAGGAGGGTGGATATAAAGTAGTATGAATAGTATTGTTTCCAAAAAGGGTATGAGCATAATAAAATTGGACAACCAAAAAAGGAAAGTGAGAATAATGAAATTAGACGGAGGGAGTATAAAATAGTAAGTAAATCAAACACAAGATTTATAGTGGTTCGACAACTTGTCTACATCCACTCTCACAAACCCAGTTGTGATATTTTATTAACTCTGTTTTCTTGTGGCTTTAAGTCCCAAGACTAAGACTTCGATCTTATAGATTATACCTCCAGGTATATCTTCGATCTTATCGATTATACCTCCAGGTATATCTTCGATCTAAACTAGTAATTTGATCAAGCAACTAGCAAGCTTGTTTACAAACTAAAACAACACAGGAAAAAAGACTTCTCTGTGAATAAGCTTTCTTGAGTATGCTCTTCTATTATGGGCTTCCTTCAATATGATCTTCTTTAACTCTGTGAGTGTTTTGAATCGTCTAAGACTTCTCTGCTTTTGAATACTTGTAGTTTTCATTAGTCTTTAATTGTAGAAGATCATCACCTATTTATAGATGTGACTTTATCAAGAAAGTTTGTTATACAACTAACTCTTCTTGATAACTTCTTCTAATAAACTTCATAACCGTTTCTTGATATCTCTCTTTAGTTTTTTCGGTTATTCAGTTATAACTAACTTCCTTCAAGTCTTCATACGCTTCGGACTTTTCTTAAGACTTGACTTGTCTTCCGCATATTCCATACTTAGAATATTCTAAACCTCTTCTTATCTCGTCTGGTTTGCTTCATGTCTTCTTGTCTTGATAGTCTTCTGATTTATGATAGTCTTCTGATCTACTTAACCGTTTCTTGACCGTTTCTTGATATATCTCTTTAGTGTCCTTTTTAGTAACTCGATAATCGCTATTGAAGAAGAAGAAATGTAGAAGAAATGTGGAGGAAAGGGGTTTTTGGAATTTCTAGCGAATTGCGAATTTCAGAATTTATAAAGTGAAGAAGATGATGTAATTTTTTGATCTTGTTTATCAAATCCAATGTAAATCTAGGGCTTAGATTGAATTTAATTTTCAAGATGTGCGATTTTGATGAACGTTTTCGATCGTGGGTTTTAAGAAACCGTTCGAATTCAAAAACCCTTTATTAGTTTCGAGCCAAATGTGCGTTTAATAGATACATCATCAAATTAGATTAAAAATAGAGGAGTGTATTAATCCCTTCTATTAGTAATCCAACTCGTGAGCTTTTGACTTAGAAAATTTTCTAAGGCAAAAGTATTATGCTGATGCTATCAACACAGTTGTTTCGATCACACTTTTACATCATTTTTATCACTTTTTCAATATTCAGAAGTACATCTAGATTCAGCTGAGTACTGTGATCAGTTGAGTGCATCAATATTGGGGTTTTGATCTCTTCTTAGGATCAGTAGAGTAACATCAGCTGAGTTCCCCCTTCAGCTGAGAACATCTTCTGTGCCTGTTTCACCTTGGTAGAAGTGTCAGTTTAAGCAATATATGTGAAGGATAGCATAGAAGAGTATAAGAATAATTAAATGTAGATTCAGAAAATTATATTCCAAGATGACTATTGTTCTGAGTCAACAAAATGATATTTAAGGAATCAAGGATTCCCCCTTAAATGTATATTCTCATTTCCCTCAGCTTTACTAGTTTCTTCGTCGGGTAGTCACCTTGGTGACCTTGTTACCTGATGTGATGAATGTGAGAGAATGTAATTCTTCTGGTATAGTCTACTCATCTGATGTATCCTTCTGATGTACTCTTCTCATATAAGATACTGTTCTACTCTTCTTGGTATCAATAGAGTACCTAAAATGTTAGTGCAATTTTATATGCAAGTAGGATCCAAGTCTAGCAATCCTAAACTAAAGCACAGTTCTCTGAACCTAATTTCAGCTAATGATTTTTTAAAGATATCAGCTCGTTGGAGATCAGTGTGAATCTTATCCATTCTAATGTTTTCTTTTCAATATGAACCCTAATGAAATTATGCCTAACATCTACATGTTTGCATCTAGTGTGTAAAACGGGATTTTTTAGTTACAGCAATGGTATTATTGTTGACAGAATATTGGTACATTAGATTCTACAATGTTGTAGTCTCTAAGTTGTTGCATTAGCCATAGGAGCTGACTACAACAACTTCCTGCAGCCATGTATTCTGCTTCAGTGGTAAAGGTTGCTACACTCGTTTGTTTCTTAGAAAACCATGATATGAGCTTGATACCTAAAAACTGACATGTTCCAGAAGTTGAATTCCAATCAATCCTACATCCCCCATAATCTGAGTCTGAGTAGGCACTAAGACCTAAATCGTCATCAGAAGGATACCATAACCCGCGGTTAATGGTCCCCTTAAGATACTTTAAGATCCTTTTGGCTGTCTCTAAATGACTTTGTTTGGGGTTTGCTTGAAACCTAGCACATACACCTACAGAGAATGCAATGTCTGATCTACTAGCTGTAAGATACAAAAGAGAGCCAATTAATGCACGATAGTAAGATTTGTCAGCAGATTTACCTTGCTCATCTGGATCCATTCGATAGGTTGGTTGCATAGGTACTCCAATAGATTTACAAGTTTTAATACCAAATTTATCCAATAGATTGCGTGTATACTTTGCTTGATGTATGAATATGCCTTATAGTGATTGTTTTACTTGAAGACCAAAAAAGTATGGCATCTCACCCATCACAAGCATCTCAAATTTACTTTGCATGAGCTTCGAAAAGCTCTCACTCATGCTTTTATTAAGTGACCCAAAAATGATGTCATCTACGTAAATTTGGACAAGTAAGATGTCTTTCCCTTCTTGTCTTTTGAAAAAAGTACGATCTACTTTGCCCTTAGTAAAACCATTTACCAATAGAAAGAGAGAATGAGTATCATACCAGGCACGTGGGGCTTGCTTCATAACATAAAGAACCTTCTTCAGTCTGTATACTTGGTTTCCTTTAACTTTGAAACCAGGAGGCAGTTCTACATAAACTTCCTCAACAAGTACATCGTTAAGAAAATCACTCTTTACATCCATTTGATAGACAGTAAATTTCATGAGTAGCATAGGCTAGGAATAATCTAATAGCTTCTAGACGTGCAACAGGTGCAAATGTTTCATCATAGTCTATACCCTCAACTTGAGAGTAACCCTGAGCAACTAATCTAAGTTTGTTTCTTACTACAAGATCATTCTCATCCCTTTTGTTCTTAAAAATCCACTTAGTGCCTACGACATTGTGTCTAGTTGGTCTATCGACAAGTTCCCGTACATCGTTTCGAGTGAACTGATTCAATTCCTTTTGCATGGGAATTACCCAATTACTATTAACCAAGGCTTCTTTCACAGTTTTAGGCTCAATAGAAGAGAGAAAACAGCACCAGGAAAAGAGAGATGGATTAGTTCTTTCTTGCGATTCAAAGAGTTATCTTCTGGTCTTAACACCCTTACTAGAATCTCCTATTATTAAATCAGAAGAGTGTACTGATGTCCAGTTATTTCTACTCTTAACAGGCACACTTTCATCATCTAAATCATCTATAGCATCATGCATATCTATTTCATCTATATTAGCAAACTTGTTTATAGAGGGAGAAGAGTCAACTAGTGCAGGTATATCAATGGGTCTAGTACCTTTTACTTTTACCTTTTCCTCATCATCATCATCATGAAGAATGTTTAGGAACAGATTATATGCTTGTACAGATTCGAATACATCAGATTTATCATAGGATTGAAGTTTCAGATCATCTACTTTCTTACTGATCTAGTGAGTAGTCGAGTCCTGTATAAATTCATTGAAAATAACGTGTGGTGTTTCTTCCACACAAAGAGTAGAGTATTTGAATACTCTGAATGCATTGCTAGTAGAGGAGTATCCCAAGAATATCCACTCATCTGATTTAGCATCAAATGCATTCAACTTGCTTTTCCCATTGTTGTGGATGAAACATTTACATCCAAAGATATGAAAATATGAAACGTGCGGTTTTCTACCCTTCCATACCTCATAAGGTGTCTTACCATGAACCTTATGTAGAGCACTTCTATTCTAGATGTGGCGAGCAGTGTTGATTGCTTCTGCCCAAAACTTTTGAGGAGTGTTATACTCTGCTAACATGGCTCGACCAACTTCTTTAAGCGTACAATTCGTTCTTTCTGCAACACCGTTCTGTTGCGGGGTCTTAGTTGCACTAGTTAGGTGCTGGATACTAGCTTTAGTACAGTAATCATTGATATACGAATTGATAAATTCAGTTCCTTTATCACTTCTTATCTTGATAATGGACTGACCCTTCTTAACTTGTAGCTTCTTCAACCGATCTGGTAGTTGAGTTTAAGTATCACTCTTCTTGTGTAAGAAGAATACCCAAGTAAACTTAGAGTAATCGTCTACCACAACCAGCATGTATCTCCTACCATTAAGAGTTGGGGGTTTAATAGGACCATGAAGATCCATATGCAAGAGTTCTAAGACTCTGCTAGTTGAGAGAGTATGAATTGACTTAAAAGAAACCTTCACCTATTTACCTTTCTAACAAGCATCACATACTTGTGATTTGTAGTATATCTCGTTGGGTAACCCTTCAACAAAGTAATCTCTTGCGATCTTATTAATAATCTTAAAGTTCATGTGGCATAAGCGTCTATGCCATAACCAGCTGATTTCTTTAGGATTGTGTGAGTTCTTTTCTCAATGATTTCGCACTTTGTGCTTTTGAACTACACTTTATATCCCCTGTCACAAAATTGAGAAACAGAAAGTAGATTATACTTCAAACCTTCTATGTACGAGACGTCTTGAATCTCTACGTCTTCATTCCTTAAAGTTCCAAAGCCTTTGGTTCTAGCCAAGGAACTATCACCAAAGATGACTCTTGGGCCTTCTTGTTCACGTTAGTTGATGAGTAATTCCTTAGTACCAGTCATGTGGTGTGAACAATCATTGTCTATGTACCAGGTCTCACCAACTAACCCGTCTTTCCTGTTCAAATCAACTCGGCCCTCCATTGGTGATTTATTAATTTAGGTACCCACTTATTCATTGGGGTCCTTGAGAGTTAGTTGAATTAAGAGGAATCCAAATATACATTAGCGTTTTAAACAATTGAGACCACTTAAGCTTCTTACCTTTCCGGTCACAGAACAAGACTTTGTTGGCCTTATCTGAGCTGTCAACAGACCTTATGTCTACTCGTATGAGGTACCCTTGTCTGGTTTCAACCTCATTGCGAGCAGGCATAGTTTGTCTTTGATAGTTTTGATATCGTCTAAAAGCTTGGGGATTGTATGGTTTATAGATATGACGTGGTTTATCCTCACTAATGATGTCATATGATAGAGGTGGAGGATAGAGAACATATTGATTACGATAAGGTGGCACATATTTCCTAGGTCTCATTGAATACAACTGAGACTGCCTTATGAAATGAGGTCTTGGTTGGTTCCAACTAGACTGACCTTGTCTGGGCCTAGTCTGCTGAGTACACCTCTGCTGGTACCGGACCTGTTCTGGTCTGACCAGATTAGTATATCTCTGCTGACTTGGTCTAGACTGTACTGGTCTATTTACATCTTTCTTCTTCTCAATCTTGGTATTAGGAACTTTGAATTTAGACTGTACATTTGCAGTGTCTTTGGATTTTGTACCATTGTCGTATTCCATCGGTCCTTTACCTTTATCTGTAGGTAAATAACTTGAACTAGCAACATTAGTGTTCTTATCCACTTGAGTAGACGAGCTAGGCACATTAGCACCCAACCTAGTCTTATCAGCTGGTGATCTATACCTATCTGATAACTGTTGATTAATCTTTGACGATTTAATCAAATCAGCTAGTTTTAGATCCAAGCTAAGAACTTCAGTTTATAAGAACCTATTGCGCTCTTCTAGTTTTTCATATTTAACCTTTAACGCATTAAATTCATTGGTCTCTATGGCTTGGGTCTTAAGCATACCCTGATATAAGTTATCTATGGATGCGTACTTATCCTTGAGTTGAGCCAACTCTTCAGACAAGCGTTCATTTAAGGTAACTACATTAGGATCTGCTCTTGACTGAGCTTCACGTAGACTGATGATTTCATTCTTTAAAGATATGTTCTCATCGCTGACTTCCACGAATGCTTTATTAGCGAGTAGGAGGTCTTCTTTAGTCACTTCATTGGAATGATGAAGACTACTCCCTACACCACTATCAGCAGTGTCACTTTCATTAGTTTCTGAGCTATCACATGAACAAAAAGAAGTAGCAGAAGATACCTCGAGTTCTTCTTTAGCCATCATAGCCAGATCATCATCTTAGACGACTTCTCTTGCGTTGTCAGAGAGGTAATCAGAAGAAGATGATGGCAACTCGTCTGATTCCTCATTAGAGTCATCATTTACCAACAATGCCTTCTTACCTCTAGCATACCTACGATCACGCCTTGCTTTCCTTTCCTCTTTATCTTTAGAGCTTAAATCAGGGCACTCATAGATGTAGTGTTTTTGGCTTATCACAATTATAGTATAAGGAATCGTTAGTAGACTTTTTAATAGGAGTCTGATCTTGCCTCCTATCACGTCTATCAGAGGGGGTTATATCCTTTCTATCAAAAGAGCTCATACCTCTCCTGTTCTCATTGGAGACCTCATCCCTTCATTCAGAAGAGTTGCGATCTCTTCTGGTTTCAAAAGAATCCTTGTTATTGGAACCCTTATAGTCCTTATAGAATCTCTTTTATCTACCATATCTCTTATTCAGCTTGTCAAACCGTTTAATCATGAAACTCATTTGTTCCTTAAGGCTCACATCTGACTTCTCTAACTCATCTCTAACACTAGAAGGCTTAGACTTAGAGGTTTTAGAGTTCTTAGAAGAGGAGGCCATAAAGGCAACATTCTTAGAGACTTGCTTCTCTTGATCACTTCCTATCAAAGGGTCTTCTTCATTGAGTTCAAACTCATGAGCTTTTAAGGTTTGAAAAAGGGTTTCTGATTACCATGTATATATGTCCTGTGTGGTCTTGATTATCATCTTGACCATCTTCCACCTCTCCTCTAAAGATTTAAGGACCCTAAGGTTAATCTCTCTAGGGGTGTACTTCTTACCAAGAACTTCCAAATCATTCGTAATATGTGTGAAACGAGTATCTAACTGGTCGATAGTCTCGCTAGGCTTCATTTTAAATGATTCGAATCTTTGGACGACAGTGGACAATTTACTTTCTTTGATTAGGCTAGTGCCTTCACAAAGAAAAGTTAATATGTCCCACATTTCCTTAGTGGACTTGCATTTAAGCACTTTTCTTAGATACTCATTAGGCAAGGTGTGTAAAATTAAGTTTTTCGCTATGTTATCCAAATTATTCTGTTTCATTTCATTAGTTGAAAGTTCTGACCTGGGTTTGGGTACTAATACCCCAACTGGTTTAGAAGGATCTAAGGTCTAGAAGGGAGGGGTGAATAGACTTTTAAAATTTTTCTAAAATATCAAAGTTATAATGCGAAAATAGTGTTCTTATACAGTACCCTGCTGATATCAGATCAGCTCAGTACAAATATTAAAGTGAGCCTTTAAACAAGTTTATACTCAACTCTTTTGATTATGAATTTTACTTAGTGTACAGTACTGTTCTTGTTATCAAGTAATTCGTCTACTCAACAAGATTTCTCAATCTAGTTGTTTATACGAATTCTTTAAAAACTTTAAGAATAAAAAACAGTAAGTAAATCAACACAAAATTTTATAGTGGTTCGACAACTTGTCTACATCCACTCTCACAAACCCAATTGTGATGTTTTATTAAGCTTCTCTATTCTTGTAGCTTTAAGTTCCAAGATTAAGACTTAGATCTTATCGATTACACTACCAAGTGTATCTTCGATCTTACTAGTAATTCAACAAGTAACTAGCACACGTGTTTACAAACAAAATCACATATTAAAAAGATAAAACTTCTCTGTGTAGCCTTTGAATATGCTTCTTCAATTCTCGCTTCTTTCGATATTCTCTTCAAACTTTCCTTCAAACTCTGTGAGTTTCTTGAATTGCTTCTTAATCACTAAGACTTTAATACGCTTGTAGCTTTGATTGCAACAGTAGTCTTTTCAGTAGAAGATCATACGGTATTTATAGACTTTAGTAATGCAGTTAGCCGTTTGTGTAACCAACTCAAAACTAACTCATAACTGTTTCTTTAACTTCTCCTTGTAACTGATTTTGTAATTTCCAAATAACTAACTTCAACTCCTTCAGTCAGTCTTCATAATTTCCAATCAGTTATTCAGTTACGTCCTTCAGTTAATAAGTTTTCCAAACTTATCTTCAGCATAGTAAAGTACTGTTCTCAAGTATTTACTCTTCTTATGTACTCTGCTCAAGTACTCTTCTTATCTTCTGTACTTAGCTTCTTCAGAGTATGACTTCAGAATACATACTTAATAACTTATGGTCTTCTGCTTCCAAGTAATCTTCTAAGTCTGTAGTCTTCTGATCTTGTCTAGTTTTCTGACATCAACTAGTCTTCCGATATCTAACTTTGCTGATTACACTTCAATACAAACTTACAAATATAAAACCTATCAATACTTCAACTGAACTATATACAGTAGAGTATTTCTAAACCCATACTATAAGTTGTCTATACAATCTTTATTCAGCTTAGTTCCTAACAGTTAAAATATTTCACTTATATAACATCAAATCACTAAACTCAGTTATTATGACTTCTGAAGATGACTTATTCTACTTATCTTATTAACTTTAAGTTGCTTTTTGGCCATCAACACTTATGATCTTCAATTAGGACTTTGTTTCTAGGATTCATATCCCAACAATTTCCCCCTTTTTGATGAAGCCAAAACTACTTCAAGTTAATAAATCAGTAGTTAGCATATGAGTCAATCATAACGTTTCATCAAGTCAAAATATCAGATTCATTCATATTCAGATAGGATTAAGATTATATATAATCACAAAATATGAAAATAAGAAATAAAGATGAGTAAGAAATATTATCTTCAAATTTGTTCTTCATCTTCTTTCTTCAGCCTTCTCCATCTTCAGATTCTAAATGCAACATACATTCTGGTATGAATGTCCTTCATGGGTTGCGGATTAGAAATTCCTTCATCAACAATAATCTTCTCTATTATCTTCTTGACTTCTTCATAGTCAGTCCTTCCAGATGCCAATAGAGAAGGATACCAAGCTGGTTCTTTTGGGCATAAGATATTGTATCCCACTGCACTTGCAGTCATCAAAGCATCTTCCCATAATGCTCTTGCATTGTTCTCCATAAATTGTTGAAAAACTTCAAACTCATCATCTATGTTTGCAAGTTCTCCAAACTTTCTCACAATGTGGTGTGCAATCTGCCATTTCTTTTTTAGATCATTCTGAAAGTGTGTGGTATCTAGTGTTCAAGTAAAGACATAAATGTTGCACAGAATGTTGAGACAAATAGTGCAACACTAACTCTAATAGAATATAATGAAGTAAACACACAACATAAAACAGTGATTATCCTGGAAAAGGATATGGAAAACCTTCAAACTCAAGAAGAGTGGTATTGGAAATAAAGAGCGAGGGTAACCTGGTTACGAGAAGGTGATTGTAACACAAAATTCTTCCAAGCACGAGCTAATACTAGAAGCGTTTAAATACCATATCTGGAATCCAGGATGGGACGGGGTCGTGGTGTACCGAAACATAAGCAGTTACAAAGAAATTCCTAGATGATTTCCAAAATATATTTATGACATCAGAACCGAAAAGCAATAACATCAAAGAAGCCACGAGGCACATGTCGTTCACACTCTCTTTTGAGCTTGATCAACTACTGAACGCACCATTCACAACAAAAGAAGTATCCAGAGTAGTTAAGAATCTCAATCTTTGGAAAGCTCTTGTCCCGGATTGTTTTACAACATCTTTCTATCAGTCAAATTGGTATGTTGGGATATTCCATATCCTTAGGTTTTGTATTGATAAACCAAATATACTTGTAATATGATAAGTTGTATTATATAGACAACTTCATCATTCATCTTGTGATAGATAGGATCTGGTCTGTATCAGCTGAGTTGGAAGTCAGCTGATATAGTAGAGAAACGCGCACAAGCTCAGAAGAGAAGACCAGAATCCAGAAGAGAAGAATCAGATGAGAAGTACTTATCTGATGATCAGCTGAGGTCTTATCAGCTAAGTACTCAATATCAGCTGAGTAAGCCAAACACAGCTGAGACCAAGTCTGCCTGACTAACCAGACGAAGTCTACACAACTGAGGAAAGCAATCAGAAGTCAGATGTCGATCAGAAGAGATGACCAAGATCAGCTGAGTAAAACAGCAGAGTCGAAGGTCATCTGAATCAAGCATTGTATAGTCAAATCAGAGCTGACGTGGACCAATTGGGAGACGACATCAAACACCAAGATTCTGACAAGGCACAAAGATCAAAGAAGCCTATGATGCATTGATTATTACTAGCCAACAGTAATAATCAATAACATCTACCTAGAGATTGCTGCTCCTGAAATAGTAGGATTTGTTTGTTGCTTTCCAACGGTAACATTTAGCAATCTCATCTATAAATATGAGTTCAAATCATATCTCATGCAATGCGTGAGGGTGATGCTTAAGGCCGAGCAAAATTCTAAAGTCCAGAAATATCAGAAGAGCTCAAGAACATCAGAATAGAAGACATCAAGCAAAGCATCCTTATACCCACACCCCCAGTGGGTGAACTCATGATACCTAAGCTAGCATAGTCTTATACACATCCCAAGCTTAGAAGAGAAATTCCCAATCCTAGCTTTAGGCTAACTCAGATTGTAAGGGAATTTATCATACTTAGTCTTACTCGAGTTCTCCTTTGATACATCCATTTAGAAGATAGGTCGAGTTATTCACACTAGGTACAATCAAGAAGACCACTGTAAAGCGTACTTGTTCCCTCCCCAACAAGTAGATTCGTATACACAGAAAGTAGTTGTGTATCTTGATCATTAGTCTTCTCTTGTGACTATAAAATAGCAAGACGTCCTCCTATTGGGATGTTAAAGTGATCAAGGAGGATAATATCATGATTAAGATCGTGAGAGTGGAAGTAGGACATTGAGGTTCGAACCACTATAAATAATTTTGTTATTTATTGCTTTAGCATGCATGATTTACATATTGCATAACATGTTTTAAAAGACGTTTTTGTATTAGCTGATACCAAATTAGCTGATACGCTCTTATTTACTTGTTAGTCATGACTCTTGACGACCTCATCGTTCTGAGTCCAGAAAGGAATTATGGAGAAAAATTTGAGATCGGAGTCAAAAGTTCGGTCTGTTTTAAGAAGTCATTTGTATCAACTATCAGTTGACATCAAATCAGCTGATCTTGAAATTAATTACAAAGGTTTTCTGTTAGACGAGTATAATCTTTACAAGTGGGCCACACTACAATTCTGCACATGTTTCTCTATCAGTTGATCTAATCAGCAGACAAGTTAGTTCTAGACTCCTAACGAATCAGCTGACCAAATCATCTATATAGAAGAATTATTTTGGTTTCTACACTTAAACTCTATCAGCTGACATCAAGTCATCTGATCTTTCAAGAACTCGTCTGATGCATACCCCGTAAAAAGGGACCATCAATTGGTCAATGATAGGTGAGGAGATCTCAAAGTTAATACTGAACGTGTTGAATCATGATGGAACTTTGGAGACTTGGAACAATACGATTATCACGCTCATTCCAAAAATAAAAAATCCATCATAGGTTGCTTATTTTTGCCCAATCAGCTTATGCAATGTGAGCTATCGTATCCTGGTCCGCACAATTACAAATAGATTGAAGCTGATTATGAACGAGATTATTGACCCTTTCCCAAGTGCTTTTATTCTAGTCAAATTAATCTTTAACAATATTCTTGTGGCTTATGAAGGGATGCACTGGCTTAGATCATCAAAAAGCAAAGCATGGGGTATGCAACACTTAAACTTAATATGAGTAAAGCTTACGATCGGGTGAAATGGTCTTTTCTCCGAGCAACCATGGAAAGAATGGGTTTTTCTCAAAGATGGATTAATCTTATCTCTAAGTGCATATCATATGTGTCATACAGCTTAAACATCAATGGTGAACTTTATGAATCCTTTTATCCCACCCGGGGTCTTCGCTGAGGTGATCCTTTATCTCCATATTTGTTTGTGATTTGTGTCCAAAGCTTCTCAACGCTCATATCCCAGGCCATAGTTGATAAAAAAAGTCTTAGGTATTAAAATAGCCAAGACGACCCCTGTTCTATCTCACTTAGGGATGGCAATTTCAACCCGACCCGGTCCGACATGTGCTATTTGGGTCGTCCCGCCCCAGATCAGTATTTAAATGAGGCGGGTCCGGGTATCACCCTCGACCCGTGACCCATTTTTTTATTTATTTTATATATATATTATACATATAAATATAATATATTTTCAATATTTTGCATGTAAGATGTTTATTAATACATATAACATATATATATAACAATAATTCATCTTCATATATATTTTTTAGGTTAATATAAATTGATAAAACATAATATCAAATATTTCATCTAAAAATTTATATCAATATTAATCTCTTTATAATGTGAAAATAAATCTGTAAACATGCTTCTATTCTAAGGCTATTTTATTTATTTTTCAATACAAATATAAATTTTTTGTTATAAATATAAAAAAAATATATTTATTAATTTTTTTAAAATATTTTTAAAAATTTATAATGGGTCACCCCGATTTGACCCGACTTGCCCGTGTCCCGAACGGGTCGGGTTCGGGTATCTAGGTACCCGGCCCATTGCCATCCCTAATCTCATTGATGCGTCGGGTTTGAACGCTCAAAAAATTACCAATTTGTCCTTGGGCCACCGATGATAATCAATCTGTCACAGTGCTGCCACGTAGCTCAATAAGACCTGCAAAACACGCCGGAGGGTTCTACGACGCGGGAACTCCGACGCTCAAGTCAGAAAACCGGTGACCACCAAAGAAAAGGTGTTCGGAGGACAGTCAACCGGAGTTAAAACCGTCTTCCACAATGCAAGAATATGCTCAAGTGTGTATGCACTCGTGTGTACTGTGCTTAAGTGTTAATGTCACGTAAAAAATATAAGAAAGGAAGACATGGAGTATTTATAGAGATACCTTAGGGGAAGGGATAACCGTCTCCCCCTATTTCTCTATTCAACCATGGACTCCGATTTTTTGGGATCTAGAATAAGGGGGGTGTATTGGTTGTGGATTCTATAGGATTTTTTTGGACTTTCAAAGTCTGGGGGTATTCAACTTGGATTTTCAAAAGTCTTTCAAAATTCTGAGGTATTCAATACGGATTTTAAAAAATCTTTAAATATCTTTAGGTATTCAACAATCTATAGATTTTAATACTCTATGGATTTTGTTGCATTCTTCTCAAAAAATATAAATAAATTGCACTATCCAAAATCTCTTCTAAAAACCAGAGATTTCAACGGATTCTCTCAGAAAACTCTAAAGACGAAAGATCAGAAGTAGCAATGACAATATTGCCCCGTATTGAGTATGGGTCGGGTTTGGGTCTTGTGCCCAACCCACGGGTATCCGACTCGCCCCGAATTAATATATAAACTTTATATAACATATATATATATATAATATTAATTATAAAAAAAAAACTTCACGTTAAAAAAAACTATTCGCATCAATATCGGAGTTAATGAAAATCTATGTAAATCAATAAAAAAATATATTCCACAATCCTATAAAGTTTATGAAAATCCATATAAATCAATAAAAAAAGTCAGTCAAACTCTGCATGGACTCTATAGAGTTTATGAAAAAGTTTGATTTTTTTTTTCTAAAATTATCCAACAATTTTTTTCCTAAAATTACTCCAACAATATCATAATTACACGTATTTTGACTTTAATTTTTATAAATCTAACTTAAATAAATTTAATTTATCTTAATAATATCTAAATAAATTTAATTTTAATCTTATTCCTAAAATTACTCCAACAATAAGATTTTTTTTCTCTATTTAATCTATCTTAATAATATCTAAATAAATTTAATTTTAATCTTATTCCTAAAATTACTCTCCAACAATAAGATTTGATTTTTTTTTCCCTAAAATTACTCCAACAAACAATATATTTTATAATTCCAACAATCCGTCTATAAAATTAATAAATTTAATCATATCTTTATCTATCTTAATAATATTTAAATACTCCAACAATAAATATAAAATTTGATATTTCGATCTTTTTACTTTTTTTAATTCAACAAATCCATTCTAATTGTCATAATCCTTTTCCTAAAATTACTCCAACAAACAATTAATTGTCTATATCTTAATAATATTTAAATACTCCAACAATAAATTTAATTTTATTCATATAGTAATTTAGTTTATTTTCGAGGTCTACCTTATTGTTAGACTTTAATGGAATTCTTTCACTTATATATGTATGTTATTTTGGCTTTAATTTTTATAAATCTAACTTAAACAAATTTAATCTTATCTTAATAATATCTAAATAAATTTAATTTTAATCTTATTCCTAAAATTACTCCAACAATAAGATTTGTTTTTTTTTTCCCCTAAAATTTCTCCAACAAACAATAATATTTTATAATTCCAACAATCCATCTATAAAATTAATAAATTTAATCTTATCTATCTTTATATTTTCTAAAATTACTCCAATTTTTTTTTTTTAATAATATTTGTACCATTACATTACAGTATATATTTTTTTCCTAAAAATATTCCAACAATTCAACAATAAGATTTGATTTTTTTAATAATATTTTTACCATTAATGTATATATCTTCAACAATATGTGCAACGATTCCAACAATTACCCCAATTTAATTTTAATCTTATTTCTAAAATTACTCCAACCATAAGATTTGATATTTTTTTTCCTAAAATTTTCCAACAAACAATAATATTTTATAATTCCAACAAGGGTTGGTCTGCTATGGACTCGAGTGCATGTTGTGCACCCTAGTCTATGTTGCACTTTTCAATTTTACTGACTTACACTTTTTGGTAAATGGTGTTGCACTTTTTAATTATTAAACTGTATAATAATATTTTTAGTAATAATTGAAAAGTGCAACACCATTGACCAAAAAGTGTAAGTCAGTAAAACTGAAAAGTGCAACATGGACTAGGGTGCACAACATGCACTCGAGTGCATACTAGACTTTACCTTCCAACAATCGTCTATAAAATTAATAAATTTAATTTTATCTATCTTCTTATTTCCTAAAATTACTCCAAAAATAAGATTTGATTTTTTTTTTTCTAAAATTACTCCAACAATTCAATAATAAGATTTGATTTTTTAAAATAATATTTGTACTAGGGTCAAATCTTATTTTTGGAGTAAATTTTGGAGGATATCTTAGAATAAATTATTGTTGGTCCTGAAAAGAGTAGATAACAAGTGTATGAGGGGGGGGGGGGGAATACACTTGTATGCAATTTTTTTTTCAAACTATACCAAATATATAGGACTTCAGCAAGGTTGTCCTAGACAACTCTGTTGAGATGTATAACTTCTTATAAATATTCAATCCACTAAGCACTATTAAGTACTTAGTTGAAAGACTATCTAAGTGAGTTATATGTGCGGATTTAGTGGTTGACCCTTTAGTTTAAACTCCTTTTTAATTCTGAAATCACCTTAACAGTTTATCCAGTTCAGGGAACTTGTCCAAATTTGATTTGCACAGTCTTGTGAATATGTCTTTGAAAGTTCAGTTTGTGTGCAGTGTTGAATGAATGTTAATGCTTGAAAGAAAATCAACACAGGAGTTTATAGTGGTTCAGAGACTCAAGCTCCTACATCCACTTTCCCTGATTTAACAGGATAATTCCTTCACTCTTGGAATTAACTTGTTTTATAGTGCCAAGGTGCACTTGATCAACCACACCATTCCTTGGTGCCTTGATCCCTAGGATGTCTAGAGTCCTAGTACCCTTTCTCAACTCAGAACTGAATTGTTCTTCTCTCAACAATCAGCTCCTTCCACTTCTACTACTACAACCTTCTAACTTTCTCACTTGAAAGGTATAAGGGTTGAAGTATGGTTCCAACTAGGGGTGGAAATAGGCCAGGCTACCCGACAGGGGCCTATGGCCTGGCCTATTAAGGGCCTGGCCTGGCCTATTTAGAATACGATCCGGGCCAAGGCTTTTTAAAAAGCCTATTTATGTAATTAGGCCGGGCTTAGGCTTTATAAAAAGCCTTATAAGCCTAACAGGCCGACCTGTTTAATATATATATATATATTTATTTATTTATATAATATATTTTATGAATTAGGTAAATAAAAATTTAAGAAACCCTCAAACTCTTTCTACCGAGTCGCAGACAGCCTTTCAACCTTCCACAGACTTTCAAACCCTAAAATTATATTTTGATCATATTCTTAGTGTCGCCTGAATCATATTACAGTCTCGTGATTGTGAATCTGGGATTTTGTCCACTAGCCTCCGCAAGCCAACACTAAAACTACCACACACGACATCACGACTCATCAGGTATACTTTATCGCTTTGTCTAAAGTAGATTAGTAGTGCATACAACTAGAAAAAGTATATCCACGCCTATATCCTTGCAATTTGTTGTAAGTATTTTTTTATACTATATCCACGCCTATATCCTTGCACCTAGTTCAATAATATATATAATATTATAAAAAAAGTTAATTTTTTTATTCGTTTTGAACTTTATCAATTACCTGATAACTGATAATTCAAAGGGTGTTCTTTTGCCTGTGATGTTTTACGCCTTATATAGTAAATTTTGTAAACAAAAGAAATAACTCTGAAGTTGCTGTAAGTATTAAATCTTCTACTCTTTATATAGTTAAAACTTGTTGCAAGTATTAATGCTCCAGTACTCCTACATAGTTAAAACTTATTGTAATTATTTAAAATAATAAATTCATGTTTTGACTTTGAAAATTTAACTAACAGATTCACTTCCTTTATAGTATTATGTGCACATAATTTTATATACTAAAATTCTATATAACTAATTGCAGGTATAACAATGTCTTCTCAATTAGAAAATGGTGAAAGGGAAAACAATGAAGACCTAAATGAGGGTGATTGTGTTATTAAGAAAAAGAGAAAGAAAACATCAATTGTTTGGAACGATTTTGATGAAATTGAAATTCCAAAAATTGGTTTGAAAGTTGTTTGCAAGTATTGCAAAGATAAATTCGCAACGGGTGGAAAAGGAGCTAGCACAAGTCATCTAAAGAGACATGCGGACACTTGCTTACAAAGGAGGTTGCATATGGATGCATCAATGAAGCAATCAGTCATTCCATTTAAGTCCTCATTTTCTACTGGTAATCCATTTTTGACCCCCAGTGTTCGATATTCTAATGAAAAAATGAGGGAGATCATTGCTACTGCTGTAATGGTGGACGAGTATCCTTTCAGCATTGTTGAAGACGAAGTATGGATGTGGGGCTTTCAATATGTCAATTCAGATTTTGTGAAAGTTTCACGCAAAACAGTAAGAAGCGATTGTTTGGCAATATATGAGGCAGAGAAGAAGATTTTGAAGGCCATGCTGAAGAGTGTGAGCAAGATCAGTTTAACTACTGACATGTGGAAATCAAGTCACCAAGTAGCAGAATATATGGTTATCACTGGTCATTTCATTGATGCAAATTGGAATCTTCAAAAGAGAGTGTTGAGTTTTGTGAAAGTGCCTGCTCCTAGGTATTTTTAGTTACGGTTGATAATGCTTCTTATAACGACTCTTGCTTAAGGAATCTCAAGGAAAACTTATCACATAGTAGTAAGTTAGTACTTGGTGGTGCTTTATTTCATGTTAGGTGTTGCGCACATATACTGAATTTGTTAGTGCAAGATGGTCTTGGTCAGATCAGACCCATCATTAATAATATTCGTGAATCTGTGAAGTATATCAATCACAATGATGCAAGGTTGAAGGCATTTTGTGATGTTTTGGAACTGAAGGGCTTGAAAGAAACAAGACTTATTATTGATTTTCCGACAAGATGGAACTCTACGTTTCTTATGCTTTCAGCTGCTTTGAAATTTCAGATTGCTTTTCCAGCTTATAAAGAAAGAGAGCCGCATTATAAGTATGCACCATCAAATGAAGAATGGGAGCAAGTCAAGAGAGTTTGTCAGCTTCTTGAAGTGTTTAATGTTGCCACTCATGTCATTTCAGGTAGTGAATATCCCACTGCTAATTTGTATCTTCCCGAAGTTTGGAGGGTGAAACAAGAACTTGATAAAGCAACAAATGATGAATTCCCCTTCATGAAAACTATGACAACTCAAATGAAAGAAAAGTTTGACAAGTATTGGGGGGAATGTAATCTTTTGATGGCCATTGCTAGTGTTTTGGATCCTCGATGCAAATTCCATGTTGTTAATATTTGTTTTCCGTTGATATACACACCAGTAGATGTGGCTAAGAAGAATGTGGATAAGGTGATGAATTCATTGGAAGCTTTATATAATGAGTATGTTGAAATTGCCAAAGAGGAGTTGGAAAATGATGTTGCCAACGAAAAGGATATTGAAGGAGACGACTCAACTTCAAATGATCCTAATTCCTTTGTCACCGGATTTGACCAAATCATGAGAAAGGTTCGAGAAAAGGAAGCAACTCCCCCATTGAAATCTGAGTTACAATCTTTTTTTATGTTTTATTTGTTTGGTTGGTTGAATTTATTTTAATACTGGAGAAGTCAGTATTATGCGTTTGCAAATTTCAATACACTTACTTTAATTGTGAATTTTGAAATTTTTAATATTAAATTATATTTTTATATTAAACATATTTTAATAGGCTTCTAAAAGGCTTGTAGGCCTGGCCCGTTTAGTGAAAAGGCCAGGCCAAGCCTATGAAAAAATCCTATCATAGATAATAGGTCAGGCTTAAACTAAGTTTTTGAAAAGTAGGTCTAGGCCTATTTCCACCCCTAGTTCCAACTAATGAGATATCCTTTACAATGAGGTTCAGTGTATAAGGATAGGATATCTCTCTAAGCTTTGTATGGATATACAATGAGGTTCAGCTTAGAATGAAGTGTTTGAAGACTAAGATAGTCTCTTTGAGAACTTTGAAAGCACTTGTAAACTTGTAGGATAGTTGGATGTGTTGAGATACTTCAAATGGTCTTCACACTTCTGTATTTATAGACAAAATTGAGGATTTGCCCGTTGGAAAGACAGCCTCAATTGTCTATAAATGTCTTCCTTGAAATCTTCAAACTGGAAGACAGATTCTTGATAGTGACATGTCCTTAGTTTGGGAAATAAACGGCTGTAACTGTTTTGTCTTCTCTTTGCAGCACTTTTCCCAATGTCTGACATCAAGATTCACTTGGTCAAACATGGACATCTCTTCTTATCAATGTTCCTGAGATAAGGACATCATTCCTTATCACTTGGACAACTCTGCTTATCAATTTCAGCAGAGTCTGCTTATCAGCAGTGTTGGCTTTAGCTCTTTAGATGACTTGGCTCATTCTCTTTTCCTTTTATGCATGATTCATTGATGATCCTTTACGCATATGACTTGATTCAGTAGCATTGATCATTATAGCATAGTTGTCTTTGAAACTCTTCTGGTTCATGTATGCTGAGACAACTTTGCTTGGACAAACCTTCTGATCTTGTATGCTTCAGTAGACTAGGTCTAGATGGTGCATTTTACTCATGTGCTCAATCAAAAGGTTGTACTTCAACTGATTAGACTTGATCAGCACACTTGTCCTTCAGCAGACTTGGGATGGTCTTGCTTTTGAGCCTTGAGGGGATATGATTCATGTGATCTTTGAAGTATGTGTTCCCCCTTAACTAGTGCATCTATAAAACTAAGAGTTACCTAACATATCAGCTTCTCAACTAGTCTTAAGATGCATGTTTCAACATCCCTGAAACATGTTCATGTAAAACTAACTAATTTAATTGGCATGTCTTAAGGGGGTTTTGGTATCATAATCAAAACTCATTTTATTCCCAACAATTTCCCCATTTTTGATGATGCCAAAACCTATACATTCTATGCAAAGGTGACTTGACTACACTTATTACATTATTCTTCAGTAGAGGTGACTTTAGGTCAAGTTCCCTGAAAGAAAATGTGTTAGTGTATTTTCTGTTATTATTTGCATATAGGTTGACACATCAGACAAGTTGAGATCATGTTACAATATTTCTTGATTCAAAATATGGTCAACTATCATTCATATGAAGATCATTACAAACATGTTGATAGTTGAGAAAACATATCAGAGCATGAAATATTACATCAAAGCATAAACTAACAAGATACATTATCAGAGCATTAATCTTTAAGTATCAGAGCAAAACATATCAGCAGTCTTGAGCAATTTCAGCATGGATGACCAAATCAATAGATCAGCAACCAAGACATTCATTTTAGCATAAAAAGGGTCAAGAGGACTTAGCCAATTCAAAGGTTATCTTCAAGAGGTGGCACCATCCCATACTGTGCCCACACTCTCTTCTTCAATTCCATGGCCTCTTGGTTAGTGCCCTTAGGTCCAAGTTCCATCCTGTTCAACTTCAGGATTTCAAAGAATTCTTGAAAGATTCTGGACTGGTCAATCCATCCATTCAGCTTGGGGGGCATGTAGATGATTGGCTTTGGGGCAGTGAGTTTAAATCTTGCAATATCAGCAACTACAAGTAATTGTTGATACAAGTCCCTGTAGTATTCAATCATGAACTCAGTAAAAGTGGAGTTAATATCCTTTCCATTCCACCTGTCAATGACATAGTAGTCATAGACAAACTCCCTTTTGGCCTCTTCCCATGTATCATTCAATTGAATTGGGACCCATTTGTCCATGTGTGGATACTTGGTATCCATGGGAATCAATAGATGTGGCTTCAACTTGCTGTAAGTAGCTCTCCTTCTTCTGGGCTTCTGAAAGTCAGCTCTTCTCTTGTCTCTTGCTCTATTAGCTTCTTCCATCAGATCCATCTTTTCTTGAGCCCTCATCATGGCCAACTTCTGCTGTGTTTCAGGATCCTTGCCATAACCTTTCTGAAACAGTTTTGATGGATCATTTTGTCTTCTTCTTTGGTTGAGGTCCAAAGCCTTCTTCATACAGTACTTCAATATTCTCAGCTACTTTGGGACCTTCAGTGGACTTAGTTTCAGTAGACTTGTCAGTCTCAGAAGACTTAGCTTTCTCAGCAGTTTTGGTTACTTCAGCAGTCTTGACCTTTTCAGCAGTCTTGCTCCTTTTGGTGATTGGCTCTTCTTCTTCAATTCTGAATCCAGGAGGGAGCTCAGGGCTATTTGGAAAGTCAGTGAATGTCTCAGGTTTCCTCTTATTTGCCTTGGCCTTCTTAACCTGTCCTCTAGTTTGGACTCCTTCAGTGGACTTATCCAATCCAGAAACTTCTCCTCCTGGCCTTTGTTGTAGTCTTGCTCTTTCTTCTTGAGCTGATGCCAATGAATTTTTTGTGGCTATGGCCAACTGCTCTTCTTCATCAAGTTCTTCCAAGTTCAGCACTGCTTGCTTCTTTCCCTTATCTTCAGTATCCTTGTCCTTGCCCTTGTCTGATCCACCAATGATCAATGCACCTTCATCCCTTGCTCGTTCTCTTTCCCCCTTTTTGGCAGCATAAAAACACTGGGGTTTGAGTTCACTCATGGTGGTGGCCGTCATGGATTGGGCCAGGTTCAGGGACTTCATCTTCTCTAACAAGTATACATTTTCATCATGTATGTTTTGCATTCTGTCACTTCTCAAGCTTAGGAAAGCTAGAACAGGTTTCATCTTTTGCTCAACAACTGCTTCCATGTTTGCATTCAGAGATGCATCAAGGCTTGCTTTCAACATTTCAGTGAGGTTGGCCACTGCACTCTCAGCAATGTTTGCCATCACTTCTTGGGAAAACTTTTCTTAGGCAGCCTTCACCATTGCTAGCCTCATCTCTTCAGCTCTCTTCTTCTGAATGGCTGTTTTCTTGCCAAGTGCTTGTTTGACAATTAATCTAAGTAGCCTTCCATCTTCAATCTGTCACCAGTTTGCACCTTTGTCCTGAATGACTTCTGCAATCTCCATGATTGTCTTATCTTTGACATCCACCAATGTCCTTAGATCATGAAATTGTTGCTGCAATCTTAGAAACTCTGCAAGTTGTGGATACAGACTGTTCACAGTAGCCTTGGCTCCACCTCTGAGCATACTCTCATAAGTATACTCCTCCTCATCCTCATTTGATTGAGAACTTTGGGCTATAGGGGAGTTGGCTCTGGGTTCAGGGAAATTGGCTTGAAGAGTAGCTTCAGGAAGGTTGAATTCAGGAAGATTGGCTTCAGAAAGGTTGGGTGCAGTAGAAGGTACTTCAGTTGCTTTTGAGAGCAATGGTTCTGAAAGGGCTTTGTTAAGTGGAGTTGGCTCAACCAATGCTTGCTCAAGCTGTTTGGAAAAGTTCAGCATAAATGAGTCAAGTGGAGATAGCAATCTTGACCCATCCACTGCAATATCAGCCAAAAGATCAATTGGGCTTCTCTGAGCAGTCCCTTCAGGAGAGTATCTCTTGGTGAGATCAACAGGGATAATGGGTTGATCTTGAGGAGTGATATGGGTTTCAGGGGAGTTGGGTTCAGGATTTTGGGTTTTAGGAAAGTTGGGTTCTAAAGGTTGATTTTCAGGGACTTTGGACTCAGGGGTTCCAGAACTAGAAGAGTTGGTCCTGGACTTAGATTTAGTCCTACTTTCTGTCCTACTCTCCCTTAGAGCCACTTGAAGTGTCCTTTCCTCCTGAAGCTCCAGAATCTTGTCAATAGGCTTGGCTCTCCTCTCGCTAGCCCTACTGCTCCCACTTCCTTCTTCTTTTTCCGAGACAACTTCACTGGGCCTTTTATCACCCTTCTTCTTCTGCCTTGTCTCATTGTACTTTTGACTCAACTCTTCTGAATGATCAGAAGGAACTTGCACACTCTCTTCAGCAACCTCTTCAATCTCAGTTGAAGCTCCTGAAGTCTCTTCTGAGGGTAGTTGAGACAGTTTCTTTATTTTTACAGCCCTGGCCTTTGTCCTCTTTTTCAACTTTGGCTTTTCCTCTTGCTTCTCTTCAGTAGGTTTGGCCATCTGCATTCTCCTTTGTTCAGTCTTTTTACTTAGCTTTCTGAACAATATCTTCTGGGCAGGGAGTGGTTTGGCAAATGTTTACATCTCAGAATAGTGAGCAAACTTCTCAATCAGTATGCTTGCCCTTGTGCAATACTTGAGTTTGCCCTCCAACACAACTTTGTGATGGATTTTCACCTTAAACTTTGCCTTTTCCTTCATCATCTCAGACAAGATGAAGGTTCTCCAATCAAATTTGATGCCCTTATCACTGGCATCAATTACTGCAGCCATTATTCTTATCCTTGGAGCACTCACTTGCTCCAGACTGCCAGTATTGCTCAAAAGACTCTTTGTAATTACCTCAAATAGATTGAGGAACTTGGGCTTGAGAGTCCTTTTATGCTGTGTAGATGAGATTGGTCCTCAGCCATGTAGGTTTCAAGGCAAGAATTTGGCTTTTCTTGCATGAACTTTTGAAGTCCTGCCCTTCTCATCCATCTCAAGGTTGGGGTAATTTCTGGATCATCACTTTCAAAGGAGATGATTGGCTCGAATATGAGGTTGTTTTTGTGGCTGAGATAACCAAAGTCAAGGTCTAGATCCTTGTTAGTGAAATCTACAACCATTTCAGTTCTAGCTTTGGGAGCCATTGAAGAAACACTAAGGTGTTTGAGAGAGTTTGAGAAGATGAAAGCTAGGGTTTCAAGAAAAGTTTGAATGCGTGGGGGAGAATGAACTTTTGTGGGCTTCTTAAAACTTGTGAATATTCCAAAAGGAATGTATGTCAATGAGTAGGTGAGTCTTAAGGCAATTCAACGGTTTACAAATGAGGAAATCAAGTTTGGACGGCCAAGATCAATTTCAGGGGAGTTGGCCAGTTTTGATCCAACGGTTAATAACCAATGGAACAGTGACAAACTATTTTTATTCAAACGTGGGAAGAAGTTATTATTGTTTAATGGCTGGGGGGTTATCAAGGTAGATCATGTCTTGAAATGTTTAATGCAAACAAGAGTTAAATCTTGACATTTAATGCATTGAAAGTTACTTTTTGGGAAGGGGACAAATTAAATCCTTGAAAAGGTGATGGCTTGAAGAGGAATGGGACAGCCATCAAAATAGCCAATGAGTACCCAAAATAGGTGCTTATCAAACCAAGATTTGGTTTGATAGCCAAGACAACTTATCTGACCCCACAAGGACAATTGTCCTGAAATGTTATGGACAAGTGTCCTGAATTTCAATGGACAAGTGTCCTGACCAATTTAGGTCAACATTTCTGAGTTTTAGACTTGACCAAGTCTGCTGAAATCTCTTTTAGTTCCCCCTTGCTTAGTTAACTCCTTTGAGCTTACTTGTCCAACTTTCCTGGATCAAGAAGTCCCAACTCTGCTGATAATTCCATGAATCTTGCTTCTGCAAGTGGTTTTGTCAATATATCAGCTTTTTGATGATCAGTATGAATTTTCACCAACTTGATGTCCTTTTTCTCCACATGGTCTCTAATGAAGTGATGTTTGATGTCAACATGTTTACACCTTGTGTGCAACACTGGATTCTGTGATATTGCAATAGCACTGTTGTTATCACAGAATATGGGCACTTCAGTAGAGTTGACATTGTAGTCTCTTAGTTGTTGTCTCAACCAAAGGATCTGAGCACAACAACTTCCAGCTGCAACATACTCAGCTTCAGTGGTGGAAGTAGTCACTGTGTTCTGCTTCTTAGAGAACTAAGATATGAGCTTGTTCCCTAAGAATTGACATGTACCTGAAGTGGATTTTCTGTCAATTCTACAGCCTCCATAGTCAGCATCTGAGTAGCCAGTTAACTCAATGTTGTCATCAGCAGGGTACCAAAGGCCTAGATTTTCAGTGCCTTTGAGATACCTCAAGATCCTCTTAGCAGCCTCTAGATGGCTCTTCTTAGGATTGGCTTGAAACCTTACACAAACACCTACTGCAAAGGTGATGTCAGATCTGCTGGCAGTGAGATAGAGGAGTGAGCCAATGATTCCTATATATTCAGTAGAGTTGGTTGGAACTTCGCTCTCATCTGGATTCATCTTCCAATTTGTGTTCATAGGGATCCTTACTGGCTTGCTAGTACTACACCCAAATTTCTTGATCATTTCTCTGGTGTACTTGGCTTGGTTGATGAATATCCCTTTTTTTGATTGCTTGACTTGAAGTCCCAAAAAGAAGTTCATCAACCCCATCATGGATATCTCAAACTTGCTTTGCATAAGCTTTGAAAACTTTTCACAAAGCTTTTCATTGGGGGATCCAAATATGATGTCATCAACATATATTTGGACAAGCAAGATGTCCTCTCCTTCACAAATTCTAAATAGAGTTCTGTCCACAGTTCATTTGATAAATCCATGGTCCAAGAGGAATTATGACAGTGTATCATACCAAGCTCTTGGAGCTTGTTTGAGTCCATAGAGAACTTTCTTCAATCTGTAGACTTGGTTTCCTTCCTCAAAACCAGGTGGTTGCTCTACATAGACTTCTTATTTTAAGACTCCATTCAAAAATGCACTTTTGACATCCATCTGGTACACTTTGAACCTCTTGTGGGCTGCATAGGCTAAGAAAAGCCTGATTGCTTCTAGCCTTGCCACATGTGCAAATGTTTCATCATAATCAATGCCTTTTGATTGACAGTAGCCTTTAGCCACCAATCTGGCTTTGTTTCTGACTATCACATTATTCTCATTCTTCTTGTTCTTGAACACCCACTTGGTTTCAATAACATCTTGATGTGTAGGTCTATCCACCAGCTCCCATACATCATTTCTGGTGAATTGATTCAACTCTTCCTGCATTGTTGTGATCCAATTGGCATCTTGAAGTGCTTCTTCAATGTCACTTGGTTCCTGTTCTGATAGGAAGCAACAAAACAAAGCACTTTCACCATGAAACCTTCTAATTTTGACTCCTATACTTGGATCACCAAGTATCAGATCAGTAGGATGGTCAGATAACCAAGTCCTTCTTTTTCTGATCCCATCAGTAGAGTTGTCCTCTACTAAGGTTGAGTCACTAGCATCATAGAATTCAGGAAAGTTTAATGCAGGATCATATTCAGGGGTGTTGTCCTCAATGTCAAGGACATTTGTATTTTCAGCATTTGTGGTTCCCTCTTGAATATTAGATCCATTAACTACCTCAGCAGGGCCTGCTTCTTCATTGGTAGTTGTTACCTGGGTGTGAACTGGGATTGGGTCAGTCAGTTACCCATTTCCTTCAGTGGGGTTTGCCTCAGGTAGATTGCCTTCAGGAGTGTTGTCCAGTGAAATGATTTAAGGAGGATTGCCTTGGACAACATCAATGAATACTGTGTCTTTGTCTTTTAAGCTCAATATGGTTGTTCTTTGTGTGATTTCTTCAGTGTCAAGGTTCTCATTCCTGATCTCAGAAGTAGATTCATCAAATACAACATGAGGTGTTTCCTCCACAATAAGGGTTTTGCAGTTATAGACCCTGAAAGCTCTACTGATTTGGGAATATCCAAGAAATACCCCCTCATTAGCTTTGCTATCAAAGACTTTTAACTGTTCTTTCCCATTGTTGTGAATGAAACACTTGCAACCAAATATGTGGAAATATGACACTTTGGGCAATCTTCATTTCCAGAGTTCATAAGGGGTTTTGCCTTGACACTTAGTGATCAAACATTTGTTCTGAGTATAACATGCAGTGTTTATGACTTTAGCCCAAAACCTTTTAGGTAGATTTGAATCAACAATTAAGGTTCTAGCAGCTTCTTTTAAAGTTCTATTCCTTCTTTCTGCAACTCCATTCTGCTGAGGAGTTCTAGCTGCTGAAGTTTCATGGGCTATACCATTTTGTGTACAGTACTCATTGATGTATGAATTTATGAACTCAGTGCCTTTATTAGATCTTATCTTTATTATGTTAAGGCTCTTTTCATTTGATAGTCTCTTTAACAATTCAGGGAGTTTGACTTGTGTTTCCTTCTTGTTAAGGAGAAATAGTACCCATGTGAACCTAGAGAAGTCATCTACTACAACCAATGTGTATTTTCTTCCATTAATGCTAGCAGGGGTAATTAGTCCAAATAAGTCCATATGTAAAAGTTCAAGTACCCTTTCAGTAGAGATGACTGGTTTTCCCTTAAATGAGGCCTTAATCTGTTTTCCTTCTTGGCATGGTTTGCAAACATGCTCTTTAATGAGAACCTCATTAGGTAGTCCTTTTACTAATGCATTTCTAGCAAGCTTGTTCATTGATTTAAAGTTCAGGTGGTTTAGCCTTTTATGCCATAACCAACTTTGTTCACTTGAGCTTTTGGCAATGAAACATGCAGCATCAGTAGACTTGTCCCAGTCAGCAAAATACACATTTCCCTTCCTAGTTCCAGTCAGTAAGGTTTGTTGAGTTCTATCTTTAATTAAGCATTTTCCAGTTGAAAACTCAACACTAAAGCCTTTATCACAGAACTGACTTACGCTTAGGAGGTTATATTTGAGACCAGCCACATAAGATACATTGGATACCTTGATATTACCAATTATCAAGGTACCATAACCTTTTGTAGTTGCTTGTGAGCTGTCTCCAAATGTGACATTTGGGCCTTCTTTTTCAATGAAGTCAGTGAGGAGATTCTTGTTTCCAGTCATATGCCTTGAACATCCACTGTCCAAGTACCATGCTGACCTTTTATCCATGCTCCTCGTCTTCTTTTGGCCCTGTGGTACCTGCAATTAGATTGCTTTAGGTACCCTTTGAATTTTGGGTCCTGAGAGGTTAGTTGTACCTTTAGGAACCCAAACTTGCCTAATAACCCTGATTGATTCAATGTGGCTAAGTTATTTCCCTTTAGCATCAACATACACTGTTTTCCCTTTAAATGCCTTAGGGAATGAGTGTGTGAATGTGTTAAATCTGTAAGTATCAGAAGAGTTGTCAACTCTCTTGAACTTATGAGTTCTTTGAGTTGCTTGTGGGAGTCTTTGAGGAAAGGTACTTTCATGACCATTACCCTTTGGCATAAAGGGTTTTGGCTGTCTCATTTTATTCTGCCTTTGAGGATAGTTTTCCTTAGGTCTGTTCAACTGAGGCTTCCTCAGTAGAGTTGGCCTAGGCTGATCAAATCTTGGATAACTCCTCTGAACATTGTTCAGGAGAGTTGCCCTTCCAATGGGTCTACTCTGCTGACCAACATTTCTCTTGTGTTCAGTGACCTTGGCCTTTTCCTTAGGTTTGGGCCTAGTCTCCTGAATCACTTCAGTGGGCATCTCATTCATTTTGCCCTTTCCTTTGTTCAGTGGCTGAATTATTTCATTTTCAGCTTGTTGAGCCACTGACTTAACAAAGATCCTCTTAGTGTTACTTGTTGAAGCAACACTAAGACAAGGTGAAGATTCAAATGGATCAAAACCTAATCCACTTCTTTGAGCCATAGGTCTTTGATAACTTTGAATTTCCTCTATTGCTCTAGAGGATTTCTTCAAAGCAGACATCTTTAATTTCAGGCTCTCTTTACTTGTTTTAAGAATGTCATACTCATGTGAGAGGTTTTCAAATTTTGCTAGAAGAATTTTGAGTTCAAAGTCTTTTCTCTTCTGAGAAACCAGTTGATCATCAATCTGCTTTTGTTGGTCAACTATCCTGAGATTTGCTTCCTCAAGCTCTCTCAAGAATTGTTGATGAACTTCAGTAGATTTGATATCAACTACTGTCTCAGCAGGTTTTGAAAGTTCAATTGAAAGCCTTTCATTTTCTCTCACACAGTTGTCATGAAATTCTTGCAGCCTAGTGAAATCTTCCATCAACTTTCCAAAAGAAAGTTTTAGGTTGACTTCACTAGTATTCTGTGATAGAAAAGATGGTGAGCTAGAAGTAGAGGATACCTCATCATCCTCTATAGCCATGTTGCACACATCATCATCATCTTCACTGTTTGAGAACAGTCCATCAGAAGAGTTGAAGCTTTCAGCACTATCAGATTCATCACCAGCCATCATGGCTTTTCTATTGGTGAATTTTCTGTCTCTTTTTGCCTGCCTCTCCTTTCTCTCCTTTGAGCTGAGTTCAGGGCAGTCATACTGGAAGTGCCCTTTCTTCTTGCAGTTATAGCACAGATCTTCATCATCATCTTTCTTTGGATCATCTCTCCTTCTAGATGAGGAGGCTTTGAATGCCACTCCTTTGGTTGGTGCTGAAGGTTCCTCAACATGTTTTCTTCTGTTGAGATCAAACTCATAAGCTTTGAGTTTTGAGAAGATTATTTGCATGGGCATGGTTGAGAGATCCTTGGTGTTCTGCATCATGACAGAGTATACATCCCACTTTTGAGTGAGACTTCTAAGAATATTTAGTGCCACCTCTCTCTTGGAGTAGACCTTGCCCAATGAGTTGATTTCATTCATCACATCTATGAATCTACCAGCAAATTTGTCAATGGACTCATCTGAATCCATTGTGAATTGTTCAAATTTCTTCACAGCCACTTGGAGCTTATTCTCCTTGATCTTTTCAGTACCCTCACACATTTCAGCAAGAGTATCCCATATTTCTTTAGCAGTTGTGCAGTGGTAGACTCTCCCCATTACTGCATCTGGAATGGTTTGATAAAGAGTGTTCATGGCAAGATAATTGAGATTATCTCTTCTCTTTTATTCTGTGGTGAGGTCATCTTCATCCTTAGGGATCTCATCCCTTATATCAGCCCTTTGAGCATCAGTAACTCTAGGATTTGCTTGCATAAAGACAAATGGTCCTCTAGTGAGAACTCTTAGCATATCAGTGTGTAAGCAAGCAAGATGAGCTCTCATCCTGATTTTCCAGAAATCATAATTATCTATTGAGAACATAGGCAACTTGTGATGAGATATATGGTTGACTGGATCTGGAGCAGTGTTGCTTATAGTCTGCACAGCATCATGAGGAACAACATTCATATTCTAATTTTGTTGCTGATTCTGGTTCTGTTGCTGTTGCTGATTCTGCTGCTGGTTCTGGTTGTTGTTGTTGTTGTTGCCTCCCCTTGCCATATCTCAAAGATGGGTTAGATAACACAGAAATAGATTTCAGACTAGATCAGTTTTCAGTGACCACTCTAAAATGTTTTTTTTTTTAAAGTCAAAATGGATTTTCAGAGGCAGTGGTCTTTGAACCCCTGCTCTAATACCACTAGTTGGTCCTGAAAAGAGTAGATAACAAGTGTATGGGGGGGGGGGGAATACACTTGTATGCAATTTCTTTTTCAAACTATACCAAATAGGACTTCAGCAAGGTTGTCCTGGACAACTCTGCTGAGATGTATAACTTCTTATAGATATTCAATCCACTAAGCACTATTAAGTACTTAGTTGAAAGACTATCTAAGTGAGTTATATGTGCGGAATTAGTGGTTGACCCTTTAGTTTAAACTCCTTTTTAATTCTGAAATCACCTTAACAGTTTATCCAGTTCATGGAACTTATCCAAATCTGATTTGCACAGTCTTGTGAATATGTCTTTGAAAGTTCAGTTTGTGTGCAGTGTTGAATGAATGTTAATGCTTCAAAGTAAATCAACATAAAAGTTTATAGTGGTTTAGAGACTCAAGCTCCTACATCCACTTTCCCTGATTTAACAGGATAATTCCTTCACTCTTGGAATTAACTTGTTTTATAGTGCCAAGGTGCACTTGATCAACCACACCATTCCTTGGTGCCTTGATCCCTAGGATGTCTAGAGTCCTAGTACCCTTTCTCAACTCAGAACTGAATTGTTCTTCTCTCAACAGCCAGCTCCTTCCACTTCTACTACTACAACCTTCTAACTTTCTCACTTGAAAGGTATAAAGGTTGAAGTATGGTTCCAACTAATGAGATATCCTTTACAATGAGGTTCAGTGTATAAGGATAGAATATCTCTCTAAGCTTTGTATGGATATACAATGAGGTTCAGCTTAGAATGAAGTGTTTGAAGACTAAGATAGTCTCTTTGAGAACTTTGAAAGCACTTGTAAACTTGTAGGATAGTTGGATGTGTTGAGATACTTCAAATGGTCTTCACACTTCTGTATTTATAGACAAAATTGAGGATTTGCCCGTTGGAAAGACAGCCTCAATTGTCTATAAATGTCTTCCTTGAAATCTTCAAACTGGAAGACAGATTCTTGATAATGACATGTCCTTAGTTTGGGAAATAAACGGTTGTAACTGTTTTGTCTTGTCTTTGCAGCACTTTTCCCAATGTTTGACATCAAGATTCACTTGGTCAAACATGGACATCTCTTCTTATCAATGTTCCTGAGATAAGGACATCATTCCTTATCACTTGGACAACTCTGCTTATCAATTTCAGCAGAGTCTGCTTATCAGCAGTGTTGGCTTTAGCTCTTCAGATGACTTGGCTCATTCTCTTTTCCTTTTATGCATGATTCATTGATGATCCTTTAAGCATATGAATTGATTCAGTAGCATTGATCATTACAGCATAGTTGTCTTTGAAACTCTTCTGGTTCATGTATGATGAGACAACTTTGCTTGGGCAAACCTTCTGATCTTGTATGCTTCAGTAGACTAGGTCTAGATGATGCATTTTACTCATGTGCTCAATCAAAAGGTTGTACTTCAACTGATTAGACTTGATCAGCACACTTGTCCTTCAGCAGACTTGGGATGGTCTTGCTTTTGAGCCTTGAGGGGATATGATTCATGTGATCTTTGAAGTATGTGTTCCCCCTTAACTAGTGCATCTATAAAACTAAGAGCTGCCTAACATATCAGCTTCTCAGCTAGTCTTAAGCTGCATGTTTCAACATCCCTGAAACATGTTCATGTAAAACTAACTAATTTAATTGGCATGTCTTAAGGGGGTTTTGGTATCATAATCAAAACTCATTTTATTCCCAACAATTATGCTTTCACAATATTTTATTTTATGACATAATTCATATTGCTACAACATTTTATTTTATCTTTTTAACCGAATAAATTTTTTACAAATCTATACATATTTAAAAGATTATTTTTTAATTAATAAATTAAAATTAAAATATATTATAAAGATTTATTTTAACCCCGCGTAAAACGCGGGTCTTACACTAGTTTATATATAATTAAAGGAATAAATGAATGAAATAGCATATAATAATATTACCTGTACATTCCACGTGTCACTATCTCATAGGACGACACATTTTGGCCGCATCAACCACTCCTCCGTACTCTCATGAAGCTCGGGTCTCTTGAGAGTAGTAAGAGGTGTGTCGTCTCTTTTTTCCAACCTTGTCAGCTCTGCAAGTCCTGTGAATAAGAGCTCAACAATCTCATGGACCTCAAGGTCCTGAAAAATAACTCGATGTTAATATCAGATCAAGTCTCTCTTTATTCTCAAAGAACCTAGGGAGGATCTCAATATCCGCCCCACGTGCTTCTGCATTAAATCCTCTTTAATTTTGCACAAGGATTCATTGAATCCGTCATTGAATCTCTCTTGATTCTCACAAATCTCGAAAGCCTCACAACTTTCCCTTTGGACTTGCCACGTGTTCTTTATCTGACTTTCGAGGCGCCTTTTGGGCAAGCAGCCATCACATCCATCAGGTCAGTTACTACTTCTCTCTCTCTTCATCATTATTTCGGTTTCTCTCCAGAATTTGAGAAGCCTCTCTTCTCGTCTTCAAATTCAAAGCAACAGCCCCTTCAAGGCATTTCACTCTTCTTTTCTTCATTGAGGGTTCCCCCTTAAATACCTTCGTCCTCTTCATTTTCAAACACTTTCAAGAATTTTCAAATTCTCGTCTTCCTAAAAAATCCTCAGCCTCAAGCCATCGTCTTCGGCGATCAGAAATCCTCCATTTCCGACCACTAATTCGAGAGCCCTTGTCCAGGTACTCTCTAAATCTTTTTTCTTCTTCTTTTTTCTCCATGTCCATGGATTCTCGAGGTTCCTCTTCAGAAACCTCCCACACCTGAGACATGATTCTTCCTTTCCCCGTAACCGATGAGGCCCTCAAGGACCGGGTTGCGGGTTCTTCTTCTTTTTCTCAAGAATCGCTAGCTAGGTTTAGGGCTAACGAATACATCCCTTCCACTTTCCAAACTCGTTTACCCTTAGATTCAGAAAGGGAAAACTTTACTCAGCCTCCAACTCTAGCCTTTTGGGAGGCCCAAATTCAAGCGGGTCTCCGTTTTCTAATCCCTCGATTATCTCAGTAGGATTTCCTCGTATCTTAGGATCCCTGTAAATCGGTTTACTCCCAATGCCATTCGCATGATGATGGGCTTCTTTTTTCTAGTTAAGGGCAATGGTGGTGAACCTTCAGTCGAGCTCTTTCTTTCGCAGTTTAGTTGTAAGCTTCTAGATGGTTTCTTTTATACGAGTGCTCGTATGAAATCTTTGTGTGCGTTTATTGGGAAGCCCCCCGACTGCAGTCTCAATTGGAGGTCCTAGTATTTTTTTATCACTCCCCCAACTCCTTGGAATTTTCCTCACCAAGGGTGGGTGTATGTAAATCCTCGTGTTTGGGGACCGAGCCCCCAACCATGCTCTCCTCTTAATTCCGCAGTCATGCGAAACCTCAACAGTCATGCCAGCCTTCACAATCTTTTTGAAGTGTCCAGCTTATGTACTAATCCCCGAGTTCTCTATCACTTCGGTCTCAGCCTCGCCTATGCTCCTCTGGAAGCCAAAAATGGTAATTAAATCTCTTTAACTTGCTTTCATCTTTGCATGTTTCCATATAAGGCTCTAACCTCATATTTCTTTGTGTTTTGCAGAAATGGAGTGGGTTTCTAGGATCACTAGTGCCTCCGCAACTCTGGCTCAATCCGCACGGCCATTGTCAGCTCCAATAAGGGACGTTTCTTTGCTCAACTCTTTTCCAGCTCAGTCGATGCCTCCAGCACCCAGTTCCGTCTAAAAAAGAACCAAGTCCACTACCGGAATGGCGCCAAATCTCTCAGATCCAGGCCATCCCGAATCTGCAGCTCCTCGAAAGAAGGTCCGGGGTAAGAAGGTTACAACCTCAACCGACCCCATCGAGTTAGATCCAGAGGAGGAGTCCAGCCCAAACCATCTTTCCACTCTCGCCAACAAGTATCTCACTCCCGGCGTTCAAAGGTCTCTTTTGGGCATGCCCTTGGAAAAGAAGCTGGACCATGCAGCCAACTCTCTTTCCCATGTAAACCCACTTCCTCATCTTCGCATTTCAACTCTTTTCATTATTTGTGCTTCGTAAAGCTCATACATGTTCTGCTTATCCACTTTGCAGCTCGTTCTCCTATATGCCAATATCCTCTACAACTCTTTGGACCCCTTATACTCCGAGAAGAAAGAGCTCGAGGCTCTCCTGGAGCTATCCCGTACTAAAATGTCTCATCTCGAGTAACGGGTAGCCAAGGAGCTGGAGAAGGAGAATGAGAATGTTAGGATGCTTACCAAGGAGTTAGAGGTCATAAAGGTTCGCATGGCAGAGGTGATGAAGGAGACCCGGGCGGACGGGGGAAAAAATGGGGTAAGCTCTCTATTCTTCTCATCAGTTGGGCATGACTTCTTGGGGACGCTCCACAAGGAGTGGTTCAAGTCTTACCACAAGAGTACCAGCTTCTTGGGTGCTCTAGGTCCCTATCTCTCGCACTTCATAGATCACGACTTCGATTGCGCCGTTAGCCAGCACCAAGCCAACGACTTCAATGGGGTCTATGATAGGGAGACCCCTCTGAGTATTGTGAAGTCATCTCCCAACTTTCCAAGAGATCCGACGAAGCCCGTAGCCGCGTCATGGTGGCTGGATGGAATGAGGACGGTCGTTGCTGAGCTGAAGAGCAAGAAGAAAATCAATGAGGAAGCTAACAAAGAAGAAGGTGGAGGCTCAAACCTTCATACCGAGAAGGAAACTGCCCACTCCCTCCAGCCTTAAAGTAGTTCCTCTTTTATCTCTGCTTCATTAAACACTTTACTTTTCTATTGTTTTTGTGTAACACCGAACAATTTACTTTTCTTGTTGGTTTTTGCTACAATTTGAGGGGTTCTCATAACCCTCATCACACTGGTTTGGGCCTTCGTGCCCTAAGTATATATTTGATGTGTGTTACTCTTCTCCATACATCTCTTGTTTCGATTTGTTCTCATATATGTTCTGATTTTGTGGTATATCTGCATGTTCTCATGAGCTCCTACATAGGATCTCAATGGGCACTAGAATAGAAATAGATGTAGAGATAAATCTTTCCTAGGTTTTACGTTTATTCAATTTTCATATATCATCCTTGCATGTGTTAGGAAAAGTAGTTCACATAGTTTTTCCAATGCATAAATAATTCTCATAACTTTTTAGCATAATTTATCAAAGTATTCTCATGCTCGATTCTAGAATACTAGGAAAAATATGTTCAAATAGGTTACCCAAATTCTCTCTGCATGTTTTTGTTGGGAAATGAATTGATTTTGATTAAGATACCAAAACCTCTGAATGATGATAGTCAAATTAGTTGAGAAAAATAGTCAGTCTACTTGTCTCAGGATAGTTGAGACAGTTCAAAATTGTCTAAGTCTAGAATCTCAGGAATGTTGAGATCTTAATTTTTCAGGATAGTTGTCCAAGCTGGTATGTTAGGCAGCTTATTAGTTTTTTGTCTTAAGCTCAAGTTTGCTGATCACATGAAGACAAAGTTACTAAAGAAGACAACATGGCTGAATGCACAAAGCTCAAGCAAATTATCTGATCTACTATTAAACCTACTGTGATAAGGGCTTCATCAGATCAAGTTGAAGTTTCAAAGATCAAGAGCATTGAATGCATTTGTCCTAGAAGATAACATTAATGAAGCATTAAAGTCATCAAGCCTGAACAAGCATTAAAGACTTGGAAGCATTAAAGACTGAAGAACTTGAATGAATTGAAGAAAAAATAACATGCAGCAAAAGGTGTTCAGAGAACTTGTCCAATCCAATTGTTGGTGAAGTACAAGCTCTAACACAATCATTCTTGAAAAATGTGCAAGCTTAGAAACTAACACAAGTCTACCTAGCCGCATTTTCAGAAGTCAACACCATTCATTCAAGCAACCATTGAAGAACCTTCTTACACAGTGGATAATAGAATGATGCTTTAATAGCCGTTTCAATAGAGCTACAAATAAAAAATTTCAATGTCTATCTCTCCAACAGATAGATGATCAAATTGATCTATAAATACAGAAGTGATCCAAGGATTCAAGTATCCAACCATCTGCTATCAAACTACTATCTAGCATGCAAGGAAAAAAAAGCTTACAACTTAGAATCCCAAGTTTCCTGATCACTTCAAGCTAAGCCAATCTTGTAAAAATCCAAGCTTAGCAAAGAGATATCCTATCCCTTTACACTGTTCTTATTGTAGAGGATATCTCACTTAGTTGGAACCAAACCTCAAACCCTTAACTCTTAAGTGAAGTAGTGTTTGTTGTAGAAGTGAGGAGTTAAGAGTTGTTAAGAGAAAACACAGCTTTAACTCAGAGAAGTTGAGCACTAGGACATAACTCTTATAGAAGTTTGCTCATTACACTCATCTCCAAATCAAACCCAAGCCACTCCCAGCCCAGAAAATTATGTTCAGAAAGCTCTCAGACAAAACTGAGAAAAGAAAGCAGAATGTTGCAGCCAAGCATGCAATGGTGATTACACGTGTACCAAGGTCTTCTCCAAGAAAAAGACAAGTCCAACCCACAAAAGCTCAGCCTAAGATGAAGAAGATGAATAAAATCCTAAGTGATTCCTCACCTGGAAGTGCCTCTCAAAGTGGTTGAGACACTTCAGCTGAATTAGACAGAATTGAGAAAAAAGGGGTCAACCCTCCTGAAGCTGGTGAAGAGTTCAGGGAAATTGTCCTCCTACAGCCTGAAGCCTTCACAGAATTCAGAGTCATTGAGAAGCCAACCAGAACTGAAAGAAGAAAGAGGATTGTCAAAACCTCTGAAAAGAAAAGAATGATGGAAGAGGAGAAAAGGAAGAAAGAATTCTTCAAGGAGATTATACAAGAAAGTAGGTCTAACTCAAAGTCAAGTCAAAATCCAAAAGCCCTGAAGCCAACTCTCCTGATATTCAATCTCAGAGAATATCACCAACTTTTGGATCCTCCAAACCTGAAGAGGAAGAGTGCAAAACTCCTGAAGATGCCCCAATTCTTCCCAAAAAGACTTATTCTCCTGAAGTTGCTCATGATAGAGGAGCAATTGATGAATTAGTTGACCTTGCCGATGAGGAGGAGAGGCAGTTTTCCCAAATTGACCCAAGATTGATATCTTACACTAAATTCCTTGAGAATGCAATTTTTGAAGGAGATCAATCTGATTTGCCCCCTATCCAACCTATCCCCATCACCCTTTCATCTACCCCCTGAGGAACATTGCTCTCTACAGCAACTGAGTCCCAATTGATCCCAATTTCTTCCCAACCCAACTTATCTGAACCCCAACCCAACCTTTCTGACGATAACAATGATAATGATGATGTAGAGGAGTATACATATGAAGGGATGTTGAAGAAGATTGCAAGGGCAAATGTTGATCAACTGTACCCAGGGTTAAAGGAGTATCCCAGATTGCAGCAACAATTTTATGATCTCAGGGCACTTGTTGAGATCAAAGATAGACCAATAGTGGAAATAGCTCAGGCTAATAAGGACAATGAAGCAATTTGGTGGCTGATTGAAGAGAATAGGCTCCTGCACTTTGCAAATGTCAAGAAGACAAGTGTCCTGACCACTAAAGCCTTGTTCTGCACAATTGTGCATGAGAAAGTGATTGTGGAAAGGGAAATAATTGCTAAAGGGATCAAGCACCCTGATAGTACTTCAGATGATGCTGATGATGATGATGACAACACCAACCCAAACCTCATGGACTTAACCCTGCAAAGGTACATTATTTAACTTATCCTTCAATTAAGGACTCTGAGCAATCAGAGGTGTTGACCAAAGATGGTGACACAGTCAAAGAGGCATTGGCTAAGGATGGTTCTTCTGAGCCTGAGGCACAGCTGAACAATGCTGAGACTTCCATAGGAGAGGCTAGTTTGATTAAAGCCTCATCAGTGTCAAAAGAGTTGGACACTTTCCAGCCTTTAATCATTCAGGATGACTAAGTGGACTTGGGTAGCCCTCTGTGGATCCTATTGAAGATATGGAGGTGACAGGTTTAAGCCAAGAAGGAGTTGAACAGGATGTTAGTCCTAAACAATCAGAGGGAGGTGATGGTGAGTGTGACATCATAGGTAGTATGAGTGCACCACCAAAAGAGGGAGATGAAGTTGAAATGTTGGGTGAAGCCCAACATGAGAGTTAGGTTATTCTTCAAGTCAAATCTGAACTTGATGAATCTCTTGGTGAAAGAAGGCCTGAGTTTCTAGTGAATGAGAGCTTATTACATGAAAAGGAAGAAAATAAAGAAGTTGAAAATGAGAGAAAGGATGCTGATGTATCAGATCCTAAGGGAGAAGAAAAGAAAGAGGGTGATAAGGGTGTTTTACCTAACCCTTAATGTTTTGCAGATACTGAAGTGGTTACACTTGATCAGATTTTTGCATCTCATACCTTGACTGATATTCCAGTCAATACTGATGTTGACCTTGAAGCTATTTCAGCAAATATGACCATCTTGTCCAAAATTTACTTTGAACAAGCCAATGCCACTGAAGCAGGACTGCAACTTGCTTCATAGACTGCCACTTCCATTGAGGCCCAGTCAAGCAAGTTGGACAATTTGGTCAGGGAAGTTGGGAAGGCCCATGCTGAAACTTCAGACACTTTGGATGGTCAAGGAAGAACTCTTGCCTCAGTGGAGATGAGGCTAACAGGTTCTGAAGAAGTCATTTTGCCAACTCCAGATGCCAGGATCAGTGGAGTTGACTCTGGACTGCAAACAGTCTCCACAAAAGTTACAAAAGCCAAGGAAGTTATGTCCAAGTTCAAAAAAGTTGTGAAGAAAGGGTAGATGGGCTTGGCCAATAGCTACAAACACAATGTGCTGGCATTGAAGAGGAAAATTAAAGATGCTTTAAGGCAAAGGACTCTAGCACAGAGAAAGAAGGCAGAAGAGTTGAAAGTTGCCATTGTCAAAGAAGCTACTAAAAAGTTCACTCTTGAACTTATGACCAAAGTCTCTGATTAGGTTGTGAGCAACCTCACTGATTTGTTGCAAGCTAAGCTTGATCAATCCTTGAAGGCTACCTTGGATGCAATTGTTGCCCAGAAGATGAAGCCAGTTCATGCTTTCTTAAGCATGAGTGATGATAAGATGCAGAATATACATGATGAAAATGTATATCTCCTTCAAGAGATCAAGTCCCTCAACCATGCTCAAACCTAACTCTCCATCACCATGAGTGACTTAAAGCCCCAATGTTTTGATTATGCCAAAAGGGGGGAAAGAACAAGAGCAAGGGCCAGAGGTGACTTAAAGATCAATGAGCCCAAAGGGAAGGACAAGATGCTTGAAGCTAAAGAAGAAGAAGAAGAAGAAGAAGAAGAAGAAGAAGAAGAAGAAGAAGAAGAAGAAGAAGAAGAAGAAGAAGAAGAAGAAGAAGAAGAAGAAGAAGAAGAAGAAGAATAAGAAGAAGAACATGGAAAAGGCAAGGAGCCTATGAGCATTGAAAATCTGACTAAGGAAGAGCAAATCCAGATTCCAGTAAAGAAGTCCATGGCTTCTGTGTTGGAAGATCAGGCCAGATGGGAGCATAGGCCTGAAGGAGAATCAGTTGAATTGGATCCTAAGGAAAAGGACATACCAGTGAGGGGGAAGGTCTCTAAAGTGACTGGAAGAAAGAGAAAAGAACAAACCTTCACCTCCTTCCCAACAAGCCTGACTTTACCTGTTGAATCTGAAAGTCAAAAAGATCTAAAAAGGCAATCAAGTTGCCTGAAATTTAAGAAGAAGATGCTGAAGAAGAAGTGCAAGACAAAGATCCTGAAACAAGAATGCCCAAACTTGCTGATGATCCATCCAAGCTGTTTGAAGGGGGTTTTGGCAAAGACCCTGAAACTCAAGAGAAGTTAGCTCTTCAAAGAGCTAAGGAGAGGATGGAGCAGTTGGTGGAAGCCAACAAAGCAAGGGATGTTAGGAGGGCAAACTTCAAAGCTCCAAGGAGAAGAGCTTCATACATAAGGCTGAAACCCTAATTACTACAGAGATGGGATACTCAGTATCCACACCATGATAAGTGGGTGCCAATTCAGCTGAATGATGAGTGGGAAGAGGCCAAAATGAGATTTGCCTATGATTTCTATGTCATAGGCAAATGGCTTGGTGAGAATGTAGAAGAAATTTTTACCCAATTTATGTTTGACAATTACAGAGAGTTGTATCAAAAACTGTTTGCAGCAACTGACATAGAAAGGGTAGATTTCAAGGCACCAGGTCTCATTCTGTATATTCCTCCTAAGTTCAGTGGGAACTTAATTGATGAGCAAAAGATTCTGGAGGAGTTCATCTCCATTATGAAGATGGAGAAGCTGAAGTTTGGGCCCAAGGGGACAAATCCTGAGATTTGGGAGCTGAAGAGGAGAGTATGGGCTCAGTATGGCATTGCCCCTCAAGATGATGGCTCCTTCTGAATGGATAAGTCTATTCCCCTTTACCCCCTTTATCATGTTGTTTATCTGTTAGTTGTTTCTGTTTTTCATTTTTAGCATAGTTAGTCCCTTTCAAATTTTCTGATCTGTAATGCTCAATCATCTATGAAAAGAATAACTATTTTATCAAGAGATAACAACTCATTATCTCAACTAACCTGGCCTAACCTACGATACTTGATTTATTATTGTGCTAACAGTTTATTTCAGGGAGTTTGATTGAATCATCATCTCTGAAGACAAGTTTAGTATAAGTCAAGTCACCTTTGTAAATAGGTTTTGGCATCATCAAAAAGGGGGAAATTGTTGGGAAATGAATTGATTTTGATTAAGATACCAAAACCCCTGAATGATGATAGTCAGATTAGTTGAGAAAAATAGTCAGTTTACTTGTCTCAGGATAGTTGAGACAATTCAAAATTGTCTAAGTCTAGAATCTCAGGAATGTTGAGACCTTAGTTTTTCAGGATAGTTGTCCAAGCTGGTATGTTAGGCAACTTATTAGTTTTTTGTCTTAAGCTCAAGTTTGCTGATCACATGAAGACAAAGTTACTAAAGAAGACAACATGGATGAATGCACAAAGCTCAAGCAAATTATCTGATCTGCTATTAAACCTGCTGTGATAAGGGCTTCATTAGATCAAGTTGATGTTTCAAAGATCAAGAGCATTGAATGCATTTGTCTCAGAAGACAACATTAATGAAGCATTAAAGCCATCAAGCCTGAACAAGCATTAAAGACTGAAGAACTTGAATGAATTGAAGAACAAATAACCTGCAGCAAAAGGTGTTCAAAGAACTTGTCCAATCCAACCGTTGGTGAAGTACAAGCTCTGACACAATCATTCTTGGAAAATGTGCAAGCTTAGAAACTAACACAAGTTTACTCAGCCGCATTTTCAGAAGTCAGCACTTTTCATTCAAGCAACCATTGAAGAACCTTCTTACACAGTGGATAATAGAAGGATGCTCTAATAGCCGTTTCAATGGATCTGCAAATAGACAATTTGAATGTCTATCTCTCTAACGGATAGATGGTCAAATTGATCTATAAATACAGAAATGATCCAAGGATTCAAGTATTCAACCATGTTCTATCAAACTACTATCTAACATGCAAAGAAACAAAAGCTTACAACTTAGAATCCCAAGTTTCCTGATCACTTCTAGGTAAGCCAATCTTGTAAAAATCCAAGCTTAGCAAAGAGATATCCTATCCCTTTACACTGTTCTTATTGTAAAGGATATCTCACTTAGTTGGAACCAAACCTCAAACCCTTACCTCTTAAGTGAAGTAGTGTTTGTTGTAGAAGTGAGGAGTTAAGAGTTGTTAAGAGAAAACACAGCCTTAACTCAGAGAAGTTGAGCACTAGGACTCAGATTTTCCTAGGGATCAAAATACTAAGATAATGTTGTTGATCAATGCACCTTGGCACTTTAAAACAAGTTAATTCCAGGTGTTAAGGAATTATCGTGTTCAATCGAGGAAAGTGGATGTAGGAGCTTGAGTCTCTGAACCACTATAACTTGTTGCGTCATTTACTTATTGTATTCTTTCATTTACACACATTGCACTCAAAGCTTTCCAGAAAAGATTTGAAATCAGAAAAATTAAGTAAAACAACTTTGGACAAAGTCCCGAATAACTACTACTTTTTAGAAATTAATCAAGGAGTATTTTCAGAGAAAAGGCCAACCACATTCCGCACGTAATAACTATTTTAGGTAGTTGTCCAACTGATTACCTCATAGTTTTTAGTAGGTTAATTATCTATCAAAATTTATTCACTTAGAGAGGTTGTCGGACAACTCTCCTGATAGGTTAAATTGTTTGAAAAAAGTAAAATTTGCATACACAAGTGCATTCCCCCCCACCCCCCATACACTTGTGTCATACTCCATAAAGGACCAACAATTTTCATAATGCAAATAGTTTTTCTTAGCATATTTTATCAAAGTATGCTAGTAATCCATGTCTAAAGTGTTAGGAAAAATATGCTCGTATAAATTCCCAAGAGATTCTCAAAAATGTTTTCATCATATTTCATGTAAATTCTAAATACCTCAAAAAAATATCGAAGATGCACATACTTTTCTAATAGAATTTATCTCAAAAATTCTAAGCATGCATCCTAACTCATGGAACATTCAAGCATGTTCTCAATCGTGCCTGAAATTTACCTAAGTAATTAACTTATTATTTCTCAAATCAATCACCAGCGTATGTTTTAGTATAACTTATTTCAGCAGTTTCTAAGTATAGCTAGCATCTCAGTATCTCTTAAAATCATAAATCATGGATATACATTTTAACAGAATTTATCTCTAGAAAAATTCTAAGTATAACCAATATGTCAATCTTGACTCATTCTAGGTCCTCAAACATGCATCATTCAAATGCTTCAATGCTTAGCAAATGTTTATATGTTTCGAGGTTTTGTACTCTAAACAAATAATTATGTCTAGGTAGAGTTCATAAATAAAATCAAAAGGTAAAAAGTGAGTCGTACTTTTTACTTACTTGGTTTCGTAGCCGTATCTTGGAGGTAGTATGCCTAGACGTTTTATTCTAGACCCTAAATCATCCCCCTCAAGCATCGAAGTGTAAGGCATTTGCAAGTTCCTCAATCCCTTGCAAAGGACCCTTAGCTCACATCGTTTTTTCTTTAATTCTGTAGCTTTGCTCAGCCACCTCAGGTGTAGGATCTCTAAAAAACACTCTTTACTTGGCTCTCTATGCCTTCGACGCCCTTCGAAGGGTGGGGAGAACTCATCTTTTAAACTTCAGGTCTCGTGACCTATAACTCAGCTTCTGGACGTCCATCATCCTTCGAAGGATGTGGAAGAGTCCTCTTTCAAAATGTTTTTAGGTCTCATGACCTATGAATCAACTTTTGGACGCTCGTGATCCTTCGAATGATGTGGGGGGAGTCCTCTTCAAAAAATCTAGGTCGCGTGACCTATGTATCAATTCTAAATGTCCGTCCACCTAATCAAGGAGAAGGAGAGGTCCTAGATACATCAGGGTTTCGGAACCCATGACATCAGATTGTGAACGTCCATCCTCCTGATCAGGGAGAAGGAGAGGTTCTGGATATATCAGGGTTTCAGAACCCATGACATCAGATTACGAACATCCATCCGCCCTAATCGAGAGGGAAGAGTGGTCCTATCAGGGTCTTGAGACCCACGGGGGTGTCTTTCACGAACATCCATCGAACTAATCTAGGACGTGGAGAGGTTCTAACCAAAAAGGTCTCGTAGGTTTGGACTCTATCCTCTCGAGTTCAACCTATCTCAGCAGGTCATGGGCTTAAAGCCTGTCAATTTTAATTCAGTCTGGTGAACATCCATTGACCTAATCAAGGAGGTGGAGAGGTTCTCTGCAGATCATGGGTTCGAACTTTGTTCTCTTGAGCTCGGCCTGTCTTTTTCAATTCAATCACGGTTATCATAGCCTCAAACATTTAATCAAAATGCTAAAAAAATACTCAATATTCAACAAAAAGGACAAACTTCTCAAAAAGAATGCTTCATTGAATATATAAGATTTATCAACATAGGCAATTGGTGAGCTATACCGGTCTCACTAAAAACCTCCTTACGGTAAAACCCAGTGGGAAACCCGTAAGTAGGGAAAATGAGGTTCTAGTGAAGCGAAATACAATGTTTAAATTGAAATCAACTTGCACAAAATAAAAAATAAAAGACGGAGCAAATTCTGCTCCCTGAAAGCATGAACATAAGACAAAGCAAATCATGCTTCCTCAAACAAAGAACTTCTTCAAGTGGCAGACGTTCCAAGGACAGGCTATCTCGTTCTAATCCATATCCTGCAGCTTCTAAGCTCCTCCTTTTAGAACCTGGACAACTTTATACGGTCCCTCCCAGTTCGGATCTAACTTTCCGGTATGCTTCAAAGCATCAGCCCTTTGAAGGACCAAATCTCCAACGTCGAATGACCTCAAGGTCACTCTCTTATCATAAGCAACTTTGATTTTGCTTTTATACTTCTCAGCTCGAAGGTGGGCTATTTCTCTTTCTTCTTCGATCATATCAAGTGCTTCTCTTATCAGTACCTCGTTTTGCTCTTCATCAAATCTGGCAATTCTATGGGATTCGACTCCCACCTCTACCGGGACCACAGTCGAGGTACCGTACACCATCTGGAATGGTGACAATCTTGTGGCTGTTCAGGGGTTTGTTCTGTAAGCCCATATGACTGAATCAAGCTCTTCAATCCAGGTCCCTCATACCTTCTCTAGGCGGGTGCGTAAAGGTCCACCCCCCATTTGGCAAAAGGGCAAGGTGGGTACATAGCGCCCATTTCTTCAGCGGGCAAATGTATAAGTGGACCATTCTTTTGGCACGGTTCACATCTCTTCAAGAACTCTTTGGCATCTCGCGCCATGGTGGGCCAATAGTATCTGATCCTCAATGCTTTTCTCAAGGTTGCTCTGGTGCCTTCATGGCTACCTCCCGAACCCTCATGTATTTCAAGAATCACATGATCCCCCTCACTCTTTGAGAGGCATCTCAGGTACGGGTGGGTAAATGACTTTTTGTACAATCGCCCACCTATAAGAACATATCTCAATCTCATCAGTTTTACCTTTCTGGAATCTCTAGGAGCTGGCTTGGCTATCAATGCTTTGAGGATTTCTCTTCTCCAATCCTCTCCTTTTCAAGAGCCCCCACAATAGGGTTTGTCGCTTCATTCTCAGCCATCACCAGCGTTATTTTCCCATGCCCCTCTAACTCAGTGGAGTTGGCAAGTTTAGATAAGTTATCGGCCTTCATATTCTCTTCTCTAGGTATTTGGCAAACCTCGAGCCCATGAAACCTACTCTTTAGGTTCATGACACGTTCTAGATAGGCCACCATCTTCTCGTCTTTGGCTTCGTATTCTTCTCTAATCTGCTGGACCACGAGCTGAGAATCAAAGAAAATCATCACTCTCTGAGCTCTGAGCTCCACGACCATTTCAGCTCCTCTAATCAACACTTCATACTCAGCTCCGTTTTTAGAAGTCTGGAACTTAAATATCACAGCAAACTGGATTTCCAACCCCTAAGGGTCGATCAGCACAATCCTAGCTCCACATACAGTCAAGGACACGGAGCCGTCCACAAAAAATTTCCATTCGTCAATCTCATCAAACCTAGTGGTTTCTTGAATGAAATCCGATAGGGCTTGAGATTTGATAGCCTTACGAGGCTCGAATTCAACATTGTACTCTTATAATTCAACATTATACTCTTGTAAATCTGATAGGCCCATTTGACCATCCGTCCAGATAAATATGCTCTACCAATTACCTGCCTCAAAGGGTAATTAGTACGAACAATGATTTTATATGATAAAAAATAAGGACGTAACCTTCGGGTTGTAATCACCACAGCCAAGGCAGCCTTCTTTCATCAATGTAGTACTCAAAGAATGCTCTCCCACGGATAGATACAAGAAGAGTGTATCACCTCGGGAGGGCTTCGTCAGCTTTGGCAGCTGGGCAAGGTGGAGTTTCAGCTCCTCAAATGCTTTCTAGCATTGTTCGTCCCACTCGAACTTGGATCCTTTTCGCAAGGTCCTGAAAAAGTGGTGGCTTTTCTCGGCAGACCGGGCAATGAACCTGCTCAAAGCTGCAATTTGGTCGTTCAGGGTCTGCAATTCTTTCAAGTTTCTAGGTGGCTGCATATCAAACACGACCTTTACTTTCGTTGGATTCACTTTAATCCTTCTTTGGGTCACCATGTAATCCAAGAACTTTCCAGCCTTAACCCCAAACGAGCATTTGGCGGAATTAGCTTTGTTTCATTCTCTCGGATGACCTGGAATATCTCATCCAGGTCCTCAACATGTTTTTCAGCTTCGACACTCTTCGCCAGCATATCATCGACATAAATCTCCATGTTTCCCCCCCCCCCCCTCCCCAATTGGTTACGGAACACGGTATCAACCATTCGTTGATACGTTGCACCTGCATTGATTAACATGAATGACAATCTAACATAACCGAACGTACCACATGTAGCTATAAAACTAACCTTGGGTATATCCGCCGGATTTAACTGTATCTGGTGGTACCCTTCATTATGCTAAGGAGCTCAAATCTTGAGGTCGAATCTACCAGTTGATCAATGCGTGGTAGGGGGTAGTGATCCTTAGGGCAGGCCTTGTTCAAGTCTAAAAAATCAATACACATCCTCCACTTGCCTGCTCCCTTGGACACTAACACAGCGTTGGACAGCCATTCTGCGAGCTGCACCCTCTTGACATGTCCAGCTTCTCAACTTCTACTCTGATTATCGCATCTTTCTCAGACCCAAAGTTCCTAAGCTTTTGCTTCACGGGCTTAGCTTTGGGGTCAACATTCAAGTGGTGCATAGCCACCTCAGGGGGTATTCCTGTCATGTCAGCCGAAGTAAAGGCAAACATATCCACATATTTTTTAATACATTAATTACCTTTTCAGCAACGGCCGAGATCATCTGGGTTCCTAGCTTCGTAGCAAACCCTGTTTTTCCAGGGAAGAGCTCTACGTTCATTAGCTCCTCATCACCGCTCTCAGACACTTTTAGCTTTTTCAGCTCCAGGTCATCCCCTTTAACTCTTCCAAAATTCCGAACACTTGCTTTGTCGGCTATCTTGACTGATTCAACATAACACTTACGGGATTGGTACTGATCTCCAGGTACCTCCCATGTATCTCCCTGAACTGGGAATTTCATCTTCATGTGGAAGGTGGAAATGACCGTCTGGAATAGGTTCAAGAATGGCCTTCCAAAGACCACGTTATATGAAGAAGGAATATCTACGATCAAAAAGTCGATCATCATCACTCGTCTTCTAGGAGCGTTTCCAAGTCCCACCTGCAACATCACTTGACCTAGGGGCTGGATAGCTCCTCCTGAGAATCCGTACAGGGACGTCTCGACTAGTTTCAACTTCACGTTCAAATTCATTCTTTTGAAACAGTCATAGAACATGATATCAGTCGAGATTCCTGTATCCACGAATATGCGAGCTACATCAAATCCCTCAATATCTGTCGTAATCACCAAGGAGTCATTTTGGTGCTCTTTCAATTCATCTCCACCTTCCGATCCAAACTGTATGCAGGGAGCGGCCACCACGTGCCCACCTCCTTGCAGTTCTTTTCTCGTTCGGTTCTTAAGCCCCGAACGCTCATCTTTCTTTTGTCTGAAGGAATCTCCATCTGTTGGACCTCCCACGATCATCTGGATCATGCCCTATTTCGGGACCTGGGAAGGCTGGTCCTCAGTTTCTGCTCGATGCTCTCTCCTCTTGTCCTCGGGTTTCTTTTTAGGTTCTTTTCTTTTTTGCCCTCGAGGGCCTTGCCTGTCTCTGTATATGAACTCTTTCAAATTACCTATTTGGATCATTCTCTCAATTTCATCTTTCAGATGAAAACATTTATTGGTGTCATGTCCATATTCATTATGGATCTCGAGTAAGGGAACTTCATCTCTGGATGATCTCCCGCAACTTCCAGAACCTCTGCAGGTTCTATCTTCAAAGGTGTGTACTTCTCGAACCTCCCTCTAGGTCCTAGCCGCCCATCTCTAGAACCTCCAGCGTCCTTAGGTGGGTCAGGGCTAGATCTCTTCGATATTGTATCTTTCTTCTTGTCCCCTGTGGAGGACTTCATCTTTGATCTTTTGGCTTTTCTCACTTCTCCCAAAGTCATGTACTTTTCAGCTCTGTGCAGCAACTCATCAAAATTCTACACTGGTTTCTTTGTTAAGGAGAAGAAGAAATCTCCGTCTCGGAGCCCGTTAGTGAGGGCATTGATATTTACTTCCTGTGAGGCTGCAGGGACCTCCAGGGTCGTTGGTCGAACATTTTCGCAGGAACAACTCGCTAAACTCTGCCAAGAAGCTGATGGAATTTGGCCCACACTGGGTGAACCACTGTTGGGCAACTTTGGCTAAAGTCTTCAGGAAGACTCTGCATTTCACACCCTTCCCATATCGATGTAGGAGATCCGCATTCTCGAATCGCACCAAGTGCTCATATGGGTCTAAATTCCATCGTATTCAGAATTCAAAGGTTTGAAATTAGATGGTAATTCATCATAAAGTATATCACTAGATAATTGACAACCAGTGGTAGGTAGTGATTTACTTAAACGATCAGACATTCGCTTTTGCATGGCCTTCATTTCTTTCTACAAGGCCTCGAGCTTATCAGTCACATCACCTGGATAGGTGTCATCGGTGCTCTGCTCGACTTCACGGTTCTCAGTTCTCTCCACCACTGAGTTCAGGTTTCCTCTACCATTTTGGGCAAAGGACTTTTTTTCTGCCCACGAGGGCTACTTATCTTCTCTCTCGGCTTGGCCTCCCAGATCCTTAGAAGGGGCTTAGGAGGACACAGGTACTCGATCGGGTCCTCGAGGACCATCAGTCGATCGTGGGGAGCCCACGTGTTCCCTTCGAGCAATTAGAGCATTCTCTACTGCTCTAGCTACCATGGCATTAAGTTGTTCCATGGTAAGGGTAACTCTCTCAGCACCTGCAAATCCAAGGTGTACTCGATCATCAACTTCATTCACAGGAACAGATGAGGTTCCAACCACGGTCTCTATTCTTCCAGGGACAGTCTCGCCAGCCCCTTCATATATCATTGACGTTCTTATAGGCACAATAGGTGGAGCCACTTTCAACGGTATACCTCGGCCCGTAGTTGGTCTCGAACTTGTTGAAAAGTTCGGGGGAAAAGGAATAAACAGGGGCTCTTTTCCCCTATTCAACAATGATGAACTTCCCCTTCCCATCTGTGTACTCGTCTCCGGTGGATCCGCCGGTGGTGGTGGTGTTCCACCTCCATCTTTCGTTGGTATGAGATTATCACGTTCTCCTCCCATACTTGAATGTTCTTCAAATCAATTCTCAGTCGGTCAAAATAAGGATCTCACGTCTTAACTCTGATCTTCCCACAGACGACGCTAGTTGATGCGTCGAGTTTGAACACTCAACAAATTACCAATTTGTCCTTGGGCCACCGATGATAATTAATATGTCACAGTGTTGCAACGTAGCTCAGTATGACCTACAAAACACGCCGGAAGGGTCTCCGGCGCAGGGACTCCGACGCTCAAGTCAAAAAATCGGTGACCACCAAAGAAAAGGTGTTCGGAAGACAGTCAACCGGATTTAAAACCGTCTTCCACAATGCAAGAATATGCTCAAGTGTGTATGCACACGTGTGTAGTGTTCTTAAGTGTTAATGTCACATAAAAAATATAAGAAAGGAAGGCATGGAGTATTTATAGAGAAACCTTAGGGGAAGGGATAACTGCCTCCCCCTATTTTTCTATTCAACCATGGACTCCGGATTTTTAGGGATCTGGACTAAGTCTCCCTCGATCTGTTCAGCAAGCAAGGCTTAGATTCTGGCCCATTTAGCCCAGTCAAACATTGACTTCATGGTGGGCAACAACCCCACTATTCTCTCCATTACTGGGATCCAACCCCGATAATTTTGGGGAAAGTCAAGGATTCAGCTCCAGTCAGTTGGGCTTAGGCTCGGTTCCCTACAAACTTGTTAAGACGTAGGTCTGGGCCTGGTTAGGTCCTGAGCCTTGAGGCCCATGGAAGGTCCCAGCCCATATAATATGGCCCGTACTCAGAGTATCAGTTTTAGTGGGGTCCTACTTATCATAGTATGGGCCTAAATCACGTAATTTATATATAAATTATAATTAAAGGAATAAATGAACAAATAGCATATAATAATATTACCCGTATATTCCACGTGTCACTATCTCATAGGACGACACATTTTGGCCGCATCACTCACCTATTTTTTGCAGATGATATTCTCTTATTTTTCAAGACGATGACATCAGAATGCCGGAACCTGAAGAGATGTTTGAACATTTATGAGAAAGCTTCAGGCCAATTAATTAACTTAAAAAAATCGGCGATTATTTTCAGCCCAAAGACCTGAGAACAACAAATTGAGGGAATCAAGAATATCTTGGGGGTCCGAGCTACTCAGGGGCACGATCTCTATCTGGGCTTGCCTACTTTTACAGCTCGAGCAAAAAGATTAAAGTTTGGGTACTGGACAATGTTAGAAGAAGGATTATGACTTAGAATTATAAATTATTCTCAATAGGTGGTAAGGAAGTTTTGATTAAATCGGTTCTGCAGGCTATCCCTTCTTATGCAATGTTATGCTTCCTAATTCTGTTGGTAATTTGCTCGAATATAGAAAAATCTATGGCTAATTTTTTGTGGGGCAATCAAAATGGTCAGAAAAGATTGCATTGGAAGAAATGGAAAGATCTGTGAACATCAAAGGAACGTGGAGGAATGGGATTCAGCCATTCAGGTGTCGAGTACATTTCAATCAAGCTCTTCTAGCTAAACAAGTTTGGCGTATTTTGAACAATCCGGAAAATTTAGTTAGCCAAATTTTTAAAGCCCGGTATTTTAGACACATGGATATTATGCAAGCAGGTTTGAGGTTAAATCCATCATATATTTGGCGATCTCTTTTGTCGAGACGAGAGATTTTAGAAGAAGAAATCAGGTGGATGATTGGGGATGGAAAGAAGGTTCATATTTTTAAAGACAAATGGATTCAAGAGTTGAATGAGGGCAGCATAACCACTAGAATTGCTAGTGCATCAACAGTGGATCGATTCCTTTCAAATGATTTTTTATGGAATGAAAGTCTCATCAGACAAGCTTTCCTCCCTTTTGAAGAAAATGCAATTCTCAAGGTACCAGTTCAGGGACAGGGATTTGATGATCATCGATACTGGCCTAAGAATTCATCGGGTCAATATTCAGTCGCATCGGGTTATTATAAGCCGATCAATATTCAATCCAAAAAGAGGCAGGGCACAGAGGCAGGATTGTCTAACCAGAAGTCGTATTCAATGCTTTATAAGGTCATTTGGAAATTGAAAGTCCCACCAAAGGTTCGTATTTTTGGTTGGAAACTAATGGAGAATATACTGGCTACGGAAGGAAATTTGTTTAATCATCATGTCCCATTAGATCCTTTATGTGGATGTTGTGGTGCTTTCTACGCAGACTCGATCCACGCCATTTTTGTTTGCCCATTTGCCAAGAAGATTTGGAAGCAACACGGCTGGTAGGGGATGCTGAAAAATTGTCTAAAAGGCGATTGTGCAGAGCTCCTTTACAAGGTATATCACAGTGTAACTATCGATCATATGGCACTTATACTTATTATAGCATGAGCCATTTAGAAGAAAAGATGTAACCGGTTACACCAACCGAGTAGTGAGATTCAATCCAAGAAGCAGGCGCATATGTATGTGGTAGATTGGGCAATAGACTACTGGAATGATTTTATAGAGTTAAAAGAAGGTATGCCACAAGTTCGAGAAAAATTGGAGGATTTGCATAGGGGTAAGAAGGGAAGAAATATACTCTATACAGATGCGACTTTCAATGAGAAAAAGGAATTCTACGCAGTAGGATACGTGTTGGTAAATAATAAATCACTTATACTAGCAGGTCACCAACACATTGGGAATCCCACTTTAGTTGCAGCTGAGTTAAAGGCAATTAAGATCGGGTTGTCAAAATGCATTAGTAACAGTATAGAGGTTCATGGAGTTCGATGTGATGCATCTATTGCTATTGAAGCTACTCAGTCGACATATATGTTGACTGGCCTTGAAAATACTCATGTAAACTATGTCGACTGGCCTTGAAAATACTCATGTAAACAATATCAAACAACTGATGCGGAAAATTCTAGTGTGGAATTGCCAGCATATTCCTCGGAGCGAGAATAACTTGGCGCATGAGTTGGCTCAGATGATTGTTTATTCTTCATTACCTCATGATTGGTTTGGAGATGATTGTCCCCAATATATCAAGGAGCTAGTTTCGAACCATTAATATTTTGTTCCTCCTTGTTATATTGTCAAAAAAAAAAAAAGAGAGAGAGAAATTAAAAAATAATAATACAACTTGATTAAAGAAAACAATATGAAAAATTTACAAAAAATCATCATGTTTGCTTTGGAATTTTGTGAGATGAAATTCAATATTAAAATTCATCGTAAAAAATGTACTCCGATTTGAATTCAAGTTGAATTTGGTGAGATCCCATTTTAAAAAAGCAAAAAAAGGAGGAAAAGAATGTATGGTTATTGTAAGTATTACTCCTCCATCATCCGTGATCACTTGCACGCTTTCCTTATTTCCTCCATCCCGTGATCATTTGCACACTTTTCTTATTTGGACGTCCCAATATAATTTGCACACTCTTATTTTGGAAATACCCTACAAAATTAATACCCTTCCAACATCATTTTATTTTCAAAATTGCCACCATCTTTTTACCTACATTTTACTTTACACTTCATTATATCTACTTTACACATCATCAAATTACCTAAAATACACCTTCTTTATCTTACATCACCAACCACTAAATTCACTTTTCTTAAAAATTGTGTCGATCAAACCATACAAGTAATTCCGAGACGAAGGGAACTATATAAAGTAGAATTTAATAAACAAACTAACCTTGTTACATCCTAAACATAAAAAATTCACGAACCCAAGATCCTGTCCCACATCAGATGATCTATGGAGTCCGGCTCTGCCTAACTTTTTATTTATTTAATAATATTTTTATTTCGACATAAAATAATTCAAATTAAAATACATTCCGTATAATTTTTTAAAATACATTAATATGCACATGAGTTTCACACACACAAATAAAAAAAAAATTACAATGGTTGGTCCCAAAACGGGTTGATAGGACGGGTTCAACAAAAAACTAGGACCCATTCCATTCCCGTTTGACGGGATTCAAAACATAACCCTTTTTTCAACTCGAATGGCTGGCTTGCTTGCTACTTTTCAAAGTTAAGAAGGAAAAGGACTAAGAATATGAGATAAAGCAATAAGAAAACCACAAGTGATCCTTTGAGAATAAATCAAAGCACCTCAATCTACATAAAATACATTAATCAAGAATGTTAGTGTTACAGATTGTGTGGATATGAGAGAGGGTTTTATGACTATGAATTCACAGGTTTGCCATTTAATTTGGGGAAAGGGTCTTGTTTACTTAAAACCACCACTTTACTTTTGTGAGCAAAATACCCTTTCAAAAGATTCTTGTATATCAGAATCGCCACTATGCACTCCACCTGCATATAGCAATTAACATATAACTTCAGAAACAAGGATCAATAAAACTCTAATTGTTTCTTCTTTCATATATATTCATATTTCGCCTCTCATTACGCTTAGATACTGGAGTCATTCTTGCCTTGGGTGTATGTCAAGTGTCATGGTTCTATTCTGTGCATCATATATACGGCCTCCATCTCATAATAACTTTCATATGTAGGTGGACACACATATTAAGAAAATATAATGAGTAGAGTTTTGAAAGATAATTTGGTAAACCTTTATGCATAAATAATTTTTCATCTTAATGGTGTGAAAGTTATTATAAGACAAAGGGAGTACAATACAATTCATATCATCACTCCATACACCAAGAAAAGGTCAAACAAGAGTTGGTCTTGTGCAAACCAGTTTATAATGTACCAATTTTACAACTAATACCTCATAATAAAACAACTAATATTGCAGTACTTTGATCTCATATGAAAATCTAATCTCGGCAGTCCAATTTTAAAATTAAACAAAACAAATTAAAAATGCCAAAAGGAAAAAGGCACGGCACCAGTGTTCCAAACCTTTAAACACCTCTAACAATAACCATTCCAATGCATTATTAAGTATTTAACAGAGATATGATTATCATAAGGGCCAACTTTAACTGTAAAAAAGGAAAACATTATTTTAATCTTTACTTGATTTCTTGAAATCATTGCTTTGCTTTTTTACTTTTTAGCAACTTAAATAACTCTTATTAGTATTGTCTTATTTGTAGTAATCAAAACAACTGACCTCATGTAATCAATTATTTTGCAATAAATATGGCTTCATATGCAACATAGTTTAAATAACTAATCAAATTCTTATTTTACGAACTGTTAATTTGAAGTCTTGGTCTCGGTATTATCTTACTTACCTTTACAACCTGGATTTTATTAAATAATTATTCACGGAATTTTTACCTACATTTCAAAGTGTCCAAGTACTCTCCCCTCTCACTCAAATTGGTTTACGAAAATAGTACTCCCTCTGTTCACAAATAAGTGACCTTTTAGCCTTTTTTGGTGTAATTAAGAAGTGGTATGTATTGACAAGTTTGCTTTTCATTAATGAATGAAAACCTCTTAATTACCATGTGACCAAAATTAATGAATGAGAGAGGTTCCATAATTAAGAAAGATAAGATAGAAATTATGTATATTTTCTAAAGTTAGAAGGATGGTAAAATTGGGAGAAATGGTGCAAAAAATGATAAAAAGCCATTTAATTATGAACGAGAATGAGATGCTAAAAGGTCACTTATTTGGAAACGGAAGGACATGTGCATAACTATATTCATAATTACTCTAATGTGATGAGTTGGTACCAATATTGTTTGGACACAAATAAGTACTATATTTGAACCGCATATATCATAATTTCAGTATTAATTGTATTTTATCCTGTAATAATTTTGTATTGTAATATGTTTTATGTTGTCAATTGTTCTTCGTCAACCTGTACTTATATAATCTATTATCTATATGTTTGTTTTAAACATATAGTTTTATTGTGATTTTGAATGGAATATATGCATAATAGTATGTTATAATAGTCCCTAGAATTTAATGTTAAATTTCCATGATTTTAATAAATTTTCCATCGTTTTTTCAACCCACCACCAAAGCTATATAATCCAGGGAGAGATCTTAAACTTACCTCATCAACATCCATGTCCATCTCAAGCCATTTCAGTGCTTTAACAATAACATCTAACTTGATCTGGTGACCTTTAGTTGGATCTTTCTGCTTTTGCAAGATATGGCTGCAGCAAGGTACACATTAGATAATATATCTGGAGTCCAAACATAAAATAGAGGTCAATTTAACATCACAACTTACATTTTTTTAACTAGTCGTTGGTAGACTTGGAGTTCTAACTTCTCCAGAACGAGATATACCCCTGACCTTAAGAACCTAATAATAATTTAGTGGGATCAAACTCTCTGGGAATTGAGCATATTATTAAACTATCTACCCAGAAGAAAAGCATTTATACCTGTCCTCGTGTTCCTGAAGCGCATGTCGAAGGAGTCGAAGATCACCTCTTTTAAGAGCAAGCACAACATCACCATACTGCAAAAAGCAGCAGAAAAATGGAAATCTTACAGCAGAGTTCAAATATGAGATGCAAATTTTGTTTCGTTGAACTCTCACAGGCAAATATATGCATTTAGAGGCACACCTAAACGATAAAGCACGCTAATAGACGCATATTAAAACCAAAATATATTATAAAGGATGTTATGTTTAAAGTAAATACAGCTCCATTTGATGATCCTCAATCCATTTATGGAATCCAGTATTTCATTGTACAAAGAGAAAATAAAATGATCCTGTTGAAGTTGTTAGGTAAATCTTTACAGTTACTGACAATCTTCCTGAATATTTGATCTTAAAGATCTTAACATCGGATAGTAGTCTCATATAAATTTCACAATTTTTATTCTAAGAAAGGGACGATCTCTAGGAGTCTTTTCTGAAAAATGAGCATTTGTGGTTATTAGTTCCCTTTTTTAAGTCCAGCTGTGCACACTCATCTAACAATTATCTCAGTTTTCTGCTCTTCTACACCAACACATTTTATGCACAAGAATAATTACTTGGACAGCTTAAACCTAAAAATTTGGTGATAATGGTTAAAATTTCTCCACACATACTCAAAATAAATTACAGTTGTGCCACTGCTCTGAGAGATAACTATAATGAAATTAAAAAAACCGTATAGAAGAAGCAATAACTCGTGCCATCATTAAAAAATTGTAAACAATAATTCTACTTCTACTGGTGAAACCTCTCCAGAATGTATGTTAAATTTCAATACATAAGGCAGCATATGCGTATCATACCTCATTTAAGTTGAACTTCTCAAGAAGCATTGTTGTAGGTAAGATTCCTATTGAAAGCTTCACAGGTATTAGATATTTTAGTATCATCCTATTATAAGAAGAATATATGGTTAGTGAGATAGTGCACAAAATCAAAACTCTAGATTGACACAACAATTTTAGCAGCTCGGAATTTTTGTGAAAACCTTATGTTTGCATCTTCCTTTGTGTTGCAATGTTTCAACGCATATGATAATTTGTAATCAGCAGCTGGAAAATTTTCGTTGTACACCTCCAAACGACCAGTATAATACATGTAAGTGACCTTATCCCTGACAGGGAACTCCTCAAAGTCAAAAATCCTAGCAGTTTCGATACTTCTTATCACACTGCGACATAGGTGTACAGTCCCCAGCTTGAAATATATTTTAAATAGTTGGCATGTCACATATAAAGCTCCAACACGTTTTGGTCCTTTTCCAGCAAGAACCCCAAACACTTTCATTAGGAAAGAACCAGCACCTTTCAGTTTTTCTGGGGTTTTCCCTATCGAAGCCAACTGTATATCAGCCTTCAAATGCAACAATGTAAATCAGTTGGGTATGAAAGTGTTTTTATAATGCATGCAAATTTTAGCTTTCAACAAGGAGTGAGATTCATTTATTTCTTACCCTCTCAGCAAGAATCCTAATTTCATAGGCAATGACATATAATGCTTCCAAAGCCCATGCTGATTCCCAATTTCGAAATTCCTGAATAAAAGAACTATAATTCTCTATCATTAGGAATTACAATCACCTAGAGAAAGTTTAACCACACTATACATTCATTTATAACAACATACTTGGATGCTTTTTCGAAGGCCACATAAGACTCAACCAAATTTCCTAACCGATAACTCTGCAAGGCCCGAAATATCGGAACTAGAATATCCACATACTGAGAAAATTTCTCAGATTGCCTAATAACTCTCTCAGCATCCTGCATATATGAACAGAAAAGTCAAAGGCCTACATGAATGGTAATTCATATCGACAAACAGAGAGCATTAAAAGATATTTAGGAAGGAAAACACACAATGTGATCACGAATGAAGAATTTCTACAAGATTGAAGTGAAAATTAAAAACAAAAGCTTTGAACTGAAGATCTTTTAAAATAAACTTTTCCAGCTCTGAAACAGAACCATCGTGAATAGAGTCCATATCATGGACTCATAACAATGAAAATGAATTGATGTCCCCCTATCAGTGATTCAAATTAAAGACCAGATCAATTTTCTACATTCAGCAGATTACGGACTACAGCCGCTCCTACTCTTCCAATCAGAATTTTGGATTAATTTCAGGTGTGCAAATTCATAAAAGCGTTCAAACAAATACTAATTAAGGCAAGTGCCACCAACTCATAGAATTCCAACTTTTATGAGTGACAACACAATTAAGTGCGTTAAGACGAAATTCATCCAATAGCAGTAGAATGGAACCTGGAAGGTATTGAGGGCGTCGGCGAGGGAGAGGAGGGCGGCGGAGTCAGATGAGAAGGAGAGTAGACGGCTGAGTGATTTGCCGTCTTGATACGAAATCGAATCGGCGAAACGATTAAGGTACTCGGCTATCCGCCTGTGAGCTTCTCCCATGCTTAGATATGCCGCCATTCCCCGTGCAACTGAAGAAGCTCTAGCAACAATATTTGTATTACGACGACGTCGGTGACGCCCAGGTTTTGAATTCGTAGGATTGGTATTAGGGTAATTTCTTTCAGGTAATTCTTTTGTAAAGGTCCGTTTGGTTGGCTTTAGGGTGGGACTATTTACACCTCCATTTTCGTTTAGAACACTTCCCCCATTGATGCACCCCCATGAAATTTGTAAAAATAGATGCACCCCGAAATTGACTTAATTACCCTTTTCTCATTTTTATCTATATAATACCATTTTACTTACCACACCCTCCCCAAAACCCTAATTTTCTCTCTATTTGTTTTTGCCGCCGCCCACCGCCCCTTGTCGCCGCCGCCCCCTTCCTCCCTGTCTCTTCACGGACGGTCGCCTCCTTCTCCCTCAGTCGCGGCCGCGACGGCTTTTCCCCTCCCTCCCTTCGGCCGCGACGGCATCTGCTCCCCCTCCCTCCCTTCGGCCGCGACGGCATCTGCTCCCTCTCCCTCCCTTCGGCCGCGACGGCATCCGCTCCCCCTCCCTCAGCCGCGGCCGCGACGGCCTTCCCCACACTCCCCTCGGCTGCGGCGGCATCCCCTCCCCCTCCCTCTCTCTCTGTTTTTCTGCAATTTATTTTGTGTTCAACCCATCGTGCTCCCGATCGAAGATGCCGCCCCGCCTCCTGGTCGAAGATGCCGGCCACCCCCACCCCAGGTAAGTGTATTGCCGCCGCCGTCAATTTTGAAGTTTTAGGTTTTAGGGTTTTCTGCAATTTGCAGCAAAACCTTTTTTTTTTTTTTTTTTTAAATTTTCGACTACTTAATGTCGACATGTCGTCGATGAGAGGTTACATGGTCGACATTACATATTTGAAAACTTTAAGTTTTTTTTTTTTAAGTTCGACCTTCTTAGGTCGACCATATTCACTCTCGTCGACAACGGGGTGTCGACGAGAGTTTATATGGTCGACCTAAGAAGATTGAATTTGTAAAGTTTTTTTTTCGACAAACCAATGTCGATCATAGTGAATATGGTCGACACTGGTTTGTCGAAATTTTAAAAAAAGAATTGAATTTTTTTGTGTTCTTGAATTTTTTTTGTTTGGGGAAGAAATTTTGTTGTGTTGTTGTTTGTTGGTTGTTTTTTTGTTGTTTGGTGGTGGCAGCAGCGGCGGGCGGAGGATATGGTGGCGGCGGCGGAGGTGGTGGCGGCTGGATAAAGCTTAGGTTTAGGGTTTAAAGGTGAAGGAGGGGTGCAATTAGTAATAGGTGTGCATTTAGTAGTGTAATATAACTTAAAGGGTATTTTTGGTTTTTTACATTATTATTTTATTATTAAACTCACAGGGGAAGTGTTCTAAACTGAAATGGAGGTGTAAATAGTCTCACCCTTGGCTTTAATTCGTTAGGGTATGTTTGTTTTGGGATTATGTAGGATGTGGGAAATCCTGGATGGGGAAATCCTGGATGGAGAAATCCTGATGAATAGTAATTGTGTGTGTTTGTTTTTTGGGATTTTGAGTAGGGTGAGATGTAACTTTATGTCAAATCAAATTGTGTAAGAGTGGTTGGATGTGATGTAATGGTAGGATGTAATAGTAGGATGTATAGGTATTTTTAGAGATAAGTGTAGTTGAATGGGGAAATCCGGATGTGAAATCCCGAAGTAGAACAAGGACGTGGGACGTTTACGTCCCACGTCCGGACGGGTGAGTCCCAAAACAAACATGCCCTTAGATTATTATTAAACGCCTTGTTGGGTCTAATCGTCGTCTCCGTTGAGATAAGATAGACACAGGCTCAGGCACCTGGGATTGGGATACGTAGAGAGAGAACCAAGTTGTTTATACGGTAACTCTCCACCTCAAGACTTTCACACTTAACTCTTTGTTATACTTCACAAAGAGAGAGAAGAAAGAATGACTCCAATAAGTCTTGAGTGGGAGGCTGCCAAGATATAAACAACTAGGGCAACAAGTTGGCTACGGGCCTTTTGTGTTAAGGCCTTGGGCCAAAACACTTGGGCCTAAGCCCAACAAATTCTCCACCTTTTTGGCCATCCCCTCTACAATCCAAACAATCCACAGGTCATCATCATCGCCTTAACACACACACCCACACATAGCACACACAACACACATTGCACCTGCAAAAGCAACAAACACAAAGTTTATACAAGGCATTAATAGCAAATGCAAAGTAAGCTATCAAGGGAAACACAAACAAACACGTTGGACACAAAGTACACAAACAATAACAGTTTAGACACACAAGTCACAAACAAAAACATAAAACATAATAAACATAGAGGCTGCAAAAAACAATTTTAATCAATAGAATCAAAATTCAAAGTTCTCATGCAAGACCTATGTTTTTCAACAGAAAGGCACTTGGTGCCCATATCAGCAGGATTAAACTCAGAAGCAATTTTCTCAAGATCAATAATGCCCTTTTCAATTATATCACGTACAAAATGGTATTTAACATCAACATGTTTAGTTCTTTCGTGGTATACAGGATTCTTACACAATTGGATAGCAGATTGACTATCAGAAAATACAACCACTTCACCTTCAAGTAAACCAATTTCAGAAATAAGACCTTTCAACCAAATGGCCTCTTTAGCAGCCTCAGTTATAGCAATATATTCAGATTCAGTTGTAGATAAAGCAACAACATGTTGTAACTGAGATTTCCAACTAATACAAGAACCACATAGGGTGAACACATAAGAAGTGGTAGATTTCCTATTATCTCTATCATTAGCATAGTTAGAATCCACATACCCAACAAGTCTCACACCATTTGCACATTTAGAAAATTTAAGACATACCTCCATCGTACCCTTAAGGTACTTAAGTAGCCACTTCAAAGCCTCCCAATGAGGCATACCTGGATTAGACATATATCTACTCAAGCAACTAACAGAATATGCAATATCAGGTCTAGTGCTTACCATGAGATACATCACAGATCCAATGGCATTGGAGTAAGGCACACTTTTCATCTCATCACTTTCAAACTTCGTCATGGGAGACTGAGTCTTACTTAACACAAAATGGGCAGCAAGAGGAACATTCACAGATTTAGCAGATGACATAGAAAATTTACTCAAAACCTTATCAACATATGAAATCTGACCAAGCAAAAGAATATGCTTTTTCCTATCTCTTTCTATATGCATGCCTAAGATCTTCTTAGCATCACCAAGGTCTTTCATGTCAAATTTATCATAAAGGCACTTTTGAACATGCTCAACAGTTTTAACACAAGGACTAACAAGAAGCATGTCATCCACATATATGAGCAAGAAAAAAGGCACAGAAGCACTTTCCTTAAAGTACAAGCAAGGATCAAAAGAGCTTCTCTTAAGTTTCAAAGACATCATGCACTCATCAAATTTCTTATTCCACTGCCTAGGAGATTGTTTCAATCCATACAAAGACTTACGAAGGAGACACACATGTTCAAGGTTCTTAGGATCAACAAATCCTTCAGGTTGTCTCATGTAAATCTTTTTATCCAAATCACCATGCAAGAATGCTGTTTTCACATCCATTTGTTTAAGTTCCCAATTAAAATGAGCAACAAGAGCAAGCATTATGCGAACAGTGGTAAATTTGACAACAGGAGCAAAGATTTCAGTGTAATCTATCCCCTCTTTTTGAGTAAAACCCTTAGCCACTAATCTAGCCTTAAATCTAACATGTTCAGTTTCATCTTTAACCTTAAATAACCACTTACAATCCACAACAGAACAATGCATAGGTTTAGGTACAAGATTCCAAGTTTGGTTAACATGCAAGGATTTCATCTCTTCTTTCATAGCATTCAACCATTTAACTGAATTTTTAGACTTTAAAGCTTGATCATACGATTTAGGCTCATCATGGCAAGACTCAAAAGCATTAAAAGCATGCATATCAATGTGAAAATTATCAAATCTAGTGGGTTGCCTAATATTTCTCCTAGGTCTATCCCTAGCAAGTTGATAATCAGTCAAATCAACATTTTCAGGCACATTTTCCACATATTCAGCACCATTTTCATGCATTTCAGCAGGTAAATCAGTGTTTTCAGCAGGTAAAACATCATTTTCAGCATGTAAAACATCGTTTTCAGCATCAATATCAGCGTGATTAGTATCAGTTTGCACGTTATGAGGTCTAGATAAATGGGGCAGCAGCTCCACCTCACTTGGAGCAGTCTCATTTTCAGGTAAAGACACAGAAGCATGTAAGCATGGAAAATCAGATTCATTAAAGACAACATCTCTACTGATTACAACCTTAAATCCATGACCATCTTTACACCACAGTCTATAACCTTTAACACCATCAGGGTAACCCAAGAAAACACATTTCCTAGACCTAGGTTCAAGCTTATCAGCTTTTTGATGCACAAACGCAGCACAACCAAATACACGCAAGTTAGAATAATCAATGCTTTTACCAAAAAACACATTTTCAGGACATTTACCTTTTAGGGGCACGGAAGGAGACCTATTGATTAGGTATGCAGCAGTGTGAACTGCTTCGCCCCAAAATTTCTTAGCAAGCCCGGAGGCAGCCAACATGCATCTAACTTTATCCATCAAAGTCCTATTCATCCTTTCAGCAACCCCATTTTGTTGAGGTGTGTAAGGAACAGATTTATGCCTTTTAATACCAGAATTAGCACACAAATTATCCATCAAATTGTTGCAAAATTCTAAACCATTATCAGTTCTAAGGCTTTTAATCTTTTTACCAGTTTGATTTTCAATAAGAATTTTCCAATCCTTAAACTTTGCAAAAACATCAGATTTGTTTTTCAACAAGAAAACCCAAACTTTCCTAGAAAAGTCATCAATCACAGATAGAAAGTACACATTTCCACCATGGGTGGGCACACTAGCAGGACCCCAAACATCAGCATGCAAGTACTCAAGAATATCAGTGCAAGAAGAGGTATTAGGGTAGGGGTTTACAGGAAATTTCACTTTATGTTGCTTTCCTAACACACAAGAATCACAAAATGGAATGCAAGACAGATTTTCATCACCGAATGCACCAGATTTATGCAGAATTTCAAGCCCTTTGTTACTCATGTGTCCTAATCTCTTATGCCACAATTCAGTCGTATCAGTTTTGACAACATTCACAGAATTCACATAAGAATCAGATTTTGTAAAGCAAACATACAAGTTGTTTCTTTTAACAGCTTTGAAAAGCACCAAAGAACCCCTCAAAATTTTCATGCAACCTTTCCCCCATTTTCCCTCATAACCATCATCTTCTAATGCAGCACAAGAAATCAAATTATTGCTCAAGTCAGGAACATGCCTCACATTTTTCAAAGTAAATGAAACACCAGAGTCAAGTTTTAAGCATACATCACCTATTCCAGCAATATGACACTTTTTCTCATTAGCCATAGACACATAACCATGCTTAACCTCTTCATACGAAGAAAATAGATTTTTAAATGGGGACATATGAAACGTGCAACCAGAATCAACAAGCCATTCATTTTCACACATAGAAGTAGAATGCACAGAATTCACACATTGTTCATCATATATTTCAGTCACCATATAAACATCGCCATCATGATTAGAGCAGGAAGCCATGTTAGCATGCTCTTTATGCTGTTTCCTCTTAGGCTTACTACATTCCTTGTAATAATGACCAGTTTCACCACAGTTATAGCACTTACGATTCCTAGACTTAGACCGATTATTATCATAAGACTTCTTCTTAGCAACAAATTCATTATTATCATGCTTTTTCTTGTTATGAAACCTAGTAGAAGATCTACCCCTAACATGCATGACTTCACCAGAATTTTTACTACTCTTCCCATGGTATTTTAATTCATGCTCTTTGCTCTTTAAGCCATTAACTACAGTGTCAAGAGTAATAATATCTCTACCATACTTAATAGCAGACTTCATATCACTATAAGTATCAGGAATAGCATTCAACAACACAACAGGAGTATACTCATCAATGCCTTTATCACCCGTAAGCTTAATATCTTGAATAAGTTTATTAAAAACATCCAGATTTTCATCAACTTCTTTATTCAAGTCAAGTTTAAACTGAAAAAAATTTTCGAGCAAGAAAGTTCTACTAGGCAAAGATTTTTCAGTATACAACTCTTCTAACCTTTCCCATAACTTTTTAGCATCTTTTATCACACCAACATTTCTAAGCACACAGTCAGACAAGTGCAAGATTATGGAAGACACAGCTTGTTTATTCATTACTTTTTTTTCTGTTTATCAGTTTCATCGTCCTCATAACAGTGGTCAACGGCTGCATAAACATTTTGCTGGATTAGGATGCATTCCATTTTCTGTTGCCAGATACTGAAATCACCTTTTCCATTAAAGGGGGCCAACACATACGTATGAGTATTATTGGCCATTTGTTTACACAGCTTTGAGCCCACAAAAAAAAAATATACAAGGAAAAAAAAAACCACAAGAAATATGCAAGGGAGAAACTGTAAATGGCAAGCGGAAGCAGGCACACACAGGTCACCAAAATCAAGACCACAAAACAGAGATAACAAATATCAATCACAAAGTCTTAAATCTACAGCACCAAAATCCCAAGCAAATAATCCCCGGCCAGGGGCTACGCTACGAAATTAATAAACGAGAGGTCAAAGCCAATTTACCAGAGCGAGACCCTAGGTAAGAGTCTCAAATTCACCAAACGAATCTTCAAGGCAATCCCGGGACCAAGCAAACGTGCTGCCTAATTCCCGTCAATGACGGGGGCAGATCCCACGAGTGCCGCAGAATATACTATTTCACCGAGTCGAAATTCACAACTGCTCTGAAAATACTCAAGACACAAATAGTCTATCTAAAACTTTGAAATACAGGTTAAATGAAAATAATTAATTAGATATTAATCTATTAGGTGTACAAAATACTACCTAAATGAATAATATAAATTAATATTAAAAAAAATAACTTACTGTATAAAATCAAAATTTTAATAAATAAAAAACTTACCCAATTACCTTACCAGGGCGAGAGGCAGAAAGCTGGAGAGTTTAATAAATTAAAAGTTTACCTCCCTTACCACTCTGTTTACCTATGGCAATGGCTGCGCGAGGGGCGGCGGCTTCAGGCGGCAGCCGACGGCGGCGGCAGCGGCAGCGGCTACAGCCTACAGGACAGTAGGCGGCAGCAGCCTGGGCAGCAGCGACGGCGGCTCCAGGACAGCAGGCGACAGGTGGCGGCGACGCTTCTGCACGAGCGATCGGCGACGGCGGTAATGTTGCAGGGACGGACGGCGGCGGCCGGCGCTAGGGTTCCGCCACGGAGGCGGCGGCGGCGGCTAGGTTTCCGCCACAGAGGAGGCGGCGTCACAGAGACGGCGGCAGACGACGACCCGTGGCTCTGATACCACTGTTGGGTCTAATCGTCGTCTCCGTTGAGATAAGATAGACACAGGCTCAGGCACCTGGGATTGGGATACGTAGAGAGAGAACCAAGTTGTTTATACGGTAACTCTCCACCTCAAGACTTTCACACTTAACTCTTTGTTATACTTCACAAAGAGAGAGAAGAAAGAATGACTCCAATAAGTCTTGAGTGGGAGGCTGCCAAGATATAAACAACTAGGGCAACAAGTTGGCTACGGGCCTTTTGTGTTAAGGCCTTGGGCCAAAACACTTGGGCCTAAGCCCAACACGCCTTATTTGGACGGTTAAGGCATTTGGTTCAACAAACCAACCTGATCTTAGATTAGTGAGAGGCCCGTTTAGGATTTTGCGGGCCTGCTCATTGGTCCAATATGGTATCAACCCAATTAAGGGTAATAAAGGTATAATATATAAAATAATATTTTCATAATTGAATCGACAATCAAATCGGATTGGGCACCGGTTCTAATCGATTGGATCGGCTAACCGTTAAAATAATTTTTATATATTTTTATTAATATTCTCTATGTTACGTTAAAAAATATATATGGGTATGTTTGATAAACAATATTGTTCTGTCCCTTAACTAGTTGTAGGTTTAAAAGTCAAATTAACTTTGTTTAGAAGTCATCTGGGGTGTTTTCTTAAGATTTAAATTACTAAACTGACCCTCTATTATTTACAAAATTCATAGTAATCATCTTCATTACCTTCTCGACCATTTTGTACCCCATTCGCTATGCAATAGACCACTCAAGAACCCAAACCGTTTGTCGAAGGGTTTCATTAGGATTTTATTGTCGAAGGTTCATGGACAAACCGTTTGTGTTGTTTCGCTCGAGCCATAGACAGATTTGATGAGAGTCTTAAACAAAATTTGTCAAATTTGTGATTTTAATTTAAATTCATATTTGTATATCTAATTTTCGTTCTGACAATTTTCTTGTACTGAAATTTTTATTTGTTGATATATGGGTGAACATTTATATGTCTTATGTATAAAAATAATTATTAAATTATGTCATCATTTTGACGTATGCAGTTGTGACCTCTTCTCCTCTATTGAGTTTTGAATTCTTAAGTTCATCTGGTCATGAGTTACACTAAATTTCTCCTTTGTTAAAAAATTATTTAGGTTGTGTTTGGATGGAGGGATTTGATTTGAGGAGGTATTTCAAATGAAAGGTTTTGAAAATAGATGGATTTCAAATGACATGGTTTTAGGGAGGATTTAAAATTCACTCAATTTTAACTAAAAAAAATATGCTTAGGATTTTAAATACATTCATTTAATTTTTAATCCAAACAAGGGGAGTGAATTTGAATGGTGGATTTGAAATCCATAGCTCAAATCCCTCCATCCAAACGGAGACTTAGGGCATGTTTGTTTTGGGATTTGGAGGATTTTGAAATTCGGATTTCAAAATCTAGTGGATTTTAAAATCCTAATACTTCTTGTGTTTTGTGTTTGTTTTGGGATTTATGTAGGGTAGAATTTAACTTTATAGAATAGGATTATAGGTTTTATAGGTATTTATATAGGATTTGTAAGTATTTATAGGGTTGACTTTTTATAGAGTTTATAGGTATTTATAGGGTGAGATTTTGAAATCCTGAATCAAAATCCCAAACTGTAACGGAGGTGGAGTTTCGAAATCCCAAATCCGGATTTTCCATCCCAAAACAAACATGCCCTTAGGGATTTCAGAGGACACGAAGTTGTTCATATGATGATGATTCATTGTGTTTTGTTGCTAAAATTGGATTTTTGAAATATATTTATTATCCTGGTCATTTGAAGCTAAAGGGTGTTTCTTTTGGGTTTTGGGTGGTTTTAAAAACCAAAATTTTGAAATCCCGATAAATAGTAATTGTAGACGAGGAAAAATTCAATTACGAATTAAATTGCGACGCGTGAAAATTACGGGTTAAACATTAATTAAATTTATTATTTATTTATTGGAATAAATTTAATTCCTAAAATAAAGATATAATTAATTAATATTTAATTGTTCCCTCCAATTAATTGGGCCTTGAAAGATCAATGAGTTAAAATGGATCTTCGAAGCCCAATAAATAAAGACGGACCTCTAAAAGTCCGATAAATAAAGACGGACCTCTAAAGTCCAATAAAACAAGACGGGCCTCTAAAGTCCCATAAATGAAGATGGACCTCTAAAGTCCAACAAACCAAATTGAGCCCAAACCAAATGGAGCCCAAGTAATTCAAAATTCGAAATCCTAACTACTTGCACAAAAATCTCCAGGCCTACACCTATAAATAGAGGCCTCATTTCATTCATTTTCATCATCAAGAAATCAGAAGCATTCAAGGCTCTAAAATTCTCTACAGAGATTTTAGAGTGTTCTTCAGCAAGGGGAGGATCTTCAAAGGCGTTCTTCGTGCAAAGCGGCGAGAAGTGGTGTTCGAGTGGAGATCAAGGTGCTAAGCCTCTTCGATTCGGCGTTTCTTCAAGGCGTTCTTGGGGAAAAGTAGCAAGAAGTAGTGTTCGAGTGGAGATCAAGGTGCTAAGCCTCTTCGATTCGACGTTTCTTCAAAGTTCTTCGTGGATCTTCAACGGAAAAGTCCCGAAAAGTCCCGAAAATCAACGTTTAATCCAAAATACGGCGTCAAGCCTTTGGATTAACGTTAAAAAGTCCCAAATTCAAGAACGATCTTCAACGACGTTCATCCAAAAAGTCCCTAAATTCGGCGGTTAATCCAAAATACGGCGTCAAGCCTTTGGATTAACGTTATAAAAGCCCCAAATACAAGATCGAAAAGGATTCAGCTGCGGATCCAGCTCCAAAAGCTCAAGAAATCCAAGTGAAGTTCAAGAAGAGAGAATCAGAGGAGAAATTGGAGATTGTAACCCGCAAATACTCGGTTTTAATCCGAAATTAAATAAAATCGTTTACCATTTTCGCGTTTTTATATTTAATTCACGAATTTGTGTTTACAGTAATATGAGTGTTTCTTTTGGGTTTTGGAATAGTGAAGGATTTAACTTTATGTCAAATCAAGTTGTAAGATTGAATGAGTTTGTATTATTATATTATTGTTTGGTGAGATTATAATGATTAGTTGATTAAATGTATTATATTATTGTATTATTATATTATTATAGTATTATTATATTATTGTTGAAAAAGAATATAATAATTGGAGTAATATTATATAGATATAATTTTATGTCAAATCAATATGTTTGATAAGGGTGGTTTTGAGTGAATTTTGAAAATCGATTTTTAAATCTCGAAGTAAAACGGGTTTTGGATCTTGAAATCCAAAACCTGATTTTTAAAAACCAAAAGGAAACATCCCCTAAGTATCTGGCTGCATTTCGATTTTTAAATCAAATAACTGAAGAGGAGTTGAAGAGGTTTTTTTTTTTTTTTTTTGGAGTAATAGCCTAATTTTGAAACAAAGAGGTGACTGTCTGACACACTCCAAGTCTCCAACACACCTCAACAGCGTTGTGCGCGATGTCATATTTCAAATTTACAATATTTAAAAAATATATATCAAATCATAAAGTCTAATATGCACTCGAGTGCATGTTGTGCACCCTAGTTCATATTGTACTTTTCAGTTTTACTGACTTACACTTTTTGGTAAATGGTGTTGCACTTTTCAATTATTATACTAAAAATATTATTATACAGTTTAATAATTGAACACCATTTACCAAAAAATGTAAGTTAGTAAAACTGAAAAGTGCAACATGGACTAGGGTGCACAACATGCACTCTAGTCTATACTAGACCAACCCATATCAAATATAAATCATTCAGAAAAATATAAAGATACTTCACACAATTCAACTGATATATAACATCAATATTATAAAATTGTCATTTTCTGGCTTTTCCCATAAAATTATTGTTTATTAATGAGGTGATGACAATTTGAATAAATAAAAAATTGTGTTAGACCGTCTCACATATCTTTTTCCGTGAGACGAATCTCATTTGACCTATATTCCAAAAAAATTTGGTAGGACAATCCATTATTTTTCCCAAATTTTATATTTGTAAAAAAAAAGTGATAATGTTTAAGTAAAAAATAATACTCCATCCGTTTCACAAGTGTTTGCACCACAAGATGAACACATTATTTAAGAAAAAAGTGTAATGAGTGGAGTGTTGAAGGATAATTTTGTAAAGTTATATGGATAAAATAAAAAGGTGATTAGAAAGAAAGTAAAAGTAATGACATTTTGTGTAAATATGTGAATATTGTGAGGGTGGAGTTTATGAGAGAGTTTTCTTTTATGGGTGTGCAAATAATTGTGGGATGGACAAATAAGGTAAGTGTGCAAATAGTTGTGGGACGGAGGGAGTAATATTTTTTTAACAAAAGTGACTTATCACTTTTTACTCAAAATTGTCACTTTTTACATGGGGGTCAAGGGAGACCCATCTCACGGAATGAGATTCGTGAGATGGTCTCACCCAAAACAGGTCGTTTGAATAAATAAGTGATGATTAGAGGATGAAGATAAATTGTGTGAATAATATTATTTTAAAAAAAATGAGAATAATGAAATTGAATAACAAAAAAAAAGGAAAGTAGGAATAATAAAATTGGACGAAGAAAGTTTTTTTTAACTTGAGCTCGACTCGATATCTTACATAACATTAATTAAATATTTTGATTTTATTTATAATTAAAGTATATTTATATATAATTAACATATTATGGGTAAAATTATATGAGCTCAATTAAGCTTATGAGTCTAACGACTCTACTATTGTTGTGCTCAAACTCGAGCTCAAGAACTACTCAAGTAGCTCAAGATCAAGCTCGATTAAATTCAAGTCGATTTTGAGTTTTTCTAGAGTCGAGCACAAGTAGCTCGTGAGTCAGCACGACTCACTTACACCCCTAATTTTAGTTGTATAGTGTCGAAAAATAACTCAAGTGTATCAAACTATGTATGAACTATGATGGCCTTAATACAATTCCAACTACAAGGAACATAAATTTCTTCAACTCATCTACAGCCTACTTAGGTAGGAATGAACTAAAGCCACTGTTTAGAAAGAAGCATTCAGAACTGGTACCACCGCAATCTAAAACATTCAGCAGTGCCATAATGATCAAGGTTTGTTGTAATTTTACTGACGGATAAACAGATTTCAAAAACTACAACATGTTTCCTTGTTTCTGGTAAAATGAAATGACAACTGGAAATCTGAAACAATCTGAAATTCGACTCGTTTACTACAACAAGTAACAACGATACCCATGTTAACTAATGAGCAGCCGGCAAAAGAATAGTCTGTGGAAACGAGCTTGACCCGTTATTGGGTGCTCCTTGAATGTTGAGGAGTTGAGTAACCAAGTTGTATATCTGAACATTCTCAAAAGATGGGACTTTTCTACCCTTAGCAAACTGAGGTCCATGAGCAATGAAAATAGTCCTCATGGAGAAATATGCATTATCATACCCATGCGCTCCCCCACATTCTTTCTCTTTTGACCTCTCCTGCTCGACCTTAAATCCTTCTCCTACCAACCCTATTATCGGTGGGATTCGATCACTATTTGAATAATGCAGTCTAGCAGGCAAATCTTCCTTGAGGAAAACACTCAGATATTCAGCATTACTTACACGGCCCGATTTCAAGCCCTCATTCATCTTAGCAACAACATCACGGGGTGAATAACCGGGTGGTGGGCGAATGGCGAGCAATGGACTGTAAGATTGAACCCATTCTTTGGGAATCTGAATCCATTTAGCTAAATCATTTAAAACTATCACTTTTTTATCACAAGTGCCAACCATCCCATGATCCCCCAACATGATTACATTAACATCCTCAAAAATCCCTCTTTTCTCCAACCCAAGAATCAACCTCCCTATCAGACTATCAATATTAGCAACAGCTTGTGTGATAAGAGGGTCATCAGGCCCAACTTTGTGACCCTGATGATCAGGGTCCTCAAAATACAATGTCATAAACGAAGGGATTTCATCACTAGGCAAATCAAAGTAATTCAAAACAGCATCTACTCTATCTTCAAAAGGCACAGACTCATTGTACAATAAACAGTAATTTTGAGGGCAATTCCAAGAACCTTTATGTACCTCAGAGCCGGGCCAGAAGTAGGTGGAAGCCTTCAAGCCGTGATTGACGACAGTCTCCCAAAGCGGCTCCCCCAACCACCATTTGGGCTCGTGGCTTTTCATGGAGAATTTGTCACCTGTGGCGGGATCAGTGAAGTAATTGTTGATAATCCCATGGGAAGAGGGGTACAAGCCTGTCACAATGGAGTAATGGTTGGGGAAAGTGAGAGTTGGGAAGACTGGGATCAAACCCAGCTCTGCTTCGGTGCCGTTTTGAATCAATCTGTTGATGTTTGGGAGATCCGTTTTGTATTGGTACCCGAACCGGAATCCATCGGAGGAGATTATTAAGACAACAGGGTGTTTGAGCTTTGAAGGAGGGGATCTTGCGAGGTGGAGTTGGGGGGAAGATGAAGATGGAGATGAAGAGAAGAAGAAGAGAAAGGCAAAGGCAATTGCAGCAGAGAGAGAAAGCATGGTGGAAATGAAGAGAGAGAGAAATAGAAGCCTAGAGGTTTGGGAGTTTGGTCGTGGGGTGAAAGACAAGAGGGCAGCATCTTCTTCTTTCATTGGCATTGACTTGGATTCTGAATCTGAACTCATGCGATATTCTGATCTGGCTTGTCAAGAATCGTTTTAATTGAAGCTTTAATTAGGTTCGAGGAGAGGAAATTTATGGAGGAAGAGGATTTCACAGTGAGCCCAACCCTTCTTCTCCGCTTCAACCTTCACTTTGAATTATTGAGATACTCACATATCTATGGTATATGCCACTCAACGTGGATCAATTGTGTCATTTTTTATTTTTATTTTTTGTATTAGTGGAGTAAGACTCATGCTTAAAATAAATATTCTCTCGAAACCACAATGTGTGAAATCTTAATCTTAATACTCCCTCCGTCCGACTATAAGCTTCCGTTACTTTTTTGACACATAGATTAAGAAAAATGATTTAATAATATATATAGTACAAGTGATGTGATTGGAAGAAGGAGAAAGATAGAGAGAAAAAGTAAGATATAAAGTGATGTCGTAAGAAAAAATATTTACCAAAAAGGGTATGGGAAGCTTATAGGCGGACGGACCAAAATGGTAAAATGGGAAGCTTATAGGCGGACGGAGGGAGTATCATATTTTTACAACATTTTAGTGTCATTTTTCATAATCTGATTGTCTATTTCAATGTATCTCTTCTCCATTCATTCCATTTCAAAATCTCATCTTTTTTATTAATTTCACATCACATTGAAAAATTCTCTAATGCACCAAAAAGACACACTTTTTTTTAACTACTTTCTTCTTCTCCTTGTTTCTTTTTCCCCTTTCTTCTCTCTTCCACGTCAGTTTTCAGCGAGCTTGTTCACGCTAGCTTGTCTTATGATCCGTAAACCCAGTTTTTTTCCTAAATTAATATTTATTCATTCCCCCATATAAAACCCCTTTTTCCATCACTTTCATCCGTGAGCATCCCAAATGAATCCCAAATCACGTAGACCCTCCATCGGCTGCAGAGGTGACGACTACGCGCCGCCGTCGGTGGCGGTGGCGGTCTCCTTCTCTAATTGCAGTTTGACGTTGTCCATTGATGATTGAAGCTTCTCTGTTTCGTGATTTCTTGGGAAGATGGTGAGAAATAGTGTGATTATTTATGGAGGTTGAGGAAAGGTTCTAGAGATAGGAAAGTAGACAATTTATCCGAAGCGTATAGTTGTTTTAATTGAAAAATGCAACATATTGAAAAGTGGTAATTTTGTTACTAAAAAGTGTTGTTTTTTCTTATTAAAAAGTGGTAATTTTGTTATTGAAAAGTGGTAATTTTATTATTAAAAAAGTATTTATTTCTTATTAAAAAGTGGTAATTTTGTTACTGAAAAGTGGTAATTTTATTGTTAAAAAGTGTAACTCTTTGTTATTGAAAAGTGTGAGTCTCTTGTTATAGTGAAATATTTTTTTAACTGAAAAATGTTTTTACGTTATTTTTATGGTGGAGATCGTTATTATTGAAAAGTGTAACTATTATATTAGTGACAATTCCCAAGGGTAGTACTAACACCCAAGGACCCAAAATAAAATGGGTACCTAAGCAATAATTTGCTTGCAGGGTCGAGTGGATCTACTAAAGAGAGGAGGACCAGAAGTTGAACTATGGTACATAGATTCAAAAGCTTCACGTCACATGATAGGATCAAAGAACCTCCACACGAATCTCAAAGAGAAGAAAGGTCCACAAGTTGTCTTTCGTGACAATTCCATTGGTAAAACAAAGGAAATTGGAACCTTAGTCAATGGCGACATATCGGTAACAGATGTATCTTATGCTGAATGATTTTAACGCACAATTTACTTTTTGTTTCTCAATTCTGTGATCGAGGGTATAGTGTTGAATTCTCAACTAACGGCTGTAAAGTTGTGGATAAGATTACTAGGCACGTACGACTCTCTGGTAACATAGAATAAACTATTTATGTTGCTAACTGGAAAAGCTGCCCTAGTGACACTTGCTTAGTGGCTAAGAGTTCTAAAGAAGTAAATTGGCTATGGCATAAGAGGCTTGATCATCTGAACTTTAAAACTCTAAACACTATTGCAAGAAGCTCACTAGTGGTTAGCTTGCCTCATGAAGTGTTTAGTAAAGATCTACAGGTGTGTGATGCATGTCAGAAGGGTAAGCAAACCAAAGTTCCCATGAAAAGCAAACTCGTAGCATCCACCAACAGAGTTCTACGAATCTGGTCGTGGAGAGAGATCGGAGGCAGTAGTGTTCATTGATTCACTACAGCCATCGAAGAGAAAGGCGGTCTAGATAATTTCTATGACTGGGAGCTAGTGCAGATGGAACCTGTTGTAATCGAGAGTATCTACAGTCTATCTTCCAATGATGCACTTTCAGAGCTTGTTACTAGAAAACTTGGACAGTTTTCGAAATCACAAGTTCTAGAAATGGTTGAGGAACGAAAGGACAACAACGACGATGGACTCGAGTCCGGAGCTGGTAATGATACGACCAACGACGAAAATCCTTCAAAGGATCAAGTCGGAGGGAAAGCTGATGGAGGATTAGTTGACCTCGCAACTGGCTTAAGTTGGAGTACATTTAAGCAGCCTGGCCATGAAGCTGAGAAATCAGCTGAGTTAGAGACTGATATTGTGAAAACAGCTGAAGTCTCTGCCCAAGATGCGTCTTTAAACTCGGAGGCATTCGTGCTAAAATCTGTTGTTGATCTGGTGATGGAGACAATCAATACAGAAAATGCATCGTCCAATGTTCAAACAGATCAGGCACCAGAAATGGTACCAACTGAGCCTTAACAATCCCAGATCTTAGAGGCTCAGGGATCCAAGATTTTTGAACAATCAGCTCTTAGAGCTGAGGAGAAGGAACCAAAAAAGGAAGAAGAAAAGGCGATAGAAATCGAAGAAGGAGATGATGTGATCATCTTAAATGATAATGATGAGCTGAACGACAACAAGAGTTCTTAGAGGTACTTACAGAAGGAGCTAACACTCAAATGATTATTCCTACACCAGCTAGAACTTCTAGAGTGATCTTAGAGGGAGAAGAAGATGTTGGACGCGAGTTATACAAGTTATAGATGACAGATGAGGAAATCACCCTTCCCTTCATCTCTCAACTTATACTTGATATTTCTCAAAAGATTTTTGAAGAAAGTGCTCCCACAATTAAAGACATTTATCGCCGAATCCAAGATGTAGAGAAGACTACCTACAACTCGATCTATGATGCAAATCGTAAGAACATGAAGAGGTACTTTGGAGAAGACCTTACGAACTCCATCATGTAATCTGTAGATGAGCTCATTTAGAAGAATTCTGATCTGATGGTGAAATCAATTGAGGAAATGGACATCAGTGCTAGAGCTGAATTTCAGAAAAACTTGGATGATCAGAAGGAAGAAGAGCTGAAAAGAAGCATCGCTAAAGAGCATGCATCAACTGAGCATCTTCTGAGCAAATTTTAAGAATTTTAGAAGATTGTTGCTGCTCATATAGAAGATGTTCTAAAGGAACTAGATCGGTCAAAGGACCTTGTTGGTCCTGAAAGGAGTATATAACAAGTGTATGGGGGGGGGGGGGATACACTTGTATGCAAATTCTTTGAAACTTTGATCAAACCAAAGATCAGCAATGTTGTCTTGGACAACTCTGCTGAAGATGTATAACTTCTTAGAGATAATCAAACTACTAAGCACTATTAAGTACTTAGTTGAATGACTATCTAAGTTAGTTATAGGTGCGGAATTAGTGGTTGGCCCTTTAGTTTAAACTCCTTTAAATTCTGAAATCACTTAAGCAATATAGTCCAGTTTTTCAGGGAACTTGTCCAATACAGTTTTTGCACAGTCTTGAATATATGTCTTTTGAAAGATCAGTTTTGTGTGCAGTGTTGAATGTATGACAGTAATTGAAAGTAAATCAACACAAGAGTTTATAGTGGTTCAGAGACTCAAGCTCCTACATCCACTTTCCCTGATTTAACAGGATAATTCCTTCACTCTTGGAATTAACTTGTTTTATAGTGCCAAGGTGCACTTGATCAAGAACACCACTCCTTGGTGAATTGATCTCTAGGATGTCTAGAGTCCTAGTACCCTCTATCAACTCAGAACTGAATTGTTCTTCTCTCAACAGTCAGCTCCTACCACTTCTACTACTACGACCTTCTCACTTTCTCACTTGAAAGGGATAAGGGTTGAAGTAAGGTTCCAACTAATGAGATATCCTTTACAATGAAGGTCAGTGTATAAGGATAGGATATCTCTCTAAGCTTTTTATGAATAAACAATGAAGTTCAGCTTAGAAGAAGTGTTTCAAGACTAAGAATGTCTTTTGAAGACTTTGAAGCTTCAGAATAATTGTTCAGTTGGATGTAGAATGGATGCTTGGTTCCTTCTTCAAATGGTCTTCACACTTCTATATTTATAGACAAATTTGAGGATTTGCCCGTTGGAGAGGCAGTCCCAAATTGCTATAAATGTCTTCCTTGAGTTCTTCAAACTGGAAGACAGATTCTTGATAGTGACATGTCCTCATTTGGGTAATAAACGGCTTGTAAGACTTTGTCTTCATCCTGCAGCACTCTTCCCAATGTCTGACTTTAAGATTCACTTGTTAGGACTTGGACATGGCTTCTGAAGTTTGATCCAGTGATAGGACAACATTCCTTATCAAATGGACAACTCTGCTTATCACTATCAGCATACATGCTTATCAGCATAGTTGGCTTGCTCTTCTTCAGATGACTTGACTCTTTCCCTTTGATTCATGTAGATGTGATCTCAGCATGGTTCAATGAAGCCTTTTAAGGTGTAGTTGTCTTTATCTCTTCAGCATAGTTGACTTTCAGGCTTCAGAACACATTGTTTTGGTTCAATTTTGCTGAGACAACTCTTCTGGACAACTTTCCTGATCAGCATATTTGGCCTTTGAGCTTCAGAATCTTTGTTCTTGTTTTAATTGCATAGAGACAACTTCTCTGGACAACTTTCCTGATCAGAGCATTTGAATATACTTGGCCTTTTGAGCTTTAGAACCTTTGTTCTTGCTTTAAGTGTGCAGAGACAACTTCTCTGGACAACTCTCCTGATCAGCATACTTGGTCTTCAATAGACTTAGTGATTGTTCCAGAATTTGAGACTTGAGGGGACTTGATCTTGATGGTCTTCAAAGCATATGTTCCCCCTCAAATTGTGCATCTAATTTTCTAAGAGCTGCCTAACATATTATCTTCTCATCTAGCCTTATTCTATATGTTCTAACATTCTTAGAACATAATCATCTTGACTTAGGCATGTCTCAGGGGGTTTTGGTATTCAATCAAAACATTTATCATTTTATTCCCAACAATTTCCCCCTTTTTGATGATGCCAAAACCTATACATTTTATGCAAAAGTGACTTGACTACACCTATTACATTTATCTTCAGAAGACATGACTAGGGTCAATTTTCCTGAAAAAGAATGTGTTAGTGTACTCACCATTCAAGTTGAAATTAGTTTTCAAAGATAGGCATAGAGAGATTTCTTGTAACAGTGTTTCTTGATTCAAGGATGTTCAACTATCATTCATTCAAAAGTACATTACAAGCATGCTGATAGTTGAAGTTAACATATCAGAGCATGAATCCAAAACACTATTACATCAGAGCATATACTAAATACTTAATAATATCTACATCTTTAAGTATCTGAGCAAAACTTTTATTAGAGCATATCAGAGCAAACAGATTTTCAAGGCACATCAACATTCTTGACCAGACTTCAGCATAGATGACCAATTAAACATATCTCCAGATAAGATAAGTTTTTCAACCACCAAAAAGGTCAGAAGACTTAGCCATTTTAGAGATCATCTTCTTTAGGTGGCACCATCCCATATTGTTCCCACACTCTTCTTTTCAGCTCCATGGCTTCTTGGTTGGTTCCTTTGGGTCCAAGAGTCATCTTGTTCAGCTTGAGGATCTCTAGAAACTCTCTCAGGATCCTTGACTGGTCAATCCATCCTTCAAGTTTTGGAGGCATGTAAATGATAGGCTTGGGAGCATTGAGTTCAATTCTTGCAATATCAGCAGCTGCAAGCAATTGTTGATACAGCTCACTGTAATACTCTATCATGAATTCAACAAAAGAAGAGTTGGCATCTCCTCCATTCCATCTGTCAATGACATAATAATCATAGACAAACTCATTTTTTGCCTCTTCCCAAGTATCATTCAGATGAATTGGCACCCATTTATCCAAGTGAGGATATTTGGTGTCCATTGGAATCAGTAGCTGTGGCTTCATTTTGCTGTAGGTTGCTCTCCTTCTTCTTGGCTTTTGGAAGTCAGCTCTTCTCTTATCTCTTGCTCTGTTGGCCTCATCCATCAAGTCCATTTTCTCTTGGTCCCTCATCATGGCCAGTTTCTGTTGAGTTTCAGGGTCTTTACCATACCCTTCATGAAACAACTTTGATGGATCAAGAGCTAAGACAATTGTCTTCTTTTTGGGCTCAGGTCCAAATCCTTCAGCAAACAATTCTTCAATATTTTCAGTGGACTTGGGATCTTCAGCACTCTTGTCAGTTTCAGAAGATTTATCCTTTTCAGCACTCTTGGATATTTCAGCAGTCTTTGCCTTTTTGGAAGTAGGCTCATCCTCATCAATTCTGAACTCAGGGGGCAGATCAAGGCTGTTGGGAAAATCAGTGAATGTTTCAGTTTTTCTTTTGTTTCCTTTGGCCTTCTTAATCTTTCCTCTAGTTTGGACACCTTCAGCATCCTTGTCCAAACCAGACACCTCTCCTCCTGGTCTTTGCTGTAGCCTAACTCTTTCCTCTTGTGCTGAGGCCATTGAGTTCTTCAAGGCAATTGCTAACTGCTCTTCTTCATCCAATTCTTCTATGTTCAGGACTGCTGGCTCTTTTCCTTTTCCTTCAGCAGCTTTGTCCTTTCCCTTAACTGGGCTTCCAATGACCAAGGCACCTTTTGCTCTTGCTCTTTCCCTTTCCCCCTGTAGATGTTATTAATTCTTAAATGCTTTAACATTATCAACAACATCTTAATTTGACCTTCCGAGATTTTTTCTAAGTCTTTTCTTAAATGCTACATTAAATGTTGATCTAAATGTTGTCGCATTTCTGGCAGGATCTAGAAGCTTCTACAAGGATCTGGAACCTGGAAGATTCCAGAACATTGGAGAACATGCTAGAGCAGCCTGGAACCATTTAGAACGACCTGGAGCATGCAAGAAGGATCTAGAAAGATCATGGAAGTTGTGGAAGTTGAGTTCCTAAAAAATAGGACCTCAATGTGGAAGCCTCTAGAATTCGCATACCACCTCTATAAATACCGATTGAAGGCTTCATAATTCAGTGTGTTCTATTCGAACAATATCCTAGACCGAGCGTTCATTCCTGTTAGGAAATTGTGGCCAATAGTTCTACATTTTAGATCATACGTTGTATACCACCCGTATGGCTGTGTGTCTTCTTATCTATTGAGAGTGTAATCATTAGATAGACTAGGCATTTCGACAGTGTATAATTTATACACTTAGTTCGTTTTCTAGACTTGGCACCTGCCTCGTTTATAGTTTCGTTGTGAAAGTTATTGTTGTAACATTTCACACAACATTTGTACTTGAAGATAAGTATTGATTTTACGCCATAAGGCAGACATAGATTTTTATTTATAAAATCTATGTTAAAAGTATTTCCATTGTTTCTCGTTTGTTTTTAGTGTTTCAAGTCTTTCGCTGTGTATCTTAATTTCTGATATTCTGTTAGAGTCAGTGTTGCACTATTTGTCTCAACATTCTGTGCAACATTTATCTACTTATACTTAAACACTTTTATACACCCCAACACACTTTCAGTTGGTATCAGAGCTAATACCTGACGACACTAGGTTAGATCTTTGGTCAAGTGTGTTTTTAGTTTAGGTTAGCAATGGAAACACATCACATATCCACTGCACTTAGGCCACCCGTTTTAGATGGTTCAAACTATTCTTATTGGAAGCCTAAGATGCGAATGTACATCAAGTCAATTGATGAACGTGGTTGGAGGACTGTACTTACAGGTTGGGAAGCTCCAAAGAGACCAGCAGACGCAGATGGTGAAGTTCAACTTAAAAGAGAAGTTGATTGGACGACTGATGAAATAACAATAGCAAGCTACAATTCTAAAGCTTTAAATGCTATTTTTACTTCTGTTGATGTTTCAATGTTTAAAATTATATCTAACTGTTCTATTTCTAAAGATGCATGGGACAGGTTGCAAGAGCATTGTGAGGGTTCAGACAGTGTTCGAAGGACTAAACTTCGAATGTTGGGGACAAAATTTGAGAATCTCCGAATGAAGGAAGATGAAACCATTTCATCCTACAATGAAAGGTTAAGTGAGATAATCAATGAATCACATTCTCTTGGTGACCCTATTTCTAATGTTAGAGTAGTTCATAAGATATTAAGATCTGTTCCTAAAAGATTTGATGCTAAAATTTGTGCTATTGAAGAGGCAAACAATACAGATACATTAATTCAAAATGAGTTAGTGAGTATTCTTAGAACATATGAAATAAACACTAATCAAGTTGATGAAAATGATGCTGATAAGAAAGTTGTGGTTTTTAAAGGAGAAACATCAAACATTTCTGAGATTCAACCTATCATTACTGAAGTTGATTCTGATGAAGAATTGCTTGATAAATGTCTCAAGGATCCTAACAACATTGCATTACTTACTAAGCACTTTAATAAGTTTCTTAAGAAATCTGTGAACAAATCTAGCAACATTCAGCCTAAGATTCAAATCAACACATCAACACCTCAACCAGAAAGGAGGAAAGGTCAATTCACACCAAGACTATCAAAGAGTGAAGGTAAACCAAGGTATGATCCTGAATTTCGAAAATCAGTTCAATGCAATGCTTGTTCTGGTTATGGCCATTATGCAAATGAATGTGCCAATACTAGACTTAAGCAAAAACTGAATTTTAGTGCTACCTTGAGTGATGATTCTAATGATGATCTTGATGAATTAAATCAGAATGAATATTCTAATTTTACCAGAATTGATTATAATGATTCCTCAGATGATGATCTGGATGAAACAAAGTCTGATGCTGTATCTGATGCTTCAACATCTACAACAACATCAGAACAGAGTCACCCAGATTTGAACTGTTTTAATGGTTTAGTTGATGATGCAGGAAAAAAGACTGATGACAATGAATACCAAAAGCTGTTAGATGATTGGAAGAATCAGAAACTCACCCTTGATTCTCTGAATAAAAGGAATGAGGATCTGACAGACACAATCACCAAGCTAGAAGTTATTCTTACCAAAAGAGATCTGGAAAGCTGTAACTTAAAGGAGAAACTGATAAATTCTACTTTATGTTTCAAGAAATATTCCAAGAGTGCTTCTGAGGTAAATAATGTTATAGCTACTGGTAAGTCTAATAATCATGGTTTAGGTAATGATGGTACTACTGCTTCTATTTCTGATAAATTTAGAAAACATGTCAAATTTGTTAAGGCAAATGTTGACACATCTGGTGCAACATCTGCAGAAACAGAGTCTCACAAGGTTAAAAGGAAGTATATCTGTCATTACTGTTTCAAAATTGGTCACATTCGTCCTTACTGTATAAAGTTGTTTGAAGAACAGAAAAACTTGAAAATGCTGCATAAGAAACTGTCACATCCTGGTAAATTTTTTTTGAAATCTGCATGGAAACCAAAAGCTATCTGTAATGTTGTTCATACCTCCTTAAAAGCATGTCTACCTGATTTATGGTACTTTGATAGTGGTTGTTCTAGACATATGACAAGTCGTATTGATTTCTTATCTGATTATGTGACCTTGAATAGTGGTAGTGTTACATATGGTGGAGGTTCTAAAGGAAAGATTGTTGGTAAAGGAACTTTGAATGTTGAAGGTTTTCCTAAGCTTAAAAATGTATTACATGTTGATGGATTACTTGCAAATCTGATTAGCATTAGTCAACTTTGTGATGATAATTTGCATGTGAAATTTGATAAAGATTCATGTTATGTTCTTAATAAAGATGAAGTTTGTGTCATGACTGGTACTAGGTCAGCTGATAATTGCTATCTTATTGGAACAAATACGTGTAACTTGTCAAAACATGATGAAAATGTTCTATGTCATCAAAGATTGGGTCATGCAAATTACAGAGCAATGAAAAGGCTAATCAAAGCAGATGCAGTAAAAGGAATTCCAGAACTTAGGTTTCACAACACCACTGTATGTGGACCATGCCAAAAAGGTAAGCAGGTAAGAATGTCACACAAAATGCTGTCACATTGTACTACACATCGATGCTTTGAATTACTGCACATGGATTTGATGGGTCCTATGGAAACTGAAAGCATTGGAGGAAAGAGGTATTCCTTAGTTGTGGTAGATGATTTTTCTAGATATACCTGGGTAGAGTCTTTGAGAGACAAATCTGAAGCATTTGCTGCATTTAAAATTCTTTATAAGAGGTTCAAAAATGTGTTTAACTTGAAAGTTGGCTGTATTAGAACTGATCATGGTAGGGAATTTGAAAACAGCATGTTTAATGATTTTTGTGATAAAAAGGGTATCTTGCAAGAATATTCATCTCCTAAAACTCCACAACAAAATGGAATTGTTGAAAGAAAGAATAGAACTTTACAAGAAATGGCTAGAGTTATGCTTACATCCAAATGTCTTGCTAAGAAATTTTGGGGAGAAGCATTGAATACTGCATGCCATATTATTAATAGGGTTTTTATTCGTTCTGGCACTAATCAAACACCTTATGAGATTTTGAACAACAGAAAACCTAATGTGAAATATTTTCATGTATTTGGTTGTGTGTGTTATATTTTGAATGATAGGGATCAACTTCATAAGTTTGATTCTAAAAGTGATAAAGGTTTCTTTTTAGGCTATTCTAGAAATAGTAAAGCTTATAGAGTTTATAACCTTAGAACTAACACTGTTCAAGAATCTGTTAACGTTGTGTTTGATGATGATAAAGGTCTTACAGATGACAAAGATGAAGAAGATGTATCACAGGTTACTGACACTTCTGAGAATACACTGAAGTCTGAAAATGTTGCACCAAATGTTAACACATCTGGGTCAACATCTAAAGAACAGTCAGCTGTAAATTCACAGAATGATCAGTACATCCCCAAAACAAATCCTTCTTCAAGAATAGGCAAAAGTTATCCTTCTGACCAGATCATAGGCGATGCTACAGTTGGAGTGCAAACAAGAGGAAGAGTAAGATCAAACAAGGTAGATGTGGTAAGAACAATATGCATGTCCTCTATGTGTAATGTTGTAAATGCTGAATGCTATTTATCTTAAATTGGACCTAAGAGTGCTAAAGAAGCCTTAACTGATGAAAACAGGATTAATGCTATGCATGAAGAACTTGGTCAGTTTGAAAGAAATGAAGTGTGGACACTTGTTCCTAGACCTAGTCATACTAATGTCATTGGAACAAAGTGGATATTCAAGAATAAAACTGATGAATCTGGTAATATTGTTAGGAACAAGGCTAGGTTAGTAGCACAAGGTTACACCCAAGTTGAAGGAGTTGATTTTGATGAAACTTTTGCACCTGTTGCTCGGATAGAATCTATTAGATTACTGCTAGCTATTGCATGTTTTATTGATATTAAACTTCATCAAATGGATGTCAAGGCTGCATTTCTAAATGGCATATTAAATGAAGAAGCATATGTTGAACAACCTAAGGGATTTGAAGATCCACAGTATCCTGATCATGTATATAAACTTAAGAAAGCATTGTATGGTCTTAAACAAGCTCCTAGAGCATGGTATGGTAGGCTTACTGACTTTCTTTTGGAATATGGATTTATTAGAGGAGAGGCAGATAGAACTTTGTTCATTAAGCACACTGAAGGAGATTTACTTATTGCTCAAATATATGATGATGACATTGTGTTTGGTTCTACTTGTGATAAAATGTTGAGTAAATTTGTTGAGGCAATGACTGCAACATTTGAAATGAGTATGGTTGGAGACTTGAACTATTTTCTAGGTCTTCAAATCAAACAATGCAGTGATGGTATTTTCTTCTCCCAGAGTAAGTATGCTAAGAATTTGGTTAAAAGATTTGGTCTTGAGAATTCAAAACCAATGAAAACTCCTATGGGATCTTCTTTGAAACTTTGCAAAGACAGTGCTGGAACAGTTGTTGATCCAACACTTTACAGATCCATGATAGGTAGTTTACTGTATTTAACCTCTAGTAGACCAGATATTATGTACAGTGTGTGTGTTTGTGCTAGGTACCAAGCTAATCCAAAGGAATCTCACCTGAATGCTGTGAAAAGGATTATCAAGTATGTTGCAGGTACAAGTGACCTTGGAATCTGGTATACTAAGGACACCAACAACATTTTGATTGGCTACAGTGATGCTGATTGGGCTGGAGATATAGATGATAGAAAGAGTACGAGTGGAGGGTGTTTCTACATGGGAAACAATCTTGTATCATGGCACAGCAAGAAGCAGAATTGTGTTTCACAATCTACTGCAGAATCTGAGTACATAGCTGCTGGAAGCTGCTGTACACAACTCTTGTGGCTGAGCAAGATGTTCCATGACTATGGTATTGAGAATGGTATACTTACAATCTTTTGTGATAATACTAGTGCCATTAACATTTTTAAGAATCCTGTACAACACTCACTCACAAAGCACATTAGCATAAGACATCATTTTATGAGAGATTTAGTAGAGAAGAATATTGTTAAGTTGGAGTATATACCTACTGAGAAACAAAATGCTGACATTTTTACTAAGGCATTAGACCATGAGAGATTCTCTATCTTGAGGAAATCTCTTGGCATGAGCACTATCTGAAAAATTCGGATGGATGTTGTCACAAATGCGTCAGCATTTGGGACAACATCATGGGTTGTAAACATTTTATAAGCTGAATCTATCTCTTACTTTGTTAAATAATTCCTATGTAAAATATCTACGAATCTAAGAACCTTGTAGTGCAAAAACAAACATGTCTCACACCTCTCAAATGCATAAAAATGAGAATGTTATTAGCATACTAAAAGATGTACCAAATCACTGAGTAACTATGGAGCACGAAGTTCACTACTACGATGCCTTCTTTTCAAAAGGTGATTCTTTGGTAAAAACATCAATATATTTGTAATCCATTAAGTAAGTATGGGGCACGGAGTTCGCTACTACGATGTACTCTACAGGAACAATGGATCAATACAAATTAGATGCTATAACACAAAAAGAAAAAATATGGTGCAACACAAATGAAGCAAATTCATGTAAAAACCGTGTTGAGGTGTTTGTAACAGTTTTGAGCACAACATTGCCTGATTCGAATTTATTTTTATTAGTTGTAATTATTTAATTATTAATTGGGATTTATTTCATTTTATTTAATTACTAACCCACATTTTTTATTTTTAGATTATGCGATTTTAATTATTCTGGAAGCTTCTTAATTACCTAATTTAATTTAATTAAATTTCCCCACTAATTACCCATGATCTACATTGTGGCTAATTATGTGGAGCATGATCGAAAGACTTCTGGATTATTTTCTTTTCTCTCCAACTACATAATTCTCTCTATAAATATCACTCATAAGATTAAATGTTAATGCTAATCGTTATTTTTGATTTTGTTAAGTACTAAGTTTCTGCAGAATTGTTTATTGGCCGTGTATCTCTCAAATTTTGTGAATACACACCTCAAACCTATCTTGAAATTCCAACCGTCCCTTAAATGGCTGGAAACCGACCCCAATCCCACTCACAATCTCACTCTGATTCGAAGAACTCATCCCTTTCTCACACAAACCCTCTCGAAATCCTTGCTTCCATGGCATCTCAGAAATCAACCTCGTCAAATGCTGACTCACATGTCTCTGCAACACCATCAACAACCGCTCCCACTCCTCAAACTACTCCTCAAACCGTTCCACCAACAACCAACATTCCTCAAGATGCAATTGTCGAACAGTTCAACAAGGCCATCAAAGAAGTGTCTGACTCTCTTCGAACAACTGGTCATCTACCCGTGATGACATTTGGAGATATCACTGTGGATATCTCAAGCTATTTGGCTGATCAAACCGCCCAAATGACTGCTACTTCAAAAATCCCTAAATCACCTACTGTTCACAACTCCCAAGCTGAAAATGAGGAGGTTACTGCTGAAGAAGAAGCTACTGCTACTTCCGACCCTGAAGATGTTGAAATGGAGGATGCAAACATCTCTGAAGACGGTACAAACTCTTCACTCTCTGTTTCTGATGAATCTGCTCCCATTCCTTTCAAGAAGAATGTGCAGAAAGGGAAAAGACAGAGGAGTCCTGTACAAAGAAGGAGATCATACCGTGTATTCACTCGTGTGGATTATTCTGAATCCATGAGGAAGAAGAAGAAAGCTGGAGCTGAAGCTGCTGAACCCATCCAAGTGTTCACAGACTCTGAAGAAGAAGCTCCTGTTTCTGTTGAGAAAATTAAAAAGGCTGTTGCTGAGAAACCCAAGAAAGCTACTGTTGAAAGGAGAAAGAAAGCTGCTGCTGATCCCAAAGGCAAAGGGAAGGCCAAGATGATTGCTGAAAATGAACCTGCAAAATTAGATTCCAATTCTGATTCTGATGTGTGTTTAAGAGATATTCTAAATTCTCTTAGGAAAAATGCTGAGCATTTTGCTACTGCAAAGGAAGCTGCACCAGAACCTGAAGATGATGGCAGTGGTGATAGCTCTTCCAGTGCAGAAAGCAGCTCTAAGGAAAGCTCTGCTAAAGATTCTACATCAAGCTCTAATGACCTTGCTTCTGAAGAGGAAGGTAATTCTGATTCTCTTGAGACTCTAGAGAATAGGTTGACTATTTACTCTAAGAGGAAACTGCTGATAGAGAAGAGAATTAATATACCTGATTTTGAAAGTAAATTCATGGTTAGTTTCTTAGAGGAAAGGAATTTGATGCATGCTGTGAATTTTGGTGAATCTTTCTTGACAAATTGGGCCTATGAATTTTATGCTTGCATGAAAAAGAGTACTGGTAGGAGATCATCTAAGTGGTATGGGACTGTTAAATTTAGGGGGAGGGATTTACCTTTTACTCCTGAGTTGATAAATGAGTTTCTGCATATTCCCAATGTTGAGGTGGATGAAGAACCTGACATGGATGTGGTTATTGCTGCTATAACTGGTGGTAGGGTAGTTAAGTGGACTAGACAGATGCTAGCCAAAGACCTCACTTCCCTACATTCTGTGTTATACAAACTCATTATCTACAACTGGATTCCCACTAAAAATACCACTAAGATCACAAAAGACCAAGCTGTTCTTATGTATAGGATCTCTGTGCTTAAGAAGTTCAATTTAGGCCTCACAATTTTCCACCATATGATGAGATTTACTGGAAAAGTTTCTGAAAAAGGCAACCTACCCTATCCTGTTCTGATTTCAAATTACTTGAGGCATACTGACTTTGTTGCCAAGAACACTGATGTGTTGAGGGGGAGAGTTCCATTACTGGCCATAGCTCCTGCCTTACTCACTGGGGATAGAGTAATTGATCTGCCTTTGATTGCTCCTGGTATTGATCATCAGCACAGACCTTCAACTACTGAACATTAGCAAAGACCCTCAACTTCTGATCATCCAGAATCATCCAGATCAAGACAGAGAAATGCACCCCCAAATGCTGAGAACATCCATATCAACATTTCTGGTAATGTGTATCTTTCAAAGGAATTCATCAAACTACAGCTCAAGCATTTGCAGGAATCTATTGATGAGCTCCAGTTCCTGAAGGACAGGTGGACCAGTATGCTTTCACCTACAACAGGGGGAGTACCACCACCATCAAACTCCAATGTGGTGATTCAAGAGTTAAATGATGATGGAGTTCCAGCTGCTGGTGATGGACCTGATGCTGGAGATGCTGGAGTAACAGATGTAGTTGCACATCTTACATCTACTTACTTTGTGGATGAAGCTGATGATGATGCTGCTGAGATGGACACCATTGATGAACAGGGACATTGATGAACAGGGACAAGCAAGACAGGGGGAGATCTGAATATATCATAATGGCTACTGTGCAGGAAGTTGATGCTGCAGCTGTTACCACAACAATATATGCCATGTATTCAGTTCAATCTCTGTAATTAATGTTTAAGTTTGAGTTCTGATATTCTGATACACTTGTTATTTATTTTCTAGATGATAGGCTGTTTTTTTTGTTTGCAACTTGCTTAATTATGGTGATATTTGTTTACTGTCCTTGCTTAATCTGTTTACAGGTTACCATATGTTTATTGCAGGTTGTTTAGTCTGAGTTTCTGTCCATTTGGTGTGTTTATTCTTTTTACTCTGATTTTAGGTATTTTGTTTTTGTTAGTGTCTTACTTAGATCTTAAGTTAATTCTTCCAGTTCAACTTATGATTTTAGTATAGTTACTTATGTTGTGAGTAAGTGTACTGTTTATGCTTATTCTATTTTGGATAAAATAGTTTTGATCCTTTGGCACGGATCATTATGAAATTATCCTTGATCTTCATTTGATTTGATCCAACGGTTACAACAGGTATTGACTTGACTAGTACTTAGCAATTATGTCAACCTCAACTAAGTACATAAAACTGAGTATGTATAGAAATATATGTGCATCAGGTGTGTTGTAGTCGAAAGGTCAAATTGGGGGAGATTGTAGATGTTGTTAATTCTTAAATGCTTTAACATTATCAACAACATCTTAATTTGACCTTCCGAGATTTTTTCTAAGTCTTTTCTGAAATGCTACATTAAATGTTGATCTAAATGTTGTCGCATTTCTGGCAGGATCTAGAAGCTTCTACAAGGATCTGGAACCTGGAAGATTCCAGAACATTGGAGAACATGCTAGAGCAGCCTGGAACCATTTAGAACGACCTGGAGCATGCAAGAAGGATCTAGAAAGATCATGGAAGTTGTGGAAGTTGAGTTCCTAAAAAATAGGACCTCAATGTGGAAGCCTCTAGAATTCGCATACCACCTCTATAAATACCGATTGAAGGCTTCATAATTCAGTGTGTTCTATTTGAACAATATCGTAGACCGAGCGTTCATCCCTGTTAGGAAATTGTGGCCAATAGTTCTACATTTTAGATCATACGTTGTATACCACCCGTATGGCTGTGTGTCTTCTTATCTATTGAGAGTGTAATCATTAGATAGACTAGGCATTTCGACAGTGTATAATTTATACACTTAGTTCATTTTCTAGACTTGGCACCTGCCTCGTTTATAGTTTCGTTGTGAAAGTTATTGTTGTAACATTTCACACAACATTTGTACTTGAAGATAAGTATTGATTTTACGCCATAAGGCAGACATAGATTTTTATTTATAAAATCTATGTTAAAAGTATTTCCATTGTGTCTCGTTTGTTTTTAGTGTTTCAAGTCTTCCGCTGTGTATCTTAATTTCTGATTTTTTGTTAGAGTCAGTGTTGCACTATTTATCTCAACATTCTGTGCAACATTTATCTACTTATACTTAAACACTTTTATACACCCCAGCACACTTTCACCCCCTTTTTGGCAGCATCAAAACACTGGGGTTTGATCTCACTCATTGTTGTAGCCATCAGGGATTGGGCTAAGTTTAGAGATTTCATCTCTTCCAACAAATATACATTCTCATCATGTATATTCTGCATCTTATCACTGCTCAAGCTAAGGAAAGCTAGAACAGGCTTCATCTTTTGTTGGACAACCTCATCCAAGGTTGCTTTCAGAGATGCATCAAGTTGGGCCTTAAGAAGCTCAGTGAGGTTGGCCACTACACTTTCAGCAATGTTGGCCATCACTTCTTGGGAAAACTTTTCTGAGGCTGCTTTCACCATAGCAAGCCTTTGTTCTTCTGCTCTTTTCTTCTGCAGTGCAGTCTTCTTGCCAAGTGCTTGTTTGACAGTTAGTCTGAGAGCTTTGACATTGGCATTATGATTATCTCTCAGCAGCTTTTGTTCCTTCTTGACCTCCCCTGAGATGGATTCCATAGTGGATTTGACTTTTTAAACTTCAGTGGAAATGGTTTGGAGACCAGTTTCCACACCACTTATCCTTGCTTCCAAGGTGGGTAGCACTACATCCTCAGAGCCTGTTAATCTCATCTCCACAGATGCTAGAGTTCTTCCTTGCTCATTCAATGCTCCTGATATTTCAGCATGAGCAGATTGGACCTGATAAGCCAAAGAGTCCAACTTCTCTGATTGCATTCCAAGCAAGGCTTGTGCAGAGCCTGTATCCACTTGAATGGGAGCATCTGTCAAGAACTCATCTGCAAATATTTGGTCAAGGGAAATACCTGCAATGTTAGACAAATCAAACATGTTAGGGAATAAACACTCATCACCCTCAATTTCTTTTGCATAAGACTCTGATACATCAGCAACCTTCTTCTCATTTTCAACTTTTTCCTTTCTTCCTTCATTTAAAATGTTCTCACCCAAGGAATCAGGCCTCCTTTCATCAAGGGATTCTTGAAGTTCAGATTTGACTTCAAGAATAATCTGTCCTTCCTCACTTATACCACCCTCTATTTGTGGTACACTCACTATCTTAGTGATCACAACCTCTCTTTCATCCTCTACTCCCTCTGATTTTTTTGACTAAACTCTCCTCTTCAACACCTTCACCTAGACCTGCAACATCTCCACCTTCAACAAGGTTCAAAGATGGCAGTTGTGGGGAGATCACAGTGCTTATTTCAGCAGCCACTGAGTCATCCTGAATGATTAAGGGCTGATCAGTGTCCAACTCTTCTGACACTGAATAGGCCTTAACCAAACCAGCCTCTAAGTTAGGAACCTCAACATCTTTAGGCTGTGCCTTGGGTTCAGAAGAACCTTCATTGGCAGATGTATCTTTGGTTGTGTTACCACCCTTGGTCAACACCTCTGATGAAGCAGAGCCTTTCCTATGATAGGTTAAGAGGGGAGTTGAAAGCAGATTGGATTCAGAAGGGTTGGGGTTGGTTTCAGGAAGGTTGGGTTTTGAGGGGTTTGAGGAATCATCAGGGGAATCATCATCATTTGAGCTACTATCAGGGTGTTTGATGCCCTTGGCTTTAGTTCTCTTCTTTAATTTGGGCTTTTCCTCAATCCTTTCAGCAGGGTTGGCCATTATCAACCTCCTTTGCTCAGTCTTTTTGCTGAGTTTTCTGAACATGATTTTCTGGGCTGGGAGGGGTTTGGCAAAGGTCTGCATCTCAGAGTAGTGAGCAAACTTCTCAATTAGCAAACTTGCCCTGGTGCAATATCTCAGTTTTCCTTCCATCACAACCTTGTTGTGAGCTCTTACTTTGAATTTTGCCTTTTCTTTCATCATCTCAGACAAGATGAAAGTCCTCCAATCAAACTTGATGCCTTTATCACTGGCATCAATAACAGCTGCCATAATCCTTATTCTTGGATGACTGACCTGCTCCAAACTGCCAATGTTGCTTAGCAAGCTTTTGGCAACTACTTCAAACAGGGTCAAGAACTTTGGCTTGAGGGTCCTCTTATGTTGAGTAGAGGATAGTGGCCCTGGTGTGATAAGCCAATCTTGAGCAATTTCTTGCTCAAGTCCATTTCCATAAAATTCTGGATTCCTTCCCTCTAAAGGCAATCCAAAAGCAGCATCAACTTCTTCCTCAGAGAATTTTACTCTGTGAAATCTTTCCTCTTCTTCACCATCTGCAACATAGGACAGTCTTGTGATAACCTCACCATCTTCAGGTTTCCCTCTCCATTTAAGAAATGCAAAGAACTCAGCCATGTATGATTCAAGACAAGAATCTGGCCTTTCTTGCATGAACTTTTGGAGACCTGCCCTTCTCAACTATCTCAAGGTTGGAGTAACATTTGGATCCTCACTCTCAAAGAAAGGATTGGCTCGAATGTGAGGTTGTTTTTGTGGCTCAGATAGCCAAAATCAAGGTCAAGTTCCTTGTTGGAGAAATCAACAACCATCTTTGGTTTTGCTTTGGGAGCCATTGAAAGTTACAAAGAGAAAAATTTGAGAGAGTTTGAGAGTGTTTGAAGTAGATGAGAGCTAGGGTTTCGAATACTTGGGGAGGAAGTGTTTGTGGGGGATCTTAAGACTTGTGAATATTCTAAAAAGAATGTTTGTCAATGAGTTGGTGAAGTCTTGAGGCAATTCAACGGTTAACAAAAATGGAAATCCAAAATGGACGGCCAGGATTGTCTTCAGGGGAGTTGTCCAATTTTGATCCAATGGTCAAAAACCAATGTAACAGAGAGTAATTGGTTTTATTCAAAACGTGGAGGTTATTTAATATTAGTTAATGGTTGGGGAGTTTTCAAGGTAGATCATGGCTTGAAAAGGTGTAATGCAAACAAGAGTTAAATCTTGGCATTTAATGCATGGAAAGTGACCTTTTGGGTGGGGGACAAATTAAATCCCAAAAAGATGATATCTGTATATGGAGTGGGACAGATTTCGAAATAGGCAATGATTACCCAAAATAGGTGCTTATCAGACCAAGATTTGGTTTGATAGCTAGGACAACTTATCTGACCCCACTAGGACAAGTGTCCTGAAAAGATGTGGACAAGTGTACTGAATGATTTAGGTCATCTCTTCTGAGTTTCAGTAGACTTGACCAAGTCTGCTGATCTTTAATATCAGTTCCCCCTTAATTAATAGCCTCCTTTGGACTCATTTGTCCAATTTTCCTGGATCAAGAAGACCCAACTCTACTGATAGTTCCAGAAACCTTGCCTCTGCAAGTGGCTTTGTTAATATATCAGCTTTTTGATGATCTGTGTGGATCTTTACCAACTTGATATCCTTCTTCTCCACATGGTCTCTAATGAAGTGGTGCTTGATGTCCACATGCTTGCATCTTGTGTGCAATACAGGATTCTGTGATATTGCAATAGCACTGTTGTTGTCACAGAAGATAGGCACTTCAGTAGAGTTGACATTGTAGTCTCTTAATTGTTGTCTCAACCAAAGAATTTGAGCACAACAGCTTCCAGCTGCAACATATTCAGCTTCAGTGGTGGAGGTAGCCACTGTATTCTGCTTCTTGGAGAACCAAGATATGAGTTTGTTGCCCAAGAATTGACTAGTCCCTGAAGTGGACTTTCTGTCAATTCTACATCCTCCATAATCAGCATCTGAGTAGCCAGTTAACTCAATGTTGTCATCAGCAGGGTACCAAAGGCCTAGATTTTTAGTGCGTTTGAGATACCTCAAGATCCTTTTTGCAGCCTCAAGATGGCTTTTCTTAGGATTTGCTTGAAACCTTGCACAAACACCTACTGCAAAGGTGATGTCAGGTCTGCTGGCAGTGAGATAGAGAAGTGAGCTAATGATTCCTCTATACTCAGTAGAGTTGGTTGAAATACCACTCTCATCAGGATCCATCTTCCAATTTGTGTTCATTGGGATCCTTACTGGCTTGCTGGTTGTACACCCAAACTTTTTGATCATTTCTCTGGTGTACTTGGCTTGGTTGATGAAGATTCCTTCTTTAGATTGTTTGACTTGAAGTCCCAAAAAGAAATTCATCAGACCCATCATGGACATCTCAAACTTGCTTTGCATGAGCTTGGAGAACTTCTCACACAGCTTCTCATTGGGGGATCCAAATATGATGTCATCCACATATATTTGGACAAGCAAGATGTCCTCTCCTTCAGTGATTCTGAAGAGGGTTCTGTCTACAGTCCCTTTGATGAAACCATGATCCAAGAGGAACTGTGACAGTGTGTCATACCAGGCTCTTGGAGCTTGCTTGAGTCCATATAGAGCTTTCTTCAGTCTGTAGACTTGGTTTCCAACTTCAAAACCAGGTGGTTGCTCCACATAGACTTCTTCTTTCAAGATTCCATTCAGAAAGGCACTCTTGACATCCATTTGGTACACTTTGAACCTCTTGTGGGCTGCATAGGCTAAGAACAACCTTATTGCTTCTAGCCTTGCCACAGGTGCAAAGGTCTCATCATAGTCAATGCCTTCTGATTGACAATAGCCTTTTGCTACTAATCTGGCCTTGTTTTTGACAATCACATCATTTTCATTTTTCTTGTTCTTGAACACCCATTTGGTTCCAATAACATATTGATGTGAAGGTCTATCCACCAGCTCCCAAACATCATTCCTGGTGAATTGGTTAAGCTCTTCTTGCATTGCTGTGATCCAGTTTGCAACCTGAAGTGCTTCATCAATGTCTGTTGGTTCCTGTTCTGATAAGAAACAACAAAACATAACACTTTCACCATGAAAACTTATGGTTTTGACTCCTATACTTGGATCACCAAGTATCAGATCAGTAGGATGGTTAGACAACCAGGTCCTTCTTTTTCTGATCCCTTCAGTAGAGTTGTCCTCTACTAAGGTTGAGTCACCAGTATTATAGAATTCAGGATAATTGAATGCAGGATCTAATTCAGGATCATATTCAGGGATGTTGTCCTCAATGTTTGGAACATTGGCATTTTTAACATTTATGATTCCCCCTTGAATATTGGATCCATTAACTACCTCAGCAGAGCCTGCTTCTTCATTGGTAGTTGTTACCTGAGGGTGAACTGGGATTGGATCATTCAGTTCATCATTTCCTTCATTGGGGTCTGCTTCAGGAATATTGCCTTCAGGATTGTTGTCCAGTGTGGCATTTTCAGGGAGATTGACTTGGACAACATCTATGAATTCAGTGTCTTTGTCTTTTAGGCTTAGTCTGGTTGTTCTCTGTGTGATTTCTTCAGTGTCCAGGTTTTTGTTCCTGATCTCAAAGATAGATTCATCAAACACAACATGAGGTGTTTCTTCCACAACAAGGGTTTTCTTGTTGTAGACTCTGAAAGCTCTACTGATTTGAGAGTATCCAAGAAATACTCCCTCATCAGCTTTGCTGTCAAAGGCTTTCAACTGTTCTTTCCCATTATTGTGAATAAAACACTTACAACCAAATATGTGAAAGTATGACACTTTAGGCAATCTTCCTTTCCAGAGTTCATAGGGTGTTTTGCCTTGCCCCTTAGTAATCAAACATCTATTCTGAGTATAACATGCAGTATTTATGGCTTCAACCCAAAACCTCTTAGGTAGATTAGAATCAGCAATTAAGGTTCTAGCAGCTTCTTTTAGAGTTCTATTTCTTCTTTCTGCAACTCCATTTTGTTGAGGAGTTCTAGCTGCTGAGGTTTCATGAGCTATTCCATTTAAAGTGCAATACTCATTGATGTATGAATTTATGAATTCAGTGCCTTTATCAGATCTTATCTTGATAATGTTAAGGCTTTTCTCATTTGACAGTCTCTTTAAAAGTTCAGGCAGTTTGACTTGTGTTTCCTTCTTATTAAGGAGAAATACTACCCATGTGCAGGAAAGTTGTCCAGAGAAGTTGTCTCTGTGCAATTAAAACAAGAACACAGATTCTGAAGCTCAAAGGCCAAGTATGCTGATCAGGAAAGTTTTCCAGAAGAGTTGTCTCAGCAAAATTGAACCAGAACAAAGTGTTCTGAAGCCTGAAAGTCAACTATGCTGAAGAGATAAAGACAACTACACCTTAAAAGGCTTCATTGCACCATGCTGAGATCACATCTACATGAAGCAAAGGGAAAGAGTCAAGTCATCTGAAGAAGAGCAAGCCAACTATGCTGATAAGCATGTATGCTGATAGTGATAAGCAGAGTTGTCCATTTGATAAGGAATGTTGTCCTATCACTGGATCAAACTTCAGAAGCCATGTCCAAGTCTTAACAAGTGAATCTTAAAGTCAGACATTGGGAAGAGTGCTGCAGGATGAAGACAAAGTCTTACAAGCCGTTTATTACCCAAATGAGGACATGTCACTATCAAGAATCTGTCTTCCAGTTTGAAGAACTCAAGGAAGACATTTGTAGCAATTTGGGACTGCCTCTCCAACGAGCAAATCCTCAAATTTGTCTATAAATATAGAAGTGTGAAGACCATTTGAAGAAGGAACCAAGCATCCATTCTACATCCAACTGAACAATTATTCTGAAGCTTCAAAGTCTTCAAAAGACATTCTTAGTCTTGAAACACTTCTTCTAAGCTGAACTTCATTGTTTATTCATACAAAGCTTAGAGAGATATCCTATCCTTATACACTGACCTTCATTGTAAAGGATATCTCATTAGTTGGAACCTTACTTCAACCCTTTATCCCTTTCAAGTGAGAAAGTGAGGAGGTTGTAGTAGTAGAAGTGGTAGGAGCTGACTGTTGATAGAAGAATAGTTTAGTTATGAGTTGATAGAGGGTACTAGGACTCTAGACATCCTAGGGATCAATTCACCAAGGAGTGGTGTTCTTGATCAAGTGCACCTTGGCACTATAAAACAAGTTAATTCCAAGAGTGAAGGAATTATCCTGTTAAATCAGGGAAAGTGGATGTAGGAGCTTGAGTCTCTGAACCACTATAAACTCTTGTGTTGATTTACTTTCAAGTACTGTCATACATTCAACACTGCACACAAAACTGATCTTTCCAAAGACATATATTCAAGACTGTGCAAAAACTGTATTGGACAAGTTCCCTAAAAAACTGGACTATATTGCTTAAGTGATTTCAGAATTTAAAGGAGTTTAAACTAAAGGGCCAACCACTAATTCCGCACCTATAACTAACTTAGATAGTCATTCAACTAAGTACTTAATAGTGCTTAGTAGCTTGATTATCTCTAAGAAGTTATACATCTTCAGTAGAGTTGTCCAAGACAACATTGCTGATCTTTGGTTTGATCAAAGTTTCAAAGAATTTGCATACAAGTGTATTCCCCCCCCCATACACTTGTTATATACTCCTTTCAGGACCAACAAGTGGTATCAGATCATTTGAATATACTTGGCCTTTTGAGCTTTAGAACCTTTGTTCTTGCTTTAAGTGTGCAGAGACAACTTCTCTGGACAACTCTCCTGATCAGCATACTTAGTCTTCAATAGACTTAGTGATTGTTCCAGAATTTGAGCCTTGAGGGGACTTGATCTTGATGGTCTTCAAAGCATATGTTCCCCCTCAAATTGTGCATCTAATTTTCTAAGAGCTGCCTAACATATTAGCTTCTCATCTAGCCTTATTCTATATGTTCTAACATTCTTAGAACATAATCATCTTGACTTAGGCATGTCTCAGGGGGTTTTGGTAATCAATCAAACATTTATCATTTTATTCCCAACAGACCTTAACCTTGAAATGGAAAAGGAGAATGAGACTTTGAAGTTGACCCAGAATCAACTATCTCTTCTCGTCCAAGACTTGGAAGCTAGACTTGATCTAGTATCTGTTGTTCCCGACATTGGAAAGATTTCATCAGAAGCCGCTACTTTGGCTACTGAAAGATTGAAGAAGACAGAAACTGTTGTATTGAATAATGCAAACTTTTCCAACCAAGACCAATTTGAGAAACTTACTCAAGCGTTCACTTCCCATATTGCTAAAGGAAAAAAGGGGGAAGAAGAGGCTAGAGCTAAGTTATCAGAGAAGATTTCCGAAGAACTGAAGAAATCAGCAGAGGCTCAAGTTGATCTGGTTAGGAGATTAGTAGATTCAGAAGAGCGATTGAAGAAGCAAGAAGAACAGATGAAGACCCTAACTAGTCAAGGGGGAATTGTGCCAATTCCTCCATCTGAGCAATCTGATGAGCAGATTGATGAATTCATCGACCCAGTACATAATCTAAGATGGCTGAATTTGAAGAAGCAATGATAGATAATTTATTATCTTCCTCATCGTTGGGGAGATCTGGATCAAGAAACTACCTTCAGATACTTTGAAATTTTCCTTACTCAGAAGGACGAAGAGTTTCTAGGCATAGTTATTGTTGGTCCCAAAGTTGAGTTAAGATTAGAACGAGTCTAAAAGTCTAGGGGGGTGAATAGACTTTAAAATTTTTCTAAAATATCAGAGTTATAATGCATAAATAGTGTTCTGGTACAATACTGTGCTTATATCAGATCAGCTTAGTACTCTCAGTATGAATACTAATGTGAGCCTTTAACAAGTTTATACTCAACTCTTATGATTATGAATTTTACTCAGTAAACAATACTGTTCTCAATATCAAGTAATTCGTCTACTCAACAAGATTTCTCAATCTAGTTGTTTATATGAAATCTTTTAGAACTTAAAAAAATATCAAACAGTAAGTAAATGAAACACAAGATTTATTATGGTTCGACAACTTGTCTACATCCACTCTCACAAACCTAGTTGTGAAGTTTTAATTAACTAGAGTTTCTTGTGGCTTTAAGTCCCAAGACTAAGATTGTGATCTTGTCGATTATACTGCCAGGTATATCTTCGATCTACTAGTAATTCACATAAGTTTACTCTAGCACACTTGTTTACAAATGAAATCACAAACTAAAAACAATAAAACTTCTCTGTTGTAGCCTTGCGAATATGCTTCTTCAAAACTTGGCTTCTTGTGATCGTCTCTTCTTGAACTCTATGAGTTTCTTGATCGCTTCTAAGACTTGAATCTCTCTTCAATGCTCGTTCTTTCAGTAGTCTTTTTCAGTAGAAGATCAACGGTATTTATAGACTTTAGTTAGGCAGTTAGCAGTTTGTGAAAACTAACTCATAACTAACTCTTAACCATTTCTTGTAACTTATCTTTGTAACCAACTCTTGTAACTTCCAAATAACTAACTTCGTATCTCTTTATGTCAGTCTTCATATCTTCAAATATATATTCAATTACGTCCTTCAAATAAGTTTTCCAAACTTATTCTTCAGCACAGTAAAATACTCTTCTCAGTATTTACTCTTCTCATGTACTCTGCTCAAGTACACTTCTTATCTTCTGTACTTAGCTTCTTCAGAGTATAACTTCTGAATACTTCTTAGCTTCATACTTCAATATCTTCTGAGTCTTCATTCTACTCTTCTTAACTTGTAGTCTTCTTATTCCGAGCAGTCTTCTGAGTAGTCTTCTGACTTCAATCCAATCTTTTGATCTTGACTAGTCTTCTGACTTCAATCTAGTCTTCTGATCTCTAATCTTGCAGATTACATTACAATACAAACTTACAAATACAAACCTATCAATACTTCAACTGAACTATATACAATAGAGTATTTCTAAGCCTATACTATAAGCTGTCTATACAATTCATTCAGCTTAGTTCCTAACAGTTAGAATATTCACTTCATATATCACATAAGATCAGTAAACTTAGTTAAGATGACTTTTACCACATATATTATTAACTTTAAGTTGTTTTTTGGCCATCAAAACTTATTATCATCAACTAGGACTTTGTTTTTAGGATTCATATCCCAACAATTTCCCCCTTTTTGATGAAGCCAAAACTACTTAATGTTAATAAATCAGTAGTTAACCAATAGTCAATCATAACAGTTCATCAAGTCAAAATATCAGATTCATTAATATTTAGATATGATTAAGATTACATATAATCACAAAAATATGAAAATTAAGAAAATAAGATGAGTAAAGAAATATTATCTTCAGATTTTGTCCTTCATCTTCTTTTTTCAGCCTTCATCTTTCAGATTCTGAATGCAACATACATTCTGGTTTGAATGTCTATCATGTGTTGCAGATCAGTGATGCCTTCATCTGAAATGATCTTCTCAATGATTTTCTTGATTTCTTCATAGTCAGGTCTTCCAGATGCTAATACTGGAGGTTTCCATTCAGGTTCTTCAGGGCACAAGATGTTGTAACCAACTGCACTTGCAGTCAACAATGCATCTTCGCATAAGTCTCTTGCAGTGTTCTCCATGAATTGTTGAAAAGCATCGAACTCATCATCTCTACTTGCAGGATCTCCAAATCTCCTAACAATGTGATGACCAATTTGCCACTTCTTCTTAATATCCAACCAATATTCAGTGTTGTCTAGATGAACAATCAAATCCATAAATGTATCTTCTAGGACTTCTTTACTTTTCTTCTTCTTTTTCAATGCAGCAACTCTTCTTTCGAATTTCTTCCTTGCAGCCTCTGCATCTTTCAGTTTTTTCTTTTTCAGCTCTTCCTCTACTTTCTTTTTAGCTAACAGTTCCTTGCTAATTCTAGCAGCTTCAGCCATTTGTTCTTTTGAAGGTTGAGAGCTTTGAACAACATGCTTTGTCTTCGATCTGGTCACCCTACCAGTTTCTTCAACTACTTGTTTAGACTCTTCATCACTTAGAACAAACTTTCTCTTAAGTTTTCTTGAAGATTTTCCAGCAACAACTTCTTCAACTTTAGTCTCTGCAGCAACAATACTCCTCTCACCAGCAGTACTCTTCTCACCAGTTTGTTGCTTCCTTAGCTTTATCTTGTTAGCAAGATTAAAAATCTCATTTGCCAACTCATTTTGACTAACCACCAGTTCAGCTTGTTGAGACTGAGTCTTCTCCATCACATTTATCACTTTTCCTTCCCCCCTTTTGGCTTCATCATACGACTCAGTAATTGGCTTTAGTTGTTGTACAAATTCACCTTTCAATGCTTAGGTTAGGTCATGAGCATGATTCTTATTCATGTCAAACAACTTAGACATAGTGTGCTCCATGATGTGATCATAAGTTGATTCTGCTGTCAACTTTATCGGCCTATCAGTTACATCCTGAGCTTTTAACTCATCATTGTGCTGCTTCATTTGGTCAAAATTTGTAGGTGCTTCAACCATCACTACACTTTCAGTTCTGGTTTCCATTTGAACATCAGCCTAAAAAATCTCATCTATAATCTCAACAGTATGTTGCGGATTATCCTTCTCTTCCAACATTTCTTTCAAAATGTCATCAAACAGATCCTCACCAACCATAGTATATTTGTTTGGTAACTCAACTTCTTGCACATCACTTTCCATTGCAGTTGCAATCACCTCATAATCCTTTCCTATATCAACATCTCTTTCCTTCTCAACTACAGCTTCTTCTTCCAACACATTCCCTATAGTGTTCTCTCCTTCAGCAACTTGTTCTAAGTCATTAACAGCAAAACTAACACCAGCAATTCTTTCTACCATCTTCACAATAGCTTCTTGTGAAAGGAGTTCAGTGAAATTTTACACTCCAACTGCCTCTAGCTGCTCTAGTTCCCAATCCAGAAAGATATTAGAGCCTCCCATACCCTCAATGACAGCAAGAAGATCATAAATATCCATCCTCCTAAGATGTACCCAAGTACACACTCTTAGAATTTGCTAATAAGCTTTAGAATTCACACCTAACTCTTGGAATTCATTCTGAATCACTCTGCTTATCTCCATCCTAAGAATTTGTTCTCTGATACAAACAGGATATTGGAGCATGGTAAATTTAGGTTGAGGTTGGGTTTGGGTTTCAGGTTGAGTTTTAGGTTGTTTGTAGGTTCAGAAGAGATTTTGGGTGATGAATGAATAGGTTCAGAATGAGGTTCAGGTTGAATAGGTGAGGTTTGGGGAGTAGTTTGATGAATGGGAGAGTGATCTTCAGACTCATCAACAGATGTAGATGCTACTGAAGAATCAGATAAGGATTGTTCCAATGGCATTTGGTCAAGAGGTTTAGCTTTGATGGGAGAAGATAAAGGTTGGGTAGGTTTAGATTTCTTGGGGTTTGCCTTGGGTTTCAACACACCTTTACCCTTGGTTCGCTTCTTCAAAGTAATTGCCAAAGACTCAGAATGAAGACTTACAGATTTCTGTTGTTCTTCCTCCTCATCTGATTCATCAGAATGTTGAGATGGAACTTTCTTAGTTCTGACTTTCGAAGATCTTGTGAAATGAGGATCATGCCTAGCTTTCGTCCTAACCTCGGGCTCCTCATCAAATTTGAACAATGAACCATCTTGAAAGTGTGTGTGCGTGTTTATTAGAGGTGTTGCCTTAAAGATGATGGAACAACGGAGACAACAATTAGAGCAGCGGAAATTAAAAACACGAAACATCAGAGTATTCAAAATTTTGTATAGACTATAAATAAGTTTATACTGTTTCACTAAAAATATTATTAGTAAAACAAGAACCAAAAACCTCTTCGAGGTACGGCAGTGCCAATTATACGGTATTGACAACCTTACGAATCTAGAATGACTTTTATGGAACAACTCCTCAATTTGGTCTATACATAAACCTTCTAGATTCAAAACTAATGTGCTAGATTAATTGATAGAGTTTACAACTAATCTATCACACGCAGAGAGATGAAACAATGATATTCTTAAAACTAAATACACAATGTGCACTCGATAGCTTTTCTTCTCTCTATGATTTGCGTCGAAGGTAGCCTCTATTTATAGATAATTCTGCAGCCTTCAACTCCCATAGATTGCATGATCTATGTAACTCCTCTTATCTCCTAAAAATAAGGAAACTTCCAAGTTAATCTCAACTTCCATGATTGTAGGTTTTTTCTCACTCCTTATGCAACTGCCAGTTCTGGAACCTTCCAGCCCTGTAACTGCATAAAAGGAACATTACGAACAACATAGAAAAATCGGAGTTAGCGTTTAGGAGAAAGGGCGAATTATGATGTTGCCCAAAGTGATGGAACATTTTGTTCATCACCGGTACAACATCAACAATCTCCCCCAATTTGGCCTTTCTACTACAACACTTCTGATGTTAAACATACAGAACTGTTCAAAGTAAAAATATACAAAGTTTACATCAAGTAAATGACATAAAACCGTAATAGCCAATTGTAGGTGACAAGTCTTGCTCTAAACACTAAAACAATGTGTTTAGATTAAAAACTAAAATAAATAGCAACAAAAAGAAATCCTAAAGTAATAATAAGGAAATCCTAATAAACTGAAATATAAAAAAAATACGGAAATAAAATTATTTTCAAACAAAAATAAAACTAACATAATTAAACATTAAACATTACAACAAGGAGAAAAATATAAAGGTGCATTGAGGGCAAGGATTGGGCCGAAATGATATCAGCTGCATCTTCATGTAGTCTGCACGTACTCCCACTCAACACAAGTTCTCCCCCTGTCTTCATGCTTCAATCAAATGTCTCCATAAAGAGTATGGAGGTCTTCATCGTCTTGATTTTGAACTTGTTGAACTGCATCGACATTTTCATCTACGGTATGAACTGTATCAGTATTTGGTTGATTAGCAACTGGAACGTCATCAACATCAGCTACTCTATCACCACCTGTAACATCAGCATCAGCTACTCCCCTTGTTGGAGTAGAAAGCAAGTATTGCCAAAATTGCTTCTGTATAAGCATGTCTTCCACCGTGCTTTGAAGATTAGTGATCGTGGTTTGGATGGAGTCAATCTGCTTCTGTATGTACGTAGGAGATAAGTGCACTGAAGTAATAGGACCTGCATAAGAATTGTGTTGTGAAGATGATGGGTCATCTTCAGGAACATTTTGCTGGCCAGGAAGTGGTATATCACGCACTCGGTTTCCTGTCTTCAGTTGATGCGAGATGGTGTAGTGAGGTACATAACCACTGATTACCTCATGTTCTGGTCGAATAAACTCTTTGTCTTCAAGGAACTTGTAGATCAGACAAGGATAAGGAAGAAGTCCCTTTCCTTTCAGATTACGCCCATACGACATCATGTTGTCAAAGATAGTTTGACCAAGATTAAACTGTTTGAGGTGCCCTATCTTATATAAGAGGATGGCTTGATCTAGAGTAAGGGTAGTGTTGTTTGTGGTAGGTAGCCAATTGTAACACACCGGCTTATGTAACACAGAATACAAGCTAGTTAAACGGGAGGCTAAAAGTTTGTGTTTCCATTTTTTGACTCTACCCCCGGTGATAACTGAAATAACCTCATTGTGATCAGACACAACATGATCATCCATAACCCTAGTATTGAGCATAGTGTTTATAAGTCTAGGAGTGATAGCAATAGTGTTACCACGGAACCACACATTTCCATACCTAGGAGACTCTACTCTTGAGGTAAACTTGCTTACATTAGCATAAAATTCATAAATCCACTCAACATAATATGGGCATGCAAACAGTAGGGAATGTAACAAGGATCTCTCTTCTAAAAATCCTATCATGTTAACCTCTTCAAAGTCTGAAATTTTGATTACCCTTTTACTAGCAATCAACCGTGTTCGAATTGTCCTATATCTTTCACTGTTTTGATCATTTCTAAGTTCTTCTTCATCATCCGAACTAAATAAGGGGTCAGATTGTACCTCATTGTCACTGTCAGCATCCTCATCAGAAGGTCCAGAGGATGGTGGTGGTGACAAACTTTCGGATGTTGCCATCGGAGAGGCAACATTTTCGGACTCAGTGACATTGTTATGATCATCAGTGTTTCCTTTCATTTGGACATCAGTAGGAACTGTATCCTCATCAGCCGGATTGAATTGATCATCAGAAGAGGCTTTCTCAGCAGGGGAATCAGATTCTGAATCAGTCACATGCACTGGATTTGAAGAACCACCATCAGTGTGCACCTTCTTTGCTTTCCCAGTATAGTCCACCTTCTTTCCAAGAGTTCTTTGTGATTTTCTTCGACTCCCCCACTTTCGAATTGGGGTGCTCTTTCTTTTACGATGAACTCTTTGAAATCTAGAAGCAAGTGTTTCATCAGAGGATGAAGAGGAAGGGTTAACATTTTTACCTTTGGAAGAATCTGGAGAAAGAGTGGATTTGAACATTGCATTGTCAAGCTCTTCATCTCCAAGGACTATCACAGGATATGTTGACTTTTTACTGAGTGATTCAAAAGCTTGTTGTAGAACTTCGAACGGAGTGCCCAGGGGAAAGAAGCTGTGCATCGGAAAGGTTTGAAGAGTGTCATCTTCAGGAGACCCGTCATTCAGAGGCACACTCCCTATTTCTGGTGGAGCACTTGAAGATTCTGGTACAGAAATGGATTTTGATGCTTGAGCAATTTCTGTGCGAATATCCAGAAGTCCAAAGTCCATGGATGGGGTAATTTCAGAAGTTTCGGTGGATGGAATTTATGGAGCTTTTGGTGTTTCAGAAACAGAGTTTTGCATTGTGGGAATTTGAATTTCAATTGACCCGATCGTAATAGTGGGTGAGCCGGGTTCAGTTGATGCAATATTTTCTGAAACGTTTGGAGAGGACGCCATAGATGCTAGTAGGTTAAGGTTTGTTGGAGAGATGGAAGAGGAAGGAGGGTTTGAGCTCGGTTTTGGTGAAGAAGATGACTTTTCCATCTATAAAAGCCTGCAACAATCAAATCAGAAGTTTAAAAGCCTTTACAAGAATTCTTAATGAATATTGTAGGCTAGTAATAATTTAACCCTATTTTGTAGTTTTGGAACTACAAATATACCTTTGAATTCCTTGTGCCAATAAGTTATTGATGCAATATATAAGATGAGTAGACATTCATTTTGATCGAGAGTCTTATATAGAGATAGAGATTGATCGGAAGTAATTTCACAGAAGTGGATGTGAATAGTGGAATAGTGGGAGATAACTTCTGCCATGAATGATCATGTGAAGTTTGTGGGAGAAAAACAAGGATAAAATAAACTGCCCAAATTTAAATAAAATAAATAAAATACAGAAAATGCAATAAATATCTGGAATTAAATGCTGACCTGGAAATAAATCAAATAAATAAATCTGAAAAATTAATCTAATATTCAGAAAATAAATAATCCATAAAGGTAACTGAAATTCAAACCATTTTAATGTCGCTCATAATGTTGGCCCACATACATCTGAACACTGTTTTTACATGAATTTGCTTCATTTGTGTTGCACATATATTTTTCTTTTTTTCACAATTTCACATTGATCCATCTTTTGAAAAGAGTGCATCGTAGTAGCGAACTCCGTGCCCCATAGTTACTCAATGGATATATGAATAATTTGATGCATGATTTAATCACCTTTTGAAAAGAGAACATCGTAGTAGTGAGCTACGTGTCCCATAGTTACTCAGTGATTTTTAAGCATCTAAATTGTGATCCCTTTTTGCATTTAAGAGATGTATGTCCAGAACATAAATTTTTGCAACAATTTTTTTCAAGGCTCAAACAACATTTACACAGAAGAATTACTTAAAATCTAACACAGAAAAATATCCAGAAAAATCTAAAAGACCATTCCATATGTTGTCTCAAATGTTTACACATTCGATACAACATTTAGTCATAATTTTTCAGATAGTGCATAATCCAAGAGATTTTTGAAGGGATGAAAACCTCTTATCATCAAGGGCTTTTGTAAAAATATCAGCTAGTTGTTTCTCAGTAGATATATATTCTAACTTCACAATCTCTTTCTCAACAAGATCTCTAATAAAATGGTGTCTAATACTTATATGCTTTGTCAAAGAATGTTGCACAGGATTCTTAGATATATTTATAGCACTAGTATTATCACAAAATACAGTTAGCTTATCATTTTTAATGCCATAGTCATTGAACATTTTTTGCAACCAAAGTAATTGAGTACAACAACTCCCTGCTGCGATGTATTCGGATTCAGCAGTGGATTGAGAAACACAGTTTTGTTTCCTACTGTGCCATGAGATTAAGTTGTTTCCCATATAGAAACAACCACTACTTGTACTTTTTCGATCATCACTATCACCTGCCCAATCTGCATCACTATATCCTGTCAAAGTACAGTTAGTGTCTTTGCTATACCATATGCCCAAATCACATGTGCCTGCAACATATCGTATGATTCTTTTAACGACATTCATATGTGATTCTTTAGGATTAGATTGATATCTAGCACACAAGCATACACTGAACATGATATCAGGCCTACTAGAGCTTAAATACAGAAGACTTCCGATCATTGATCTGTATAATGTTGGGTCAACATTTTGTCGAACATTGTCTTTACTCAGTTTCTGAGTTGATCCCATAGGTGTCTTCATATGTTTAGAATTATCTAAGCCGAATCTTTTCACTAAACTTTTAGCATACTTGCTTTGAGTAATAAAAATGCCATCTTTATGTTGTTTTATCTGAAGTCCTAGAAAGTAATTTAAATCACCAACCATAGACATTTCAAAAGTAGATGTCATTTCATTCACAAACATTTTAAGCATATGATCACAAGTAGATCCAAACACTATATCATCTACATAGATTTGAGCAATCATAATATCATTATTAGCATGCTTAATAAAAAGTGTTCTATCAGCCTCTCCTCTAACAAATCCAAATTCAATTAGAAAATCAGTTAGTCTTTCATACCATGCTCTAGGTGCTTGTTTTAATCCATATAAGGCCTTCTTCAATTTAAATACATGGTCAGGAAATTCAGGATTTTCAAAACCTTTTGGTTGTTCAACATAAGCTTCTTCCATAAGAATTCCATTCAAGAATGCAGCCTTAACATCCATTTGATGCAACTTTATATCAATGGAACATGCAATGGCAAGTAATAATCTTATAGACTCGATTCTAGCTACAGGAGCAAATGTTTCATCAAAATCTATACCCTCAACTTGAGTGTAACCTTGAGCTACAAGTCTAGCTTTATTTCTAATGATGTTTCCTATTTCATCAGTTTTGTTTTTAAATATCCACTTAGTTCCTATAGCATTGACATTATCAGGTCTAGGAACAAGAGTCCATACATCATTTCTAACAAACTGATTTAATTCTTCATGCATAGCATTTACCCAATTTTCATCATTTAAAGCTTCAACAATATCTTTAGGCTCAATCATAGAATGATAACACTCATGAGTTACCTTGTTGTACATGGATGACATGCATATAGACCTTACCACATCTTTTGAATTGATACCCATTCTTCTTCTTGTTTGAACACCTGTAAACTGTTCACCTATGATCTGGTCTTGAGGATGATTCCTAAGTATTCTGGTAGATGGTGTTTTCTGATATTCATAGATACTTTCTGGTGATTCTGACTTTTCCGAAGTTGTTTGAACGGGTGTTGCATCATCTGGATCAACACTTTGATTTTGATCAGAATTCTCAGAATCTTTTGAAATTTCAACTAAATCAGATACATCATCTTCAATGTTTTGACCTGTAAGACTAGCATCATCATCAAATACCACATTTACAGATTCTTGCATAGTATCAGTCCTTAGATCATAAATTCTATAGGCTTTGCTATTTCTAGAATAACCTAAAAAGAATCCCTTGTCACTTTTTGAATCAAACTTATGCAATTGATCTCTATCATTCAATATATAGCAAACACATCCAAACACATGAAAATATTTCAAATTTGGTTTTTTCCTATTTAGAATTTCATATGGAGTTTCATTTGAGTTTGCTCGAATATAAACTTTATTAGAAATATGACATGCAGTGTTCAATGCTTCAGCCCAAAATCTTTTAGAAAGTTGTTTGGATAAAAGCATAACTCTAGCCATTTCTTGAAGAGTTCTATTCTTCCTTTCAGCAATACCATTTTGTTGTGGAGTTTTAGGTGAAGAAAACTCTTGCATGATACCCTTACTTTCACAAAATTCAGAAAACGAACTATTTTCAAACTCTCTTCCGTGATCAGACCTAATTCTGCATACTTTAGAGTTAAAAACAGTTTTGAATCTTTTATAAAGAATTTTGAAGATAGAAAAAGTTTCAGATTTTTCTTTTAGAAATTCAATCCAAGTGTATCTTGAGTAATCATCAACCACAACCAATGAATATCTCTTACCACATATACTCTCAGTCTCCATTGGACCCATCAGATCCATATGCAGCAGTTCAAAGCAGTGTTTTGTTGAGCAATGTCCAACATTTTGTGAGACACCCTAACCTGCTTACCTTTTTGGCATGGGCCACAAATCTTAGTATTTCCAAACTGAAGTTTAGGTAAACCTGTAACAGCTCCTAATCTAATCAGTTGTTGAATCTGTTTATAATTAGCGTGACCAAGTTTGTTATGCCAAAGAGTATTTTCATCAATTTTACATTATTGCATATTTCTTTTGATTCAATCAAATAACAATTATCAACTGATCTTGTTCCTGTCATAACACAATTAGAATTTTTGTCCAGAACATAGCAAGAATTCTTATCAAATTTAACATGTAGATCATCATCACATAATTGACTAATACTAATCAAGTTTGCAAGTAACCCATCAACATGTAAAACATTTGATAATTTAGGAAAACCAGATACATTCAATGTTCCTTTTCCAATAATTCTACCTTTAGAACCACCTCCATAGGTAACATTTCCACCATCATAAGCCTTATAATCAGAAAGATAGTTAATTTGCCCTGTCATGTGTCTACTACAGCCACTATCAAAGTACCATAAACCAGGAATACAGGCTTTCAAAGACATATGCACAACATTACACACAATATCAGATTTAGAAACAGAAGCGTTTTGTGCAGAATGTTGTTCAGCATATTGAGTCATTTTAGACAACATTTTGGCAATTTTCTTATCTTTCATTCGTTTGAAACAGTATGATCGTGTATGTCCATTTTTTAAGCAGTAACAACATGTATTTCCTTTATCAACAGAAACTTGTGCTTTAGCAGAGGTATTAGAATCATTTTTAGCTTCAGCTTTTACAAACACAATAGGCATTTTAGCATTTGAAGGTTTAGAAGACATACCATTATATCCAAGTCCATTTTTTCCTGGATTACCTATCGTTAACGCATGATTCAGCTTTGTCCTTCCTTCTGAAAATTTCTTGAAGTTTAATGTAGATTCCTTCAACTTTTCATTTAGCTTACAAATCTCCAAGTCCTTTTTAGTTAAGATACTTTCTAACTTTGTTAAAGAATCTCTTAAATCAGAATTTTCTATAGTCATAGACTTTAGAGTTCGATTTAATTTTTCAATTTCAGAAACTGTATGACTTTTGAAAGAATTATCATTAATTAAAGGTTTATCATATGAGTATTTTCTGAAATCCAAAATAGAAACATCCAACCTATCTTTAAGTTTTGAAATCTCATGATCTTTCTTTGTAAGCATAGATTCTAGTTTAGAAACAGTTTTATGAAGATCATCAATTTCTGTAACACTTCTGGATAAGTTCCTGTCGCTTGAAGTACCTGTCTCAAAAATTGAACTTGCAAAACAGTTAGATTCTGGACTGACATTACTTGGTGATGTCTGAAATGTAGGCACATTTAGCTCATCATCTGAATAATCATCATCCAAATCATCAATAAACGTATCATCAAAATCAATTCTGCCAGAAAAAGCACGTTCTACATCATCTTCAATTTCATCATCAGATTCATCACTCATAGTAGCACTGAAATTCAATTTTCTTTTTAGTAAAGTGTTGGCACATTCATTAGCATAATGACCAAAACCAAAATAGGCATCACACTTGAATTTCTTTCTAAATTCAGCATCATTTTTGAATTTGCTACTCCTATCAATTTGCCTAGATTGATTAAAAGTATTTTTCCTAACAGGCAATTGTTGAGTGTTATTAATCTGAACCTTAGGTTGAATACTGTCTTTAAACTTGTTTGACCTATTTTTCAAGAATGATTTGAACTGTTTAGTGATTAAGGCCATGTTGTCAGGATTGTTGAGACATTCCTCGAAAACATCATCATCGTCAGTTTCAATTTCAGTAATATACGAAGATTTATCAGTACTGGATGAAGCATTACCTTTAAAAACTAAAACTTTCTTATCACTTTCATCATTCTTTTCAGTAAAGTTCATCTCATAGGTTTTCAATATTCCAATTAATTCATTTTGGCTTAGAACATCAGTGTCCTTAGCTTCTTCAATAGCACATATCTTAGGATCAAAACGTTTAGGGACAGATCTAAGAATTTTATGAACTAACCTTGTATTGGATATTGGATCACCAAGTGAATGAGCTTCGTTTGCAATTTCAGTCAACCTTTCGTTGTAGGCAGAAATGGTTTCATCTTCTTTCATCCTTAGATTCTCGAATTTGGTTCCAAGAATACGTAGTCTCGTCCTTCGTACGCTATCCGATCCTTCACAATGTTCTTGCAATCGATCCCACGCTTCCTTCGAGGATATGCAATTTGAAATGATCTTGAACATTGATACATCAGTCGAGGTAAAGATTGCATTCAACGCCTTTGAATTATAGCTTGCAGCCGTGATTTCATCATTGGTCCAATCAAGTTCTCTCTTGACTCGTGACTCGTTATCATCATCCGCCGTAGTTCGTGGTTGAGTCCAACCAGCAAAAACACTCCTCCATGCTCGTTCATCAATGGATTTGATGTACATACGCATTTTATGTTTCCAAAAAGCATAGTTAGTACCGTCTAGAATGGGAGGTTTAAGTGCGGGTGAAAGTGGATACTCCATTGTAAAAACACACTCTAAGCAGAATCTCTACTTAGTGTATCAAGTAGTTGGCTCTGATACCAACTGAAAGTGTGTGTGCGTGTTTATCAGAGGTGTTGCCTTAAAGATGATGGAACAACAGAGACAACAATTAGAGCAGCGGAAATTAAAAACACGAAACAGCAGAGTATTCAAAATTTTGTATAGACTATAAATAAGTCTATACTGTTTCACTAAAAATATTATTAGTAAAACAAGAACCAAAAACCTCTTCGAGGTACGGCAGTGCCAATTATACGGTATTGACAACCTTACGAATCTAGAATGACTTTTATGGAACAACTCCTCAATTTGGTCTATACATAAACCTTCTAGATTCAAAACTAATGTGCTAGATTAATTGATAGAGTTTACAACTAATCTATCACACGCAGAGAGATGAAACAATGATATTCTTAAAACTAAATACACAATGTGCACTCGATAGCTTTAGTCTTGGTGAGCTTTTCTTCTCTCTATGATTTGCGTTGAAGGTAGCCTCTATTTATAGATAATTCTGCAGCCTTCAACTCCCATAGATTGCATGATCTACGTAACTCCTCTTATCTCCTAAAAATAAGGAAACTTCCAAGTTAATCTCAACTTCCATGATTGTAGGTTTTTTCTCACTCCTTATGCAACTGCCAGTTCTGGAACCTTCCAGCCCTGTAACTGCATAAAAGGAACATTACGAACAACATAGAAAAATCAGAGTTAGCGTTTAGGAGAAAGGGCGAATTATGATGTTGCCCAAAGTGATGGAACATTTTGTTCATCACCGGTACAACATCAACACATCTGACTCATAATCTACAGCTTCCTTCTTGAACATAAACTTGTTTTGATGAAATCTCTTGGGTTTGCTCCAATTAATCTCATTTTTAAGAATTGAGGGCAGTAGAATACTCAATTTGTTTGCAAATCCAAGCATTCCTTTCACCTTATACTCCTTCGTATCTTCATCAAAATAAATTTTCTCCTTTTCAAGCAACAACCTCTCCAAGAAGAATCCTTGCTAACCTCCATTGACTCTGTCAACAATGGCTGCCATAACCCTAATTTTCAGCATGGTTAATCCATCTTGGCTGCTGTGTTGACCCAACAATACTTTTCCAACTATGTCCAACAGAAGCCTCAACGGTTCTGGCAGGATGGACTTCTTTAAATTAGTCAGCTTGCTCGCCTTGACATTCCCACATGTTCATTTTTCAACATACTCCTTCTCGAATCCAGCCTTGTACGATTCGATATGAACTGCTCCACCAGGAAGTTGAAACGCCCTTTCTCGATGATCGCGGGCTAGGGTTATCTTTTTCTACGAGAGATAAGTTGTCACCGTGTCGTCGTCGCCGGTCAATTGCAAGTAGAACTCCACCACCTCAGGCTCGAACACTTTCTTTGGGTGCGCTTCAAGATTAGTGCGAAGCCCAGATTGCTCACACATATTAAGAATCGCCTGATTTTCTTTTGTGTGGACGCCGGAGAAGTAAACCGCATTTTCCACGAACACTTTCCTCTCTCTGACCCATTTGTGAGGGTCGAATGTACCTATCATTTCATCTTTCTTGTTAAGTAATTTGATAATCGTCATCGTGAAGGAAGAATTTTGCAGAAATTTGAGATAGAGGGGTTTTGGGATTTCAGAGAAATCGTAAATTTTCAGAGTGTGTAAAGTGAAGAAGATGACGTAAATTTGATCTTAATTATCAAATCCAAGAAAAATCTAGGGCTTAGATTGAATTTGATTTTTATGTTGTGTGGTTTGGATTAAAATTTTGATCGTGGGTTTTAAGAAACCGTTCGCATTCAAAACTTCTTTTCCAATTTGGAGCGAAATGTGTGTTTAATAGATACAACACCAAATTAGGTTAGAGATAGAGGAGTGTATTAATTTTCTCTATTAATAATCCAATTTGAGAGAATTTTGACTCAGAGATTTTTCTAAGGCAAAAGTACTCTGCTGATACTATCAGCACAATTGTTTCCAGCACACATTTACATCATTTTAATCATTTTATCAATAATAAAAATTACTTATCTGGATTCAACTGAGTATTGTGATCAGCTGAGTATGTCTTTCTTGAGGATTAGATCACTTCTTGAGACCAGTACATTATCTTCAACTGAGTTCCCCCTTTAGCTGAGAACATCTTCTGTACCTGTTTCACCTTAGTAGAAGTGTTAGTTCAAGCAATAATGGTTAAAAGATCAGCATAGAAGAGTATGAGAATAATTAAATCAAGGTTCACTAAGGTTCATTCTAAGACGAAGTTGGATAGCTCAAGTGGTTAGAGCACCACTACCTAGGCTTTAGATCCTGGGTTCGAGTCATGGGGAGGGGAAAAGGGATGGGTATTTAATGTAATTCAAAAAAAAAAGTAAGGTTCATTCTAAGAGGACTACTGTTTTGAGTCAACATAAGGATTTTTAAGAAATCAAGGATCCCACCTTAACTGTATATTCTCATTTTCCCTTAACTTTACCAGCTTCCTCATCGGGTAGTCACCTTAGTGACCTTGTTACTTGATGTGAGAAAATGTAACTGTTCTGGCATAGTCTACTCTTCTGGATTACCCTTTAGATGTACTGTTCTCATATTTTACTGATCTGCTTTTATTGGTATCAGTAGAGTATCTGTCATGTTAGTACAATTCTATATGCACGTAGGTTCCAAGTCTATCAAACCTAAATTAATGCATAGTTCTCTGAATCTAGTTTCAACCAAAGGTTTTGTAAAGATATCAGCTCGTTGAAGATCGGTATGAATCTTCTCCATTCTAATGTTTTTCTTTTCAATATGATCCCTAATGAAATGACGCTTAACATCTACATGCTTGCATCTAGTATGTAAAACGGGATTTTGAGTTATAGAAATGGCACTATTGCTGTTACAGAATATAAGTACATTAGATTCTACAATATTGTAGTCTCTAAGTTGTTGCATTAACCAAAGTAGCTGACTACAACAACTTCCTGCAGCCATATACTCTGCTTTAGTGGTAGATGTTGCTACACTCGTTTGTTTCTTTGAAAACCATGATATGAGCTTAGTACCTAAGAACTGAGAAGATCCTGATGTTGACTTTCTATCTATCCTGCAACCACCAAAGTCCGAATCTGAATAACCACTTAAGGATAAATCATCATCTGAAGGATACCTTAATCCACGATTAATGGTCTCCTTTAGATATTTCAATATCCTTTTAGCATTTTCCAAATGACTTTCCTTGAGGTTGGCCTGAAATATAGCACAAACACGATTCTAAATATAGCACCAACTGGGAATGCAATATCCGGCCTACTGGCAATTATATATAGTAAAGAACCAATTAAAGCACGATAATAGGATTGATCAGCACATTTACCTCGTTCATCTGGATCCATTATGTATGTAGGTTGCATGGGTACTCCAACAGTTTTACGGGTTTTAATACCAAATTTATCCAATAGATTTCTTGTGTATTTTGTTTGATTGATAAAAATGCCATTTGATGATTGTTTTACTTGAAGACCAAGAAAGTAGGTCATCTCACCCATCATAGACATCTCAAATTTACTTTACATGAGTTTTGAGAAACTCTCACTCATGCTCTTATTAGGTGACCCAAAAATGATGTCATCTACGTAAATTTGGACAAGCAAAATGTCTTTCCCTTCTTGTCTTCTGAACAAAGTACGATCTACTTTGCCCTTAGTAAAACCATTTTCTAATAAGAAGAGTGAAAGAGTGTCATACTAGGCACGTGGGGCTTGCTTCAACCCATAAATAGCTTTCTTTAGTTTGTATACTTGATTTCCTTGGACTTCGAATCCAGGAGGTTGTTCTACAAAAACTTCCTCAACAAGTACACCATTAAGAAAAGCACCTTTTACATCCATTTGATAGACAGTATATTTCATATGAGTAGCATAGGCAAGAAATAATCTTATAGCTTCTAATCGTGCAACAAGAGCAAATGTTTCAACATAGTCTATACCCTCTGCTTGAGAGTAACCCTGAGCAACTAATCTAGATTTATTTCTGACTACAAGATCATTCTCATCCCTTTTGTTCTTGAAAATCTATTTAGTGCCTACCACACTGTGTCCAGTGGGTCTATCAACAAGTTTCCATACATCGTTTCGAGTGAACTGATTCAACTCTTCTTGCATGGCTATTATCCAATTACTATCAGCCAAGGCTTCTTTCACAGTCTTATGCTCAATATAAGAGAGGAAACAACACGAACAAAATAGAGATGGATTAGTTCCTTCTTGCGATTCAAATAATTGTCTTCTAGTCTTAACACCTTTACTAGAATCACCTATGATTAAATCAGAAGAGTGTACATTTTTCCATGTTTTTCTAGTCTTAACAGGCACACTCTCATCATCTAAATATTCTATAGCATCATGCATATCAGCAGACTTGTTTATAGGAGAACAGTCAACCAGTTCAGGCATATTAATAGGTTTAGTAGACATACCTTTCTCTTTTACCTTTTTTTCATCATCATCATCATTTAGGATGTTTAGGAATGGGTTGTATGCTTGTACATATTCATACACCTCAGATTCATCATTGGTTTGGAGTTTCAGGTTGTCTACTTTCTTACTGAGCTGATGGTCAACAGAGTCCTGTACAAATTCATCGAATACCAAATGTGGTGTTTCTTCCACACAAAGAGTAGAGTAGTTAAATTCTCTAAATGCCTTGCTAGTTGAGGAGTATCCCAAGAATATCCCCTCACCTGCTTTGGCATCAAAGGCATTTAACTTTCTCTTCCCATTGTTGTGAATAAAACACTTACATCCAAAGATATGAAAATATGAAATTCTTGGTTTTCTACCTTTCCATACCTCATAGGGTGTCTTACCATGAACCTTATGGAGAGCACTTCTGTTTTGGGTGTGACAAGCAGTGTTGATTGCCTCAGCCCAAAACTTTTGTGGAGTATTGAACTCTGCTAGCATTGCTCGACACACTTCTTTTAGTGTACGGTTCCTTCTTCCAGCAACACCATTCAGTTGAGGAGTCCTTGCTGCACTAGTCAAGTGCTGGATACCAGCTTTAGAAAAATATTCATTGTATAAGAGTTTATGAATTCAGTTCCTTTGTCATTTCAAATTTTGACAATGGATTATCCCTTCTCAACTTGTAACCTTTTCAACAAATCAGGTAGTTGTGTCTGAGTGTCACTCTTCTTGTGCAAGAAGACTACCCAAGTAAATTTTGAGTAATCATCAACCACAACAAGGGTGTATCTCCTTGGAGGTTTTATAGGACCATGGAGATCCATATGTAAGAGTTTTAAAACTCTACTAGTTGAGAGGGTGGGAATTGACTTAAAAGAAACCTTTACCTGTTTACCTTTTTGGCAAGCATCACACACTTGTGATTTGTAATAGATCTCATTGGGTATACCTTCTACAAGTTAATCTCTTGCTATTTTATTAATAATCTTAAAGTTCATGTGGCATAGGCGCCTGTGCCATAACCAACTGATTTCTTTAGGACTTTTAGTAAGAAGACAAGCATCCCTTGGACAACTATTCCAATTCACTATGTAGACACTGCCTTGTCTGACACCAACAAGTAGAGTGGTATGTGTTCTTTTGTCAATAATTTCACATTTAGTGCTCTTAAATTGGACTTTGTATCCCCTGTCACAGAATTGTGAGACAGAAAGTAAGTTATATTTCAAACCTTCAACATAAGAGACATCCTGTATCTCCACATCACCATTCCTTATGCATCCGAATCCTTTAGTAGTAGCCATGGATCTATCACCAAAAATTACTTTAGGGCCTTCTTGCTCATGATAGTTAGTGAGTAAAGCTTTGGTACCAGTCATGTGGTGTGAACAACCATTGTCTATATACCAAGTCTCACCCACTGAACCACCCTTGTTATAGAGATCCAGTCGAGTGATATTAATAATTTAGGTACCCTCTATTCATTGGGGTCCTTGAGTGTTAGTAGTAGTAAGGGGAACCCAAATATACATTGGAGTTTTGAATAATTGAGACCTCTTCTATTTCTTACCCTTTCTATCACAGAACATTACTTTATTGACCTTATCAGATCTATCAACAGACTTTGGGTCTATTCTTCTGAGGTAACCTTTTCTTGGTTCAACCTCTCTTTGAGTAAGAATAGTAGGTTTGTGATAGTTCGAATATGGCCTAAAAGCTTGTGGACCATACGTCTTATAGATGCGTTTAGGTCTATCCTCACTAATGATATCATAAGATAAAGGTGGAGGATAAAGAAAAAATTGATTATGATAAGGACGTACAAATTTTCTTAGTTTGGTTGAATACAGCTGAGACTGCCTTATGAAAGGAGGTCTTGGCTGGTTCCAACCTGACTATACTTGCCTAGGCCTACCCTGCTGAGTATACCTCTACTGAGTATATCTGACCTGATCTGGTCTGGGCAGATGAGTATAACTCTGCTAATATGGTGTAAACTGTACTGGTCTTACCACAAGTTTCTTTTTACCATTTTTAGTAGTAGGAGGTATGTAGTTAGACTGAATTTTAGTGATCTTAGGTTTTGTACCATTATCATATTCCATCGGTTTCTTTCCTTTATCTATTGGTAAAGAACTTGAACTGGCACCATTAGTGTTCTTATCTACTAAAGTAGATGAGCTAGGTACATCAGCACCCAACCCACTCTTATCAGCTAGTGATCTATACCTATCTAATAATTGTTGATTAATCTTTGAAGATTTAATCATATCAGCTAGTTTTAGATCCAAGCTAAGTACTTCACTCTCTAAGAATCTATTGCGTTCTTCAAGTTTTTCACACTTAATATTTAAAGCATTGAATTCATTTGTCTCTATGGCTTGAGTTTTAAGCATACCCTGATATAGCTTATCAACAGACGTGTACTTATCTTTGAGTTGAGACAACTCTTCTGATAAGCGCTCATTCATGATGGCTATATTAGGATCTACTTTAGAATGTGCTTCACGTAGACTAATGATTTCTTATTTTAAATAAATGTTCTCATCACTGACTTCCATGAATGCTTTATTAGCGAGTAAGAGGTCTTCTTCAGTCACTCCATTGGAATGATGAAGACTACTCCCTACACCACTATCAGTAGTATCACTTAAATCAGAATCAGAACTATCACAAGAACGAAAGGAAGTAACATAAGATAGCTCAAGCTCTATCTTTGCCATCATGGCTAGATCATCAATGAGAACTGCTCCCTTTTCGATGCTAGAGAGGTAATCAGAAGAAGATGATGGCAACTCATCTGAATCCGAATAAGAGTCATTGTGTACCAATAGTGCCTTCTGACCTCTTGCATATCTTCGATCGCATCTTGCCTTTCTTTCTTCTCTGTCCTCAGAACTTAGGTCAGGGCACTCATAAATGTAGTGACCTGGCTTATCACAATTATAACACAAAGGATCATTAGTAGACTTTTTAATAGGAGAACGTTCACGGTTCATGTCCTTCCTATCAGAAGAGTTCTTACCCTTCTTATCAGAAGAGTTCCTATCTCTTCTGGTCCCAAAAAAGTCCTTGTTATCAGAACCCTTATAGTCCTCATAGAAACGCTTATACCTGCTATACCTCTTATTCAGCTTATCAAAACGCTTAATCATCAGACTCATCTGTTCCTTAAGGCTAAGATCAGTCTTCTCTTACTCATCTTTAATACTAGAAGGTTTAGACTTAGAGGTTTTGGAGTTTCTAGAGGAAGAAGCCTTAAAAGCAACATTCTTGGAGGTTGTTTTGTCCTGATCACTACCAGCTAATGGACCTTCTTCATTAAGTTCAAACTCATGAGCTTTTAAAGTTTGAAAGAGAGTTTCAGCAGACCAAGAATCTATATCTTGAGTGGTTTTGATAATCATTTTGATCATCTTCCACCTCTCATCTAAAGACTTAAGAATCCCAAGGTTTATCTCTCTAGGGGTATACTTCTTGCCAAGAACTTCTAAATCATTCATAATGCGAGTAAAGTGAGTATCTAGTTGATCTATGGATTCACCAGCTTTCATTTTAAATGATTCAAATTTCTGGACGACAGTAGATAGTTTGCTTTCCTTGATCAGGCTAGTACCTTCACATAGGACAACTAACACATCCTACATTTCCTTAGCCGACTTAGATTTTAATACTTTGTCTAGATACTCATTTGGAAAGGTATGTAAAACGAAGTTTTTAGCTATGTTGTCCAGATTATTTTGCTTCATTTCATCAGTAGAGAGTGCTGACTTGGGTTTTGGAACCATTACCCAAACTGCTTTAGAAGGCTCAAATGTAGCTGTATTTAGCACCATTGTGACAATTGGACCATCCCTTACCACAGACACCATTAGGTCATGAGTGGAACTGAAGATTGCCTCCATTCGAAGCTTCCAATATTCATAGTCTGAAACAGAGAACTTAGGCAGTTTTGTAGCATTAGTATCCATGATTAAAGACAGATAAGATCAGTTAAGTAAAGATATAAAAAATAGTACTGTAACTGAATAGAAGTAAAAATTCACGGATCAGTTCGAGTAGGACAATAAGACTTCCCTCAAAGTCTTCTTGGTTATCTAGAAACAAAAGTCATTTTGGAACTACTGTTTTAACACCACCTGTTGGTCCCAAAGTTGAGTTAAGATTAGAACGAGTCGAAAAGTCTAGAAGGGAGGGGTGAATAGACTTTTAAAACTTTGGAGAAGACCTTAGGAACTCCATCATGTAATCTGTAGATGAGCTCATTCAGAAGAATTCTGATCTGATGGTGAAATCAATTGAGGAAATGGACATCAGTGCCAGAGCTGAATTTCGGAAATACATGGATGATCAGAAGGAAGAAGAGCTGAAAAGAAGCATCGCTAAAGAGCATGCATCAACTGAGCATCTTCTGAGCAAATTTTAAGAATTTGAGAAGATTGTTGCTGCTCAGAGAGAAGATGTTCTAAAGGAACTAGATCGGTCAAAGGACCTTAACCTTGAAATGGAAAAGGAGAATGAGACTTTGAAGTTGACCCAGAATCAACTATCTCTTCTTGTCCAAGACTTGAAAGCTAGACTTGATCTAGTATCTGTTCTTCCGGACATTGGAAAGATTGCATCAGAAGCCGCTACTTTGGCTACTGAAAGATTGGAGAAGACAGAAATTGTTGTATTGAATAATGCAAACTTTGCCAACCAAGACCAATTTGAGAAACTTACTCAAACGTTCACTTCCCATATTGCTAAAGCAAAAAGGGGGAAGAAGAGGCTAGAGCTAAGTTATCAGAGAAGATTTCCGAAGAACTGAAGATATCAGCAGAGGCTCAAGCTGATCTGGCTAGGAGATTAGCAGATTCAGAAGAGCGATTGAAGAAGCAAGAAGAACAGATGAAGACCCTAACTAGTCAAGGGGGAATTGTGCCAATTCCTCCATCTGAAACGCATCATTTGTCTTCAGAAGATTTTGCAATAGTTGTTGATGCTGTCATTGCCAAAATGTGGATAAGCAGATCCAAAAGCAACCTGCACTTGCCTTACCTTCTACTCAACCTGAAAAAAATCCAGAAAATGACACTCCAATAGCACTAAGGAAAGGGAATCGCTACCCAACTCCAACAGATGAGGAACATCGTCTAACAGAACTGAAGAGAAAGCAAGTTGCACCTCTCAACTCAAACTTCAAGAGAAGGAAAACTCTACTGAAGAAGAAGCCTATCGAAGAGCCGATTCTAGAAGGCATCGAAGACGAAGTAGATGTAGATGTAGATGAAGAAGTAGAAGATCTCCCTTAGCAATATGATGAGCAGATTGATGAATTCATCGACCCAATACATAGTCTAAGATGGCTGAGTTTGAAGAAGCAATGATAGATAATTTATTATCTTGCTCATCGTTGGGGAGATCTGGATCAAGAAACTGCCTTCAGATACTTTGAAGTTTTCCTTACTCAGAAGGATGAAGAGTTTCTAGGCATAGTTATTGTTGGTCCCAAAGTTGAGTTAAGATTAGAACGAGTCTAAAAGTCTAGAGGGGGGGGGGTGAATAGACTTTTAAAACTTTTCTAAAATATCAGAGTTATAGTGCAGAAATAGTGTTCTAGTACAGTACTGTCCTTATATCAGATCAACTTAGTACTCTCAGTATGAATACTAATGTGAGCCTTTAACAAGTTTATACTCAACTCTTATCATTATGAATTTTACTCAGTAAACAATACTGTTCTCAATATCAAGTAATTCGTCTACTCAACAAGATTTCTCAATCTAGTTGTTTATATGAAATCTTTTAGAACTTAAACAAATATCAAACAGTAAGTAAATGAAACACAAGATTTATTATGGTTCGACAACTTGTCTACATCCACTCTCACAAACCTAGTTGTGAAGTTTTAATTAACTCGAGTTTCTTGTGGCTTTAAGTCCCAAGACTAAGATTGTGATCTTGTCGATTATACCACCAGGTATATCTTCGATCTACTAGTAATTCACACAAGTTTACTCTAGCACACTTGTTTGCAAATGAAATCACAAACTAAAAACAATAAAACTTCTCTGTTGTAGCCTTGCGAATATGCTTCTTCAAAACTTGGCTTCTTGTGATCTTCTCTTCTTGAACTCTGTGAGTTTCTTGATCGCTTCTAAGACTTGAATCTCTCTTCAATGCTCGTTCTTTCAGTAGTATTTTCCAGCAGAAGATCAAAGGTATTTATAGACTTTAGTTAGGCAGTTAGCAGTTTGTGAAAACTAACTCATAACTAACTCTTAACCGTTTCTTGTAACTTATCTTTGTAACCAGCTCTTGTAACTTCCAAATAACTAACTTCGTATCTCTTTAAGTCGGTCTTCATATCTTCAAATAAATATTCAATTACGTCCTTCAAATAAGTTTTCCAAACTTATTCTTCAGCACAGTAAAATACTCTTCTCAGTATTTACTCTTCTCATGTACTCTGCTCAAGTTCACTTCTTATCTTCTGTACTTAGCTTCTTTAGAGTATAACTTCAGAATACTTCTTGGCTTCATACTTCAATATCTTCTGTGACACCCCGTCATATAAATAATTATTAGAAATAAGTTTAACAAAAGATAAATTTTATTTGCGAATTTCCTAATAATATTAGAATGTGTATGTTGCAAAGACTTTGATTTTCAGGAGACAGACGAGCATTTTGAGAAGGGCGCACTCCTAGCACTCAAAAAATATAATAATAATATTTTGAATCATAACACATTAAAGAGGAAACTTTATATTTCCATTTGGAATTTCATATATCGTTTTTAAATAAATAAACATATACATATAATATAATAATAATAATATATATATGTGGATATACAATAGAAACTCTATAAATTAATAATCTTGGGACCACCAAAATTTATTAATTAAAAGAGTTATTAATTTATCTATAAATTAATAATTATTAATTTATATATTAATTAATATTTTATTAATTTATAGAAGCACTCTTTCAAAACATCCACTTGTAATCACGAAACGAAGTCATTAATTAAAGCAAAAATTATGTTGAATAATTTCTTGTTAAGCTATGAGAAAACAAAACTAGAAGTTCTTACAATGATAAGGAAAATTAGAGACGAGATATAAGGTGAAATTGATTTCAACAAAAAAGCAAAAGACAATTGAGTCATTTTTCAAGAAACATTCTTTAATCATTCATTTAATAGGTAGTATATAAGGAATTATTAATTTATATTTTATTTGGGGTCTATAGAAATTACAAAAAATGTTATTATCTTATATTTTTAGCTAGTTTATTAATTTAGCACGCTATCCCCGAGTCGGGACCGACCAAAAATATTATCTTAGAGAGATTATTAATTTATCGAGTATTAATTTATAGAGTTTATACTGTATATGTATAAGGAATAAACAAATAGAAAGTTAAAGTGTGATGGTATAGTGTTTAAGTAAAAACAGGTTAATGTTGCACTATATGTTGAGACAAATTATGCAACACCGACTCTAACAGAATATCAGAAATAAAGATACACAGCGGAAGACTTGAAACACTAAAAACAAACGAGACACAATGAAAATATTTTTAACATAGATTTTATAAATAAAAATCTATGTTAGCCTTATGGCGAAATATCAATACTTATTTTCAAGTACAAATGTTGTGTGAAATGTTACAACAATAACCTTCACAACTAAAACTATAAACGAGGCAGGTGCCCTGTTTTGAAAACGAACTAAGTGTACAAAATATACACTCTCAATAGATAAGAAAAACACACAAACATACGGGTGGGATACTTTGTATGAACTAAAACGTATAAATACTGGCCACAATTCCTAATAGGGATGAACGCTCAGTCTAGGAGATTGATCGAATAGAATACACTGAATTGTGGAGCCTTCCTTCGGTATTTATAGAGTGGGGTACGAATTCTAGAGGCTTCCATCTTGAGATCCTATTTTTTAGGAACTCAACTTCCATGATCTTTCTAGATCCTTCTTGCATTTTTCAGGTCGTTCTAAACTGCTTCCAGCCTCTTCTAGCTCTTCTAACACGTTCTGTAATGTTCTGGAATCTTCCAGGTTCCAGATCCTTGTAGAAGTTTCTAGATCCTGCCAGAAATGCGACAACATTTAGATCAACATTTAATGCAACACTTTAGAAAGGACTTAGAAAAAATCTCGGAAGGTCAAATTAAGATGTTGTTGAGAATGTTGATACATTTAAGAATTAACAACATCTCCAATCTCCCCAATTTGACCTTTCGACTACAACACACTTGATGCACATATATTTCTGTACATACTCAGTTTAATGTACTTAGTTGAGGTTGACATCATTGCTAAGCACTAGTCAAGACAATACATGTTGTAACCGTTGGATCAAAACAAATGAAGATCAAGGATAGTCTTACAATGATCCGTGCCATAAGATCAAGACAATTTTATCCAAAACATAATAAGTATAAACAGTACACTTATTCACAACATAAATAACTTTACTGAAATCCTAAGTTGAACTTAAGATTTGAGTAAGACACTAAAACAAATACAAATCAGAGCAAAACAAAAACAACAAAGAAAACATATCAGAGCAAAAATAGAAATAAAATAAGACTAAACAACCGGTAGTAAACACATGATAACTTGTAAATAGATTAAGCAATAAGCAGTAAACAATATCATCAAGTGCAACCTTAATTAAGCAAGTTGTATAACATGCATAAGTAAAACAATAAACATCCTATCACCTAGAAATAAATAACAATTGTATCAGAATTTCAGAATTTTTAACTTAAACACCAATTACAGAGATTGAAACTGAAAAAATGGCATAGATTGCTGTGGTAACAGCTGCAGCATCAGATTCCTGCACAGTTGCCATTTTGAATTCAGATCTCCCCCTGTCTTAAGCTTCTTCCTGTTCATCAGTGGAGATCACCATATAAGGTCTCCATCTCAGCAGCATCATCATCATCCTCAGCTTCTTCAACAAAGAAAGTAGATGCAAAGTGTGCAACTACATCAATTACTGCAGCATCTCCAACATCAGGTCCTCCACCAGCTACATCAGCAGCAGCTGTAACTCCCTCAGTCATTTCTTCAATTACCAAATTGGAGTTAGATGGTGGTGGTACTCCCCCTGTTGTGGAAAGCATATTTTTCCACCTGTCCTTCAGGAACTGGAGCTCCTCAATAGATTCTTGCAAGTGTTGGAGCTGAAGTTTGATGAATTCCTGTGAAACACAAACATTACCAGAAATGTTGATACGGATGTTCTCAACATTTGGGGGTGCATTCCTCTGTCTTGGTCTGGAAGGGCTTGGTTGTGCAGAAGTAGAGGGTCTGGAAGATCTTTGTGGACTGTCAGTACCAGGAGCACTCAGGGGCAAGTCAATCACTCTGTCCCCAATCAATAATGCAGGAGCAATAGCCAGCAGTGGCACTCTCTCCCTCAAAACATCAGTCTTCTTAGCAGTGAAGCCATGGTGCTTCAGATAATTCGAAATCAAGACTGGATAGGGCAGATTTCCTTTCCCAATAGTTTTCCCAGTAAACTTTCTCATATGGTGAAAAATGGTGTGGCTTAGATTAAACTTCTTAAGTATGGAAATTCTATACATAAGAATGGCTTGATCTCTGGTAATTTTAGTGGTGTTGGTAGTGGGAATCCAGTTATAAATGATAAGCTTATAAAGAACAAAATGTAAGGAGGTTAGGTGTCTGGCTAGCATCTTCCTAGTCCACTTAGTCTTTCTACCCCCTGTGAGTGCAGTAATCATAACATCCATATCTGGATCATCATCTTCATCAACATTAGGAGTGTGCAAGAACTAATTAATCAGTTCTGGAGTGAATGGCACATCCCTCCCCCTAAACTTCAGAGTACCATAACATCTAGAACTTCTCCTACCAGTGTTTTTCTTCATACATGCATAGAACTCATAAGACCAGTTTGTAAGAAAAGCTTTACCAAATGTAACAGCATTTAACAAGTTTCTATCCTCTAAAAACTTGACCATCCCCTTACTATCAAAATCAAGCACATTAATTCTCTTCTCAATTAACAATTTCCTCTTAGAGTAAATTTCTAGCCTTTTCTCAACATAATCAGAGGGATCAGATATACCTTCACTTTCTTCCTTAGAAGGTAGTTCCTCATCAGGATCAGAACCTCCATCATTTTCAGAACTTTTGGATGAGCTCTTTGCCTCAGAAGATGAGCTATCTCCACTCCCATCATCATCAGGTTCGGGTGTGGACTCCTTTGCAGCAGCAAAAGACTCAACATTCTTTTTAAAAGACTATTGAATGTCTCATAGGCAAACATCAAAGTCAGTATTAGAGTCTGATTCAGCAGGTTCTTCATCAGGGATCATCTTGGCCTTCCCTTTTCCTTTAGGTTCAGCAGCAACCTTCTTTTTCTTTGCTTTCTCAGCAACAGCAGGTTCTGTTTCTTCTTCAGTGAACACCCGGATGGGTTCATCAGCATCGTGTCCAGCTTTCTCCTTCTTCCTCATGGATTCAGAATAATCCACTCGAGTAAACACACGGTTTGACTTCCTTCGTTGGACGGGGCTTCTTCTTCTTTTTCCTTTCTGCACCAGTTTCTTAAGAGGAATAGGGGCAAACTCATCAGAAGGTGAGAGAGAGGAGTTTGTACCACTTTCAGAAGCATGTGCATCCTCCATTGCGACATCCTCAGAATCGGATGCAGCAGCAGCAGCTTCTCCTTCATCAACGGTTTCAACATTCCCTTCTGTTGCAACATGATCAGTAGGGTTTGGTGATTTGGGGCTTTTTGATGCATCATCCATTTGAGCAGTTTGTTCAGCTAAATAGCTTGAGATATCCATAGTGATATCTCCGAATGTCATCACGGGCAGATGACCAGTAGCTCGAAGAGTATCAGACACCTCTTCAACAGCCCTAGTAAACTGTTCGACGGTTGAGTCTTGTGGAATGTGGGTAGTTGGTGGAGTAGTTTGTGGAATAGATGCGGTTGTTGATGGGGTTGCAGAGACATTAGAGTCGGCATTTGAGGAGTTTGATTGTTGCGAAGCCATTGAAGCAAGAAGTTCGAGAGAGTTTTGGGCAGTTTGTGCGGAGGATTCAGAAGCATAGTGAGATTGAGGGTGGTTTTCAGCCATTTAAGAGACGGTTTGGATTTCGAGGCAAAGTGGGAGAGTGTATACAGTAGGTTGAGAAATACACGGCCAATACAATTCTGTAAATGAAGTACTAAAACTCGACAAAACACTTAGCAAGAATAAATCACGATTAATTGAGTTTAATAAAGAGAAATGTAGTTGGAGGTTAAAAAGAAATTTCCAGAAATAATTCGATAATGCACCACATTTTTAGCCACAACCTTGATCATGGGTAATTAGTGGGTAAAATCAATTTAATTAATTAATTAAGTAATTAAGAAGTTTCTAGAATTTTACTTAGTCCAAGCATAATCTGAAAAAATAAAACGTGGGTCAGTATATAATTTAAATAAATAAAATAAATCTCAATAAATAATTAAATAATTACAACTTATAAAAATAAATTCGAATCAGGCAATGTTGTGCTCAAAACTGTTACAAACACCTCAACACGGTTTTTACATGAATTTTCATCATTTGTGTTGCACCATAATTTTTTATTTTTGTGTTATAGCATCTAATTTGTATTGATCCATTTTTCATGTAGAGTACATCGTAGTAGTGAACTCCGTGCCCCATACTTACTTAATGGATTAAAAATATATTGATGTTTTTACCAAAAATCACTTTTTGAAAAGAAGGCATCGTAGTAGTGAACTCCGTGCTCCATAGTTACTCAGTGATTTGGTAAATCTTTTAGTATGCTAATAACATTCTATTTTTATGCATTTGAGAGGCGTGAGACATGTTTATTTTTGCACTCCAAGGTTCTTAGATTCGAAGATATTTTACAAAGGAATTATTTAATTAAGTAAGAAATAAATTCAACTTATAAAATTTATACAACCCATGATGTTGTCCCAAATGCTAACGCATTTGTGACAACATCCATCCGAATTTTTTCAGATAGTGCTCATGCCAAGAGATTTCCTCAAAGTTGAGAATCTCTCATGGTCTAACGCCTTAGTGAAAATGTCAGCATTCTGTTTTTCAGTAGGTATATACTCCAACTTTACAATATTCTTCTCTACTAAATCTCTCATAAAGTGATGTCTTATACTAATGTGCTTAGTGGGTGAGTGTTGTACAGGATTCTTAGAAATGTTTATAGCACTAGTATTGTCACAAAAGATTGTAAGTATACCATTCTCAATGTCATAATCATGGAACATCTTACTCAGCCACAAGAGTTGTGTACAACAGCTTCCAGCAGTTATGTACTCAGACTCTGCAGTGGATTGTGAAACACAGTTCTGTTTCTTGTTGTGCCATGATACAAGATTGTTTCCCATGTAGAAAACATCCTCCACTCGTACTCTTTCTATCATCTATATCTCCAGCCCAATCAGCATCACTGTAGCCTATCAAAATGTTGTTGGTTTCCTTAGTGTACCAGATTCCAAGTTCACTTGTTCCTGAAACATACTTGATAATCCTTTTCACAACATTCAGGTGAGATTCCTTTGGATTAGCTTGGTACCTAGCACAAACACACACACACACTGTACATAATATATGGTCTACTAGAGGTTAAATACAGTAAACTACCTATCATGGATCTGTAAAGTGTTGGATCAACATTTGTTCCAGCACTGTCTTTGCAAAGTTTCAAAGTAGATCCTATAGGAGTTTTCATCGGTTTTGAATTCTCAAGACCAAATCTTTTAACCAAGTTCTTAGCATACTTACTCTGGGAGAAGAAAATACCATCATTGCATTGTTTAATTTGAAGACCTAGAAAATAGTTCAAGTCTCCAACCATACTCATTTCAAATGTTGCAGTCATTGCCTCAACAAATTTTCTTAACATTTTATCACAAGTAGAACCAACACAATGTCATCAACGTATATATATTTGAGCAATAAGTAAATCTCCTTCAGTGTGCTTAATGAACAAAGTTCTATCAGCTTCTCCTCTAATAAATCCATATTCGAAAATAAAGTCAATAAGCCTACCATACTATGCTTTAGGAGCTTGTTTAAGACCATACAAAGCTTTCTTAAGTTTATATACATGATCAGGATATTGTGGATCTTCAAATCCCTTAGGTTGTTTAACATATGCTTCTTCATTCAGAATGCCATTTAGAAATGCAGCTTTTACATCCATTTGATGAAGTTTAATATTAATAAAACATGCAATTGTTAGCAATAATCTAATATATTCTATCCTAGCAACAGGTGCAAAAGTTTCATCAAAATCAACCCCTTCAACTTGGGTGTAACCTTGTGCTACTAACCTAGCCTTGTTCCTAACAATGTTACCAGATTCATCAGTTTTATTCTTGAATATCCATTTTGTTCCAATGACATTAGTATGACTAGGTCTTGGAACAAGTGTCCACACTTCATTTCTTTCAAACTGACCAAGTTCTTCATGCATATCATTAATCCATTTTTCATCAGTTAAAGCTTCTTTAGCACTCTTAGGTTCAATTTCAGACAAGTAGCATTCAGCATTTACAACATTACACATAGAAGACATGCATATTGTTCTTACCACATCTACCTTATTTTATCTTACTCTTCCTCTTGTTTGCACTCCAACTATAGCATCATCTATGATCTGGTCAGAAGGATGACTTTTACCTATTCTTGAAGAAGGATTCGTTTTGGGAACATACTAATCATTTTGTGAGATTACAACTGACTGTTCTGTAGATGTTGACCCAGATGTGTTAGCATTCGGTACAACATTTTCAAACTTCAGTGTATTCTCAGAATTGTCAGTGACTTGTGATACATCTTCTTCATCTTTGTCATCTGCAAGACCTTTATCATCATCAAACACAACATTAACAGATTCTTGAACAGTGTTAGTTCTAAGGTTATAAACTCTATAAGCTTTACTATTTCTAGAATAGCCTAAAAAGAAACCTTTATCACTTTTAGAATCAAACTTATGAAGTTGATCCCTATCATTCAGAATTTAACACACACACAACCAAATACATGAAAATACTTCACATTTGGTTTTCTGTTGATAATATGGCATGCAGTATTCATTGCTTCTCCCCAAAATTTCTTAGCAAGACATTTGGATGTAAGCATGACTCTTGCCATTTCTTATAAAGTTCTATTCTTTCTTTCAACAATTCCATTTTGTTGTGGAGTTTTAGGAGATGAATATTCTTGTAAAATACCATTTTTATCACAAAAAATATTAAACATGTTGTTTTCAAATTCCCTACCATGATCAGTTCTAATACGGCCAACTTTCAAATTAAACACATTTTTGAACCTCTTATAAAGAATTTTAAATGCAGCAAATGCTTCAGTTTTATCTCTCAAGGACTCTACCTAGGTAAATCTAGAAAAATCATCTACCACAACTAAGGAATACCTCTTTCCTCCGATGCTTTCAGTTTTCATAGGACCCATCAAATCCATGTGCAGTAATTCAAAGCATCGATGTGTAGAACAATGTGACAGCATTTTATGCGGCATTCTTACTTGCTTACCTTTTTGGCATGGTCCACATACAGTGGTATTGTGAAACTTCGGTTTTGGAATTCCTTTTATTGCATCTGCTTTAATTAGCCTTTTCATTGCATGTCCCAATCTTTGATGCCATAGAATATTTTCATCATGTTTTGACAAGTTACACATATTTCTTCTAATAAGATAACAATTATCAGCTGACCTAGTGTTGGTCCTTGGTGGAGTATAACACAAGTGTATGGGGGGGGGGGGGGAAATGCACTTGTGTATGCAAATACTTTTTCTTTTTGACAAACTGGTCTATCAGGCAAGTTGTCTCACAACTGGCCTGAGTGTGAACTTTGATAGATACTTGTCCTACTGATTACTATTGAGTGATCAGTTGGCTAAATATCTAAAAGAGTTGCTAAGTGCGGAATGTGGTTGGCCTTTGACTTAAAGAAATACTCCAAGTTAATTTCTGAAAAGATACAGCTTATCAGGGACTTTGTCCAAAACAGATTTTCTCACTTACTGAGTTATGTTTCTTTAAAAATATGTTTGAATGTAAGTGAAATAAAGAATGCAGTAAGAAAATGGCACACAAATTTATAGTGGTTCAGAGACTCAAGCTCCTACATCCACTTTCCCTGATTGAACAGGATAATTCCTTCTCAATGGAATTAGCTTGTTTTATAGTGCCAAGGTGCACTGATCAACAACACTCTCTTAGTGTTTTGATCCCTAGGATAACTTGAGTCCTAGTGCTCAATCTCTCTGAGTTAAGACTGTGTTTCACACTAACAGTCCTTAACTCCTCACTTCTACAATAAACTCTCTCTTCACTAAATGAGATAAGGGTTTGAGGTTTGGTTCCAACTAGTAGAGATATCCTTTACAATAAGAACAGTGTAAAGGCTTAGGATATCTCAATGCTAAGCTTTGGATGTTTACAAAGATTGGCTTAGCTATAAGAAGTGATTCAGGAAACTTGGAATTCTAGAGAACAGCTTGGTTTCCTTTGAAAGCGTGATGATAGTTTGATAGCTTGTAGTTGGATACTTGAATCCCTTGATCACTTCTGTATTTATAGGCAAATTTGAGCAACTAACCGTTCCTGAGATTTTTCTCTTAAGTAATCTATTCATTCAAGTGACCTGAGACACCTTGCCTGAACTAGACTTGATCTTTTCTCAACTATTCTGAACATCATCAATCAGGGGTTTTGGTATCTTAATCAAAATCATTTTATTCCCAACAATTTCCCCCTTTTTGATGATGCCAAAACCTATTACAAAGGGAACTTGACTTATACTATACCTTACCTTCAGGGAGAGTGAACTGGTCAACTTGCCTGAAAGAAACTGTTAGCACAATAAATCAAGTAAGATATGTCAAGATAGGTTAGTTGAGATAATGAGTTGTTATCTCTTTGATAGAAACATAGTGATCCTTTTATATAAGTGATAGAGCATTACAGAGCTGAAAATTAAAAAGGACTCACTAGTCTAGAGTAGCAAAATAACAACAGAAATCATATCAGCAGAATAAGGAAAAAGATGAACTTATCCCTCACAGAGTTCCATCATCTTGAGGAGCAATGCCATACTGAGCCCATACTCTTTTCTTCAGCTCCCAGATCTCTTTGTTGGTTCCTCTAGGGCCAGGCTTCAGCTTCTCCATCCTCATGATGTTGATAAATTCTTCAAGTATCTTTCCCTCATCAATTAAGTTTCCATTGAACTTGGGAGGCATGTACAGAATGGGACCAGGGGCCTTGAATTCAATTCTGGCCATCTCAGCTGCTGCAAACAGCTTCTGGTAGAGGTCCCTATGATTCTCAAACATGAACTGCACAAAGACTTCATCTACACTCTCTTCAAGCCACTTTCCAATGACATAAAAGTCATATACAAAATTTCTCTTGGCCTCCTCCCATGTATCAATCAGTGAGATTGGAACCCACTTATCATGGTGAGGGTACTGAGTGTCCCATCTTTGCAGCATTTGAGGTTTGAGTTTTCTGTAAGAAGCCCTTCTTCTTGGAGCTTTGAAGTTTGCCCTCCTTCCATCTCTTGCTTTATTGGCCTCAACCAACTGATCCATTCTTTCTTTAGCTCTTAGAAGAGCTAGCTTCTCCTGTGTTTCTGGATCTTTCCCAAATCCTTCTTCAAACAACTTAGAAGGATCATCAGCAAGTTTGGGCACAACCACTTCAGGCTCTCTGTCCTGTACTTCCTCTTCAACTTCTTTTTCAATTTCTTCTTCAATGGCAGGCAACTTGGCTGCTTTCTTCAATCTCTTTGATTTCCTCACTGGAGTTGATTCTTCAGACTGAAATTCTGATGGCAGAGTCAGGCTGGTTGGGAATTCATTGAAGGCTTGTAATTCCTTCCTCTTTCTTTCAGATGACCTTGTCACCTTCCCCCTTACTTCAGCAACCTTCTCTTTGGATTCAAGTCCTGCTGACTCACCACCAGGCCTTTGTTGCTTCCTTGCCTGACTTTCCATTGCAGACATCATGGACTCTTTGACAGCAATTTGAATCTGTTCTTCCTCAGTCAAGTCTTCAATGTTCATTGGGCCTTTGCCTTTCCCAATGTCTTCTACTGCCTCTTCCTCATTTTCAGGGACCTTCTCATTTCCTTTGGATTCACCAATAACCAAGGTTCCCTTTACTCTAGCTTTCTCTCTTTCCCTCTTTTTGGCATTATCAAAACACTGGGGCTTTAAGTCACTTATAGTGACAGAGAGATGTGAGTGAGCATGAGTGAGGGATTTCAACTCCTGTAGAAGATAAATATTTTCATCATGAATGTTCTGCATCTTGTCATCTGCCATGCTCAAAAATGTGTGAACAGGTTTCATCTTTTGAGCAACAATGGCATCTAGAGTGGCTTTCAGTGATTGATCAAGTTTGGCCTGAAGTTGATCAGTGAGATTGGCCACAACTTGGTCAGACACTTTGGCCATCAGTTCAACTGTGAACTTTTCTGCAGCTTCTTTCACCATTGCAGCTTTCAACTCTTCAGCTTTCTTTCTTTGTGCAGCAGTCCTTTGCCTTAAAGCATCTTTGATTGTCCTTCTCAAGGCTCTCACATTATGCTTGTATAGAACTTTGAGACCTTGCTGCTCCTTCTGCACAGATTTGGTGAACTTGACCATCTCTTCCTTGGCTTTTGTTACCTCTGTTGAAACTGTTTGCAGTCCTGTTTCAACACCACAGATTCTTGCATCCAGTGTTGGCAAGATTGTTTCCTCTAAGCCAGTTAGCCTCATCTCCACAGAGGCTAGAGTATTTCCTTGGCCATCTAGAGTATCAAGTGTTGTTGCATGTGCCTTACCAACTTCCCTGACCAAAGTATCCAACTTCTCTGACTGTTCTTCAATGATGGTTGCAGTTTGAGTAGCAATCTGAAATCCTGCTTCAGTGGTGTTGGCTTGCTCAAAATACATCTTGTTCAATGTGGATACATTGGCTGAAACTGCTTCAAGGTCAATATCAGAATTGACTGGAATATCAGTAAGAGAGGCATCCGCAAAGATTTGTTCAATGGTAACAGCTACAGAATCTGCAAAACTAAGAGTGTTAGTAAAATCTCCCTCAACACCCTCATTCTTTTTATCTCCCATAGGGCCTGATACATCAGCACCCTCTCTCTCTTTTTCAACTAAATTCTTTTCTTCACTTTCAACAGATAATCTCACATTCTCTGGAGAATCAGGCCTCCTTTCACCAAGGGATTCATCAAGTTCATATTTGACTTGAAGAATAGCCTGACTCTCATATTGGGCTGCACCCAATATTTCTACTTCATCTCCCTCTTTTGGTGGTGCACTCAGGGAACCTGTAATTACACACTCATCCTCACCTCCTCCCTCTGATTTTTCATCACTAATTGCCTTTTCAAATCCTTCTTTTTCTAAGCCTGACACCTCCATATCCTCAACAGAATCCACAGAGGGCAGTTGTTGGGAGATCACAGTGCTTGGGCATCCCAAGGCCACTGAGTCATCCTGAATGACTAAAGGCTGGTCAATGTCCAACTCTTCTGACATTGATGAGGCTTTAGCCAAACTAGCTTCTCCCATGGAAGTTTCAACATTGTCAAGCTGTGCCTCAGGTTCAAGAGAACCATCCTTGGCCAATGCATCTTGGACTGAGTCACCATCTTTGGTCAACTCCTCTGAGTGATCAGAGTCCTTTTTAAAATGATAAGTCAAGTAATGTACCTGAGCAGAGTTGAGGCCTGGAGGGTTGGGATTGGTGTTATCATCATCATCATCATCAGATGGACTATCAGGGTGCTTGAGTCCCTGTGCAATTCTTTCTCTCTCAGCTAGCACCTTCTCATGAACAATGGTGCAGAACAAGGCTTCAGTGGTCAACACACTGGATTTCTTCACATTTGCAAAGTTCAAGAGCCTGTTCTCTTCAACCTGCCACCAGCTTGCTCCTTTGTCCTGAATAGCTTGAGCTATTTCCACCATAGTTCTATCCTTGATCTCAACAAGAGCTCTGAGATCATAGAACTGTTGTTGCAGCCTAGGATAGTCCTTCAACCCTGGATATAGTTCATCCACATTAGCCTTGGCAATCTGCCTTAGCATCCCCTCATAAGTGTATTCTCCACCACTTTCATCTTCAGAGGAGTTGGCTTGGGATTCAGCAGGGTTGGATTGGGATTCAGGTAGGCTTGACTGGATATCAGGTAGGTTGGGTTTAGAAGGGTTAGAGCTTAAAACAAGTTGGGATTCAGGTGCTTTTGAGAGCAATGTTCCTGAAGAGGTAATTGGAATGGCTGAAATGGGTGGGAGAGAAACTTGATCCCCTTCTTGAAGGACAGTTTCAAGAAGTTTGGTATAAGAGAGAAGTCTTGGATCAAGTGGGGAAAAATGTCTATCCTCAAGATTGACCAAGTCTGCCAGTACATCAACACCTGCTCTATCAGGGGCATCTTCAGGAGAGTAAACTTTCTTGGCAATGATTGGGGCATCTTCAGGAGTCTTGCACTCCTCTTCTTCATGCCTTGATGGGGATATTCTTTCTGATTGAATATCAGGAGAGTTGGCTTCAGGGCTGTTGGGCTTTGATTTGGACTTGGAGTTAGATCTGCTAGCTTGCCTGATCTCCCTGAAGAATTCTTTCTTCTTTTTCTCCTCTTCCATCAATCTTTGCTTCTTAGAGGATTTGAATATTCTTTTCCTTCTTTCAGATCTTGTTGGCTGGTCAAGATCTCTGAATTATGTTATACTTTCAGGCTGTAAGGGGACAACCTCTCTGACTTCCTCACTTTCTTCAGGAGGATTGACTCCTTCTTCAGCAATTTTTTCAATCTCTTCAGAAGTGGCTCCTCCACTTCTTGACTGGCTTTCTGGGGGAGATTCACTCAGAATCTTCTTCATCTTTTTCAACTTAGGCTGAGCCTTTGGTGGTTGAGCTCTTCTCTTCCTTGGAGAGGTTCTGGTTGTGGGAACAATGGCACCTGCTTTCTTGGAGGCTGCATCTTGCTTCCTCTTTTCTGTCTTAGAAGACAGCTTCCTGAACATCACCTTTTGAGCTGGAAAAGGTTTTGGCTTGGCTTGAAGGTGGGTGTAATGTGCAAATCTTTCTAGGAGCAGACTAGCTCTTGTGCAGAATTGGAGTCTCCCATCAACTACCACCTTGTGGTGCTTTACCTCTTTGAACTTAAACTTTTCATTCATCATCTTGTCTAGAATGAAATTTTTCCAGTTGAACTTGACTCTCTTCTCAGCAGAGTCAATCACAGTAGCCATCACTCTGAATTTAGGCATGCTTATTTGTTCAACACTCCCAGAGTGGCTTAACAGACTTTTCACCACACAATCAAACAAGTGCCTAAACACTGGTTTCAAAGTGTTCTTGTTCTGAGCACTTACAACTTTCTTAGGCTCTATCATCCATGGATAATAGAACTCTTGATCATCTTCTTCTTTGTACATCTCTGGATTCTGGCCTTCTGAAGGTAGCCCAAAACTGGCATCCAAATCCTCAGCAGTGAAGATGATGGTGTGCTTGCTTTCTTCTTCCTCATCTTCTTCAGCATATGTCAGTTTGGTGCACACATCACCCTTTTTGCCCTTCCATCTGAGATAGGCAAAGAATTCTGCCATGAATGGATTCAGGCAGGAATCAGGCTTGGTGCCTAGAAATTTCTCTAGCCCTACCTCCCTTAGCCAATGAAGAACTTGATGAACTTCTGTGTCAGGACTATCAAAGGCCACCAACTTTTCAAACCAAAGAGAATTTGGGTTACTAAGATAAGAGAAATCAATGTCCAAGGAGGAATCATTGAAATCTACAAGTTCTTCTCTTTTGATTTTGGGAGCCATGGATAATTTGAGAGAAGGAAAGGTTTTTGGAGAAAAGTTGCAGGTTGAGAGGTTTTGAAAATCCTAAGGGTTTGGAAATATGAGTGCGTGAGGAGGAAAAGTAAAAATTGAGTGGGATTTATTAACCATTGGTTAATAGAATATAACCGTGGGTATTTTTGAAGAATCAATTGGATATAGTGGGGTAGTGGGCTTTCAACGGTTTGATGGAGTCTTGAATGCAAATCAATGGTCTTGATGGTGGCTCAAGAATTCATGAAATCTTAATTAAGATTTTGCATTTAATGCTGATTTGCCATTTTGGGGGCAAAGATCTTCATAGTACACGCCATCCTAAAAATGGCCTACTCTAGGATCAAGAATCCTTTTAAATGTCTAATCAATGCCAAAAATAGCAAAAATTATCTAATTAATTCGGACAAATATCCTGAGATGTGTTTTGACTCCCTTTTTGGTCAAACTTCCTGATTAGTTTGCCTGAGTGGGTCCCAACATTGCTGACTGGGTCCCACTTGGTCAAGACTCCTGACCAACATTGCTGAACATCATAAGGACAACCTTGCTGAGTTTCCCTTTTTGGCTGACTGCTTCAGTGAGGTTGGTCAACTTTGCTGAAGTTCAATTTAATCAACTTCCCCCTTCTTATGAGCTTCCTTCCTTCATTCCTCCATCTTCCCTGGATCAAGTAAGCCCAATTCAGCTGAGAGTTCCAAGAACCTTGCTTCAGCCAATGGTTTAGTCAACATATCAGCTTTTTGCTTATCAGTGTGGATTTTGACAAGCTTGATATCTTTCTTTTCCACATGATCCCTTATGAAGTGATGCTTTATATCCACATGTTTGCATCTGGTGTGGAGCACTGGATTCTGTGAGATAGCAATTGCACTATTGTTGTCACAGAATATTGGCACTTCATTTGAGATTACTTTGTAATCTCTCAATTGTTGCATGAGCCAAAGTATCTGAGCACAGCAACTTCCAGCTGCTACATACTCTGCTTCAGTTGTTGAAGTTGCAACTGTATTTTGCTTCTTGGAGAACCATGAGATAAGCTTGCTGCCCAAGAATTGACAAGTTCCAGAGGTGGATTTTCTGTCAATTCTACATCCTCCATAGTCTGCATATGAATATCCAGTGAGCTTAATGTTGTCATCAGCTGGATACCATAATCCAAGATTCTCAGATCCCTTGAGATATGTTAGAATTCTCTTGGCAGCATCAAGATGGCTCCTTTTTGGGTTAGCTTGAAATCTTGCACATACTCCAACTGCAAATGTGATATCAGGCCTGCTTGTAGTGAGATATAGCAAGGATCCTATGATTCCCCTGTAGTTAGTGGAGTTTGTTGACTCTCCACTCTCATCAGGATCCATTTTCCAGTTAGTATTCATAGGAATTCTAACTGGTTTGCTTGTAGCACATCCAAATTTCTTGATCATGTCCCTGGTATACTTGGCCTGATTGATGAATATTCCCTTCTTTGATTGAGTGACTTGAAGTCCTAAGAAGAAATTCATCAATCCCATCATGGACATCTCAAATTTGCTTTGCATGAGTTTGGAGAACTTCTCACATAGCTTCTCATTTGGAGATCCAAATATAATGTCATCCACATAGATTTGGACTAACAAAATATCATCTCCTTCACAGATTCTGAACAAGGTTCTGTCAACAGTGCCCTTGACAAAACCATGATCTAGAAGAAACTGTGATAAGGTGTCATACCAAGCTCTTGGAGCTTGCTTTAAGCCATAGAGGGCTTTCTTCAATCTGTACACTTTGTCTCCTTCTTCAAATCCTGGGGGCTGTTCAACATATACTTCTTCTTTGAGCACCCCATTGAGAAATGCACTCTTCACATCCATTTGATACACCTTGAATCTCATGTGAGCTGCATATGCTAGGAAAAGTCTGATTGCCTCAAGTCTGGCCACTGGAGCAAAAGTCTCATCATAATCAATCCCTTCAGATTGACAATATCCTTTGGCCACCAGTCTTGCTTTGTTTCTCACAATGATGTCATTTTCATTTTTCTTGTTTTTGAACACCCATTTAGTTCCAATGACATCTTGATGAGTTGGCCTGTCTACCAGCTCCCAAACTTCATTTCTGGTAAACTGGTTCAGATCCTCTTGCATGGCTATGATCCAGTTGGTATCTTGTAGTGCTTCCTCAATATCTTTTGGTTCCTGTTCTGAAAGGAAACAACAAACCAGAGCACTTTCTCCATGAAATCTTCTAGTTTTGATCCCTTCACTTGGATTACCAAGTATCAGGCAAGGTGGGTGGTCTTGCAACCAAGTCCTTCTAGACCTGATCCTTTCAGGAGGATTGTCCTCATCTGAAGTTGGATCATTAGATTCATTAAATTCAGGAAAGTTAATTGAGGGATCAAGTTCAGGATCATATTCAGGGGTGTTGTCCTCATTGTCAGATAAGTTGACATTTTCATTGGTTCCCCCTTGAATAGTGGATCCATTAACTACCTCAGCATTGCCTGCTTCTTCATTGGTAGTTGGTACCTGGTTTTGAACTGGGATGGGGTCAGTCAGTTCAATTTCTCCTTCAGGTTGATTGTCTTCTGGTTGATTGCCATCAGGTAGGTTGTCCAGTTTTTGATTCTCATGAAGTTCAGGTTGGGCAACATCTACAAATACTGTTTCCTTGCTTTGAAGCCTTAATCTGGTTGTTCTTTGTGTTATCTCATCAATATTCAGGTTTCTATCCCTGAACTCATTAACAGATTCATCAAACACAACATGAGGTGTTTCTTCCACAATAAGAGTTTTGCAATTGTAAACTCTGTAAGCCTTGCTGATTTGTGAATATCCAACAAATATTCCTTCATCAGCTTTGCTATCAAAAGCTTTCAATTGCTCTTTCCCATTATTATGGATGAAACACTTACAACCAAATATGTGAAAATAAGCAACAGTGGGTAATCTACCTTTCCATATTTGATATGGGGTTTTACCTTGTCCTTTGGTGATTAAGGACCTGTTTTGAGTGTGACATGCAGTGCTAATGGCTTCAGCCCAGAACCTTTTAGGCAATTTGGATTCAGCAATTAAAGTTCTTGCTGCCTCTTTCAAGGTTCTGTTTCTTCTTTCAGCAACCCCATTTTGTTGAGGTGTTCTTGCTGCTGAAGTTTCATGAGTGATGCCATTCTTGCTGTAATACTCATTGATGTATGAGTTTATGAATTCTGTGCCTTTGTCAGATCTGATCTTGACAATGCTTAGGCCTTTTTCATTACTCAATCTCATCATCAACTCAGGTAACTTGACTTGGGTCTCCTTTTTGTTCACCAAGAATACTACCCAAGTGTACCTGGAAAAATCATCAACAACAACTAATGCATATTTTCTTCCATTTAAACTTACTGGGATAATTGGACCAAATAAATCCATATGCAGTAGTTGAAGAACTCTCTCAGTTGAGATGACAGATTTTCCTTTGAATGAAGCTTTGATCTGCTTTCCTTCCTGACATGGCTGGCATATATGTTCTTTGGTGAACACTTGATTAGGCAGCCCTTTAACTAGAGAGTTTCTTGCAATCTTGTTGATGGTTTTGAAGTTCAGATGATTCAATCTCTTGTGCCATAGCCAGCTTTGCTCATTGGTGCTTTTGACAACAAAGCAAACTGCTTCAGGGGTTTTGCTCCAATCTGCAAAATAGACATTTCCCTTTCTCACCCCTGTTAGTAGCGCCTGTTGTGTTGATTTGTTTTTGATGGTGCATTCATTTGGTGCAAATTCAACACAGTATCCTTTATCACAAATTTGACTTATAGACAGCAAGTTATATTTTAGGCCTAGGACATATGAGACATCAGTAATTTGACTTATAGACAGCAAGTTATATTTGAGTGTTGGGTCCTAGAGGGTTAGCTGTACCTTTTGGAATCCAAATATGCCTGATTACTCTGATTGACTCAAAGTGACTGACTTGGTTTCCATTTACATCTACATACACAGTTTGACCCTTAAATGCCTTGGGTGCCTTCTGTGTATAAGTGTTGGTCTTGTAAGGTTCAGGAGGGTTGGTGAATTTCCTTGGGACTTTTCTCCTGAAGTTACTAGACTTAGGTGTAGCTTGGAAAGACCTTTGTGGATAGGGGTTTGGATGGCCTATTCCTTTTGTCAAGAAAGATTCAGGCTTCCTGAATGTTTTATACCTATCAGAGGGGATTGGCCTTAATCTATTCAGTTGAGGTTGCCTCTTTTGAGTTGGCCTTTTCTGAACAGATTTTGGACAACTTCTCTGATAAGGATTCAGATAGGTTGGCCTTCCATTGGTTCTACCTTTCTGACCCTCATTTCTCCTGTAAACAATGTCTTTAACCTTTTCCTTAGGTATGGGTTTAGGGACATTGTTCACTTGAGTTGGTATAAAAATTCCTTTTCCCTTATCCTTGATCAGTGGTTGATTTACTTCCATTTCATTTTGTTGTGCCACTGATCTTACAAAAGTCATCTTAGAATTGCTTGAGGAGGCAATACTAAGACCAGGTGAAGGTTCGAATGGATTATAGCCTAATCCACCCTTTTGAGCAAATTGTCTTGGAAACCCTTGAATTTTCTCTATTGCCTTAGCAGATTTGTTCAAGGCAGACATTTTCATTTTTAAGCTCCCTTCACTTAATTTCAGAGTATGAAATTCACTTGAGAGATTGTTAAATTTAGCTTGAAGAGTTCTAAATTCAAAATCCTTTTTCTTTAGAGTCAGAGTTTGTTCATCAATCAGCTTTTGTTGTTCAGAGATTCTGAGAGACATTTCTCCATGTTCTCTCACCATCTGCTGATACAACTCAGATGATTTAATGTCAACCTCAGACTCAGGAAGATTGGGCATTTTAGACCTCAACTGTTCATTTTCTCTCAGTGTCATATTGCATACTTCTTGCATTCTGGTGAAATCTTCTAACAATTTTTCAAAGTCAAGTTGGATTTCACTAGATTCATGTGTGTTAATTGAAATATTGGATGATGAACATACCTATTCATTTTCAAATGCCATTTGGCAGTCTTCATCACTGTCACTGTTGGAGAACAGTCCATCATCAGAAGAGTAGACACTCTCTTCACTTGCTGATTCTCCAGCTACCATGGCCTTCCTGTTGTTCATCCTCTTGTCTCTCTTGTTTTGCCTTTCTTTTCTTTCTTTGGCACTAAGGTCAGGACAATCATACTGAAAGTGACCCTTTTTCTAGCAGTTGTAACACACATCTTCATCATCATTTTTCTTGCTTGAGGACTCCTTCCTCCTTGATGATGATGGTTCACCTTTGCTATATTTCTTTTTATCAGCATATCTGTCTTCTTTCTTTTCATCAGAGACTTTGTCCTCTGATTTGTTATCAGGAGAGCTGAATATCCTTCTGGTTCTGTTATCTTGGTAGAACTTTTTGTATCTACCAAATCTGGAGTTCAGCTTCTCAAACCTTCTAGCCATGAGTGCCAGCTCCTCCTTCATTTCTGATTTTGAAACAGGCTGAGAAGATCTTTGAGTATTTTTCTTCTCTGTTTCAGTGGCTTTGAAGGAAACACCTTTGCCTGAGGAGGATGGCTCATCATGCACCTTCTTTCTGTTGAGATCAAACTCATATGCTTTGAGTTCAAAGAATACTTGCTGCATAGGCATGTTGTCAAGATTGCTGGTATTTTGCATCATGACAGAATATATATCCCACTTTGATGTGAGACTTCTCAGAATTTTCAAAGCAACTTCTCTTTTGGCATAGAACTTGCCCAAAGAATTCATCTCATTCATGATGTCAGTGAATCTGCCATCAAGATGATCAATAGTTTCATTTGGCTCCATAGTGAATTGCTCATACTTTTGGATAGCCACTTGAAGCTTGTTTTCCTTTATCTTTTGGGTGCCTTCACACATAAGTGCAAGGGTATCCCAGATCTCTTTTGCTGTGGTGTAGTGATACACTCTTCCCATCACTGCATCTGGAATGGTCTGGTAGAAGGTGTTCATGGCAATGTAGTTCAGGTTGTGCCTTTTTCTCTCTTCTGTTGTCAGCTCATCCTCATCTTTTGGCAACAGCTCCCTTGGATCTGCTTTTTGAGCATCAGTGACCTTGGGATTGAGCTTGGTGAAGGTGAATGGTCCTCTTGTGATGACTTTGAGCATTTCATCATGCTGGCAGGCAAGATGTGCTCTCATCCTGATTTTCCAGAAATCATAATTCTCAATTGAGAACTTTGGTAGTTTGTGATGAGAAATATGATTGACTTGGTTTGGACCCATGTTGTTGGTGGTGTTGGCAGCATCTCCTAGAACTGCATTGTTAGCCATTCTTATACAGATAGACAAAGGAAAATACAAGTTGATTTTTCAGAAATTTGGATCAGTTCAGTGACCACAGAGATAATGTGAATTTTTTAAATTCAATTTGAATGTTCAGCAGCAGTGGTCTTTGAACCCCTGCTCTGATACCACTTGTTGGTCCTTGGTGGAGTATAACACAAGTGTATGGGGGGGGGGGGAAATGCACTTGTGTATGCAAATACTTTTTCTTTTTGACAAACTGGTCTATCAGGCAAGTTGTCTCACAACTGGCCTGAGTGTGAACTTTGATAGATACTTGTCCTACTGATTACTATTGAGTGATCAGTTGGCTAAATATCTAAAAGAGTTGCTAAGTGCGGAATGTGGTTGGCCTTTGACTTAAAGAAATACTCCAAGTTAATTTCTGAAAAGATACAGCTTATCAGGGACTTTGTCCAAAACAGATTTTCTCACTTACTGAGTTATGTTTCTTTAAAAATATGTTTGAATGTAAGTGAAATAAAGAATGCAGTAAGAAAATGGCACACAAATTTATAGTGGTTCAGAGACTCAAGCTCCTACATCCACTTTCCTTGATTGAACAGGATAATTCCTTCTCAATGGAATTATATAGCTTGTTTTATAGTGCCAAGGTGCACTGATCAACAACACTCTCTTAGTGTTTTGATCCCTAGGATAACTTGAGTCCTAATGCTCAATCTCTCTGAGTTAAGACTGTGTTTCACACTAACAGTCCTTAACTCCTCACTTCTACAACAAACTCTCTCTTCACTAAATGAGATAAGGGTTTGAGGTTTGGTTCCAACTAGTAGAGATATCCTTTACAATAAGAACAGTGTAAAGGATTATGATATCTCAATGCTAAGCTTTGGATGTTTACAAAGATTGGCTTAGCTATAAGAAGTGATTCAGGAAACTTGGAATTCTAGAGAACAGCTTGGTTTCCTTTGAAAGCTTGATGATAGTTTGATAGCTTGTAGTTGGATACTTGAATCCCTTGATCACTTCTGTATTTATAGGCAAATTTGAGCAACTAACCGTTGGAGGGATAGCATTTCAAACTTGTCTATTTGCAGCACCATTGAAACGGCTATGAAGCTTGGCATTCTTTTATCCACTGTGTAAAAGGCCTCTTCAATGGTTGCTTGAATGAATGTGTTGACTTCTGAGAAATGCGGCTGAGATGACTTGTGTTAGTTTCCAAATATGCACATTTCCCAAGGTTGATTTGTGGCAGAAGCTACACTCAACTAACGGTCAGATGGGACAAACTCCCTGAATATAAATGCTGCAATTGAGAATATTCCAACATTCATTCAATGCTTCACTCTTTAATGCTTCAAGTCTTCAATGCTTGGTTCAGGCATGATTGGCAATAAATGCTTCATTGAATTGTGTCTTTTGTACTTTGTCATTCAATGCTCTTGATCATTTGTACATCAATTGACTTGATCATTTGCATTTATGAGCATTGTTTTACTGCTCTTGGTCTCTTCAGCTAAGTTGTCCACTTGGTCAGTCTGTCTTGAAGGTTCAGCAGCTTTGTCCTAAAGACTTATCAAGCTGCCTAACATTCCAGCTTTGGACAACTATCCTGAACTAAAATCTCACAACATTCCTGAGATTTTTCTCTTAAGTAATCTATTCATTCAAGTGACCTGAGATACCTTGCCTGAACTAGACTTGATCTTTTCTCAACTATTCTGAACATCATCAATCAAGGGTTTTGGTATCTTAATCAAAATCATTTTATTCCCAACACCTAGTACCAGTCATGACACAAACTTCGTCTTTATTAAGGACATAACATGAATCTTTGTCAAATTTCACATGCAAATTATCATCACAAAGTTGACTAATGCTAATCAGATTTGCAAGTAAGCTATCAACATGCAAGACATTTTTAAGCTTAGGAAAACCTTCAACATTCAAAGTTCCTTTACCAATAATTTGTCCTTTTGAACCACCACAATATGCAACACTACCACCATTCAAGGTCACATTATCAGATAAGAAGTCTATTTGACCTGTCATATGTCTAGAACAACCACTATCAAAATACCATAGATCAGGTAGACATGCTTTTAAGGAGGTATGAACAACATTACAAGTACCTTTTGGTTTCCATGCAGATTTCAGAAACTGTTTACCAGGAGGTGACAATTTTTTATGCAGCATTTTCAAAATTTTCAGTTCTTCAAACCATTTTATACAGTAAGGACGAATATGACCAACCTTGAAACAGTAATGACATATATACTTCCTTTTAACCTGAGGATCTGATTGTGCAGATGTTACATCAGATGTGTTAACATTTGCCTTCACAAATTTCACAGGTTTTCTAAAATTTTCAGAAATAGAAGCAGTTGCACCATCATAACCTAAACCATGATTATTAAACTTACCAGTAGCTATATCATTATTTACCTCAGAAGCACTCTTGGAATATTTCTTGAAACATAAAGTGGAATTTATCAGTTTCTTCTTTAAGTTACAGATTTCCAGATCTCTCTTGGTAAGTATAACTTCTAGCTTGGTGATTGTGTCTTTCAAATCCTCATTCTCTTTATTCAAGGAATTAAGAGTGAGTTTCTGATTGTTCCAATCATCTAATAGCTTTTGGTACGCATTGTCATCAGTCATTTTTCCTGCATCATCAACCAAACCATTAAAACAGTTCAAATGTGGGTGACTCTGTTCTGATGTTGTTGTAGATGTTGAAGCATCAGGTACAACATCAGAATCTGTTTCATCCAGATCATCATCTAAGGAATCATTATAATCAATTCTGGTAAAATGAGAATATTCATTATCATTTAACTCATCAAGATCATCATCATCAGATTCATCACTCAAGGTAGCAGTAAAATTCAATTTTTGCTTAAGTCTAGTATTGGCACATTCATTTGCATAATGGCCATATCCAGAACAAGCATTGCATTGAACTGATTTTCGAAATTCAGGATCATACATTGGTTTACCTTCACTCTTTGATGGTCTTGGAGTGAATTGACCCTTCCTCCTTTCTGGTTGAGGTGTTGATGTGTTGATTTGGATCTTAGGATGAATGTTTCTAGATTTGTTCATAGATTTCTTAAGAAATTTATTAAAGTGCTTAGTGAGCAAGGCAATGTTGTTAGGATTGTTGAGGCATTCATCAAACAATTCTTCATCTATATCAACTTCAGTTATGATAGGTTGATACTCAGATTTGTTTGATGTTTCCCCTTTAAAAACAACAACTTTCTTATAGTCATTAGTTTCATCAACTTGATTAATGTTTATTTCATAGGTTCTAAGAATACTCACTAATTCATTTTGACTTAACTTATCAGTATCTTTTGCCTCTTCAATAACACAAATTTTAGCATCAAATCTTTTAGGAACAGATCTTAATATCTTATGAACTACTCTAATATTAGAAATAGGGTCACCAAGAGAATGTGATTCATTGATTATCTCACTTAACCTTTCATTATAGGATGAAATTGTTTCATCTTCCTTCATTCAGAGATTCTCAAATTTTGTTCCCAACATTCGAAGCTTAGTCCTTCGAACACTGTCTGAACCCTCACAATGTTCTTGCAACCTGTCTCATGCATCTTTAGAAGTAGAACAATTAGATATAATTTTAAACATAGAAACATCAACAAAAGTAAAAATAGCATTTAAAGCTTTGTAATTATATCCTGCTGTTGTTATTTCATCAGCCGTCCAGTCAACTTCTCTTTTGAGTTGAACTTCACCATCTGCTGGTCTTTTTGGAGCTTCCCAGCCTGTAAGTGCAGTCCTCCAAGCACGTTCATCAATCGACTTGATGTACATACGCATCTTAGGCCTCCAATAAGCATAATTCGAACCATCTAAAATGGGTGGCCTAAGTGTCGTGGATATGTGATGTGTTTCCATTGCTAATATAAACTAAAAACACACTTATAGCAAGGATCCAACCTAGTATCGTCAGGTATCGGCTCTGATACCAACTGAAAGTGTGCTGGTATAGTGTTTAAGTAAAAACAGATTAATGTTGCACTATATGTTGAGACAAATTATGCAACTCTGGCTCTAACAGAATATCAGAAGTAAAGATACACAGCGGAAGACTTGAAACACTAAAAAAAAAGGAGACACAATGGAAATATTTTTAACATAGATTTTATAAATAAAAATCTATGTTAGCCTTATGGCGAAATATCAATACTTATCTTCAAGTACAAATGTTGTGTGAAATGTTACAACAATAACCTTCACAACTAAAACTATAAACGAGGCAGGTGCCTTGTTTTTAAAACGAACTAAGTTTACAAAATGTACACTGTCGAAATGCTAGTCTATCTATGATTACACTCTCAATAGATGAGAAAAGCACACAACCATACGGGTGGGATACTTCGTATGAACTAAAATGTATAACTACTGGCCACAATTCCTAAGAGGGATGAACGCTCAGTCTAGGAGATTGATCGAATAGAATACACTGAATTGTGGAGCCTTCCTTCGGTATTTATAGAGTGGGGTACGAATTCTAGAGGCTTCCATCTTGAGATCCTATTTTTTAGGAACTCAACTTCCATGATCTTTCTAGATCCTTCTTGCATTTTTCAGGTCGTTCTAAACTGCTTCCAGCCTCTTCTAGCTCTTCTAACACGTTCTGTAATGTTCTGGAATCTTCCAGGTTCCAGATCCTTGTAGAAGTTTCTAGATCCTGCCAGAAATGCGACAACATTTAGATCAACATTTAATGCAACACTTTAGAAAGGACTTAGAAAAAATCTCGGAAGGTCAAATTAAGATGTTGTTGAGAATGTTGATACATTTAAGAATTAACAACATCTCCAATCTCCCCAATTTGACCTTTCGACTACAACACACTTGATGCACATATATTTCTGTACATACTCAGTTTAATGTACTTAGTTGAGGTTGACATCATTACTAAGCACTAGTCAAGACAATGCATGTTGTAACCGTTGGATCAAAACAAATGAAGATCAAGGATAATCTTACAATGATCCGTGCCATAAGATCAAGACAATTTTATCCAAAACATAATAAGTATAAACAGTACACTTATTCACAACATAAATAACTTTACTGAAATCCTAAGTTGAACTTAAGATTTGAGTAAGACACTAAAACAAATACAAATCAGAGCAAAACAGAAACAACAAAGAAAACATATCAGAGCAAAAATAGAAATAAAATAAGACTAAACAACCGGTAGTAAACACATGATAACTTGTAAACAGATTAAGCAATAAGCAGTAAACAATATCATCAAGTGCAACCTTAATTAAGCAAGTTGTATAACATGCATAAGTAAAACAATAAACATCCTATCACCTAGAAATAAATAACAATTGTATCAGAATTTCAGAATTTTTAACTTAAACACCAATTACAGAGATTGAAACTGAAAAAATGGCATAGATTGCTGTGGTAACAGCTGCAGCATTAGATTCCTGCACAGTTGCCATTTTGAATTCAGATCTCCCCCTGTCTTAAGCTTCTTCCTGTTCATCAGTGGAGATCACCATATAAGGTCTCCATCTCAGCAGCATCATCATCATCCTCAGCTTCTTCAACAAAGAAAGTAGATGCAAAGTGTGCAACTACATCAATTACTGCAGCATCTCCAACATCAGGTCCTCCACCAGCTACATCAGCAGCAGCTGTAACTCCCTCAGTCATTTCTTCAATTACCAAATTAAAGTGTGATGGTATAGTGTTTAAGTAAAAACAGGTTAATGTTGCACTATATGTTGAGACAAATTATGCAACACCGACTCTAACAGAATATTATAAATAAAGATACACAGCGGAAGACTTGAAACACTAAAAACAAACGAGACACAATGAAAATATTTTTAACATAGATTTTATAAATAAAAATCTATGTTAGCCTTATGGCGAAATATCAATACTTATTTTCAAGTACAAATGTTGTGTGAAATGTTACAACAATAACCTTCACAACTAAAACTATAAACGAGGCAAGTGCCCTGTTTTGAAAACGAATTAAGTGTACAAAATATACACTCTCAATAGATAAGAAAAACACACAAACATACGGGTGGGATACTTTGTATGAACTAAAACGTATAACTACTGGCCACAATTCCTAATAGGGATGAACGCTCAGTCTAGGAGATTGATCGAATAGAATACACTGAATTGTGGAGCCTTCCTTCGGTATTTATAGAGTGGGGTACGAATTCTAGAGGCTTCCATCTTGAGATCCTATTTTTTAGGAACTCAACTTCCATGATCTTTCTAGATCCTTCTTACATTTTTCAGGTCGTTCTAAACTGCTTCCAGCCTCTTCTAGCTCTTCTAACACGTTCTGTAATGTTCTGGAATCTTCCAGGTTCCAGATCCTTGTAGAAGTTTCTAGATCCTGCCAGAAATGCGACAACATTTAGATCAACATTTAATGCAACACTTTAGAAAGGACTTAGAAAAAATCTCGGAAGGTCAAATTAAGATGTTGTTGAGAATGTTGATACATTTAAGAATTAACAACATCTACAGAAATGAAACTAACAGAAAGGAAACTAACAGAGGCTCTGTTTGCGTGAGTCATCAATAGAATGAGTAAGCATACCTACAAGTCTACGAGCGGATTCCAAATTTAATTTTCACGTCCAGTCGCTTCAATAGCTATTTACGAGAGGTAATTATCAGTAGGAATCTTAAATTCTTCGTTCACCCTCAGGAATTATTTTCCATTCAAACCAACCCCTCACTCGTCTCACTCTATAAAAGGGGAACCATCTACCCTCATTTCTCACAACAGTTCTCTCTCATTTTTCTCCTTTCCGAAGCCATAAACCTGTGTAAAAGATGAAGGTAAGTTCAATCCAGAGTCCATCCAAGGTATAGGTAAGAGGTTTCACCCATTTCCATTTATTTTCCCGTACGAACATATACCTTCATTCAAACTTACTAATCTCTTCATCGTTTCTTGTAAACACCATGTAGAAATCGAGGTAATTTCATCTCTGATAGATATCCTGAGCTTCCACATGAGCCTGTTGGGAATTATCCCAATACCCAATAATAGTCCTCCAACAATGTGGTCCCCAACTCTTGTGGTCCCCAACTCCTTTGTGGGAAATTATTATGGGACCACATTCCCCATCTCCTTTGTGGGGAATTATTGGCACTTGTGGGTTATGGAACATCACGCTAGGGATCCTTTGAGACTCCCGAGAATCTTTTGAGATGCCCTAGGGATCTTTTGAGACTCTCGAGAATCCTTTAAAATTACCAGGATCTATTTGGGACGTAATTTAAATATGAATTATCATAAATCTAATTTCATAATTTAAACAAATTAAATCAACTAATTCATGTAATGAATGTACGGTAAATAATTAAATCCCTAAACATGCGGAACTAAGGGATTACGTGTTTACCTTTGAATCAGAGAGATACCGTTGAGAAGAATAACAACTTCAACCCAATTGTCTTCTCAAGTATTCCCTAAGTCCTAGCCCGTTGATCCGGTGGGAGATCTCACGAACTATTAACTCTCAAGGAAGAATTAATTTTCTCTTGTTGCACACACTGTAATTTTAAAAATTACAGATCTCTCTTTTCTGTATTTTGGAGAATACCGATTTTTACAACTCTTAACTTAAGAATGGCGGTTTTCCTATATTTATAGGAGAGAGAATAGCTAATTTATTTATTAGAAAATATTGGAGATCTAGAAATATTTTATTCTCGAAGAGATATTATATTATTTCCATATCTTTCTCCATAATATTCTCTACCAAAATAAGCGCTACTTTTCTCTATTTTTTGCAACAAAATTAATTCTTATCTTTTTAATTACCTTAGTTAATGGACTTTTATTGGGCTACTTGAGGGGCCTTTAGGAGAATTAGGATTGGACCTCCCAATTGGCCCAGAAATCAATATTGAGCCAGAATATTTTTCAAGCCCATTAATATTAATTCATTCCACTATAGAATTAATATTGCACTATCCATCCTAACCCATATTACGAAATATGGCTCCCGATTATTATTTCCCATGTTTAAGATTCAATGTCCATTAATTAATTTAAACTACTGAATGCTTTAATTAATTAATATCTTTTATTCCTCGGAGTAAGGACAACTCAACATTATTATCATACCGGAAATAAATTCCACTGATCAGATTTGATATGATAAACCTTCTGAGCCTACCAAGGTGACATAATCAACTTGACACTCCAAGACACGATTCTCTGTATTAATTTTTGCAATTTGTCCTATAATTAATAATATTGCCCAAAATACAAAGTATTGAATCACATTGATTCTTTACCCATAATAAATCAAAGCAATACTTCTCAACTACAGACAATTCCATTTAAGTGACGGAGATTAAGAAATCAACAGCCACTGAGGTCTAATTCTTCATTCCTTAAGTTAGTCTATAAGAAATTACCTCTCCGTAGGTCCTATTCAGCACATCATAATGCACTAGTGTAATCTCTTGGTCAAGACAAACCAATCCGAGCCTTACACCTCAACTTCTACCAATGGATTGTTCAATTCCATCTAAGTTGTGAATCAATTGTACTTATATACAAGGAACTGACAATGCGATCTTTTGTGATCTTCTACACACCACATTATCTATAATGTAAAGTACATCTGAACATTTATGCAATAAATAATTACCATTCATTATATTTAAAGCAACCAGTGATAAAAATTTATTCTCATTAATAAGTGCAAAAATCAGTTTATATACATAAGTAGCACCGAAAGCATACTTGCCAGTATAACCCTAACAGAGCCCATACCAGAAAACAGAGTCTAAATCCAAGGATTTCCAAGGTTACAACCCATATCCCTCTTATGTACTACCGGCGTAATTATCGGTTTCCGTTAGTAAATTTTGATGCTTGAATCTTGTGTAACTTGCGATATAATTGCTTTATTTCGATCATGTTACATGGTAGCTGAGTTTATATGGTTGGAAACGTGATTTAATTATGCAAAACGAATTTTTAAAAAACAGACAGTAGGCTGAAAACTAGATGTTGGAAACAGCGAGTTTAGGAGCCCACATCTTTTTTTGGAAAAATTATTTTGTCATAAAACCAACTAGGTTGTAATCTTCATATGGTAGAGAGTCTGCATACAAATAATTACACACTTTTTTATAGTATGATGTAAGGAGGCTAAACCCTCCGAATACTTGATGTATATATACCTACTTCTCTCACGTGATGTGAGTTTTCTTTATTCTACCTGTTATTTTTACTTGTTTATCACTTTAATTACATGTGTCAATGGTTCCCGGCATTACTTTGAGTGTCGTCATTGTGCAGCTGAATAATCACAGTATGTTCCAATGTTCGGTGTACTTCTAATGAATAACTGGTGCTAATACCTTGTAAAATAATGATGATGGGTTCTGTTTTTAATTTTTCTCATACCTATATGATGTAACTGTATATTCTTTTTCTTCAGACCTTTACTATACTTTAGTATGGCACCACCTTGTGGACGTGGACGTGGGCGTGGACGACCCCGTGTTGATCGACGGGAAATTCGAGAACCATCTGAAGGTTCTGTTTGGACAAGAGCAACCACCAAATGATGAACAAGAACAACCACCTATTGCAACATCTAGGGCTGACATGGCGAGAGAATTCTTTAATTCTCTTTAGACTTACATGCAACAACAAGCACCACCTCCAGCACCACCGCCGTATGCACCTATGCCATATATGGTGCCTAGGGTCAACGAGTTCGTTGAACAGTTTCGATGACTGCAACCACCTAGGTTGAACGGTAGGGAAGGTCCCATGAACACTGAAGAATGGATTGTCAGGCTAGAACGTATCTTTCGACACATGACTCTAACAAATGCACAAAAAGTCTCGTGCACAGTTCCAACTAGTGGAAGATGCATCCCAGTGGTGGGAATCATATGAGCGAACTCTTAACACTCAAGGAAGACAAACTCTTACTTGGGAAGAGTTTAAGTGAGCAGTTATGGACAAGTACTTTCCGCAAGTCTTATGCGATCAGAAAGAACAAGAGTTCGTAAATCTTCGACAAGGAACCCTCACAGTGACTGAATATGAGAGGAGATTTAATCAGTTGTCAAGGTATGCTCCACATCTGGTGGAGATTGATGCCAAGAAGGTTTGAACGAGGTTTGAGGCCGGAAGTCGGAGGAGTAGTCGCAGGGCTGAAACTACAAAACTACAATGAAGTCTTTGACCGAGCACTGATTGTCTTGATCGGTCTAGGTTTGGAATTTAAATAAACTCCGATAATTGTATCTGTTAACCGAAAGTGGCAGCCAAACTTCAAAAGGAACCCAGACCCAACACCAAGGGGGAATAACTTTAATACCCTAAGAACCATGCCAAACTGTTTCACATGTGGAAGGAAGCACACTGGAACTTGCCTCCAGGGGACCGGGACTTGTTACCATTGCCATTAGACGGGACACAAGATAACTGAATGTCCCTTGCCACCGATTGTTCGACCTCCAATAATGAACAACCCGAACCAGCAGCCAATGGGGAACAATCAGTATCGACCACCCCCCATGGGTAACTATCAGGCTCGACAGCCGCCTGTACCAAACAACCACCCACTCAGACCACCGAGAAGGGGTCCACCATATCAAGGACCGAGAGGACATGCTCAAGTAAATGTTATCCTCGAAGATGAGGGGGATGGAGAAGGGCCACTACACGAGCAACACGAGTAGCATGAAACCCTAGCAGATACATTACTTGTGCTTGAAATGCCTGCATCTGTATTGTTCGATACAGGAGCATCCCACTCTTTTATGTCTGAAAGGTTTATGGAAAAGGTGGGAATAATGTGTGTGAAGAGAGATACCTTAAACTTAAGTGTTCCATCCGGAAACACGATAAAAATCGAAACTCAAGTAAAAGGATTGAACATAGTGCTGGATGATCACCAAATAAAAACTGACTTTCATGTCCTCAACATGAAAGATTTCGATATAATCCTGGGTATATACCGGTTAACTAGAAACAATGCCATAATAAAATGTTCGGAACGTGAAATTAATTTTGAAACGAACAACGGCCAATGTTTCACTTTTCATTGAATCAAGGCCAAGACGGGAATACGAGTGATATCCGCAATCTAAGCTACGAAATTTTTGCGAAAAGGGAAGTGTCAAGGATACTTAGTCCACAATGTAGCAGAGAAAGGGGACAAAGAATCGCTGACTGGCGTGCCCATAGTAAGGAACTAACTCATCGTATTTCCCAAGGAATTAATCGGGATGCCCCAAACCGCCAGCTAGAATTCACCATTGACTTGATATGTGGAGCTACATCAGTATTAAAGGCACCATACCGAATGGCGCCGAAGGAATTGGAAGAATTGAAGGAACAACTGGAAGATTTATTGAAACAGAAGTTCATTAGGCCTAGTGTATCTCCTTGGGGAGCACCAGTCCTATTTGTGAAGAAGAAAGATGGAACTTTCCGCATGTGTATCGACTATCGAGGACTCAACGAGCTAACCATCAAGAACAAGTATCCTTTGCCAAGAATTGAGGACCTATTCGACCAGTTGAAGAACGCTAGTGTATTCTCAAAGATCGATTTGAGGTTTGAAGGTCAAAGAAAGTGACGTTCCGAAAAAAGCTTTTAGGACACGCTACGGACATTTTGAGTTTACAGTAATGCCTTTCGGAGTGACGAATGCCCCACCAATCTTTATGGACTTGATGAATAGAGTCTTTCATCCGTATTTAGATCAGTTTGTCATTGTGTTCATCGATGACATACTCGTGTACTCTAAAAGCAAGGAAGAACACGAAGAGCATCTCAAAATCATCTTAGAAACAATGAAGCGTGAAAAGTTGAACGCAAAATTTAGAAAGTGTGAATTTTGGATCAATCGAGTCATGTTCTTAGGACATATCATCTCAGCAAAAGGAATCGAGATGGATTCGGCAAAGATAGAGGCTATATGGATTGGAAGGCACCGACTAATGTCAACGAAATTCGAAGTTTCCTTGGATTAGCAGGCTATTATCGAAGATTCATACAAGACTTCTCACGCATCGCGAAGGCATTAACTTAGTTAACGAAGAAAACAGAGAAGTTCATCTAGACACCTACTTATGAGGAAAGTTTTCAAGAATTGAAAACGAGATTAACCTCCTCGCTAGTATTAACTATCCCAGATGGATCTGAAGGCTTTGTTATTTACACAAATGCATCCTTATCTGGGCAAGGATGTGTCCTTATGCAACGTGGAAAGGTTGTTGCATACGCGTCGCGACAACTCAAAATACATGAACAGAACTACCCAACTCATGATTTAGAGTTAACTGTCGTGGTTCATGCATTATAGATCTGGAGACATTACTTGTATGGAGGCAAGTGTGAGATCTATACAGACCACAAAAGCTTGATGTACTTCTTTAAAGAAAAAGAACTGAATATGAGTCAAAGGAGATGGCTTGAATTGGTAAAGGATTACGATTGTACTATCCATTACCATCCCGAAAAGGCGAATGTAGTAGCCGATGCCTTGATTAGGAATGAGAGTACCAACCACACAAAAATCGCTACTCGGAGAACTTTCTCGAATGAATTTGGAATTTACAACACAGTGTTGTGCGAATTCCATGATTTTTTCATTGACATTGCAACCAACCTTGAGAGAAAGAATCAGGGATGCGCAACAAGGCGACAAAATCCTCGAGGGAATGAGAATGCGAGTGGAGAAAGAAACCATCCAAAATTTTCATGTTGGCACTGACGGGACATTGATGTTCGAGAATAGAATATTTGTGCCCAAAGATGAAAAATTGAGGAACGAAATCCCTAAAGAGGCGCACAACACACCTTACACCGTACATCCCGGAGAGACGAAGATGTATCGAGGGCTAAGGGAGAACTTCTGGTGGAGAGGCATGAAGCGGACAATAGCCCACTTCGTTAAAAGGTGTTTAACTTGTCAACAGGTTAAAGCGGATCACCAACGACCCTCAGGATTGCTACATCCTTTGGAAATTCCAGAATGGAAATGGGAGAATATCAACATGGATTTTGTCACAAGTTTTCCTAAGACAGTAAGAAATCACGACGCCATCTGGGTTGTCGTGGATAGACTCACAAAAACTGCACATTTCATCCCTGTTCGGATGACGTATACATTGGACAAGCTTGCCCAACTCTACGTAGAAGAGGTAGTCAGACTACATAGAGTACCGGTTTCGATAGTTTCCGATAGACCCTCGTTTCACCTATAAGTTTTGGAAGAGCCTACAACGAGCCTTAGGAACTAATCTGAGTTTCAGCACTGCGTACCACCCTCAGACAGGACGGACAGTCGGAGAGAATTATTCAGACCCTGGAAGACATGTTGAGAGCGTGTACTTTGGATCTCGAAGGAAGTTGGGAGACTCATCTTCCCTTGGTAGAATTTGCTTACAACAATAGTTACCAAGCTACCATACAAATGGCACCATTTGAAGCACTATACGGAAAGAAATGCAGGTCACCTATTTGTTGGGATGAAGTTGGAGTTCGTAAAATTTTTGGGCCAGAACTCGTAGAGAGATCAGTGGAAATAGTTGCGAATATCAAGGAAAGAATCAAGACGGCACAGGATCGTAAGAAATCTTATGCCGACATTCGGAGGAAGGATATACATTTCGAGGTTGGCGAGAAAGTGTTCCTTAAGGTCGCACCGATGAAAGGGTTAATTCGTTTTGGGAAGAAAGAAATTGAATATTTCGACGAATTTGGAATTTCATAAATCGTTTTTAAATAAATAAACATATACATATAATATTGTTGGGAATAAAATGAGTTTTGATTAATATACCAAAACCCCCCCGAGACATGCCAAGTAGATAAGTCAATATGAATGAACATGTTTCAGGACTGTTGGAACATGTAGTCTAAGACAAGTAAAGAAGCTGATATGTTAGGCAACTCTTAGATAAATAGATGCACTAGTTAAGGGGGAACACATACTTCTAAGATCACAGTAATCATATCCCCTCAAGACTCAAAAGCTTGACCATCTCAAGTCTACTGAAGGACAAGTATGCTAATCAAGAGTAATCAGTTAAAAGACAACTTAGTGGATGATCACATAAGTTAAGATGCATCATCAAAGTGCTAATCTACTGCATCACACAAGCTCAGAAGGATTGTCCAACAAGAGTGTTTCAGAAGAGTTGTCTTAGTATACTTGAACCAGAATCTGTCTTAAGGACAACTATACTGATGAAATCAAGACTACTTATCCAAGACAGGAATGCTCAAAGAACTACTTCAAGAAGTCATGGAAAGTGAAAGAGTCAAGTCATCTGAAGAGCATGCCAACACTGCTGATAAGCAGAATCTGCTGAAATGGATAAGTAGAACTGTCCTAATGATAAGGAATGTTGTCCTTATCTCAGGATCATTAATAAGAAGAGATGTCCATGTTTGACCAAGTGAATCTTGAAGTCAGACATTGAGAAGAGTGCTGCAGAATGAAGACAAAGTTGTTACAGCCGTTTATTTCCCAAGTTAAGGACATGTCACTATCAAGAATCTGTCTTCCAGTTTGAAGAGTTCAAGGAAGACATTTATAGACATTTGAGGCTGCCTCTCCAACGGGCAAATCCTCAAATTTGTCTATAAATACAGAAGTGTGAAGACCATTTGAAAGCACCCACTGATCCATTATCTATCCAACTATCCTACAAAGCTCAAGTGCTTTCAAGCTTTCAAAGAGACTATCTTAGTCTTCAAACACTTCCTCTAAGCTGAACCCCATTGTATAATCCATACAAAGCTTAGAGAGATATCCTATCCTTATACACTGGTCTTCATTGTAAAGGATATCTCATTAGTTGGAACCTTACTTCAACCCTTATACCTTTCAAGTGAGAAATTTAGAAGGTTGTAGTAGTAGAAATGGAAGGAGCTGACTGTTGAGAGAAGAATAGTTCAGTTCTGAGTTGAGAAAGGGTACTAGGACTCTTGACATCCTAGGGATCAAGGCACCAAGGAGTGGTGTGGTTGATCAAGTGCACTTTGGCACTATAAAACAAGTTAATTCCAAGAGTGAAGGAATTATCCTGTTAAATCAGGGAAAGTGGATGTAGGAGCTTGAGTCTCTGAACCACTATAACTCTTGTGTTGATTTACTTTCAAGTATTAACATTCATTCAACACTGCACACAAACAGAACTTTCAAAGGCATATTTACAAGACTGTGCAAAACAGATTTGGACAAGTTCCTTGAACTGGATAAACTGTTAAGGAGATTTCAGAATTAAAAAGGAGTTTAAACTAAAGGGCCAACCACTAATTCCGCACATATAACTCCCTTAGATAGTTATTCAACTAAGTACTCAATAGTACTTAGTAGTTTGATTATCTATAAAGAGTTAATCATATCAGCAGAGTTGTCTAGGACAACCTTGCTGAAGACTGGTTTGATCAAAGTTTGAAAAGATTTGCATACAAGTGTATTTCCCCTCCCCCCCCCCCCAATACACTTGTCATATACTCCTTTCAGGACCAACAAGTGGTATCAGAGCAAGGTTTCATAGACCACTGCTTCTGAAAATCCATTTTTGATTTTCAAAGACACATTTTTGTGTGGTCACTGAACTGATCTATTTCTGAAATCTATACCTCTGGGTTATCTAACCCATTCTTGAGGATATGGCAAGGGGTGGCAACAACAACAGAAACCAGCATCAGAACCAGAACCTAGATCAAAATCAGGAACAAAACATGAATGTTGTTCCTCATGATGTTGTGCAGACCATAAACAACACTGCCCCTGATCCAGTGAATCATATATCTCATCACAAGCTGCCCATGTTCTCAATTGAGAACTATGATTTCTGGAAAATCAGGATGAGAGCACATCTTGCTTGCTTACACACTGATATGCTAAGAGTTCTCACTAGAGGACCATTTGTCTTCATGCAAGCAAATCTCAGAGTCAATGATGCTCAAAGAGCTGACACCAGGGATGAGATTCCTAAGGATGAAGATGATCTCACCACAGAAGAAAAGAGAAGAGATTATCTCAATTATCTTGCCATGAATACTCTTTACCAGACAATTCCAGATGCAGTGATGGGAAGAGTCTACCACTGCACAACTGCCAAAGAAATTTGGGATACTCTTGCAGAAATGTGTGAGGGTACAGAAAAGATAAAGGAGAATAAGCTCCAAGTGGCTGTGCAGAAGTTTGAACAATTTACAATGGAGTCAGATGAGTCCATTGACAAGTTTGCTGGTAGATTCATAGATGTGATGAATGAAATCAACTAATTGGGCAAGGTCTACTCCAAGAGAGAGGTTGCACTGAAAATCTTGAGAAGTCTCACTCAAAAGTGGGATGTATATTCAGTTATGATGCAGAATACCAAGGATCTCTCTACCATGCCCATGCAACAAATCTTCTCAGAGCTCAAAGCTTATGAGTTTGACCTCAATAGAAGAAAGCCAGCTGAGGAATCTTCCTTACCAACCAAAGGAGTGGCATTCAAGGCCAAAGTTGCTGAACCAGAAATGCAGTCCACTCCAAAATTATCCAAGTCAGTCTCTAAGGCTGAAATAAAGGAAGAAATGGCCCTCATGGCTAGGAGGTTTGACAAACTCAACTCAAGGTTTGGTAGATACAAGAAATTTTACCAGGACAACAAATTCAGGAGAAGTTACAACTCTCCTGAAGCACAGGCTGAGGACAAAAAGCCTGTAGAGAAAAGATCAGAGGACAAGTACTCTGATAGGAGAAAGTCCAACAGAGCTGAACCCTCCTCATCTAGAAGGAGAGATGATCCAAAGAAAGATGATGATGAGGATCTGTGCTATAACTGCAAGAAGAAGGGGCACTTTCAGTATGACTGCCCTGAACTCAGCTGTAAGGAGAGAAGAGAGAGGGAAGCAAAAAGAGACAGAAAATTCACCAATAGGAAAGCCATGATGGCTGGTGATGAATCTGATAGTGGTGAAAGCTTCAACTCTTCTGATAGACTGTTCTCAAACAGTGAAGATGATGATGATGTGTGCAACATGGCCATAGAGGATGATGAGGTATCCTCTACTTCTAGCTCACCATCATTTCTATCACAGAATACTAGTGAAGTCAACCTAAAACTTTCTTTTGGAAAGTTGATGGAAGATTTCACTAGGCTGCAAGAATTTCATGACAATTGTGTGAGAGAAAATGAAAGGCTTTCATTGGAACTTACAAAACCTGCTGAAACAGTAGTTGATATCAAGTCTACTGAGTTGTATCAACAAGTCTTGAGAGAGCTTGAGGAAGCAAATCTCAGGATAGTTGACCAACAAAAGCAGATTGATGACCAACTGCTTTCTCAGAAGAGGAAAGACTTTGAACTCAAAATTCTTCAAGCTAAATTTGAAAACCTCTCACATGAGTATGACATTCTTAAATCTAGTGAAGAGAGCCTGAAACTAAAGATGTCTGCTTTGAAAAAGTCCTCTAGAGCAATAGAGAAAATTCAAAGTTATTAAAGACCTATGGCTCAAAGAAGTGGATTAGGTTTTAATCCATTCGAATCTTCACCTTGTCTTAGTGTTGCTTCTACAAGTAACACTAAGAAAATCTTTGTTAAGTCAGTGGCACAACAAGCTGAAAATGAAATAATTCAGCCACTGAACAAAGGAAAGGGCAAAATGAATGAGATGCCCACTCAAGTGCTTTAGGAGACTAGGCCCAAACTTAAGGAAAAGGCCAAAATCCATGAGCATAAGAAGAATATTGGTCAGCAGAGTAGACCCAATGGTAGGGCAACTCTCCTGAACAATGTTCAGAGGAGTTATCCAAGGTTTGATCAGCCTAGGCCAACTCTACTGAGAAAGCCTCAGCTGAACAGACCTAAGGACAACTATCCTCAAAGGCAGAATAAAATGAGACAACCAAAACCCTTCATGCCAAAGGGTAATGGTCATAAATATGCCTTTCCTCAAAGATTTCATCAAGTAGCACAAAGAACTCATAAGTTCAGGAGATTTGACAACTCTCCTGAAACTTACAGAGTCAACACTTTCACACACACTTTCCCAAAGGCATTTAAGGGAAAGACAGTGTATGTTGATGCTCAAGGAAAACAACTTAGCCACCTTGAATCAATCAGGGTAATTAGGCAAGTTTGGGTTCCTAAAGGTACAGCTAACCTCTCAGGACCCAAAATTCAAAGGGTACCTAAAGCTATCTAATTGCAGGTACTTAAGGGCCAAAAGAATATGAGGAGCATGGACAAAAAGTCAGCATGGTACCTTGACAGTGGATGCTCAAGGCACATGACTGGAAACAAGAATCTCCTCACTGAGTTCACTGAAAGAGAAGGCCCTAATGTCACATTTGGAGACAGCTAACAAGCAACAACAAAAGGTTATGGTACCTTGATAATTGGTAATATCAAGGTATCCAATGTATCTTATGTGGTTGGTCTCAAATACAATTTGCTAAGCATAAGTCAGTTATGTGATAAAGGTTTTAGTGTTGAGTTTTCAACTGGAAAATGCTTAATCAAAGATAGAACTCAACAAACTCTACTAACTGGAACTAGAAAAGGAAATGTGTATTTTGCAGACTGGGACAAGTCCACTGATGCTGCATGTTTCATTGCCAAAAGCTCTAATGAACAAAGTTGGTTATGGCATAAAAGGCTAAACCACCTGAACTTCAAATCAATGAACAAGCTTGCTAGAAATGCATTAGTAAAAGGACTACCCAATGAGGTTTTCATTAAGGAGCATGTTTGCAAACCATGCCAAGAAGGAAAACAAATTAAATCTTCATTTAAGGGAAAACCAGTCATTTCTACTGAAAGGGTACTTGAATTATTGCATATGGACTTATTTGGACCAATTACCCCTGCTAGCATAAATGGTAGAAAATACACATTGGTTGTAGTAGATGACTTCTCTAGGTTCACATGGGTAGTATTTCTCCTTAATAAGAAGAAAACACAAGTCAAACTCCCTGAACTATTAAAGAGATTGTCAAATGAAAAGAGCCTTAATATAACCAAGATAAGATCTGATAAAGGCACTGAGTTCATAAATTCATACATCAATGAGTATTGTACACTAAATGGGATAGCTCATGAAACCTCAGCAGCTAGAACCCCTCAGCAGAATGGGGTTGCAGAAAGAAGGAATAAAACTTTAAAAGAAGTTGTTAGAACTCTAATTGCTGATTCAAATTTACCTAAGAGGTTTTGGGCTGAAGCCATAAACACTGCATGTTATACTCAGAACAGATGTTTGATCACATATTTGGAAAGGAAGATTGCCTAAAGTGTCATATTTTCACATATTTGGTTGTAAGTGTTTCATTCACAACTGTTGGGATATAAATTCACCCTAAGCCCCATTTGATGTTAGAATAGTTTTGATGGCCAAAACACTTAGAGTTTATAAATGTAATAGGATCAGCTGACTTGTATAGAACAGCTTAGACTAGTCTTGTGTGATCAACTGTATTGATAACAGCTGATCAGCACAGTCATGGCTTACATGCCTATCCTCAAGATAAGAAGAGTAGAAGACATGAAGACTAGAAGATCCTTGAAGACCAGATATGTTAAGGTGCTTGTATACCTACTTATCTGATGGAGTCCCAGATTAAAGATGGCCTAAAGCATTACAGAGAATTTTCAGATCAGAAGAGTAGTACTCGTCTGATACCAGAAGACAGAAGACCTAAGGCCAGAAGAGCAGTCAGAAGACTAGTAGTACAGATCAGAAGACTATGTGCTCTTCCAGGACTCGGCTGATTCCCAAGTCATCTTGCAATTCAAACGAAGACCTACCTTATTTAGAAGATTGACATGATCCCAGGATTGAAGCAATCAAGCGACTGGAATCAAGGAATCAAGCTATTATGGGAAGATTGCTCAAACGGCTAGTCAACTCCAACGGCTAGTTGCACTCAATCTCCATTATAAATACAAGAGCTTGAACACAGAAGCATATACACAAGAGAGAATTCACAAGCTAAGCAAGCCATCAAGCAAAAAGCCACATTGTTCTAAGAAATTCTCCAAGAGCCAGAAATTCATTAGATTATCTATAGCTCTAAAGTGCTTCCTATCCAACCCTTAAGAACCTGAAACTTGTTCATATTGTATATCAATTGTTTTAGGCATAGTGGTTAAGCAAATTATAAGCTTGAACCATTAGTTGGATACATCTCAAAAACCCCAAACCCTCACCGAAAGGTTTAAGTTTTTGAAACCCCCCAAAGTGCAAGTGCTTACAATCACTTGTGGAGACCGCAGCTGTTAGGACGGCTCAGATCTCAAAGTCCTAACCTTGGGACTATAAAGGACAAGACCCTTGTAATTTGTGGAAATTAAAGGGATTAAACATCACGTTAGGACGTGAGAGTGGACGTAGGATCGTATATCCGAACCACTATAAATCCGGTGTTATTTACTTTCTGCACTTTACATTTCTGCTTTTACATTCATTATTATATAGTGCATACTGTGATTTCAACACTCTTCAAAAAGGGCCATAACTTTCAAACCAGCATCAGCTGAGTAATTTCACAAAGTAAAACAAGTTATAAGAACGAGTCTAAACCAGGGCCACCACATTTCCGCACACAACCTCTTCAGTCAGATCACTATAGTCATCTGGACCAGCAGACTTGCAGTCCAGTTGACATAGCAATCAGAAGAGGTTCCCAACTCTGTTTGAAAAAGTTTTAAAGTCTATTCACCCCTCCCCTCTAGACTTTAATCCCATTCACTACTCGTTCAGGGACCAACAAGTGGTATCAGAGCAGTGGTTCTAACGGACTACTGTCTCTAGATTATCAGAAGACTTGAGGGAGTCTTTATGTAGTCCTCTTGAACAGATCTTTTTGAGAAAAACTTGTTTTCGAAAACTCATACAGCATGAGTGCTAATATGCGTAAGTTGCCTAAGTTTTCAGTGGAGGATTATGATTACTGGAAGATCAGGATGAGGAAGAATCTCACATCAGTCCACTACAAGATGTGGTCTGTAATCACAGAAGGCCCGATCACCATCATGACAGTCAACACTGCAAATGGTGATCCAGAAGTCCCAGTTGGAGAACTGGTTCCCAAGCCCATGAAGGATCTCACACCAGAAGAGATGAAGCAATCAAACCTTGATAGCATTGCTCAAGATTACATAATGCAAACTCTTCCAAATGAGTACATTGCAAAAGTAATCCATTGTGAGTCAGCCAGAGAGATGTGGGAAGCATTGGCACTTCTCTGTGAAGGAACTGAGCTGATCAAAGAGTCCAAGTTGTCTACAGCAGTCAAGAAGTTCGAACACTTCAAGATGCAACCAAAAGAGTCTATTGATCAGTTAGACAACAGATTTACCAAGATCATCAATGAGATAGAATCTCTGGGCAAGAAATACACAAATAGAGAGAAAAATCTAAAGATCTTAGATTCTCTAACCAAGAAATGGAGACTCAAGAAGACCATCATCAAAGATACTCAAGATATCAAGAAGTGGTCTGCCCAAACTCTATTTCAGAACCTGAAAGCCCATGAATATGATCTTGAAAGAGAAGAGAACTCAGGAAGTGATGAGCCAACTGCAACCCCATCTACCTCCAAGACTGTAGCCTTCAAGGCAGCCAATACAAAAGCTGCAAGCACCTCATCTGGCAAGACCTCTCTGAAAACAGAAGACTGTGAAGGATCAGACATGAGCCTAAAAGAGCAAATGGCACTTATGATCAAGAGATTTGAAAGGATGAACACCCTCAACAGTAAATATAGAAAATTCTATAGAAACTACAAAGATAGAAGAGCAAGTTCACCTTCCAGAGGTTCCAGAGAAAGAACACCAGAAAGACATCCTAGAAAGGATGTGGAGTCATCTGACAGCCGAGGATCTAGAAGAAGAGATGCCACTCCTCCAAGGAGAGGCAACTCAAATCGGAAACCTGGATCTTGCTTCAACTGTGGCAAACCAGGACACTATGTCTATGAATGTCCTGAGCTGGATTTGGATGACAAGAAAGAAAGAAGGCCAAGAAGAACCTCAGACAAAAAGGCAATGGTGACTGAAGAATCTGAATATCAAAGTGATGAACTTCCTACATCACCAGACGATCAAATCTTCTCAGATGATTCAGACGACCTAGCTATGATGGCCATAGGAGAGAATGAGGTAAACTCTTATACTACTACTTTCCATTCACCTATTTTCTCACAAACAGATGATATAAACTCATCTGAAGGCGAATCAGAAGACACCTATTATCAATCTTTAAGAAAGGTAAAAGGTGATCTGGATATTGCCACTAGAGCCTTTATAGAAGTGGAAGAGGAGAATAAGGACTTAAGGAAAGAAATTGCTAGGTTGAAAAAGGTTAAGTTTGATAACACCCCTGAGTTAGTCACCATGAATGAAAGGTTGACCAAAGAAGTGGAACTTCTTAAGGAAGAAAATACCACAACAACTCAGTTGTATGAGGGGATGTTAGAAACTCAAGCCTTAGAAACCAAAGAATTTCGTATACTTCAGTCTAAGTTCGATGATCTCTTCCAAACTCATAAGCTCTTAGAAAAGGAGAAGGAATGCCTAGATCGAAAAATATCAGAATTCAATAAAGCTTCGACTACTATTGAAAGTATCTCTGAATATTATAGATCAAGTGGCAATAAGATGGGTTTAGGTTATGAACTTAATCTATCAACATCCTCTCCAGCTGGGGGTAGTACACCTAACCAGTGCACTACTCAGATACATGAACAGGGTGAGTGTTCTAAACACAATGAACTCAATATGAACCAAAAGGCATCTGTACCAGCTAAGGCTAACTATCCCAAAACCAAAAATGGTAAAGGACAAGCTAACCCCAAGCCTGTACAGAGGAACAGCAAACAGCCTAGACCATCTCGGCTGAGACAGTCTCAGCTGTATGCTGCTCCAGCCAAGAAGAAGAAATCTTCTTCAAACAAATCTGTTCTCTTTGCACCCCCTATCTCTTATGATATTGTGAGAACAGAAGAGTATGGTCCATATAATCGTGTGCATCGACCAGCTAATGCACCCAGGCCGAATGTAACTAGTCAAAAGATCATGTATGTACACTCCTATAAAGGGAAACCATTTGACTACTACTTAGCTGACACCAAGAACAAATCAGATCAGTCCAAGGTGCTGACTGGTAAGATTTGGTTCTGTGATGCCCGAGGGAAACAACTCAAATGTTCAAGGTTGTTTAAACGACCAATGTATATGTGGGTTCCCAAGGGTAGTACTAACACCCAAGGACCCAAAACAAAATGGGTACCTAAAACTTAACTTTTCTTGCAGGAAAGGAAGGACCTATACAGAAGAGGAGGTCTAGCAGGAGAAACTTGGTACATAGATAGTGGATGCTCAACACACATGACAGGAACCAAAACCCTGCTGACCACTACATAGAGAAGAAAGGTCCAAAAGTTTTCTTTGGTGATAACGCGCACGGTAACACAAAAGGATATGGCACCCTTAAAAATGGTGACATTGAGGATCTAGAAAGGGAAGTATGTATCTTGCAAATTGGAACAGCTGTCCTAAGGATACATGCCTGCTTGTGAAGAGCCCTAAAGATGTCAGCTGGCTATGGCACAAACGTCTTAGCCATCTGAACTTTAAGACTATGAACAAGTTAGCAAGGGAATCCTTAGTTGATGGTCTGCCTAATGAACTCTACTGTAAAGATCAGGTTTGTGATGCATGTCAACAAGGAAAGCAAACAAAGGTCTCCTTCAAGACGAAGAAGGCAGCATCAACCAGCAGAGTTCTTGAATTGCTTCACATGGATCTCTTTGGACCAATCACTCCAACCACTCTAACAGGAAGGAATTACACTCTTATTGTTGTAGATGATTATTCCAAGTTTACTTGGGTTATCTTCCTATACAAGAAGAGTGAAACACAGCAGAAGCTACCTGAACTATTGAAGAGGATCCAAGTAGAGAAAGGAGAACCAATCGTGAAAATTAGAAGTGACAAAGGCACTGAATTTATTAACTCTTATATAATTGCCTATTGTACTTCTAATGGTATTCAGCACGAGACAAGTGTAGCAAGAACACCACAACAGAATGGTGTAGCTGAAAGAAGAGTCAGAACGCTCAAAGAAGCTGCCAGAACACTTCTTGCTGAATTCTCTACTCCCAAGAAGCTATGGGCAGAAGCCATCAACACAGCTTGTTACACTCAAAACAGGTCAGGTATTCATAAAATACATGAGAAAACCCCATATGAACTGTGGAAAGGAAGAAAACCTAGAGTATCTTACTTTCATATATTTGGTTGTAAGTGTTTCATTCACAACAATGGGAAGAGTAAGTTGAATGCTTTTGATGCCAAAGCAGATGAGGGCATATTCTTAGGATACTCCTCAACTAGCAAAGCATTTAGAGTACTCAACAAACGAACCCTTCTTGTGGAAGAAACACCTCATGTTGTTTTTGATGAACCTTGTGAAAAGAATGCAGTAGAAACAACCTCAGCTACAGAACAGATGAAGAAACTAGTGATCAAGAAGAGGTCTGATGAATTTATTGAAGTCAGTGAACCATTCCCTGAAGAACCAGAGGAAGATAAGCCTCATAGACCTGTCACTAGATCTCAAACTCAAGCAGGACAAGCTGACCAGAATCAAGATGCATCAATTCCAAATGCCAGGGGGAATAATCTCTTTGACACTCAAGATACAGAAGATGATCGACCTAATCAAGTCAACCCTCCTGATGGCACTAGATCAGATGAGGATCCAAACTCATCCAATGCAGATACTCCAGTGAGGCATACATGGAGGAACAACCATCCATCAAACCTCATCTTAGGAGGAGCAGAATCAGGTGTCAAGACCAGAAGACAACTGAATCAGAATTCTCAATCATCTATGTTCTGCTGGTGTGCTTTCCTGTCCAACATTGAACCAGCTGACATAGAAGAAGCAATGACAGATAGCAATTGGATCACTGCTATGCAAGAAGAACTAAACCAATTCGAAAGAAATGAAGTCTGGGAATTGGTAGATCGTCCTGAAAACCACAATGTAGTAGGAACAAAGTGGGTATTCAAGAACAAGAAGGACGAAAATGATGTGATAACTAGAAATAAGGCAAGACTAGTTGCAAAAGGATACTCACAATCTGAAGGGATTGACTATGATGAAACTTTTGCACCAGTAGCCAGATTGGAAGCCATTCGACTATTTCTAGCTTATGCATCATATATGGGCTTCAAGGTATATCAAATGGATGTCAAGAGTGCTTTTCTAAATGGTATTCTGATAGAAGAAGTATATGTAGAGCAGCCTCCAGGATTTGAAAAAGGTGATCAAGTATATCGACTGAAGAAGGCTCTCTATGGTCTAAAACAAGCCCCTAGAGCTTGGTATGACACATTGTCACAATTCCTACTTGACAATGGATATACAAAAGGCAAAGTTGATAGAACTCTCTTCAGAATACAAGAAGGAGAAGACATTTTAATGGTACAAATATATGTAGATGACATCATATTTGGATCACCCAATCAAGAAATGTGCAAGAAGTTCTCTGAACTTATGCAAGGAAAATTCGAAATGAGCATGATGGGTGAGATGAATTATTTCCTAGGACTTCAAGTCAAGCAGAGTCCAGAAGGGATCTTCATCAACCAGTCCAAGTATACCAAGAGTTTGCTAGAAAGATTCAAAGCTCTACAAAGCAAGACTGCAAGGATTCCAATGATGACATCTTTCAAAATGGAACCAGATGAGTCTGGACAGGCAGTTGATCAAGCTGAATATAGAGCACTGATTGGATCTTTACTATATCTTACAGCCAGCAGACCAGACATAACATTTGCTGTAGGAGTATGTGCTAGGTTTCAAGCAAACCCAAAGCAAAGTCATCTAGAAGCAGCAAGGAAGATTCTCAAGTACCTAAAAGGATCAGTCAACCTAGGTCTATGGTACTCTGCTGATGACAATCTAGAATTGAGTGGCTATTCTGACTCAGACTTTGGAGGATGCAGAATTGATAGGAAGTCCACATCAGGAACCTGTCAATTTCTAGGAAACAAGCTGATATCATGGTTCTCTAAGAAGCAAACCTCAGTTGCAACCTCCACCACTGAAGCAGAATACATGGCAGCTGGTAGTTGTTGTAGTCAGCTGCTCTGGCTAGTTCAACAACTCAAGGATTACAATGTAGAGGCAAGAGAAGTCCCTATTTATTGTGATAGCAGCAGCGCCATTGCCATCACTCAAAATCCAGTCCTCCACACAAGGTGCAAGCATGTCGACATTAGACACCACTTCATAAGAGATCACCTTGAAAAGAAGGACATCAAGATGGAGAAAATTCACACAGATATCCAAAGAGCAGACATCTTGACTAAGCCCCTAGCTGAAGAAAAGTTCAAAACCTTATGTTACAGCTTAGGACTCCTGGACCCAAGCACATGAAGAAGGAGAGAACAGCTGAAAACCTCAGCTGACCCAAGTGCAGCAGACTAGGAGAATCAGATGAGGTGAATAGACACCCTCATCTTCAGGTAAGTTCTTTCCCAATGAAGACAAATAGAGCTGAGGGAAAACTTAGAGTTATCTAATCAAGGGGGAATCAATGATACCTTAAGAATCCTTGATGAAATACTCTAAAATCTGCATTGCATAATATACATATACATATATATAGCAGACTTGAACAAAGCTATTTGATCTTCCTACTCTAAGCAATGTATAACTATGTATATTAATAAACTATTCTTCAAAAAATACTTTATTCATATACATAAATACAGTATACTATGTGAGTCATACTTGGCTGGATTAATACACCATCCTCACCGACTCAACAGTATGCATGCACAGTACGGATTTCAAATAACTCATGGTCAAAATTCATAATTTCTGCATTCCATTAGATAAAGTCTGAATATCCTTAAATGTGAACCCTTGGATCAAGAAACTCACTGCTGATCTTAAAGAATCACTTTTCAGAAATTCAGACCTATCACCCCTATAGTTTTGTCATCTTTCTCTCCACTACCTCATTTCTACCTCTATAAAAGGAGAAGTTATGAGAACACCTAAGAACACAAAACATCTAACACCTTTCTTATTTCAGGTATGGAGACAATTGAAAGAAGAGATGGAATGGAGATCATTCTTCAACCAAAATCTTGGGTGAAGGAGATGAAGATTTGTCCAGAAGATGAAGATGATGCAGATCCATGGCTTACTCAACATGAGTATGTTCATGAAAGCTAAAGGAAGAAGAGACGTTCTTGTTGAAAGCTAAAGGAGGAAGAGATGCAGAGGACAAAGTAGCAAACAAGCAGAGCTTCTTCTCCAGAAGGAAGTTCTACATGGAGAGCTTGTTATCAAAAGCTACTGTGTCTAAACAGAACATGAAGGCTGAGTCCATGGCCCTCTCTTCAACTCCATTGAAGCACCCCTCAACCTTCCTTCCCCTTCTAGAGAAGCGAAGAAATTCAACAAGAGCACATTAGATGCTACATCCCATCTGATGATGAGGAACATCCGATGGTGAGGAACATTTAAATCAGTGGGACTATGTCTAAGTTAGCTCCACTTGGTTTAAAGAAGGAGCTGAAAGATCCATCAAACCAGGTTGGATCATCACTCACAATAAAGCTGGAAGGATCCATCCAGGTTGGATCATGAGAGCAAACACAGTTTCCTCTACTCAGCTGATCAGAAGACCAACTCAGCTGACCAGAAGACCTTTCAAAGACAATCAGCAGACATCTTGAAGAACTCAGAAGACCTCACTCTGCTGATCAAATCACACAAATTTAGAGTATAATGACTAGTCTTGATCATGTAATTCATTCTAGATTTATTCCTGAATGTAATTAAACAAATTGGCTTATATAAGGAATGCAATTTTCTTATAGAAAACGGCCTTGATGATCAATTCTTACCATAAATTAGTCTCAACGGCTATTTTTGGTAATGATGTCATTAATACTCAAGTACCATATTGCCAGCAAATCAACAATTGCCAAATGGCATAACCAGCCGGCAAATTTAAGAAATCAAAGAAGGAAATCTTGGGCTCTACTCCAAATTCAAACGCAAATCTGACCGTTAGATCAAATTTTCTGGAGTATATATATTCACATCCCTAATCCCTGTCGCTCATAATACTCAATTACTCACATTACTCTCTCTCGTTCTGCAAATTTCTTTCAAGCCTTCAAACCCTAACACTCAGACTCTACTATGGCAATCATTGAAATTTACGACGAGAAGACCAAGAATACTGGCACCTTGGATGCTGCAAAGTGGTCCAAGGAAGGGAAGATTTTTACGGAGAATGCTCTGTTTTTCAAAGGCAAACACTCAGATGAGAACAAGGAGATACTGCTTCGGTGTGTCAATCTTAAACTCAGAGACTTTCTGGAAGCAGCTCCAACTAATGTCTATGAACAAGACGTTCTGACATTCTATGCAAACGCCGTGATGAAGGGTTCTCATGTTGAAAGTGTCATGAATGGACACAAAGTCAAGGTTACAAGGGAAATTCTTCAGGAATTGTTTGGCCTGTCAAGGGGGAAAATAAATATCTCCAACTACATCATGAATAAAGAAAAGGAGTATATGGAGATGTTTACTGGTGGAAGAATCAAGGCTACTGATGCAACTGGGCTAAAGAAATCCCAACTTGAACCAAAATTCCAAACATTGTTGGATATTGCAGGAAAGATGTTACTTGGTAACACATTCAGTCATGATGCTGTTACTACTTTAAAGGTTCGAGTAATGGCTGCAATCTGGGATCATATCGATGGAGACTGGCAAGGACTATTCTTAGAAAGAATTGCTCTTGAGGCAAAGAAAGTCACTTTGGACTTACAATCGAAGGTATGGAAGGTAGCAGCCACAGTCAGCTTTGTCAACAAGCTGAGCATCATCCTTCCAGATATTCTACCAAAGAAGTACAAGATGGGACCTCATAAGACCTTTCACATCTCCAAATATTATTTGAGAAAGGAAGCTCTTGCTGAGGCAGAAAGGTTAAAAGAAGAAAAGAGGAAGCTGTTGGCTGAGCAGGCAGCACAAGAGTCTGATCATGACTCTGCTGAAGAAGAGGAGCCAACCAAAGAAGAGGCTCAGAAGAAGGTTGCTGAGGATGATGATGATGATGACAATCAGACCTTAGCACAAAGACGATATCTAATCAGATCTGGGCTCATCTCCCCATCTGATTCAGATGCCACTCCCACTGCCTCTCCCTTGAAGAAGGCAGGTACCTCTAAACTCTCTCCCTCTTTTACTCCTTCTAAATTATCAAAGGGTCAGAAGAGAAAGAAGAATAATTCTTCTTCCAACAAAAAGTCCAAGAAATCGAGGCTTCCTACTCCCATGTTAATAGCCCCGATTGCATCCTTCAACCCTTCTGATGATTCCAACCCATCTGACCACTCAAACACTGATATCCAAATCCCTGCTGATACTCACACAGCAGAGGAACAAGCTCAACCTACTTCAACCCCTGAATCTATATTGCCTATCCCTGCTGATGTCCAAGATCTACAGGATCAAATCTCTACTGATCTTCATGAAGACACTATACCAGACCAGCAGACCCAAATCCCTGCTGATGAACAAATCACTGAAGATCAAGAACATATCACTTCCCAAATCCTTGCTGATACTCACACAGCAGAGGAACCTACCCCAAATACTCAACCTCCTACCATCGTTGTTTCTTCTGTTCCAGAAGACATGGCACCAGCAAACATTGCCCCAGCTGGTCCCTCTCAACCGCAATCCAGAATGGTCCACTATCCTATGTGCACAAGGGAGAAGATAATGAGGATGAAGATAGCAAATCTGCTCAAATCTACTATTCCTGGTATTGATGTGGAATCAGTTCAGTTCGAACAAATTCTCAGAATCTGCACCTGGATTGAACTCAGGAGAGATGATGTGGATGACCTTATTGAAGTCATGGAAGGAATGGGAGGAAAAGCTAATTTCCTCGACTGGGAAATGGAGCAAAAAGAAGTTGCTCAAGTCACATCTTTTACTCAACTGCTGCCCGAGGAAGCCTTTACAGCAGTATGTCACAGAATTCTAGGAATTCAACCTACTGATGCCTCTATCCCAGAAGGCATATCAGATCATCAGACAACTGACACAGCAAAAGTGAATGCCTCAGCTGCGTCCGTTCCTGCAGAAGACTCAGCTGCACCAGCTGAGAGAACCGAGAATGAAAGAGAAGTAATCACTATTCCTGATCACTTCATGCCTACGGATACTCTACCTCACTTCATTGACAAAGGCGACACCATCATGTCCCACCTGGTTAAGGCCACTACCTCATTTCTCAATGAAGAGTACCTTTCAGCTGAAGAAAGAGGCAAAGCCCTAACAGTCCATCCAAAGCCTCAAGGAACAGCCTCAACTTCTACTCCAACAGCTGACTATACAGCAAACATATGCTCACAGGTCAAGACCGCTATAGACCTACACTTTGAAAAGGGTTTAGGCCTACAGCTTGGAAGATATGTTGAAAAGGCAGTCAAGGAGCAGAGAACTCGTCTTCATAACCAGATCATTGACATTGAAGACACGTTTGGAGAATCTCTTCACGATCAGATAAGTGAGTATCTGACCAGCATTCTGAAGATGGCAGGTGACCATTCCACCAGGTTTGCTGATCTCTACACCAATGAGGTCAACCGCATGGAAAACACCTACAAGCAAAGAATTGAAGATGCTGAAGCAAGAGCTACTGAAGGTCGAGCTCTTCTCCAATCAGCTACAGCAGAGAATGAAAAACTTCAGATTCAGCTGCAGGAGACAGCAACAAAACTGGAGGCAATTACAGCTAAACTAGAAGCTGCCTCCTCCTCCAACTCTCATGCTCAGATTCTAGAACATAGCATCACACATCTGACTCATATTGGCAAAGTCAACGCCATGGCTCTTCAACAAACTCTTAAAGTGGAGATTCTGAATGCCATGAAGCCTTTTGCGGCTGCACTTGCTGAAGCCAAAAAGGGGGAAGATGTATTGATAAAAGCTCTAGAGAAGACTACTGCACAGCAAGCTGTAATGGTAGTATCTCAAGATGAGTTGAATGAAACCTTGGGTGATTTATCAAGCAAAGTCAAGAGCAAGAAAGGCAAAGGCAAAGAAATTGCTCAAGAAGACATCCAAGCTCCAACTCAAGCAACTGCCAAAAGTCTGCAGATCACTGCCTCTACAGAACAAGTTTCCAAGAAAAGAATGACTAGGAAAAGGAAGGCAGATGAGCTAACAGATGAGCAAGCTCAGAGGTCAACTCCAGCAGAGCCTACTGCAGAAGAGAAAGAGGCTTTAGAGTTGAATAAAAGAAAAGAGCTTGAAGCTCAAGAGCTTAAACAAAAGAAGCTAAAAGATGCGAAGGCAGTCAAAGCCAAATTTGACAGGAAGATAGCCAAACTCAGGAAAGCTCTCAAGGAGAAAGCACTGAAAGAAAATGCTCTGGCACAGAAAGATAAAGTTCTGGTGTTTGACAGCAACTATGTGGACTATCTAGCCCTTCAAGATGAGCTACCAAGGTGGTACCCTCTGAAGAAGAAATGGCAAATTCAACACCACATTGTAAGAAAATTTGGCCCTCTCCCAACCTATGAAGATGAATTCTTCCAGTTCAATCAATTCATGAACATTGAAGATCCAGAGTTCTGGAAAGAAGTAGTCAAGACAGCCAAAGAACTTGACAACTGCAGAATTTTAACTCCTGAAGAACCCAAATGGGATCCTCCCAAACTGGATTCTGGAAGAACAGACTTCATTGAAGTCAAAAGGATCCTAGAGAAGATCTATGAAGAGGAGAATGTTACAGACCTGCAGCACATGGAAGAAGTTCGATCTCGTCTGTACCTTGCCTTCCGCATCTGAAGATCAGAAGACCTGATGAAGACCACTTTCAAAGCCTTAAGAAACTATTACTTGTAATCTGTAAAAGTTATATATATTCAAGTTTAGTTCTCTTTGCTTTCAAGACAAACTCTCATTGTCTTCATCAGATACTTCAGTTTTTATGAAGTTTATAAACTCCTATCTTATCTTATTAAGAGCATTTATCATATATAGTTTTGGCTTCATCAAAAAGGGGGAAATTGTTGGGATATAAATTCACCCTAAGCCCCATTTGATGTTAGAATAGTTTTGATGGCCAAAACACTTAGAGTTTATAAATGTAATAGGATCAGCTGACTTGTATAGAACAGCTTAGACTAGTCTTGTGTGATCAACTGTATTGATAACAGCTGATCAGCACAGTCATGGCTTACATGCCTATCCTCAAGATAAGAAGAGTAGAAGACATGAAGACTAGAAGATCCTTGAAGACCAGATATGTTAAGGTGCTTGTATACCTACTTATCTGATGGAGTCCCAGATTAAAGATGGCCTAAAGCATTACAGAGAATTTTCAGATCAGAAGAGTAGTACTCGTCTGATACCAGAAGACAGAAGACCTAAGGCCAGAAGAGCAGTCAGAAGACTAGTAGTACAGATCAGAAGACTATGTGCTCTTCCAGGACTCGGCTGATTCCCAAGTCATCTTGCAATTCAAACGAAGACCTACCTTATTTAGAAGATTGACATGATCCCAGGATTGAAGCAATCAAGCGACTGGAATCAAGGAATCAAGCTATTATGGGAAGATTGCTCAAACGGCTAGTCAACTCCAACGGCTAGTTGCACTCAATCTCCATTATAAATACAAGAGCTTGAACACAGAAGCATATACACAAGAGAGAATTCACAAGCTAAGCAAGCCATCAAGCAAAAAGCCACATTGTTCTAAGAAATTCTCCAAGAGCCAGAAATTCATTAGATTATCTATAGCTCTAAAGTGCTTCCTATCCAACCCTTAAGAACCTGAAACTTGTTCATATTGTATATCAATTGTTTTAGGCATAGTGGTTAAGCAAATTATAAGCTTGAACCATTAGTTGGATACATCTCAAAAACCCCAAACCCTCACCGAAAGGTTTAAGTTTTTGAAACCCCCCAAAGTGCAAGTGCTTACAATCACTTGTGGAGACCGCAGCTGTTAGGACGGCTCAGATCTCAAAGTCCTAACCTTGGGACTATAAAGGACAAGACCCTTGTAATTTGTGGAAATTAAAGGGATTAAACATCACGTTAGGACGTGAGAGTGGACTTAGGATCGTATATCCGAACCACTATAAATCCGGTGTTATTTACTTTCTGCACTTTACATTTCTGCTTTTACATTCATTATTATATAGTGCATACTGTGATTTCAACACTCTTCAAAAAGGGCCATAACTTTCAAACCAGCATCAGCTGAGTAATTTCACAAAGTAAAACAAGTTATAAGAACGAGTCTAAACCAGGGCCACCACATTTCCGCACACAACCTCTTCAGTCAGATCACTATAGTCATCTGGACCAGGAGACTTGCAGTCCAGTTGACATAGCAATCAGAAGAGGTTCCCAACTCTGTTTGAAAAAGTTTTAAAGTCTATTCACCCCTCCCCTCTAGACTTTAATCCCATTCACTACTCGTTCAGGGACCAACAACAACAATGGGAAAGAGCAGTTGAAAGCCTTTGACAGCAAAGCTGATGAAGGGATATTCCTTGGATATTCCCAAATCAGTAGAGCTTTCAGGGTGTACAACTGTAAAACCCTTATTGTGGAAGAAACACCTCATGTTATGTTTGATGAATCTACTTCTGAGATCAGGAATAAGGACCTGGACACTAAAGAAATCACACAGAGAACAACCAGACTGAGCCTAAAAGACAAGGACATTGTATTCATAGATGTTGTCCAAGCCAATCCTCCTGAAAACATAACACTGGACAACATTCCTGAAGGCAACATTCCTGAAGCAAACCCCACAGAAGGAAATGGTGAACTGAATGACCCAATCCCAGTTCACACTCAGGTAATAACTACCAATGAAGAAGCAGGCTCTGCTGAGGTAGTTAATGGATTTAATATTCAAGGGGGAAACATAAATGTTGAAAATGCCAATGTCCCTGACATTGAGGACAACACCCCTGAATATGATCCTGAATTAGATCCTGCATTCAATTATCCTGAATTTTATGATACTAGTGACTTAACCTTAGTAGAGGACAACTCTACTGAAGGGATCAGAAAAAGGAGGACATGGTTGTCTGACCATCCTACTAATCTGATACTTGGTGATCCAAGTGTAGGAGTCAAAACTAGAAGGTTTCATGGTGAAAGTGCTCTATTTTGTTGTTTCCTATCAGAACAGGAACCAAGTAACATTAAGGAAGCACTTCAAGATGCTAATTGGATCACAACAATGCAGGAAAAGTTAAACCAATTCACCAGAAATGATGTATGGGAGCTGGTGGATAGACCTACACATCAAGATGTTATTGGAACCAAGTGGGTGTTCAAGAACAAAAAGAATGAGAATGATGTGATAGTCAGAAACAAGGCCAGATTGGTGGCCAAGGGCTATTGTCAATCAGAAGGCATTGACTATGATGAAACATTTGCACCTATGGCAAGGCTAGAAGCAATAAGGCTTTTCCTAGCATATGCAGCCCACAAGAGGTTCAAAGTGTACTAGATGGATGTCAAAAGTGCCTTCTTGAATGGAGTCTTAAAGGAAGAAGTCTATGTAGAGCAACCACCTGGTTTTGAGGAAGGAAACCAAATCTACAGGCTAAAGAAAACTCTCTATGGACTCAAGCAAGCCCCAAAAGCTTGGTATGATACACTGTCATAGTTCCTCTTAGACCATGGTTTCACCAAAGGAATAGTGGACAGAACTCTCTTTAGAATCACTGAAGGAGAGGACATTTTGCTTGTCCAAATATATGTTGATGACATTATATTTGGATCTCCCAATGAGAAGTTGTGTGAGAAATTCTCAAAGCTTATGCAAAGCAAGTTTGAGATGTCAATGATGGGGATGATGAACTTCTTCTTGGGCTTACAAGTCAAGCAATCAAAAGAAGGAATCTTCATCAACCAAGCAAAGTACACCAGGGAAATGATCAAGAAATTTGGGTGTACAACCAGCAAGCCAGTAAGGATCCCTATGAACACAAATTGGAAGATGGATCCAGATGAGAGTGGTGTTCCAACCAACTCTACTGAGTATAGAGGAATCATTGGTTCACTCCTCTACCTCACTGCCAGCAGACCTGACATCACCTTTGCAGTAGGTGTTTGTGCAAGGTTTCAAGCCAATCCTAAGAAGAGCCAATCTAGAGGCTGCTAAGAGGATCCTGAGGTATCTCAAAGCCACTGAAAACCTTGGCCTTTGGTACCCTGCTGATGACAACATTGAGCTCACTGGCTACTCAGATGCTGATTATGGAGGTTGTAGAATTGACAGAAAGTCCACTTCAGGGACTTGTCAATTCTTAGGGAACAATCATTCGGGTGGAATTTGCACGTTTTATAAGCACATGTGAAGCATATTTTGATTTGGATTTCATTGATTTATGCATTGATTATGATTGTTTGAGCCAAAATGAGAGAAAGGTTGCGTTTTGTCGATTTTGTAGAAAATACGATGGAATTTGGAGCAAAACACCAACCATACTTTACTGGATCAGGAAGAGGAGTGAACCGTTGGATTCGTCTCGAACAATGGAGTGGAATGAAAAAAAGAATCGAGTCAATCGGAGGTCGGAAGCTCGAGATACGAAGAGACGAAAAAACATGCCCGGGTAGAATCAACCCGGGCGGGTCAAAACGACCCGGGCAAGGCTGATTTTTAGGGACATTCGAATTGTGCCCGGGTGAAACCCACCCGGCCAAGTGGTTTCGACCCGGGCAAGGCCCAACATTCAATTGCTTCGACTTTTGGCCGGGTGGCATGCCCGGGTGGGAGCCACCCGGCCGGGTGACCTCATTCTCGGGGGTTTTTGGCCATTTTCTCCATTTTTGAGGGACCAACTTGCAATTTTGGCACCCAAACCCTTCCCCAACACTATATAAGGCCTCATTCTTGAAACCCAAGACACTCTCCCCCAAATCCACACATAGTTACACATACTTGGAGGTGTTTTGGCCATATCTTCATCAATTCTTCACCAAATCAAGGAAGAAAGGATGCAATAGCTCCCAAATTCCATTCCCTACCACATTCTAGACTAAGTTTTCTCTTTCTTTTCCTTTTTATTTAGTTATTTCATTTGGGATTTGTAATTTGATTATGTTAGTTAGTAGCTAACCAACTTTGTGGTTCTAAGGCATTGTAAGACTTGGATTGATGTTTATGAGTAATTTCTTGCTTTAATTGGTGTTTATTTCCTATTTGCATATTCAATTATCCATTGCAAAGCATGTTGTTAGTGGCCATAATGATTTGCTTGATTCATTGTTAATTGGGATAGTATCGAGAGATTTATTCCATTTAATCGTATGCGAATGTGCAACCCGGTATTATTATGATCTCGAGAGAGGATTAATTATCGGAGAGGGAATCGAATGATCTTAGGAGCTATTTTAGATGGTGTAATGTTTGTTATGTAGACATACGAGCTTATATTACATCGCGTCTTTGGATTAATTTGTATCGAGAGATCGATTAGTTCTTCTTGTGTGATCACCCTATTTGAGATAACCTTAATGGCCATTTAAACGAGATAACTCTTATAAACGGACGTCTAAATACTACAATTGCCTTGGAACCCACCTTTTCTCTTTGAGTTTACATCCATTTTACTTTCGTTTTGTGATTTGTATGCCATTTGATCGATTTTATCTTTGCTCTTTGTTGCTTATTCGTGACACTTGGTAGGTAACTTTAGAGTAAAACATTTTATTCAAAATTTCGATCACGTCTACTTAGAATTCGACTAGCAAACTCCACTTTTACGCTTAACCTCCTTGTGGGATCGACCTCGTGCTTATCACGCTACGATAGACACCGTACACTTGCGGTTGTTTGTTTTAGTGTTGCATAACACGTGAATCAAGTTTATGGCGCCGTTGCCGGGGAGGTTTTTATAAGCTCTAGAGTGTAGGCTAGAAGAGTTTTAGTTTAGACAATTTATTTACTTTCTTTATTTGCAAAATTCCAAAAATATTTGTGTTTGTTACTTTGAGCTTATTTGTATTTCTCACTCTCGTTTGCTCTTTTGATAGACATGGTTTATGATCACACGATCTAGGAGGAACCACCAAGAAGTGCTACCTTTAGATCCGGAGATTGAGGCCAATTGTCGAAGAAGGAACGCCGAAAGGAGAAGACTAGAGTTGGAAAGAATGAACCGAAGAGAGAATTCGGTTGTAGAAGAGGTCGAGGAGGAAGTCGAGAATCAAGGGGTCGAAGGAGTCGAGGAACCTAACGGGAATGGAGGTAACCGACCTCAAGGAGTGCTAAGGGACAACTTTCGTCGGAGAGTTGAAGAGAATATTGGTATGGAAAGAGATGGTAGACGAAGGGAGGATGAGGAGCCACAAAGAGTCTTGAGAGACCACTTCCGTCCTATTCCAATGCCTTATGGAGGAGCGGGTCGGGAACCCGTTGATGCTCATAACTTTGAGCTCAAACCGGCTCTCATCATGATGGTTCAAAACAACCAATTTGGAGGGTTGTCAAAGGAGGATCCTAACCTCCATTTATCTCAATTCTTAGAGATAAGTGGAACGGTTAAGATCAATCGTGTCCCTCAAGATTATATTCGTCTACAATTGTTCTCATTCTCACTCCGTGATCGTGCTAAGCAATGGTACATGTCTCTTGATCTACGGACAATCGAAAATTGGGCCGATCTTGTAGACGCTTTCCTCATGAAGTACTTTCCTCCAAGCAAGACCATCAAGATAAGAGGAGAAATTTCTTTTTTCATGCAAGACGATGATGAGTCTTTAGCCGAGGCTTGGGAGCGTTTCAAGGATCTCATACGGAGTTGTCCTCAACATAGGTTCTCAAGAGACCAATTGATTTGCTATTTCTACAACGGGATGGACCATCGAACGAGAGGGATGGTGGATGCCTCGGCCGGTGGAGGTTCTTTGCTAGGAAAGACGACGGATGAAGGTTATGTGCTTTTAGAGGAGATGGCAAAGAACGGACATCAATGGCCATCCGAGAGAAGGCAAGCCCGGAAAGTAGCTTCCACTAAGGAGTCGGATGATTTTGCTACTCTATCCAACAAGATGGACAAGTTGACTTCGATGATGGCGGCCAAGTCATTGATGGGACCTAGTGATGAACAATATGAAGAGGCCCATTATATGAACAATCAAAGGGACCGTCAATTTCGAGAAAGAGGTTGGAATGAGAGGCAACATCCTAATCCGAATCAATATCATCCCGGATTGAGGCAACATGAGAACTTTTCCTATGCCAATACAAGGAATGCCATTGTCCCACCTCCAAATTTCAATGTTAGGGATGGAGCTATTGTGGAGTCTTCATCAAAGCCATCAATGGAGGATATGTTTGGTGCTTTTATGGGGGAAACCACGAAATTCATGAGAGAGACTAGAGAGAATGCAAACATAACTCGTCAAAGATTTGAGGAACAAGGAGAAATGATCAAGAATATGGCAAACAACATGAGAGCCATGGAGAAGCAAATGAGTCAACTTTCTAATGTCATCGGTAGTCAACACACTCCGGGGCAATTTCCTTCAAACACGGAGCTCAACCCCAAGGAACATTGCAAGGCTATTAAGCTAAGAAGTGGGACGAGTTACGATGGGCCAAAGATGCCACAAGAGGAGGAAATGGTAATGGCACCCGAGGATGTCGACAAAGAAGATGGACAAGAGAAAGAGAAGCAAGAGGAGATAGTGAGGGAAAAAGAGAAAGAAGGGGAGAAGAAGAGTGAGGAGGCAATCCCTCCTCAAGACAAAAGCAAAAATGAGGTACCCCTTCCATACCCCCAAAGATTGAAGAAAAAGGGTTTGGATCATAAGTTTGCTAAGTTTGTTGAGATGTTCAAGAAGATCCACATCAACATCCCCTTTGCCGAAGCTCTAGAACAAATGCCCCATTACTCTAAGTTCTTGAAAGAAATCATGTCCAACAAGAGAAAGATGGTGGAGTATGAAACGGTGCATTTGACCGAAGAATGTAGCTCAATCATTCAAGCAAAGCTACCTCAAAAGCTTAGAGATCCCGGATCCTTCACCCTACCATGTGTTATTGGAGACGGAGGTACATTTAGAGCTTTGTGTGATTTGGGAGCTAGTATCAATCTCATGCCCTTTTCCATATTCAAGTCACTTGGTTTGGGAAAGCTTACACAAACCACAATGAGCCTTATATTGGCGGATAGATCCGTAACATACCCTTTGGGTATAGTGGAAGATGTGTTGGTTAAGGTTGATAAGTTTATATTCCCGGTGGATTTTGTAGTGTTGGATATGGAGGAAGATAAGTATGTGCCATTGATTTTGGGAAGGCCGTTCTTGGCAACCGGTGGGGCAAAAATTGATGTAAAGAAAGGAGTGTTAAAACTTCAAGTGAACGATGAGAAAGTCACGTTCAACATTTATAGAGCCATCAAAGTCCGAGATGATGAAGATGGAGAGTATGGGTACTCTAGAGGAGATCACTCTCCAAAGCCAATGAAAGAGAAGGTGGACGAAGATTTCAAGGTCAACTTTGTGAAAAAAAGACCCCCAAAGGGAAGAGAATGAGTTGAAAATGGGCAAGAAGGCCAAGTTTGGGGGAGTTTTTGAAGAAAACTCCCCCAAATCAAGAAAAGTTACTTATACGAACTTGGGGATGAATGGGGCATCAACCTCATATGACATGATTGAAGAGCCGGATGGAGTGGCTTTTGGATGCTTTAATGATTTCAAGAAGGTTTCATGGGCCAAGAAGGTCAAAAACAAGAAGGGTGACAAGGGGGTGACTTGATATTCCCCTCAAGGAAAACCGTCCGGCATAGGACGTTAAAAATAGCGCTTCTTGGGAGGCAACCCAAGGTTTTATTGCTTTCTTATTTTTATTACTTTAATAGTGTTGATAGCTTGGTTTATTTTGTAGGTATGGATGAAGAATACTATGGATAGCAAGTCTTGGAGAATGAAGAAGAAGCAAAGCCAACTTTGGAGTGGAGGAAGCAATTGTTGCAATGGTGATCTTTGAAGAGCTTTGGATGTGCAAGGAGGGAGGTAACAACTTGTAGCCCCAAACTTAGAATTTATACATAGTAAAATTCTAAGTTTGGGGGAGTTATTTTTCTTTTATTTTTCTACTAGTTGTTACCCTTGCACCGGTTCGTCATTCTACTTGTGTCACATTTTGCACCGGCGCACATTTGGCTTTTACATGATTATATTGTTTAAGTTGATTTTGATCACATGTTGGGTAGTGGATCTTTGGTGAAATGTGAGCATGAATAATCATTGGAATCCATTGTTGAGTAGTTGTGGTGATGTCTATTTGCTTTGAATGTATGCATGATTGATGTTGGAATATGGTATCATGTTGTATTCATATTTGTGAGCTTTGATAGCATGGATGCATGATGTGTTGTTGTTTGGGAACATTTGATGAATGTGAGAGTTCTATTGAATAAACCGGTGAGAATTGAGCCATAAATCGAACATATAATCCGGTTTAGTTCATTTGAGAGTGGACTAGGTTATTGCTAGTAATCCTAGAACTTGCCTAAGTTCTTGTATGAAAGCATGATTGTGTGAGATGATGTGATATGATATAGGCCATCTTGTTCTAAAAAGTCACTTAGCCAAAATTTCTCAAAACCGAAGTAATCTTCCGTAGTTAGCCCCTTGAGCTTAATTCCTCATTTTCTTGGCAAACTACAATGTTAACCACTTAGCCTTTTTGAGCCTTTGATACCTACATCTAGTGGGGGACAAAAGACAAAGTGAAAAACATATGCTTGAATGAATACTTTTGGTGAAAAGGAGAAGTTGGAAAAGTTGAAAGAAGAAAAAGAGATAGATGAAAAGAAAATCAAGGAAAAGAGGGACAAAGAGCCCCAAAAGCTTGAAAAGAAAAAGGGTTCAAAAGATGAGGTGATGAATGCTTGAAAAAGAAAGGAAAAAGAAAAGTGAGGATGAAGTTTGTAAGCTTTGAAAGTGAAAGCACAAATTGTATAAAAACAAGTTTTGTCCTCCACTAGAAGAGTCACAATTCCCAAATTCATCCTACCTTGTCCAAAGAGCCAATGTTACATCCTTGATTAAGTCCTATTGATCACATTGTTGAGCATTTGAGTGTGTGTAGAAAGTAGAAGTTGGGCAAGCATATGGTGATTGCATAGCATAGCTTGGTTGATGAGTGCATTAATATCCCTAATTTGTTTGTGTGTTTGAGAGAAACACTTCATCATGTGAGTCGAGGACTTGAGCATTTAGATTATGTTTCCCATCACAATGTGTTGTGTACTTGTGCATTCTTTGATCCATGAGTGTGAATTGCAATAGTGAGCCTATGACCTTCATTGAGAGATGCACTTTGAGAAAGAGATATCATTACATTCTACTTTGCATGTGTGAATTACATTGAATATTCCATTGTGATCATTCCACCCTCATTGCTTTGAGTGCTTAGTTGTTTGAGGACAAACAACATTTTAAGTTTGGGGGGGTTTGATTCGGGTGGAATTTGCACGTTTTATAAGCACATGTGAAGCATATTTTGATTTGGATTTCATTGATTTATGCATTGATTATGATTGTTTGAGCCAAAATGAGAGAAAGGTTGCGTTTTGTCGATTTTGTAGAAAATACGATGGAATTTGGAGCAAAACACCAACCATACTTTACTGGATCAGGAAGAGGATTGCACCGTTGGATTCGTCTCGAAAAATGGAGTGGAATGAAAAAAAGAATCGAGTCAATCGGAGGTCGGAAGCTCGAGATACGAAGAGACGAAAAAACATGCCCGGGTAGAATCAACCCGGGCGGGTCAAAAACGACCCGGGCAAGGCTGATTTTTAGGGACATTCGAATTGTGCCCGGGTGAAACCCACCCGGCCGAGTGGTTTCGACCCGGGCAAGGCCCAACATTCAATTGCTTCGACTTTTGGCCGGGTGGCATGCCCGGGTGGGAGCCACCCGGCCGGGTGACCTCATTCTCGGGGGTTTTTGGCCATTTTCTCCATTTTTGAGGGACCAACTTGCAATTTTGGCACCCAAACCCTTCCCCAACACTATATAAGGCCTCATTCTTGAAACCCAAGACACTCTCCCCCAAATCCACACATAGTTACACATACTTGGAGGTGTTTTGGCCATATCTTCATCAATTCTTCACCAAATCAAGGAAGAAAGGATGCAATAGCTCCCAAATTCCATTCCCTACCACATTCTAGACTAAGTTTTCTCTTTCTTTTCCTTTTTATTTAGTTATTTCATTTGGGATTTGTAATTTGATTATGTTAGTTAGTAGCTAAACAACTTTGTGGTTCTAAGGCATTGTAAGACTTGGATTGATGTTTATGAGTAATTTCTTGCTTTAATTGGTGTTTATTTCCTATTTGCATATTCAATTATCCATTGCAAAGCATGTTGTTAGTGGCCATAATGATTTGCTTGATTCATTGTTAATTGGGATAGTATCGAGAGATTTATTCCATTTAATCGTATGCGAATGTGCAACCCGGTATTATTATGATCTCGAGAGAGGATTAATTATCGGAGAGGGAATCGAATGATCTTAGGAGCTATTTTAGATGGTGTAATGTTTGTGATGTAGACATACGAGCTTATATTACATTGCGTCTTTGGATTAATTTGTATCGAGAGATCGATTAGTTCTTCTTGTGTGATCACCCTATTTGAGATAACCTTAATGGCCATTTAAACGAGATAACTCTTATAAACGGACGTCTAAATACTACAATTGCCTTGGAACCCACCTTTTCTCTTTGAGTTTACATCCATTTTACTTTCGTTTTGTGATTTGTATGCCATTTGATCGATTTTATATTTGCTCTTTGTTGCTTATTCGTGACACTTGGTAGGTAACTTTAGAGTAAAACATTTTATTCAAAATTTCGATCACGTCTACTTAGAATTCAACTAGCAAACTCCACTTTTACGCTTAACCTCCTTGTGGGATCGACCTCGTGCTTATCACGCTACGATAGACACCGTACACTTGCGGTTGTTTGTTTTAGTGTTGCATAACACGTGAATCAAACAAGCTCATATCTTGGTTCTCTAAGAAGCAGAACACAGTGGCCACCTCCACCACTGAGGCTGAGTATGTAGCAGCTGGAAGTTGTTGTGCTCAAATCCTTTGGTTGAGACAACAACTAAGAGACTACAGTGTCAACTCTACTGAAGTACCTATATTCTGTGATAACAACAGTGCCATTGCAATATCACAGAACCCTGTGTTACACACAAGGTGTAAGCATTTGGACATCAAGCACCACTTCATTAGAGACCATGTGGAAAAGAAGGACATCAAGTTGGTGAAAATCCATACTGATCACCAAAAAGCTGATATATTGACAAAACCACTTGCAGAAGCAAGATTCATGGAATTATTAGCAGAGTTGGGACTTCTTGACCCACTGAAGTTGGATAAGTAAGTCCAAAGGAGTTGATCAATCAAGGGGGAACTAAAAGTGATGTTCAGCAGACTTGGTCAAGTCTACTGAAACTCAGTAAATTGGTCAGGACACTTGTCCATTGAAATTCAGGACAATTGTCCACATCATTTCAGGACACTTGTCCATGTAGGGCCAGATAAGTTGTCTTGGTTATCAAACCAAATCTTGGTCTGATAAGCACCTATTTTGGGTAATCATTACCTATTTCGATGGCTGCCCAATTCCTATTCAAGCCATCACCTTTTCAAGGATTCAATTTGTGCCCTACCCAAGAAGTCACTTTCAATGCATTAAATGCCAAGATTTAATTCTTGTTTGCATTAAACAATTCAAGACATGATCTACCTTGGTAACCCCCCAACTTTAAACAAACATTAAACTCCTTCCCACGTTTTGAATAAAGACAGTTTTTCACTGTTCCATTGGTTATTAACCATTGGATCAAAACTGGCCAACTTCCCTGAAGTTGATCTTGGCCGTCCAAATTGGATTTCCTCAATTGTAAATTGTTTGAATTGCCTTAAGACTCGCCTACTCGTTGACATACATTTCTTTTGGAATATTCACAAGTCTTAAGAAGCCCACCAAGATTCATTCTTCCCCACGCATTCAAACTTTTCTTGAAACCCTAAGTCTTCATCTTCTCAAACTCATCCAAAAACCTTACTGTTCTTCAAATGGCTCCCAAAGCTAGACCTGAAATAGTTGTAGACTTCACAAACCAGGATCTTGACCTGGATTTTGGCTATCTTAGCCACAGAAACAACCTGGTATTCGAGCCAATCATCTCCTTTGAGAGTGATGATCCAGAAGTTACTCCAACTTTGAGGTGGTTAAGAAGGGCAGGACTTCAAAAATTTATGCACGAAAAGCCAGATTCTTGCCTTGAAACATACATGGCTGAGTTCTTTACTTTTCTGAAGTGGAGAGGAAAGCCAGAAGATGGAGAAGTTACAACAAGGCTTTCATACAGAGCTGAAGGAGAAGAGGAAGAAAGATTTCACAGGGTGAAATTTTCTGAAGAAGATGTAGATGCTGCTTTTGGATTGCCCTCTGAAGGGAGAAATCCAGAATTTTATGGCAATGGTCATGAGCAAGAAATTGCTCAAGATTGGCTCCTTGTTCCAGGACCAATCTCATCTACACAGCACAAAAGGACTCTCAAGCTCAAGTTCCTCAATCTATTTAAGGTAATTAAAAAGAGCCTTTTAAGCAACACTGGGAGTTTGGAGCAAGTGAGTGCTCCAAGAATAAGGGTTATGGCTGTTGTGATTGATGCCAGTGATAAGGGAATCAAATTTGATTGGAGGACCTTCATCTTGTCTGAGATGATGAAGGAAAAGGCAAAGTTTAAGGTGAAATCCCACAACAAGGTTGTGTTGGAGAGCAAACTCAAGTATTGCACAAGGGCAAGCTTGCTGATAGAGAAGTTTGCTCATTATTCTTAGATGCAAACCTTTGCCAAGCCCCTTCCTGCCCAGAAAATTTTGTTCAGGAAACTAAGTAAGAAAACTGAGCAAAGAAAGTTGCAGCTGGCCAAACCTGCTGAAGAGAGGCAAGAGGAAAAGCCTAAGTTGAAAAAGAGGACAAAGGCCAGGGCTGTCAAAACCAAGAAAGTGTCTCAACTACCCTCAGAAGAGGCATCAGGAGCTTCAACTGAGATTGAAGAGGTTGCAGAAGAGGGAGTGCAAGTGCCTTCTGATCACTCAGAAGAGTTGAGGCAAAAGTACAATGAGACAAGGCAGAAGAAAAAGGGTGATAAAAGGCCCAGGGAAGTTGTCCCTGAGAAAGAAGAGGGAAGTGGGAGCAGTAGGGCAAGTAAGAGGAGAGCCAAGCCTACTGACAAGATTCTTGATCTTCGGGAGGAAAGGACACTTCAAGTAGCTCTTAGGGAGAGTAGGGCAGAAAGCAGGACTAAGTCTAAGTCCAGGACCAACTCTTCTGGTTCTGGAACCTCTGAGTACAAAGTCCCTGAAGATCAACCAATAGAACCCAACCTTCCTGAAACCCAACATCTTGAACCCAACTCCCCTGAAACCCATGTTACCCCCACAAACCAACCCATCACCCCTGTTGATCTAACCAGGAGATATTCTCCAGAAGGGAGTGCACAAAGAAGTGCAATTGATGTGCTAGCTGATCTTGCAGTAGATGAGACAAGACTTTTGTCTCCCCTTGACTCATCTATGCTCAATTATTCAAAACTTCTAGAAACTGCACTTCATGAGCCAACCCCCCTGAGCAAAGCCCCTTCAGATCCATTGCTCTCAAAAGCAACTGAAGTACTTTCTATTGAGCTCAACCCTTCTAAAGCCAACCCTCCTGAATTCAACCTCCCTGAAGCTGCTCTTCAAGCCAATATCCTTGAAACCAGAGCCAACTCCCCTATAGCCCAAAGTTCTCAATCAAATGAGGATGAGGAGGAGTATACTTATGAAAGTATGCTCAGAGGTGGAGCAAGGGCTACTGTGGACAGTTTGTATCCACAACTTGCAGAATTTCCAAGGCTTTAGACAATGTTCCATGATTTGAGGATGTTGGTGGAAGTGAAAGATAAATCAATCATGGAGATTGCATAAGTCATCTTTGACAAAGGTGTAAACTGGTGGCAAATAGAAGAGGGAAGATTGCTTCACTTTGCTAGAGTGAATAAGACAAGGTTCCTCACTGATGAGGAAGTATTTGCCAAGTTGGTTACTGACAAAATTGCAGAAGAGAAGGAGAGACTGGCTAAGGGTATCAAACACTCTGATAGCAGCTCTAGTGATGATGGCAAAGATGATCCTTCAAACCCCTCCAAACCTTTTCAAGCCAATCCTCCTGAACCATCCCAGACCAATCTCCCTGAACCTTCTCAACCCATCAAGTTTTCAAACCCTCTTGTAACCTATCATAGAAAAGGCTCTGTCTCTTCAGAGGTGTTGACCAAAGCTGGTGACACAGTTAAAGATACATCTGCCAATGAAGGTTCTTCTGAACCCAAGGCACAACTTACATATGTTGAGACTCCTAACTTAGAAGCTGGTTTGATTAAGGCCTATTCAGTGTCAGTAAAGTTGGACACTGATCAGCCCTTAATCATTCAGGATGACTCAGAGGCTGCTGATATAAGCACTGTGATCTCCCCACAACTGCCATCTTTGGACCTTGTTGAAGGTGGAGATGCTGCAGGTTTAGGAGAAGGTGTTGAAAAGGAGAATTTAGTGGAAAAATCAGAGGGAGATATGGATGAAAGAGAGGTAGTAATCACTAAGATTGTGAGTGTATCACCAAATGAGGGTGGAATAAGTAAGGAAGGACAGGTTATTCTTGAGGTCAAATCTGAACTTCAAGAATCCCTTGGTGAAAGGAGGCCTGTTCCTTTAAGTGAGGACATTATTCATGAAGGAAGTCAAAAATTAGTTGAAAATGAGAAGGCTGTTGATGCACATATTCAAGTGGATTCCAGTTCAGCCCAAGCAATTCTTGGTGAACATTCAGCAAAACTGGACTCCTTGGCTCATCAAGTCCAAACTGCCTATGCTGAAACTTCAGGCACCTTGGATGAGCAAGGCAGAAAATTGGCTTCAGTAGAAATGAGACTAACAGGCTCAAAGGATGTGGTGTTGTCCACAATTGAAGCCAGAATTAGTGGAGTAGAGTCAGGATTGCAAACCATATCTGCTGAAGTTCAGAAAGCAAAGTCAAGCATGGAATCAATCTCCAAAGAGGTCAAGAAAGAACAGAAGCTGCTAAGAGATAATCACAACAACAATGTCAAAGCTCTTAGACTGACTGTCAAGCAAGCTCTTGGAAAGAAAACAGCCATTCAGAAGAAAAGAGCTGAAGAAATGAGGCTAGCAATGGTGAAGGCTGCCTCAGAAAAGTTTTCCCAAGAAGTGATGGCCAACATTGCTGAGAATGCAGTGGCCAATCTCACTGATTTGTTAAGAGCAAGCCTTGATGCATCTCTCAAAGCAACCATGGAAGAAGTTGTTGAGCAGAAAATGAAGCCTGTTCTAGCTTTCCTAAGCTTGAGCAGTGACAGGATGAAAAATATACATGATGAGAATGTATATTTGCTAGAAGAGATGAAATCCCTGAACCTAGCCCAATCCTTGATGGCAACTACTATGAGTGAGCTCAAACCTCAATGTTTTGATGCTGCCAAAAAGGGGGAAAGAGAAAGAGCAAGGGCCAAAGGTGCCTTGATAATTGGTGGTTCAGACAAAGGCAAGGACAAGGCTGCTGAGGACAAGGGAAAGAAGCAAGCAGAGCTGAACTTCGAAGAGCTTGATGAAGAAGAACAATTGGCCATAGCATTGAAGAATTCAATGGCATCAGCACAAGAAGAAAGAGCAAGGATTCAGCAAAGGCCAGGAGGAGAAGGTTCTGGTTTGGACAAAAGTGCTGGAGGTGTCCAAACTAGAGGACAAATCAAGAAGGCCAAGGGAAACAAAAGAAAGGCTGAGACATTCACTGATTTTCCCAACAGCCTTGAACTTCCTCCTGAGTTCAGAATTGAAGAAGATGAGCCAATCACTAAAAAGAGCAAAACTGCTGAAAAGGTCAAGACTGCTGAAGTGACCAAAACTGCTGAGAAAGCCAAGTCTTCTGAAACTGACAAGTCTATTGAGACTAAGTCCACTGAAGGTGCCAAAGCTGCTGAAGATGTTAAAGGACAGTATGAAGAAGTCTTTGGACCTCAACCAAAGAAGAAGACAAATGTGCTGCTAAATGATCCATCAAAGCTGTTTCATGAAGGATATGGCAAGGATCTTGAAACACAGCAGAAATTGGCTATGATGAGAGCCCAAGAGAAGATGGATTTAATGGAAGAAGCTAACAGAGCAAGAGATAAGAGAAGGGCTGACTTTCAAAAGCCTAGAAGAAGAAGAGCAACATACAACAAATTGAAGCCTCAGCTACTGATCCCCATGGACACCAAATATCCACACTTGGATAATGGGTGTCAAAACAGCTGAATGACTCTTGGGAAGAGGCCAAAAGGGAGTTTGTCTATGACTACTATGTCATTGACAAGTGGAATGGAAGGGATGTCAACTCCACCTTCACTGAGTTCATGATTGAATATTACAGGGAATTGTATCAACAATTGCTTGCAGCTGTTGACATTGCAAGAGTTGAACTCAGAGCCCCCAAACCTATCATATTCATGCCTCCCAAGAAGGAAGGTTTCATTGATCAATCAAAGATATTTCAGGAGTTCTTTGAGATCCTGAAGTTGAACAGAATGGTGCTAGGACCAAAGGGCACAAATCAAGAGGCCATGGAATTAAAGAAGAGAGTATGGGCACAATATGGGATGGTGCCACCTCCTGAAGATAGCCTCTGAATTGGCTAAGTCCTCTTGATCCTTATATGCTGAAATGGATAAATGCATGTCCTGGTTGCTGACTTGATAATATGTTCATCTACTCTAACATGCTCAAGTCTGCTGATATGTGAAGATTGATCTGATGACATTTTGCTCTGATACTTAAGGATTAATGCTCTAATAGTATATCTTGTTAAGTATTGCTCTAATCATGTACTGTATTTATTTTATGCTCTGATGTAATGTTTCATGCTCTGATATGTTTGTTCAACTATCAACATACTTGTAATGATTTTTAAATGAATGATAGTTGAACATACTTTTGAATCAACATTACTGAATCCTAACTTGTCTGACTTATCAACCTCTATGCTCTGAAAAACAGAAAATACACTAACACATTTTCTTTCAGGGAACTTGACCTCAGTCACCTTCACTGAAGAAAAATGTAATAAGTGTAGTCAAGTCACCTTTGCATAGATTGTATAGGTTTTGGCATCATCAAAAGGGGGAAATTGTTGGGAATAAAATGAGTTTTGATTAAGATACCAAAACCCCCCCGAGACATGCCAAGTAGATAAGTCAATATGAATGAACATGTTTCAGGACTGTTGGAACATGTAGTCTAAGACAAGTAAAGAAGCTGATATGTTAGGCAGCTCTTAGATAAATAGATGCACTAGTTAAGGGGGAACACATACTTCCAAGATCACAGTAATCATATCCCCTCAAGACTCAAAAGCTTGACCATCTCAAGTCTACTGAAGGACAAGTATGCTGATCAAGAGTAATCAGTTAAAAGACAACTTAGTGGATGATCACATAAGTTAAGATGCATCAACAAAGTGTTAATCTACTGCATCACACAAGCTCAGAAGGATTGTCCAACAAGAGTGTTTCAGAAGAGTTGTCTTAGTATACTTGAACCAGAATCTGTCTTAAGGACAACTATGCTGATGAAGTCAAGACTACTTATCCAAGACAGGAATGCTCAAAGAACTACTTCAAGAAGTCATGGAAAGTGAAAGAGTCGAGTCATCTGAAGAGCATGCCAACACTGCTGATAAGCAGAATCTGCTGAAATGGATAAGAAGAACTATCCTAATGATAAGGAATGTTGTCCTTATCTCAGGATCATTAATAAGAAGAGATGTCCATGTTTGACCAAGTGAATCTTGAAGTCAGACATTGGGAAGAGTGCTGCAGAATGAAGACAAAGTTGTTACAGCCGTTTATTTCCCAATTTAAGGACATGTCACTATCAAGAATCTGTCTTCCAGTTTGAAGAGTTCAAGGAAAACATTTATAGACATTTGAGGCTGCCTCTCCAACGGGCAAATCCTCAAATTTATCTATAAATACAGAAGTGTGAAGACCATTTGAAAGCACCCACTGATCCATTATCTATCAAACTATCCTACAAAGCTCAAGTGCTTTCAAGCTTTCAAAGAGACTATCTTAGTCTTCAAACACTTCATCTAAGCTGAACCCCATTGTATAATCCATACAAAGCTTAGAGAGATATCCTATCCTTATACGCTGATCTTCATTGTAAAGGATATCTCATTAGTTGGAACCTTACTTCAACCCTTATACCTTTCAAGTGAGAAAGTTAGAAGGTTGTAGTAGTAGAAGTGGAAGGAGATGGCCGTTGAGAGAAGAATAGTTCAGTTCTGAGTTGAGAAAGGGTACTAGGACTCTTGACATCCTAGGGATCAAGGCACCAAGGAGTGGTGTGGTTGATCAAGTGCACCTTGGCACTATAAAACAAGTTAATTCCAAGAGTGAAGGAATTATCCTGTTAAATCAGGGAAAGTGGATGTAGGAGCTTGAGTCTCTGAACCACTATAACTCTTGTGTTGATTTACTTTCAAGTATTAACATTCATTCAACACTGCACACAAACAGAACTTTCAAAGACATATTTACAAGACTGTGCAAAACAGATTTGGACAAGTTCCCTGAACTGGATAAACTGTTAAGGAGATTTCAGAATTAAAAAGGAGTTTAAACTAAAGGGCCAACCACTAATTCCGCACATATAACTCCCTTAGATAGTTATTCAACTAAGTACTCAATAGTCCAGGACAACCTTGCTGAAGACTGGTTTGATCAAATTTTGAAAAGATTTGCATACAAGTGTATTCCCCCCCCCCCCATACACTTGTCATATACTCCTTTCAGGACCAACAAACATATATATATATATATATATATATATATATATATATATATATGTATATATATGTATAAGGAATAAACAAATAGAAAGGAAAACAACAGAGGCTCTATTTGCGTGAGTCATCAATAGAATGAGTAAGCATACCTACAAGTCTACGAGCGGATTCCAAATTTAATTTTCACGTCCAGTCGCTTCAATAGCTATTTACAAGAGGTAATTATCAGTAGGAATCTTAAATTCTTCTTTCACCCTCAGGAATTATTTTCCATTCAAACCAACCCCTTACTCGTCTCACTCTATAAAAGGGGAAGAATCTCCCCTCATTTCTCACAACAGTTCTCTCTCGTTTTTCACCTTTCCGAAGCCATAAACCTGTGTAAAAGATGAAGGTATGTTCAATCCAGAGTCCATCCAAGGTATAGGTAAGAGGTTTCACCCATTTCCATTTCTTTTCCCATACGAATGTATACCTTCATTCAAACTTACTAATCTCTTCATCGTTTCTTGTAAACACCATGTAGAAATTGAGGTAATTTCATCTCTGGCCGATATCCTGAGTTTCCACACGAGCCCATACCAGAAAACAGAGTCTAAATCCAAGGATTTCCAAGGTTACAACCCATATCCCTCTTATGTGCTACCGGCGTAATTATCGGTTTCCGTTAGTAAATTTTGATGCTTGAATCTTGTGTAACTTGCGATATAATTGCTTTATTTCAATCATGTTACGTGGTAGCTGAGTTTATATGGTTGAAAACGTGATTTAATTATGAAAAACGAATTTTTAAAAATAGACAGTAGGCTGAAAACTAGATGTTGGAAACAACGAGTTTAGGAGCCCATATCTTTTTTTTGGAAAAATGATTTTGTCATAAAACCAAAGAGGTTGTAATCTTCACATGGTAGAGAGTGTGCATATAAATAATTACACAATTTGATCAAATAAAATGAGAGATATTCAACTTTTAAAAACAGACATTAGGCTAGAAAACAGAGCATCTGTTTTCGGGTCCAATATTTCGATGGCTATTTTTACTCAACTTCGTGATGCGTTTTTATAAAACTTTTTATTGCCAGTAAACATTACCTGATGTATTTTAATTACCTCAAATTGGAATTTTAATTGGGTTACCCGTTTGATGGGAATTAATTTACGAATATAGGAGAAACTTCACTTATTCTTTGTCTTACAACTAGTTGGCGAGGATCATTTCTGAATTTTGTAAAAAACATACCTCCTACTTAATTGCCATGCGTTTGAAAATACTTTTTCTTAGACTTACAAACCTATGATAAGATGTTTGCAGTAGTCGAGATGCTTTTAACGGATAGGACCGAAATTGATAAAAACTATGCGACAACACCTATTTTTTTCAAATAAACCAAAAGGATGAGATTTAACGCCCTCGTTAGATTCTCAAATAACCAAACATTATTTAGGAATTATTATATAACTATGAGCAAAAAGTACCGCTAAAAATATGGGGGGAAATGTGCTAGGCGAAGTGCGGTCGAATCAAAGCTCGGACGGACCAGAAAACAGATGCTTTGTTTTCTAGTCTACTGTCTGTTTTTAAAAGTTTAATATCTCTCATTTTATCCAATCAAATTGTGTAATTATTTATATACAGACTCTCTACCATGTGAAGATTACAACCTCTTTGGTTTTATGACAAAATCATTTTTCCAAAAAAAGATATGGGCTCCTAAACTCGTTGTTTCCAACATCTAGTTTTCAGCCTACTATCTATTTTTAAAAATTCGTTTTTCATAATTAAATCACGTTTCCAACCATATAAACTCAGCTACCACGTAACATGATTGAAATAAAGCAATTATATCGCAAGTTACACAAGATTCAAGCATCGAAATTTACTAACGGAAACCGATAATTACGCCGGTAGCACATAAGAGGGATATGGGTTGTAACCTGGGAAATCCTTGGATTTAGACTCTGTTTTCTGGTATGGGCTCGTGTGGAAACTCAGGATATCGGCCAGAGATGAAATATGGGTGTCATTACTGTATTGCCGTAATGTTATATGGATTGTTGGTGTATTCTGAACTGAACTAAACGAACGTGAACATATAACTAAGAACACAAGAATACAATAATAATTATAATTATAATATAATATTATTAATATTATGATATGAAATTTGTTAGTTACGATTTCACGGAGGTGGTGGGATAGGATTTATGGGGATTGCATGTGATAGAGTCGCTATTAGTGTCCCAATATGATTAATCATACCACGGAGGAGGCGGGAAGCGTTTAGGGGATTGCACGTGGAGAGTCACTACCATTGTCCCATATGATATGTGAAAAATTGTGATATATGATTTATGATATATATATATGATGAATTATGATAATTATGAATAAGGATATATTGTAAATCTCAGTGAATGAAAGTTCACTACCAAAAGATTTAAATCCTAAGTGAATAACAAATTCACTATCCAAATAATAATAATAATAATTTACGATAAAATACTAATGCTAATTATTTTGGCGTATTGCCAATCTGTATAATAGCGTACAAGGATATCCACTGAGATTTTTATCTCACACCCCAAAACTAATATCTTTTCAAGTTTCAACTTCGAGGGGCTGGAGCTGCAGCAGGGATGACACGGAGTTTCCCAATAATTAAAATGCTATAAGTTTTATATAATTAAATAAATGATATAACTTTGAGACAATTACATTCGTATGCCGAGTGACAAACTTTCCTAAAAGTTGCTCGATGAATATTATGTATGTTATCTTTAAAAACAATTGCTACTTATCATATGAATTCTAAGTTTCCTAAATGGGCCACACTACTCTTTTTGCAATTTATAAATGTTCTTTAAATTATTCCCGCTGCAAAACTCTTATTGATTTTCTCGTGTTAATATATTTTTAAAGAAATTTTTAGGTCGGGTTTTCTGGAAACTAAGTGGTGACTCGAATTTAGAGTGTTGAGCCTCAAAGGCTGCATTCCGGATTCGGGGTGTTACATCTTCAGAGTCTTCATTCTACTCTTCTTAACTTGTAGTCTTCTTATTCCGAGTAGTCTTTTGACTTCAATCTAGTCTTCTGATCTTGACTAGTCTTCTGACTTCAATCTAGTCTTCTGATCTCTAACCTTGCTGATTACATTACAATACAAACTTACAAATATAAACCTATCAATACTTCAACTGGACTATATATAGTAGAGTATTTCTATGCCTATACTATAAGTTATCTAAACAATTCATTCAGCTTAGTTCCTAACAGTTAGAATATTCACTTCATATATCACATAAGATCAATAAACTTAGTTTTTATGATTTCTCAAGATGACTTAGTTAAGATGACTTTTACCACATATATTATTAACTTTTGCTTTTTGGCTATCAAAACTTATTATCATCAACTAGGACTTTGTTTCTAGGATTCATATCCCAACAGTTATTAAATCAACAATAGACAATAACATCAATGTTCTTTTACTAGAATATCCGTGCTGGAAAGCACCCGAAATAGTTTCTGGTAAGCCTGACATGAGAGAAGCTGATCTAATGGCTATGAATATAGGACTTGATGAGAAGATCTGTTGCAAGGAGGCAACCAAAGAAATCAAGAAGAGAGTTTACAGAGCTTTCGGCATCTGGTGAAGACTATCCTCTTAAAGTTGTTAAGTAGATAATCTTGTATTTGCAATATTTTTCTTTCATCTGATTTTAATACAAGAGTTTACCTTTTCAGCTTCAGACAACATCTCATTGTCTTCATCAGAAGTTATTTATGTTATTTACATTATTCCTACTAACAAAGTTGGATTACAATTTCTTACTAACTGATCTGATAACTTAGTCTAGTTAGTTTTGACTTCATCAAAAAGGGGGAAATTGTTGGAATATTCATCCACCTCTAGATCTGATTGTAATTCTTAAGTTTAGTTTTGATGGCCAAAACCAGAACAGTAGACCAAGTATTAGTGTAATAATTTATAATCTAGTAATAGGTTACCTAAGCAGTTTTATAAAACTTAGAACTAAAGAATATAAGTCTAAGTCTTAGTTTGTGGGATCAGTTGTATGTATATCAGCTGATACCACATCTGGTCAAACACGCGTATTCTCAAGACTTGAAGAGTAGAAGACTAAAAACTAGAAGACATCGAAGTTCATTAGTGAAATCAGACTGTAAGGCCCTTATATACCTTATCAGCTGATAGAAGCTACATGATGATCTGCAATCAAAACAAAAGACGTTTTCAGCAGATATGAGCTTCATCTGATCTTGTCTAGAAAAAGCATTAAAGAGCATTAAAGTCTAGTTCATCTGATTGATCAGATGACAGATAACATTTAAGATGCTACCCATTGAAAGAAGAGGCATTTATGAGAAGACAAAAAGAATGTCGGATTACATCGGATTTACTCAAACAGAAGACAAGTCATTAAGTCTAACAACTCGGCTGATGTGGACCAATGAGAAGATGACAACACAACTATGAAGTTGACTTGCACTAGGGATTCAAAGATCGTACAAGGCATTAAATGGACATTTAATGCACATTTCCAATTAAGGAAATATTGTACTAGATTTTAAGGAACACATCTAATCTTGAAGATCTCTTATAGAAGATTGCATGCAACAACTAGTTTCTCACCAACGGCTAGTTTGAAGCTTGAATCCTCTATAAATACAAGACTTGTTTTTTGGAACAAATTACGGAAACTCCATTAACAAGAACTCACAAAATCAGCAGTACTCAAGAACACCAAGCATTCTGAAAAGCCAAATAGAGTTCTTTAGAGCCAAAAAAGATTTCTAATCCTTACCTCTAAGTTTTCGAATCTAAGCCAGACTAAAGAATCCTATCTTTAGAGCTTAGAAAACCAATGTAAATCTTTCACATTGTGTTGGTTATTAACGTTCTTTATTTTATTGTAAGAAACCATTGTAAAGGGTACTTATTCTCTAACCAACAAGTAGACCCGTATACACAAAATGTTGTGTATCTTGATCAACAGTCTTCTCTTGGGACTTTAAAGTTAGCAATGAATATAATTTCACTATCTGATTAGTGAGAGTGGACGTAGAACAAGTTGTTCGAACCACTATAAATACTTGTGTCGTTTATAGCTTTATTTACTTATTGTTATTATTCATATTGTTCATACATACTTTGATAAAATCATAAGTTTTATAAAAGAGTCAAAATTCACTAAGTATATATTTTACAAATCAGCAGATACTTGTATCAGCTGATATCATTCATTGTTTAAAGTCATTATTTATTCAAAGGTTTTCATTCAACCCACAAATCTAAATATTTAGGGCCTACACAATTTCGTATTAGTAGCTCTTGAGATAGCTTTCCAACTGACCAGCTGATATAAGCAATTAGTATGTTTATTATCTTGATCTGCTACTCACATTAGCACTTTAGATCAGATCATATATATTTGCATCAGACGATAGAGCATATAGCTCTTCTGATCGTCTCATTTGATCAACACGCAAAAAGTTTATAAAATTAAAAAGTCTATTCACTCCCCCCCCTCTAGACTTTTCCATCATCGATACTCGTTTAGTGACCAACAAGTTTATGTTATCCATCAGATGAAAATCTAGAATTTAGAGGTTATTTAGATTCTGACTATAGATGATGCAAAATAAATATGAATTTTACTTCTGACACGTACACTTGTCAGTTTCTGGGCAGCAAGATTGTGTTACATTAGTGAGTGTTGCAATTTCTAAATATGTTACATGCCTAAATGTTGCACTAATCTCTCATGTGGGATATCTCATGCAAATAATACTTATATAGTAAAACATGTAGTACTATTATCACTAAAATAATTAAAAGAATATTTTTTGTAAACGTAGAAGTATTCGAGAAATTTGACAGCCCGTCTTTTTAATTAAACACGATGTTATTTTCGTCATTTAATTATTTATATTATTTGCTATTATAACATTAAGATTTTTGGCTAACATTTCTTTTGAAATTAAATATTTTAATCTATTTAAATTTTAAAATATTATGCTTAAACATTATTTGTACCTGTGCATTAGGAGTGCGCCCTCCTCTGAAAATTCCGGCGTTTGATATTCAGTTCGATACTCGTATAATTTGACCGACTTATATCGTGTATATTAAATGTCAATAATTTAACTATTTAATTCGAGATTTAATTTAATTAAATTCCTACAATTTAAATAGTAAATTAATTTGATTTTTAATATATATTTGGCCAGTCATTTGATTGAGTGCAAATTTAATTTACTTACAATATTTTTTTACCGTTCGTGCCCAAAGTTTATGAAACGGGATTGAGAGAGTACTATACATAGTATCCCGTTTCGAAATTACAGTAAATTAAGGCAAAAACTTTTGTGAGACGATCACTTTTAACTCATATTTTAAAATTTTGGGTTGGATAACCCATATTTTTTTTCTACATTTTTTATTGGTAAAAAAAGAAAATGACACTTTTTATATTATACTCCCTCCGTCCCATATTAATTTTCAGAGGTTAATTTTCAGACGTATATTAAGAAAGTGTAATAATTAGTGGAGTTTTGAGGGGTAATATTGTAAAACTTTATGTATAAAGTAAAGAAATGAGTTGACTTTTGTATATGTTTGGGGAAAAAGTAATGACATTTATGTAAAATTGAAGATTTTGTGAGGGTGGAGTTTATAAAGGATTTTCCATTTTAAGGGTGTGAAAGTTATTGTGGGACGTCCCAAAAAGGAAAGTATGAAAGTTATTGTGGGAAGGAGAGAGTATGAGGGTTAATTGTATCTTATTGTGAAGAAAAACTAATCCAAGACTAGTTCATAAATTAATAAATTCACCCATGTTTATTTGATGAATTGATGCAAATAGCCGCGACACCTACCGAGCAAAAAAAAAAAAAAATCAGAAAGAAAGAAAAGAAAACCCCACTGAAACGCCCTCAGTTGGAGAAGTCGTCTACCCAACAAATTAGAAACCAACTGTGTGAAAAGGAGGATAGGAGGAGACTAAGCCCCTCTCTCTCTCTTGAAAGATGATGCCTCGATCTTCTTCCGGTGGAACAGTAAACATCGCCGCCGTTACCAAGAAGATCGTCGTTGATAACCGAATTTCTCTACTCTTTTACTACCGCATCGCCGATAATATACTCAAGCAGGTACCTAAACCCTCTATGATTCCGCTACAATTATTCAAATGCACAGGAATTTCTTCAATTGCGTAATGATTTTTCCTATCTACTCTTTTTTTTTTTTTTGTAATTATTAGACCACTTCTTGTGGAATGAAATACCTATAGTTTACCCGTGCCTTTTGGATTTGCCATGAACTATATGACATCTTTATGAATCGAGTTTGCTTTTACGCCTTGATGTCTTCGGTTGATTCTCAGTAGTATAAGATTTAATTTCCTCAATTGAGTGTTATTCCAGTTGTATAGAGTTTTAGGTGAGATTTTAGAAAATTTACTCTCCAATTATAAAATGGTCATTATAGTTCATGTGTAAAATCAATTCCTTCAACGATAGGGTGTTTTGAAAGGATCAACCACCTAGTTTTCTGGGAACTTGGAAGGAATCTGGAGATTTTTAGGGCAGTGGAATATTTGTGTTGAGAATCTGTGTGAGAAGGCAATGAGGATAGTTCCTTCTCAACATGATGAGAAATCATATCTCTAAGTTGGAGCGAGGAGCTAGTTGGCTTTTTACAAGCATTCACATTTGCTGGAAAGCCGAATAGGATTGGTCCTCTTTTTGGCCGGTGAAGACTCTAGGCTCTAGCCAAAGCAGTTAGAATCTCTGGCGTTGTATTATTTTTGCCTTCAAGCGAACTTGACTCACTAAAGCTGCTAAAACGATTAAATACAGCCGAGTGGTAAAACTTTTGAGGAACTAAATCTAACATCTGGTTATGCATTGAAATATATGGTATACAGTGTTTGGTATCTTTAATTTTTGATAAACTGCTACTTTCTTGATGACTTGACGTGCAGTTTCTATCTCCGAACTATTAATGGTTGTTGATATATTGTTTCTCAGCTCTAAAGGTTGTTTTTCTTCATTTATTTATTTCTTTGTTTACGTTTTCTTTTTGAGAAATTATAATGGGACTTATTTGACTTTGTCTAGATAATTTAGGCACTTATCTTTGGTTGATGACTTGATGGAGAAACCTGACGTATGGTTCTTTAGCATTTCCACAATTTTCCATAATATTTGCCTTGATTGCTTATATATATCTTTAATCTACATTTTTTTGATTTAGATTCAATGCCATTGCCAAGATTCTATTGTTCCATTTTTAGTTTGCTGGGGCTCTGATTTTTCGTAAAATCAGTCAAAATTAAATTGTTTCTAGATGTTTGTAGATATCTCGTGAATTTTTGCTTGAAATTGCTAAATAGTATAATTTAATTATTTGTTTACATGAATTTTCCTCATATAGTGTGTGTGTATCATGAATTTATCTTTCAATCATGTTTTCTATTGATTTCAAATCATTTCTATGACTTAATACATTCTTTACCATGTAGGCTGACATCTTTCGTGGAGAAAAGAACATTATTGACCTCTATGTTATGCTCCTTAGATTTTCAAGGTGAGAAACAATGTCGTGTTGAATTTTCTTATTTAATTTAGTAACAGCTCTCTTAAAAATATCAGGTAGCATGAAATATGGAAAAGTCTGTTTTTGAAAGCTGCGTGTTGTCTTTTGTTTTAGTTTGGTTACTGAGACAATACCCTGCCATCGAGACTATAGAACATCTCCACAAGGCAATAAAATTAGTCTAAAAAAGGTAATGCCTAAGAACTATTGCTCATCTCATTACCATAATGTACTATTCATGTTAGTGAATTGTAATTTTTCCAACTCAAGTTTTCACCCCCCCCACCCCCCACTTATCGGCCTCTGCAGAAATTGATAACTGCAGTGACTGAGCTTGAGGTATTGAAACCAGCTGTTCAAGAAAAACTCCAGGAGTTGCACTACGAAAGGGTTTATCAACTAAATAAACAGCAAAGTTCCTTGCAAAATGAAACTCGGGAAACCTCAGTTGAATGGCCTGCCATCAGACCAAAATGGAATGATTATAGTACAAAGCAGGTATAAATATTACACATAGTTGGCAGACACTATCTCAATGGCATATTTATTTTTTAGTCGTGATTGGCTTAGATGCTGAAACCATAGTTGTTAAAGGCGCGCCTAAGGCATGTGACATATGGGGCACAAGGATCAACGCAGCTCTATGACAAAGGCGGGCGATGTATGCTAGGCGTGCACTTGGCCATGACTTTTGCGCTTGGTCGAGTCATTAGGCTCGCCTCAGCTATGAAAGTTTTTCAGAGACTATAACTAGTACTAAGGAAGAAATCAGCAACATGTGCACCTACTAGTGCAAGTTCTTTGCAATTTAAAGGCTCTAAACAAGTGAAGGACAAGAGCAAGAGGAAAGAGTTTGAGAGGATCCTCTTCCTGGTTTTAGACTTATTAAGAAGCTGAATTTGACTATTTGGAAGGTGAAAATGAGGAGGAAAAAGAGTTTTGTGATGAAGATCCCCAATTTGATGATGAGGAGACGGGGGATTATGATGATGATTGTGATAACAAGGATGATTAGTTTGCTACCTGTTTACCTTCGATTTGGATATCTATTGTTTGCTACTTATTAGCCTTTGAAATTTGCTACTTGTTATTGAAGTTTATGCCTTTGATTTGTGTCATTTTAGGATATTATGAGATTTTGAACTTCAATTTATCAGTTCATTATATGCTAATATGTTTAATTTAACTTTATGCAATGTTTTTGTGAGTTTTAGACTTTTAGCATTAGTGTGCAGACGGCGCGCCTTGCACCCTTAACTATGGCTGAAACAGTTATCTTATGATTTCACTGCTTTTAAATGGTCTTGCACATTCTCCTTTGAACTGAAAATAGCTTCGGTCCCTAATTAATAAAGTTTATTCTGGAAAAATTATAAGAAATGTATTCCTTTATTTTGTGTCTAACAGGGACTCCAGCCTGTTACAACTAAATTTGGATATCAAGGTCAGAAGGCACTCTCACTTCCCAAACCAATTGAAGAGCAACTCCACAAAATGTAAGTTCATTTTTCTTATAATTATATGTTTGTTTTGCACAAAGACTTTCTTATTAGTCCATCCTCGTGATGTTTTTGATTAAATTTGAAAAATTTATATTTTTGAAAAGTGTGCATATTTGCCTTTTAAAATTATCTTAGAGGATAAAAATATTTTATGGAAGTGAGGAATGCTTCTGAGCACTCAATGCTGTTATTGATTGGAGATTCTCTGAATTACACCATTCCCGTTTCAAGTTTCTTCTTTACAGTTTCAATGAGGTTAGTTTTGGCTCTACGAAGAATTCAAGAGATGGAACAAGTAGACTATTTGGAAGTTTGAGTTATGACTCTGTTAACATTTTTCTTAGATTATATAAATTATTATATTGTATAGCTAATAATAGAATTGTAACGGAATGAAGAGTGGGAGGCTTTTAGCATTAAATGGGGAAAGACCAACATGGATTCTATTCAAATTTAGATTTTGCTTAAATTGCAATTTCGTTGCATTTGCAACCTTGTGGACTGTATGGATGATGTCAATCTTCATTCGACATGCTTCCAATCCAAACATAGTCTCTTTTTTCTTTCCTGATGTACTGGAGATATTTTCATGAACCTTGAAATTTGATTGTCATTGTTATTATTATTATATTAAATGTTGTTATTTAATCTTTGATTAGCTTTGCTCGCTTTGTTAATATAATAGAGAACTCTTCATGAGATGTTCTTCACTATCCTGACTGCTCATGTTTCTGATTGGTTCTCTGATTATTTTGAAAAAAAGGAAAAAGGTTTATGTACAGTCGGGTTTCCATATTATAATTCTCTGTCTTCTTTATCTCCCTTTGGTGTGATTTTTCGTAGATCACTAAGTATTCCTCGACCAAAGGAGGAAACTCTTTCTAAACATTCTATTTTGGGACCAAACGGACTTCGTGGGCAATGGCAACCTCCTAGTAACTATAAGGTGGTACGAAAATCCCCTACTGTATTGCATTTTATTGAAGCTAACAGTTATTTGATTTATTATGTATCTACAGGTTCAGTATCCAAGTTATGTGGATTTCACTGCTCCTCAGATCCCAGGGTAAACAAATTTTAGAACCACAAATTTTACCCTTTTCCTCATCTTTGAGCTTGTATTTTCAAAAATTTAGTTAAAAAACTTGGTCCTGCGAGTACTTTGGTTTCCAGAAACCTACTCATCATATTGTTTGACCTTTTGTTTCTTTTTTATCCCGGTATTGTGATTTTTGAAGTGTGGTTTCATGCCCTTGTAGGGTTAATAGCATTCAGATGTCGGTGAAGGATGAGACTGTGACGAGAGAGGATAATGAAAGCTCAGAACGAGAAAATTTAAGTTTGGAATCTGTAGTTCAGCCAAAAACTGATAACCACCAGATTCAAGAGTCTGATTCTCTCATAGATTTCGAAAGCGAAAGCACTCCAAAAATTGAAATCATTAGACAACCTTCCCCTCCACCTGTTTTAGCTGATGTACAGGATTTGATTCTACCATCAACTGCAGACACTCAAACAGATTGTGGGATGGAAAGTGCTTCCAGTGATGCTTTAATATGCTCTAAAGACCCCCTTCAGTTGCACATTGTAAGGTCTTTCAGATTATTCTCAATTTGAATTCTCCGATTCCTGTCTGAACTTAATTATCTTCAAAGCATCTGTAGTATTATTGAAGCTTTGAACTTAGAAAAAGTGATTACTCTACATTTTATTGCATCAGTCAACCAAACTGATGGACAGTTTTATGAGACTCGCCAAGTCAAACACAGATAAAAATTTAGAAACATGTGGCGTCCTTGCAGGTTCCCTTGTAAGTACCGCTACTGTTTTTCTCCTCAACTCAATGCTCAATAATTATATTTGTGGCCATTTTAATCATGCAGATGTATTTCTTGGAACTCATGAGATATTTAATATTTTATTTATTTTTAATTGCCACAGAAAAACAGAATGTTTTACATCACTTCTCTCATTATCCCAAAACAAGAATCGACTTCAGATTCGGTATGCCATTTTGCTGCACTTGCAAATACAAAATCAAGTTTATCATGTGCCACTTGATACTAAATTATTTTTTGTCAACCAGTGCCAAACAACGAATGAGGAGGAAATATTTGAAGTGCAGGACAAGCGGAGCCTTTTTCCTCTTGGGTGGATTCATGTAAGTATATCTTTTCCTTTGGGTGTTCTTGAGTTACTCTACTTTGTTGTTTTGATTGGGATCCATGTCCAGAGTATGTTCGTGCTATCTTTGGTTTCTAGTTGAGAAATGTCCCAAAGTCCTATTGCTGTTGGTCTCACTGCACTGTATTTACTTTTGAAAATGATACAAGAAATAATCTGGGGAATATTCTGTGCTGTAACTATCTTTAGAATATGGTTTTCCCGTTGCTACGAGCAATAAATCACAGTTAAATTCTATTTGAACATGTAGGAGAATATTGTTTTTTAATTGTTCTTGTTTTTCCTAATTCTGCTACTGCTGCTCATGGTAATAGCAAGTAGTAACAGTGAGGCATTAATAGCACTAGTATCTACTAATATTTAATTCCACGCCTTCATTTATTCTATTTGCTAAGGCTGCATCAAGGACGTCCTAGAACAAACTTCTAGGGCCTAAATCAAAATAAATAGACTTTTTTCAATTATTATGTTGCTAATAGGAAATATCCAGGTCTCTTGGTTTTGCATAGAACTCAATCCAAAGTAAATATGTATCAAATTCGAGCAAGCTCAAAGCAGCTTCATTAATGTTTTCTTTGATCGGCAATTTTTGAACAGTATGCAAGCCATTCACGACTTCTTCACTTCAATTATTTTTCAGTCAACTAAATTTACCGTAATATTTTGCTATTATCCAGGGGCGGATGTAGAGGGGTACTAGCTGTACCCCGAATTGAAGTTAATGGATAATAAATAAATGTTATAAAGAACACTATAGGTTATCACTTATCCTCCCAAAATCCCACTGTATTCCTTCTTACCATGACCCTAATTGTTTATAGGAAGTCTGGATAAAGGTTTGGTTTGTTGTTGAATTACTTTCTTCTTTGATTAGTATTTACCTTGTCTGCATTAGACTAGGTACTAGGTTGCACTTAGAAGTTAAAAGCCATATAATTGACATACCATTTATAGCATGATGGTCCCATCTATCATGCTTCAAGAACTGCTTGTCAGACATGAATCTTGTGGAGTAACATTCCACTCTTCTTGCCTTTATCCATGTATTCAGTGTTCTAATTTCTTTATTCAAATATTTTGTGGGAAAGTTCATGATAAAATTGTCGTCTTTATTAGCTTAATCCTTTTTTTTTAAACATTAAGCTGCTCTGTGATTCATCTTTGTTTTGTTGTTTTCTTTGTCCGTACCTTGTAATTGATTATCATACTAGTTCTTAATACATTATTGAATTGCTTTGTTTTTTTAATTTTAATACTGAATAATTTGTGCTCACGTTAAAATGCAATCTGAGTCAAAAATATTGTTGATCACTTATGTTGGAACCGAACTTATAATTTACATAAGTATTTAGTTCTTTGGGTGCTCTGGTCATATATAGAAGTCAAATTGCTTTTCTAGCAATCAGTATTTACGTTATAAAAATCATTTTGAGATTAAAATTGACAAGTTGCTTATTGTTTTGCAGACGCATCCTACGCAATCTTGTTTCATGTCATCCATTGATGTACACACACACTACTCTTATCAGGTAGCAAAATACCGTCCATGTCCTTTTATTTTCTCACCTTTCTGCTTTCATTATTTAGTTTAAGGAAGTGTTTGTTCTTTTGGAAGGAAAATGAGTTAAAAATCATATCCACCTTAGAGAATGAAATTCTCATTGTTATGTTTTTCGTCCATATTGCTAGACTTGCATCTGTATGTTTAAAATCATATATGGATTTTGGATTGAATTCTTGGTTGGTTTAATCATGATAATTTGTTTTCCATTTTTCTTGAGTAAATGAATGCATTTCTCCTACAGATTATGTTGCCAGAATCTATTGCTATTGTCATGGCTCCAAGGGACAGTTCAAGGTTATTCCTCAATTTTTCATCGTAAAATTTGCTATATTATATACTCTTCAAGTTTCATCTACTGAGAGTTGAAAGCTTGAATAATAACATCTGTATTTGGTGTTGCATTCAGAAACCATGGCATTTTTCGCTTGACTTCTGGTGGAATGACAGTCATCAGGCAATGCCCGAGACGGGGGTTTCACTCCCACGATCCCCCTTCTGACGGTGGTCCAATATACAGGCATTGTACAGATGTTTATATGAATCCTAGTTTGAAATTTGATGTCATTGATCTACGTTGATCCCCATTGAATGGAGTGTTTTTTTACTTAACTATATTACTCATTCGTGATGATATATAATTGAAGTACGTTATGGGTTGATATGGGGTGTGTGAATTATGACAAAATCTTGAATTCCCCATTTCTGTAAATTCATTCTGTACACCAGGGTTTTGAAATTCTTGCAAGCATAAATATCAGACTTATTATTACTACCTTCTCTTCCTAAGTAAGTGCACCGTTTGTTCTATATTTTGGTCTCGTTTTAATTTGGTTCAATTTATAAAATGAAGACAAATTATCAAAAGATTTGAATTTCAAAAGAATATTTATATTACAATTTTTTTTCCAGAAGCTGCGAGGGTATTTTTTGTAAAAATAATTGGTTATGCTTCATTTTGTAGAGTTTGTATACACCAACTGAATTTGATGACCTTCTTAACTAAAAAAGACCCGTCTGGGTAAGACAAGTTTAGTTTCGTTGTGTAGAATTTATGAATGCTGTGTAGTGTTCAAACAAGACAGAGATATGAGGCTACAGTTTGCAGTTCATTTATGAGGATATCTTTATATATTCCATAAAAGAAAAGGTATTCCGTATTCTCTCCTACACCCGACCCATGATAACTTTCACACTCATAAAATAAAAACCCTTTATAAACACTACCCCTATAAGTCACAATATCCTTAAATTTACAGAAAATTACATTACTTTTAACTGACACATATGCACAAGTCTACTATTTCTTTACTTTATACTGTTATACATAAAGGTTTACATAATTACCTCTCAAGACTTTACACTTTCTTAATTTGCATGTTCACCTACATGTGAAAGTTATTTTGGGACGTAGGATTATTATATAAGTATTGAACAAGATATCTAATCCTGTGAGAGCTCCTTTGGTAGCATAGATGCATAATCTTGGTGATAATTGGAATAATCTACCCATGAATAATGGAGGAGTAGTAGGGTTTGGTATGCACCTACACGAAGGTGTTTTCTTTTTTTACAAACTAATTGGTACAACTGCCATAAAAATGACCTTCTTGTCCTCTAATAACTAATCATATACCCAATATACCATCCTCAATAAACATGTGTCCCAACTCCCAAACTCAGTCCATAAGATTTGGGATTCTGGAGAAGCCATTTTAAACAAAACAACAAATTAAGCATTAAAATTATCTAAGAGATGAACATTGATCAAAATTCTTCATTTGCAACTTCACCAATTGAAGTATAACACAACACCAATGTCTAAAATAAGCATCAAAAGCCATGTTAAATAATTTGTAGATAAAATCAAATTGAGAAAGAAACAATTAAACATAGCGTGTGCATATGTGTTAGCACCTAGCTTCACAAATGAAATTGAACAATTAATTAAAATATCCTTAAGTCTCTTACATTTTTCGATGAAGTCCCCAAATGAAGAATCGTCTGGAGCTGAAGAGCAGATAGCATACTTCACTCGCTTTGCATCACCTTCGATCATATATTATCAATGTTCAGATTACACACCCACGACATCTCCACCAAGAAACCCATTGAAGCCCCTATTGCCACCTCGACACAACCTGGGAACACGATCAACCGTGCAACCATAAACTCCCCTTCATCGTCTCTCAAAACTATTCCAATACCCGTTTCAAGAATGTCTGAGAAGAATGTCGCATACACATTAAGTTTGAATCCACCCAAGTTCGGTTTGTGATAGAGTTAAGGTGATTGCTATATAATTTCAATGAACAAGAACAATAAGAGAACTCCTTCTAAGAGGCCACAGATTTACCGCTGCAACAATCTTGTTGCCCACTTCAATATAATTCTTTGTAATTCAATTATACAAACATTCCCCTTTATATACTACAAGGGCAGTTAGGTATCGGGCTTTTCAATACAAACAAGGCCTAGATCATAATACTATTTTATTAGTCAATGCCCCCAAAATTGTTTGGCTGATGAGACACCGGATCACACCGCTGAACAATATGATGATACTGATGATCCCAAGTCAGCGCTGGTTATAGCTTCCATTGAGGAACACTTTTGGGGCATTGGATGAGGACACACCGGATCACATCGTTGAGCATTATACTTCTCTTCGATTTCCCATCAGAGGAGGTGTGAACTGATTGACTTATGAATCACTCAGGGAAGTAACCAATAAACCCTTTGTCGTTGGTTCACGTGGTTCTAGTTCAGTCGGTTTGAGTTTTTCAGAGCTCAAGATCGTAGTATATTACATCAAACGTTGGTCGGATGCGTTGGATGACTTCGAATGATTGTGTTATCATTGAACATTTGTAGTTTGCTTACATATTTCTTTATCATTAGTTACTGGTTACTTTAGACGCTGATGATTAGAGGAGTGTGCCTTTTTGGGTTTTGTCCCTAAAACCATGTTTATCCATGCCCGGCTATGATCGGGTAATCAAATATAAAATTCATTTCTCACTCCTCCACCTACACATTTTACACCAGAACCAAAAGAGTTTATTAACAAACTAAGACAATGCATAAGTCATTTAAACAAAGTAAGACAAAAAAATTCAGTAAAACAATTAGGACCAAAATCAGTTACAAAATTCCTATTATGACCTCTCTTTATTAAATTAACAATTAAATATAATAATATACTCTTACATCATTTCTCATTTCAAAACTCACCCCTTCATATTCAGAATCCTAAATGGGGGCGGCATTAGGGTTTTTTTGAGGTTGCAGCCGTCACCAACTACACTGCTCGAAGAATCGAGACGCTGGCCTCCGTGTGAGTGGCGGAGATCGATGAGGATGGTGGCGCCGACGATTTTACCGTTTCTTTTTGCGATTTGTGATGATGAATTTGATCCGTTTCTTTTTGCGATTTTTACCTCGTCGGCGATTGATTCGCGATGGATCCAGATTTCCTGGTAATTTTTACCAAAACAATTATATATTTTTACTGGTAATTTTGTCAATAATTTCTTCCCTGAGAATTTCCATATATTCTTGATTTAAGGATAAACTATTTGGTGTTTGCGTAGTAATTCGGAGGTTGTCCGGAGCAAGAAAGTGTAAAAGATTCCAATTTATGAGCATTAGTGGTTCAAAACTGGGATAGATTTTTTGTTTTGCTGAGTCCTGCTTCTTTTTAAAATTAATAATGATTTCTTTTCAAAACTGTAAAGCGAAACTTGTATTCTGCCTCATTGGGTATGCCTTATAATTAGTACCTAATGACTTCTTTATTAATGAATTTCGTTGATTGACAAAAAAAAAATGATTTATGCTATAATTTTTCTTCTGTTGTAACATTATAAAGTGAGTATCTCTGCCTTTTATTCATGATGTTTTTGCTGAATGTGTGTTGTTAAGTTAGGCGAATGCAAAATTATTGTTGGACCTGTTTCTATTCATCCAGTTTTTTTGGGTTAGATCTGTTATTTTTTTTTGGGTTAGATCATAAACTAAAAATTATATTTTTGTTGCAGAAAGCTGATGTTATGAGAAGCAGATTCTAGGAAGCTAGTGATTCTTGATTCTTGCTGTTGAAGTTAAGTTTTGCTGATAATGCAGTTTCTGCAATTTTCGTTGCATATATAAACTCAATTTACTGCATATATTTGTATGTATAATACATATTTCGTGTATTTTCGTATAATGTAATTTTTATATTCAATAGTTTATTTACTTCACGAACTAAGAAAATCATAATTATTGTAGAATTTATGATAAAGTCTTATATTATTATTATGCAATGCAGATATTATATATATGCATGTAATGAGAATATGCAACAATTTTTTTATATGCAAAGATATTACCCAATATATTTATGACTATTTGATAATTTTCATAGATAAAATAACACATGCACATATTAAATTATATGCAATTATCAATTGCATATATAAAAAAACGTATGCATATTTAAAAGTATATGCACTTATCGGTTGCATTTAATAAAATATGTGTATATGCATCATGCAAACATATTATGGGTGTTATTCAACAAGTATTTGTTAGTACAAGTTGTTCATCAAATTAATTTAAACACTTTTAGAGGTGTATGGAGTAAAATAATTTTTTTGAATGTATTAAATTTATTAAGTATTATATAATATAATTTATATTTTAATAAAGATATGGTATGCAAAATAATAACTATATGAATATTTAATTAATTAAAGTATATTTCCGATTAATAAGAAAATTATTGAATATATAAAAATATGAGTGTGGAGAGACAAAAAGTATGATCTCGAATTTTAGGAAGTTTTTTTTAATTGCAATTAGCGCTATAATCGAGGATAATTAAATCATTTGAAAATTCGAAATTAAAACCAGCGCTAGAATCGAGGAGAATTATCTCCCAGCTTAATTTAAAATTTAAATGTTTGACTTTCCTAAATTTCGATTAACATTATTAATTGTAGTTGAAATTCTTAATTAATTAGAAAACAGGGGCATAATCGACTATATAAATTGGATTTTGTCCTTAATTGTTTTACTAAATAAAATTAGCTTAAATCTTAAAGTCTTAGAGTTGTTTGGTCTATTCTGTTTTTTCCCCGAACCAAAACTCATCTTTTTTCACACTTTATCCGTAACCACCACAACCAACATTTAATAAATTATTTATTTTATAATATAATAATTATATCTATTATTAATTTTTTATAATATTTTCACAATATTTAGAAAATATATACAGTTATTTAATATTAAAAAATTCATAACTATAATAAAATTACCATACACTTAAAAAATATTACAACATTCAATAATAAAATTAAAATTACAAAAACTGAAATACAACTGAAAATAAATAAACTGAACTACAAATAAATGCCTAATTACAACAAAGCAAAAGATGCAAATTACATATTTAATTATCAGTGCCGAATTTTTGTCATATATGCTCAATCAAGTCGTTCTTAAGAGTGGCATGGACTTCTCTGTTACGAAGTTGTTCCCTACTAGTCATATATGTGGATAAACTTGCAATGCATTCAGTAGAGTACTGAAATGACTGATCATCATTTGCGGGGCAATCCACTAAAAATTCAGTGGGATCATAATAATTTTGGTAGGTGTCTCGTTCATCCTCCACTATCATATTGTGCATGATGATACAAGCCATCATTATTTTTCCCATGAAAATTTTATCCCATATAAGACATGGGCGTTTAAGAAATGCGAAACGAGCTTGTAGAACTCCAAATGCTCGCTCAACATCTTTTCGTGCAGCCTCTTGGTGTTGAGCGAACAATTTGTGTTTTTTATTTACTGGAGATGTAATTGACTTAACAATACAGCCCATGAAGGATATATGCCATTAGTTAGATAATAAGCTCTATTATTTTCCCGACCATTTATGACATAACTAACCTTTGGAGCTCGACCTTGCAAGACATCGGTAAAAACCGGAGATCGTTGGAGCACATTGATATCATTGCACGAGCCTGGAGTTCCAAAGAAAGCATGCCATATCCACAAGTCATATGATGCAACAACTTCCAAAGTGATGGTTGGTTTTCCACTTCTCCCTGCATATTGCCCAGCCCACGCAGTAGGACAATTTTTCCATTGCCAATGCATACAATCAATGCTGCCTATCATACCCGAAAATCTACGTCGATTGCCGACATGGAGTAGTCTTGCCAAATCTTGTTCATTAGGCTTTCTGAGGTACTCTTCACCGAAGCATGAAATGATGCATTCAACGAAATGCTTGAGAGATTGTCTTGTTACTGCTGAACTCATGCACAATTATTCATCAACGGATGCCCCATACGCCAACACCCTCATATCACCAATACATTTCTGTAATGGTGAAAGACTCAATCGACCCGTTGCATCATGTATTTGTTGAAATTATTCGTCATTGGTAGTAACGTCCTCGACTATACGAAGGAATACATATTTTCTCATGCGAAATTTGCGTCGAAATATCTCGGGAGTATACGTTAGCCTATCGACAAAATAATCATTCATCAAGCGTGCATAACCAAGCTCGCGATCCCTCTCACAATGCTTTCTTCTTGATCTAGGAGTGAAATCTCTTCGGGTCATATTGAGATTGCTTAAGACCATATCCTCGATCTTGCGATCATACTCATCATTCCGTTCTTGTCATTCACCAAGATCATCCAAATTTGAATAATAAGAACTTGAGTTTGAATCTGAATCTACCGAGGGATTTTCATTGAGAAACATCTGTTAAATGGAATAGGTAAGACAAATAGATAGTAATTTTATTTGAGAGGAATCTTAAGAGCAAAGATAAGGATTTTGGCCTAGGTATGATGTTGGTTGAAGTGTGATTTATAGGAGCCTCAAGAGTGGTTTAAGTTTTGCTTTAATTATGGAGATTCTCAATCATTCACATGGTAAGATAAGGAGTGGTATGAGTTGTAAATTTTGCTTTAATCATGGAGATTCTCAATCATTCACATGGTAAGATAAGGAGTGGTATGAGTTGTAAGTTTTGCTTTAATCATGGAGATTCTTAATCATTCACATGGTAAGATAAGGAGTGGTATGAGTTGTCATGATGATTGATTCCCCACTTGGTATGAGTTGTCATGATGATTGATTCCCCACTTGGTCATGCATAGTCTTGTTACTGTTGAACACATTTTGCTTCAATAATGGAGATTCCCAACATGATGATTTTAAACATGAAAACTCACAGCGAATTCATTTCATAATTAATAGAGATTACATGAAATTAAATAACATCACACAAATTTAAAATACAACAACAACAACAAAAGCATAAGGTAAAAGTACTTGAAAATAAATGACATTGATTACTTGAACAACCCCAATAGATATTGTTCATCTCTTATTCTTCTGGTGTTAAGTAAGTTTTCGCCATCAATGTTTGTAAAAGAGTCAGTTGACACTCCATTTTCTTCTCCGCTTTCTTCCTTTCTTCTCTTTCTTTTTGTATTTCGAGACGACGAGTAACAGATACAAGTTCATTTTCTCTAGTGATTCTCATTGCACGAATTTCTTCAACAACTACATCTAAGACCACCTTCCCTTTTCCTTTTTTCGCTTTGTCTCTACCTGTAGGACGCTGAATAGTTGAACTACCACTGATTGGTGTTTGTGGATTAGTGGGGTTGAAATACTGCCCTTTTTCACTGGTCCTTGATATCTTTGAGCTGCCACCACTTTCTTCAGTTTCCTCTTCATCTTCAGGACGGGGACGTGTTGGAGCATGATGTATTTGTCACTTGGAATGTTTACTCAAAACTTCATTAAAACAATCTCTTCAGTAAACTTATGTTTATTTCTAGTGGCACGACAATAAATTTCATGAGCTTCTTTCTCAATGTCACTTTGGCTCATTCCGCTTCTGTACATCGTATTTGCATCCTTCAATGCTTCCAACCACTTGCTGCAATTTTCATTGATGCGTTTATAGCGACTTCGCATCATCTCTATATTTCTTTCATTTACCTCCTCCGGATTTTCCCTCCGAGCTTGCTCGTACATATCATGTACTCGTCCCCACAGCCTTGACGCTTTTTGATTGGTCCCAACCACGCCATCTCCACTGATGAAATAATAAGACGACATTAATGCAACATCTTCCTTAACCGACCACCCTGTTTTTTGCACCTTTTACTTTTATTTTCCAAACAAATCGCGAGGAAGACTTTTCGAAATTTGAACGGGTTTAGAGATAGGAACTTGGTTCAAATTCGGAGAAAATTGAGAACTTTGATAATATTGAGAAAATTGGGAATTATCAATATTAAAAAACGATTGAAAATTTTGTGAACTTGACTGGTTTTGGAAGTCGTGATGATAATTGGGATCATTTGGATCCTTGTTAGAAGAGAAAAAAGACAATTAACACAATTTAGAAGAGAAAAAAAATAGGAGAAGAGAAAAGGGAGTGTATGAAATTGTGATCCAAAATATATCAAGATTGGTCTCTATTTATAGAGAATTTGATTTTATGAATTTTAGTTTTTTTTTTTTTTAAGTAGATAAGTGAAAATCGAAAATTATCTAAATAAAATATAACCGACGAGTAAAAATTTGACACGTGTCATACTAAGATTGTTTTAGATAAAAAAATACCCCCACAATTATTTGGTTGTTGTTGGTTGTTCTACAACCATGGTCGTGTGTAATAATTCAATTTTCCTTTTTTTTTTTTGCGTATATTGATGCTCTGGTTGTGGAAAGGGCGATAAACATAGCCTAATGAAGGTTTTCCTAAGTAAGGTTTGTGAGCACTCTAACTCGGTTTGTGAGCTTATGATTTCAGGCTTTTTTTTCTTTTATAAACCATACCTTTTATTGTATTTTCTCACTCCTACAATATTAAGAATTGTATTGTAAACCACACTTTCACAAAAAGGACCGGTGCCCATTATATAGTGAAGTACACCCACGATTTCCGGCCATTAAGGGAAATGAAACTTAACCGTGGATTGATACAACTTACCGTAAGAAAGAGATAGTATGCCTAAAGTGTGAGATTTGGTTGGAGAAGGAAAGTAAGACTTTCAAATATGGGCCAAAGCCATATAATAGGGTCAACTGAGATGGTTGGGCCAAGAAGCCATATCCACTAGAATAGTGGGGCTAAACGAAGGCCCAATAGAAAAAAAAAAAAGGAATTTATGTAAGCAACATAATCCCGCGTCGAAAAAATTTCATCGCTAATTCACGTTAGCAACAAAAATATTAGAATTAGCAAAGTTTTTTTTCTCGGCTAAATTGTAGTTTTCTTTTAGTGTCACACACACATATAATATTAGTAATTTATAAAATATTTGTTATATAATATGTATCTATTTGATTATATAAAATATGTTAATATACTACTATCACTACAAAAAAAAAAAAAGCAAAATTCCAATAGAAAAATTTCAACGGATTTTCGCATTTTTTTCGTCCACTGATTTCAATAGATATTCCAACGAAAATACGACCATTGAAAAAGTGGACGTTGGAATTACAAAATTTTAGCGGAAAAAAATTTCAACGGTACATTCCAACGGATCTTGAACATTGAAATTTTCACCTATTGAATATTTTTTCAACATAAATTCCATCTAAGAATCCAACGGTAATTTTCCATTGGAATTTGTTCCTGGGTGTGGGGTGTTTATTCAACTATAGTTGAGATGGAGTCGCATCTCAACTCCATCATATAACCGACAGGTTGGTTGGATTGGCCAAACGTACCCAAAAATAATGTGTATTATCAGGAGTTAAAAACGACGAAAATGGTTCAAGAATCAACTTCCAAAAAACAAAAAAAGTGGCGTGTTTTGAGAAATCAAGAAATGATGAAGAGCTTTACGGTCGTAGAATTTATCAACAAGAATGAGTGGCTTGCAGGAACCCTCATTCCTTACTATAACGACTTCAAACTAACACATAAAGTGAGTGTTCTAGTGTAGAGCCGACCCTAAATTTTTTTAAGCCCGGGGCGAACAAGAAAAGTAGGACCCATTAAAACAAATACATATAATAAATCAATGTATATATCGTACAAACATAAAAAAATATGTATGAAAGTATAAATTAAATATTTTAAAAAGACTATTTAAGCATTGTGAGTAGGGGTGTGCAAAGTATGGTTCAAACCTACCGAACCAAACCAGACCATTTAATATGATTTGGTTTTTGGTTTACGGTTCAATTTACGATTTTTAGAATTGAATTTTTTTAGTATGGTTTGATTTACGATTTTCACTAATGAAAAAATTGAACCAAATCGAACTAATATTATATATGTATAATATATATATATATATATATATATATATATTATAAATAAAGACACAATATATAAATTAATCCCTAAACCCAAACGACAACTTCCAAGCCCAATTGCTAGAACTGAAACCTACCTATTTTTCTTCTGCGTTTTCTGTTTTCACTTTTCCGTTCTCGCTCAAAAACTTTCTTGAAGAAGCTTGAGAACTGAGGAGGGCAATGAATATGAAATCTTGAAGAAGACAAAAGTTAATTTGTTGTTTCTTTTAATGGTTATTTAATTATTTTTTAATGACTAGTTTGTGAACCTTGTAATAACATTTCGTCTATTCGAATTATATTTTATATTATTGGAATTTCATTTTGTCTATTCTATTGAGGTTGCGTTTTACATTTTTATTAATTATTGTGTAAGGAAAAAAATGAGCAAAAGTACGGTTCGATCAAAACCGCCCGAAATATTATGGTTTCAAACCGAACGATTTTAAGAAATACAATTTGGTTTACGATTTAAAAAAAAAAAAGAACGGTTTATACTTTGATTTACGATTTACGAGCGGTTTGGTTAACCAAACCCGCCCGTTGCACCCCTTAATTGTGAGAAATAAGTTTAAGCTTAATTATATGCTTTCTTACAATCTAAAATAAATTATGATGACAATAATTTTATAAATATTAGTAACACAACGTGTGTTGCACTTTTTTTGTTACACATTTTTTGTTGTATTCTCACATGTAGTGATTATGTGTAGATATATTAGTATGAATAATTCACGCCCGTACGTGCACATTTTTTGCACGCCAGTACGTGCACGCCCATATATGCACATTTTTTGCACGCGAGTACATGCACATTTTGTGCATCCATTTAAGAAAATATGCATAATCAACAGTCAACAAGATCTTTTCAATTAACAGTTTGACACAAATTCTAAAATGGATGTTACAAGTCCTCGGGTAGCCATGAAAAAGTGTTTGCTACTCGGCATACGAATTCAAATAATCATACGTGAATTCAAATAACATAAGTCTATCTCTCACATGCTCCTTAAATGTTACTCAAATACCAACACATAATCATGCATGATATCCAATTAAACCATAAATTAAAGTCATATATACAGTCCACATATTCATGCTTTTGTACACATATAAAAAAATTACTAAGAAAATTAAATACACATTCTAACAACATGATAATAATATAACATATATTTACTTAGCAGATATCCATTATTTAATTATGCTTGCACATATACATATTCAAATAATCATATATACTCACAGGCTTAGCAAAATAAATATATACATACTTAATAAAATAATACATGAACACAAACTAGTAAAATAACCCATACCAGTCAAAATACATTTTAATATCATACATACATATTTTTTAACACATATGAACACTTTGAACACTTTGAAGAGTTTCTAGATCAACTTGTGCACTTGTGTCGTATGCATAAAGAGTTTCTAGATCAACTTTGAGTATTTATTAAAAATACTAAATCTTGTTAGAAAAATGTAATATTTGAACAATAGATGATCCATGAAATGTCGAACATATATAAAATAGGTTTCATGAATTTTGGTAGTCAAAAATATAAGTTTGAGGCTCAACTTTAGAGTTGATGTAAAGTTATAGAAAGTTTCAGCATGTTCCAAGTTGAACAGTCTAAGGAAAAATAATTTATACACATATAAAAATTATAAAATAATTTTCAGAAATATTTAACCTCGTGTAGTATTTAAATAAAATAGATGCACAAATTATTCATGGTTAAAAGTCATAGAAAAATCCCAAAAGTACAAAAACGTTATGGATGGACACATTTTGTTCAAAAATCCATAACTTATTCAATACAACTTAGATTGACGTGATTCTTATGGGAGTATGTTCAACACTCATATCGGTTTCTGTAACGACCCCAAAATCTTAAAGAAGTAAACGTAGATTTTTTTTTTTATTTATTATTCTTTTTTAAAGGGGTAAGGGGGCATTACTACGCTTTAAAAATAACATAACAATTCAAATGATGAAACTATCCAAATCAAAGTGATCACCACAAAAACCCTCAAATAATTTAGGAGTGACAACAGCGGAAGTAATCTAGTGAGTAAGGTCCTTAAGAACTTGCCTTACAATAAAATACTACAATTTCAAATAGTTAGCCAAAATAGAAATTTAAGTTTCAAAAGACATGGATTAAAAGGTTGCACTTTCGAGATCGAGTGCTCACATCCACTTTCAATCCCCCCGAACATTCCCACCTGAAAGTGAAAGGGGTGAGCATTTGAAAAATACTCAGTGGGTTCACTCAAACACCCACTCGAATATCATACAATCTACCGTAATAAAGGCCAACCATGGGGATCAATGTACATAATAAACATAAATTTGAGATTCATTACTCTCAATCATAGCATTAAGTCACATAACGACAACTCAATTTACATCATTTAAGTATCATCAATCATATGACGACCATGCAACACGTTCAACATCATGTTTTATATTAATAAATAGTGATAGTTATAATATAATACACGTAAGAGCACATCAATCTTATTGGGGCACGCTTTACCCCGCTCGAGCATCTTGTTCGGGAGCTACCCGAATGTGATCTTTCGATCAAATCTTGTACGGTGTTACCCGTGATCTTATCATAGCCAGTACGGTTATTATCCGTATACCATACATCTTGCACGGTCTTGACCGTATATCATATATCTTCACGTTTGAAACGTGTATGCATGAAAGCATTCATGTTGCATACTTCTTCACATATGAGCATGCATAATCATAAGCATTTATGTATGCATATAACATACTTAACACAAGTGAACATGCCTAGTATCACATATCCATAAAGCATATATTTGACAAGTGAACATGAACATATTTATACACAAATTCACATAGGACATTTAATACAATAAATCACATGATATTTAAAGTAGGTATTGTAAAAGTCAACGAGAGTTACCCCACCTATTAGCTTGAAAAGTTTAAACGATATCCTCCCCTCTTAGTTCCAAGTCCTTTCCCACTTCTCGTTCCTTAAATCCTACAATAATAGTTCTACCACTTAGTCCTTAATTAAGATGAACAATAATTATAGTCTAAGTGTATGTGGTTGTGATAGTGTACTTAAAAGAAGTAGAAATGTTGGCCAAACATAGAAATTAAAGGATTTAGGAAAAAAAATGCATTCTCGTAAAAGTTTAAGGACTGAAATATAGATTTAAATAATCTGGAAGTTCAATATTTTAATGAAAAACAGTAGGTTTCAAAATTTGGGATTAAATGCCACTGATTTCATTCAAAACGGATGAAAAACGAACATTTTACGCGCATTTGAAGTTTTATGGGCATTGTTGCAAATTTATGAAAAACATGTGACTTTTCTTAAATAAAAGAGTGCATTTTCGTAAATAATAAAAATGCATTGACAAACTGGAAAAATATTTGACTTGGGCCAAAATGAAAATCCGAAAAATATCGTTTTAACCCAAAGATACAAATTTATCTACAAAACACAACTCGTAGTTTTATACCTCAATATATTCAACCCCACAACTCATACCTCCACCGCCTACCGGAAAAAGCTCCGGCAAGGTGGTCCACCAACAAAACAGGCGGCGCACCGACGGAGAGTCGCCGGAAAACGGGAGAGAGAGAGAGTATGAAAGTGAGAAGGAAGATAAAGTAGATCTAAAAGTTTTCAAACACTTTGACTGGACATAACTCGAGTTTTATAACTTCGATTTAAAAACCAAAATATGTTCTGAAAAGCTTATGAAAACAGCTTTCAAACAAGATTAAAAACATCAAAATCGGAAATCTGTACTAAAAGTTATGGCCTGGAGAACAAGTTCCGACTATAAGGGTTTTAACCCATCTTTGACCAGCCATAACTGGAGATCTAGAACCCCGATCGAGAATCGGAAAAGTGTTCCAGAAATCTCTCGACGAGATGTTTCCAACGGTGCCGGAAGATCAATGATCGGACGTAGGAAAGTTGGTCGGAACTTAGAAGGAAGCTGAAGTGTGTGTGGGTAAAGTGTGTGTCTTGAGTGTGAGTGTGAAGTAAGATTCTTACCCTAATGTGAAGTGCCAAAAATGTGCAGAAATTCTGAAGGTGACTATTTATAAGGTGAAAAATGCCCTAGGGTTTCCTTAGTGGGCCATAAGAATGGGTCTTGTCATAATATTTTTGTTTGGGCCCTTTCTTATCTCATTTTAAGACCATTTCTTATATTAAATCAATCCTTAATGAATAAATTAATTAGTCTTATAACATAGGTGAATAACATTTAATATTATGTAAATTTCACATAATAATGATAAATCACATAATTTCACATAAACAAATATAAGGGCTCAATTCATGAGATTTTTGGGTTCTTACACCGTACCCTTCTAAAAAAAAAATTCGTCCTCGAAATTGTAAACATACCAAGTTGTAACAGATCTGGGTACTTTGCTTGAACTTTTCTCTCAAGCTCCCAAGTGGACTCTTCCTTGTCATGATGACTCCATTGGATCTTGACTAGACGAATTTCGCGGTTTCGAAGCTTTTTGATCTTGTGTTCTAGTACTGCGACTGGTGATACCTCATAAGACAAATCATTATTGACTTCGAGTCCTTCGTGGTGGATTACATGGCTTGGATCAAACACATACTTCCTCAGCATGGAAACATGAAAAACATTGTGCACTCCAGATAGATCTGGTGGTAGTGCAAGACGGTAAGCAACTTCTCCAATGGGTCCTAAAATCTCGTATGGTCCAATGAATCTTGGTCATAGCTTTCCTTTCTTGTTAAATCGGATAACACCTCTTACCGGTGATACTTTGAGAAAAACCTTTTCACCGATTGTGAATTCTAAATCCTTTCGCCTTTGATCAGCGTAGGATTTTTGTCTATCTTGGGCCATCTTAATTCTTGCCCTAATCTTGTCTATGGCCTCAACTGTTCTTTCAACAATCTCCGGTCCTAAGAGCCTTCTTTCTCCAACCTCATCCTAGTACAATGACGATCTACACTTTCTCCCATAGAGTGCTTCATAGGGAGCCATCCCTATGGTTGCGTGGAAGCTATTGTTGTAAGCAAATTCCACTAAGGGCAAGTAATCTTCCCATTTCCCTCCAAAATCTAAAACACAAGCCCTTAACATATCTTCTAATGTTTGTATAGTCCTTTCTGACTGACCATCTGTTTGCGGGTGGAAGGCGGTGCTAAAGTTTAGTTTGGTTCCCATAGCCTTCTGTAAGCTTTGCCAAAATTGAGATGTGAACCTCGGGTCCCGATCGGAAACTATCGATACTGGCACTCCATGAAGTTTCAACACTTCTTCAAGATATATTTGAGCTAGTTTATCCATATTATATGTCATCTTGATTGGTAAAAAGTGCGATGATTTGGTTAGACGATCAACGATAACCCAAATTGCGTGGTTTCTGCGTGCCGACTTTGGTAAACAAACAACGAAATCCATTGTGATGTGTTCCCACTTCCATTCTGGAATTTCAAGTTGTTGTAGAAGGCCACTTGGTCGTTGATGTTCCGCCTTAACCTGCTGACAAGTTAAACATTTTTGAACAAATAATGCTATGCTCCTCTTCATGTTCCTCCACCAGAACATCCTTTTTAAGTCCCGGTACATCTTTGTAGTTCCCGGATGGGCGGTGTATGGGGTGTTGTGTGCTTTTTCGAGAATCTCTCTTCGAATGACCTCATCATTCGGAACACATATTCTTCTTCCATATGACAGTGCTCCGTTGATGTCTAAGGCAAAAACATTTGTGGCACCACTCTTGACCTTATCCCATAATTTCTTTAGAAATGCATCTCTTCTTTGGGCCTCGACGATCCTTTCTCGTAATGTCGGCTTCATTACTAAGGTCGTTGTAATGTGGTTGGTGGTTGTAGGCGTCATCGTGATTTCTAACTTCATCTTGCTAAACTCTTCCACCAACTTCTCCTGAGTAGTCAACATGCAAGTTACGCTTCCATTGCCTTTACGATTCAGAGCATCGACGACCACGTTAGCTTTTCCGGGATGGTATAAAATAGAACAATCATAATCCTTAACTAATTCCAACCATCTCCTTTGTCTCAAGTTCAACTCTTTTTGCTCAAACAGGTATTTGAGGCTCTTGTGATCAGTGTAGATCTCACATCTCCCACCGTAAAGGTAATGACGCCAAACTTTTTAGGCATGAACAACGGTGGCAAGTTCCAAATCGTGTGTTGGGTAATTCTGCTCATGGACCTTTAATTATCTTGAGGCATAGGCTATCACCCTTCTATGTTGCATCAAAACACATCCAAGCCCATGTTTAGATGCATCACTATAGATGACGAATCCTTCGGTACCATCGGGAATAGCTAGAACTGGTGCTGAAACCAACTTCCTTTTGAGCTTTTGAAAACTAATGTCACACCTCTCGCTCCATTTGAAGCTCACTCCTTTCCGGGTAGGACGAGTTAGGGGTACTGCGATCTTTGAAAAATTCTCAATGAACCTTCGGTAGTACCCAGCCAAACCGAGAAAGCTACAAACCTCACTTACGTTGGTTGGCGCCTTCCAATTACTAACTGCATCCACCTTGGCTGGATCTACTTCAATACCTTTTGTTGACACTATATGCCCAAGAAAAACCATCCTGTCCAACCAAAATTCACACTTCTTAAACTTGGCAAAAAGTCTATCCTTCCGAAGTGTCTCTAATGTGATCCTTAGGTGTTCCTCGTGTTGCCTCTTATCCCGAGAATAAACTAGCATATCGTCGATGAATACAATTGCAAATCGATTAAGAAACGGATGGAAGACTCGATTCATGAGATCCATAAATACTGCAGGTGCATTGCTAAGCCCAAAAGGCATGACCACAAACTCGTAGTGCCCATAACGCGTTCTGAAAGCAGTTTTGGGTATTTCTTCTTTATTGATCTTCACTTGGTGGTAACCCGATCGCAAGTCGATCTTGGAAAACACACTTGACCCTCTAAGTTGGTCGAACAGATCCTCAATCTGTGGAAGCGGGTACTTATTCTTTATCGTGAGCTTGTTCAATTCGCGGTAGTCTATACACAAACGGAACGTCCCATCCTTCTTCTTGAAAAACAACACTGGGGCTCCCCAGGGGGATACACTAGGTCGCACAAATTCTTTATCAAGGAGCTCTTGTAGCTTGACTTTCAACTCCTGAAGTTCCTTGGGCGCCATTCTGTAAGGTGCCTTTGATATGAGTGTGTAGATGTTGTTAATTCCTAAATGTCTTAACATTATCAACAACATCTTAATTTGACCTTCCGAGATTTTTTCTAAGTCTTTTCTGAAATGCTACATTAAATGTTGACCTAAATGTTGTCGCATTTCTGGCAGGATCTAGAAGCTTCTACAAGGATCTGGAACCTGGAAGATTCCAGAACATTGGAGAACATGCTGGAACAGCCTAGATACATTTGGAACGACCTGGAGCAGCCTAGAAGGATCTAGAAAGATCATGGAAGTTGTGGAAGTTGAGTTTCCTAAAAAATAGGACCTCAATGTGGAAGCCTCTAGAATTTCGTATCCCACACTATAAATACCCATTGAAGGCTTCATAATTCAGTGTGCTCTATTCGATCAATATCCTAGACCGAGCGTTCATCCCTGTTAGGAAATTGTGGCCAATAGTTCTACATTTTAGTTCATACGTTGTATACCACCCGTATGACTGTGTGTCTTCTTATCTATTGAGAGTGTAATCATTAGATAGACTAGGCATTTCGACAGTGTATAATTTATACACTTAGTTCGTTTTCTAGACTTGGCACCTGCCTCGTTTATAGTTTCGTTGTGAAAGTTATTGTTGTAACATTTCACACAACATTTGTACTTGAAGATAAGTATTGATTTTACGCCATAAGGCAGACATAGATTTTTATTTATAAAATCTATGTTAAAAGTATTTCCATTGTGTCTCGTTTGTTTTTAGTGTTTCAAGTCTTCCGCTGTGTATCTTAATTTCTGATATTCTGTTAGAGTCAGTGTTGCACTATTTGTCTCAACATTCTGTGCAACATTTATCTACTTATACTTAAACACTTCTATACACCCCACACCACACTTTCAGTTGGTATCAGAGCTGATACCTGACGACACTAGGTTAGATCTTTGGTCAAGTGTGTTTTTAGTGTAGGTTAGCAATGGAAACACATCACATATCCACTGCACTTAGGCACCCGAACATATTATCCATATTTTAAAGCCTAAGTTGTGCAAATAGATAGATGAACGTGTTTGGAGGACTGTACTTACAGGTTATGATGTACCATAAATCAAAACCAACACATCAACACCCCACCAGAAAGAAGGAAAAGTCAAATTTCAACCAAGGTTATCAAAAAGTGAAGGTAAGCCAAGGTATGCTCTTTAATATATAAAATCAGTTCAATGCATGTTCTGAATATGGTCTTTATGAAAATTAATGTGCCAATATTAGACTTAAGCAAAAAACTGAATTTTAGTGCTACCTTAAATGATGAATCAGATGATGAATTTGATGAATCAAAAGATATTTAATTCGCTTTTCAATACCAAGATTGATTATGATGATTCTTTAGATGATAATCTGGATGATACAGATTCTGATGTTGCACCTGATGTCATAACATTTATGGTAACATCAAAACAGAGTCACCCAAATTTGAACTATTTTAATAGGTTTGTTGATGATGCAGGTATAATGATTGATGATTCTAAATACCAAAAGTTGTTAGATGATTGTAACTCTCAGAAACTCACTTTTAATTCTTTGAACAAAGAGAATGAGAATTTGAAAGGAACAATTACCAAGCTAGATGTCATACATTTCAGAAGAGATTTTGAAGTTGGTAAACTGAAGGAGAAATTTATCACCTCTACTTTAAGTTTCATAAAATTTTATATGATTGCTTCTGATATATATGTTATAGCTATTTGGTAAATCTGATAATTGTGGTATATGTTATGATGGTGAAACAACTTCTATTTCTAAGAATTTTGAAATTACTGTGAAATTTGTGAAGGCAAATGTTAAAACATTTGTTGTAACATCTGCACAAACAGATTCTCATAAAGTCAAAAATATTGAAAAGAAGTTTGTCTGTCATTATTGTTCGATAATTAATCATATTTTTCCTTACTGCATGAAAATCTGATGTTACTTGTAATGTTGTTCACACTTCCTTGAAAGCATGTTTACTTGGTCAACAGTACTTTGATAGTGGTTGTTCTAGACATATGACAGGTCGTATTGATTTCTTATCTGATTATGTGACCTTGAATAGTGGTAGTGTTACATATGGTGGAGGTTCTAAAGGAAAAATTGTTGGTAAAGGAACTTTGAATGTTGAAGGTTTTCCTAAGCTTAAAAATGTATTACATGTTGAAGGCTTACTTGCAAATCTGATTAGCATTACTCAACTTTGTGATGATAATTTGCATGTGAAATTTGATAAAGATTCATGTTATGTTCTTAATAAAGATGAAGTTTGTGTCATGACTGGTACTAGGCCAGCTGATAATTGCTATCTTATTGGAACAAATATGTGTAACTTGTCAAAACATGATGAAAATGTTCTATGGCATCAAAGATTGGGTCATGCAAATTACAGAGCAATGAAAAAGCTAATCAAAGCAGATGCAGTAAAAGGAATTCCAGAACTAAAGTTTCACAACACCACTGTATGTGGACTATGCCAAAAAGGTAAACAGGTAAGAATGTCACACAAAATGCTGTCACATTGTACTACACATCGATGCTTTGAATTACTGCACATGGATTTGATGGGTCCTATGGAAACTGAAAGCATTGGAGGAAAGAGGTATTCCTTAGTTGTGGTAGATGATTTTTCTAGATATACCTGGGTAGAGTCTTTAAGAGACAAATCTGAAGCATTTGCTGCATTTAAAATTCTTTATAAGAGGTTCAAAAATGTGTTTAACTTGAAAGTTGGCCGTATTAGAACTGATCATGGTAGGGAATTTGAAAACAACATGTTTAATGATTTTTGTGATAAAAAGGGTATCTTGCAAGAATATTCATCTCCTAAAACTCCACAACAAAATGGAATTGTTGAAAGAAAGAATAGAACTTTACAAGAAATGGCTAGAGTTATGCTTACATCCAAATGTCTTGCTAATAAATTTTGGGGAGAAGCATTGAATACTGCATGCCATATTATTAATAGAGTTTTTATTCGTTCTAATACTAATCAAACACCTTATGAGATTTTGAACAACAGAAAACCTAATGTGAAATATTTTCATGTATTTGGTTGTGTGTGTTATATTCTGAATGATAGGGATCAACTTCATAAGTTTGATTCTAAAAGTGATAAAGGTTTCTTTTTAGGCTATTCTAGAAATAGTAAAGCTTATAGAGTTTATAACCTTAGAACTAACACTATTCAAGAATCTGTTAATGTTGTGTTTGATGATGATAAAGGTCTTACAGATGACAAGGATGAAGAAGATGTATCACAGGTTACTGACACTTCTGAGAATACACTGAAGTCTGAAAATGTTGCACCAAATGTTAACACATCTGGGTCAACATCTACAGAACAGTCAGCTGTAAATTCACAGAATGATCAGTACATTCCCAAAACGAATCCTTCTTCAAGAATAGGCAAAAGTCATCCTTCTGACCAGATCATAGGCGATGCTACAGTTGGAGTGCAAACAAGAGGAAGAGTAAGATCAAACAAGGTAGATGTGGTAAGAACAATATGCATGTCTTCTATGTGTAATGTTGTAAATGCTGAATGCTATTTATCTGAAATTGAACCTAAGAGTGCTAAAGAAGCCTTAACTGATGAAAACTGGATTAATGCTATGCATGAAGAACTTGGTCAGTTTGAAAGAAATGAAGTGTGGACACTTGTTCCTAGACCTAGTCATACCAATGTCATTGGAACAAAGTGGATATTCAAGAATAAAACTGATGAATCTGGTAATATTGTTAGGAACAAGGCTAGGTTAGTAGCACAAGGTTACACCCAAGTTGAAGGAGTCGATTTTGATGAAACTTTTGCACCTGTTGCTAGGATAGAATCTATTAGATTACTGCTAGCTATTGCATGTTTTATTGATATTAAACTTCATCAAATGGATGTAAAGGCTGCATTTCTAAATGGCATATTGAATGAAGAAGCATATGTTGAACAACCTATAGGATTTGAAGATCCACTATATCCTGATCATGTATATAAACTTAAGAAAGCATTGTATGGTCTTAAACAAGCTCCTAGAGCATGGTATGGTAGGCTTACTGACTTTCTTTTGGAATATGGATTTATTAGAGGAGAGGCAGATAGAACTTTGTTCATTAAGCACAATGAAAATGATATACTAATTGCTCAAATATATGTTGATGACATTGTGTTTGGTTCTACTTGTGATAAAATGTTGAGTAAATTTGTTGAGGCAATGACTGCAACATTTGAAATGAGTATGGTTGGAGACTTGAACTATTTTCTAGGTCTTCAAATAAACAATGTAGTGATGGTATTTTCTTCTCCCAGAGTAAGTATGCTAAGAACTTGGTTAAAAGATTTGGTCTTGAGAATTCAAAACCAATGAAAACTCCTATGGGATCTTCTTTGAAACTTTGCAAAGACAGTGCTGGAACAGATGTTGATCCAACACTTTACAGATCCATGATAGGTAGTTTACTGTATTTAACCTCTAGTAGACCAGATATTATGTACAGTGTGTGTGTTTGTGCTAGGTACCAAGCTAATCCAAAGGAATCTCACCTGAATGCTGTGAAAAGGATTATCAAGTATGTTGCAGGTACAAGTGACCTTGGAATCTGGTATACTAAGGACACCAACAACATTTTGATTGGCTACAGTGATGCTGATTGGGCTGGAGATATAGATGATAGAAAGAGTACGAGTGGAGGATGTTTCTACATGGGAAACAATCTTGTATCATGGCACAGCAAGAAGCAGAATTGTGTTTCACAATCTACTGCAGAATCTGAGTATATAGCTGCTGGAAGCTGCTGTACATAACTCTTATGGCTGAGCAAGATGTTCCATGACTATGGTATTGAGAATGGTATACTTACAATCTTTTGTGATAATACTAGTGCTATTAACATTTCTAAGAATCCTGTACAACACTCACTCACAAAGCACATTAGCATAAGACATCACTTTATGAGAGATTTAGTAGAGAAGAACATTGTGAAGTTGGAGTATATACCTACTGAAAAACAAAATGCTGACATTTTTACTAAGGCATTAGACCATGAGAGATTCTCAATCTTGAGGAAATCTCTTGGGATGAGCACTATCTGAAAAAATTCGGATGGATGTTGTCTCAAATGCGTCAGCATTTGGGACAACATCATGGGTTGTAAAATTTTATAAGTTGAATTTATTTCCTACTTAGTTAAATAATTCCTTTGTAAAATATCTACGAATCTAAGAACCTTGTAGTGCAAAAATAAACATGTCTTACACCTCTCAAATGCATAAAAATGAGAATGTTATTAGCATACTAAAAGATGTACCAAATCACTGAGTAACTATGGAGCACGGAGTTCACTACTACGATGCCTTCTTTTCAAAAGGTGATTCTTTGGTAAAAACATCAATATATTTGTAATCCATTAAGTAAGTATGGGGCACGGAGTTCGCTACTACGATGTACTCTACAGGAACAATGGATCAATACAAATTAGATGCTATAACACAAAAAGGAAAAATTATGGTGCAACACAAATGAAGCAAATTCATGTAAAAACCGTGTTGAGGTGTTTGTAACAGTTTTGAGCACAACATTGCCTGATTCGAATTTATTTTTATAAGTAGTAATTATTTAATTATTTAATGAGATTTATTTTATTTATTTAAATTATATTACTAACCCACGTTTTTAATTTTCAGATTATGCTTGGACTAAGTAAAGAATTCTAGAAACTTCTTAATTATTTAATTAATTAATAAAATTGATTTATTCAGTTCTACCTTTGTAATTAATGTTTAAGTATTCTGAAATTCTGATACACTTGTTATTTATTTTCTTAGATGATAGGATGTTTATTACTTTAACTTGCTTAATGGTTCCACTTGATATTTGTTTACTACCTTGCTTAATTTGTTTGCAGATTATCATGTGTCTAATATTGCAGGTTGTGTATAGTATTAGTGTCTGTTTTTGTTTATTTTTTTTTTACATTATGTTTTGCTCTGATTTTATTATTTTGTTTTTGTTAGTGTCATACTTAGATTCTAAGTGAATTTCTTCCAGTACAAATTATTGTCTTAGTATAGTTACTTATGTTGTGAGTAAGTGTATAGTTTATACTTATTCTATTTTGGATAAAATAGTTTTGATCTTTTGGCACGGATCATTATGAAATTATCCTTGATCTTCAGTTGATTTGATCCAACGATTACAACAGGTATTGTCTTGACTAGTGCTTAGCAATGATGTCAACCTCAACTAAGTACATAAAACTGAGTATGTATAGAAATATATGTGCATCAGGTGTGTTGTAGTCGAAAGGTCAAATTGGGGGAGATTGTAGATGTTGTTAATTCCTAAATGTCTTAACATTATCAACAACATCTTAATTTGACCTTCCGAGATTTTTTCTAAGTCTTTTCTGAAATGCTACATTAAATGTTGACCTAAATGTTGTCGCATTTCTGGCAGGATCTAGAAGCTTCTACAAGGATCTGGAACCTGGAAGATTCCAGAACATTGGAGAACATGCTGGAACAGCCTAGATACATTTGGAACGACCTGGAGCAGCCTAGAAGGATCTAGAAAGATCATGGAAGTTGTGGAAGTTGAGTTTCCTAAAAAATAGGACCTCAATGTGGAAGCCTCTAGAATTTCGTATCCCACACTATAAATACCCATTGAAGGCTTCATAATTCAGTGTGCTCTATTCGATCAATATCCTAGACCGAGCGTTCATCCCTGTTAGGAAATTGTGGCCAATAGTTCTACATTTTAGTTCATACGTTGTATACCACCCGTATGACTGTGTGTCTTCTTATCTATTGAGAGTGTAATCATTAGATAGACTAGGCATTTCGACAGTGTATAATTTATACACTTAGTTCGTTTTCTAGACTTGGCACCTGCCTCGTTTATAGTTTCGTTGTGAAAGTTATTGTTGTAACATTCCACACAACATTTGTACTTGAAGATAAGTATTGATTTTACGCCATAAGGCAGACATAGATTTTTATTTATAAAATCTATGTTAAAAGTATTTCCATTGTGTCTCGTTTGTTTTTAGTGTTTCAAGTCTTCCGCTGTGTATCTTAATTTCTGATATTCTGTTAGAGTCAGTGTTGCACTATTTGTCTCAACATTCTGTGCAACATTTATCTACTTATACTTAAACACTTCTATACACCCCACACCACACTTTCAGAGTGCAACTCCAGGGAGAAGGTCAATCGTAAACTCCACTTGTCGATTCGGAGGTAAGCCTGGCAAGTCTTCAGGGAAAACATCATTATATTCTCTCACTATTGGCACATCGTCCAAGGATAACTCCAGTGGTTTGGTGCTCGTCACTTGCACCAAGAAAGCTTGGACGCCTTCCTTCTTCATTAACTTAGCCGCCTTAATTGCAGATATAAGTCGGGGCATAGACATGGATTTTTACCCCAAAGAATGTAAACTCTTCCACTCGAGGTATCAAGAATGATATTTCTTTCTCGTGACACTTTATTGTAGCATGGTTAGCCTGGAGCCAATCCATGCCCAAAATCACATCAAAATCTTTCATATCGATGACGTGCAAATTGGCCGATAAAACTTTATTTCCAACGTCAACACTCACGTTCTTACACAATTTATCAGTTATGATAACCCTATCAGAAGGTATACAAACTTATAAACTATAAGCTATAATAGTGAGGTCTTCGCCCCGTAAGTATACATCCAATTTCCGACCTTAGCCCTCTCTCAAAACGACGAGATTACTCTTCCTCAAAGTCTACCATTTGAGTGGCGTAGCACAATAGCTGGGAGAATTTTCGTTCGTACTCCATCATCGTCATGGTCCCTTGCTTTAGGTACATGAATTTTTTTGTCTCCTTCTTCTCACGATAAGAGCGAGCATGTAGTTTTATCTTCTTCTTTGAAATCATTCCAAGTCATGACTTCTATATAAGGTGGAGTTCGGGTCCTGCGATAGGATTCCCAAAAAAAATCGGCATCCTCGGTCATTTGGAAAATAGCACACGATACCTTTTGCGCATCTATACAATTTATGTGGGTAAAGAGTCTCTCGAGCGCCCGAAGCCACTACTCAGCCTCAGTTGGGTCTCCTTTTCCATTGAACGTTAGTGGTTGAAATTTTTGGAATTTATAAACGACAGAGTTGGTGTCCTCACGCAGGGGTTGAGGTGCAGGAGGCGCCTGAGCGGCATTAACGTATTGCGTCAACCCTCGGAGTAAATTGAGAAAATCTTGGGGCGGAACGTTAGCTCCTGCAGCAGGCACTTCTTGAGCAGCTTCAGTTTGTCCGGGAATCAGAGGGTCTTTGACGGGTCGTTCATTTCGACGAGATTGCCCTCGACGCGCCATGATGGGTCTAGTAGTTCGAACTTAGGTAAATAAATAAATTAATTAAATGAAACCATATGAACTAATCGAACTCCACTCAAGGACTTTCGGGCAGTCCTTAACGTGCGTACCATTGCTTAATCCTAAGAGTAAGAGACAAAACTACACTTAAAATTGTCTCGTTACCCAAGTACCATCCAATACAATGAGGTAAAAATAAAAGGTACATAATGTCATAAGCTTCAAACTAAAAACAACGACTTTATATAATGGATAATGAGTCATATACATCAATCAAAACATAACATAATGCGTGATACAAACTTAGATAAAAGTACCAAGTTGAAGCGGCGGACTGAAGCTGGTTGTGAGTCTCGTCCCGAAGTGCGATTCAATAACAACTTAAGATACTTATAATAATTTAAGAAAAAACACAAGTGAGCAAGTCTCCAGAAAGGTAGACCCGCTCTGATACCACACTGTAACGACCCCAAAATCTTAAAAAAGTAAACGTAATTTTTTTTTTATTTTTTATTTTTTATAAAGGGGTAAGGGGGCATTACTATGCTTTAAAAATAACATAATAATTCAAATTATGCAACTATCCAAATCAAAGTGATCACCACAAAAACCCTCAAATAATTTAGGAGTGACAACAGCGGAAGTAAACTAGTGAGTAAGGTCCTTAAGAACTTGCCTTACAATAAAATACTACAATTTCAAATAGTTAGCCAAAATAGAAATTTAAGTTTCAAAAGACATGGATTAAAATGTTGCACTTTCGAGATCGAGTGCTCACATCCACCTTCAATCCTCCCGAACATTCCCACCTGAAAGTGAAAGGGGTGAGCATTTGAAAAATACTCAATGGGTTCACTCAAACACCCACTCGAATATCATACAATCTACCGTAATAAAGGCCAACCATGGGGATCAATGTACATAATAAACATAAATTTGAGATTCATTACTCTCAATCATAGCATTAAGTCACATAACGACAACTCAATTTACATCATTTAAGTATCATCAATCATAGGACGGCCATGCAACACGTTCAACATCATGTTTTATATTAATAAATAGTGATAGTTATAATATAATACACGTAAGAGCACATCAATCTTGTTGGGGCACGCTTTACCCCGCTCGAGCATCTTGTTCGGGAGCTACCCGAATGTGATCTTTCGATCAAATCTTGTACGGTGTTACCCGTGATCTTATCATAGCTAGTACGAATTATCCGTATACCATACATCTTGCACGGTCTTGACCGTATATCATATATCTTCACGTTTGAAACTTGTATGCATGAAAGCATTCATGTTGCATACTTCTTCACATATGGGCTTGCATAATCATAAGCATTTATGTATCCATATAACATACTTAACACAAGTGAACATGCCTAGTATCACATATCCATAAAGCATATATTTGACAAGTGAACATGAACATATTTATACACAAATTCACATAGGACATTTAATACAATAAATCACATGATATTTAAAGTAGGTATTGTAAAAGTCAACGAGAGTTACCCCACCTATTAGCTTGAAAAGTTTAAACGGTATCCTCCTCTCTTAGTTCCAAGTCCTTTCCCACTTCTCGTTCCTTAAATCCTACAATAATAGTTCTACCACTTAATCCTTAATTAAGATGAAAAATAATTATAGTCTAAGTGTATGTGGTTGTGATAGTGCACTTAAAAAGAAGTAGAAATGTTGGCCAAACATAGAAATTAAAGGATTTAGGAAAAAAAATGCATTCTCGTAAAAGTTTAAGGACTGAAATACAGATTTAAATATTCTGGAAGTTTAATATTTTAATTAAAAACAGTAGGTTTCAAAATTTGGGATTAAATGCCACTGATTTCATTCAAAACGGATGAAAAACGAACATTTTACGCGCATTTGAAGTTCTATGGGCATTGTTGCAAATTTATGAAAAACTTGTGACTTTTCTTAAATAAAATAGTGCATTTTCGTAAATAATAAAAATGCATTGACAAACTGGAAAAATATTTTACTTGGGCCAAAATGAAAATTCGAAAAATAACGTCTTAACCCCAAGATACAAATTTATCTACAAAACACAACTCGTAGTTTTATACCTCAATATATTCAACCCCACAACTCATACCTCCACCGCCTACCGGAAAAAGATCCGGCAAGGTGGTCCACCAACAAAACAGGAGGCGCACCGACGGAGAGTCGCCGGAAAACGGGAGAGAGAGAGAGAGAGAGTATGAAAGTGAGAAGGAAGATAAAGTAGATCTAAAAGTTTTCAAACACTTTGATTGGACATAACTGGAGTTTTATAACTTCGATTTAAAAACCAAAATATGTTCTGGAAAGCTTATGAAAACAGCTTTCAAACAAGACCAAATATATCAAAATCGGAAATCTGTACTAAAAGTTATGGCCTGGAGAACAAGTTCCGACTATAAGGATTTTAACCCATCTTTGACCAGCCATAACTGGAGATCTAGAACCCCGATGGAAAATCGGAAAAGTGTTCCAGAAATCTCTTGACGAGATGTTTCCAACGGTGCTGGCAGATCAATGATCGGATGTAGGAAAGTTGGTCGGAACTTAGAAGGAAGCTGAAGTGTGTGTGGGTAAAGTGTGTGTTTTGAGTGTGAGTGTGAAGTAAGATTCTTACCCTAATGTGAAGTGCCAAAAATGTGCAGAAATTCTGAAGGTGACTATTTATAAGGTGCAAAATGCCCTAGGGTTTCCTTAGTGGGCCATAAGAATGGGTCTTGTCATAATATTTTTGTTTGAGTCCTTTCTTATCTCATTTTAAGACCATTTCTTATATTAAATCAATCCTTAATGAATAAATTAATTAGTCTTATACCATCCACCAACGTTAATCTTACTACCATTAGTAAATAAATAATTTAATAGGTGAATAACATTTAATATTATGTAAATTTCACATAATTATGATAAATCACATAATTTCACATAAACAAATATAAGGGCTCAATTCATGAGATTTTTTGGTTCTTACAGTTTCTCCTAATATGTTTAGATCATCCAGAAAGTGAGTATAACAAAAACGGTGGTTCACATTTGAAGTCACATGCAAGTGCCAAAAATCATCCCAAAATTACTATCCATCATTTCTCATACCAAGAACATACCATCTTATAAGAATGAAAAAATAATCAGTGATATATGCAAGGGCGGAGCCAGGAAAAAAAAATTAGGACGGGCTGAAAGCCTAAAATGAATATAGTATATAAAAAAGTAAAAAAAAAAAAAAACGATTACATAAGTTGCATCCTACAATTTTTTATCAAATATAATTCATCGATAAGGTGATCTTTACTTTGAGTTTTGGTAGATTTTGAAAATCATCAAGATAAAATTTGTCGACGAGATCATAAATAAAATCTTCATTAAACAACGTAAAATTCAAGACACTATTAAAGACATAATTTGAATTTACTATTGAACTGAGTATATATCACATTTTTAAAGACATCAACTAGGTTTGTATGGAAGTCACTAGTTGGAATTTAATATGCATTTTTACGTTAGAGGTTTGAAATTGGGGGTTTAGTTTAGAATTTTTTATCTAATTGAAATTTAAATTATGTGAAAATTTAATATGTATATTTTATCATTAGTTAAACTAAAATAAATATGAATTAGTGGTAAAATCTCTCATCTACGTGGAAGTTGCTGTTTCGAATTGGTTGAGTTGGAAGTTTTTTTTTTATATGATATATATATTATAGTATATTATTTTTTTAAAATTATGGTGGGCTGCAGCCACCCCTCAGCCCATGCATAGCTCCGCCTTTGGATATATGCTTGAAAAATAAATAGATGAACACATCTTCTCATATATATATATATATATATATATATATATATATATATAGTCACATAGACGGAAATATATGCAAGGTTTGAGAGATAACCTTTGTAGTACGTACACTTTAAATCCATAACACTTAATGCTCTTGATTTTAAGTTTTCCAAGTGTAAGAAGGCTCCTCAAACTTGTCTATGGAGGATGAAGCTTGATGTTAGTGAAAACTTAAAGAAAAGCTAAGAAAAATAATGAAACAACCTTCTACTACCTTGTTCTTTGTGTGTATGACATAAATCTTACTTGGTATGAAGATATATGGAGCAAGCAAAAATGACTTCTTGGTGAGGGGGGTGTGTCGGCCGATCATGGAGGAAAAAAGATGAAAAAATCTGAAATGTGGGGGGAGAGAGAGAAAATGGTTGCAAAATAAATGAATGTGTAGCTTGCTTCAATAAAGGAGACAAAATGAAAGGATAATCAATATGCTGCTTACGAGGGTAGGGTCGGTCATGGAGCTAGGGAGAGATATTATGCTGATTGTACGTGTAATTTTAGGTCATGGACTGATATTAATAATATATAATAGAATTTGGATGAATATTCCTCTCATCATGAAGAGTTGGTGGTCAAATATGTGAAGAAGCAAACTAGTAACATTAATTTCATAAAAAAAAAAAATCAATAAACTTTAGAATTTCCTTGAGACATTACACTACAAAAAACACCAGTACGAATACATATTTTGCACACCCGTAAATGCACACATATTCACTACAAAATAATGGGGAAATGGCAACGGCAAAGGCAACTGATCTGCCCTCACTAATGATGAAGGAAACGGCAAAGGCAAAGGCAACGGATGTCTGCCGTTGCCAATATTCTCGTTGCTATTTGAATGACAACGAATTTGGGAAAACTGTTGCCTTTTGGCAAGCGCGACAGCCGTTGCCAATTGGCAACGGGGCCACTGCCGTCGCCTTTTCGCAACGGGGCCCAAGACCGTCGCATTTTGGCAACGGGCCCACTGCCGTTGCCTTTTGGTCGTCGTCTTTTTATTAACATTTAAAAAATGCGAACCTGGGTTTCGAACCCAGGTATCGAGGCCACCAACACCCACCCACAACCGCTGGGCCACCATTTTTCGCGATTATTTCGCGAATTTTGCCGTTTGCGGGGTTCGAACTCGGGACCTCTCGGTCTCGAAGGCTTTTGGGCGCCCCCTGTGTGCCGTTTAGGCTAGGAGCTTTAGTCGACATGTTTTGAATGCAATTAATATATATTCAATTTAAATTTAGTTTTTAATTCTTTAATTCAATCCATTCTAACTTTAATTGTTGCTTATAAAATTATCAAAGCATATCATATTTATTTCTAAATGAGAATTAACTAAATTATATGTTTCAAATTAAATAATTTAATTACGGTATCAATTCACACTATTTAAATTTATTCTAATCTTCAATTTACAACATTTAAATTCATTCTAATTTTCAATTCACAACATTATAAATACATACAACATTGAGTATAATTATTTTCGCTTATACATGTAAATTTATTCTAATCACATCATTTAAATTCATTCTAATTTTCAATTCACAACATTAAATATAATTATTTTCACTTATCCATTTAAAAATATCAATTCACTTATCCATTTAATTAAAATAACATCACACACAACATTAAAATAAAAATTAATCCTCAACGTCAATGTAATATAATAACATCACACATAACAAAGTAATATAAAAATGTATCACTCCTCATCACCACCATCATCCTCAGTATCATCCTGATCAACCTGGCTACCATCATGAACGTTGTGCGACGCCCTCGACGACCTCAGCGCCCCACCCATGTCACCCACCTGCTGACCCATCCCACCCATCTGACGCATCACACCCATCCCACCCATCTGACCCATCTGACCCATCATCGCTGCCAACTGATCCTGAAAAGACTTGAGTAAGAGCTCCTCCTCCTTCTGCATTTGTAGGAGCAAGAGCTGCTCTCTCTCCTCATTGATTCTCCGTTCTTCGGCAAGAGCATGGTCAATGTCGGCCTGGGTGAATCGTCCATAAGCCGTACCACGTGACGTCTCGCCAGGACCGGAGGAGACCCGTCTGTTCTTGCCTACTTGTCCAAGGCCCCTAACACGTTCATGAGACCTACCGACCTTCTTCACGAACAAATCAGACATGTCGGGTATAGGTGGGCCCTAGGAACCATCCTCTAAAGTAGGTTCATTTGACGGTTCTCCTGATTGATTGGTCAACTCCTCCTGTACCTGGTCCTATACGTGCACATTTAAAAGTGGGTTAATACATTTTCAAGTACAATTAAATATATATTTGTTATATAATGTAATGTATATATATATGTACACACTTACAAGTATATCGCCCATATACCCATAGCTGTATGTGCCGTTTTCGTAACGGTGGTAATATTCAGCTATCTCCCAGTCATGGGCAGGGCGTCCCATCTTCTCCTCCTGTATTTTGAATTGAAGACATATACGTATAAATAAACTAAATAATTAACTAAAATTAATTATAATTGACCACAAATACTTACAATGCGTCGTGCGACCTCTGCTGCTCCACGAGCTCCGCCTATATGAGTACTACAGCCAGTACCCGGACCTCCAGACTCGGATAAGCGGTTCTTACGAGCCTGCTCGCTCTTCTTAATAGTTTCAGGATCGCTCCAGTGACGAACTAAGTCGTTCCAAACATTGACATCCCACCTCGGCCTCTTCTTTTCCTTCACCCACGCTTTCTTGACTCTTGATAACATGCTAATGTACCGACTTGCTGCTCTTTGAAGAAAGAGCCTGTACATCTCTTCAGTAGATGTGACTTGAGGGTCCCACCTGAACTCGGTCTGCAAAAAAAAAATTAATTAATGAATTAATATAAAAAAATAACAAAATGTTAATGTAAAGTGATTTTATACCTGGAATGTCTCCCACCACCGCTGTATCGTGCCGGGTGATACCTTGGCAAAGGCGTGTGCACCAAGCTCCATATTCCTGTACATAATCGATCTGATCGTCCTCGAAATCAAATTTGAAGGCATCAACCTGTTACACGTATTTTATAATAATAAAAAAAATTATTAATAAACATGTTATACATACGTCTAATGAAAATTAAATATAATATACTTACGTATCAAGGTAGATCCACAGTAAAATGCGACTCTCGGGTGTATCAGTCGACATGCTGGCCTGTGTCCCGACAGACGGAGGTCTAGCTGGCGAATGTATCGGTGGAGGGGATAGTTCCTGTGCATGTGGAACCATATGAGGCACCTGAGTGTAATAGGAATTGGGGTTCATTCCGGGCATATGGGGCAACTGTAGTATCTGGGTCATATCGTGCATATATAAACCCTGTGGTATGGGCACAGTTGATGTCTCATCCACCGGCTCTCCTCTACCTCTACTTCTACCTCTACCTCGCCCCTGTCCAGAAGAACCCTGTCCAGTAGAACCCTGACCAGTAGAACCCTGACCAGAACCATGTCTACGACCACTTATCTGTCAAAATGAACATTAAAACATTATTAACGTTCAACATTGTAACAATTAAAAAACATTATATATGAACATCACTGTAAGGATTAACACTAGAATATAAATAAGGAATATAATTAAGGAATTAATATTTAGATAACATTGTCTAACAATTAATTAACAACATTATTCATCATTCATCTTCATCTTCAACTTCATCTCCGTCTTCTTCTCCATCTTCTTCTCCGTCTTCTTCTCCATCTTCTTCTTCATATTCTTCATATTCTGCCACTTCCATCATTGTACCGGTGTCATCAGTTAACATGACATGATCATCATCTACTTGCACAATCATTTGAGTCTCTATGTTATCCTCTTGCCATGCAGGAACTTCATCTTCAGTAGTATCTTTTGCATCCACCAAGTATCTCGGTTTGACTTTGCAGATAAATATCCAATCAGTACGGGGTCCAGGGTATGGACAATAGTATACTTGTGTGGCTTGACTTGCTAGTACAAATTATACCGTGATCGACCACAAATCTTACAAAAATCTAGTTCGTTGTCTGCACCCCAGAATAACATGCAATTATGTGCACAACAATCAATCCTTTCTACCGGAAGACCCATCCCACTCATCAAATGTTTGGTGTCGTTAAATTTCTTGGGAACCTTATTTTCGGGAGGACAAATCTCACGAATCAACTCAACGACCTGATTGTATCCCCTTTCAGACAATTTGTTTTCCGTTTTAATGTTCAACAATCTGGAATTGAATAATAACTGCGAATGAGATTCACAACCAGGATACAAGTCTTGGTTCGCTGCACGAAGCATGCCATAAACCTGTGACGCATTCTCGTTAGGGGGTTCTTCATTAAGTGCCTCCTCTTCCACGTCTATTCCAAAATCAATGTTTGGGCTACCCATTAACTCTTATACCATAGTGTGGTACGAACTAGGTCCCGCTGGGTCAACATCGTTTGAAGTTAACGCAAATTCATTAGTGTTTTGAAATGGACGTGGACCCCAACTCTCTTCCCCGTGATAAATCCATTATAATAATTCAGTGTAAAACCATTTCGATATAAATGATATTTCACTTCATTAGGATCTCTATAAGTTTGATTTCGACATATAGCTTTCGAACAAGGACACCTAATTTTTCCTTCCCAAATCGAATTCGGATTACTAGTGGCAGCTTCAATAAATCCATTTACTCCACTAACAAATCCGGGGTTCATAATCCCATTCACTAATCTTGGACTATACATCCAACTACGACTTGAATAATTCATGTCAATCGACGTCTACAACACACAAACAACCAACATCTCATTCCTCCAACTCTATTAAAATTAATTAATATAATTCCAAATATATTCTAATAATTATTCTAACACCCTAATTAACAAATAAATTCATATAACTTAATTAATTAAAACATACATATAAATACATGCATAACACAATATAATTAACAATTAAATTCTAACAATTAACACATGCATGCATAAAAATTAACAATTCTAACAATTTTATATATACATACAACATATATGCATATATATACATATATATACTAAAACTATATATATACATATAACTTCAAATTTAACCAATTAAAACGAAAAAAATTACCGTAGAAATGCTCCCGTCGAAGTGTAGAACACAAATGGCCAAGAACCGAGTCCGATCTGCAAACGAACGTGGATGTTGAGTTTGGAGGTGGAAAGAAATTTTAATGGAGGAGGTGTGTGTGTGCGCCGCTTCTGTCTGTAATTCTGGAAGAGGGTTTTAACTCAATTAGGGTGATGGCAAAGGCAATGGGCCCACTGCTGTTGCCTTTTAGTGAGTGGTGGCCCGTTACCAAATGGCAACGGGGCCCACTGCCATCGCCTTTTGGCAACGGGCGTTATAAACTGTCGCCTTTTTGCAACGGGGCCCACTCCCGTTGCCTTATCCGTTGCCTTAAGGCAACGGCACCCGCCCCCGTCACCTTTTTCTGCCCGTTACCAATGTCGTTGCCAATTGGCAACGGTAGCCTGCCCTTGCTAATTGCCGTTGCCTTTTGGGTAATATTTTGTAGTGATTTTGCATGCCCGTACGTGCACATTTCGTGCAAATTTTATGCATAAATGTTTTATGATCATACACGTACATTTCACACATATTTTAATAAATAAAATAATATATACAATAAAATATACGTATATAACATTATATATACATAAATATGAGTAGGCCCCAAGAACCATGGGATCCAGAGCGGTCGCCCCTCTTGCCCCACCTTAGGGCCACCCCTAGTTAAAGAGATACCTTAATTCCATAAGAATAGGCAAATTAAATGCAGTTTTATTCATATGTTTCACTTTTTGTAAGACAATTAATGTTCCACCATATTAGATCATTAACAAGTGTTGCCACTTTTTTTGTGGAGCGTTATTTAAAAAAAAAAACATTTGCAAGAAAATTAAGAAGCAAGGTGCGTAGAGCCAAGTAATATTGCCATGATTTATAAGGAGAGAGACTTCAATAAAATTTTGAAGGATTAAGATTGTAGTGAATAATTGTTTAGTAAATGTGACGTATATAGTAGTAGGATTGTATTATTTGGCATATATGATTTGACACACACACACACACACATATATATATATATACACACACACTACTTAATTCGTTTACGTAAACACAAATTAACATGCATGCTTAATTAGGTCACACTATAAGAAAATACTGAAATTTCAACGGAAATTCCAACGGAAAAATAAACCGTTGGAAATTTCAAAATTTCAATAGTTTTTCCAACAACATAAGCAATCGTTGGAAAAATCCAACGGATATTCCAACACCTTATGAAAACTGTTGAAATTTTCTGTTTGAAAAGGCATTGGAATCCAACATATATGTGTGTAATTTACGAGTAACATTCCAGGGTGTTATAATTTTAAACTGATTAGCCTTTGCAATGTAAGTTATCGAATTCTGGCTAAAACACAAACAAATAGGTTATGTAAGGTGATGTATGCGATTGTTGACTTGTCACATAGTGCTTTCATACACGACCATATATATGGTTACAAATAGCATTCTGATTGGTTTCGAATGCATGCACTGGATCAGATAGAGTAAAAGTGAAATAGGTTATGCGGCCTTTAATTTAGACATGAGCAAAACTTATGATCGCATTGAATGGTCTTACATTAAGACTGTACTGAACAAGTTGGGATTTCAACGGACTTGGATCAAGCTCATTCTGAAATGCGTTAGCACAATAACATATATGATGAAGGTCAATAATCAGATCACTAGGTAGATTGTGTCGTCTAGAGGTTTGCGACAAGGAGATCCACTATCTCATTTTTTGTTTGTGTTGCATACTCAAGGCGTATCTACTCATTTGCAACACATGACCGACTTGAATATGATTTTGGGAGTCTCAATTACGAGGAATATTTTGGTTATTAATTTTTATTTTTTTTTGCAGATGACAGTCTAATCTTCATGAAGGCGACTAAGCAGGGTTGTATTAATCTGAGGAGAGAACTTGCAAACTATGAAAGAGCGCCAGGCTAATTAATTAATTTTGAGAAATTGGTTGTTTCCTTTAGTCTGAATACGTCAAATGAAAGGGCATGACATCTATGTAGATCTACCGACTTTTTCACTAAAATATTCAAAGAGACTCTAGTTTAAATATATGAGGAATCGAATGATGAGTAAAGTTGCAGGATGGAGGAATAAGGATTTTTCAGACGGGGAAAAAGAGGTTATAATCAAAGCAATATTGCAAGTACTGTCCACTTATGCAATGTCATGTTTTTGAATTTCAACCTCAATTTGTGATAAGTTGGAGAAAATTTGTGCTAATTTCTGGTGGGGAATGAGATGAGGAAATATAAGGATTCACTGGAAGAAATGTGATGAATTATGTCAATTAAAAGAGGAATGTGGGTTGGGTTGCAGGAAATTCACAACTTTCAATAAAGCTATGCTCACCAAATAAATGTGGAGAATGATGAATAATCTAGAATCTCTAATCTCGAGACTCTTTACGGCACGATACTTCAGGAATGAGGACATACTTGATGTAGAGATGAGTGCAAATCCTTCCTTTGTATGGAGACCGTTATGTTGGGATAAATAATTGTTCTCCAAAGGAGTTCAATGGAGAGTAGCCAATGGTTCACATATTCAGATCCGAAAACATGTGTGGGTTGGAGGACTCCAGGAAGGATTTGTTTAAATTTATGTTTCTAACTATCGATAAAATTGTGTACCAATTACGTACTTCCTTCGCCCACAATAACTTTCACACTTTCCTTTTTGAGACGTCCCACAATAACTTACACACCCTTAAAATGGAAAATCCTTCATAAACTACACCCTCACAATATCCACAATTTTACACAAAATGACATTGCTATTGGGCTCACACATACACACAAGTCAACTTTTTTCTCTACTTAATTTACACAATTACCCATCAAAACCCTACTCATTAATACACTTTCTTAATATATGTGTCCACCAACATGTAAAAGTTATACTTTATAACTAGTGTACAACCATTTTCAATCGAACGTTATGCTTAGTATTCGACTACAATACAAAAATATTTTGTTTTAATGACGAAATCCTCTCATTATAACTTTCCTAGCGAGATTTTAATGACAGGAAACTGACTTTTAATGACATGTCCCATCATTAATTCTTAATTTATATCATTAAAGACTTAACTAGAGAAGTTATAATGACAGTTTATATGTTATTAAATTAGGTCAAGTTTTTTTAGTGCTAGTTCAGTCGGACGAAATGCTAAGCGTACGACCACTTTGTCCATTCGGTTAGAGCTAGTGGCCAAACACTAAGTATGACATTTAATCGAAATGATCGAACAATAGTTACATAATTTGTACTCCATCTATCCCACAATAACTTTCACATATAGGTGGACATACATATTAAGAAAGTGTAATAATGAGTAGAGTTTTAAGGAGTAATTTTATAAAACCATTATGTATTAACTAAAAAAAAATGTTGACTTGTGTGTATGTGTGGGTCCAATAGTAATGACATTTTGTTTAAAATTGTGGACAATGTGAGGGTGGAGAATACAAATAGTTTTTTCATTTTAAAGGTGTGAAAGTTATTGTGGAACCTACCGAAAAAAAGTGTGAAAGTTATTGTGGAACAGAGGAACAAACCCGATCCTAATACAAGGCCAACAAAGCAATTGATTTAGGCCTTGACAATTTTGTAGGGGGCCATCTTTTTAAATATCATATTGTTGGGAAATAAAATTATTTTGATTAAGATACCAAAACCCCTGATTTATGATGATCAAATTAGTTGAGATACAGTCATGAAAAGCATCAGTCTAGTTGTCTCATGATAGTTGAGACAATAAAAATGCTTAAGTCTAAATCTTAGTAGTGTTTTGAGATGTATAGTTCAGGATAGTTGTCCAAAGCTAGAATGTTAGGCAGCTTGTTAAGTGTAAGTACTTTAGGACAAGTCTGCTGAAGGATACAACATTGTCAAGTAAGCTGAAGAGGACAACCTGGCTGAGTGATCAAAGGCAAGAAGTAAAAGCTGCACTGAACTGATAAGAGCTACATCAGATCAGCTTGTAAATGATTGAAGATCACAACATTGAATGCTGCTTACTCAGAAGACATATTAATTGAAGCATTTATTATCATCAAGCCTGAACAAGCATTAAAGACTAAAGGAGTGAATGAATATTGGAACATTCCAAATTGCAGCAGGAATGTTCTGGGAACTTGTCCCATCTGACCGTTGGTGGAGTACAAGTCTGCCACAATCAACCTTGGGAAATGTGCAAATATGGAAGCTGACACAAGTCTTTATAGCCGCATTTTCAGAAGTCAACACATTCATTCAAGCAACCAACAAAGAGCTTTTTACTCACTGGATAATAGAGGGTTGCCCTCCATAGTCGTTTCAAGGAAGCTGCAAATAGACAAGTTTGAATTTCTATCTCTCCAACAGATAGTTGATCAAATTGGTCTATAAATTCAGAAGTGATCCAAGGATTCAACCATCCAACTATCTGCTATCAAACTATCATCAAACAATCAAAGGGAACCAAGCTATTCTTAAGAATCCCAAGTTTCCTGATCACTTCAAAAGCTAAGCCATTTCTTGTAAAATCCTATCATTGAGATATCCTAAGCCTTTACATTGTTCTTACTGTAAAGGATATCTCTATTAGTTGGAACCAAACCTCAAACCCTTACCTCATTTAGTGAAGGAATGTTTGTTGTAGAAGTGAGAAGTTAAGGACTGTTATTGAGAAACACGGTCTTAACTCAGAGAGATTTTGCAGTAGGACTCAGATTATCCTAGGGATCAAAGCACTAAGAGAGTGTTGTTGATCAGTGCACCTTGGCACTATAAAACAAGCTAATTCCATTGTTAAGGAATTATCCTATTCAATCAGGGAAAGTGGATGTAGGAGTATTGAGACTCTGAACCACTATAAATTGTGTGTCATTTACTTTCTGCATTCATTATTGTATTTCTTACAATCAATCATTTCCTAAGAGTTTATTTCAGTAAGTAAGAAAAACTGTTTTGGACAAAGTCCCTGATCAACTGTGCTTTCAGAAATTAACTTGGAGTATTCTGTCAAAGAAAAGGTCAACCACTTTCCGCACTTAGTAACTTATTTAGATATTTATCCAACTGATCACTTTCTAGTTTTCAGTAGGACGGGTATCTTTGAAAATCCACTCAGGCAAGTTGTGAGACAACTTCCCTGATAGGCTCAAACTGTTTGAAAAAGAAAAGAATTTGCATACACAAGTGCATTCCCCCCCATACACTTGTGTTATACTCCAGTAAAGACCAACAAGTGGTATCAGAGCAGGGGTTCAAAGACCACTGCTTCTGAAAATCCAACTGATTTTCAAATCACTTTATCTCTGTGGTCACTGAACTGATCCAAATTTCTGAAAAACATATTTGTGTTTATCTAATCTATTTCTATAGAAATGGCTAACAATGCAGTTCTAGGAGATGCTGTCAATACCATCAACAACATGGGTCCAAATCAAGTGAATCATATTTCACATCATAAATTGCCAATGTTCTCAATTGAGAACTATGATTTCTGGAAGATCAGGATGAGAGCACATCTTGCCTGCCAGCATGATGAAATGCTCAAAGTCATCACCAGAGGACCTTTCACCTTCACCAAGCTAAATCCCAAGGTCACTGATGCTCAGAAAGCAGACCCAAGGGAACTACTGCCAAAGGATGAGGATGAACTGACATCTGAAGAAAGAAAAAGGCACAATCTGAACTACATTGCCATGAACACCTTGTACCAGACTATTCCAGATGCAGTGATGGGAAGAGTGTATCACTGCACCACAGCAAAAGAGATCTGGGACACCTTAGCACTTATGTGTGAAGGTACCCAAAAGATCAAAGAAAATAAGCTTCAAGTGGCCATCCAAAAGTATGAACAATTCACTATGGAGCCAAATGAAACTATTGATCATCTTGATGGCAGATTTACTGACATCATGAATGAGATAAACTCTCTGGGCAAGTTCTATGCCAAAAGAGAAGTTGGACTGAAAATCCTAAGAAGTCTCACATCCAAATGGGACATATACTCAGTTATGATGCAGAACACCAGCAATCTTGACAACATGCCCATGCAGCAAGTGTTCTCCGAACTCAAAGCATATGAGTTTGATCTAAACAGGAAGAAAGTACATGAAGAACCATCTTCCTCAAGCAAGGGCGTTGCATTCAAGGCTGCTGAGTCAGAAAAGAAGAATGCACATAAATTATCTCAAATTGTCTCCAAAACTGAGTTGAAGGAGGAGTTGGCACTCATGGCCAGAAGATTTGAAAAGCTCAACTCCAGATTTGGTAGATACAAAAAGTTCTACCAAGACAACAGGACAAGGAGGAGATTTAGTTCTCCTGACAACAAATCAGAGGACAAACTCTCTAATGAAAAGAAGACAGAAAAATATGCTGACAAAAAGAGGTACAACAAAAGTGAACCATCATCATCCAGAAGGAAGGAGTCCTCAAGCAAGAAAAATGATGATGAAGATGTGTGCTACAACTGCCAGAAAAAGGGTCACTTTCAGTATGATTGTCCTGACCTATGTTCAAAAGAAAGGAAAGAAAGGCAGAACAAAAGAGACAAGAGGCTTAACAACAGGAAGGCTATGGTAGCTGGACAATCAGCAAGTGAAGAAAGTGTGTACTCATCTGATGATGGGTTGTTCTCCAACAGTGACAGTGAAGAAGACTGTCAAATGGCCTTTGAAAATGAAGAGGTATGTTCATCTTCCAACTCTTCTAATAGCACACATGAATCTAGTGAAATCCACTTTAACTTTGGAAAGCTATTGGAGGATTTCACCAGAATGCAAGAAGTATGCAATATGGCATTGAGAGAAAATGAACAGTTGAGATCTAAAGTCAAAATCACCAACCTTCCTGAATCTGAGGTTGACATCAGATCAACTGAGTTGTATCAACAGATTGTGAGAGAACACAGTGAAATGTCTCTCAAAGTCTCTGAACAACAAAAGTTGATTGATGAACAAAATCTGGTTCTGAAGAAAAAGGATTTTGACCTTAGGACTCTTCAGGCTAAATTTGATAATCTCTCAAATGAATTTGATACTCTTAAATTAAGTGAGGGGAGCCTAAAATTGAAAATGTGTGCCTTGAACAAATCCTCTAAGGCAATAGAGGAAATTCAAGGGTTTCAAAGACCAATGGCTCAAAGAAGTGGATTAGGCTACAATCCATTTGAACCCTCACCTGGTCTTAGCATTGCTTCAACAAGCAATACTAAGATGACCTTTGTAAGGTCAGTGGCTCAGCAAAAAGAAAATGAAATGGAAGTGAACCAGCCACTGATCAAGGGTAAGGGTAAAGAAACTCTTATACCTACTCAAGTAAACAATGCTTCTAAACCCAAACCTAAGGAAAAGGTTAAGAACATTGAATACAAGAGGAATTAGGCTCAGAAGGGGAGAACCAATGGAAGGCCAACCCAACTGAACACTCATCAGTGGAATTGTCCAAGAACTGTTCAGAAAAGGCCAACTCAAATGAGGTAACCTCAACTGGACAAATTGAGGCCCAATCCCACTGACAGGTATAACAGCTTCAGGAAGCCTAGACCCTTCATGCCCAAGGGAAAAGGCCATCCTAGCTCCTATCCTCAAAGGTCTTACCAAGCTGCACCTAAGTCTAGTAATTTCAGGAGACATGCCCCAAAGAAATTCACCAACACTCCTGAACCTTACAAGACTAACACTGATGCACAAAGACTACCCAAGGCATTTAAGGGTAGAACTGTGTATGTAGATGTAAATGGAAACCAAGTTAGTCACTTTGAGTCAATCAGAGTAATTAGACAGATTTGGGTTCCTAAAGGTACAGCTAACCCCCTAGGACCCAACATTCAAAGGGTACCTAAAGTTTGACTTTGCAGGGCTACAAGGACCACAGGAAGAAGAGAAGCATAAACAAGAAAACAGCATGGTACTTGGACAGTGGATGTTCAAGGCATATGACTGGAAACAAAGAGCTTCTCTCAGAATTCATTGAAAAAGATGGTCCTTCAGTAACCTTTGGAGATAGCTCTTAAGGAATCACAAGAGGTTATGGTACATTAAATATTAGTAGTGTAAAAATTACTGATGTTTCATATGTCCTAGGCCTAAAATATAACTTGCTATCTATAAGTCAAATTTGTGATAGAGGATACAGTGTTGAATTTGCACCCAATGAATGCATTATCAAAGAAAAATCACCACAACAGGTGCTCCTAACAGGGTTGAGAAAGGGAAATGTCTATTTTGCAGATTGGAGCAAAACCCCTGAAGCAGTCTGTCTTGTTGCCAAAAGCACAAATGAGCAGAGCTGGCTGTGGCACAAAAGACTGAATCACCTAAATTTCAAAACCATCAACAAACTGGCAAGGAACTCTCTAGTAAAAGGGCTGCCAAATCAAGTGTTCACTAAGGAACATGTATGTCAGCTATGTCAGGAAGGAAAGCAAATCAAAGCTTCATTCAAAGGAAAGCCTGCCATTTCTACTGAGAGAGTTCTCCAACTACTGCATATGGACTTGTTTGGTCCAATCATCCCAGTAAGCTTAAATGGAAGGAAATATGCTTTGGTTGTTGTTGATGATTTTTCCAGGTACACTTGGGTGGTATTTCTTCTAAACAAAAAGGAGACCCAAGTCAAGTTACCTGAATTGATGATGAGATTAAGCAATGAAAAGGGCCTAAGCATTGTCAAGATCAGATCAGACAAAGGCACATAATTCATAAACTCATACATCAATGAGTACTGCAGCAAGAATGGCATCACCCATGAGACTTCAGCAGCAAGAACACCTCAACAAAATGGTGTTGCTGAAAGAAGGAACATAACCTTGAAAGAAGCAGCAAGAACACTAATTGCTGAAACGAAATTGCCTAAAAGGTTCTGGGCTGAAGCCATCAACACTGCATGCCACACTCAAAATAGGTCCTTAATCACTAAAGGACAAGGTAAAACTCCATATGAACTATGGAAAGGTAGATTGCCCACTGTTGCCTATTTTCATATATTTGGTTGCAAGTGTTTCATTCACAATAATGGGAAAGAGAAATTGAAAGCTTTTGACAGCAAAGCTGATGAGGGAATATTTGTTGGATATTCACAAATCAGCAAAGCTTACAAAGTCTACAATTGTAAAAACCTTGTTGTGGAAGAAACACCTCATGTTGTGTTTGATGAATCTATTAATGAGTTCAGGGATAGAAACCTGAATATTGATGAGATAACACAAAGAACAACCAGATTGAGGCTTCAAAGCAAGGAAACAGTGTTTGTAGATATTGCCCAGCCTGAACTCCATGAAAATCAGAAACTGGACAACCTACCTGATGGCAATCAACCAGAGGACAACCAACCTGAAGGAGAAATTGAACTGACTGACCCAATCCCAGTTCAAAACCAGGTAACAACTACCAATGAAGAAGCAGGCACTGCTGAGGTAGTCAATGGATCCAATATTCAAGGGGGAACCTATGAAAATGTCAATCTTTCTGACAATGAGGACAATACCCCTGAATATGATCCTGAACTTGATCCTTCAATAAACTTTCCTGAATTTAATGAATCTAGTGATCCAACCTCAAAAGTGGACAATCCTTCTGAAGGGATCAGGTCTAGAAGGACTTGGTTGCATGACCACCCAACTAGCTTGATACTTGGTAATCCAAGTGAAGGGATCAAAACTAGAAGATTTCATGGAGAAAGTGCTCTATTTTGCTGTTTTCTTTCAGAACAGGAACCAAAGGACATTGAGGAAGCACTCCAAGACACCAACTGGATTATTGCCATGCAAGAAGAGCTGAACCAGTTCACCAGGAATGAAGTGTGGGAACTGGTGGATAGGCCAACTCATCAAGATGTCATTGGAACCAAATGGGTATTCAAAAATAAGAAGAATGAAAATGACATCATTGTGAGAAACAAAGCAAGACTGGTGGCCAAAGGATACTGTCAATCTGAAGGGATTGATTATGATGAAACATTTGCACCAGTGGCCAGACTTGAGGCAATTAGACTCTTCCTAGCATATGCAGCTCACATGAGATTCAATGTGTATCAAATGGATGTGAATAGTGCATTTCTCAATGGGGTACTGAAAGAAGAGGTGTATGTTGAACAGCCCCCAGGCTTTGAAGAAGGAGATAAGGTGTACAGTTTGAAGAAAGCCCTCCATGGCCTAAAGCAAGCTCCAAGAGCTTGGTATGATACCTTATCACAGTTCCTTCTAGATCATGGTTTTGTCAAAGGCACTGTTGACAGAACCTTGTTCAGAATCTGTGAAGAAAATGATATTTTGTTAGTCCAAATCTATGTGGATGACATTATATTTGGATCTCCAAATGAGAAACTGTGTGAGAAATTCTCTAAACTCATGCAAAGCAAATTTGAGATGTCCATGATGTGATTGATGAATTTCTTTCTAGGACTTCAAGTCACTCAATCAAAGAAAGGAATTTTCATCAATCAGGCCAAGTATACAAGGGACATGATCAAGAAATTTGGATGTGCTACAAGCAAGCCAGTCAGAATTCCCATGAATACAAACTGGAAGATGGATCTTGATGAAAATGGAATATCCACCATTCCACTGAATATAGAGGCATCATTGGATCCCTACTTTATCTCACTGCAAGCAGGCCTGACATCACATTTGCAGTTGGAGTATGTGCCAGATTTCAAGCAAATCCAAAGAAGAGTCACCTTGTAGCTGCCAAGAGGATCCTAAGATATCTCAAGGGAACTGAGAATCTTGGGCTATGGTATCCAGCTGATGACAACATTGAGCTCACTGGATACTCAGATGCAGATTATGGAGGATGTAGAATTGACAGAAAATCCACCTTAGGAACTTGTCAATTTTTGGGCAGCAAGCTGATCTCATGGTTTTCAAAGAAGCAAAATACTGTTGCAACATCAACAATTGAAGCAGAATATGTAGCAGCTGGAAGTTGCTGTGCTCAGATACTTTGGCTCAGACAGCAACTCAGAGATTACAAAGTAATCACAAATGAAGTTCCCATATTCTGTGACAACAATAGTGCAATTGCTATTTCACAGAATCCAGTGCTCCACACCAGATGCAAACATGTTGATATCAAACATCATTTCATAAGGGATCATGTGGAGAATAAAGATATCAGGCTTGTCAAAATTCACACAGATAAGCAAAAAACTGATATCTTGACAAAGCCTTTAGCTGAAGCAAGATTTCTGGAACTTTCAGCTGAATTGGGCTTACTTGATCTAGGGAAGGTGGAAAAATGAAGAAGGATGCTCAGATGAAGGGGGAAGTTCATTAAAATGAACTTTAGCAAAGTTGACCAATCTCACTGAAGTTTTCTGGCTAGAAGAGAAACTCAGTAGGGTTGTCCATATAGCCTACAGCAATGTTGATCAGGAAGATTGACCTTGTGGGACCCATTCAGCAACATTGGGACCCACTCAGGAATGATGGTCAGTCATTTTGACCAAAACAGAGGTCAAAACACCTTTCAGGATGTTTGTCCAAGTTAATAGGGTGATAATTGCTATTTTTAGCATTGATTGGACATTTAAAAGATTTCTTGGGCTAAGAGTAGGCTATTTTTAGGATGAAGTGTGATATTAAGATTTTAGCCCCCAAATGGCAAATTTGCATTTAATGCAAAATCTCTTTTAAGATTGCCTTAATTACTGTGCTATCATCAAAGCCATTGATTAACCTTAAAACTTCATCTAACCGTTCCACAGCCCATGACCCCACTTTATCCATATGGTCTTATGATTTGTCCACCCTCAATAGCTTTTGTCCAACGGTTAACAAAAAGTCAAGCATATAAAAACATTCAGTTTTTGCCCTCATTTCTTACGCACACATATTTTCAAATCCTTAAGCAAAATCCTGAAAAACCTTCCAACTCTCCATTCCTTTTCTCAGAAATCATCCATGGCTCCTAAACTCAAAAGAGAGGAATTGGTTAACTTCAATGATCCATCTCTGGACATTGATTTTAATTATCTAAGCAACATAAACTCTCCATCGTTCGAAAAACTTGTTGCTTTTGACAGCCCAGATGAAGAAGTTCATCCAGTCCTTCAATGGCTTAGGGATGCTGGGCTCGAAAAATTCTTAGGAACCAAGCCTGACTCGTGTCTCAACCCATTCATGGCTGAATTCTTTGCTTACCTAAGGTGGAAGGGTAAGAAAGGAGATGTGTGCACCAAGCTCACATATGCAGAAGAAGATGAAGAGGAGGAGACTCAACACACCATCATCTTCACTTCTGAAGATCTAGATGCCAGTTTTGGTCTACCCTCTGAAGGCCTGAATCTAGAACTCTACAGAGAAGGAGAGGAACAAGAGTTCTCTGATCCATGGATGAAAGTCCCCAAAAAGCTGGTAGGTGCTCAAAATAAGAAAACATTGAAACCAGTATATGAGCACTTGTTTGATATTGTTGTAAAAAGCTTATTAAGTCATTCTGGAAGTGTTGAGCAAATTAGTTTGCCAAAGTTAAGGGTGATGGCTGCTGTAATTGACTCTGCTGAGAAGAGAGTCATTTTTGATTGGAAGAACTTCATTCTAGGAAAAATGATGAATGAGAAGTTCAAGTTCAAAGAGGTGAAGCACCACAAGGTGGTAGTAGATGGGAAACTTTTATTTTGCACAAGAGCAAGCTTGCTCTTGGAAAGGTTTGCCCATTATACACACCTTCAAGCCAAGCCAAAGCCCTTCCCAGCCCAGAAGGTGATGTTCAGAAAGATGTCCTCCAAAACAGAAAATAGAAAGCAAGGGGCAGCAACCAAGCAAGACCTGACTGTTGCACGTGTGACCAGATCTTCTCCAAGAAAAAGAAAGGCTCAGACAGTGAAATCTCAGCCCAAAGTGAAGAAAATGAAGCAGATTCTCAGTGAATCCTCACCAGAAAACCAATCTAGAAGTGGAGGTGCCACTTCTGAGGAGATTGATAGAGTTGAGGAAGAAGGAGTCGACCCTCCTAAAGAGGGAGAAGAGATCAGGGAAGTTGTCCCTCTTCAACCTGAAACTGTAACTGAGTACAGGGATCTTGAGAAACCAACAAGGTCTGAAAGGAGAAGAAGGATAATCAAGACCTCTGAGAAGCAGAAGTTAATGGAGGAGGAGAAACAGAGAAAAGAATTCTTCAAGGAGATTAGACAAGCCAGTAGATCTAACTCCAAGACTAGGTCCAAGTCCAAGAGTCCTAAAGCCAACTCTCCTGATATTCAATCCCAAAGAATATCACCATCACATGAGGAGCAAAAGCCTGAAGAAGAGGAATGCAAGACTCCTGAAGATGCTCCCATTATGGCCAAAAAGACTTATTCTCCTGAGGGTGCTCCTGACAGGACAGGTATTGATGTCTTGGCTGATTTGGCTGATATTGAAGATAGGCCATTCTCCCCCCTTGATCCTAGACTTCTTTCCTATACCAAACTTCTTGAATCTGCTCTTCAAGAAGGTGATCAATTGACTCTCCCACCCATTCAAGCCATTCCAATAACCTCCTCAGGAACATTGCTCTCTATAGTACCTGAGTCCCAAATAATTCTCAGTTCTAAACCCAACCCTTCTGAACCCCAGCCCAACCTTCCTGAATCTCAATCCAACCCTCCTAACTCACAAGCCAACTCTTCTGATGAAGATGAAAGTGAAGAAGAGTACACTTATGAGGGGATGCTAAGGCAAATTGCCAAAGCCAATGTAGATCAGCTCTACCCAGGATTGAAGGATTATCCTAGGCTGCAACAACAGTTCTATGATCTCAGGGCTCTTGTTGAGATCAAATATAGAATAATGGTGGAGATAGCTCAGGCTATCAAGGATAAGGGTGCAAGCTGGTGGCAGGTTAAAGAGAACAGGCTATTGCACTTTGCAAATGTGAAGAAGTCCAGTGTGTTGACCACTGAAGCCCTGTTCTGTACAATTGTTCATGAGAAGGTGCTTGCTGAGAGAGAAAGAATTGCACAAGGAGTCAAACATCCTGACAGCACCTCAAATGATGCAGATGATGATGATGATGATAACACCAATCCCAACCCTCCTGGACTAAAATCTGATCAGGTACATTACTTGACTTTTCCTTCAATAAAGGACTCTGATAAATCAGAGGAGTTGACCAAGAGTGGTGACTCAGTCCAAGATGCATTGGCCAAGGATGGTTCTTCTGAGCCTAAGGCAAAGCTTGACAATGTTGAGACTTCCATAGGAGAAGCTGGTTTGACTAAAGCCTCATAAATGTCAGAGAAGTTGGACATTGACCAGCCTTTAGTCATTCAGGATAACTCAGTGGACTTGGGATGCCCAAGCACTGTGATCTCCCATCAACTGGCCTCTGTGGATCCTGTTGAGGATATGGAGGTGTCAGGTTTAGGAAATGAAGGAGTTGAAAAGGAAAGTAGTGATGAAGAATCAGAGGGTGATGAGGGAGATTGTGTGATAACTGGTAGTCTGAGTGCACCACAAAAAGAGGGTGAGGAAGTTGAAATGTTGGGTGAAGCCCAACATGAGAGTCAGATTATTCTTCAAGTCAAATCTGAACTTGATGAATTCCTTGGTGAAAGGAGGCCTGATTCTCCAGTGTTTGTGAGTCCATCAATTATGAATGAAGAGAAAAATGAAGTTGAAAATAAGAGTAATGATGGTGATGTATCAGATCTTTTGGGAGATAAAAAGAAAGAAGGTGCTGAGGGAGATTTTTCTAACCCTTTGAGTCTTGTAGATTCTGTAGCTGTTACCATTGAACAAATCTTTGCAGATGCTTCTCTAACTGACATCCCAGTTAATGCTGATATTGATCATGAAGCAATTTCAGCAAATGTGTCCACCTTGAACAAAATTTATTTTGAACAAGCAAATGTTACTGAAGCTGGATTGTAGATTGCTACACAGACTGCAACCTCCATTGAAGAGCAATCAGAGAAGTTGGACATACTTGTTAGAGAAGTTGGAAAAGCCCATGCTGAAACTGCTGACACCCTTGATGGCCAAGGAAAGACTTTAGCCTCTGTGGAAATGAGGCTCACAGGCTCTGAAGAAGTGGTCTTGCCAACTTTAGATGCAAGAATAAGTGGTGTTGAAACTGGTCTGCAAACAGTTTCAACTGAAGTTACAAAAGCCAAAGATGCCATGACCAAGTTCAATGTCTTAGCTCTAAAAAGAACAATCAAAGATGCCCTGAGGCAAAGGACAACAGCTCAGAGAAGGAAAGCTGAGGAGTTAAAAGCTGCAATGGTGAAGGAGGCTGCTGAAAAGTTCACAGTGGAACTTATGGCCAAGGTCTCTGATCAAGTTGTGACCAACCTCACTGAGCAACTGCAAGACAAACTTGATCAATCCCTAAAGACCACATTTGATGAAATTGTTGCACAAAAGATGAAGCCAGTCCATGCCTTTCTTAGTATGGCAGATGATAGGATACAAAACATCCATGATGAAAATGTCTATCTACTGCAGGAATTGAAGTCCCTCACTCATGCTCATTCCCATCTCTCTGTCACAATGAGTGAGTTAAAGCCCCACTGTTTTGATAATGCCAAAAAGGGGGAAAGAGAGAGAGCTAGGGCAAAGGGAACCTTGAAGATAGGAGAGTCCAAGGGAAAGGACAAGGTCCCTGAGGTTGAAGAGGAGGAAGAGGTAGACATTGGGAAAGGAAAAGGCCCAATGAATATTGAAGATCTTACTGAAGAGGAACAAATTCAGATTGCAGTGAAGGAGTCCATGGCCTCTGTGATGGAAGATCAGGCCAGATGGCAACAAAGACCTGAAGGTGAATCTGCAGGCCTTGACCCCAAAGAGAAGATTGTTGAAGTAAGGGGGAAGGTCACCAGAGCCTCTGAGAGGAAAAGAAAGGAGCAGACCTTTACAGATTTTCCAACCAGTCTGGCTTTACCATCTGAGTTTCAAGCTGTTGAGACAACCCCACTAAGAAAGTCAAAGAGGCTAAGGAAAACAACCAACTTGCCTGAAATCCAGGAAGAAGCTGAACAGGTCAAGGAACCTGAAGTTAGAATGCCCAAACTTGCTAATGATCCCTCAAAGCTGTTTGAGGAGGGATTTGGAAAGGATCCTGAAACTTAGGAAAGGCTGGCCCTTCAGAGAGCTAAGGAGAAGATGGATCAGTTGGTTGAGGCCAACAAAGCATGGGATGAAAGGAGGGCTAACTTCAAAGCTCCAAGAAGAAGAAGAGCTTCTTACACAAGGCTGAAGCCTCAAATGCTTCAAAGATGGGACACCCAATACCCTCACCATGACAAATGGGTACCAATTCAACTGAATGATGCATGGGAGGAGGCCAAGAGGAGTTTTGTGAAAGTGTGGTGTGGGCTGTATAGAAGTGTTTAAGTATAAGTAGATAGATGTTGCACAGAATGTTGAGACAAATAGTGCAACACTGACTCTAACAGAATATCAGAAATTAAGATTCACAGCGGAAGACTTGAAACACTAAAAACAAACGAGACACAATGGAAATACTTTTAACATAGATTTTATAAATAAAAATCTATGTCTGCCTTATGGCGTAAAATCAATACTTATCTTCAAGTACAAATGTTGTGTGAAATGTTACAACAATAACTTTCACAACGAAACTATAAACGAGGCAGGTGCCAAGTCTAGAAAACGAACTAAGTGTATAAATTATACACTGTCGAAATTCCTAGTCTATCTAATGATTACACTCTCAATAGATAAGAAGACACACAGTCATACGGGTGATATACAACGTATGAACTAAAATGTAGAACTATTGGCCACAATTTCCTAACAGGGATGAACGCTCGGTCTAGGATATTGATCGAATAGAGCACACTGAATTATGAAGCCTTCAATGGGTATTTATAGATGTGGGATACGAATTCTAGAGGCTTCCACATTGAGGTCCTATTTTTTAGGAACTTCAACTTCCACAACTTCCATGATCTTTCTAGATCCTTCTAGCATGCTCCAGGTCGTGCCAAATGCATCTAGGCTGTTCTAGTATGTTCTCCAATGTTCTGGAATCTTCCAGGTTCCAGATCCTTGTAGAAGCTTCTAGATCCTGCCAGAAATGCGACAACATTTAGGTCAACATTTAATGTAGCATTTCAGAAAAGACTTAGAAAAAATCTCGGAAGGTCAAATTTAGATGTTGTTGATAATGTTAAGACATTTAAGAATTAACAATATCTACAATCTCCCCCAATTTGACCTTTCGACTACAACACACCTGATGCACATATATTTCTATACATACTCAGTTTTATGTACTTAGTTGAGGTTGACATCATTGCTAAGCACTAGTCAAGACAATACCTGTTGTAATCGTTGGATCAAATCAAATGAAGATCAAGGGTAACCTTATAATGATCCGTGCCAAAGGATCAAAATAATTTTATCCAAAATAGAATAAGCATAAACTATACACTTACTCACAACATAAGTAACTATACTAAGATAATAAGTTGTACTGGAAGAATTAACTTAGAATCTAAGTAAGACACTAACAGAAATAAAATAATAAAAAATCAGAACAAAGAGGAGTAAACAAAACAAAGACTCCAGCAACCTGCAGTAAACACATGATAATCTGTAAACATATTAAGCAAAGGCAGTAAACAGATATCATCAAATGTAACCATAATTTAAGCAAGTTGCAACAAATAACAAACTAACATCTAAGAAAATAAATAACAAGTGTATCAGAATTTCAGAATACTTAAACATTAATTACAAAGGTAGAACTGAATAAATGGCTTATATTGTTGTGGTAACAGCTGCAGCATCAACTTCCTGCACCATAGCCATTGTGGGTTTCAGATCTCCCCCTGTCTTGTAGCTTGTCCCTGTTCATCAATGTTCCTGTTCATCAACTTCATCCACAAAGTAAATAGATGCAAGATGTGCAACTACATCAGTAACAGCAGCATCTCCTCCAGCATCAGGTACAGCACCAGCATCAGCAGCAGCTGGAACTCCATCTTCATTTATCTCCTCAATGACCACATTGGAGTTGGATGGTGGTGGTACTCCCCCTGTTGTAGGTGAAAGGAGGTTGGTCCACCTGTCCTTCAGGAACTGGAGTTCATCTATTGTTTCCTGCAAGTGTTGGAGTTGGAGTTTGATGAATTCCTGTGAAAGATACACATTACCAGAAATGTTGACACGAATGTTTTCAACATTTGGGGGTGCATTTCTCTGAAGTGTTCTGGAAGGGCCTGGTTGAGCAGAAGTAGAGGGTCTGGAAGATCTCTGTGGACTATCAGTACCAGGAGCAACTATGGGCAGATCAATGATTCTGTCCCCAATCAATAAGGCATGAGCAATAGCAAGCAGTGACACTCTCCCCCTCAAAACATCAGTCTTCTTAGTAGTGAAGCCATGGTGCTTCCGATAGTTTGAAATCAAGACTGGATAGGGCAGATTTCCTTTCCCAGTAGTTTTCCCAGTAAATTTCCTCATATGGTGAAAGATAGTATGTCCTAGATTGAACTTCTTAAGTATAGAAATCCTATACATAAGAATGGCTTGGTCTCTTGTAATCTTAGTGGTGTTGGTAGTGGGAATCCAATTGTATATGATCAGCTTATACAAAACAGAATGTAAGGAGGTTAAGTATCTAGCTAGCATCTTCCTAGTCCACTTAGTCTTTCTACCCCCTGTGATTGCAGTAATCACAACATCCATATCTGGATCATCATCCTCATCAACATTAGGAGTGTGCAAGAACGCATTAATAAGTTCTGGAGTGAATGGCACATCCCTCCCCCTAAAATTAACAGTACCATAAGACCTAGAACTTCTTTTTCCATAACTTTTCTTCATACAGGCATAGAATTCATAAGACCAGTTTGTAAGAAAAGCTTCACCAAACGTAACATCATTCAACAGATTTCTATCCTCTAAAAACTTAATCAACCCCTTACTATCAAAATCAGGCACATTAATTCTTTTCTCAATCAACAGCTTCCTCTTAGAGTAAATTTCTAACCTTTTCTCAACATAATTAGAGTGATTAGAGATATCTTCACTTTCTTCCTCAGAAGGTAGTTCCTCATCAGGATCAGTGTCTCCATCATGTGCAGAGGAGCTTTTGGATCAGCTCTTTGCTTCAGCAGATGAGCTCTTTGCCTCAGAAGATGAGCTGTCCCCATTTCCACCATCATCAGGTTCTGGTGTGGACTCTTTTGCAGCAGCAAATGACTCAGCATTCTTCTTAAGAGATTCTTGCATGTCTCTTAGGCAAACATTGAAATCAGAATCAGAGTCTGATTCAGCAGGTTCTTCTTCAGGGATCATCTTGGCTTTCCCTTTAGGATCAGTAGCAGCTTTCTTCCTTCGTTCAACAACAGCTTTCTTTGGTTTCTCAGCAACAGTCTTTGGCTTCTTTGCAGCAACAGTGGCAACATTGGTTTCTTCATCAGAATCAGTGAACACTTGAATGGGTTCACCAGCATCAGCTCCAGCTTTCTTCTTCTTCCTCATGGATTCAGAGTAATCCACACGAGTGAATACACGGTACGATCTCCTTCTTTGTACATGGCTTCTCTATCTTTTCCCTTTCTGTGCATTTTTCTTGAAGGGAATAGGAGCAGACTCTTCAGAAAGTGAGAGAGATGAGTTTGTACCAGAATCAGAAGCTTGGGCGTCCTCCATTTCTTCATCCTCAGAATCGGATGCAGCAGCAGCTTCTCCTTCAACAACGGTATCGACATGTTCCTCCGTTGAAACTGGAACAGTAGGATTAGGGCTTTTTGTTGCAGCAGTCATTTGAGCAGTTTGATCGGCCAAATAACGTGAGATATCCACAGTGATATCTCCGAATTGCATTACGGGTAGATGCCCGGTAGTTCGAAGAGTTGCAGACACTTCTTCGACAGCTTTTGTAAACTGTTCAACGGTCGAATCTTGTGGGATTTGGGTAGTTGTTGGAACAGGAGTGGTTGTTGATGGGGTTGCAGAGACATTGGAGTCGGCATTTGAGGAGTTGGATTGTTGCGAAGCCATTGAAGCAAGAATTTCAAGAGAGTTTTGGGCAGTTTGTTTGGAAGTTTCAGAAACAGAGTGTGAGTGAGAGTGAGATTGAGGTTGGTTTCCAGCCATTAAAGGGACGGTTTGAATTTCGAGGCACGAGGTGGGAGAGTGTATACAACAATTTTGGGAAATACACGGCCAAACACAATTTCTGCAATAAGTGTACTTAACAAAGCTCGACAATCAGCAAATTAGCAACATAAATCACAATTAATTGAGTTTTATGGAGAGAATGTATGTGTAGTTGGAGGTTAAAACGAATTATTCCAGAAATAATTTGATAGTGCTCCACATTTTTAGCCACAACCTAGATCTTGGTTAATTAGTGGGAAAAATCAATTTTATTAATTAATTAAATAATTAAGAAGTTTCTAGAATTCTTTACTTAGTCCAAGCATAATCTGAAAATTAAAAACGTGGGTTAGTTATATAATTGAATAAATAAAATAAATCTCAATAAATAATTAAATAATTACTACTTATAAAAATAAATTCGAATCAGGCAATGTTGTGCTCAAAACTGTTACAAACACCTCAACACGGTTTTTACATGAATTTGCTTCATTTGTGTTGCACCATATTTTTCTTTTTGTGTTATAGCATCTAATTTGTATTGATCCATTGTTCCTGTAGAGTACATCGTAGTAGCGAACTCCGTGCCCCATACTTACTTAATGGATTACAAATATATTGATGTTTTTACCAAAGAATCACCTTTTGAAAAGAAGGCATCGTAGTAGTGAACTCCGTGCTCCATAGTTACTCAGTGATTTGGTACATCTTTTAGTATGCTAATAACATTCTCATTTTTATGCATTTGAGAGGTGTAAGACATGTTTATTTTTGCACTACAAGGTTCTTAGATTTGTAGTTTTTTACAAAGGAATTATTTAACTAAGTAAGAAATAAATTCAACTTATAAAATTTTACAACCCATGATGTTGTCCCAAATGCTGACGCATTTGTGACAACATCCATCCAAATTTTTCAGATAGTGCTCATCCCAAGATATTTCCTCAAGATTGAGAATCTCTCATGGTCTAATGCCTTAGTAAAAATGTCAGCATTTTGTTTTTCAGTAGGTATATACTCCAACTTCACAATGTTCTTCTCTACTAAATCTCTCATAAAGTGATGTCTTATGCTAATGTGCTTTGTGAGTGAGTGTTGTACAGGATTCTTAGAAATGTTAATAGCACTAGTATTATCACAAAAAATTGTAAGTATACCATAGTCATGGAACATCTTGCTCAGCCACAAGAGTTGTATACAGCAGCTTCCAGCAGCTATATACTCAGATTCTGCAGTAGATTGTGAAACACAATTCTGCTTCTTGCTGTGCCATGAAACAAGATTGTTTCCCATGTAGAAACATCCTCCACTCGTACTCTTTCTATCATCTATATCTCCAGCCCAATCAGCATCACTGTAGCCTATCAGAATGTTGTTGGTGTCCTTAGTATACCAGATTCCAAGGTCACTTGTTCCTGCAACATACTTGATAATCCTTTTCACAGCATTCAGGTGAGATTCCTTTGGATTAGCTTGGTACCTAGCACAAACACACACACTGTACATAATATCTGGTCTACTAGAGGTTAAATATAGTAAACTACCTATCATGGATCTGTAAAGTGTTGGATCAACATCTATTCCAGCACTGTCTTTACAAAGTTTCAAAGAGGATCCCATAGGAGTTTTCATTGGTTTTGAATTCTCAAGACCAAATCTTTTAACCAAGTTCTTAGCATACTTACTCTGGGAGAAGAAAATACCATTGCTGCATTGTTTGATTTGAAGACCTAGAAAATAATTCAAGTCTCCAACCATACTCATTTCAAATGTTGCAGTCATTGCCTCAACAAATTTACTCAACATTTTATCACAAGTAGAACCAAACACAATGCCATAAACATATATTTGTGCAATAAGTAAATCTCCTTCAGTGTGCTTAATGAACAAAGTTCTATCAGCTTCTCCTCTAATAAATCCATATTCCAGAAGAAAGTCAGTAAGTCTACCATACCATGCTCTAGGAGCTTGTTTAAGACCATACAATGCTTTCTTAAGTTTATATACATGATCAGGATATAGTGGATCTTCAAATCCTATAGGTTGTTCAACATATGCTTCTTCATTTAATATGCCATTTAGAAATGCAGCCTTTACATCCATTTGATGAAATTTAATATCAATAAAACATGCAATAGCTAGCAGTAATCTAATAGATTCTATCCTAGCAACAGGTGCAAAAGTTTCATCAAAATCGACTCCTTCAACTTGGGTGTAACCTTGTGCTACTAACCTAGCCTTGTTCCTAACAATATTACCAGATTCATCAGTTTTATTCTTGAATATCCACTTTGTTCCAATCACATTAGTATGACTAGGTCTAGGAACAAGTGTCCACACTTCATTTCTTTCAAACTGACCAAGTTCTTCATGCATAACATTAATCCAGTTTTCATCAGTTAAGGCTTCTTTAGTACTCTTAGGTTCAATATCAGATAAATAGCATTCAGCATTTACAACATTACACATAGAAGACATGCATATTGTTCTTACCACATCTACCTTGTTTGATCTTACTCTTCCTCTTGTTTGCACTCCAACTGTAGCATCGCCTATGATCTGGTCAGAAGGTTGACTTTTGCCTATTCTTGAAGAAGGATTCGTTTTGGGAATGTACTGATCATTCTGTGAATTTACAGCTGACTGTTCTGTAGATGTTGACCCAGATGTGTTAACATTTGGTGCAACATTTTCAGACTTCAGTGTATTCTCAGAAGTGTTAGTAACCTGTGATACATCTTCTTCATCTTTGTCATCTGTAAGACCTTTATCATCATCAAACACAACATTAACAGATTCTTGAACAGTGTTAGTTCTAAGGTTATAAACTCTATAAGCTTTACTATTTCTAGAATAGCCTAAAAAGAAACCTTTATCACTTTTAGAATCAAACTTATGAAGTTGATCCCTATCATTCAGGATATAACACACACAACCAAATACATGAAAATATTTCACATTAGGTTTTCTGTTGTTCAAAATCTCATAAGGTGTTTGATTAGTACCAGAACGAATAAAAACCCTATTAATAATATAGCATGCAGTATTCAATGCTTCTCCCCAGAATTTCTTAGCAAAACATTTGGATGTAAGCATAACTCTAGCCATTTCTTGTAAAGTTCTATTCTTTCTTTCAACAATTCCATTTTGTTGTGGAGTTTTAGGAGATGAATATTCTTGCAAGATACCCTTTTTTATCACAAAAATCATTAAACATGCTGTTTTCAAATTCCCTACCATGATCAGTTCTAATACGGCCAACTTTCAAGTTAAACACATTTTTGAACCTCTTATAAAGAATTTTAAATGCAGCAAATGCTTCAGATTTGTCTCTCAAAGACTCTACCCAGGTATATCTAGAAAAATTATCTACCACAACTAAGGAATACCTCTTTCCTCCAATGCTTTCAGTTTCCATAGGACCCATCGAATCCATGTGCAGTAATTCAAAGCATCGATGTGTAGTACAATGTGACAGCATTTTGTGTGACATTCTTACCTGCTTACCTTTTTGGCATGGTCCACATACAGTGGTGTTGTGAAACCTCAATTCTGGAATTCCTTTTACTGCATCTGCTTTGATTAGCTTTTTCATTGCTCTGTAATTTGCATGACCCAATCTTTGATGCCATAGAACATTTTCATCATGTTTTGACAAGTTACACATATTTGTTCCAATAAGATAGCAATTATCAGCTGGCCTAGTACCAGTCATGACACAAACTTCATCTTTATTAAGAACATAACATGAATCTTTATCAAATTTCACATGCAAATTATCATCACAAAGTTGACTAATGCTAATCAGATTTGCAAGTAAGCCATCAACATGTAATACATTTTTAAGCTTAGGAAAACCTTCAACATTCAAAGTTCATTTACCAAAATTTTTTCCTTTAGAACCTCCACCATATGTAACACTACCACTATTCAAGGTCACATAATCAGATAAGAAATCAATACGACCTGTCATATGTCTAGAACAACCACTATCAAAGTACCACAAGTCAGGTAGACATGCTTTTAAGGAGGTATGAACAACATTACAGGTAGCTTTTGGTTTCCATGCAGATTTCAAAAACTGTTTACCAGGATGTGACAGTTTCTTATGCAGCATTTTCAAGTTTTTCTGTTCTTCAAACAACTTTATACAGTAAGGACGAATGTGACCAATTTTGAAACAGTAATGACAGATATACTTCCTTTTAACCTTGTGAGACTCTGTTTCTGCAGATGTTGCACCAGATGTGTCAACATTTGCCTTAACAAATTTCACAGGTTTTCTAAATTTATCAGAAATAGAAGCAGTAGTACCATCATAACCTAAACCATGATTGTTAGACTTACCAGTAGCTATAGCATTATTTACCTCAGAAGCACTCTTGGAATATTTCTTGAAACATAAAGTAGAATTTATCAGTTTCTCCTTTAAGTTACAGATTTCCAGATCTCTTTTGGTAAGAATAACTTCTAGCTTGGTGATTGTGTCTGTCAAATCCTCATTCCTTTTATTCAGAGAATCAAGGGTGAGTTTCTGATTTTTCCAATCATCTAACAGCTTTTGGTATTCATTGTCATCATTCCTTTTTCCTGCATCATCAACTAAACCATTGAAACAGTTCAAATATGGGTGACTCTGTTCTGATGTTGCTGTAGATGTTGAAACATCAGGTACAGCATCAGAATCTGTTTCATCCAGATCATCATCTGAGGAATTATAATCAATTCTGGTAAAATTTGAATATTCATTCTGATTTAATTCATCAAGATCATCATCAGAATCATCACTCAATGTAGCACTAAAATTCAGTTTTTGCTTAAGTCTAGTATTGGCACATTCATTTGCATAATGGCCATAACCAGAACAAGCATTACATTGAACTGATTTTCGAAATTCAGGATCATACCTTGGTTTACCTTCACTCTTTGACAGTCTTGGTGTGAATTGACCTTTCCTCCTTTCTGGTTGAGGTGTTGATGTGTTGATTTGAATCTTAGGCTGAATATTTCTAGATTTGTTCACAGATTTCTTAAGAAACTTATTAAAGTGCTTAGTGAGCAAGGCAATGTTGTTAGGATTGTTGAGACATTCATCAAGCAATTCTTCATCAGAATCAACTTCTGTAATGATAGGTTGAGACTCAGAAATGTTTGATGTTTCTCCTTTAAAAACCACAACTTTCTTATCAGCATCATTTTCATCAACTTGATTAGTGTTTATTTCATATGTTCTAAGAATACTCACTAACTCATTTTGACTTAATGTATCTGTATTTTTTGCCTCTTCAATAGCACAAATTTTAGCATCAAATCTTTTAGGAACAGATCTTAATATCTTATGAACTACTCCAACATTAGAAATAGGGTCACCAAGAGAATGTGATTCATTGATTATCTCACTTAACCTTTCATTGTAGGCTGAAATGGTTTCATCTTCCTTCATTCGGAGATTCTCGAATTTTGTCCCCAACATTCGAAGCTTTGTCCTTCGAACACTGTTTGAACCCTCACAATGCTCTTGCAACCTGTCCCATGCATCTTTAGAAGTAGAATAATTAGATATAATTTTAAACATTGAAACATCAACAGAAGTAAAGATAGCATTTAAAGCTTTAGAATTGTAGCTTGCTGTTGTTATTTCATCAGCCGTCCAATCAACTTCTCTTTTGAGTTGAACTTCACCATCTGCGTCTGCTGGTCTCTTTGGAGCTTCCCAACCTGTAAGTACGGTCCTCCAAGCACGTTCATCAATTGACTTGATGTACATACGCATCTTAGGCTTCCAATAAGAATAATTCGAACCATCTAAAACGGGTGGCCTAAGTGCAGTGGATATGTGATGTGTTTCCATTGCTAAACTAAACTAAAAACACACTTGACCAAAGATCTAACCAAGTGTCGTCAGGTATCGGCTCTGATACCAACTGAAAGTGTGGTGTGGGGTGTATAGAAGTGTTTAAGTATAAGTAGATAGATGTTGCACAGAATGTTGAGACAAATAGTGCAACACTGACTCTAACAGAATATCAGAAATTAAGATTCACAGCGGAAGACTTGAAACACTAAAAACAAACGAGACACAATGGAAATTCTTTTAACATAGATTTTATAAATAAAAATCTATGTCTGCCTTATGGCGTAAAATCAATACTTATCTTCAAGTACAAATGTTGTGTGAAATGTTACAACAATAACTTTCACAACGAAACTATAAACGAGGCAGGTGCCAAGTCTAGAAAACGAACTAAGTGTATAAATTATACACTGTCGAAATGCCTAGTCTATCTAATGATTACACTCTCAATAGATAAGAAGACACACAGTCATACGGGTGATATACAACGTATGAACTAAAATGTAGAACTATTGGCCACAATTTCCTAACAGGGATGAACGCTCGGTCTAGGATATTGATCGAATAGAGCACACTGAATTATGAAGCCTTCAATGGGTATTTATAGATGTGGGATACGAATTCTAGAGGCTTCCACATTGAGGTCCTATTTTTTAGGAACTTAACCTTCCACAACTTCCATGATCTTTCTAGATCCTTCTAGCATGCTCCAGGTCGTGCCAAATGCATCTAGGCTGTTCTAGCATGTTCTCCAATGTTCTGGAATCTTCCAGGTTCCAGATCCTTGTAGAAGCTTCTAGATCCTGCCAGAAATGCGACAACATTTAGGTCAACATTTAATGTAGCATTTCAGAAAAGACTTAGAAAAAATCTCGGAAGGTCAAATTTAGATGTTGTTGATAATGTTAAGACATTTAAGAATTAACAACATCTACATTTTGTATATGACTTTTATGTCATAGGCAAGTGGTTGGGTGAAGATGTTGAAGAAGTCTTTGTCCAGTTCATCACAGGGACTTGTATCAGAAGCTGTTTGCAGCAGCTGACATGGCAAGGATAGAGTTCAAAGCCCCTGGTCCCATTCTGTATATGCCTCCCAAGTTCAATGGGAACTTGATTGATGAAGGGAAGATTCTAGAGGAATTTATCTCCATTATGAAGATGGAGAAGATGAAGCCTGGCCCCAAAGGAACCAATCAGGACATTTGGGAGCTGAAGAAGAGGGTCTAGGCTCAGTATGGAATTGCTCCTCAAGATGATGGCACACTCTGAAGCATAAGTCCACTATTTCCCTATCTATCTATGATTTCCTTGTTTGTTGTTCTCTGAATTCATCTTGTATCTGCTTAGTGAGTCCTTTTGACTTTCTGCATTGTAATGCCCTTGATATATATGAAAGGATCACTATTTTCTATCAGAGATAACAACTCATTATCTCAACTAACCTGACATAACCTATACTGGATTTATTATTGTGCTAACAGTTTGTTTCAGGAAAAGTGACCAGATCATACATCCTGAAGACAAAATTTAGTATAAGTTCCCTTTGTAATAGGTTTTGGCATCATCAAAAAGGGGGAAATTGTTGGGAAATAAAATGATTTTGATTAAGATACCAAAACCCCTGATTGATGATGATTAGATTAGTTGAGATACAGTCATGAAAAACATCAGTCTAGTTGTCTCAGGATAGTTGAGACAATAAAAATGCTTAAGTCTAAATCTCAGTAGTGTTTTGAGATGTATAGTTCAGGATAGTTGTCCAAAGCTGGAATGTTAGGCAGCTTGTTAAGTGTAAGTACTTTAGGACAAGTCTGCTGAAGTATACAACATTGTCAAGTAAGCTGAAGAGGACAACCTGGCTGAGCGATCAAAGGCAAGAAGCAAAAGCTGCACTGAACTGATAAGAGCTACATCAGATCAGCTTGTAAATGATTGAAGATCACAACATTGAATGCTGCTTACTCAGAAGACATATTAATTGAAGCATTTATTATCATCAAGCCTGAACAAGCATTAAAGACATAGAAGCATTAAAGACTGAAGGAGTGAATGAATGTTGAAACAACATAAATTGCAGCAGAAATGTTCAGGGAACTTGTCCCATCTGACCGTTGGTGGAGTACAAGTCTGCCACAATCAACCTTGGGAAATGTGCAAATATGGAAGCTGACACAAGTCTTTATAGCCGCATTTTTCAGAAGTCAACACATTCATTCAAGCAACCAACAAAGAGCTTTTTACTCACTGGATAATAGAGGGTTCCCCTCCATAGCCGTTTCAAGGAAGCTGCAAATAGACAAGTTTGAATTTCTATCTCTCCAACGGATAGTTGATCAAATTGGTCTATAAATTCAGAAGTGATCCAAGGATTCAACCATCCAACTATCTGCTATCAAACTATCATCAAACAATCAAAGGAAACCAAGTTATTCTTAAGAATCCCAAGTTTCCTGATCACTTCAAAAGCTAAGCCATTTCTTGTAAAATCCCAAGCTTAGCATTGAGATATCCTAAGGCTTTACATTGTTCTTACTGTAAAGGATATCTCTATTAGTTGGAACCAAACCTCAAACCCTTACCTCATTTAGTGAAGGAGTGTTTGTTGTAGAAGTGAGAAGTTAAGGACTGTTATTGAGAAACACAGTCTTAACTCAGAGAGATTGAGCACTAGGACTCAGATTATCCTAGGGATCAAAACACTAAGAGAGTGTTGTTGATCAATGCACATTGGCACTATAAAACAAGCTAATTCCATTGTTAAGGAATTATCCTGTTCATTCAGGGAAAGTGGATGTAGGAGTATTGAGACTCTGAACCACTATAAATTGTGTGTCATTTACTTTCTGCATTCATTATTGTATTTCTTACAATCAATCATTTCCTAAGAGTTTATTTCAGTAAGTAAGAAAAACTGTTTTGGACAAAGTCCCTGATCAACTGTGCTTTAAGAAATTAACTTGGAGTATTCTGTCAAAGAAAAGGTCAACCACATTCCGCACTTAGTAACTTATTTAGATATTTATCCAACTGATCACTTTCTAGTTTTCAGTAGGATAGGTATCTTTGAAAATCCACTCAGGCAAGTTGTGAGACAACTTCCCTGATAGGCTCAAACTGTTTGAAAAAGAAAAGAATTTGCATACACAAGTGCATTCCCCCCCCCCCCATACACTTGTGTCATACTCCACTAAGGACCAACACATATATATATTAATTCTTTCAAATTTTGTAGTGAAGATTTTTATTTCTATTTTCTAATAAAATTTGTCATGTTAACTAATAGTAGAGCAAATTCTATTTTTATTATATTTAGGCTCATAGGAATCACCTAAATATAATAAAACCCGCCCTAAAAATTGAAATAAGAAAGGAAACTTAAAGTCGAATTGTCGTCAAAACTTAAAAAATGCATTAAAATTATAGAAGACGCTAAAGAGAATGTGTATGGAAGGAAACAAATTTAAAGAAAAATTGTAAGGGTAAGGTATTGTACAACCGAGTGCTTGTATACACTCTTGTTGATCGTTTACCAGTCAACGATCAACATTTGACTTTTTTTTATTTGGGAATTTTTTTTTTGGTAAACTTTTTATATTTTTTTTGGTGTTTCACTTTTCATTTATATTGACTTGCACTTTTCAACAATATTTTCAGTTATATTAATTTACGCTTTTTGGTTAAATCGTGTTGCACTTTTCAATTGTAGTGTCTTACACTTTATAATAATATTTTCATTTATAGTGATTTACACTTTTTAGTAATATTGTGTTGCACTTTTCATTATAATAACTTACACTTTTCATTAAAAAATATGATACTGACTTGCACTTTTTAATAATATTGTGTTGCACTTTTCAGTTATAATAACTTACACTTTTCATTAATATTGTGTTGCATTTTTCAGTTATACTAACTTACACTTTTCATTAAAATTGTAATACTAACTTGCACTTTTTAATAATATTGTGTTGCACTTTTTAGTTATATTGACTTGTACTTTTTAATAAAAAGTATGTTGCAATGTTTAGTTATAAGGGGGAGTTACACCTAAGGACACTCCACTAAGAGTTTTACCAAATTAATACAAATTAAATATGGAGAAACAATTAAAGACAAATTGGAATGCAGCTGGACATAAATACTGTTGGTCCCTAGTTGAGTTAAGATTAAGATAAGCCTGAAAAATCTAGAGGGGAGGGGTGAATAGGCTTTTAAAACTTTTCCTAAAATATCAGAGTTATATGCGAAATTAGTGTTCTTGAATAGTATTATGCTTACTCAGCTCAGATTAGTACTTTCAATGTTAATGTGAGCCTTTACAGTTTATACTCAACTTTTGATTTTGAACTTTTACTTAGTAAACTTTACTGTTCTTAGTATCAAGAAATTAAACAAATATCAAAACAATAAGTAAATGAACACAAGATTTATAGTGGTTCGACAAATGTCTACATGCACTCACACAAACCCAGTTGTGATGTTTTATTAACTCCTTCTTGAGTTTCTTGTGGCTTAAAGTCCCAAGACTAAGATTTTGATCTTGTCGATTACACTTCCAAGTGTATCTTCGATCTACTAGTAATTTTACAAGTAACTAGCACACTTGTTTTACAGAAATCACAAACTAAAATGTAAAGTAAACTTCTTTGAATAGTAGCCTTTGATTCTTCTCTTCAAAACAGTGGCTTCTTCTCTTCGATTAGATCTCCTTCAAACTCTGCGAGTTTCTTTGAATACTTCTCAGACTCTTTGATTTCTCTTGAATGCTCTTAGATCAGTAGTCTTTGCAGTAGAAGATACTTCATTATTTATAGAACTTAGTATGCCAGTTAGTAGTTTGTGAAACTAACTCTTAACTGCTTCTTTAGTAACTTCTCCAACTAACTTCATATCTTTTAAAGTCAGCCTTCAAATCTTCAATATATTTTAGTTACTTTCTTCAACTAATAAGTTTTCCAAACTTATTACTCCTTAGCATAGTAAACTTACTCTTCTTAGTTTTACTGTTCTTAGTCCAGTAAGCACACTTCTTTTTCTTCTGTTCTGCGCTTTATCAGAATACTTCTGTGCTTCCTTTTTACTCTTCTAAGTTTAGTCTTCTTCTTCTGAGTCTTCAGTCTTCAGTTCTGACTTGTAGTCTTCTAATCTTTCTCTGATCTACTGTTCTGAACTAACTATGCTGATTACAATAAAATACAAACTTACAAATATAAAACCTATCTACACTTCATCTGAACTACATACAGAAGAGTATATCTAAGTCTTATTCTATAAGTAGTCTATACAATTCAAACATCAGATTAGTTCCTAATAGTTCTCAATATATTCACATATAATCACATATAAGATCAGTAACTCAGATTATATGACTCATACGGATGACTTAGTTAGGATGACTTCCAACCATATATATTATTAACTTAAAGTTACTTTTTGGCCATCAAAACTCAATTTCATCATCTAGAACATTGTTTACAGGATTCATATCCCAACAATTTCTCCCTTTTTGATGAAGCCAAAACTACTTAAATGTTAATGAATCAGTAGTTTAAACAATTAGTCAATCATAACAGTTCATCAAGTCAAAATGTCACATCATATTCATATTCAGATCAACTATTACACATAAACATCGAATATGAAAATATAAGAAATAAAGAAATAAAGATGAGTAAAGAAAATTTATCTCTTATGCTTGAGTCCTTCATCTTCATTCTTCAGAATCTTCAAATTCTGAATGCTAAATACAGCATTACTTTGATATCCTTCTTATGTTGAAGATCAGTGATGTCTTCATCCTCAATGATCTTCTCAATAATTCTGGCTATCTCCTCATGATCAGGTTCTCCAGAATTCAATCTAGGAGGTTCCCAAATAGGCTCTTCAAGACACAAAATGTTGATTCCAACTACACTAAATGTTAACAAGATGTCTTCCCAGAACTCTCTTGCAACATTCACCATAAAGCTTTGAAAATCATCAAATTCATCTTCTTTGCTTGAATGAACACCAAACTTCCTTACTATGAAGTTTGCTATTTGCCATCTCTTCTTGATATCATTCCAGTAAGCAAGATTATCTGGATGAACAATGAAATCAATATAATTGTATCACAAATTTCATTTGACTTCATTTTCTTTTTAAGAGCTGTAACTCTTCTATCAAATTTCCTTCTTGCAGCTTCAACATCTTTCATCTTTTGCTTTTTCAGTTCTGCATCAGCTTTCTTCTGAGCTAACAATTCTTTACAAGTTTGAGCAGCTTCAACCATTTTCTCTTCACTTGGTTGTGCACTTGTAACAACATGTTTCAGCTTTGATCTAGATCTGGTCATCCTACCAGACTCTTCAGTTTCATGTTCTTGTTCTTCATCACTTAAGAAAACTTTTCTTTTTCTTTTGACAGTAGACTTCTCAACAGTGTCAGTCTTCTCAGCAGATTTTTCAGCAATAGTACTTGTGCTTGCAACAACTTTCTCAACAGTAGCAGCAGCTTGTTGCTTTTTGAGCTTGATCTTCTTGTTCAAGTCAGCAATTTCTTACTTCAACTCATCCTGACTCACAATTAACTGAGCTTGTTGTGTCTGAGTCTGTACCATTACACTCATTACTCTTCCTTCCCCTTTTTTGGCTTCATCATGCAACTCAGTAAAGCCTTTCATGTGTTGAACAAATTTACCATCTAAAGCCTGGGTTAGGTTATGAGCATGCATCTTATGCAAGTCATAAATCTTCGACATAGTATGCTCAACAATATGCTCATAAGAAGATTCATCAGTTAGCTTAGTAAGTCTATGAGTTACCTCTTTGAGCTGTTTCAAAGTTGATTCCAACTTAACTTGCAACTCCTCATTGTGCTTTTTCAACATCTCAAAGCTTGAGCTCTCACTAGGTAAGTCAGCAGGTTGTATTTTGGTTTCAGCTAGAGTAGGAACACTAGTTTGTTGATCAGAATCATTCACCCTCTCTTTAATGACTTCCTCAACAGGTTCCTTAGCAACAAAAATATTTGTTCTCTGCACCTCATCACCAGCTTCCTCAAGATCCTCTAAAACCTCAGTTTTCTCAATAACCTCAGTAGTGTCAACTACTTTAGTAGGATCAGCATCAACATCCATATCAACAGCTTCTTCAACATTTTCGTCAATGTTGACCTCTGCTTCAACATTTTCAGCAACATAAAATAAAAATCCAGATACTCTCTCCACCATTTGAACAACATATTCTGGAGTTAACAATTCTGTGAAATAATTAACACGAGCAGCATGCATCTGTTCCTTCTCCCAGTCCTTAAAAACTACAGGACCACCCATACCTTCCATAACTTCTAACAGATCATCAACATCTACACTTCTTAGATACACCCATGTGCCTATCCTAAGAATTTGCTCAAAAGCAGTAGATTGCTCATCAATGCCATTAAATTCTCTCAAAATGACATTCCTCAAATTCATTCTTATTTCATTTTCTTTAAAACAAATAGGATACTGAATTAGGAAAGGTTCAGGTTGAGATTCAATGTGTTCTGGTTCAGGAGATGGTTGGGTTTCAAAAATAGGTATAAAAGTTGTTTCATGAATGGATTCAGGGGATAATTGGGGAGTGGGTTGTTTTGGTTGTGGGCTTGATTGAGGGGTAGGTTATGGGGTAGTGCTCTTGGGTGAAGAAAAGGCACTATTCTGATGAATTTGTGAGTAGTGTACTGACTCATCAGAATGGGATGGTAAAGGTAATTGATCGAGTGGTTTGGCAGGAATGGGATCAGAATTGGATGGGGTGGAAGAAGTGTTCTTGTGTTTTCTCCTTGGTCCAGTTAGACTTCTACCCTTAGTTCTCTTATGAATCACAACAACATTAGGAGAACTTACCTCCTTCTCCTGTTCTGATTGCTCCTTCACAATGTCCACATACTCCTCTGACTGTTGTGGAGTCAATTGTTCAATAATGTTCATCTTGAACCTCTCAAAGTGTGGATCATGCCTAGCCTTCGATCTCACCTCTGGTTTATCATCAGATCTGTACATAGATCTACCAGAATCCTCCTTATTATCCAAAGCCTCTTTCTTGAATAGAAATTTCCCTTGATGAAATCTATTTGGTCTACTCCAATCAAGCTTATCACTTGCAATAGTTGGCAAAAGAATGCTCAACTTATTCCCAAATCCAATCATAGATTTGATAGTGAATTCTTTCGAAACATCATTGTAAATGATTTTCTCCTTTTCTGACAACAACCTCTCAAGGAAAAATCATTGCCAATATCCATCGGCCCTATCAATTATTGCGGCCATAACATGAATTTTAAGTTTGTAAGGGCATCTTGACTGTGATGTTGTCCTAACAAGATTTTACCAGCAATATCCATCAAGAATTGAAGTAGCTCAGGTAGAATAGTCTACTTCAGATTTGTCAAGGTAGTAGGCTCCTCACCAGTCCATTTTCCAACACATATTTTCTCTTGCCCTTCCATGTAAGATGAAATGTGAACTGGGCCGTCAGGTTGGTCAAACGCATTGGCCAAATGATCTCTCGCCAAAGTTACCCTATTTCCCGAAAGAAACGTCTTTAGAGTATCGTTGTCGCCATCCAGTTGGAGGAAGAATTCCATCACTCAGGTTCATAAACCTTCTTGGGAAAGGATTCCAAGTATTTCCTCAGACCGACTTGCTCGCACATCGTGAGAATGGCCAGATTCTCCGCTTTTTGCTTTCCGATGAAATATATCGCGTTCTCGATAAAAACACCTTTCTCTCTGACCCATCTTGTAGGATTAAAGGTACCTACAACTTCGTCATTCTCGTTTAGTAGCTCAATAATCGCCATTGTGGAAGTAAAGAAATGAAGAAGATAGAAATTGAGGGTTTTTGGAAGTGTCAGAATTCGTAAACTTTCAGAAATCGTAAAAGTGAAGAAGATGAAGTGTAGTGATCGTGAATATCAAATTCAATGTAAATCTAGGACTTAGATTGAATTGATTGTGCACGACATGTGGTTTGGATTAGATTTTGAGTTGTGGGTTTCAATAAAACGTTTCTCATTCAAAACCCTTTCCAATTTTGGAGCCAACGTGCTATTGATAGATACACCATCAAATTAGGTCAAAAATAGAGGAGTGTATTAATCTTCTTTATTAGTAATCCAATTTGAACAAATTCTGACTTAGAAATTTTTCTAAGGCAAAATACTGTTTTGATGTATATCAGCACAGTTGTTTCCAACACACTGTACTTTATTTTCTTACTTTTATCATAATGGAAATTACTTATCTGGATTCAGCTAAGACTGTGATCAGCTGAGTATAACTTTTGTGAAGTTCAGATCACTTCTTCGGATCAGCACAGTAACCTCAGATCAGTTCTCTAGCTTTGCTGAGAATTACTTTTTCAAAGTTTAGATCACTTTTAGACATGAGCACATTAACATCAGATCAGTACTGTGTCTTCAGATTAGTTCCCCCTTCAGTAGAGGACTCTCCTTCTGTGCCTGTTTCACCTTGGTAGAAGTGTTAGTTCATGTAGAATATGTGATATACAGTACAAAATAGTAAAGAATGATTAAATTCAGGATTTACTACAAGGTTTGTTCTAAGGTGACTAGTGTTCTGAGTCAACAGAAAGGATATTTAAGAAATCATAGATTCCCCCTTAAATGTATATTCTCATTTTCCCTCAGCTTTACCAGTTTCCTCATCGGGATTAGTTACCTTAGTAACCTTTTTACCTGTTTTTGATGAATGTAAGGGTCTTGACATAGTCCTATCCTTCTGATGTACTGTTCTTGGTTTTCTGATCTGCCTCTTCAGTATCAGTATAGTACCTGAAATGTCAGTACAGTTCTATATATACATGCAGGATCCATGTCTATCAATCCTAAACTTATGCATAACTTTATAAATCTAGTTTCAGCGAAAGGTTTAGTAAAAATATCAGCTCTTTGTATATCAGTATGGATCTTTTCCATTCTAACGTTTTTCTTTTCAACATGATCCCTAATAAAATGATGCCTAACATCTACATGCTTGCACCTAGTATGTAAAATGGGATTTTGAGTAATAGTAATGACACTATTGCTGTCACAAAATATAGGTACATTAGATTATACAATATTGTAGTCTTTAAGTTGTTGCATTAGCCAAAGAAGCTGACTACAATAACTTCCTGCTGCCATATACTCTGCTTCAGTAGTAGATGTTGCTACACTCGTTTGTTTCTTTGAAAACCATGATATGAGCTTAGTACCTAAGAATTGGCATGAACCAGAAGTTGATTTTCTATCTATCCTGCAACCACCAAAGTCCGAATCTGAATAACCACTTAGGGATAAATCATCATCTGAAGGATACCATAATCCACGATTAATAGTCCCCTTTAGATATTTCAATATCCTTTTAGCAGTTTCCACATGACTTTTTTTGGGGTTGGCCTGAAATCTAGCACAAACACCAACTGAGAATGCAATATCCGGCCTACTAGCAGTTAGATATAGTAAAGAGCCAATTAGAGCACGGTAATAAGTTTGATCAGCACACTTACCTTTCTCATCTGGATCCATCATGTATGTTGGTTGCATTGGAACTCCAACTGTCTTACAAGTCTTAATACCAAACTTATCTAGAAGATTTCTTGTATATTTTGCTTGATTGATAAAAATACCATCAAGTGATTTTTTTACTTGTAGACCAAGAAAGTAAGTCATTTCACCCATCATTGACATTTCAAATTTACTTTGCATGAGTTTTGAGAAACTTTCACTCAAGGTTTTATTGGGTGAACCAAAAATGATATCATCCACATAGATTTGAACAAGTAAAATATCTTTCCCTTCTTGTCTTCTGAATAAAGTACGATCTACTTTACCCTTAGTAAAACCATTTTCAATTAAGAATAGTGAAAGAGTATCATACCAGGCTCTTGGGGCTTGCTTTAGTCCATAGAGTGCTTTCTTTAACCTGTACACTTGATGTCCATTTACCTCAAAGCTAGGAGGGTGTTCTACATAAACTTCTTCAGCAAGTATACCATTAAGAAATGCACTTTTGACATCCATTTGATATACAGTGAATTTCATATAGGCAGCATAAGTAAGAAAAAATCTTATAGCTTCTAGTCTAGCTAAAGGAGCAAAGGTTTCATCATAATCAATACCCTTAGCTTTAGAGTAGCCCTGAGCAACTAATCTAGCTTTATTTCTAACTACAAGATCATTTTCATCTTTCTTATTCTTGAAAATCCACTTAGTGCCTACAACATTATGTCCAATAGGTCTATCCACAAGTCCCCAAACATCATTTCTAGTGAACTGATTCAACTCTTCTTGCATGGCTATTATCCAGTTACTATCAGCCAAAGCCTCTTTTACAGTCTTGGGCTCAATAGAAGACAGAAAACAGCACTAACAGAATAGAGATGAACTAGTTCCTTTATTAGTTTCAAACAATTGTCTTCTGGTTTTGACACCTTTACTAGAATCACCTATGATAAGATCAGTGGAGTGAGCAGATTTCCATGTTTTTCTATTCTTAACAGGAACACTCTCATCATCTAAAGCATTCATAGCATCATACATAACAGTATCATCAATATCAGCATAGTTCTTATCAGCAGATTCATTAATAGGAGAACAGTTAACCAATTCAGGCATATCAGAAGGTCTAGAAGACTTACCTTTGTCTTTTACCTTTTCTTCATCATTATCTTGATGTAGGATGTTTAAGAATGGGTTATAGGCTTGTACATATTCATATACTTTTGTCTCATCATCATCAGTTTGAAGTTTCAGATTTTCAACTTTCTTACTAAGTTGATGGTTAGCAGAGTCCTGTGCAACTTCATCAAAGACAACATGGGGTGTTTCTTCCATACATATAGTAGAGTAATTAAATACTCTAAATGCATTGCTTATAGAAGAGTATCCTAAGAATATCCCTTCATCTACTTTGGCATCTAAAACATTTAATTTGCTCATCCCATTGTTATCAATAAAACACTTAGATCCAAAGATATGAAAATATGAAACTCTAGGTTTTCTACCTTTCCATACCTCATAAGGTGTCTTACCATGCACCTTATTGAGAGCACTTATGTTCTGGGTATGACAAGCAGTGTTGATTGCCTCAGCCCAAAACTTCTGTGGTGTGTTGTACTCTACTAGCATAGCTCTATAAGCTTCTTTTAATGTTATGATCCTTCTCTCTGCAACACCATTTTGCTGTGGGGTTCTGGCTGCACTAGTTAGATGTTGAATGCCTGAATTAGAACAGTAATCAGCAATGTAAGAGTTTATAAATTCAGTCCCCTTGTCACTTCTTAATTATCTTGACAATGGGCTGACCTTTTTCAACTTGCAACCTCTTTAAAAAATCTGGTAGAAGTGTTTGTGTATCACTCTTTTTGTGTAAGAAGACTACCCAAGTGTACTTTTAAAGAGTGGGAATTGACTTAAAGGAAACTGAAAGTGTGGTGTGGGGTGTATAAATGAAGTGTTTAAGTTTAAATAGAATAATGTTGTACTAAATGTTGTGACAATTGGTACAACACTGACTCTAACAGAATATCAGAAATTATAACTAACACAGCGGAAGACTTGAAACACTAAAAACAAACGTGACACAATGGAAATAATTTTTCACATAGATTTTATAAATAAAAATCTATGCTAGCCTTACGGCGAAAACCAATACTTATCTTCAAGTATAAATGTTGTGTGAAATGTTACAGCATTAACATTCACAACAGAAACTACAAACGAGGCAGGTGCCTTGTTCTAAAAATGAACTAAGTGTATAATGTATACACTGTCGAAATGCCTAGTCTATCTAAAGATTACACTCTCAATAGATAAGAAGACACACAGCCATACGGGTGGGATACAAACGTATGATCTAAAAGGTAGTTCTACTGGCCACAATTCCTAACAGGGATATACGCTCGGTCTAGGAAGTTGATCGAATAGAGTACACTGATTTGAGAAGCCTTCCATCGGTATTTATAGTAGTGGGGTGCTGATTCTAGAGGCTTGCACAATGAGGTCCTATTTTTTAGGAACTCAACTTCCATGATCTTTCTAGATCTTTCTTGAATGCTCCAGGTCGTTCCAAATGGTTCCAGGCCGTTCTAGCATGTTCTCCAATGTTCTGGAATCTTCCAGGTTCCAGATCCTTGTAGAAGCTTCTAGATCCTGCCAGAAATGCGACAACATTTAGATCAACATTTAATGTAGCATTTCAGAAAAGACTTAGAAAAAATCTCGGAAGGTCAAATTAAGATGTTGTTGATAATGTTAAGGCATTTAAGGATTAACAACATCTACATAAACTTTTACCTGTTTACCTTTTTGGCATGAATCACACACTTGTGATTTGTAATAGATTTCATTGGGAATACCTTCTACAAGGTAGTCTCTTGCAATCTTATTAATAATCTTAAATTTCAGGTGGCATAAGCATTTGTGCCATAGCCAACTGATTTCTTTAGGACTTTTAGTAAGAAGACAAGCATCCCTAGGGCAACTATTCCAATTCACAATGTAGATACTGCCTTGTCTTATACCAACAAGTACAATTGAATGTGTTCTTTTGTCAATGATCTCACATTTACTGCTCTTAAATTGGACTTTGTATCCCCTGTCACAGAATTGAGAGACAGATTACAGATTATATTTCAAACCTTCAACATAGGAGACATCTTGAATCTCCACATCACCATTCTTTATGTATCCAAATCCTTTTGTGATTGCCATTGAACTGTCACCAAAAATCACTTTGGGTCCTTCTTGCTCATGATAGTTAGAAAGTAAGGCCTTAGTACCAGTCATGTGGTGTGAGCAACCACTGTCAATGTACCAAGTCTCACCAACTGAACTATCTTTCCTGTATAAGTCCACTTGACCCTGCAATTGGTGATCTTAATAATTTAGGTACCCTTTATTTATTGGGGTCCTTGAGTGTTAGTAGCAGTATGATGAACCCAAATATACATTGAAGTTCTGAATAGTTGGGACCTCTTTAATTTTCTACCATACTTATCACAGAACAGTACTTTCTTGACCTTATCAGAATTATCAGCAAACTTATGATCTATTTTTCTGAGGTAACCTTTGAACCCTTTTTCAGTAAGATCATTATGTCTGTAATAGTTCGAATATGGCCTAAAAGCCTGTGGACCATACGGCTTATAGATGCGTTTAGATCTATTTTGTCCAATGATATCATAAGATAAAGATGGAGGATAAAGAACAGGTTGGTTATGATGAGGTGGTACAAATTTCCTAATTTTTGTTGAGTACAGCTGAGACTGCCTTATGAAAGGAGGTCTAGGCTGATTCCAACCTAACTGTGCTTGTATAGGCCAACTATGCTGAGTATACCTCTTTTGATGCCATGACTGTTCTGGTCTGGTCATCTGAGTATATCTCTGCTGAAATGGTCTAAACTGAGCTGGTCTTACTACATTTTTCTTTTTACCATGCTTGGTAGTAGGAGGAATGTAGTTTGACTGAACTTTAGTGGTGTTCTTAGGTTTTGCACCATCATCATATTCCATTGGTTTCTTTCCTTTATCTAATGGTAAAGACCTTGAGCTAGCACCATTAGTGTTCTTAGCTACTGGAGTAAATGAGCTAGGCACCTCAGCACCCAACCCACTTTTGTCAGCTGGATCTCTATAATGGAATATATCATGCTTGATTAAACGTTGAAGAATTAATCATGTCAGCCAGTTTTAGATCTAAGCTTAGTACTTCAGTTTCTAAAAATCTATTGCGCTCTTCAAGTTTTTCACACTTGATCTTTAAATCATTGAAATCATTGGTCTTTGTGGCTTGAGTTTTATGCACATCCTGGTATAGTTTGTCAATGGATGAGTACTTCTCTTTGAGTTGTAACAACTTTTCTGATAAGCGCTCATTTAGGACAACAATATTAGGACCTACTTTCAACTGTGCTTCACGTAGACTGATGATTTCTTGCTTTAAAGAAATGTTCTCATCACTGATTTCCATGAATGCTTTGTTAGCCTGTAGGAGGTCTTCTTCAGTCACTCCATTGGAATGATGAAGACTACTTCCTACACCACTATCAGCAGTGTCACTTAGATCAAAATCAAAACTATCACAATAACGAAAAGAAGTAACAGAAGATACCTCTTGTTCAATTTTGGCCAACATAGCCAGTCCATCATCTGCAATGAATGATTCTTTCTCATTGCTAGAAGGGTATTCAGATGAAGACGAAGGCAACTCATCTGAATCCGACTCAAAGTCATTGCATGCCATCATAGCCTTCTTACCCTTAGCATATCTTCTATCACGCCTTGCTTTCCTTTCTTCTCTGTCCTCAGAACTCAGATCAGGACACTCATAGATGTAGTGACCTGGCTTTTCACACTTATAGCACAAAGGATCATTAGTAGACTTCTTAATAGGAGAACGGTTACGGTTCCTGTCCTTCCTATCAAAAGAGTTCCTATCTTTCTTATCAAATGAGTTCATATCTCTTCTGTTCTCATTAGAAATCTCATCCCTTCTTTCAGAAGAGTTGTGATCTCTTTTGGTCCCAGAAGAGTCCCTGTTACTAGAACCCTTAGTTTCCTTATAGAACCTCTTCTATCTACCATATCTCTTGTTCAACTTGTCAAACCTCTTAATCATTAAGCTCATCTAATCCTTAAGAATAAGGTCAGACCTATCTAGCTCATCTTTTATGCCTGAAGACTTAAACTTAGATGATCTAGACTTCTTAGAGGAGGAGGCTTTGAAATCAACATTCTTAGAGATTTCCTTCTCCTTATCACTACCAACTACTGGATCTTCTTCATCCAACTCGAATTCATGTGCCTTAAGGATTTGGAAAGTAGTTTCAGCAGACCAGGTGTCTATATCTTGAGTGGTCTTGATGATTATCTTGACCATCTTCCACCTATCATCTAAAGCTTTAAGGATTCTCAAGTTTATCTCCCTATTAGTATATGTCTTACCTAAAACTTCAAGATCATTCATAATTCGAGTAAATCGAGTATCAAGCTGGTCAATAGTTTCACCAGGCCTTATTTTAAATGATTCAAACTTTTGAACCGCAGTGGACAGTTTGCTTTCTTTGATCAGACTAGTGCCTTCACAAAGAACAACAATTTTGTCCCACATTTGCTTAGCCATTTTACATTTTAATACCTTGCTAAGATACTCATTTGGCTGTGTATGTAAAATATAATTCTTAGCTATGTTGTCCAAATTTTTTTGCTTCATTTCTTCAGCAGTTAATTCTGACCTTGGTTTTGGGACAAGAGCACCCATGGCTTTAGATGGGTCTAGTGTGGTTGTGTTGGTTGTCATAGTGACAATTGGGCCTTCCTTCACCACGGACACCATGAGATCATGTGTTGAACTAAAGATTGCTTCCATGTGAAGCTTCCAATAGTCATAATCTGCAACTTTAAACTTAGGCAGCTTGTTTGCATTAGTTTCATCCATAGTTGTTAAGACAGATAAGATCTGGAATATAGCAAGTAGATCAAGATTATCAAGTAATTGATTTAGAAAGAAAATGTTCAAGGATTAGTTCGATTTAGGACAAAAGATTTCCCTCAAAGTCTTCTGGGTAATCAAGAAACAGCAGTCCAAAGGAACTACTGCTCTGATACCACATGTTGGTCCCAAGTTGAGTTAAGATTAAGATAAGCCTGAAAAGTCTAGAGGGGAGGGGTGAATAGACTTTTAAAACTTTTCATAAAATATCAGAGTTATATGCGGAATTAGTGTTCTTGAATAGTATTGTGCTTACTCAGCTCAGATCAGTACTTTCAATGTTAATGTGAGTCTTTATAGTTTATACTAAACTTTTGATTTTGAACTTTTACTTAGTAAACTTTACTGTTCTTAGTATCAAAAAATTAAACAAATATCAAAACAGTAAGTAAATGAACACAAGATTTATAGTGGTTCGACAAATGTCTACATCCACTCTCACAAACCCAGTTGTGATGTTTTATTAACTCCTTCTTGAGTTTCTTGTGGCTTAAAGTCCCAAGACTAAGATTTTGATCTTGTCGATTACACTTCCAAGTGTATCTTCGATCTACTAGTAATTTTACAAGTAACTAGCACACTTGTTTTACAGAAATCACAAACTAAAATGTAAACATCTCTGAATACGACTTCTGAGGTTAGTGTTTCACCATTGAGCTTTTCTAGATAATGCACTGATTAACCGATTAAGACTTGTGTTTTTTTGGTTTTTTAAGCGTTAAACATGTTTGTGCAATGGGATATGCTTGTTAAACGATTAGATGTACCGAAAATTGCACTGAATAATTAATCTTTTTAATATAATGCCTACCGAGACTGTTAATTTCTATATGGGTTAGATATATTGTGCATTTTCAGTGAAATCCGTAATAGATTATGGTTAAGGACAAATTCGTAGGTCTGATTATATAAGCCATGCAATGTAATTTTCTTTGGGTTTTTTGTTTACAAATTTGGAATTTTCTAGTTAATTAGTTGATTTGGTTTTTCCTCTTCTTGAATGGATGGCTAGAATTAAGAATACTCATGTACGTATTGATGGAGATGAAGGTAGCCGTAAAAGGAAGAGGACAAGGGAAGATAGTGTCCAAGCAAGGCACTACAATACAAGAGGTACAATTTTAATGGAGATGGCATTTAATCCGATGATTTTGGTTCAGTATGCGGTCCAAACTGCACAATAGTATATAGGGACTGCATTTCATATATTGTTTAAATGCATATTAAATAATTAAGACATGTGTTTCCGTTGATTTGGTTTGATATTATTGGATGCACAATAGTTTTAGAGACTGCATTTCATATAATGTTTAAATGCATATTAGTAACCCATGAGTGCATAATATATGTACATGATTGCATTTAACAACCGTAGTATTGTGGATTGCATGAATACACTTATGATATGTTTTGCTGTTGATATAACTGTACCACACACTAAATGATTAAGACATGTGTTATGTTGATTTGGTTTGATGTTATTGGAATATGTTCCATATAACACCTTTTTTTATTGACTATGTCAACAATATGAATGTTGAAGGGTCGTCAACCAAGAGTAACTCGGTTGAAAAAATAAGGGAAAGGAAAAGGTGCATTAAAATCTGGAGCATATTGATGTATCATAACTGTAATTGTGCAAATTGTTCTTTTTATAAATAATTTCGTGTAACTAAGCTTTTGAGTTAAATGCAGTGGATAAGGATATAAACAAAGTCATTATGTCTTCAAACTCGGGTAATGTCGTTGTAATTTCCACCCATTTGTGTAAATTTTTTAGTTTGCATCTATAATATACTAATGCAGAATTAATAAAAATGTATTATATAGACTTTAAAAGTGATTTTAACGGGGAGATAGGAGAAGAAGAACTTACCACGTTTCAGAATCAGAAGGTATATTGCATATGCATCTTGTAATATAAAAGCAGTTTTTAAAATAGAGATTGCTAAATCATATCGATAGACATAGAAGTCCCACAAGATATGACCATTTGGTTTATTACAGATTCGGAGTACTTGAGGATGTGTGAGCGAAAGATGCGAAAGAAATGCATAACAATAACTAACCCATTTGGTACGTAACAGTTCTAATTAACATATTGACAGAATATGTTACTGCATTGTCCTATACGTCTCTAATATTTTATGCTGATTTTCCAAACATCTGGTGTACCAATTGATCCTACGCAGACACATTATCGGTCTAATTTGCGATCAACATTCAATGAATTGAAGGGGATGGTGTTTACTAGTAATCAGTTACTTGTACTTAAGAAAACACCCTTTTGGTTACTCTTCAATTCAATTGTTACAAATGTAGGAAGAAAATTGGGAAAACAAAGCCAGAAATTTGAGGAGGATATTTGTGAGATTGTTAGGAGATTTGATGTTGAGACTGAAAGCTTTCTATTTGGATGTGAGAGGGTTCATCTAACAAAACACGATGAAGAACTTATCTTTGAAATATCTTGTGGGATAGAAAAAATGAAGCTTAGGATGGAACAATACGACTTACCGCCATGGGTACTGCGATGTTTTAGGGAGGAATTTCGTAGTAAAGGCCCCAACTTTCCACTGTATAAACCTGTGCTTATGAAAAGAATAAGAGAACTTGTTGGTTTGACTTCGGTTGAAGCTATCCAGGATCTTGCCAGAGTTGTGTGTCGTTATCTTTATGGGGAGCGTACTATGTCCGGTGCAGAGTGGTGCACTGCCTTGGTTTTTTACGCCGTATCTAGAAGACTTGCCAGAAATGGGGAAATATGATTGGAGCACATACATTGTCGATACTTTGAAGACCCAACTTGTGAAGAGTAAGAACATGAAAGTTGGTGGTTGTGCGATGATTTTACGTGTAAGAATAGTGTTTTATTGAATATTAAAATTAGGTTTTTAATAATCATATGCACTGAAAGCAATAATCACTACTGATTTTAAATTACACTTTTTTGCAATACTTTCTGTGTGAGCACACTTCGATGGTAGCACCAGTAGAAAAATCAGCGTTTCCAAATTCATGAAATGGGATCTCAATGACTTACAAAACTGAGAAGATATACGAAGGTAATATATTTCAACACAATGTATGAGATAAACAAGTTATTTAGTTATTGTTGAAATTGAATACAATAATGAAGATTGTTGTTCCAGGTTTATACTAGACCTCTGAAAGCGGCACACTATGAAAAGGAACAACGATTGTCCCTACGTAGTTTCAGAGAGAACGTGAGTACGTCTCGATCAAACAACGCACAAAGTGAAGGAGTAAACATCAACGGGGCCCCTGGTCCTTCAATTGAGGAAGATGTTGCAGATCCAGCTCTAAACTCCGTTGCTAAGGGTAGTTATGGGCCAGAGAATTCAATGCCAAAATTTTTTGAAGTTGGATCTTCATCCAAAGGCAATGAGAGCTTAAGTTTGGTTGAACCCCTTTTGTTTGATATTAGGTTTAGGGATGAAGTTAATGAGCAGGTAGACGGAATTGGGGTGAACAATACTGTTTTGAATGTGTGTAATGATTTGAAGAAGACGTCTATGGAGGCTAGCGGAGAGGTTTCTGTTGGAGGAAAAGAAAGTTTGGGTGTTTCTGCAAAGGAGAGTGGGAATAAGTCCAATGTGATTTCAAACGTTGGGGAGGAACAGGCCGCTGAAAGGAGGATTGAGTTATTAGTTATTGAACTCAATAACGTTCGCAATGACAGAGACAAGGACAAAGAACTGTTTTCAATTGAGAGGTAGTCTAAAGATGAATTGATACAGAAGCTGCAGATAGAGAACGAGTCTTTGCGAAAGAATTTAGAAGATGACATATCACAATTTTCATCGCTGCTCAATAAAGTTAGCAATGAGAGGGACTGGATAGGGAAATCTTTGCAATTGAAACGAGGTCAAAGGATAAATTGATACGGAAGATGAAGATAGAGAACGAGAGTTTGCGAAAAGATTTAGAAGATGAGAAAGCACCATCTGCAACGCAGTTTTTCGACGATCCTAAAGTAATATAACAACTTGTTCAAATTGAAAATCATGTGATTCAGAATGCATAAATTGAAAAAATTGAACCTGGAGCGAGTGGTAATGAGGTGGGTAAGCACAATGTAAATCATCAGACCCCCGTCAAAGTTGCACGAAAGAAAAAGGGATTTCCCGAACAAAGATCGTTAGTCGCTCGCGTTAAGAGAAGAACGAGAGCAGCTGACAGAAAATGCATTGAATTTTCACCTCAACCATTAACAAATGAGTTGGTATTGATACATGAGATTGAAGATGATGGGGAAGACGATGAAGAGGTGGCACAAATGAATGGCAAGGCGAAGGGTCCAGTAAAGAACCCTTTCAACAATCGACTTGTTACTGTAAAAAATGCGTCGAAGGACGTGAAAGAGCAGCTCTTCGATGATTTAAAGAAGCACGGTGCATAGTGAGTATACAATATATTACATTATGATTTTTTTGATAATTATTTGTATCATTAGAAATAATATATACTGTATTTTACATAATTCATATTAATGTGCAGTCACATTGTTTGGAACGGTGGTGTGCCACTTTCTGACGTAACAATTGATATGCTTATTGACACACTGAATGACAGGCGGGTTGCAGACGAGGTATTTTATAATGGTAGCTCTTTATATATTATTTATTAATTGTCGAATATTTGTTACATTAACTTGTATATATTTTGTAAACCATACAGGTAATTGATGCATGGGCTGATATGGTGTCGACAATTCTGGTTACGCCACAGAGCGCAGGTCGACACGTGACGGTGTTCATTGCATCTTTCTGGGTAATTTTAATGTCAACATTATCATATGCATAAGTTGTTGTTTGTTATATCACTACTGATTATGATATTACGTTCGTAGAAAATGATAAAGGGTCGGAACATAGCAAATCAGAAGGCATTCCCCCTAAATATTAAAAAGAGGCTAGAAGAATCGATAAACAAACACGTGTTACTCTTCCCAATAAATATAAGTGAGTCTGGACTGAGAACAAGAGGAAAGGTTACAGACCACTAGACTTTGTTAAAATTGGATATGAAATGTAATGAATGGACATACTTCAATTCGCTACGTCCGTGAACTAAGGGAAATGTAGATCAGAGCCTCATAGAAGCGTTACATGCGGTACTGTTCTATACAATTATTTTTCGTATTAATATTAAGTTATTGACATGAATTATTAGTGAACTTGAGATTATGCGTATAAAATAGATAATATATTTTTTGTTTGCATGGTACTGTTTATCAGGTTAACTATGTTGAAGATAAGTTGAGGCTGGAATTAAGGAAAGCCAATCCGAAGCATGGGTTCTTAAAAAGACAGTCTAAACATCCCATACAATCCGATGTTATGCAGTAGACACACGACCCGCTGGATTGTGGTGTAGTTGTTTGCAGACTAATTGAAATATTTTTGAGAGGGCAAGAACCAACGAATGCAGAGTTTAGCTGAGATGAAGCAAGCAACATGAGTGTCAGAATGGCAAAAGCATTCGTTGATCCGATTGGCACTACGTGTGATTGAATATGCAGAGAATGGCTATCATTTTAATGCGTTGCGTGTCGTTTTTCAAACTATTGACATATGTTTTTGCTTGATGTTGGGTTTATTGTTTTTAATATGGTTCATTCATCTCTTATGAATGAAATCCACAATGAAGTCGTTTGGGTGTTTTGGATTAATATGAGTAGTTTGATACCCTGTTTGTTTTGAATACTTGTTTTGGAAACAACGGTTGAATGACGTTATGCAATTTCGTTGTTTTGATATCTAAAATTTGTTATTTCTGCTTAACGTATCTACACTTCAGTAATATATCATTATTATAGTGTACTTTAACAAAGTTTGTCCACGTTGTACACATTATAACCCACGTTATCTAATTATAGTTCGTATGCTAACATTGTCTAAAATATCGTACTAGAAAACGATATGCAACTAAGATTGCAGTACAAACTTAAAACATGCATTTGAGATTGCAGCATGCAATATGAATGTAGAAAAAGCAACAAGTCATAATTGTGTTTAAAATGCAGTATGTCCATATAAAATTCAAGTACATCTAATGGAAATGAGACTGCATAATGAGCTCGAAAATGAAATATAAATTATAGACATGCCTTCGAAAATGTAATTGAAACTGACTGCAGATATAAATGATAAATAAAACATACTATAACCCCATATATTTGGAAAGTTCATCGCAAAAACTAAAAGGAAACATTAAATAAATTACAACGAAACCGTATAAAGATAGTAATTCAAAAGGTAGAACTAGCTAATTACGAAAAACAAGTGATAATGTTAATTGATACTAAATACGCAATGGGGATACAAGACTTGGAATATGCTTGTATGAATATTCTTCTCCATGTTCGGCACTAAACTCTGGCATTGCCTCGAAAACCCTCGCTACTGTATCATACTTGCAGAATCGTCCAAACGGGTTTTCCCTAAACATTATTGATGTCCAGGATGAATTCGTAAAGCATATCGACACTAGATCATAGTGAGGGGGCAGTGTTTGTTCCTTGAAAACAACAACCTTTGACCAATTTCTAGAGCCCGATGAATAAGTGAGGATATTCATCTCAAAGAAGAATAAGCTTACACCAAAGTCATCCTCACGAAGTGAACTAGCATAAAAGACAACACTCTCATCATCCATTGCATCCATTGATATAAGATATGTATATAGTATGAATGTTGGGGCATCTATTACACCGTAGTTTAGATCGTTGCAGTTAAAAGTAACAATTGAATGTTGACCATGATAAACTTTCCAATGAAAAAGGCCTCCAACAAAGCATGCATTATCAACAGTGGGACAGTCGAGTGGGAAGGGAGGGGAGGGAAATCCATGAGTTTGAGTTCCTTGAGAAGAGTTTAATTTCTGAATGAAAACCTTCGGGATCAAAAAAATGAGCAATGCGTATAATCAAATAATCATCTTCTACAACACTATACCCAAATCCAAAATACAACCAAGCCTTTGCATATTAGGGTGGGATTTTTGGGTAATCATTCAGAATTAAAAGAGGCTGATTTGTCGAGGGGTTTTTTATGAAAAAATGATCATGTATATCAGCAGTCAAGATTAAACCATTGAAACTACCCAGTATTTCATACTCATCATGGTGCTCTGAAACAGACCTTATTAAAGGTTGATTATTTCCGGCAATAGTCATGTAACAAATCGGAGGGTTAGCAACCGTTACCTTGTTGATGATGGAGATTTGATGAAGCTCTTTCATTTTCTAGAGGTGTGCATCAACAAAAGGTCGTGAAGAAACGAGGCTTCTCCATTCGGGAGATACACACTTGCAACGACACAATGTTCTTGGACGGAGAGTAACAAGGATGCCATCTCTAATTTACGTGGGAATGATGTTCTCTAGACGAAAAATCCTCATTTCTCAGTGTGTTGGTCCCTGAACGAGTAGTGAATGGGATTAAAGTCTAGAGGGGAGGGGTGAATAGACTTTAAAACTTTTTGAGTAAAGAGTTGGAACCCTTCTGTGTCACAAAGTCAGCTGGACTACAAGTCTGCTGGTCAAGATGACTATAGTGTACTGACAGAGTTTAGAATGCGGAAATGTGTAGGCCCTTTTTTTTAGACTCGTTCGAGTGTTCTTTGGAAAACCTCAATTAATGCTTTGTGTAAAATACTCAGCTGATGCTGGTTTGAAGGGTGAATGGCCTTGATTATAAAACCAGTTTAAAATCACAGTATGCACTATAATGAATAATAGATAGAATGATTAAATAAACTAAAGTTCAGATAAGTAAATAACACTAGAATTTTATAGTGGTTCGGATTGCAGGTCCTACGTCCACTTTCACGATCCACTCGTGATGTTAATCCCTTAATTCTCCAAAATTACAGAGGCTTGTCCTTTATAGTCCCAAGAGAAAGACTTTGAGATCTGAACAGTTCCAAACTGTTACGGTCTCCACAAGTGATTGATGAGAACTTGCACTCTTACAGGGGTTCAAAAACTAAACCTTTCGGTGAGGGGTTTTGGGTTTTCGAATGGATCCAACTAATGGTTCAAGCTTATAAACATGCTTAAACACTATGCCTAAATCAAAGTGTTTACAATGTTGATTTGGATTCAGGTTCTTTGGTTGGATGAGGGAAGAACTTAAGAGCTAGAGTTGATCTAAGCTTTTCTAGGCTCTTGAGAATTCTTTTGTTTTTGAAACTTTGCTTGCTTGCTTGCTTGAATATAGCTTAAGAATTCTTGCGTAGTTTTTCCCTTTTTTGTTCTTCCTCATCTTCTTGTATTTATAGGGAAGATTAGAACAACTAGCCGTTGGATTTGACTAGCCGTTAGCAATCTTTCCTTGTTTGATGTTGATCCCTTGATTCCAGTTGATTGATCTTGATTGCTTCAATTCTGGAATCTTCGTCAATCTTCTATGTATGGTAAGTCTTCTTTTTTAAAGTTGTAAGATGACTTGGAATCTTGTCCTTGGGCGAAACTTCTAGTCTGCTGATTTAATTCTTTGTCGCCTGATAAGATCGTCTGGCCCGGTATCATCTGTCTTCTATAATCAGATGAGTATTACTCTTCTGATCTGGGCAATACTTGTGCTGATTTTGGCCAACTTCATCTTGGACATTATCAGCAAAGTAGGTATACAAGCACCTAACTTAGCTGTTCTTCAAGGGTCTTCTAGTCTTCAGGTCTTCTTCTCTTCATCTCTTGAGTTTGCATATGTAGGCTGGGACTGTGTTATCAGCTGAGATACATATAGCTGATCACACATGACTAGAGTAAGAACTGAGCTGATCTATACAATATCAGTTGACCCTATTACATATGTTTTATAAACTCTAAGTGTTTTGGCCATCAAAACTATCCTATCACATGGGGAGGCTTAGGGTGAATTTACATCCCAACAATTTCCCCCTTTTTGATGAAGCCAAAACTATCTTGATAAATGCTCCTATGTACTACAGAGGATAAGAGTTTATAAATCATCACATGATGGTTGTGATGAAGACAATGAGAGTTTGTCTTGTAAGTCAAATGAAATATTACTTGTATATAATATGTTTAGAGATTACAAATTACAAGTTTCAATTTCCTTTAGCTTCTTGAGTAGTATTCATCAGATCTTCAGATGTGGTAGGCAAGGTATAGACGAGTGCGAATTTCTTCCATGTGCTGTAGGTCTGTAACATTTTCTTCAATGTAGATTCTTTCCAGAATTCTCTTGACTTCAGCCATGTTTGTTCTTCCAGATTCCAGAGTAGGAGGTATCCAGACAGGATCTTCGGGAGTTAGAATTTTGTAGCCTAGTGCTTTAGCTGACTTCACTGTTTCTGTCCAGAATACTTCATCCTCAAATTCCATGAATTGAGAGAATTGAAGTAGCTCTTCTTCATAGGTGGAGAGGGGCCAAATTTTCTAACTATGTGGTGAGCTAGCTGCAATTTCTTCTTCAGAGGGTAACATCTTGATAGCTCGTCTCAAAGTACCGGCATGTCCACATAGGTGTTGTCTGTAACCTGAGCACTTTCTTCTTTTTCTTTTTCTTTCAGTGCTTTCCTGATCTTGGCCAATTTCCTCTCAAATTTATTCTTAACAGCCTTCCCATCATTTAGTTTCTTCTGCTTGAGCTCTTGGGCTTCTTGCAGCTTTCTTTTCTTCAACTCTTGAGCTTCTTTTTCTTCTGTTGTGGGCTCTGCTGAGGTTTCAACTGCCTTTCTCTTTCTTGTCATTCTCTTATCTGGAGTTGACTCTTCTGCAGCAGTGATTTGAAGTTTGGTACCTTTACCTTGAGTTTCATCTCGAACAGCTTTCTTTCCTTTTCTGTTCTTGATTTTGCTCTTTAAACCTCCCAAGGTCTCAGTCAAATCATCTTGAGCTACAACTAACTCAGCCTGCTGGGCAGTGGACTTCTCCAGAGCGTTTATCAACACATCTTCTCCCTTTTTGGCTTCAGCAAGAGCAGCCGCAAAAGGTTTCATGGCATTTAGAATTTCAACCTGGAGAGTTTGTTTGAGAGCCATGGCATTGACTCTGCTGACATGAGACAGTTGAGTAATGCTGTGCTCCAGAATTTGGGCATGAGACGCAGAGGCAGACGCTTTTTCTAGCTGAGATGTTAGGAGTTCCAATTTGTCAACTGTCTACTTTAGTTGTGCTGAGAGCTTCTCATTTTCTTCATTTGCAGTCTTGAGAGTAGGGCTTGTCCTTGTGCAGCCCTAGATTCAGCATCTTCGAGTCTATATTTGTAGATGTTTTCCATTCGAGATGTCTCATTGGAGTAGAGTTCAGCAAACATTTTGGCTCTGTCTGCTGTCTTTCTCATTTCACTGTTGAGATGCTCATCTATTTGATTGTGAAGTGCCTCACCAAATTTGTCATCAATGTCATAGATTTGGTTAATAAGGCGAGTCCTCTGCTCCTGAGCAGCTCGATCAATATATCTAGCCAGCTGCATGCCTAGCCCTTTCTCAAAGTGCTTGTCTATTGCTTCTCGTACTTGAGCATATACATCTGCTCTAATATAATTAGACGAGGTTGAGGATGAAGGGGTACCTTGAGAGATTCTTGGTGCCATCTGAAAGGGGTTTGGCCTGAATACTACCAATGCACGTCCTTTCTCTTCTGCAGTCAGATGACCTTCATCCAGAAAGGTTGCTGTCACATCTACTAGGCGGGCAAATAAACTTCTCTCTCTTTGAATAGGCTGAGAAATGAAATCCTCGAACTCATTTCTAGCCCTGAAATAGGCTGGAATCTTCAGTACCTCATTTTCTACCTCTTCTTCCCCACCTTCAGCAGTTGACTGATTCAAACTCTTGAGTCCCTGAGCCACTAAGACCTGGGGTTGTGATGGCTCAGCTGATACCAAGGTAGGTATCTGACTTGTTGGATCATTTGATGGAGCTAAGTCATCTGCCAGCACATTGTCAGCTGGCTTCAGCTGGAATTGAGTTTGATCCAAGTCTTTAGAGACTAGGGTGTTCTCTGGTGCCGAAATTGTCAGATCCTCAGCAGTGGACTGTGAGGTTGTGGTAGGTGTGATTCCTAGAATCCTATCACAAACTCGAGCCAGTACGGCCTCGGGCAACAGTTCAGTGAATGACTTCACTTGAGCAACGTCCTTCTGCTCCATTTCCCAATCAAGGAAGCGAGATAAACCTCCCATTCCTTCCATGACCTCTGCAAGGTCATCTACATCATCTTTTCTGAGCTCGATCCAAGTACATACTCTGAGTACTTGCTCAAACTGGATCGAATTTTCATCAACTCCCGACACAGTAGTTTTCAGCAGATTAGCTATCCTTAATCTCATCATCTTTTCTCGAGTACACATGGGATATTTGACCATTTTATACTTAGATTAAGGTTGGGGTGTGTCTTCAGGTGTTACCTACTCGGGGATTGAAGAGATATTAGGGTCAGAAGATTGGGCTTTCTGAATTGGATCCTCTGGTGTCTGAGTATCAACAGAGGTTTGGACAGTAGTGTTTGTGGGGTCAGAAGGGTTTATGGGATCAGAGGGGTCAAAGGCTGAGATAGGTGCTATGTTCAAAGGGGTGGGAAGCCTAGATTTCTTGGACTTCTTGGTGAGATTTGATGTTGTTTTCTTTCCCTTCAGACTCTTAGATAGTTTGGACGGTGAAATTGAAGTAGAAAGAGTTGAGATTCTTGCCTTTTTCAGGGGAGATGCAGTAGGGGTGGCATCCAAATCAGATGGGGAGATGATTCCAGACTTGATCAACATCCTTCTTTGAGCTAGAGTCTGGTTGTCATCGTCATCATCAGCAACCTTCTGAGGAGTTGCATTCTTTGCATCCTCTTCCCTTTCTTCAGCAGATTCAGTCTGATCCTGCATCATTTCCTCGTCTTCTGCCTCTGGGTTAGCTACATATGTCGTTGATGCATCAGCTAACTTCTTCTTTTCTGCCTTTCGCCTTGCTGCCTCAGCAAGGGCTTCTTTCTTTAAGTACCATTTTAAGGAATTAAATTTCTTGGCAGGTCCCCATTCGTAATTCTTAGGAAGGACGTCTGGAAGTATGATACTCAACTTGTTGACGAAGCAGACAGTGGATGTGACTATCCACTCCTTCTTCTTTATGTCTAACGAGACCTTCTTTGCTTCGAGAGCAAGTCTTTCCATGAAAAATCCTTGCCAGACTCCATGTATTTGATCCCAAATTGCAGCCATAACTCGTACTTTCATTGTGGACACTGCATCGTGACTGAAAGTGTTTCCCAGTAGCATTTTCCCTGCAATATCTAGCAAGGTTTGAAACTTCTCATCCAGTTGGGGCTTTCGAACGCCAGAAGCATCCTTTGCTTTGATCCTTCCACTAGTGAACATCTCAATATATTGTTTCTCCTTATCCATTATATAGGTCTATATATTGACCTTTCCACTACGAAGATCGAAAATATCCCTAAGTACATCTCTGGTGATCTTTACTCTATGACCACCAACGTAACTTTCTACATATGAGCCTCTTAACACTGCTTTCGAATAGAAAGCCAATACATCTTGCTCATACACATTTGCTGGTGCTGCTTTAAGAAACTCATGAAGGTTTAGGTTGATACAGCAAAGAAGTATTTCTTTGTTACCTTCTGTGTGTCGACCTTTGAAATACATAGCATTCTCAGTAAAAACCTTGCCCTGTTTCGACCATTTAGTAGCATCAAGAGTTCCAGTGATCTTGGTCTTGTCATCATAGATTTTGATAACACCCATTCTGAGTTGTGTGAGTAGTAAGGGCTTTGAAGAATGATTTTCAATGAAAGAGAGTTATCGAGTTTGAAAAATTCTTGAGAGCGAAGGGTTTGCAAAGAGGGCATAAGGGCTCAATTTATATTCTCAGAAATTTCAAAAAGGGTTTGGAGTGTATCGTTCCAACGGCTCAGATTAGGGCTTAGAAGGGTAACAGTCGAGGCGGGACCTTTCACCTTCAGCCCATCAAAATTAATTTTGCCGGCTCAATTTGCCATGTGTCGATTATTGATTCGTCTGCAGCTTTGTAATTGAGAGCAAATGACATCATTACCAAAAATAGCCGTTGTGACTTAATTTTGATAATTGCAGTAATTTTTCAGTCAATTAAGGTCGTTTTTATATAAGTAACATACATTCCTTAGATAGCCTTTTTCCATAAATACATTCAGAAATAAATCTAGAATGAGTAATTTATGTAATCAATCTAATCTTCAGAATAGTTTGGTAGAAGTAATTTGATCAGCAGGGTAAGTCGTCTGATCAACTGAGTAGATCTGCTGGTCAGCTGTGAAGATCTTCTAATCAGCTGAGTAAATCTTCTGAGCCTTCTTAGCCTGTTATGACTTCTAGTTTTCTAGATCTTACTTTGATTCCCCCTTAACTATGTGGTACCTTCTTAGCCATATGAACCTGGGCAGCCTAGATGACTTTCCACTGGCTTAAGTTGTCTTTTGCATTAGATGGAATGTAGCATCTAATATGCTCTTGTTGAATTTCTTCGCCTCAACTTCCTCTCTTGTAGGAGGGGGGAGAGGGGAAGGTTCTTGAATGAAGAGCCTGTGAGAAAACTAAGGAGAGGTGTCTTCTTGATTTGTTTTGACAAGGTTTCCCTGGAGGGGGAGCTCTGCATGCTTAACGCTTCCCTAGAGAAGAAGCTCTGCTTGCTTAACACCTTGTCTCATGCACCTCTTCTTTCTTTTCTCTTTAACGTAACATCCTCTTCTTTCTTTTCTCTTTAGCGCATACTTATGTTGGGTGATCCAAGTATGCTTGGTCTTGATATCTCCGTCTGCTGGACATATTTTCATTGCTTTCACCCATGACTTTGGTTGAGGAATGATATCCATGCCATCTTTCCTTGCAATTTTCTCCATACTTGAAAAAGATAAGTATTAAGAATGTGTGTTTCTTCAAGTGATCTCATGGGTAGCTCCTTTTATAGGGGTAGAGATGAGATAGTGGGGAGTAAGACGATAATTATTTATGAGGTGATAGGTCTGAGTTTCTGAAAAGGTTACTTCTCAAGATCAACAATTAGATTCTTGATTTTAGGGTCTAGATTTAAAGATGCTCAGACTTTTCTTATGGAATGCAGATTTTATAAAATTGAACATGAGTTATTTGGAGTCTGTATTCAAGTTAGATTTGTCTACTGTTGAGTCGGTTAAGGTGGTGTATTAATCCAACCTAATGTTTCCCAACAGTATACTCTATTTATACATATAGAGACAGAGTATTTTATGTAGAATACTCTCTCTTTATACGTATATACATCATTATTTGAATACATCTTCTAATTAACTTTGTTTAGAGTATATGTGTGAATTATATGTAAGACATACAGATAGAGTGTTTTCACCAAAGATTTTTAAGGTATCATGGATTCCCCCTTGATTGAGTAACTATATGGCTTCCCCTCAGCTTTATTTATCTTCATCGGGAGTAACTTACCTGATGATGAGGGTGTCTATTCACCTCATCTGATTCTCTTTCTTCTTGGTCTGCTACAACTGTTGTCAGCTGACGTTGTTTCAGCTGATTTCTGTTTATCAGGAGGATGAATCAAGTAGTCTTAGGCTGTAGCATAGACTCTTGAATCTCTCTTCAGCTAGAGGCTTAGTTAAGATATCTGTTCTTTGGATATCTGTGTGAATTTTCTCCATCTTTATATCCTTCTTTTCAAGATGATCTCTTATGAAATGGTGTCTGATATCAACATGCTTGCATCTTGTATGTAGGACTGTATTTTGAGTAATGGCTATAGCACTGCTGTTATCACAGTAGATGGGGACTTCTCTTGCATCTACGTTGTAGTCTTTTAGTTGTTGAACAAGCCAAAGTAGTTGACTGCAACAGCTCCCAGGTGCCATATACTCTGCTTCAGTTGTGGAGGTTGCAACAGATGTTTGCTTATTTGAGAACCAAGATATCAACTTGTTGCCTAGAAATTGACAGGTTCCTGATGTGGATTTTCTATATATTCTGCATCCACCATAGTCAGAATCAGAATATCCACTTAATTCTATATTGTCATCAGCATATTTTAGGATATTTTAGGATCTTTCTTGCTGCTTCTAGATGACTTTGCTTTGGGTTAGCTTGAAATCTGGCACATACACCTACAGCAAAGGTTATGTCTGGTCTGTTGGCTATAAGGTATATGAGAGATCCAATTAGTGCTCTATATTCAGATTGGTCGACTGCTTTTCCAGACTCATCTGGTTCCATCTTTGAGGATGTCATCATTGGAATTCTTGAAGTCTTGCTTTGTTGAGCTTTGAATCTTTCCAGTAGACTTTTAGTATATTTGGATTGATTTATGAAGATCCCTTCTGGACTCTGCTTTACTTGAAGTCCTAGGAAATAGTTCATTTCACCCATCATACTCATTTCAAACTTTTCTTGCATGAGTTCAGATAACTTTTTGCACATCTCTTGATTGGGCGATCCAAATATGATATCATCCACATATATTTGAACCATTAAGATATCATCTCCTTCTTGAATTCTGAACAATGTTCTATCCACATTGCCTTTGGTATACCCATTGTCAAGAAGGAACTGTGACAAAGTATCATACCAAGCTCTTGGTGCTTGCTTCAGGCCGTAGAGGGCTTTCTTCCGTCGATATACTTGATCTCCTTTTTCAAAACCTGGAGGTTGTTCTACATACACTTCTTCCACAAGTATTCCATTTAGAAATGCACTCTTGACATCCATTTAGTATACCTTGAAACCCATATATGATGCATAAGCTAGAAATAACCTAATTGCTTCTAGTCTGGCGACTGGGGCAAAGGTTTCATCGTAATCAATCCCTTCGAATTGTGAGTAACCTTTGGCTATCAATCTAGCCGTTGGAGTTGACTAGCCATTAGCAATCTTTCCTTGTTTGATGTTGATCCCTTGATTCCAGTTGATTGATCTTGATTGCTTCAATTCTGGAATTTTCATCAATCTTCTATGTATGGTAAGTCTTCTTTTTTAAAGTTGTAAGATGACTTGGAATCTTGTCCTTGGGCGAAACTTCTAGTCTGCTGATTTAATTCTTTGTCGCCTGATAAGATCGTCTGGCCCGGTATCATCTGTCTTCTATAATCAGATGAGTATTACTCTTCTGATCTGGGCAATACTTGTGCTGATTTTGGCCAACTTCATCTTGGACATTATCAGCAAAGTAGGTATACAAGCACCTAACTTAGCTGTTCTTCAAGGGTCTTCTAGTCTTCAGGTCTTCTTCTCTTCATCTCTTGAGTATGCATATGTAGGCTGGGACTGTGTTATCAGCTGAGATACATATAGCTGATCACACATGACTAGAGTAAGAACTGAGCTGATCTATACAATATCAGATGACCCTATTACATATGTTTTATAAACTCTAAGTGTTTTGGCCATTAAAACTATCCTATCACATGGGGAGGCTTAGGGTGAATTTACATCCCAACACAGTGTGATGAAAACAGAGTGTAGTAAATAAGGATGGATTCTGAAACTTGTGGAGAGAGTTATTGTATGTTAAAAAGATAAAGACTTCTCAACTTACCCCACAAACCATCATGTGGCGCCATTTCTGGTGTTGGAAATCGTGTAAATAATGCAATTGATGTACATTGATTAATTAATGAACTAATGATGCTATTTTTGTGGTAATGGAAGACACGATGAAATTTAAAAAATATATTATAATTAATTTCGTCAACAAATTTGAAAATAAATTAAATCTGTATTTAGTACGAGATAATTAAATAATTAAATTTATCATTTAATTAACTATAAAAATAATAAATTTATCATTTCACTCTTATTTCATTGGTATGAAATGCAGGATTAATGGGGTTATTTCATTGTTGTGAAATGCAACCGATCAATATACGAAAAACATGCAAACAATTTTGCATCTAGTTGTGTAAAACTAATATCATTCTGCAATTAATTATAATTATAATTGCATATATATATATATATATATATATAAGAAAATGCAATTACAAATAACATTAAAATGAATTAAATGTGTGCTTAATGCGAGATAATTAAATTAATTTTATTATTCAATCAACAATAAAAATAATAAATTTATTATTTTATGAACCACAAAAATATACGAATAAATTTATTATTTAATAATTAAATTGTTATTAAATACAGGATGAATGAGGTTATTTAATGTATTGATAGTCTGAGACATCGTAGCAATATACCTGTTTCCGATGCAACTAACATAATTAATTTTGCATATATTAATACACCACATGCAAGTAATTTTGCATGTCGTTGCCAAAAAACAAATAAAATGCAACTGAGATTGCATCCAAACGACTCAGAGTATTAGTAATTTGCGATTAATATCAGTTGTGCATTACCAATCATCCAACAAAAGCAGAAAAATGACCATCTAAAATTATTTATAATAACATAAATGATAATTGAAGAATCAATAAACAAATTATTTTGATGTAGATGATAAATAAAAAACAAATCTCATGTAAATGTAATATTGTAAAAAGTAACAAGAATTGCAAGAATTTATAATAACATAAGAAAAAAAAAAGATTAAAGCAGATTTAGATGTAGATCAAATATCCTGAAAAAAAAAGGCTCAACTATATTATTCAATGACAATTGAAAAATGATTGGAACTTAATGATCAAAATTTGTCATGTCTGTTCCAAAAACTACAACACACGTTAGAGGATCATGACGCCCTGTCTTTCCACATTGGCTGCAGTTTGTAGGCTTAACTCGACGAAGTTCACCGTACGACGTAATCCTTTTCTATTTGGGTCTACCAGGTGGTTTGTTTAGAATAGGCGGTAGAACTTTATCACCGTCTGATGTTGGCAGAAATTCATATCTCTCAGTTTCTGGGACGGGCATTAGATTGATCTTGTAGCATTGTTTGTAGTTCGATGCCATAAAACATTCCTCAACCACGTTGGCAATTGAACTGCAGTTTTTCTTAATAACCGCAACTGCATGTGCACATGGAAATCAACGGTGACAAATATTTTAGAACAGACAAGAAACTGCCCGTTTGGATATATTGAAATATTCCAGGCTGCACTAATGCATGCAAGTTTGTGCCAAAGATCTTCCTTGGAAGGCACCAACAAATCGATCAGTCCATGTACTGCTAATTTCGCGCCTCTTTACGAAAATTCTAGATATATGAGACCTAATAAAATCAATCATATGAGTAATTGGAAGAGCCCTCGCTTCACGAATCCAAGAGTTGAACGATTCAGCAGCGATCGAAGTCATTTCTCCATATCTATTAATGTGTGGAGAATGAGAAACAACCTAATGGGGATAAGGTAGGTCTTCTAGCCACTTTTCTGCAATTCGTCCCCCGACTTCCTTGAAGATCTGAATCTTCTCATTGAATATTCTTGTGTTTGGTGCATATGCACACTGCTTGAAGAGGTCAGCCATATTATCACGGTGATGTGTATTCCATCCACCACCGTATTTACCCTTTAGGTTCATAATCAGATGATATAGATATTAAAAATGATCGAGGAGGGCGATCTCATACGTCGTAAAATGCAGACATTAAACATGTGTTCCTATTTGAGATTAATATAATCTGTTCTGGATGAAAAATATTATCTTTAATCTTAGTTAAGAACCAGGCCCAATTACTCTTATTCTCAGCGGATACAATCGAAAATGCAACAGGGAACAGACCTATACCAAGTCAAATGAATGTACAAATTATGATGTATCAACAAAAACATTATATAAATGAATTTATAGATGAATACATTAAAGTTGCAAATAAGGAATGATAACAGAAACATTAATAAATGAATGTAGTATATGTATACTTTAAAGTTACAAAAATTGAATCATACCATTGTTTCCATCCTTCGCGGTTGATGCAGGTAAAACACCTTTGGACCTTCCCTTCATAAAGGTTCCATCAATAAACAACATAGGCCTGCAATGTTTGAAGCCCTCCTTGCATACATAAAAAGAGATAAATATCCTTTTAAAATGGTGAGAGTTGTTATTTATCTCTAAATCAACAATGCTACCAAGATTGGTGTGTTTTACTGCTTCACCGTACCACCGTAGTTGGTCGTATGATTGATCTTAGCTTCCAAATATATCATCCCTATCTGCTTCTACGCCTCGCCATGCTTTATAAGAAGAAAGATCTAAGCCACAATCTTTCTTAATATCCTTAATTACAGTCTTTCCAGATATTTTGGGATCAGCCTTAACACTCTGCAGCACAAGTTCTTTTATAAACTTAGTTCCAAACCTCTTCTTATCTTCGACAAAAAGGTTTCCTACGATTGTGTGCACTAGGTTAGCTTTAGATACTTTAATGAACCAACCACAATTGACAGCATCCTTTTGGCTGCATACTACATAAACATATCTTGGGAATTTTTTTTTTAATGTATACTTAAAATTGAGTTTAATGGAATACTTTATGAGCTCAATCCTAAACTCGGGATCACCGCCAGGGAACATCACCCCAACACCCATTATTTCACTCCAATGATTAGACAAGTATGACTTCCTTTTCTCAATTGGGCAAATATCATAATGAGGTATACTACCCAATCCCACAAATTTTGTAGAGACAGAGTTTTGAGAATCATTGACCGCAATCTCTTTGTTAGTAGAAGATTTCGAATTGTTCACTAAATAAGATGATTTGACATTCATAATATCCATACTAGAACTAACATGCACACTTAGAAATTGACTATTATCATCATTAGCAGATTTCTGAAAATGAGGCACAACAATAGTTATGTTTACTAGCTTCTCGGATGATAATTTGCAGAATTAAATTAACCCCATTAAATCTGAATCAGACCCAAAATAATAGTTCTTTGTACTACCAACCGAGTATAATGTTGAGAAATTACCCGGAGATAGATTAGTGTTGGTGTATACTGTAAAGCAAACTTTTAGTGGGCTTTTGTGACGTATATTCGATTTCTTTTTATCTGAAATAAATGGTTTCTCACATTATTGCATTGTTGGGATATGAATCCTAAAACAAGTCCTAAATGATGATTGAAATATAAAAGATAAAGTTTTGATAAGCCAAAAGAAGGTTGAATTTTTCTAAGTATTGACTAATCTAGTCTAGTTAAGTTGAAGTCATCTTGAACGAGATCAGTAGAGTTCACATGAGTTAACATATGAAAAGACAAGTACTTATAATTGATATCGTATTATTACTTCATATGTGTTTATATTGACTGATTAGATTGTTATTGAGCTATGAATAATTGTTGTATAGACCTCATGTTGTTGAATGTAATAGATAGATTCTTTGTATAGTTTTCTAAGTTGACTAAGCTATAAGCTTAAAGTAATGTAATAGTCTTGTTAAGATAGAATAGTCTACTGTCGGAGATTGCAAGAGAAGGCTAGACAAGAAGAGTTGAAGTCTACTACGCAAGTCAGGAGGACTACAAGACAAGTGTTTACATGACTGCACAAGTCAAGTTATCTAGAAGTCAACTTGGAGATACTTAAAGGAAAAGCACGTATGAAGATAAGATTACAAAGTTAGTTAGAAATAACTAATTAAACAAGAAACGCGTGGAAGGATAAGAAGATTCAGTTAGAAGTTAGTTTTCAAGAAAAGTTGGTTACAACTAACTGAGTTCTTGATTTCTAGAGTCTATAAATACCTCAAGGTGTTTATCATTCAAAAAACGACTGAAAACATATACTAAAGCTACATACTGAAGAATTGTTCGAAGTTTCTCTCAGATATTGAAGTTCAGAAAGTGAAGCTACGCAAGACAAGTGAAGATCGAAGAAGGCTACTACTGATCGAAGAAAAGTTTTATTTTTGTTTTACTGTTTCAAGTTGCTAGTTACTTGTAAAATAGCTAGTAAGATCGAAGAGGCACTTGGTAGTGTTGTCGAGAAGATCTAAGTCTTATTTCTTGGGACTTAAAGCTACAAGAACATATTACTCCATTGGACGAGTTAATAAGAATATCACAACTGGGTTGTGAGAGTGGATGTAGACAAGTTGTCGAACCACTATAAATCGTTTATGTTGTTTACTTTACCTTTTTATTGGTATTAATTGCTTAATTGTTTAATTACTTAACTACACTTCTAAACTAGATTAGTTGAGTATAGAACAGAGTTCTTTGATTTTAAAGGATTGAGTATAAACTTAATTGAGCTCATTGTTAATTTCGTATTCCGCACATTGTAATTCTGATATATCGAAAGATTTTAGAAAAGTCTATTCACCCCCCTCTAGACATTTTCTTTAGCTTCCCTTGATATTAACTCAACCTTTGGGACCTACAAGTGGTATCAGAGCAGTAGTTTACGAACTGCTGTTTCTTGATAACCGACTTAAGACTTAGGGTGAAGTTGTGGTTCTTAATCATACTTGCTTACGTGTTCTTGATCAATATTCTTGATATATCTGTTTCTTGTTCCCTGTTCTTGAACTGGCTGCTTCTTGATCATAAACCTGCTTAATACATATCTTCTTGAATCATGTCACTCGAAATCAGCGCTAACAAGTTACCTAAGTTCCAGGTTCAAGATTATGACTATTGGAAGCTTAGGATGGAAGTTATCTTCAGTTCCACTCACGACTTAATGATCTCCGTCATCACTGAAGGTCCGATAGTGACCATGATCCCTAATACTACTGCCCTCGACATAAATCAACCCGTGGGTACACTCGTCAAGAAACCAAGGTCAGAACTAACCTCAGAAGAAATGAGACAGAATAATTTGGATAGCCTGGCCAAGAATTACATCTTACATACTCTTCCTAACGAGTATCTTGGAAAAGTGTTAAAATGTAAAACTGCCAAAGAAATGTGTGATCGCTTACCTATCATTTGTGAAGGGACATCCCTAATCAAAGAAAGCAAGCTTTCTACAGCAGTCCAAAGATTTGAATCATTTCATATGAAAGCTGGTGAAACAATAGACCAGTTGGATACTCGTTTTACCAAAATCATGAATGACTTGGAAGTCCTTGGTAAATCTTATACTCCACGTGAAATCAATCTTAGGATTCTCAAAAGCCTTGATAGTCGATGGAAAATGGTAAAAATGCTTGTTAAGAATACCCAAGATATAGACGTGTGGACAGCAGAGACCATGTTTCAAACTCTAAAGGCCCATGAGTTTGACTTAGACGAAGATGAACCTATAGTAAGTAGTGACAGAGAACATGTTGTATCTAAGAACGTTGCTTTTAAGGCTAGTTCGTCTAAGGTAGACAGGTCGAAGTCTAAGACTAGGTCTACTTCTGTGAAAGACGAGTTAGATATTAATCTTAGTCTGAAGGATCAGGTAAGCCTCATGGTTAGAAAGTTTGGTAGGAAGATTAAACGTTCTGATAGACGTGATAAACGAAGGAATAACTCTCCTATTAAAAAGGCTACTAATGATCTCTTGTGCTATAACTGTGAGAAACCAGGTCACTACATATATGAATGTGCAGACCTGAGTACTGATGATCGTGAAGAACGCAAAGCACGAAGGGAAAGAAGATACAACCGTGGCAAGAAGGCAATGATGGCCAATGATGACTCGGATTCTGACTCAGACGAGTTACCATCATCCTCAACTAGCTACCCATCTGAACCAGATCACGATGAAGCTTTCATAGTAGATGATGGTCTATGCTGCATGGCTAAAATCGACCAAGAGGTATCATCTGCTACTTCTTTTCAATCTTGTGATGAATCAGATTCTGATGAAAGTGACACTGCCAGTAGCAAAGTAGGGAGTAGCCTTCAGCACTCTACTAGTGCAGTTGAAGACGACCTCCTACTTGCCAACAAGGCAATCATTGAAGTCAGTGACGAAAACATCATTTTAAGACAACAAATCATTGATCTTAAGGAAGCTCAGTCTAAAGTAGATCCTAATATAACAGTCCTAAATGAACGCTTGCAAGAAGAGTTGAGTCAACTTAAAGACAAGTGTGCATTGACAGACAAGTTGTATCGAGACCTACTTAAGACACATGCTACTAAGAAACATGAATTCAATGTCTTAAAAAACAAGTGCAAAAAACTTGAAGAACGTAATAAGTTCTTAGAAACCGAGGTTGTCACTCTAGACCTTAAACTTACTGACCTGGTTAACTCTTCAAAGGTTAACCTTGAACTGTCAGATAGGTATAGGGCTCCTGCTGACAAGACAGGCATAGGTGCTGAGACATCAAGCTCGTCCACTCAAGTTCCTAAGAACCCTACTATTTTCATCTCAAGCTCTTTGACTAATGATAAAGGAAAAGGACCAATGATATACGATATTGATACTCCATCTAAAGGTACTGTACCAAAACAAGCTCGAGTTAACATTCCAATTACCAAAGGAGGTAAAAAGAATGGTAACAACAAGCCTGTTCAACCTAGAACTAATCCTCTAAGGACCACTAACCGTAGACGACCCAACCAGGTCAGATACGAGGATTGGTATCCCGAGGAGACGAGTACTAGACAAGTACAGACTAGACGACAAGAGTCTAGACCTCCTTTCACAAAGCAGTCTCAACTCTACTCGTCTAGACCTAGACAGGTAGGTCCAAAATATCGTACACAAGTTGTCCTATATCCTCCACCTTTGTCATATGATATCGAAGGAGAAGACAGACCTAAACATGTCTATAAACCGTATGGACCTAATGCATATAAACCCTACTCTGACTATCATAGACAAGTGCCTGCTCAAGTAGAGATCAAGTCGAAAGGCTATCTCCAAACAGTAGACCTGAACTCGACTGATAGGCCAGATAAGGACAACAAGGTCTTATTTTGCAACAAATATGGTCGAAAGCTCAAAAGATCAAACTTGTTCAGGACTCCAATGTACATTTGGATTCCATTGAACTCGACTAACCCCCCAGGACCCTAATAAACAAGGAGGGTACCTAAATTATGAAATATCATCTAATGCAGGGTCGACTCGATCTATACAAGAAAGGTGGCTCAGTGGGAGAAACCTGGTACATAGACAGTGGTTGTTCGCACCACATGACTGGTACCAAGGCTCTCTTATCAAGTTACCATGAGCAAGAAGGACCAAAAGTAATATTTGGTGATAGTTCCACTGCGGTTACCAAAGGATTTGGTTACATTCGGAATGGAGACATAGAGATCCAAGATGTCTCATATGTTGAAGGCTTGAAATACAATTTACTCTCTGTTTCACAATTCTGTGATCGTGGATACAAGGTGCAGTTCAAGAGTCGCAAATGTGAAATCATTGACAAGAGGACTCATACCGTACTACTGGTCGGCATAAGACAAGGAAGTGTGTACATAGTGAACTGGAACAGTTGTCCGAGGGACACCTGCCTACTTACTAAGAATCCTAAAGAACTTGGCTGGCTCTGGCATAGACGCCTCTGTCATCTAAACTTTAAGGTTCTTAATAAGATAGCCAGAGACTACCTTGTGGAAGGTATTCCCAATGAAGTCTACTACAAGTCACATGTATGCACGTCCTGTCAGAAAGGTAAACAGGTAAAAGGTTCCTTTAAATCTATTCCATCCCTCTCAACAAGTAGAGTTCTCGAACTCCTACATATGGACCTACATGGCCCAATAACTCCTCCAACTTTGAACGGTAGAAGGTACACACTTGTTATGGTAGACGAATATTCTAAGTTCACTTGGGTAGTCTTCTTACACAAGAAGAGTGATACACAAACACTTTTGCCTGATCTGTTGAAGAAATTACAAGTTGAGAAGAATCAGTCCATTGTCAAGATCCGTAGTGACAAGGGTACTGAATTCATTAACTGTTATATTAAAGAATTTTGTTCTAAGCGTGGCATCCAGCACCTTACTAGTGCGGCAAGGACACCACAACAAAATGGAGTAGCAGAGCGAAGGAACAGAACTCTCAAGGAGGCCTGCAGGACCATGCTGACAGAGTATAATACTCCTCAGAAGTTTTGGGCAGAAGCTATCAATATTGCATGTCATTCCCAAAACAGAAGTGCCATCAATAAAGCACTAGGTAAGACGCCCTATGAGGTATGGAAAGGTAGAAAACCCAGAGTTTCATATTTCCATATATTTGGCTGTAAGTGTTTTATCCATAACAATGGGAAAAGCAAGTTGAATGCATTCGATGTTAAACCAGACGAGGGGATATTCTTAGGATACTCCTCGACTAGCAAAGCATTTAGAGTATTCAACTACTCTACCCTATGTGTGGAAGAAACACCACATGTGGTTTTCGATGAATCTCAACAGGACTCGTCTGCCAACAAGATCAGTGAGAAAGTTACTAAGCTAACTATCGAATCTGACAAAGATTCAGAGGTATATGAATCCGTTCAAGCATACAATCCATTCATGAAAGCTCTTGAATCTGATGACAAGGAAAAAGCAAGTGCTCAAGGTAAGTCTACTAGACCAGTAGACATGCCTGCTCTAGTTGACTCATCCACTCCAGGTAAATCTGTTGATGATACAAATGATGTTGACATGCATGATGCTGTACATGATATAGATGATAGTGCTACTGTTAAAGATAGAAATACATGGAAATCTGCGCATAATACTGAAAATATCATTGGTGACTCTACTGTTGGTGTGAAGACTAGACGACAACTCTTTGAGTCGCAAGAACAACCTAGTCCATCTCTATTTTGCTGGTGTTGTTTCCTCTCATCTATCGAGCCTAAGACCATTAAAGAGGCATTGGCTGATAGTAATTGGATCATCGCTATGCAAGACGAGTTGAACCAGTTTGTTCGAAACGACGTCTGAGAACTTGTCGATAGACCGAAACATCATAATGTAATTGGCACTCGATGGATTTTCAAGAATAAGAAAGATGAGAATGATTTAGTCGTTAGGAATAAGGCTAGACTAGTCGCCCAAGGCTATTCACAAGCTGAAGGCATAGACTATGATGAAACCTATGCTCCTGTTGCTAGACTAGAAGCCATTCGATTGTTCCTTGCATATGCTGCTCACATGAAATTTACCGTATATCAAATGGATGTTAAAAGTGCATTTCATAACGGTATTTTTGCGGAAGAAGTGTATGTTGAACAACCTCCAGGTTTCGAAGTCAAAGGTGACCAAGTTTACAGATTAAAGAAGGCCTTATATGGACTAAAGCAAGCTCCAAGAGCCTGGTATGATACTCTCTCTCTCTTTCTATTAGAAAATGGTTTTACTAAGGGCAAGGTCGATAGAACCCTGTTCAGAAGACAAGAAGGGAAGGACATTTTACTCGTCCAAATTTACGTAGATGACATCATTTTTGGGTCACCTAACAAAAAGCTGAGTGAAAGTTTTTCAACACTCATGCAAAGTAAATTTGAGATGTCTATGATGGGTGAAATGAATTACTTTCTTGGTCTTCAAGTAAAACAGACCCCAGAAGGGATTTTCATAAATCAAGCAAAGTATACTAGAAATCTACTAGACAAGTATGGTATTAAGACATGCAAGTCCACTGGCGTACCTATGCTACCTACTTACAAGATGGATCCAGACGAACAAGGTAAATGTGCTGATCAAACACATTATCGTGGTCTTATTGGTTCATTACTATACTTGACTGCTAGTAGACCTGATATTGCATTCTCTGTTGGTGTATGTGCTCGTTTTCAAGCTAATCCAAAAGAGAGTCATATGGAAACCACTAAAAGGATATTGAAATATTTGAAAGGAACCATCAATCGAGGTATATGGTATCCTTCAAATGATGATCTATCCCTAAGTGGCTACTCTGATTCTGATTTTGGTGGTTGTAGAATAGATAGGAAATCTACATCTGGTTCTTGTCAATTCTTAGGCACAAAACTCATTTCATGGTTTTCGAAAAAGCAGACTAGTGTTGCAACTTCAACTACCGAAGCCGAGTACATGGCTGCTGGTAGCTGTTGTAGTCAAATACTCTGGCTCATGCAACAACTTAGAGATTACAATATATTGAATCAAATGTTCCTATTTTCTGTGATAGTAACAGTGCAATTGCCATTACACAAAACCCTGTTTTGCACACACGTTGTAAGCATGTTGATGTGAAGCATCATTTTATACGTGATCATGTAGAAAAGAAGGACATTCGCATGGAAAAGATTCATACTAAGTTTCAAAGAGCTAATATTTTCACAAAACCATTAGCTGAGGCACGTTTTCATGAATTATGCATTAGTCTAGGGTTAATTGATTTAGACCCTACTTGCCTATAGCTACGCACTAACTAAACAGGTACATCAAAGAGATAAGGAGACAAGTTACCACAAAAGAGCAGAACATTCGTCTACTCACTCAACAGACAGGTATACAAGGTCAGACAAGTTGACCAAACAACCCGATGAGGAAGCTGGTAAAGCTGAGGGTAATACTAAGGGAATAAAACATTTAAGGGGGAATCATTGATTTCTTAAATATCCTTATGTTTACCCTTATGTTTGTTAACAGTCATCTTGCTCGAAACCTTGATCATTGCTTTACATTGATATTCATCTTATTTATTTTATTCTACCTGTACCTACGATTACACGTATTACAAAATATAAGACAGGTGCATAAAGGTGTTCAAAATTCAGAATAGATAAGCACAGTCGAAGGGGGAACTCGACTGGTGTTCATAAGAACTCGTCTTGTGCAATCAAGCCTACTCGACTCATGAAGCTTAGGCCTACTCATCTGTTCTGAATGGACTCGAACAGACAAGCTAAGTGTTCCTTTGATTAAAATGTGTTAAGTAACAAATTAAGGGTGTTAAAGTGATTTGGTATTACTAAAATTTGAATATTCTAGAATTGGATTTATACACTCCCATTTAATGAGGTGTATACACTCAGTTCGCGCCAAAATTCGACTATGTTAGGTCAGATGAGTACACTCCTCAATTCTACCAATAGGAGAGGTGGATTTGAACTTTTACAAAATCAAATCACATTATCCTCTCGGTTCCATAACTGAATACCAAAAGTCCCGACCGTTGGATCTAATCCTTCAATTTTGGCCATTGGATCAAAAATTCAGTTTTGAACAAAACCCAACTCTTGCACACATCCTACCCCACGTTTTCATAACTCTACGACTTGCTAACAGTTGATTTCTTGCTTATTCAATTCTATTGTTCATAACAAATCATTCACCATGTCGATTCGATCTATTTTCGATGTAAGCTCCAACATTCAGGCACCATTCGATCTAGGCAGATACATCAATGACAACAAAGTGCATGTTGAACCGTCTGTGTTCTTCAAAGGAAATCACAAGAAAGGAAATGTAGAAATCTTGACCAAATGCACCAGATGCGGTCTAAAACCCTACTTGGAGGCGTTTCCTCAAGTCGTTTTGGAGGAAGAAGTTCTGGAATTCTATGCCAACGCCAACAGACGGGGAGATGTTATCGAGTCATTTATTGGTGGAAATCGAGTGGAAATCACTCGAGAAGTTATGTTCGAAAGATTGAAGCTACCCATCGGAACGATTGATGTGGAAAAATATGCTGAAGGTCAGGAGATGAGGTACTTGAGCATCTTCTATGGTAAGAAAATGAAGCTGAAACCAGATGGCAAGGCTCCTGCAGTCAAGAAGTCCGAACTCTTGGAAAAATATCGCACTCTACTGGACATAGCAAACAAGATTCTTCTATGTGCCACTGGGCCTCATGACTCAGTTACCCAATCCAAGACTAGGGTAATGGCAGCGATATATGATGGAATTACTGAGGGTAATTAGTTTAAGCTGATAGCTGACAGGATGATGTACTTCGAAAGAAGTGTTAGAGTGGACGTTGATACTCGCAATTGGGTAGTATCACAGGTGGTTGGATATGGTAACAAGTTGAGTATTTTACTCCCGCTATTGATGCCAAACAAAACTGATTGGAGCAAGGGAAAGCCCTTTCATCCTCTTAAGTTTTATCTGAAGATAGAGGCGATGAAGAAGCAGGCTGCTGTGAGGCCAGTTGCCCCAAGGCAAGTTCAGTATGATGATTCCGATGTTTTGCCATATGCGAACTCATCTAGCGCTTCTGAAGATGGGTCAGAAAAGGAAGAATCAGAGGAAGTTGTAAAAGCTGAGTCTAGTTTAGCTGACTCGGAGGAGACTCAATCAGAAGTACAGTCTGATCAAGAGAATGAGTCAAGTCAAGTTCCAGAGTTATACAAGCTAGTAAGAGTTGGAACACCTCCTCCATCAGAAGAGTCAAGTCCTCAGGTTGGTACCTCTTCTCATGATTTGTCAATTCCTCTCTCTCTCCCGGCTATTCGAACCAAGGCTAGGTCACATCGATCTAGGCCTCGACCTATTTCCTCAACCTCACAAGTACTGGCGGCACGACCGCTGAGAGCCAGTCATCCTCTAAACACTCCCATAATTGACACAACTGATACTCCGACAGTTGTCACACCAAACCTAGACACATTACAGCCCCCAGAAACCACAGTCCAAACTCTCTCCCTACCCTCAACAGAATATGTTGAACCTCTTAACCCATCTACTTCAGAAAAGACGCCAGTTGCCACTGCAACAACTGAGATAGGGACCCCACCTACTCAGACCCCGTCTGAAGTTAGATTCGAATCTTTGGTTTATTATCCTATGAGCTTAAGAGAGAAGAGAGTCCGTTCGAAGATGAGCAGGAACTTGAAGAAGCAGCTCTCGTCTATCGAAGTCGACTATTCATCAGAGCAGTTTGAAAAACTTCTAAGAATATGCACTTGGGTGGCATTGAAGAAGTCCGGCACGGATGATCTTTTCGAAGTCATCTTAGGAAAAGGAGGCATCTCAAACTTTATGGACTGGAAAATGGAACAGAAGGAGAACAGTGGTGTTCGAGACCACTCAGAGTTATTTCCAGCTCATGCCATCACTGCTCTTGCAAAGAGATTGCTAAACATTTCTGATGACTTGATGTGCTCAGAATCGAAATTTGATGTGGGTGTTCAAGTTTCGGATTCAGATTTTGAAGATGATGTGGTTATATTTGAAGCCACACAAGCTGAAGAAATCCAGTCTACTGATCCTATTGTGGAGTTAGACAATGTCTCAGACCAGTTGAGAGGCATTGTGTTCCGATTTCAAGTAGATCATGCTAACAGTCCAAGGTCAGATTTTGCGTTTATAAATCGATATTCTGATGTTTTACTTCCCATTGAACTTTGTGGATACATGGAGAAGTTGCACGGCTTGTTGAAAAAGGGCTTGGCTGATGCTGCAAGGAGGGCTAAGGAAGCTAAGTTAGCTATAGTGCCTTATTATCCTTTCCCAAGTCTGAAAGCTATAGCTCGAAGTGTGTTTCCAGAATCAGAAGTAGTGGAAGACGAGGTCTTAGCTACTGCTACAGAAGGTCAGTTACTTGAAGTAGTATCTGTTGCTGATGATGAGATCATGGAAGAAGCTACTCATGTTGAAGTTGGGCATTCGTCTCAAGCATTCTCAGCTGCTTCAATAGATGAGTTGAAAAAAGACTTGAAAGTTGTCATCAAGTCGTCCATCGATGACTTTCTCAAATCTGAGTTAAAGAAGACTCTTGTTGAACAGAACAGTGTCCTTGTGACAAGTTCAAAAGAGATGATCTTGAATGAGGTCAACCAGATAGATGCAGAATTCAGGCAACAGATGTTTGAGCAACTTGAAGGATTTCTCCAGGATCAAGTTGAATACTCGGAGAAAAGCTCAGTCGATTTTGCTCGTGTGTTAGCTACTGAATCCAGGAAGATGGAAAGAGTCTATAGAGCAAGAATCGAGGTTGCTGATGTTCAAAGGAAAGAAGCTTATGATCAGTTAGCACAAGCTAGAGATATTATTCGTGCTATGACTGACGAGAATAAGAAGTTACGTTTGACTGCAACGCATTTTAAAAATGAGTTGAACTTGTCTACTCAAAAGCTGGAGTTGGTGGCAACCAAGCTGGACAAGTTGAGTCAAAATGGTTCTCATGAAAGGCAGATTGAACGAGCTACGAGCCTTATGAAGCAAGCCATGTTTGAAGAGATGACTCGTTTTACTTCTCTTTTCTCTCTCCAGGCGTCTGATGAAGCCAAAAAGGGGGAAGAGACAAAGACAAAGCGAGTTGATATTGTTGATATTGTTGCTGAAGGTGAAAAATCTAAATCCAGTGCTGAACCAGAAGCTAAGGAAGCTGCTGAAGCTATGCAAGATCTCAGAAGGCCTAAGAGAGGCAAAGGCAAGTTGGTTAAAACTGCAGAAGTTGAGCAAGCTAAGGCTGAAGCAGAAGAGTTGAAGAAGAAGGAGAAGGGCAAAGCAGTTGCATCTCCTGAAGCCGAAGTTCAGACTCGACTGGTATCTAAAAGGAAATCTATTCATATAGAAGAGCCGAAAGAGGTGGAGACAACAACGAAAGTGAAGAAGCAGAAGGTTGTTGATCCAAGTGATGAATCTCATTATGCAAGCAAGAAGAAGGTTGGAAAACATATTGAGAATTTGCAGAAGTTGAAGGCAGATGAAGATCAGATGGAAGATCAGTTCATTGACTACTTCATAGATAAAGAACATCGACCTGAATAGATGAAAGTGAAGAGGCAATGGGAACTTGACCACTGGATTATTCGAAAGTATGGTGATTCTGAAAGTCCAGATGAGCTATATTCAATGTTTGATAGATTTATGGAAGGCCAGAACAAGCTACTATGACATCTTATTTTTAGGATATCTGCTGGAGCAAACTTCAACATCCTTATTCCTGAGTTTCCAAAATGGAAATGTCCTATGACAAGTTCTGGAAGAAGAGTTGATTTCAATCAAATCAAGAAATTTGAAGAAGAGTTACTTGAGAAAGAGAAGATTGAAGATGAAGACCATATCAGAGTCATTCACAGGAGACTCCTTGATGCATTCTGTGTTCCAAACCCAGAAGGAGGTACTCTTTCAGATTAGATTATTTGCTCTGATTACTTAGTTTTTTTTTGCTCTGATTACTTAGTTTTTTTATTTATTATGTGTAATATCTACTGATCATATTTTGAATGAATGAAAAGATAAAGTACTATTTTGATGTTTAATACAAGATAACTACTTAACTAGTCTACTATGGAGAAAAGATTCAAGTAGTTTTGGCTTCATCAAAAAGGGGGAAATTGTTGGGATATGAATCCTAAAACAAGTCCTAAATGATGATTGAAATATAAAAGATAAAGTTTTGATAAGCCAAAAGAAGGTTGAATTTTTCTAAGTATTGACTAATCTAGTCTAGTTAAGTTGAAGTCATCTTGAACGAGATCAGTAGAGTTCACATGAGTTAACATATGAAAAGACAAGTACTTATAATTGATATCGTATTATTACTTCATATGTGTTTATATTGACTGATTAGATTGTTATTGAGCTATGAATAATTGTTGTATAGACCTCACGTTGTTGAATGTAATAGATAGATTCTTTGTATAGTTTTCTAAGTTGACTAAGCTATAAGCTTAAAGTAATGTAATAGTCTTGTTAAGATAGAATAGTCTACTGTTGGAGATTGCAAGAGAAGGCTAGACAAGAAGAGTTGAAGTCTACTACGCAAGTCAGGAGGACTACAAGACAAGTGTTTACATGACTGCACAAGTCAAGTTATCTAGAAGTCAACTTGGAGATACTTAAAGGAAAAGCGCGTATGAAGATAAGATTACAAAGTTAGTTAGAAATAACTAATTAAACAAGAAACGCGTGGAAGGATAAGAAGATTCAGTTAGAAGTTAGTTTTCAAGAAACGTTGGTTACAACTAACTGAGTTCTTGATTTCTAGAGTCTATAAATACCTCAAGGTGTTTATCATTCAAAAAACGACTGAAAACATATACTAAAGCTACATACTGAAGAATTGTTCGAAGTTTCTCTCATAGATTGAAGTTCATAAAGTGAAGCTACGCAAGACAAGTGAAGATCGAAGAAGGCTACTACTGAACGAAGAGAAGTTTTATTTTTGTTTTACTGTTTCAAGTTGCTAGTTACTTGTAAAATAGCTAGTAAGATCGAAGAGGCACTTGGTAGTGTTGTCGAGAAGATCTAAGTCTTATTTCTTGGGACTTAAAGCTACAAGAACATATTACTCCATTGGACGAGTTAATAAGAATATCACAACTGGGTTGTGAGAGTGGATGTAGACAAGTTGTCGAACCACTATAAATCGTTTGTGTTGTTTACTTTACCTTTTTGTTGGTATTAATTGCTTAATTGTTTAATTACTTAACTACACTTCTAAACTAGATTAGTTGAGTATAGAACAGAGTTCTTTGATTTTAAAGGATTGAGTATAAACTTAATTGGGCTCATTGTTAATTTCGTATTCCGCACATTGTAATTCTGATATATCGAAAGATTTTAGAAAAGTCTATTCACCCCCCTCTAGACATTTTCTTTAGCTTCCCTCGATATTAACTCAACCTTTGGGACCTACAAGTGGTATCAGAGCAGTAGTTTACGAACTGCTGTTTCTTGATAACCGACTTAAGACTTAGGGTGAAGTTGTGGTTCTTAATTGTTGGGAATAAAATGATTTTGATCTAGATACCAAAACCCCTGATTGATGATGTACAAGTTAGTTGAGATATGCTCAAAATTGTGTTCAGGCAAGTTGTCCCAGAGCATTATATGTATAGTATGCTTAAGTTAAAATCTCAGAAAAGTTATGAGATGTTAGTGATCAGGATAGTTGTCCCAAGCTGAAATGTTAGGCAGCTTGATAGGTCTATAAGACAAAGTTGCTGATCTTTTCAAGACAAACTGATCAAATGGACAACCTGGCTGAAGAGCTCTAGTATACTGAAGCTGTGCTCATAAATGCAAATGATCAAGACAGTTGAAGTACAAATAATCAAGTGGATTAAGTGTCAAAAGCTTACAGAAGACATATTCAATGAAGCATTTATTGCCAATCATGCCTGAACCAAACATTAAAGACTTAGAGCATTAAAGAGTGAAGCATTGAATGAATGTTGGAACATTCTAAAACTGCAGCAGGAATGTTCAGGGAGCTTGTCCCATCTGACCGTTGGCTGTGTGTGTAAAGTTTGCCACAAATCAACCTAGGACAATGTGCAAAATTGGAAACTGACACAAGTCTTCCCAGCCGCCTTTGTCAGAAGTCAACACATTCATTCAAGCAACCATTGAAGACCTCTTTTACACAGTGGATAAAAGGATGTCAAGCTTCATAGCCGTTTCAATGATGCTGCAAATAGACATATTTGAATTACTAATCCCTCCAACGGTTAGCTGTTCAAATTGTCTATAAATACAGAAGTGATCAAAGGAATTCAACATCCAACTACAAGCTATAAAACTATCATCAAGCCTTCAACAGGAAACTAAGCTGTTCATCAGAATTCCAAGTTTCCTGAATCACTTCAAGTCAGCTAAGCCAATTCTTGTAAACATCCTAGCTTAGCATTGAGATATCCTATTCCTTTACACTGTTCTTATTGTAAAGGATATCTCTATTAGTTGGAACCAAACCTCAAACCTTATCTCATTTAGTGAAGAGAGTGTTTGTTGTAGAAGTGAGGAGTTAAGGACTGTTAGTGTGAAACACAGTCTTAACTCAGAGAGATTGAGCACTAGGACTCAAGTTATCCTAGGGATCAAAACACTAAGAGAGTGTTGTTGATCAGTGCACCTTGGCACTATAAAACAAGCTAATTCCATTGAGAAGGAATTATCCTGTTCAATCAGGGAAAGTGGATGTAGGAGCTTGAGTCTCTGAACCACTATAAATTTGTGTCTCATTTACTTACTGCATTCTTAACTTCACTCTATTCAATCATATTTCAAAGATTCATAACTCAGTAAGTAAGAGAATCTGTTTTGGACAAAGTCCCTGATAACCTGTATTTTCAGAAATCAACTTGGAGTATTTCTTTAAGTTAAGGCCAACCACATTCCGCATTTAGCAACTCTTTTAGATATTTAGCCAACTGATCACTTAATAGTAATCAGTAGGACAAGTATCTATCAAAGTTCACACTCAGGCCAGTTGTGAGACAACTTGCCTGATAGGACCAGTTTATCAAAAAGAAAAGAATTTGCATACACAAGTGCATTCCCCCCCCCCATACACTTGTGTTATACTCCACCAAGGACCAACATTAATCATACTTGCTTACGTGTTCTTGATCAATATTCTTGATATATCTGTTTCTTGTTCCCTGTTCTTGAACTGGCTGCTTCTTGATCATAAACCTGCTTAATACATATCTTCTTGAATCATGTCACTCGAAATCAGCGCTAACAAGTTACCTAAGTTCCAGGTTCAAGATTATGACTATTGGAAGCTTAGGATGGAAGTTATCTTCAGTTCCACTCACGACTTAATGATCTCCGTCATCACTGAAGGTCCGATAGTGACCATGATCCCTAATACTGCTGCCCTCGACATAAATCAACTTGTGGGTACACTCGTCAAGAAACCAAGGTCAGAACTAACCTCAGAAGAAATGAGACAGAATAATTTGGATAGCCTGGCCAAGAATTACATCTTACACACTCTTCCTAACGAGTATCTGGGAAAAGTGTTAAAATGTAAAACTGCCAAAGAAATGTGGGATCGCTTAGCTATCATTTGTGAAGGGACATCCCTAATCAAAGAAAGCAAGCTTTCTACAGCAGTCCAAAGATTTGAATCATTTCATATGAAAGCTGGTGAAACAATAGACCAGTTGGATACTCGTTTTACCAAAATCATGAATGACTTGGAAGTCCATAGTAAATCTTATACTCCACGTGAAATCAATCTTAGGATTCTCAAAAGCCTTGATAGTCGATGGAAAATGGTAAATCACATTTTCTGTGGTCACTGAACTGATCCAAAATTTCTGAAAAACTTATCTGTGTTCATCCTATATTACATTTGTTGAAATGGCTAACAATGCAGTTCCAGGAGATGCTGTCAACACCATCAACAATATGGGTCCAAACCAAGTCAATCATATTTCTCATCACAAACTGCCAATGTTCTCAATTGAGAACTATGATTTCTGGAAGATCAGGATGAGAGCACATCTTGCCTGCCAGCATGATGAGATGCTTAAAGTCATCACTAGAGGGCCATTCACATTCACTAAAGCAAATCCCAAGCTAACTGATGCTCAAAAAGCTGATCCAAGGGAGTTGCTGCCAAAAGATGAAGATGACCTTACAGCTGAAGAAAGAAAAAGGCATAACCTGAACTACATTGCAATGAACACATTGTACCAGACAATTCCAGATGCAGTGATGGGGAGAGTGTACCACTGCACATCAGCTAAAGAGATTTGGGATACCTTAGCACTTATGTGTGAAGGTACCCAAAAGATCAAGGAGAACAAGCTTCAAGTGGCTATCCAAAAATATGAACAATTCTCCATGGAAGCCAATGAAACTATTGATCATCTTGATGGCAGGTTCACTGACATCATGAATGAAATAAACTCTCTTGGCAAATTCTATGCCAAAAGAGAAGTTGCTTTGAAGATTTTGAGAAGTCTCACATCTAAGTGGGACATTTATTCTGTCATGATGCAAAATACCAGCAATCTTGACAACATGCCAATGCAGCAAGTATTCTCTGAACTCAAAGCATATGAGTTTGATATCAATAGAAAAAAGGTGCATGAAGAGCCATCCTCTTCAAACAAAGGTGTTGCCTTCAAAGCTGCTGAAACAGAAAAGAAGATTACTCAAAGATCCTCTCAGTCTGTTTCAAAATCTGAAATAAAGGAGGAGCTGGCACTCATGGCTAGAAGATTTGAAAAGCTCAACTCCAGATTTGGTAGATACAAGAAGTTCTACCAAGATAACCGAACCAGAAGGAGATTCAGTTCTCCTGAACATAAATCAGAGGACAAAGTCTCTGATGAAAAGAAAGAAGACAGATATGCTGATAGGAAGAAATTCAGCAAAGGAGAACCATCATCATCAAGGAGGAAGGAGTCCTCAAGCAAGAAGAATGATGATGAAGATGTGTGTTACAACTGCCAGAAGAAGGGTCACTTTCAGTATGACTGTCCTGACCTCAGTGCAAAAGAAAGGAAGGAAAGGCAAAACAAGAGAGATAAAAGGCTGAACAACAGAAAGGCTATGGTAGCTGGAGATTCAGCAAGTGAGGAGAGTGTCTACTCTTCTGATGATGGACTGTTCTCCAACAGTGACAGTGATGAGGACTGTCAAATGGCACTTGAAGATGAAGAGGTATGTTCAACTTCCAATCTGTCAATTAACACACATGAATCTAGTGAAATCCATCTTGACTTTGAAAAATTGTTGGAAGATTTCACCAGAATGCAAGAAGTATGCAATATGGCTCTGAGAGAAAATGAACAGTTGAGGTCTAAAGTCAAAATGTCCAATCCTCCTGAATCTGAAGTTGACATTAAATCAACTGAATTGTATCAACAGATTGTGAGAGAACATGAAGAAATGTCTCTCAAAGTCTCTGAACAACAAAAGCTGATTGATGAACAAAATCAGGCTCTAAAGAAAAAGGATTTTGACTCTAGAACTCTTCAAGCTAAATTTGACAATCTCTCAAGAGAATTTGATACTCTAAAATTAAGTGAGGGGAGCTTGAAAATAAAAATGTCTGCCTTGAACAAATCTGCTAAGGCAATAGAGGAAATTCAAGGGTTTCAAAGACCATTTGCTCAAAGGGATGGATTAGGCTATAATCCATTTGAACCCTCACCTGGTCTTAGTATTGCTTCTTCAAGCAATTCTAAGATGACTTTTGTAAGATCAGTGGCACAACAAAATGAAATTGAAGTAAATCAACCACTGATCAAGGATAAAGGAAAAGGAATTTTTATACCAACTCAGGTAAACAATGTACCTAAACCCACACCTTTGGAAAAGGTTAAAGGCATTGCTTACAGGAGAAATGAGGTTCAGAAAGGTAGAACCAATGGAAGGCCAATCTATCTGAATCATCATCAGAGGAGTTGTCCAAAACCAGTTCAGAAGAGGCCAACTCAAATGAGGCAACCTCAACTGAATGGATTAAGGCCAATCCCCTCTGATAGGTATAAAACATTCAGGAAGCCTGGACCTTACTTGCCAAATGGAAAAGGGCATCCAAAAGCATATCCTCAAAAGTCTTACCCAGCTGCACCTAAGCTTAGTAACTTCAGGAGAAATGTCCCAAAGAAATTTACCAACTCTCCTGAACTTTACAAAGCTAACACTTATACACAAAAATCACCCAAGGCATTTAAGGGTCAAACTGTGTATGTAGATGTAAATGGAAACCAAGTCAGTCACTTTGAATCAATCAGAGTTATCAGGCAGATTTGGGTTCCAAAAGGTACAGCTAACCCTCTAGGACCCAACACTCAAAGGGTACCTAAATTTTGACTTTGCAGGACAGCAAGGACCCCAAAAAGAAGAGAAGCATCAACAAGAAAACAGCATGGTACCTGGACAGTGGATGTTCAAGGCACATGACTGGAAACAAGGAGCTTCTCTCAGATTTCATAGAAAAAGATGGTCCTTCAGTAACTTTTGGAGACAGCTCTCAAGGCATCACAAGAGGCTATGGTACATTAAACATTGGTAGTGTTAAAATTACTGATATCTCATATGTTCTAGGCCTAAAGTATAACTTGTTGTCTATAAGTCAAATTTGTGACAAAGGATATTGTGTTGAATTTGCACCAAATGAATGTACTATCAAAAACAAATCAACACAACAGGTGCTACTAACAGGGGTGAGAAAGGGAAATGTTTATTTTGCAGATTGGAGCAAAACCCCTGAAGCAGTCTGTCTTGTTGCCAAAAGCACAAATGAACAAAGCTGGCTATGGCACAAGAGACTGAATCACCTGAACTTCAAAACCATCAACAAGATTGCAAGAAACTCTCTAGTTAAAGGGCTGCCAAATCAAGTGTTCACCAAAGAACATATATGCCAGCCATGTCAGGAAGGAAAGCAGATCAAAGCTTCATTCAAAGGAAAACCTGTCATTTCAACTGAGAGAGTCCTTCAACTACTGCATATGGATTTATTTGGGCCAATAATCCCAGTAAGTTTAAATGGAAGAAAATATGCTTTAGTTGTTGTTGATGATTTCTCCAGGTACACTTGGGTAGTATTCTTGCTGAACAAAAAGGAGACCCAAGTCAAACTACCTGAACTGATGATGAGATTGAGCAATGAAAAGGGCCTAAGAATTGTCAAAATCAGATCTGACAAAGGCACTGAGTTCATAAACTCATACATCAATGAGTATTGCAGCAAGAATGGCATCACACATGAAACTTCAGCAGCAAGAACACCTCAACAAAATGGGGTTGCTGAAAGAAGGAACAGGACCTTGAAGGAGGCAGCTAGAACCTTGATTGCTGAATCCAAACTGCCTAAAAGGTTCTGGGCTGAAGCCATTAACACTGCATGTCACACTCAAAACAGGTCCTTAATCACCAAAGGACAAGGTAAGACTCCATATCAAATATGGAAAGGTAGATTGCCCACTGTTGCTTATTTTCACATATTTGGTTGTAAGTGTTTCATCCATAATAATGGGAAAGAGCAATTAAAAGCTTTTGATAGCAAAGCTGATGAAGGAATATTTGTTGGATATTCACAAATCAGCAAGGCTTACAGAGTTTACAATTGCAAAACTCTTATTGTGGAAGAAACACCTCATGTTGTGTTTGATGAATCTATTAATGAGTTCAGGGATAGAAACCTGAATATTGATGAGATAACACAAAGAACAACCAGATTAAGGCTTCAAAGCAAGGAAACAGTGTTTGTGGAGGTTGCCCAGCCTGAACTTAATGAAAATCAAAAAATGGACAACCTACCTGATAGCAATCAACCTGTAGACAACCAACCTGAAGGAGAAATTGAACTGAATGACCCCATCCCAGTTCAAAACCAGGTAACAACTACCAATGAAGAAGCAGGCAATGCTGAGGTAGTTAATGGATCCACTATTCAAGGGGGAACCAATGAATATGTCAACTTATCTGACAATGAGGACAACACCCCTGAATATGATCCTGAACTTGATCCTTCAATTAACTTTCCTGAATTTAATGAATCTAGTGATCCAACTTCAGATGAGGACAATCCTCCTGAAAGGATCAGGTCTAGAAGGACTTGGTTGCATGACCACCCATCTAGCCTGATACTTGGTAATCCAAGTGAAGGGATCAAAACTAGAAGATTTCATGGAGAAAGTGCTCTGTTTTGTTGTTTTCTTTCAGAACAGGAACCTAAAGACATTGAGGAAGCACTACAAGACAACAACTGGATCATAGCCATGCAAGAAGAGCTGAATCAATTTACCAGAAATGAAGTTTGGGAGCTAGTAGACAGGCCAACCCATCAAGATGTCATTGGAACTAAATGGGTGTTCAAAAACAAGAAAAATGAAAATGACATCATTGTGAGAAACAAAGCAAGACTGGTGGCCAAAGGATATTGTCAATCTGAAGGGATTGATTATGATGAGACCTTTGCTCCAGTGGCCAGACTTGAGGCAATCAGACTCTTCCTAGCATATGCAGCTCACATGAGATTCAAGGTGTATCAAATGGATGTGAAGAGTGCATTTCTCAATGGGGTGCTCAAAGAAGAAGTATATGTGGAACAGCCCCCAGGCTTTGAAGAAGGAGACAAGGTGTACAGATTAAAGAAAGCTCTCTATGGCTTAAAGCAAGCTCCAAGAGCTTGGTATGACACCTTATCACAGTTTCTTCTAGATCATGGTTTTGTCAAAGGCACTGTTGACAGAACCTTGTTCAGAATCTGTGAAGGAGATGATATTTTGTTAGTCCAAATCTATGTGGATGACATTATATTTGGATCTCCAAATGAAAAATTGTGTGACAAGTTCTCTAAACTCATGCAAAGCAAATTTGAGATGTCCATGATGGGATTGATGAATTTCTTCCTAGGACTTCAAGTCACTCAATCAAAGAAGGGAATATTCATCAATCAGGCCAAATATTCAAGGGACATGATCAAGAAATTTGGATGTGCTACAAGCAAACCAGTCAGAATTCCTATGAATACTAACTGGAAGATGGATCCTGATGAAGGTGGAGAGCCAACAAACTCCACTAATTACAGAGGAATCATAGGATCACTGCTATATCTCACTGCAAGCAGGCCTGATATCACATTTGCAGTTGGAGTGTGTGCAAGATTTCAAGCCAATCCAAAGAAGAGCCATCTTGATGCTGCCAAGAGGATTCTAAGATATCTCAAGGGATCTGAGAATCTTGGATTATGGTATCCAGCTGATGATAACATTGAGCTTACTGGATATTCAGATGCAGACTATGGAGGATGTAGAATTGACAGAAAATCCACATCAGGAACTTGTCAATTCTTGGGCAGCAAGCTTATCTCATGGTTCTCCAAGAAGCAAAATACAGTTGCAACTTCAACAACTGAAGCTGAGTATGTAGCTGCTGGAAGTTGCTGTGCTCAGATTCTATGGCTCAGGCAACAATTAAGAGATTACAAAGTAATCACAAATGAAGTGCCCATATTCTGTGACAACAATAGTGCAATTGCTATCTCACAGAATCCAGTGCTCCACACAAGATGCAAGCATGTGGATATCAAGCATCATTTCATAAGGGATCATGTGGAAAAGAAAGATATCAAGCTTGTCAAAATTCACACTGATAAGCAAAAAGCTGATATTCTGACCAAGCCCCTAGCTGAAGCAAGGTTCTTGGAACTGTCAGCTGAATTAGGGTTACTTGATCCAGGCAAGATGGACAAATGAGGAGAGTAAAACTCATATGAAGGGAAAAGTTCATCAAAATGGAACTTCAGCAAAGTTGACCAACCTCATTGAAGCTGTCAACCACAGAGGGAAACTCAGCAAGGTTGTCCCTGGAGTAATCAGCAATGTTGGTCAGGGGACTTGTCCAAGTGGGACCCAGTCAGCAACTTTGGGACCCACTCAGGCAAAATAATCAGACAATTTGGTCCACACAGAAACCAAAGCACGTCTCAGGATGTTTGTCCTAGTTAATTGGATAATTATTGCTATTATTAGCATTGATTAGACATTTAAGAGGTTTCTTGGTCTAAGAGTAGGCCATTTTAGGATGGAGTGTGATATAAAGATTTTTAAACCCAAAAAGGCAAATCAGCATTTAATGCAGAAATCTTAATAAGATTGCATGAATTCTTGAGCCTTCATCCAAACCATTAAATTGCATTCAAAACTCCATCGAACCATTGAAAGTCCACTACCCCACTATATTCAAACGGTTTTTCAAATTACCCACTGTTACATTCCATTACCCAACAGTTAATAAATCCCTTCCATATATAAACCTCTCAATTTTCACCACCATCCCTACGCACTCATAATTCCCAAACCCTTTGAAGTCTCAAACCCTCTAAACCTGCAACTTTTCTCCAAAAACTTCCTTCTCTCAAATCTATCCATGGCACCAAAACTCAAGAGAGAAGAACTTGTAGATTTCAATGATTCCTCCCTGGACATTGATTTCTCTTATCTCAGTAATCCAAACTCCTTATGGTTTGAAAAGCTGGTTGCTTTTGACAGCCTAGACAAGGAGATTGAGCCAGTACTCCATTGGCTTAGGGAAGCAGGCCTAGAAAAATTTCTTGGCACCAAGCCTGACTCATGCCTAAATCCATGTATGGCAGAATTCTTTGCCCATCTAAGATGGAAGGGCAAGAAGGGGGATGTGTGCACAAAGCTCACATATGCTGAAGAAGATGAAGAAGAAGAAACTCAGCATACAATCATCTTCACTACAGAAGACCTAGAAGCTAGCTTTGGGCTACCTTCTGAAGGTATGAATCCTGAATTGTACAAGGAAGAAGATGATCAGGAGTTTTATTATTCTTGGATGATAGAACCTAAAAAGGTTGTGAGTGCTCAAAACAAAAACACTTTAAAGCCAGTGTTTAGGCATTTGTTTGATTGTGTTGTTAAAAGCCTATTGAGCCACTCAGGGAGTGTAGAACAAATCAGTATGCCCAAATTAAGAGTGATGGCTGCTGTAATTGACTCTGCTGAGAAGAGAGTCAAGTTCAACTGGAAGAAATTCATTCTTGACAAGATGATGAATGAAAAGTTTAAGTTTAAGGAAGTGAAGCACCACAAGGTGGTGGTCGAAGGAAAACTCCAGTTCTGCACAAGAGCCAGCCTGCTCTTGGAAAGATTTGCTCACTACACACATCTCCAAGCTAAGCCAAAACCCTTCCCTGCACAAAAGGTGATGTTTAGGAAGCTGTCCTCTAAGACAGAGAAGAGGAAGCAGGATGCAGCTTCAAAGATGGCCATCACAACTGTACCAGCAACAAGAGCCTCTCCAAGAAAGAGAAAAGCCCAGCCACCAAAAGCTCAACCAAAAATGAAGAAAATGAAGAAGATTTTGCATGAATCTTCACCAGAGAATCAGTCAAGAAGTGGAGGAGCCACTTCTGAGGAAATAGAAAAGGTTGCTGAGGAAGGAGTCAACCCTCCTGAAGAGGGTGAAGTATTCAGAGAAATTGTCCCTCTACAGCCTGAGAGCATCACTGAATTCAGAGACCTTGACCAGCCAACAAGGTATGAAAGAAAAAGAAGAATCATCAAGACCTCTGAGAAGCAAAGGTTGATGGAGGAAGAAAAGCAGAAGAAAGAATTCTTCAAGGAGATTAGACAGGCAAGCAAGTCTAGATCCAAGTCCAAACCCAACAGCCCTGAAGCCAACTCCCCTGATATTCAATCTAGAAGAATATCACCAAGGCAAGAAGAAGAGGAGTGCAAGACTCCTGAGGATGCACCAATCATTGCCAAGAAGGTGTACTCCCCTGAAGGTGCACCTGATAGATCAGGTATTGATGTGCTGGCTGATTTGGTAAATCTTGAAGACAGACAATTTTCCCCACTTGATCCTAGACTCCTCTCTTACACCAAACTTCTTGAAACTGCCCTTCAAGAAGGTGATCAAGTTGGTTTCCCACCCATTCCAGCCATTCCAATTACCTCCTCAGGCACATTGCTCTCAAAAGCACCTGAATCCCAACTTGCTTTGATTTCTCCTGAACCCCAGCCAAGCTTACCTGAATCCCATTCCAACCCTCCTGAATCCAACTCTTCTGAAGATGAAAGTGGTGAAGAATACACTTATGAGGGGATGCTAAGGCAGATTGCCAAGGCTAATGTGGATGCACTTTACCCAGGGTTGAAGGACTATCCTAGACTGCAGCAACAGTTCTATGATCTCAGAGCTCTTGTTGAGATCAAGGATAGAACTATGGTGGAAATAGCTCAAGCTATTCAGGACAAAGGAGCAAGCTGGTGGCAAGTTGAAGAGAACAGGCTCTTAAACTTTGCAAATGTGAAGAAATCCAGTGTGTTAACCACTGAGGCCCTGTTTTGCACAATTGTCTCAGAAAAGGTGCAAGCTGAGAAAGAAAGAATTGCACAAGGACTCAGGCACCCTGATAGTCCATCTGATAATGATGATGATGATGATGATGATCACACCAATCCCAATCCCCCTGGTATCAACTCAGCTCAGGTACATTACTTGACTTTTCATTCTGTAAAGGACTCTGATCATTCAGAGGAGTTGACCAAAGATGGTGACTCAGTCCAAGATGCATTGGCCAAGGATGGTTCCTTTGAACCTGAGGCACAGCTTGACAATGCTGAGACTTCCATAGAAGAAGCTGGTTTGGCTAAAGCCTCATTAATGTCAGGCCAGTTGGACATTGACCAGCCTTTAGTCATTCAGGATGACTCAGTGGACTTGGGATGCCCAAGCACTGTGATCTCCCAACAACTGCCCTCTGAGGATCCTGCTGAGGATATAGAGGTGTCAGGTTTTGAAGGAGTTGAAAAGGCTGAGAGTGCTAAAAAATCAGAGGGAGGTGATGATGAGGAGTGTGTGATCACTGGTTCCTTGAGTGCACCACAAATAGAGGGAGTGGAAGTAGAAATATTGGGTGCAGCCCAATATGAGAGTCAGGCTATTCTTCAAGTCAAATCTGAACTTGATGAATCCCTTGGTGAAAGGAGGCCTGATTCTCCAGTAAATGTGAGATTATCTATTGAAAATGAAGAAGAAAAGAATAAAGTTGAAAATGAGAGAAAAGGTGCTGATGTATCAGACCTTATGGGAGAAAAAGAAATAGAGGGTGATGAGGGAGTTTTTACTAACCCTATTAGTTTTGCAGATTCAGTTGCTGTTACTCTTGAACAGATTTTTGCAGATGCCTCCCTGACAGATATACCAGTTGAAGCTGCCACTGATCTTCAAGCAGTATCAGCAAATGTGTCCACACTTAACCAAATCTACTTTGAACAGGCCAACACCTCTGAGGCTCACTTTCAGATGGCTACTCAGACTGCATCCATCATTGAAGAGCAGTCAGGGAAGTTGGACACACTGGTCAGGAAAGTTGAGAAGGCTCATGCAACCACTGCTGATACCCTAGATGGCCAAGGGAAGACTCTAGCCTCTGTGGAGATGAGGCTCACAGGGTCTGAAGAAGTGATCTTACCTACTATTGATGCAAGACTTTGTGGAGTTGAAACTGGACTGCAAACAGTTTCAACTGAAGTAACAAAAGCCAAAGATGCTATGGGTATATTCACTAGATCTGTGAAGAAAGAGCAGCAGGGTCTCAAAACATTGTACAAGCACAATGTAAAGGCATTGAGAAAGACAATCAAGGATGCTTTAAGGCAGAGGACAGCAGCACAGAGAACGAAGGCAGCAGAGTTAAAAGCTGCAATGGTGAAGGAAGCTGCTGAGAAGTTCACTGTTGAACTCATGGCCAAAGTCTCTGATCAAGTTGTGGCCAATCTCACTGAACAACTTCAGGCCAAACTTGATCAATCACTGAAAGCTACATTGGATGCCATAGTTTCCCAGAAGATGAAGCCTGTTCACACCTTTTTGAGCATGGCTGATGATAAAATGCAAAACATTCATGATGAGAATGTTTATCTACTGCAGGAGTTGAAGTCACTCACCCATTCCCACTCACATCTCTCTGTCACTATGAGTGAATTGAAGCCCCAGTGTTTTGATAATGCCAAAAAGGGGGAAAGACAGAGAGCAAGGGTAAAGGGAACCTTGGTGATTGGTGAATCCAAGGGAAAGGAGAAGGCCCCTGAAGTTGAGGAAGAAGCAGTAGAAGACATTGGGAAAGGCAAAGGCCCAATGAATGTTGAAGACTTAACTGAGGAAGAGCAGATTCAAATAGCTGTCAAGGAATCCATGGTATCAGCTATGGAAAGTCAGGCAAGAAAGCTTCAAAGGCCAGGTGGTGAGTCTACAGGACTTGAACCTCAAGAGAAGGTTGCTGAAGTGAGGGGGAAGGTGACAAGGTCATCTGAAAGAAAGAGGAAGGAACTGCAAGCCTTCAATGAATTCCCAACCAGCCTGACTTTGCCATCAGAATTTCAAACTGAAGAATCTACTCCAGCAAAGAAATCAAAGAGAATGAAGAAAGCAGTCCTGATGCCTGCTATTGAAGAAGTTGAAGAGGAAGTACAGGACAAAGAGCCTGAAGAAGTAGTGCCCAAGCCTGCTGATGATCCTTCCAAATTGTTTGAAGAAGGATTTGGGAAAGATCCAGAAACTCAGGAAAAGCTAGCTCTCTTGAGAGCCAAAGAAAAAATGGATCAGTTGGTTGAGGCCAACAAAGCAAGAGATGGGAGAAGGGCAAACTTCAAAGCTCCAAGAAGGAGGGCTTCATACAGAAGGCTCAAACCTCAAATGCTGCAAAGATGGGACACTCAGTACCCTCACCATGATAAGTGGGTTCCAATCTCACTGAATGATGCATGGGAGAAGGCCAAAAGAAGCTTTGTTTATGACTTCTATGTCATTGGAAAGTGGCTAGGTGAGAGTGTGGAGGAAATCTTTGTTCAGTTCATGTTTGAGAACCACAGGGACCTCTACCAAAAGCTGTTTGCAGCAGCTGAGATGGCAAGAGTGGAGTTCAAGGCCCCTGGTCCAATCATGTACATGCCTCCCAAGTTCAATGGGAACTTGATTGATGAAGGGAAGATTCTGGAGGAGTTCATCAACATCATGAAGATGGAGAAGATGAAGATAGGCCCTAAAGGCTCCAACAAGGATGTTTGGGAGCTGAAGAAGAGGGTCTGGGCTCAGTATGGCATTGCTCCTCAAGATGATGGAACTCTGTGAAGGATAAGTCCACTTTTTTCCCTATTTTGCTGTTAAAATTTCTGTTGTTATTTCTGCCATTCTAGATTAGTGAGTCCTTTGATTTTCAGCCCTGTAATGGTTTATCACATCTATAAAAGGATCACCATGTTTCTATCAAAGAGATAACAACTCATTATCTCAACTAACCTAACCTGACATATATTACTTGATTTATTGTGCTAACAGTTTCTTTCAGGCAAGATGACCAGCTCACTCTCCCTGAAGATAATATTTAGCTTAAGTCAAGGTCCCTTTGTAATAGGTTTTGGCATCATCAAAAAGGGGGAAATTGTTGGGAATAAAATGATTTTGATCTAGATACCAAAACCCCTGATTGATGATGTACAAGTTAGTTGAGATATGCTCAAAATTGTGTTCAGGCAAGTTGTCCCAGAGCATTATATGTATAGTATGCTTAAGTTAAAATCTCAGAAAAGTTATGAGATGTTAGTGATCAGGATAGTTGTCCCAAGCTGAAATGTTAGGCAGCTTGATAGGTCTATAAGACAAAGTTGCTGATCTTTTCAAGACAAACTGATCAAATGGACAACCTGGCTGAAGAGCTCTAGTATACTGAAGCTGTGCTCATAAATGCAAATGATCAAGACAGTTGAAGTACAAATAATCAAGTGGATTAAGTGTCAAAAGCTTACAAAAGACATATTCAATGAAGCATTTATTGCCAATCATGCCTGAACCAAACATTAAAGACTTAGAGCATTAAAGAGTGAAGCATTGAATGAATGTTGGAACATTCTAAAACTGCAGCAGGAATGTTCAGGGAGCTTGTCCCATCTGACCGTTGGCTGTGTGTGTAAAGTTTGCCACAAATCAACCTAGGACAATGTGCAAAATTGGAAACTGACACAAGTCTTCCCAGCCGCCTTTGTCAGAAGTCAACACATTCATTCAAGCAACCATTGAAGACCTCTTTTACACAGTGGATAAAAGGATGTCAAGCTTCATAGCCGTTTCAATGATGCTGCAAATAGACATATTTGAATTACTAATCCCTCCAACGGTTAGCTGTTCAAATTGTCTATAAATACAGAAGTGATCAAAGGAATTCAACATCCAACTACAAGCTATAAAACTATCATCAAGCCTTCAACAGGAAACTAAGCTGTTCATCAGAATTCCAAGTTTCCTGAATCACTTCAAGTCAGCTAAGCCAATTCTTGTAAACATCCTAGCTTAGCATTGAGATATCCTATTCCTTTACACTGTTCTTATTGTAAAGGATATCTCTATTAGTTGGAACCAAACCTCAAACCTTATCTCATTTAGTGAAGAGAGTGTTTGTTGTAGAAGTGAGGAGTTAAGGACTGTTAGTGTGAAACACAGTCTTAACTCAGAGAGATTGAGCACTAGGACTCAAGTTATCCTAGGGATCAAAACACTAAGAGAGTGTTGTTGATCAGTGCACCTTGGCACTATAAAACAAGCTAATTCCATTGAGAAGGAATTATCCTGTTCAATCAGGGAAAGTGGATGTAGGAGCTTGAGTCTCTGAACCACTATAAATTTGTGTCTCATTTACTTACTGCATTCTTAACTTCACTCTATTCAATCATATTTCAAAGATTCATAACTCAGTAAGTAAGAGAATCTGTTTTGGACAAAGTCCCTGATAACCTGTATTTTCAGAAATCAACTTGGAGTATTTCTTTAAGTTAAGGCCAACCACATTCCGCATTTAGCAACTCTTTTAGATATTTAGCCAACTGATCACTTAATAGTAATCAGTAGGACAAGTATCTATCAAAGTTCACACTCAGGCCAGTTGTGAGACAACTTGCCTGATAGGACCAGTTTATCAAAAAGAAAAGAATTTGCATACACAAGTGCATTCCCCCCCCCCCATACACTTGTGTTATACTCCACCAAGGACCAACATTAATCATACTTGCTTACGTGTTCTTGATCAATATTCTTGATATATCTGTTTCTTGTTCCCTGTTCTTGAACTGGCTGCTTCTTGATCATAAACCTGCTTAATACATATCTTCTTGAATCATGTCACTCGAAATCAGCGCTAACAAGTTACCTAAGTTCCAGGTTCAAGATTTATGACTATTGGAAGCTTAGGATGGAAGTTATCTTCAGTTCCACTCACGACTTAATGATCTCCGTCATCACTGAAGGTCCGATAGTGACCATGATCCCTAATACTGCTGCCCTCGACATAAATCAACTTGTGGGTACACTCGTCAAGAAACCAAGGTCAGAACTAACCTCAGAAGAAATGAGACAGAATAATTTGGATAGCCTGGCCAAGAATTACATCTTACACACTCTTCCTAACGAGTATCTGGGAAAAGTGTTAAAATGTAAAACTGCCAAAGAAATGTGGGATCGCTTAGCTATCATTTGTGAAGGGACATCCCTAATCAAAGAAAGCAAGCTTTCTACAGCAGTCCAAAGATTTGAATCATTTCATATGAAAGCTGGTGAAACAATAGACCAGTTGGATACTCGTTTTACCAAAATCATGAATGACTTGGAAGTCCATAGTAAATCTTATACTCCACGTGAAATCAATCTTAGGATTCTCAAAAGCCTTGATAGTCGATGGAAAATGGTAAAAATACTTGTTAAGAATACCCAAGATATAGACGTGTGGACAGCAGAGACCATGTTTCAAACTCTAAAGGCCCATGAGTTTGACTTAGACGAAGATGAACCTATAGTAAGTAGTGACAGAGAACATGATGTATCTAAGAACGTTGTTTTTAAGGCTAGTTCGTCTAAGGTAGACAGGTCGAAGTCTAAGACTAGGTCTACTTCTGTGAAAGACGAGTTAGATACTGATCTTAGTCTGAAGGATCAGGTAAGCCTCATGGTTAGAAAGTTTGATAGGCTGAATAAACGTTTCGGAAGATATGAGAAGTTCTATAGAGAGCATAGAGGGTCTGCTTCTAAGAACTCGTTTGAGACCAGACGAGACCGAAACTCGTCCGAAAGGAGAGACGAAGTCTCGAAAGGTAACAGACAAGATAGAGCGTCTGACGGTAGGAATATTACACGTTCTGATAGACGTGATAAACGAAGGAATAACTCTCCTATTAAAAAGGCTACTAATGATCTCTTGTGCTATAACTGTGAGAAACCAGGTCACTACATATATGAATGTGCAGACCTGAGTACTGATGATCGTGAAGAACGCAAAGCACGAAGGGAAAGAAGATACAACCGTGGCAAGAAGGCAATGATGGCCAATGATGACTCGGATTCTGACTCAGACGAGTTACCGTCATCCTCAACTAGCTACCCATCTGAACCAGATCACGATGAAGCTTTCATAGTAGATGATGGTCTATGCTGCATGGCTAAAATCGACCAATAGGTATCATCTGCTACTTCTTTTCAATCTTGTGATGAATCAGATTCTGATGAAAGTGACACTGCCAGTAGCAAAGTAGGGAGTAGCCTTCAGCACTCTACTAGTGCAGTTGAAGACGACCTCCTACTTGCCAACAAGGCAATCATTGAAGTCAGTGACGAAAACATCATTTTAAGACAAGAAATCATTGATCTTAAGGAAGCTCAGTCTAAAGTAGATCCTAATATAACAGTCCTAAATGAACGCTTGCAAGAAGAGTTGAGTCAACTTAAAGACAAGTGTGCATTGACAGACAAGTTGTATCAAGACCTACTTAAGACACATGCTACTTAGGGCACCGTGTCCTGTACATCCAGGCTGATGACGTCCCCTTGAGGAAACTCATAAAGGATTGTCGTACTAAACCCTGCAGGAGGATTTAATCCGTACGACAACGAGGTTGAGTGGTACTACTCAAAGGAATTATAGAGATTAATTATTTAAAGAAGTCAGAAGCTTTAATAATTAATGGACGTGCGATATCTTTAACACGGGGAATTATAAAGTCTAATAGAAGCCCTGATTCGGTTTGGGATAGGACGGGAGTGCAACATTAATTCTCTAGTGGAATGAATTAATGTTCTCGGGCCAAATTATATGTTCTGGGCTGAACATAAGAGTATTTGGGCCTGTAAGAAGCCCATGCCCTATACCTTCTAATGGATCCCTAGTCTGGCCCATGAAACTTATGGAAATTATAAATAGGAGCCTCAATTCAGTTTTGAAACCCTACACTACAAGAAATTTGAGAAATTGCGACGAAAAAAATCGTCATAAAAACCCCATTTTTCGTCACGAAAGTTATTCGGCGACGAAATTTTTCGTCGCAAAGAATGTCACCAAATGTGCGTGGCGGTAGGTAAAATGCGACGTTATTTTGATTCGTCACTAAAAGTCATCATTTGATGACGATAAAAGTCATTGTCACTATATCATTCATCTATGGTGACATATAAATCGTCACATTTGGTGTTAAAATTTCGTCACTTAATATGATATTTCGTCACTAAAGGTTAGAATTTTCACAACGATTTAATTTATTGTCACTAAAAATTACTTTTTTGTGACAATTGTCCATCTATTACTAACCTTATCAAATTTTAGTGACATTATTTTTTGTTACAATTAGACTAACTATTTTGTCATATTTTGTATATTTCGTCACAATGGAGTTGTTCTTTCGTGACAAAATGTTGTTCGTTGTTATATGTGTGTATATATAATGACGACAAAATTTGTCACTAAAAAGTATGATTTAGTGACAATTTTTTTACTGTCACTAAATGGTGTGGAAATTGTGACAAATTATTTATGTCATTATAATGTACTATTTAGTGACGAAAACGGTTATTGTCAAAGAAAGTTTAGTAACGATGACAACATATTTTTTGTCGTATTTCAAATCTTTCGTCATGAAAGAATTACACTATAGTGACAAAGCTTTGATTGTCATTATATATTTAGATATAACGACAATACAATTCGTCATCCAATATAAGACTTTAGTGACAAAATGCTAAATGTTGTTAAAAGATGTGAGAATAGTGACAATTTTTTTTTGTCATAATAAAACATTTTTCAATGACGAAAATGATAATTGTCCCAATTTTTTTTAAACTATAGTAACAACTTATATCGTCATTATAAATTAACATAGAGTGACAATATTATCTTATAGTAATTTTATATAAAAAAAAATATTTACAGCAATAAATAATTTAAAGATATAAAAAATTGTATTAATAAAAAATCCTTTTCAGAAAACTTAACAACTATAACAAGAAATATTTGTTTATTACTTAATGAAACCAAAAAAATTGCGTCTTAAACAACCATCTTTGCATCTTGTGCAACCATTTTTGCATTCAAAACAGTCCACTGTGTTCAAAACAGTCAACTGTGTTTTGAGTTCTTGCACCTGAGTTTCAGACTCTTGCAACTTTTCTTTCGCGTCTACTTGGAGGCTTTGGACCATAATCAAGACCTTTTATATATCCAGTTCCATGACCCAACACCTCCAATACTATCTCATCTACACTCTTTTCAATTCCGAGCTCAATATATTCTTCTCGCTTTTTTATCATCTCCTGACAATTTAGCATAAAGAGAATTAAATTACCATCACTTTTAGTAATAAAAGTAAATCTCATAAATATTTATCACAATTTATTTTTAAGTAATACGGAGTACATTTTTATCCGCAAGAACCCATAAATATTATTACTATCAATAAACAACAAAGAATAATTGAACTGTAATATTTAAGCAAGTAGAATTGAAGACTCACCTGCATTGTAATTTTAATAAGGAGAAAAAATAAGTTTCAATATCACCACAAAAGCACCCTTTAATTATTAACAACGTATATTTATTAAGGGGATAAGATTGAAAACCTGTTATTAGATACTATATATGTTAAATATGTCTACATTACTTACCCAATTTTCTTTTGGCTCACTGAATTTTCAACCATTTTTCTCTGATTTGTGTGTTCGTTCATACAAGTCAATTCGATCACATGGTTCTCCAGCTAACTCACGTTCAAACTACGTACATAACAAAATAAGTTAATACTTGATCATAATAGACAAGAATTAGTATACTAATTTACAAACGAAATATAATATAACTAATCAATATAATCAATATACTTAGGCATATATATCCACAACTATCATCATCAAAACTCTTTTCATTTGTCAAAGTTCATACACAAAGAGAAATATAATGACAATTACATCAATTTGAGTTGGTGTCAATACAAATTCCATAAATTCATATTCGATCTTTTGAATTTAACAAGAATACATATATAGTCTAATTTCACATGAGCAACACATGGCTCCAATATTACAAATTACAACATATATATACGCACAAGTTTGTAGGGAAATGATTTAATCAATAAGAGTCACAGATCAACTCTAAAATAACTTAACCGAAAACAGAAATTTCGCTGAGCAAATTTGTTGCGCAAACAAATCATGTATGCATCCAATTTACTGAAATCAAAGTGGTTTATTAACAACTCCAATTAACTTAAATCAAAGAGCACACCTTCGTTTCCCATGAAATTTTATCCCAAAAAAATATAATTCTATTACGTTAGAGATTTTTTTTTTTTAAGTTTAGTATATTGTTTTAAATATTGAAAACTCTATAACCTAACTGTAGTAATTTTTACATCTCCAATTAAAATTAAAATTTGTTGAAGAAGAATTTTCACTTTAGACTCCACAAAAAACCCAAAATAAAATCACAATTTGCAATCCCAACCAATGCAACAAACCCTAAACTTCATATTGAATCAAAATTTCTCAAATCTCAATTCCAATTCCTAGCGCTGTAAGCGCCACGCACGACTCACGATTCACGACATCAGACTTACCTTTTGGCTCTTACTGACGAGAGGCCGGCGGGCGAAGGGAAGTGAGGTTGTGTTGGCTACATGGTTGCGTTCGAAATAGATGCGGGAGCGACCAAGCCACAGCGGCAGCGACACTACACAAGGCAGAGGCGGCGGCGCTTTGATCACAGAGACAGCGACGATCGAAGGTGGTGGCGCAGATCAATCCCAGACGCGGTGGACTACGTGGCGGCGGCTAGATCTGGCCGTGCACGATGACGACGTCGCACTCTCTGTACTGGCGCTCACACATACATGTTGCGAATTTAGGACTAGAAATTTAGGTATTTAGCGTAAGATTAGGGATTCAGGGATCAAAATGGTGGAATTTCAGAAATGGCTAGTCAAACTATACTTATAAAAAATGTTCTTACTTATACAAAATATACAAAATTCCATTCCTACTTACCCCCGTAACCTGCCTATTAATATAATTTGCACATGCGCTTCAAAAAAAATATTGTAAGTCTCAAATAATTGAAAAAATATGTGTATTATAAGACTCAACAAAATATATATATATAAAAGCCTAAAAAATAGGGGAATTTGGTGCTATGATTAATAAATAAATAAGATGAAAGTTGAGGCTCAAATCTATAGTAACTTGTAATAATTATTACATAAAAATGAAATAAATAATTGAATAAAATAATAAGTCATGTAGTCTTTGTGATGGATAAGGGCAATCAACTTTAATTTACATATATCTTAAAAAATAATATAATCAAACAAATAAGAAGTCATTTACTATTGACCCAACTTTGAGAGAAAAAAAATATCTTATTGAGATTCTAAACACCACGTGGGTATTACCTTGCCTCATACAATTCAAATACATTTTAACATTTTTTGAAATTACATTAAATACCCATCCCTTTTCCCCTTCCCATGACTCGAACCCGGATCTAAGGCCTAGGTAGTGGTGCTCTAACCACTTGAGTTATCCCACTTTGTCAAATACATTTTAACATGGTATTAATTGTTTTAACTGAATAATGTAACATTCGTTGTTTTCATTAAAACAATATTAGGTGTAATTATATGATTAAGTATGTATTATTATATGGACAATATGTGTTACTATAGAGTATAGTTGTAGTAATGCACACATTATTCATATAATAACATATGTATATTAAAAAGAATATGAAAACATGGAAAATAAATCATGGAAGTACCACTTGTGTGTAGGAAGGACTAATGAAAAGGATTTGTCGAAGAAAGACCTATGGCGTACATTGATATGCTTTGATCCGTTGGAGGGGAGACACCCTTTTTTAGTCCTTCTTCCTTGACCAGGCTAAAGACTCAACCAAGCAGACATACTTCTATTTGGAACAGGAATCGTATGAGAGTCTCGTGCAACCAATCATTCGAAAAGCAGCAGTACAGTCAAGGAATTCACTTACCTCAACCTTTTGGGATCAATCAAGACAACTTCCTTCTATCTGGTGTCCCGAGCTTGCTGTAATCCACAAATAGGCGGAAATGTAAATATAAGGCGACCAAAGCCTAATTTACCTCATGCGAGGTACGGGGAAATCATTCTCTATACAAATTCTCGGACGAGATTTTTGAACAAAATTTCGGTAGGCGAGAGGTATAAGTACTGCGAGGTGTGAAGCGATTGTACACCAGGTGAACTATGTAACTAAAGTCTATTATTACAAATTAAACAATGTAGTAAGTCTCTAGTGCACCATGTGAAATTTTGTAGCTTTAAACATCATTTTTATTGAACAATTGCACTAGTTTCCATTAAACAATATCAATTTATAAATTATACAATTGACATTGTTTAAAAAATGCACTTGAATTACACACTACACATACAAGACTAAGACCTAAAAATATTACTCCTACATAATATTATTTTTATTTAAAAAAGAAGAAGATGTGCATTATAAAATATAAATATCATATTATCATACATAAGGAATCTTCTTAAAAATACAAAATGTTCTTAAACAAAATTATATACTTGTGTATTTTAAATACATATAAATAATCTCAATGTGTATATATAAGGAAAATTTGTGAAAAATTGGCCGGGAAAAATTGGCGCTAACATGGAAAACCCATTTTTTGGCTTGACCAAATTCTGGCGCTCACAGAAACATGAGCAGAGGGTTTGTTCGAATTCAATTAGAGTATACCGAATCGAAAATGGGGAGTGACATTCGACCCTAATCCTTTATCACGACACCTACAAAATGTTCTTCAGCCCCAATAATTCACGAAATCCTTCTCAGTCCTAATTTTCTCAAAACCTTCACCGCATGAAATCTTCTTCTCAATTGGTTTCTGAAGCCCTCATCACCAGTCGTGAAGCGTGCCCTTATTCGCGTAAGATAACAGTAGTTTTTTCATTAATTTTTTAAACGTTACACTTATAGACTAATATCTCTAAATTGGATGTTTGATGGGCAGGATTCGAGTTAATTTCTCAACGGATCTTTCTACAATATTCTATTGGCAATGGAATACTCGACTTCCAAGTTAGGTGGCAGATTTAAGGTATATGATTGGGGGAAATTTGATTTTTCACTTAGTTTATTATGGCGCAAATCTGTGGGTTGCGTTGATAGTTTAGATAATTTCAGTTTCAAAATTGTTCTTGTTCTCGAGCGATAGGGAACAGGGCATTATTTTACTAGGTGTTTGGGTTTGTTTGTTTGATTTTTTCTTCGTCACTGAGTCGTGTTAGGTGACTGGTTATGATACTAGTTAAGAGACTTGCTGCTTAATCTTCTTGCTTTTGCTCCGTGAATTAAATTGTGGTTTTTCTCTATGTTTTTACTGCTATCAATGAGTCCTATATTTGGATGAGAAAATACATATCAGTTGCAGGTTGAGTTTATCTTTTTTACTTTTTCTTTGTGTACCTAATTTATTATCTGTTGGATATAATTCTAAGGGAATGAAAATTATTCTCATTTTGTAGAACTATTTATCGGTACAGAGAGACAAAATATTTCAATTTAGGATAGAATAAATACAAGAAAACAGGCAAAAGAAGAGTATTTTTCTTATTGCATAGCATTCACTATCTACACGATTTCCTGTAAGTTTCTTAAGCAATGGAATCTTGTCTCTTTTTTTAGCACAGGGCCGCCTAACCAAATGCTCGATGGCAGCGTGGAGATTGGAGAAGACGTACAATTAAAGGAGTTGTTTAATCCTCTTCGTTGAAATATTCTGTCATGGCCTTACTGGGTAAGTAAATGTCATATGCACCTTATTAAGTTACTATATTTTTGTTTGAGACCCAAGTTATACTCACTTTGAGATGAGATAAAGGGAGGGAGCTTATGTTGTATTGTAATGTAAACTGAGTATAAAATCTGGCAGGTTCGTCGTCTCTATGATTCTGCTCAGAGATCGAAGGCCTGTCATGTCAATTGATTTTAGAGAAACCCCCTTTAGAAGGATATTGATGGGCATACAATTTGTATAGGAAATGGCTCAGGGGACCTTGCTTCCATTGACACATATAATTAAGTATCTCGCAGTATTTACCCAGAACTTCTCATATTCGACACATGCAGTATCACAGGTCACCAGGTGTTCGATGAAATGTTCTTTAATGAATTCTTTTGATAGGCATTTGTGATCTTGATTATTTTGATCTCCATATAATTTCCAAGTATTGGTTTAAATAAACCCTTTGCAATGCAGGTTATAATTTTGATAATATAAGTTATTTGTTAGATAATTTGACTAGAAACGAAGGGCTGCAGTTTAAACATGTTATTTTATTTAGCTTGCAAGCTGTGATGAGTAAATGAATTTGCAGATGTGCTTATTGCCCCGATACGATTAATTTGAATCTGGTAACAAAGCCCTAATCAAATAACAATTTTATCAAACATAGAAGCAGAAGAGATCCTCCTAAAACTTAGATTTGAATCTGATAATCAAATAACAATTTGTTGATTACTTCTTTGTTTGTGTGTATTTAAATTAATCACTCTCTCAATCGTCTTCGTTGTTTAGTAATTGGGATCTTTTCATATGAATCTGGTCGATAAAAGTCCAAGGTTTTAGTAATCTTTATACTCCGTATATAAATGGAGAATACACTCTCCTGTCAATTTGAAGGCTTTGTTACGTGTCATGTAATTGTGGTAAAGATCTACACGTTAATTACAACATGCCTCTTACTAATAATTCCAATACATAAGAATTGATGGTTTTGACATGCCGCTTCCACTTCCACTTCTCTATTTTTAGCTGAGCTTCCTGCAGTAAGCATTGTGGGCACTGCTTCATTGAGAAGGAATTGTCCCAACATCTGAACAGAAATCCATCACTAAAGGTGAGTTTATCATGATATTAAGGGCCCGTTTGGCTCAGCTTATAAGCTACTTAAAACAGCTTATAAGTTGTTTAAGAGCTTATAAGTTGTGTAAATGTGTTTGGCAATATTTTTTTTTAAACATCTTATAAGTTGTATAAATAAGTTATTTGAAGCTTATAAGCTCCAAAATAAAAAGTAGGACAACCCCAACTTATTTTTTAGAAACTTATAAGATATATGTAAATTACAAAAATATCCCTAATACTTTTAATTATTTACATGAATATTAATACAAAAAATAACAATTTCATTAATCATAATTTTTTTATTTTCTCTCTCCTCTCTCTCTCCCCTCACGATCTCTCTCCCCCCTTTTCTCCCTTCTCTGTAGCGATTCTCTCTCAAAACCCTAATCCCCAATCGCCTCTCCACCCTAATCGTTCAGAATTGCAGGAGAAGGTTTTGATAAAGACAAATAGCACGCTCTCGGTTCCTCTTCTCTTTTGATAAAGATAAATGATTGTGGCGTGTTGAAGAAAATCCGATTCTCCCAGTGAATCCGATTCTCCCAGCGAATCCGCATGCTCAGGCGGCAGCGAATCCCCACGCACAGGTAATAGGCAATCGCACACTCATGCAACAATTGAATCCTCACACCCCCACAACCGCGCCCGCACAGACTATTTCAGGTTTTCAGCTTTATTTTTTGCAATTAAATGGATAGTTTTAGGAAAAAAATTAAACAATTTTTAGAAAATTTTGCAGATTAGTTCATAACTCAAAGATTAGTTTTAGGAAATTTTGCAGAGACAACAATTAAAGCAAAGTTGTTGTTTAGGAAATTTTAACAAAGTTATCGTGACGTCTATTCATTTCTGAACCATTTTTTTGTATTGACTGTCTTATCTTTTAGGTGTTGGAATTCTGTGGTTTCAGTTCTTGTACTGAATTCATGTGTGTTTTTTACTCTTGAAGTTTTCATTGTAGCAAAGCCCTTTAATTTTTGTGCATATAGGTAATATTTTATTTCTAGCAAAATGAAAATCTGTCTGTTGATAATTTCACATTGATTATTAGGAGATGTGCATCACTGAAATTGAGATTTATGCGTAAGGCATTTTTTTTAACTTTTAACGTTGATATGTTTGCTTATATGTAGAATTGCAATTCACCAAATCATATTAAATTGTATTATATGCTGTTATTAATTGATATTTGTGATGTACTATGATGGAAGTTTGAGTTTTCTTTGAACCTAAAAATGTTCTCCACAGAACAAAGAGAACATCAAATGATAAGATTAGTTTTAGACAGGACGAAAACAATTCATGGGGTTCTAAATTAGTCTATTGTAATTCGAACAAGTTGTCAAAATTTTGGCACATTAACTAAACATGTTTAGGTCGTGCATTTGGATTCAAAACTGTGAAAGCAGTACCTACAGAATTTTTGCTAATTTAGTTGTTCAAATTCTGGAGAAAATAGCAAGACATAGTTCTGGAAGGTATAAGCATACCTCTCAGGCTCGTTATAAAAAGCATTTAGTATGTTGAAGTGATCTGGACCACAGGAAACAAAAACACTATGATAAGAATATGTTTCCATCTTTGGCATCGATCAAAAGAAAGTATTCTGGAGAAAATAGCAAGAGAAAGAAGGTTTCTGGAGCAGCTTCTATTAAAGAAAGTATTAATTCACTCCTACATTTCATGGAGAACAAGAATAATGTCACTTCTGCACCTTCCACGGAGACGACTATTAGGGAGGCCTTGGAGATTTTAAAGGACATCCCTGGAATTACCCCCACAAGCGAACTTTGGAATTATGCTTGCAACCTTTTGAGCAAGAAAGATATGAGAGAAGTGTTTGCTAGTCAACCGTCTAACGAGTCACGCCTATCGTGGCTTGAGTTTAATTATAGCTAATTCAAGAAAAATCAATGATTGTAGTTTATTTTATTTTAAGTAAGTCTAGTAAATTTGGCATTGATGTATTAAAAACTCATGTAGAATGGTTTGTTGTTAACGGGATCGTTACTACTATGCGTCTTTTGTTGTTTCACTATTGAAGCTTTTCTTTAATCTTTTTTCTATGAGGGCCATTTTTTTTAATCTTATGTTGATCGTTACTACTATGCTTCTTTTTCTTCTGACAATTTGGCCAAAAATGTCCCCCACATCAGGTTGTTTTCGTGCCTGGTATTGATCATGTTTTGATCCATGTGGCTTTTTCATCCTCTTATATTGGTGTTCCCTGGAATCTCAACGTGCAGTATATAATGTTTGATTGAACTCGTCTTGCAGAGAAGCTGACACAACAAAAGAACGTATTGAGAAGCTTCTTAAGGCTGGAGCAAATGTGATTTTAACTACAAAAGGAATTGATGACATGGCACTCAAGGTAAGCGTTTTTACAATTTTAGCTCCAGAAAACTTCTCAACCCCACATCAACGGTCAAATGCGTAAAATTTGATACTATGCTTTACTGTGTTATGACGCTTTCCAGTTGTAGCTTGAGTTTCATGATCTAGTGTGTAGATAAATGGTCAGTGGCTCAGTGCACCTGAGCTTTTCTACACTGATAGTATTTCCATGATTTTGTGTTTGATTTGCAATATCCATATGTAAATAAGCAAATTTTGCCAAAATCTTCTTTGTGGGTAATTGGCAGCACTTCTGGGAAGTGTTGAAGTCAGAAACATATTCTTCTATGTATGCAATAGAACATGGTAAACATTATGCTAATAATATTATGTATAGGCATCTACACTGTTTTTCCTCATTGTAACCCCCTTATCTTAAATTCTGAACTTTTTAATGTTCTCTGCTTTCTATTAGTGTGCCATTAAACTCTGTTAAATTGTAACAGTACTTTGTGGAGGCTGGTGCAATAGCTGTTCGACGTGTCCGTAAGGAAGACCTTCGGCATGTTGCCAAGGCAACTGGTGCAACTGCGGTATATTTCTTTCTCATCTTATTAGGTGCCTGGAATTCTTCGTGTTCTTTATTTTAGAATGATTGAAATAATAGTTACATCAAAATCCCCTGATAGTTTAAAATCAATTGTAAAGCAGCATTTAGCAAGCATCTAAATAAACTCAAAGCCTGATATTATCATGTAGTCTATCAAAATGAGGTTTCTCTACTATGACACGGTCCTTTTCAACAGGCTGTTCTTGAGAAAAACTGTGCTTCAGCAAGAAATATTCTTTTTATGATTATTAATGCTGTAACATTTCTGGTTTGGTGATGTCTGTGCTGATTTTTACATTGAAAGACGATGCAAAAGCACCCATGTTTAGGCATTCATGCACTAGCATTTTTGGGCTGTAAACATATTTTGAACTTTTAGTTTTGTAAAACATCTTGATTTTATTATTCATCTTGTGATTTAGAAAAGAGATCTTGACCATAAAAGGCTAGTGTTTTTACTAGACAAGAAGGCAAAAATTGTACTCAAGACTCTCTTTTACTCCAGTCTATAGCTTTTAATTACTGATTTGGTCTCAATGAATTGAAGACTAGGAAGTATCATGTGTAATTGCATGTAAACAGAATTTTAGGGGCAACCTTTCTCTTCCTAATCGTTGCTCTTGTACAGGTTTCCACTTTTGCAGATATGGAAGGAGAAGAAACATTTGATTCTTCTTCTCTAGGATATGCTGATGAAGTAGTGGAGGAACGTATTGCTGACGACGATGTGATTATGATAAAGGGGACTAAAACCATAAGTGGGGTATGAGTTCTGGGTCTTGTAATATTATGATAATATCTTGTTGCCTGTGGAGTTATCTGTCTACTGTTTGTTCAAGACAGTGCTCCGTTTCAAATTTAAATATACGATAAAGTGTCAGTTGTACTTATAACTTCTGCAAAGCATCATGTGAATTGAATTAAAATGGACTTTCTTCAGGTTTCTTTAATACTCAGAGGTGCAAATGACTACATGCTTGATGAAATGGAGAGGGCTTTGCATGATGCTCTATGCATTGTCAAAAGGACTCTGGAATCTAATACTGTAAGGACCTGCTGTTGATTGATACTTTTCGGAAATTGAAAATCTATTTTGTGTTGTTTCTACTTTTCTCTGATTGTTGTGCTTACTATTTCTAGCAGTTTTTCTTTCAATGTATTAGCCTTGTTATATATCCATCATCTTCAAGAATACATTATACATGAGTAGCATTTGCTTGCGGTTATTAGGTTGAGTGTAGGGAGAAAAAAACTGAACCTCTTGAAATGTTGTAAGATTAATCTTTAGCATGAGTCAGTATTCTGGACATGGAAACACAATAGCTAGTGTGAATAAATTAACTCATCTTCTTGAAATTTGGTAAAATATAGGTAGTTGCTGGTGGAGGTGCAGTGGAGGCAGCACTTTCTGTATATCTGGAGAATTTGGCTACAACTTTGGGGTCAAGGGAGCAACTGGCTATTGCCGAGTTTGCTGAGTCCTTTTTAATCATACCTAAGGTAAGGTTCCTCAGTGAATATGCTTTGAATTTTTAGTATCAATGTCATATGTCGTGTCTTTTGCCATCTGAATTGCATTTTGGAATGTTCCTTTCTAGGTGGTTGCTGTCAATGCTGCTAAAGATGCTACTGAATTGGACGAAAAGGGTATGCGACTCAAAACATTCTTGCAGTATTTTGGCTGATATGCCTTATTTTCATATTGACACGCAAAGAGAAATTGTGTTAGCAACTATGGCGATCCACAATTACATAAGGAAAAAAAATATTCTAGACAAGGCCTTTGAGATAGCAGAGAACGAAAATTATGAGCCAAATGTCGAGCATGTTAGAACATCTGTGGGAGCTTCTAATGTGGAAGACGTAATTGGTCATCAGAACACCTACTGGATGGCAGTGCGAGATTCAATTGTTGTGGAAATTGCTAAGCAAAGTTGATAATCTTGAATTCGATTAATAGGTGATGGTAATTATTATTTAGTATTTGAAGAATTTTGTTTAACAAAGTTTATGTGCTTGCGCGTTGTAAAGAATTTTTTTGTTGAATTTAATATATTTTTAGCACTATTTTAATCAAAGTAAATAGTTTTTGCTTTTTTTTTTAGTTATTATTTTGGTTTAGATAAAATAAAAAAATCAAATTTGAATTTATTGAATTTATATTTTAAGATTTTGATAAGTAGTAACAAAAAAAATCCAAATTTAAAAAATTAAAAGATTAGATTTTAAATTGTTTAGTACTCCAGTATTTATTAAAAAAAATAAGAATGATAATAAATTCAAAAAAAAGGTTGCGTTAATAAATTTTGTTTAAAAAAAAGAGACTATTTGTATTTTTCGAGAAAAGAAAAAATGAAAAGACTATCTAAAATTATTGCGTTAACAACATATTTTGTTTTAAAAAAATTGCATTAACAAAAACATGGAGTAAACATGTCCTTTTTGGTAATTACAATACTAAAAATAGCTTATAATGCCAAACACATCATCATCTTATAAGATTGTATAAGAACTTATAAGTTCCATTAGCCAAACACTTTTATAACTTATAAGCTACGTAAAAATTACATCTTATAAGTTGTTTTAAGAGCTTATAAGATGTTATAGCTTATAAGCAATTTAAAATAAGTTGAGCCAAACACCCTCTAACTCATATTGTTTTCTTTACTTAATTCAGTCATAACTTTGTTGTAAAAGTTTTGGTGTTTGTAATGTCGATTCATTTTTCATTTGATTTGGGCCGATAAAAAAAAATTACTATATATCTCTGTACTACGCATAGTCATACTCGATCCCAAACTTGTGGTTTTCCATTTGCACCAAACAATATTCCTATTTTTTGTGCCAAGAACCTGTTCATTTCGTCAATTTGCATAAACCCCTTGTTTATTTGTGGCAAGTTTTGCAATACATTAACTTGGAGAGTCTTGCTTTTGAATTCTCATCAATTTCATGAATTCAAACTTTTAGCTCTTAAAATTAATAATTTATTTCTGCATTTTACCTGTGATATATCATCAAGGGCATAATAAAAGTTCTTGGGTTCTCGAAGCATTCTTATCGTTGGGCTCGAATTCGTGTTCTCTTTTTCGTATATTGTCTATTAGAATGTTTTTATTGATGATAATTGATTTTATAATTAATGTATGGCAGCCCAAGGACATCGAAAATGACCTGGGATGTGGCTATGGAAAGGCTATAAGAAAATCATGGAGATGCTCGCTTCTTCCAACTAAATTCGGTGATTGCATTTACTTTTATATTTTTTTTTTCATGTTTTGTGTGAATTGATACCCGTTCCCCAGTGTTGATTTATTTACGATTTCATTTTACCCCAAATGTGTATTTTCTGTATATTAATTCAAAAAATCAGATAAAACAATTAGAAAATTGATAGTTTTGACATGCCTCTTGGTAATAATTCCAATAGACAAATGTTTTGCACAAAATTACATTGTTTATTTTGAATATATGATTTTTTTAATTTCTCAATATAGTTACTTCATATGTGCATACGTATGCCTGATTTTAATTGCAGTGGTACAGTGTTGCTGCTGGCTCTTTTCGCCGCAGTGACCACTCAAATTCGTCTCCATTCTCGCCTCCTTGTCACTGTTGCATGGTCTGGTGAGTTGCGCTTTCTTATGAAAGGATTGGCTCATGTGGATTGTGGTGCATTTTGCAGATTGCTTGGCACCCTTACAGTGATACACACTTGGGAATCCTGTCCTTTGATTCTGTTTTTTTGGTATGACTTCTCTCTATGAATATTTCTTGAAGTATTTATGCTCGATACATGTGGTTCCCAACTGGGAATATTCTCAAATATTGTGAAAAGTGGGACTAAGATACCTTCTCAGGAAGACAAGTTAATTAAATATACCCTGTATAAGAGTGGGGACTAGGAACAGGGAAATTAAATAAAATAATATAGTAGAGAAGACCCAAAAACTTTATTTTCTGAGCCTAAAACTTAAAACTAATTAACTAGTTAGTTTCATGATAGTTTTAGCAACCCTTAATAATTTACATTGCATACAATATATATCATTGCAAACAAATACCATGGTGTACCTACAATAGCACCACGATGTCGAATACAGAGCAACCTTCTGTATAAGTTGTGCAACTTTTAACACTGGTGATAAGCGCTCGGACTGAAACGAATTGTGCTTATTGATCTAGCAGACCTATGTATATTGATGTTGCAATCTCCAAAAAAATAAAAAAAATCACCACAGCGACAACAATATTATTCATAAGGTGCCACACACAATTTTTTTTATTTTCAGATTTTGATCCCTACTGGTCATTAATGCCAAACAAAATTAACGAATTTCCCATTGTCATCCCCTTTTAAGAACTTGTATTCGAAATTAGTTGCTAAGTATTATGTCTTTTTTTTACGTTAAATATTATTGTCATGAAAATATGTATCTTTTATGACGTCGAATAGTCGCCAACTATTGTCACCAATAATTATTAAAATCGTCACTAATTATTATAGCGACGGAAAAAATTTATCACTAAATATTTCAAATAATTAATAACGAAAAATAGTATCGTCATGAAAATGTATATTTTATGACGTTGAATATTGTCAACAATTATTATTAAAATCGTAACCAATTATTTTCGGGACGAAAAAAGTTCGTCACTAAATATATCAAATAATTATGACGAAAAATAGTATCGTCATGAATATATATATTTTTTTGACGTTGAATACCGTCATTAATTATTATTAAAATCGTCATTAATTATTTTTGTGACGAAATAATTTTATCACTAAATATTTCGAATAATTAATAATGAAAAATAATATCGTCATAAAAATATATTTTTCATGACGTCGAATATCGTCATCAATTATTATGAAAATTGTCACATTTATTAGTGTGACAAAAATTAATATTGTTATAAAAATATATTTTTCACAACGTCGAATATCGTCATCAATTATTATTAAAATCGTCATCAATTATTTTTGTGACGAAAACATTTTGCCACTAAATATTTTGAATAATTAATGATGAAAAATAATATCGTCATGAAAATGTATTTTTCATGACGTCGAATATCGTCATCTATTACAATTAAAATCGTCACCAGTTATTATTGTGACGAAAATATTTTGTCTCTAAATATTTCAAATAATTAATGACGAAAAATAGTATCGTCATGAAAATATACTTTTTATGACGTTGAAATATTGTCATCTATTACAATTAAAATCGTCACCAATTATTATTGTGGCGATACTTTAGCATTGTCAAGAAAAACTATTTTTCATGACGTCGAATTTCGTCACCATTTATTATTAAAATCGTCACATAGAATTTTCATGACATACTTATTAGCATTGTCACGAAATATACAATTTTGTGACGAAAAAAATTGTAAGTGGTGATGAATTTAAATTTCGTCACAATTTCTAGCACTTTAATGACGAAAAATAAAATTCGTCACATTTAAGTAATTAATTGTGACAATTTTAGCATCGTCGCAAAAAAATTTGTCACGAAATGTGTGATTTTCTGTAGTGCTAGCACACACGAAATAGAGAAAAACGGCTAGTGTTTCAAGGAGACGAAATTGAGGCACCTTCTCCACGTTTGATAGCACGCCGTCCACCCGGTGTTCGAGCGAAGTTGGGAGACAGACTAGAAGATCTGTAGATTGGAATCAACGCCTCGATCTTCAAGGGTAACGGATCTAAACTATGTTTTAGAAGCATGTTTAGGTTTTATTTTTTTTTTATACATTTGACATCCGACAACGATCCAAGTGACGGACCGCCTTCGCCGGCATGTTCCAGCAATTAGACCATGTTCCAGTAATTTCTGATATAATATCCTTGAATGATGAACCTTCGTTTACTCGCATCATTTTACTTTGGCCATCGAAATCAATCTTTAGAATCACAGCGTAATCCGTGGTTTATTGAAGAACAACACAAATGCGAAGATTGATGGCTGAATAGAACCGACAACACACCGATCAAAGCAAAATTGCATGTGTCATTCACATAAATCACGCCCTAATTTTGTGGAAAACGAAGCTAAACGATAGAGAACTCGATGGAAAGAATCAATTTGTTCGAACTTTGTATGGAAATGCAATTTCTAATTCGAATCTGGTAGATTGATGGAAATGGGAAGATTGCTGGAATATTGGATTTAATTCGGTAGAAACATTTTTAATTTTTGGAAACTAAGAGTAACCTAAAAGTTCCGGTTTTTTATGTGGGAGGTTAAAGATATTAAAATGTAATTATGAGGGTAATTTAATTATGGAGGGCATATTAGGTATCTTAAGTATTGATTTGGCCTTAATTGAATTGCTGAATTTTTTTGGTTTTAATTGTAGTAGGGGTGTGGATTTTAGCTCTTAATGTCAATAAACTCTAATTATAATTACTTACACTTTTCATTAAAAATTATGTTACACTTTTCAATTATAATGACTTGCACTTTTCAGAAAAGAAAAAAAATGATTAACCGGTCAACTAGAGTGTATATAAACACGTATAATCCAAATTCTAAACCTCAAAGCTGAGAATCTGAGATCACTCGTTTATCATCAAATAAGTATTTTTTTAGTTGATTGATATTATATTTTTAATTAGTTTAAATTGATTTATGAGAATTCTTCCACTTTCTTTATGTACTGTGTATATTAATGTATTTAAGTGAGTTCTATGTTTCGCTGCATTATTTGAATGATTTACATGGAATACAATTAATTAGAGTATTATTTTAAATATCAAACAAAATTATAGATTACTAATCTTTTTAAAATTGAATTATACTCCCTCCATTCGCTTATAAGATTCTCATTTTACTATTTTGGTCCGTCCGCCTATAAGCTTCTCATACCTTTTTTTGGTAAGTAGTTTTTCTTACACTTCACTTTATATTTTACTTTTTCTCTCTATCTCTCTCCTCTCTCCTCTCTCAATCACATCAGTTGTACTATATCTATTATTATTATTTAATCAATTTTCTTAATCTCTGTGTCAAAAAGTAACATGAAGCTTATAGGCGGACAGAGGGAGTATTATTTTTTCATAAGTTCGTATAGAATAAAAATGTAAAGAATTAATTAACACCTTCTTTTAATGTTTGATTCAAGTCTAGATATTTCTAACATTGGCCCGGAGGGAGTACGTGTTACACAAGAGACATACTTCTTAACAACTAATTTGTTACTCCCTCCGTCTCATACTTGAAGATACATTTTACCATTTTGAGTGTCCCGTACTTGAAGACACATTACCTAAAATAGTAAAAACATTTTTAAACACTTCCCTTAAAACATCACAATATTACAATAAATGTCACTACTTTATTAATTATACTAAAAAGTAACTTTATTACTCCCTCCACTTTTAAATAAGTGTCACTTTGCCATTTTAATTATTTTTATAATAAGTGTCATTCTATGTTTTTTTCTTTAATTTTGACAATTTTACCCTTATAAAATAAGTTGCCTTCAATTTCAATTAATATACTAGCATAAATCATGGAAAAATCATAAATATTGTACATATGAATACAACATACATTCTTGACTACATTCTTTATTAAACAAAAATGTAATATTAAAATTATTTATCATTAATGAAGGGTAATATTGACCACAATTTAATATCTTAATTTGTTGAAAAATGTTAAAGTGACACTTATTCAAAAATGGAGGGAGTACTATTTATAAAGTTGAAAAGTCTTTACTACCCCCACTTTATCTTACACAATATTAATAAACATTTTATTCATTAAAACTCATGTCCAATTGGTTTGAGCTTTCAAGTATGGGACGGAAGGAGTATAATAATATTTTTATTTTATCGTTGTCATATATGAAACCTAATTATATTAATTAAGTGATAAAATAGATCATCTTTCCTGAAAATAAGGTGGGGCCAATCAGTGGTTTGAAATGTTGGAAATCCACATGGCAGGCACTACTCCCTCCTCTCCCAGTTCTTTCTTTGTTTCTACCTACCCTTTCTCCCCACTTTCTCTCTTTCTCCTCCCCTTCACCTTTCTTACTCTTCTTCCGCCATAACCCTAATTCTTTCTCACGCCACAAATCAGACTATCGACTCAACTAATATGATATGTATATATATGTGCAGGTAACTTTTTTTATTCTCAATTTTATTATATTTTTTACCTATCCTAGAAACAATATCTTGATTAGCATTTATGCATATTCTTTACAAGATATATGCAAAATTGTGTATATGTATGAAAACTTTGTTGATTTGCATGTGAAGTTTCACCATTGTAAATATATGAAGTTGAGTTATATATAATATAGCATGCATGATTCAGATCAATAATTTTCTTTCATTTATTACTCCTGTCCAAATTTTGTACGTATGATTCATTTTTATTGATTATTTATATATAAAGTAGATGTGTAAAGTAAAAAGTAAGTGATGTATTATAGTGTATTTGGGGAATAAATATTGTCATTTATGAAAGTGTGCGCACATTAAATTTGAACTAACAAAAAATGAATAATTACATACAAAGTTTGGATGGAGGGAGTATTCTAAATGAATAATTTTAATTTTAGATAAATTCTTGAATCATTAACCTGGTTCGTTTTATTCTAGCAAATTAAATTATGAAATTTGAGTGTGCCTCGGATACTCTCTCATATTCTTAATAAGCACAAGTGACATTTAACTTACCTTTTACTTTATTTGCAAATTAATTAATTGGACGTAGTTTTACATTTTTCAATATAAATTTTATATTGCTTTTTTAATGAATGAGCAATACTTATTAAGAGTAAGTTATTTTTTAAAAATACTTGTACTTTGATCTAAAATTGCACTTATTTGAATAGAAAAGAATAAAAGAATATATATATATATATATACCAATACTCCTATTTGTTTTAATTATAAACATTGAATTTTGTGAGTGCAGGTAGATTAATTAATTAGGTCAAGCTCCGCCTTTGTAATTGTATGCCATGTGTGATAGAGAAAGAAAGAATCCCCCCAACTTGAATTTTGGAATATTAAAGAACTGTATGTCCAAGCTTCTTGCAGCTCACTACACATTGCTTTAATTACTTTCACATACACACATTTAATTAATTCCCACTTCATATGACATGTAACACCCATATAACTAATATATCTTCTATCACTACAAAAAAGACGCGCGGTGTTTTGGGTCGTCGTCATTTTAACCTAGCTCCAATAAAAAAATGAAGAAAGAGCAGCAACAAGAAGAGCAACAACAATTCATAAGACACCACATCTCCCAAAGATACCTCCACAACCTCGTCATATACTTCCTATTTTTCGGGTCGGGCTTAGTAATCGGGCTTACGGTTAGTTTTTATCTCCCTGTTGATACCACAGCTAGTCAAAGATTGCAACTCAAACAGTTCTCGACCACCACCCTAACACCTCCACCTCCACCTCCATCTGAATCTGGAGAGGCGGCGCCGCCTTGCCCCGCCGTAGAAGATCTACTACCCCCTGAAGAGGTGCCTAATAATATTCCTAGGGGCAGAATCGGGCTAAATGAATATCTAGAGCCATCAAATTTGATGCATGATATGACAGATGAGGAATTGTTGTGGAGAGCATCAATGAAGCCTAGGATTCACCAACAACCATTCCAACGAACCCCTAAAGTTGCTTTCATGTTTCTTGCAAAGACCGATTTACCCCTGGCTCCTCTGTGGGAGCTCTTCTTCAGAGGCCATCAAGGCAAATATTCAATTTATGTGCATTCTCAGCCCTACTACAAAGTGCCTTTTCCACGAGCTTCAGTTTTTCATGGTCGAAGGATTCCAAGCAAGGTACGTAACATCTATTTATTTAATTAATTAAATACACTGCAAAAAATACAGAAATTTGCGACGAAAAAAAAAAACCTCGCAAATTCTGCAAATTACGACGAAAACAAAATGACGTCGTTTTGACCTAATTTGCAATATCTATTGTATAATTTTTATATCGTAAGATAAAAGTCAAAAATACCATTTTATCTACAATTCGTTGACAAATACTTCTTCAGTTTCAGATCTATCTTCACATTGATCTGAATACGAAAATTAAGAAAATGTGATAAAGTAAAAGCATTGGTGTCCTTTTAATTTTATTAAAGTAATAAAATATATGTATTGTGTAAAAAAAGTAATGATATAGCTAGAAGGTAAATAAGTAGAAATGTTGATGCTAAGAGTTTTATTTTTTTGGGGTGTGATAACTAATGTGGGACAAGTAAGCTCAAAGGAAGATAAAAATTTGTGTGAGATTGTCTCACGGATCTTTTTCCGTGAGATGGATCCCCTTTGACCCATATTCCAAAAAATTCGGTTGGACAATCCTTTTTTTTTTTTTTCAAATTTTATGTTTGTAAAAAAATGTGATAATGTTTAAGTAAAAGGTGATATTATTTTTAATAAAAGTGACTATCACTTTTTAATTAAACATTATCATTTTTACTCAAATATTGTCACTCTTTACATGGAGGTCAAAGGAGGCCCCGCCTCATGGAATGAGATCTGTGATATCTGTGAGACCGTCTCACCCAAAACTAACTCAAAAAAAAAAGTGTGAAAATTGATTTAATAATGAGGAAGTGCAACAAAATGTCCCACCATGAGCTATTAGAAAATTAATATACAAGAATTAATTTACCACATTTCTACAAGTTTAAATTTTTAAATGAGATAAAATTCTTTAATGATATTAGAGCCTTAAGGTTCACGCTCATTCATACTGGGTTCGATTCCTACTTAAAGAAACTTCATCAATTTAAATTATTCACTCGATGAGTCTCCTTCTCAGAGGGTGGAGCTTGTAATCCTGCTCACGGGTGAGAGAGTATCAAAAAATTAATATACAAGAATTAATTTTCACTCCTTTACAAAGTTACACTTTTAAATGAAATGAAATTCTTTAGTTAAATGAAAAGGAGATTAAGGATAAAATAGGGAAAAAATATTATTCCCTCGATCCGTCGAGTGGTGATTGTTTATTATATTTGAGACATTAGACTTAGATATCCACAGCAAAAGCCTACTTTGAAACCTTGTCTCCTGACAAAAATACCGGATCGAGAGAGAAAACAAATGAGTCAATTAAGTAGTATATAATTAATATTGTTAAAATTGACCTTAAAAAGTGTTAATCTCACTCTTTATTAACATGTGTTGTTGTCTTGAAGTTTGAGATACCTCAAAGGATGTTAACTTCGTATCATGAAAGTTGATGCGTGAGAATTTAAATTAGCATCTTAAGGGACAAATTGGGAAATTCTAAATATTTTTAACATATAGATATAATTTATTTATTTAAATATTGTTATGTTATGCAACTTCATAAATGAGCTAACACTTGTGAAATATTTCACACATGAAATATATCTAATTGAGATATTTTTTTTAAATTCACGGATCAAAAGTCTGATTTCGGATCACTTAAAATATTTGCAGGTCACAAATAGTTGATTTACTACATGAACAATATATTGTTACTATAATAAGACTAAAATATTATCACTACAAGATTAAAAGTGTACTACTATATGTCAAAAGATATTCTGGAGAATTCGCCCAAAAACTTAATTGTGCAGAATGTTTTTCGACTTTTAGTAGTACGTTTTTGGTCTTGCATGTAGTGATAATATTTTGGTCATGTAATAACAAATTTTGGTCATGTAGTACCATAATTTTGGTCATGTAGTAAAACAATATTTGAAAGCGACAAAATATATTTTAATTAAGTTTGACCTGTGTTGACTCACATTGACCCTGATTTTGTCCACTAATTTATATGACAAGTTTTTCTTCATTATCTATATTCCATGTATGAAATATTTTATCTAAGTTTTTATGTTCATAAATAACATCAATAAAATTCAAGATATGATAATTGTAAATTAATTTGCAGATGGTGGAATGGGGAAAATTTAACATGATCGAAGCAGAGCGTCGATTACTAGGGAACGCAATGCTGGATTACTCAAACCAAAGATTCGTTCTTCTATCTGAGTCGTGCATCCCACTCTTCAACTTCGAAACAGTCTACAGCTACCTTATAAACTCCACCACCTCATTCGTCGAGTCGTACGACTTGGCGGGCCCCGTGGGACGTGGTCGCTACAACAAGCACATGCAACCATTAGTGAAGCTCAAAGACTGGCGGAAGGGCGCCCAGTGGTTCGAAATGGACCGCGAAGTGGCAATGGAGGTTATCGTCGACCACAGGTACGCCGCTTCGTTTAAGAAACATTGCAAGCCCGCTTGCTACTCGGACGAGCACTACTTGCCCACATTCGTGACCAAGGAATTGCCCGGGTGGAAGAACTCCAACCGGACTTTGACTTGGGTTGACTGGTCCTTGGGTGGGCCCCACCCTAGGAAGTTTATTCGAACTGATATCACGCCCCAACTGCTAAATCGGTTGAGAACCAGTACGTTGTGCGTCTACAATGGAATGCCCACCAATATTTGTCACTTGTTTGCTAGGAAATTTCAAGTTAGTACTTTGGATCGCTTGATAAGGTTTGTGCCAAAGATCATGAACTTTTAGTAATTATAATTAATTCTTTACAATATGATCTTATTCTTTCATATATTTTTACAAAAAAAGAAAATGTTTATTGTAATTTACTCAAAGTCGGTCCTACAAGTTGCAACTTTTATTTTTCGACCAAAAGGAATCTTAGCTTCCATTATTGCAACAAAAAAGAATGATAGGGAGCCAACCACAAGGTTTGGTGGATCTACTCAAGTACAAGGATTATTGAACAAACACAAATTTCTAGCCAAACTATGAGGTACCACATTAACATCCCTTTTAACAAAGGAAATCAAAATATTAGTAAATTGAGTTATTAAAGCCCTACAAGCGACAATGTAGTCTCTGAATATTGAATCTTACGAATATGTAGAGTTTAAGGCGTCTACAACCAATTTAGCATCCCCTTCTACCACAAAGTTATCCATATTAGTATCATTCATCCAAGATATAGCCTAAAAAACCCCATTGTCTCACCTTCTTCAACTTTAATGCATCCAGTTTGTACCATTGTTTTTCCTTGCACAAACGCTCCATGTGTATCATGAATTACCATACCCAACCCAGTTTGATCCGAATCCATGAAAAATGTCGCATCAACATTTATTTTAGTCCATCCCTCTTGTGGTGGATGTCATGCCACACAATGTACACCTCTACGTTGCCTACTGTCACCCTGGTTACCCTCTGCAAACCCTTTCCTCCATTCAAGCCATGTACTAGCTGAAGCATGAACAACCACTGTAGCACAATTGTGGATATTATTCCAAAGTTTAGAATTCCTCTCTCTCTATACATTTCAAAGGATCATTCCAAAACTTGTTTCTATAGATAAGATTGGGCTCTCTGTCATTAATAAAATGAAATCTTTCAAGTTATCCACCCTTAACAATACCTCATCAACCTTATATAGTAATCCAAAAGCTGCCCAACACGAGCGCGCATACGAACACTCCATAAACAAATGTCAGGCATCCTCCGATCCCACCTCACACAACATATAACGCATATCATCAACAAGCCCTTTCGAGTATAGATTACCTCGGGTAGGTAAGTAGTCACTAGTAGTCCTCCATAAGAAGTCCCGCACACTTGGCGATACCTGCATTCTCCAAATAGCACGCCAATTGTCATCCACTTTCAAAGTATGATCAGGGTAATTTTCCATCAACATCTCATACGCTGATTTAACCGTATATCCACCACGTCTTGTCGGAGCATACTTGAATTTATCAACCAAACCCATTAGAGGCAATGCCATATTAATAATTTGGTCCACGTCAAAAGGTAGAAGCTCTTGAATAAGAGGAATGTCCCATTCCCGTGAAGTAGGATCAAACAATGTCGAAACTGTAAGGTCTTCCAACCCCTCGACTTCACCAGAAAGAACGACATTGTTATCATAGCTCTCCACCCATGGATCGTGCCATATCTTGATGTGCTCACATGTGCCAATTTTCCATTGAATACCCTGCTTAATCAAGGTCTGACTAGCATGGATGCTAGTCCAGGTGAAAGAGGGATTCAACCCTAGCACCGCCAATACAAATTCACCTCTCGGGTAATATCTTACCTTTAACATATTACTCACCAAAGAATCAGGTTTCGTGACTAGTCTCCACCCCGGTTTACCAAGCAGAGAAAGGTTAAATCTGTGCATATCACGAAAGCCTCGACCCCCATCCAATTTATCAACACAAAGTCATTCCCATCTCATCCAATTTATTCCCCTCGAAGCGTTAGTAGAATTACCCCACCAAATTTTATTTATCATCGCCTCCAATTCCTTTAGCAAGGAAGATGGGAGGAGGACCGTTGACATGAAAAAGGTGGGGATGGTTTGGGCTGCTGCCTTTATCAAAATTTCTTTTCTCGCCTTCGATAATTTCGTGTTTCGCTAATTTTGTATCTTTGTCCATATTGTCTTTTATGTAATCGAATATTTCCTTCTTCTTTCGGCCAATTAGGAAGGGTAATCTGAGGTACTCCTTGTATTAATGGAATTTTGAATGCCAAGGACAGCTTTGATATCATCTCTTCTCTCAATCGAAACATTCTTGCTAAAGAAAACTTTTGATTTAACATAATTAATTGAGCAACCCCCATATATATTCAGTAAACTTTTAAGACGACTACATTCCTCAATGGTCGCTCTACAGAAAATGAGGTGGTCGTCTACAAATAACAGATGGGTAATCTTTAGAGCCCTTCGACATATTTTGTTCCCATGCAATTGGTCTGAATCTCTAGCCACTTTAAATTCTGCTAATAATCCCTCCGAGCATAATATAAAGAGGTATGGAGATAAGGGATCCCCTTTCCTTAATCCCCGTCCCAGAATTATCAGCCCAACCATCTCATCGTTCACCATCACCGAGTAACAGACTGATTTAACTTAGAGAAGCATTAATTTCACCCACTTATCCACGAATCCCAACTTTCACAGAATCGCCTCAAGAAAATCCCAATCCACTTTGTCATATGCCTTACTAATATCAAACTTAATTACCACATCCCCTCCCGAGCCTAGTCTTCTATTCTTCATAGAGTGCAGCATCCTGAAAGCAATTAATATGTTATCTCGGATAAGTTACCAGACACGAATGCAGATTGAGCACGGTCAATCAGTACAGGGAGGATGGTTTTCAATCTATTGCACAAAACCTTAGAGATTATTTTGTAAATAACATCACACAAAGAAATGGGTCGAAGATCTCTTACCGATTTTGGGGTTTCCACCTTCGGGATTAGGGTGATGTTTGTATCATTAAGACCAAGGGGAAATTCCTCAAGATGCATCCAGTTGATACTTGCCATGAAAATATTGTTTCCCATCAAATCCCAATGTCGTTGATAAAACAATGGATTAAAATATTTGTCCCATTTCATTTGTTTGATAGCTAGATCAAACTCTTCTCTTGTAAACCCCTTTGTCAAATCATCATTTTGTTCCATTGTCACCAAAGGCACTACTGCATCCAGAATTGCAGTATCATCACCCCTGCTGCTACTGCCGCAAAAAATGTCCTAAAAAAATTTTTGCACCAATGCACACAGATCCTCCTTCGACTCCACCCATTCCCCTTCATCATTTTTTAAAATTTTATAATTGGATTCCTTTTCTTTCTTGTCGTGGCTATCTGGTGGAAAAAACGAGTATTTAGATCCGGCAAAAATTTGTGTGAGACCGTCTCACGGATCTTTTTCTGTGAGACGGATCCTTTTAACCCATATTTCAAAATTTTGGTTAAGATAATCCATATTTTTTTCCAGATTTTAGTTTGTAAAAAAAGTGATAATGTTTAAGTAAAAAATGATAATATTTTTAACAAAAGTAACTGTCACTTTTTACTTAAACACTATCACTTTTTGCTCAAATATTATCACTTTTATATATAAAGGCCGTCTCACGGATCTCATTCTGTGAGGCGGTCTCACCCAAGACTAGCCCTTTAGATCCCCTTCCCGATGCCAGAACAATTTTGCTCGTTGCCTCCAATAGGTTTCCACCTTTTGTAGTATCATACCAAGTTGCTCACGTGATGCTTTGTATGCCTTGCGACCCTATAAAAATTCATATCTCCTTGAAAATTCTTAATTCGAGTTTCTAGCTCTTGCTTAACTTTTCTATAATTGGCATCTGCTTTATCCCCCCAAAGAGCTAGAACCTCCCCTGTAGCCGTCAATCTCTACATAACACCAAAATCATGAAATCCATGCCAACTCTTTCGAATCACCCCTTTCAACTTCGGTTCCTCTAACCAATGATTCTTAAAATGGAACATCCTTCTCTTCGATGTATGGACAGTTGGAGAAGTATTTAAGAAAATAGGGTTATGGTCTGAGACAAGTGCTGCCAGGTTCAACAATACAATTTGTGGAAAGAGTTGATGCCAAGAAGGAGAACCCATAACCCTATCCAATCTCTCTTCTACCGTTGTAGTGGGATCCCGACCCCGAATTCATGTGAACCGATGACCATTGAGAGCAATATTAGTTAGTTGACAATCACCTACTGCTTCTCGAAGCCCACGAATCAAATATTGTGGGTGTGAACACACCCTCTTTTTTCTGCAGCGGACAACAAATCATTAAAATCGCCTATGCATACCCATGGTAACCAATTTGTATTTGACAGGGTACGAAGTAGGTCCGGTCCCATGAGAGTTGACGCGATTTCGTTCTGGGTAAACATAAAAACTAGTCAACCTCCGTACTAACATTAATATGGTGCGTTGAGGAGTTCACAATCGTGCAATTAATATTATTATTCCAAAGAAGAGCAAGACCACCATTGTGGCCTACACAATCCACCGTAAAACATAAATTGAAAGTAAACCTTACACGAACGGCTTATAATCTAACACCATGAGCTAAAGTTTCAGAAAAGAAAATAACACCAGGTTTCCAAACTCTAACGAGTTCACATAACATAGGAACTGCAGAAGGTTGGCTCAATCATCTATAGAAGGTTGGCTCAACCCTCTACAGTTCTAACTCTCGGCTAGTCTCCGAGTTGGGACCAACCGATAAAAAATACAGGTTATCAACATCTTCATGCGAACTCGAGGCGCCATGTAGTAAATTTTGACTTTTTCTTTTTTTGAATTCCAAAACTGACTCCTCATTGATGTCATCATCCTCAAACATTGGGTTCGAAATTAGTGTTGTTTCCTTGTTTACTGCCATACCTATCACCTTAATGGCCACCTCATTTCCTGGATCATAACTCCCATTAACCTCCTCCCCTCCTTGATTTTTGCTCCCATTAATGTCAACATTAAAACAGGTTTTGGTGTCCCCATTGAATTCCCCACAAGTTCCGGTACGTCCTCATCGTCCGCTACCGCCTCTGATCTCAGCCACTTATCACCGGCCAATTGTGTGCACCAGCGATCCGGTGCCACAAAAAATGTTCCCCAATTCATAACAGGATTATCCGTAGGGGCTTCAAACCGATCAGTACATAAATTCACCGTATGATCTAGTTTACCAGAGTAGAAGCAAAAAATGTTCAATCGTTCATAATTGAAATTCACTTCCAAGGAAACCTCATTTGTCAGACAAGTTTTTATTAGACTTCTATAGAGGGAGAGTAACATCAATCTCAACTTTAATCAGCATAAATCTTCGCCAAGTTAGGTGCAACTTTTTTAAGTCATTCGTATTCATACAAAAATAAAAAATAATAGAATTAATATTATGAAGAGAATTTTGATTTTATAAATTAAACAAATGAAATTATATATAAATAAATAATAATGATAACAACAACATTAACAATGAAGATTTTTTTTATCTAATATATGCTTGCCCTTTTTTGGTTTAATTTCAATATACTTGATCTCTTCTACACACATTCTTTTAACTTTTTCATGTTCATATGATTTTTTACAACAAGAACATATTCTAAAATATCAAATAATTAAAAATAAATTAAAGACAATAACAAAATAAATTTGTAAAATGACAAAAGACATACTTGTTCTTTCGTTTATGCAGATTCGATCAAAACACATACTTGTTCTTTCGTATATTACAATATTCTTAATCTTTCATATATTTTGAATTCACGAAGAGCGTTACTTTTTTTTTTTTTGCGACGTCATTCCAGACAATAATTGGCATGATATGTATACATGAACATGTATGTGTTACTATGTAATTGTACTATATAATTATTCGTAGAATGCAAAACACATAAAGTATGCAATTCTTGCACATAGTTATACTAAAATTATTCATACCATACGTAACACATACTAAAGAACAAGGTGACTTTAGAGTTTATAAGGTATCACATGATTATTCATATGGTAACACATGATTATAAACACAATATTCTAGAGGCATGCATGTTGTTGAGAAATTTGTATTAGTTTTGATGATTGTAGATTGAACTTGTATAGATTAGTTATCTAGTATCAACAGTTGAGGGGGACTCAACTATCAATCGTATATATTTTGACCCATCTAGTTAAACATGCGCTCATGCTAGATTGAAGATTAATGCGATATACTCAGCAGTTAAAAATCAAAGACTTGAAAAGAATACTAGAGACAAAAGACTTGAAGTGAAGGCCACTATTGAGAATCAGGCAACATGGATTAGCTGACTGATACTTAAATGACAAACGCGAAATACTCACCTATTTTGTTAACAACAGTTGAGCGATTGAGTTAAGTTGAGGTAAATAAAGTCTGAAAGACTTATGCTCGATTTCTAGTAAGACAAGAGAAATGTTCAGTCTAGATGGCAAAAGGAGTTAGAGTTCAAAGCATTCAAGACAAACAGCTACACTCCAAAAGTTATCTTTATATGTTTTGACACACATCTAACGTGGATCTATAGGATGATGACACCTGACTTTTGACTTAATAGAAAGATTGAAGTTGAACAGAGCAAACGACTATAAATTAAGTACTGATCGAGAATGTCAGAAAAGTCTTACCTTAAAAACTAGAACAAAACCGAGGTATATTTCTGAAGGAAGATGCATAGCCATGAATAGTAAGTTCATAGTCGAAACCTCCTTAAGCCGACTGTGACGCCGACCACCCGATCAAACCGACCCCCAAGGGGAACCTTGAAGTTGAACTTAGATGCGGCTATCTTCAGTGACGGATCAGTTGGACTTGTCTTTATTATTAGGGATGATCAAGGAAGGGTAGTGGTGGTGGGATCTAAGCGAACAAGGGCAGGGGGGAACAGTACCAGGATCGAAATTACAACCCTCTGTTTTGTTGCCAAGAAAGCCCTTGAACTGGGCCTAAAAGACTTGATTCTGGAGACAAACTCGCAAATTTTGGTTCATGCCTTTCATGGAAAACTTGACCTTGGACCTATATACCCTCTTATTGATCGAAGACCTCCATGAAATGGCTAGGGGTGTATATTTTTACCTCGTGTTGATTTATTAGGAGAGAAGCCAATCGTGTGGCCACTTCCTAGCTCACTTCGAAAGAGAGATTAACTTTGAACAAATCTATAACATTTTATGTTCCCAAGGATTGTAATGGACTTGTTAGGGAGGATGTAAAGCTTAATGCCTTTTTTTCTTAATCAATGAAAGCCTTCACGTTTTTTGTCAATAAAAAATTGTGTGTCGTAAGCCCAGATTCCAGTAGTCCAAAAAAACGTGGATCTATAGGATGATGACACCTGACTTTTGACTTAATAGAAAGATTGAAGTTGAACAGAGCAAACGACTATAAATTAAGTACTGATCGAGAATGTCAGAAAAGTCTTACCTTAAAAACTAGAACAAAACCGAGGTATATTTCTGAAGGAAGATGCATAGCCATGAATAGTAAGTTCATAGTCGAAACCTCCTTAAGCCGACTGTGACGCCGACCACCCGATCAAACCGACCCCCAAGGGGAACCTTGAAGTTGAACTTAGATGCGGCTATCTTCAGTGACGGATCAGTTGGACTTGTCTTTATTATTAGGGATGATCAAGGAAGGGTAGTGGTGGTGGGATCTAAGCGAACAAGGGCAGGGGGGAACAGTACCAGGATCGAAATTACAACCCTCTGTTTTGTTGCCAAGAAAGCCCTTGAACTGGGCCTAAAAGACTTGATTCTGGAGACAAACTCGCAAATTTTGGTTCATGCCTTTCATGGAAAACTTGACCTTGGACCTATATACCCTCTTATTGATCGAAGACCTCCATGAAATGGCTAGGGGTGTATATTTTTACCTCGTGTTGATTTATTAGGAGAGAAGCCAATCGTGTGGCCACTTCCTAGCTCACTTCGAAAGAGAGATTAACTTTGAACAAATCTATAACATTTTATGTTCCCAAGGATTGTAATGGACTTGTTAGGGAGGATGTAAAGCTTAATGCCTTTTTTTCTTAATCAATGAAAGCCTTCACGTTTTTTGTCAATAAAAAATTGTGTGTCGTAAGCCCAGATTCCAGTAGTCCAAAAAAATTGTGGGTTATAACCCAGATCCGATTAGCCCAAAAAGAATTGTGGGTCACGAACAAGTAGTTTATTACAAGACTTGCAGGGCCAACAACATTCTGCTACTACAAGGACAAAATATGTTACTACAGGACCAACACATAATACTACAAAATAAAAAATATGCTACTACAAGAACAATTTGTTTGACCCGCGAATTTGCGCAAAAAATTATATTTTTGTTACTGTCCTTACATTATATTTTGACCTTGCAGTATCATATTTTAATCTTGTGGTAACATATTTTAGCCTTGTAGAAGCATATTTTGATCTTGTAGTAACACAATATTTAGGATCGAAAAAATATAGTTCAATTAAATTTGATTCAAGTATGACCTGCATATTTTTACACAAATATACCTTAATTAACTCCTATATTTGTCCCTCACTTACTGCAACATTTAATGTTTGCACGAAGTTTAATGTAGAAGTTGTTTTTAGTATTAAAGTGATAAAGTTGTATTTTTGGAGGATAGTTTGGTCTTTTCTACTTTATTGGACGGAGTAATGAAAAAGGTGTGTTGGATTAGTGTGGAAAATATAATTACATTTTGTGCAATTTGGAGATGTTTAAGGGTTAAAGAGGTGATGATTGCTTTATTTCATTTTTAGGATATGCAGTATTAAGTAAGAGACGTATATTTTTGGCAAATGTTGCATTAAGTATAGAACATAGGCAGTATATTTCATATAAGTTTTTGTGAAACTGGTAAACAAAATAGTGATTGTTTAATTAATTTGTCTTTTTTTGTAAAAATGTCAGACGCATATATTGAATATAAAGTGTAGACGATAAGAAAAATCTGTAAATTGCATGTTATCTGGGTTAGCGTGGTGTTCAGTAATTTCTGAGATTTTACTGGCTACAACTGTTAAAATGTGAATATTAAGTGTTAAAACCCTAGAAAATCGAGGATTTTTACTGGATACCGAAATTTTCAGAAATAGCTTGTTACATAGTATAATAAAATTATGGATTTTATGGAAATGCATGTTCAATCAGGAAAAAACAGATTTTCGTATGTCTGGTAAATTAATTGTGATAAAGACAGATTTAGATTGTCTAAGGTGCCAAATATTGTAATATAAAATGAATATACTATATCATTGTGCATAAGTCTGTGCATGGTCATATATGCAGGAGGGACTTATGGAATGCATAGTGCATATTCATAGCTTCATTTAGATAAATGGATGTTACACAGATGCATCTACTAGGTATGGATACAGAAATGCATTGGCATATATGCATAGGCACTCTTATGCAGTAAGTGTTGCATATTCGTACATGCATTAGTTAGTTCATATCCATATATGCATGTATATGTATGGATTGAGCGGTGCACATATCATAGAAATATATTATTAAGTTTTCATCTTAGGAGGGGTACTAATAAAGCTATTTTTGCTTCAGTTTAGATAAAATTTGCAGGAACTTTTCGAAATCAAATTTTGAAAATTCGAAATATGGAAAGTCGGAGACTTTCCGATTCTATGATCTAATATTCAGGAATTCATTGATGTGCGAAGATTATGGAAATTAAATATCTGATTTAAATTATAATTTCGAAAATTTATAAAAATTTGTATACGAAGGGTAATTTTGGTTTTTTGGGATCAAATTGAAGCGATTAGATAAAATTTAAAGAGGCTGTTCCAATTTGCTTAATGGGCTGTGATAATAACTCTATTGATAAAAAATCTCTTAATATTTTTATGTGAAAAGTCAATTTATGTGTTATTTGCACTTATAGTAACAAATATTTGCCCTTACAGTAACATATAATTACATTTATAGTAACACAGACCTCAATGTCGCTTTTCTGTTAGCCTTCTGCACAACTTTTTTCACAATTTTTTTGAAAAGATCCATTTAACCGATCAGATCCGACAAATCCGCAAATTTTTTACCCTTCCTTAAATATACTAATATTTCATATAAGTGTTTCCCTCCTTTATTTTATTTTTTTAAGCATCAGTTAAACATTACTCTTGATTAATTATCCTCCTCCCCCTCTTCTATAATTATTTATCCTACATCGTTCAACTAAACATTTTGTATCCTCACTTATTGAAAAATAAAAAATCATTATAATTTAGGGCCGCACTTATGTGCAATATTTCACGTGAAATATTAGTATATTTAAGGAATTGTCAAAATTCGCGGATCTGTAGCGGGTTTGACCGGTCAAACGAATATTTCCTTAAAAATCGCGCAAAAGTCGCGCGCATAAGGCTAATAGGATAACGGGTTTCAGGTCTGTGTTACTATAAAGGTAATTATATGTTACTATAAGACCAAATATGTGTTACTGTAAGTACAAATAACACATAAATTGATTTTTCACATGAAATATTAATACAAATTAATTTAAGGAAGGATAAAATAGAAAAATTTGCTCTTAATTCGTGTTACTATAAATACAATTATATGTTACTGTACGGACAAATACGTGTTACTATAAGGACAAGTAGCACACAATTGACTTTTGAGTAACACATATTTAACGTGAAAGTAACACAGAAAATTGTATTACTATATAAACACGAGTGTATTACTTTATAGAAAAAGATGTGTTACTGTATAAATAAAACTTCATTATTGAGAGGGAATCAGATACCCACATTAAAAAGACGAAGAACAGTAATTGAAAACACGAAAAACACAACCATGTTGAGTAATTTATCGATCCCTACAATTACAAAGACATAACTATCAATAATTAATTGGAATAAATCTGTGTAGTATTATTGTTGATTTTTTCCCATTCAGTAATTCATTCAAAAATACAAAAACGATTTCTCCCATTATTTCGAGATTAAATTTTCTGAGTTTTTTTTTTAATTGAAGGGGAGAATGAGAGAGAGGAGACGCGCAGAGGAGGAGAGAAGAAGTCTCGCTGAAGAAGAGGGAGACCGGTTACTGGATAAAAACATAAGAATTAGTCAAATTGCACAATAAGACTATAATTTATTTTAATTGCCATTCACGTTGATTTTAAACCAGCCCCCCCTCGTAAATCTTGATAAAATTAGGGCAGAGCAATATTTGGGAGTGAGGTTGGTTCCATTTGCACTGTTATTATATGTGGCAGTAGAGCTAATTCTAGCAATACGAAGATGGGAATTAATAATTGAGATTTTTTACAACTAACTCCCACCTTGCCCAAACATTTGCATCCCACTCCCATTGACTTTTTGGCTTGGAACCCATCCACAATTTTTATATGAATTGTCCCTGTTGCCCTTCTAATAGAAAAAGGAAAGAAGTGTCGTACACTCGTACATCTCATTTCTCTCTAATACAACATTTTACTTCTTCAATCTTCATTCACCATTCAACTCGCCGGTCGCCCGTAGAAAAGCTCGGAGCCTCTGTGTCTGGTTGCCAAATGAAGAGCAAGTTACTTTTCTCCGCCCAAAGCCCACATCACTGTTGAGGTAAAAATCTATTTCGTTTTTGTTCTGAAATTGGAAAAAAATTGTGTTTACAGACTGTTAATGTTTCTGCAGGCGAAAAATTTCTTGGAACTCTCATTCTCTTAATCAAAAAAGGAATCGCCGGAAATGGATGAGGAATCGGCGACGAAGTGGGAGGCTGGTTTGATGATAGGCGGCGTTGCAGCGCGCCTTGCTCGTGCCCAGCCAGATTCCTCAAACGAAAGCCCTGAATCAGCCGATATGTTACCTTGTCTCGCTGCTCCCAGATTTGCGCCGCTCGCATGACGATGGCGTAGATCTAGCGTTTTTTTAATGGTGGATTGACCCACTGAGTTTACCTCATTTAATTGCAAATTCTTGTTACTTGAATTCCTTTGGTTGTTTACGTGATTTATTGATTTACAGCATGATCTTGCTTATATTATAGAGGATTTCTTGTTACTGTATTCTAGAGTTTACTCAATCTAATCTTGTTTTATGTTCGTGTGTATCACGGTTCTATAATTTTTAGGTTTTCAGTTAGTTGTGTCTCAGAAATTTGTTCTTTGAATCAATTATTTTGAATCCCTGAAATTTCTAGCTCCCATTCTCGTTTCTTGTGATTTGGGTTGGATTCTTTAACTTTTGTTTGAAGAACCTGTTGAGCAATTCATCTATAGGGGGTAGGGGGTTGTCTTTTGGTTATCATTCACGTTTGCTATATAATGCTTTAATTTGATGGTTCAACAAACATATTGTTGTGGTTCCAAAAAAAAAAAATTGGTATGTTGGTACAATTGCCTTTACACTCTCTGTCGAGTTTTTTCTACGAGTAGCATTTTGATGATGGATGGGAAAGTCTTTGAGTAAAATTTGGAAGAAAGATGAGAATCTCTGACTGGTGAATGGAGTAAAACAAGCATCACACAAGCATCTTGGTTTAAGAGTTTAGTCATTTTGTTGCATTTTGGATTTTTGTAGGAGCAAATGATTGTAAATGTGTTCTTTTTTTTTTTTTTTTGAACAAGAGATTCAAGAGAAAAAACCAAAAGAAACATCAAAACCTCTTCTTGAATCTTGTAATAGAATCTTCTCCACTCCATTCATACAGAATTGAAGAGATGAAAGCTTTCTGAGCAAGTCCATGAGCAATCGTATTATCCTTACGACTCACATGGCGATAATCCCACACTAGGATCGATCTTAACTTGCTTTGAATTTCTTGCACTATCCCATGCTCCAAACCATCCATCCTAACCTCATCCAACAGTGCAGAAATTGTCATTGTCGAGTCCGATCTAACTCCCTTGATCTGCAACTTTCTTGAGATACAACATTCAACACCTCTCTTCATAGCTAAAAGCTCAGCTGCAAGAACAGTCCCAGGGTTAGATATTCTTTCCGATCCTGCTAATATGATGATGTTCTTATTTTTAAGAAGAGCAAATCGAATGGCGAAGAACTGTTTTTTCGGATTGAAGGCTGCATCAGAGAATAAGGTGTAATCCACACTTGCCATCTGGCCATGTTGTCCTTCACTTGCACCTTTGCCATTTCCTTTTAAGGCCATGCTTCTTGAATCATCAATATAGTCAACCGCCCACTGTACATCAGTTGCAAAATTCTCAGCACGTTTTTGCCCATCTAAACTATGACTCCATTGACATCTGCTTCTCCATATGCCCCATGCAATGATAATGACCATTTCAAATTCCAATTTGCTCATCACTTCTACTAACTTAAGAAAAAAAAAACAACGACACATGACTTCGTAAACTTTTTAATGGTGTGCCACATACCATGGTTTTTCCATATTTTCTTAACTTTAGGGCACCAGAACAAAGCATGCATCGTGTCAGCAAATGAACAGCCACAAACACTGCAAGATGAATCAATAGGTATGTGATGCAATGCTAAATTACCTTCAGTTGCTACAATGTCCTTCAGCATTTTCCACCCAAAAATACGAATTTTTGGTGGAATCTTCATTTTCCAAACAATCTTGTATAAACCATTAATCTGTTGAATACTTGAAGGTCCATCATCGCGTTTTGCATGTTCCTTCTTATCCATGGAAAGGGCGAAATGGTAACCAGAAGCAACTGTGTACTTTCCAACCGAAGTTAAAGGCCACCATAACGAATCCATTTTATGAGCACCAACCAATGGAGTTTCAATTATAGCTTTTGTTTCAAAAGGATGAAAAGCCTGGGCAATGAGGTCAATATTCCATGAGTATTCATTGGATATGAACCTATTGACTGTAGAAGCACTCACCTGCTTGGTTGATGGGAGTCCAGTATCTGAATTTAGAATCCATCTGTCTTTAAGAATCCGAACACGTTCACCATTTCCAATTCTCCATCTGCACCCTTTCTCAACAATATCCCGACTCCAATAGATTGATCTCCATATAAAAGATGGATTAGAGCCTATAACAGCATCAAACATGTCCTCGTTCTTAAAATACCTTGCCTTAAAGATTTTGCTAACCAATGTATCTGGTTGGCTAATGATTCTCCACGCTTGTTTAGCAAGCATAGCCTTATTGAATAAGACCAACCTTCTAAATCCCAAGCCACCCTCCTCTTTTGGTTGACAAAGGTTGCTCCATTTAGTCCAGTGCATTTTACCAACCTCCAGCTGCCCTCCCCACCAGAATTTTGCCATTAGCCTTTCCAACTCCGCACAGATGGATGTAGGTATTCTAAAACAAGCCATCGCATATGATGGTACAGCTTGTAATACGGCTTTAATAAGAACCTCTCTACCACCTTCCGAGAAAAACCTGTGATCCCAAGAATTGATCTTTTGACGAACTCTATCAATCAGATAACCAAACTGAAGCCTTTTTGCCTTGAGTGAAAATGTTGGTAATCCAAGATAGATCTCATGACCCTGCGTTTTCTTAACTCCCAGAATTGAGGCAACCCTTACTCGATTATCATTGTTAGTATAAGGGCTAAAGGAAATGGCTGACTTTTCAAAATTAATAACCTGTCCCGATGCCTTGGAATAAATATACAAGAATTGCTTCAAATAGAAACTACCTCTGGGGCTATCTTTTAGAAAGATCAGGCTGTCATCTACAAAGAATAAATGTGAAAGAACTGGAGCTGATCTAGCAACTTTCACTCCCATTACCTTTCCCAAAGAAACACTTCTAGAGATCAAAGATGAGAGGCTTTGAGCACAAATAGCAAAAAGATATGGAGAAAGTGGATCGCCTTGTCTAAGCCCTCGAGAAGGTATGAATGATCGAGATAATGCTCCATTAAAACTGATATTGTATTGTACAGTCGACACGCATTTAAGAATTAGCTCAATCCATCTTTGCGAGAAGCCCATACATTTCATTGATTCTCTAATGAAAGACCATTCTACCCTGTCATATGTCTTGCTCATATCAAGTTTCAAAGCAGCATAGCCCTCTTTACTCTTTGAAGATCGAATCCAATGCATTCCTTCATATGCAACAAGAACATTGCCCGTTATAAGCCGGCCCGGAATGAATGCACTTTGATATGGGTCAATTATGTCATTCATGAAACATTTCAATCTGTTAGTGATGGCACGAGCTACAATTCTGTAACTGACATTGCATAGGCTAATTGGTCTAAAATGCGCAATCATAGTTGGATTCTTAATCTTTGGAATGAGTGCAATAGTTGTATTATTCCATCCCTCCAAAGAACAACTTCCATTCAAGAAATCCAATATCATTTTTGAGATGTCTTGTCCAATAGTGTTCCAATTTGATTGATAAAAAGAGGCAGGAAATCCATCAGGTCCCGGAGCTTTCCAGGGATTAAGATCTCGAACTACTTTATCAATGTCAGCCTTAGTGAAAGGTGCATCCAGAAGTAACGCAACTTCAGAAGGAATCGATTTTGGCAAAGCTTCAGTTGCACTTGAAATGTCCATTTTTTAAGGGCGAGAAGAAGTGAAAAGGTGTTTAAAATAATCCACAAAGCACATTTGTATATCATTTGCATTCGTAATCTCCACTTCATCTTCATTCTGAATGAATCGAATACAATTTCTTGCCCGTCTTGAACAAGCCTTTGCATGAAAGAACTTCGTATTGCGATCCCCTTCGCTCGGCCACTCAACCCTAGCTCTTTGCTTCCAATATATTTCCTTTTGAGAATAGAGTTTGTTAATCTCTTTTTCAAAAATCTTAATCCTATCAAAATCTGGTTCCACAATATCATCCTGCAATTCAGATTCAATAGCATCATTAGCCTGTTTTATTCTTGACTCCAAAGACCCTGCTTTCAATTTCGCCCATTCTCCCAAGGATATGCTACATTCTTTGAGTTTTACCTCAAGATTCCTTTGGTTCTTCTTTTCTTTCCAGATTTGAGAAAATACACCCTTGAAGTCGTGCTCTTTTAACCAATGATTCTCAAATCTGAAAACCTTTTTTTAGCACCACTTATGTTATTGAAAGTTGTGAAGACATTTAACAGAATAGGGCGGTGATCCGATCCATAAAAAGCCAAAGCTTTAACTCTGAACTGTGGGAATAAGTCGAACCAATTTTCATTAGCAACAAATATATCCAGCTTTTCTTGGATTAAGGCCTTACCACTTCGTTTATTAATCCATGTAAATTTGGGTCCCAAGTATTTCAAATTTCGTAAACCATTATGATCCAAGGCTTCCTGGAAAAGCTTAATCCTATTCATATTGATGCATTCGCCCCCTTTTTTCTCATGGTTATACAGAATTTCATTAAAATCTCCTCCTACAAGCCAAGCAGATGGAGAAATGGTATTACATTGATTAAGGCGCTTTAATAATTCCCATGAAAAATGTCTTTGTGATAAACTCGGATTTCCATAAAAACCCGTAAAACGCCAACAGTTTGTAAGATCATCAATGGAACAATCAATGTGACCTAAGGAGTAAGACAAAATATTCACCTTCCATTCGTTCCAAAACAAACATAAACCACCAGAACATCCCTTACTATCCACATTAAACGCAAAACGAAACCCTAATTTACTTCTAAGAAACTCCACCCTAGACTTGGAGCATTTAGTTTCACAAACAAAAAGTAAACAAGGATGAAAAGTACGAACAATATTACTATTAGATCCGAACGCACGAGAATTACTAAAACCTCGTGCGTTCCAACAAACGATACTCATTCTTGTTGGCGGAGCCGAACTTCATCGACCTCCGCCTGTCCATTCATCCTGATCTCTTCTCCAATTTCTTCAGCCAATCTCCTCGCTTTCTTCAGCCCATCCGCACCATTCTTCAAATTATCAAAATCTTCCCAAACCTCATTCTCCACACAGCCTCCTTCCCGATTATAAAAAGTTCCCTTTTTGCATGGCACAGTAGAACTGAACATAGAGTCATCATCAGACGCCTCATCTCGTACATGGGCCTTCCCAATCCATCCCCGAATATCAGCACCACTTTTGAGCAGACCCTCAAAAATTGGAACGTAAGGTGCCTCCCCCTGGCGAATAATTTCCACATACTCATCAAAGTCATAAGCTCGGAAGCTTCTTCCCACATGATGGACAACTCGGTAATCCATGCCATTATCATCTCCCCAAATTGGTATTTTAAAAAGCATGTACTCAAAGTCAATAGGGACAGTAAAATTCAAACACTCCAAAAACATACATGTGATTGGATCCCATTTATGCCTTCTAACAGAACTTGTCCCTTCATCCATACCCTTATGCATGCCCCCCTGTGGCATTAGATCCGCAAAGCGATGAACTTCTCTCCTTGGCCTCGGCCCAGTCCCTAGAAGAAGAGAATTTAAATCATCCTCAACAATCACATCTTTACCTTTAGCCCGCCTTTTCTCCTCCATAGTTTGAGCCTCACCTTCACGATCCATATTATTGCCACTCCTATGAACCGGTCCTAGAAACCGTTGCATGTCCTCCTCAGATGGTCCCTTTGGGTGATCTGCCCTCAACCATTCTGAAAAAAACTTGTGCTTCAGACGCCATTCCGCAGTTCGTCCCAGAGCCAAACCGCACTCCTCCTCCACATGATCTAAATGTCCACATAAGTAACAGAAGTCAGAAAGGTGCTCATAGCGGAAAATAGCAGCTACCTTTTCCTGATTGACAGTGATGAAGCAACATCGACTGAGTGGCTTTGTCACATCAACAATCACCCTGACTCGCAAAAACTCTCCCCTAACATCATCTGTCGTCACCGATCCAACCTCAATGACTTCCCCAATCACAGCACCAGCGCGAACACCGATTTGCTTTGACATAGCACTAAGCATCAAGCCATGCACTTGAACCCAAAAAGGGACAAACTGGATCTTGATGCTGGAGGGCCGATCTTGTACATGCAGCTTCTTTAGAACAACCAAAGATCTGCGCAGGTTCCACGGCTGCCTATACAGTGCTTTCATCATCTCCCCTCCATCAGCAAAATCAAGAAGGAAAAGGCCATTTCCAATGAAGGAGACCTTCAAATTCGCTTTCAACAGCCAAACTCTCTGTAGCAAATTTCTGAGCTCTGTCGAAGTAATTTTTCTTCTAGCAACAAACTTAAGCACAAGAGCATTTTCTGGAATAGCCATCTCATCTTGCTGCACAATGATATTAGTGGTTTCATGATCGGCCAAAGAAAAAAATTCAAAAGCTTCATACATATTTTCCTCCATAGTGAGAAGAACCGAAACGTTTGTATGTTTTGTGAGAAAATGAGAATTATGAATCCATTTAATGACATCAGTGGGTTTAAATAGGCCCAAAACCACCAATAAGGGCTCCTTGTTTTGCCAAACCAGCGTGCTGTATGAGAGAAGTGGAGTGAAGCTGTCATGGGAAAAACCAAATTAAAAGTTTTTTTCTTTAAATCCACCAATCATTTTAAGGCCAAATCCCACACTGCAGATATCGATTCGGAACCCTAAAATCCTCCACCAATATTTGCCTGCGTAGAACACACGCCCCCAAAGCCAGACGCCTCTCGCGGGAGTTCGAGAAAAAACAATGATTGCCCAAAGAACACAATCCAAGGAAAAATATTGTATAGAAAGGAAAAACCTTACAAATTCCCAGGGAAAATTCAGAAAATTTTACCAATTCTGCAGCAAAACTTTACAAAATAAAGTTCTGAAGAAAACCTAATAATCAGGAAAAAAGATTCTGATTCGGCAGTAAGAAACTTTACAACGAAAGTTCTTAGGATAAGCTCACAATTGTAATGTAGAGAGAGAAACAATTGGAGAGGATTCTAACTTATATAGCTGCTATCCGATTGCAATAGTAAATGTGTTCTTCAATCACGTTTGTATACCATTTAAATGTTAATTAATGAATCAATCAATTTAAGTTTAATATAATATTTAAATTTAATTTAAGATTTAAGGTATTTCAATTTAAGGGGTGTATTCAATTGAGATTCTGTTGGATTTTTTTGGACTTTTAAAATCTAGGGGTACTCAATTCGGATTTTTAAAAGTCTTTCAAAATTTTGAGGTATTCAATATGGATTTTAAAAAGTCTTTAGAAATCTTTAAATATTCAACAATCTATGGATTTTAATACTCTATGGATTTCGTTGGATTCTCCTTCAAAAATATAAATAAATTTCACTATTCAAAATCTCTTCTAAAAACCAAAGATTTCAACGGATTCTCTTAGAAGACTCTGAAAGAGAGAAAAAAAAACTTTGTTGTTCTTCTAACAAAATTTCAACTACTAACCTACTGCATTAGTCTCCTTCGAAAGCACTCGTTATTTGAAACAAAAAGATATACAATACAAAAACATTATAAATGTTTTTATTATTTCAGAATTTTACACTATAAAACTAGTTCATGACTATCACAACCCAGAAAATAGACATTCTTGTTGTATTTCGAAGCACAAAATCCTACACAGCTACACAGCCTCACAGTTTACAAAATCGAAAAGCTGTCCATCTTCCTGCTCTTCTTCAAACGAAAGAAAATCAAGAAACGTAACTATGTTCTTGGATAAGCATCACAAATTCTTCACCACCATTATTATCATTATCGTGAAAAAGATTACATTTATGTATTTTAAAATTATGTTCTCTCTTTAAAAATTATAGTATATCGGCACAGTTGACACGTTAGGTTAGCAATAATATATTAGCACGTGGTGTTCGATATCATCTAAAAGATTTTGGTGGTCAAGGTCGTCACCCCAAAAATGCAAGTGAGTTATTTAATTTTCGTCATGCATCATATATAGAAATGTGATTGAGAGAATTTTTGGTATTTTCAAATCGCGATTCACAATTTTCAAAACCCACCTTCGTTCCCATTTCAAACACAAGCAGAGTTAGTATTGGCTTGTGCTGGATTACATTCGCTCTGATGAATTTTCAATCGAATATGAAGAAGATCAAAATTCACCACATGGAAGAGAAAATTTGGAATTGCTTTCTCTCAAAGCCAACTACAACAAAGAACTGAATTATTGCTAATGCTATGTGGGAAATGAGACCTAGATATAACCGATGGAAATGAAGATGAGAATAATAATGATGAATAATTTTTTTTTTTTGAACTAATATATTTTTGGTATTTTTTCTAAATAATTTAGATAATTTTTTTTATATACAAGTGTGTTCGATATACGTTTGAATCAATAGTTTTAGGGGCGTAGTTTATGGAAATCCATGTAAATCAATAAAAAAATGTATATTTCAGAATCCTGTCAAATCTATGAAAATCCATATAAATCAATAAAAAAGTCAGTTAAATTCTGTATAGAGTCTATGAATTTTCTAAATCCACTGACTTTTTAAGTCCAAAAAAATCCAACCGAATCTCAATTGAATACACCCCCCAAAGTTTAATAATTTATTAATATTCAAAGTCAATTTAAATTTAAAACTTATAAAAAATATAAGTTAACTTGTGCAGTATTATTCAAATTAAATTTCAATTTAATTTTTTAGTAACTTAGGTAATATTCAAATTCAATTTAGGTTTATGTTTATTACCTTATATATAATTTAAATTTAGCAATTTATGTAATATTTCAATTTAGGTTTAAGGTTTATGTTTGATACCTTATATATTAGTAACTTATGTAATATTATTCAAATTTAACCCAATACACCTAAATATATTAGGAAAATAAAGCAACTTAACTTTTTTTTTCAATTATTCTCTACTTAAAATTCATTATCGGGAGAAAAATTCAAAAATATACTTTCTTTGTTTAGATATTCGGCCTATGTGTTCAAATATTTGTTTTATGTCTAAGGTTTATGTTTAGTACATGTATACCATTTAAGTTTAGTAATTTATGTTATATTCAAATTCAATTATATAATATTTAAACTCAATTAAGGTTTAAAGTTTATATTTGGTGTCTTGTATAACATACCGTATAAGTTTAGTAATTTATGTAATATTATTCAAATTCAATTTTAAGTTTTATTAATTTATATAAGCATTCAAACTCAATTTAGATTTAAAGTTTATGTTTAGTACCTTATATACAATTTTTGTTTAGCAAAACTTATGTAATATTTCAATTTCAATTTAAGTTTTGGTAACTCAATTTAGGTTTATGGTTTAGTAATTTTTATACAATTTAATTTAGTAATTTATGTAATATTCAAATTAAACTTATATTCAATTTATATAATAAATTGTCTTGTTCCTATCTATAACGGGTATCTATTTGTGATTGCTTTGTATCATGTTGTATTTCTATTACATTATATTCTCGATATCAATTTTGAGATTGAAATTGGAGTAAAGTTAATTGGAAATCATAAGAATCACATTTCTTGTGTTGATAGCTTTGAGTATTTCTTCAAGTGTTAACTTTAACCCAATACACCTAAATATATTAGGAAAATAAAACAACTTAACTTTTTTTCAATTCTTCTCTACTTAAATCCATTATCAAGAGAAAAATTCAAAAAAATACTCTCTTTGTTAAGATAGGCACCCTATGTGTTCAAATATTTGCCTTAAGTTTAAGGTTTATGTTTAGTACCTTGTATACCATTTAAGTTTAGTAACTTATGTTATATTCAAATTCAATTATGTAATATTCAAACTCAATTAATGTTTAAGGTTTATATTTGTTACCTTGTATAACATATAAGTTTAGTAAATTATGTAATACTCGTATTATTTAAATTCAATTTAAGGTTTAGTAACTTATATAATGTTCAAACTCAATTTAAGTTTAAGGTTTATGTTTAGTACCTTATATAAAATTTAAGTTTAGCAACTTATGTAATATTTCAATTTCAATTTAGGTTTAAGGTTTATGTTTGATACCTTATATACCATATACATTTAGTAACTTATGTAATATTATTCAAATTTAATTTCAATTTAACTTTTAGTAACTTATGTAATATCCAAAATCTATTTAAGTTTAAGGTTTGTGACATTATGTTTAGTACCTTATATACAATTTAAGTTTAGCAACTTATGTGATATTCCAATTCAATTTTGGGTTTAGTACCTTATGTTTATCGAATAATAAGAGATTTAACAAGAAAATTAAACTTGGTGAGATGATTGAGAAATATTTTCTCTTATTTAAAATGGATAGTGATTTTATGTGACATGTTGAGATTGTGCAATGATTCAATCTCAATTTTAGTAACTTATGTAACATTCAAACTCAAATTAGGTTTATGGTTTAGTACTTTATATAAAATTTAAGTTTAGTAACTTATGTAATATTCAAATTAAACGTATATTCAATTTATTCCTATCTATAATGGGTATCTATTTATGATTGTTTTGTATCGTGTTGTATTTCTATTACACTGTGTTCTCGATGTCAATCTTAAGATTGAAATTGGAGTAAAGTTAATAGGAAATTATAAGAATCACATTTCTTCTATTGATAGCTTTGAATATTTTTTCAACGGTTAGCTTTAATCCAATACACCTAAATATATTAGGAAAATAAAACAACTAATCCAATACACCTTCAAATTCAATAATGACACACTTTGTTCAGATATTTACCCTTTGTGTTCAAATATTCGTCCTATGTAATATTCAAACTGAATTTAAATTTATGTTTTAATAACTTATGTAATATTCAATTTTCAATTTAAAAGTTTTAGTAATTTATGTAATATTCAAACTCAATCTAAATATGTTACCATTTTTTCTGTACACTGTGTTTAGTACCATATAAACCTTAAACCTAAATTGAGTCGCCATTTACATAAGTTATTAAAACTTAAATTGAAAATGTAATGTTACATAAATTACTATAACATTAATTGAAATTGAGTTTGAATCTTCCTAATTTTCAAATTCAATTTAGAGTTTAGAGTTTAGTAACTTATGTAAATTCTAAATTGAATTGAGTTTCAATATTACATTTTCTAAACAATGTGTAAGAAAAAATGTAATGAGGGATATAATGTAAGATGCTAAACCATAAACTCTAAATCGAAAATTTGATTATTACGTAAGGTACAAAACTTAAATTGAATTATTCATTCATCAAGTTAAATTAAATTTAAATATATAAATTGAATAGCCCATAACATACTAAAATAAGGTACAAACTCCTAAATTCTAAATTAAATTTAAATATTCCATAAGATATTAAATTTAAATTGTATCATTCATTCATCAAATTCAAATATATAAATTGAATATCATATAAAGTACTAAAGTTTAAATCGAAAATTTAAATATTGCAGAAGGTACTAAATTTAATTTTAAATTGAAATTGAATCAAACATTCATTAAATTTAAATATAAAAAACTTAATAGATGAGTATGAAATGAATATTACGTAAGTTACTAAATTTAAATAATATATATGGTACTAAACATAAACCTTAAACCTAAATTGAGTTTGAATATTATATAAGTTATTAAAACATAAGTTGAAATTAAATTTGAATATTACATAAGTTACTAAAGTTAAACATAGTACTAAACATAAACCGTAAAGCTAAATTGAGTTTGAATATTACATAAGTTACTATAAATTCAAAATTGAATATTATCTAAGTTACTAGAACATTAATTGAAATTGAGTTTTAATCTTCCTAATTTTCAAATTCAATTTAGGATTTAGAGTTTAGTAACTTAAGTAAACTCTAAATCGAATTGAGTTTGAATATTACATTTTCTAAAAATGTGTAAAAAAAAAATGTAATGAGGGGTCTCATGTAAAGTACTAAACTCTATACCATTTAATCGAAAATTTGAATATTACATAAGGTACAAAACTTAAATTGAAATTAAAATGAAATTATTCATTAAATTTAAATATATAAATTAAATATCCATAAGATTCTAAAATAAGGTACAAAATTCTAAACCCTAAATTAAATTTAAATAATAAATAAGATATTAAACTTAAATTGTATCATTCATTCATAAAATTTAAATATATAAATTGAATATCATATAAAGTACTAAAGTCTAAATCAAAATTTAAATATTACATAAGGTTCTAAACTTAATTTTAAATTAAAATTGAATCAAATATTCATTAATTTTAAATATATAAATTAAATTTAAATATTTAATAAATTACTAAACTTAAATTGCATATACATTTCTAAACCTAAAACATAAATTGAATTTGAATATTACATAAGTTACTAAAACTTAAATTGAATTTAAATATTACATAAGTTACTAAAACTTAAATTGAATTTGAATATTACGTAAGTTACTAAACTTAAATTAAGTTTGAATATTACATAAGTTAATGAAACAAAAAAATTTGAACACTAAATATTGCAAAATTGAACATTAAAGGTTTTAAAATTGAACACTGAGACAATTATTGTAATGAAAGAAAGAATTTCTTTAATTTGTAATTAATTATGTGATTAATTGAACCCTTCCTTCATATCATTCAAATTCAATTTAGGGGGTAAAGTTAGTAACTTTTATGTAAACTATAAATTGAATTTTTGTAATTGATTGACCCCCTCTCTTCCAAACATTCAAATTCTTCAAATTCAATTTGGATAATTAATTGTTGGGCAATTTGGATAATTAATTGTTGGACCCTTATATTAAAAACTTGATTGTTGGCCCATATATTAAAAAGAATGAGAAATTAAACCTAATTCCCTTTTCTCCTAAAAAAAACATAGTAGATAAAGCTTCAAATTCTTCAAATTCAATTTGGATAATTAATTGTTGGGCAATTTGGATATTAATTTGGATAATTAATTGTTGGACAAATTGGATAAGGGTTGGGGTATATACCCCTCCAGCTTTGTTAGATACACTCCCCCTTTCATTTATTAATTAAATATGTATGTAAAATACCATATTTGCCCTTTTAGTAAAATATGTTAGATAGATACACTCCCCCTAAATCTTAACCTTAATCCTAATTTTTAGCCTAACCCTAATTCTAAATAAAGCAGCCGCCATGGCCTCCGCCGACGGCCAATCCTACACCTCCGGCGACTGCCGCACCATCTCCATCATCTCCGGCGCCGCCGCACCATCTCCATCATCTCCGGCGGTCGTCGCCGTCCAAATAATTCTAAAAATTTGAAGGAAAAAAAACAACATTTTTTTCGACAAACCAGTGTCGATCGACACTGGTTTGTCGACCACAAATTATACTGTCGATTATGAATTGTCGACGGAAATCACTCTTGTCGACAACATTTTATTTTCAACAAGATAATGTCGACCATAGACATTGTGGTCGACAATAATTTATCGACCATAAGTTTTATGGTCGACGAGAAGCTGTTGAAAATGAAAAAAAAAACAAAAACCAGAAACCTTACCTTTTTGCGAAATCGCGGAGGAAGAATTCGTTGGGGGAGAAGGTTGGGGCAGGGCGGCGGGGGAAGGACGAGGCGGCGGCACTGGTAGAGGAAGGCGGCGGCGCCGCTTCCTATAGCAGAAATTGAAAAAAAAAAACAGAAAAGGAGGGAGGGAGGAGGGCTTGGGCGCCGGCGGCGAGGGATGCGCGTAGGGCGGTGGGGGTTGGCCGCGACGCCTCGCTGTGTGGCCTCCTCCGATCTGCTCCGATCTGAATTATATGGAAAAAAAAAAGCAACGAAGAAAGAAAATGAGGGGCGGCGGGCGACATAGAGAGGACGGCGGCGGCCGGAGTGCGAGGGGGAGTCCAGAGCAGACGGCGCGAGGGGGAGGAAGAGCAGACGGCGCGACGGCGAGAGAGGGAAGGAAGGGGAGTGCAGAAAATGAAAAAAAAAGGGGAGGGGGAGTACGACGGCGTCGGCGATGGAGAGTGAGACGGCGACGGCGAGGAAGGGGGAGTGAGACGGCGACTGGGCATGGCGGAGCTTGACGTTGGAGGAGTGCCGGCGTGAAGAAGGAGGTGAAGGAGATGGGTTTGGGCCAATTTGGGGTAAAAATGAGGAAAATTAGGGTTTTATAGGGGAGGTGCATTTATCACACTGAATTTTAAGATAAAGGGTATAATAGATAATTTGGGGGGAGTGCATCTATCGTAGATGTGTTTTGAGGGGAGTAGTTGTATCAGGGGAGTGCATCTATCAAAGCTGGAGGGGTATATACCCCATCCCATTGGATAATTAATTGTTGGGCACAGATATTAAAAACTTGATTGTTGGGCCCATATATTAAAAAGAATGAGAAACTAAACCTAATTTCCTTTTCTCCTCAACAACTTTTCTCCTAGAATGCGTCTCTTGACCATCACCCCAAAGTCCCAAATCTGGCCGCCCCCTAAGTCTGTATGTCATCGCCACTGTCGTCTGAAAAACACTCTTCAGGCGTTTCACGGGAAAAAAAAGAAAAAGGTGCTCAACAACGACCATCTAGGTGTCGCCGCCAAGCCCGTCCACAATTATTCCGGCCGATTTCTTAAAGGATATCATTTTTACTCAAACAAAGTTTTCTCACTTCGGGAGTATTATGGTCTTATCCCCTATAATTTGGGAGCTCCTGCAACATTTTTTTTGGGTTTTTTTAGATGGGAGTAGGTTGCAAATATTTAGTCCACATGGACCTAATAGTGATCCACCCTTAATAATTAAACCAACGCCACTAGAACATACAAAAAACTTATTGATTAAAACCACTATTACACTCATGTTTTACATATATACAGAACCATAGTTCATGTTTACATCACTTTCTCTTCTTGTCTCCATCGACTCTCGTAAGAAGGACAGGAGCTGCAGGTACGCTGAACCACCAATCTCGTAATCTTCTCATCCATCTTTCAGTGCTGCCTTGTCTAAATGGTGAATATCTAGTAAATGTTTCTAAGAAAGCTAACAGAACAATATATCTAACCGGTAAAACAGCCAGAAGCAACGCCAGCAGCAAAAGTGCAACAGCTAATCTCTCGGTGGCCTGAACATTTCACATTTGATGCAGTGTTAATGTAAGATCTGACACAAAGCATGTGGTTCTAAAGAGAAATTGTTGTACAGTACAACTGTACACGACTAATACTGCTAAATGAAAACAACTAATAAAATGAGTGAGTAAATTAGTTTATTGTCCCATAAAAGCTCTGTGTTTCAAATGTCAAAATTAGTTTTTAAAATCTTTGTTTTGTGCAGGACACATTTCACCAGCAAAACAACTAAAATAAGTGAGAACTGATGGCATATAAAAGATTGCATCAAAATTCAGCTGCCCAAAATAAAATGTCATAAATTGGAGAATAAGAGGAGGGTACAAAGATGTACTCCCACAATTGTTTACACAATATTCAAACACAATTTAAACACAATTACTATTCATGGATTACCCCAATCCACCTTTTTCAATCTTTAATCTTAATTCAATCCACCACAATTTCTAACCAAACACCACCTTATGGGACGGAGGGAGTATGTTCTGTTTAAATAACTAGTTTAAAAATTAAAAACACGAAGGAATGATCATTCCATCGAATTGTGGACACCAAACATACCCTAGTGAGCAAATTCAACCACGTCATTTCTAATTTCATAGGTGAAAGATTTAGATGGAGTTTGAGTTGAAACAGTTCATCAAGTCTTTTCCAATTTCATTTCTTTGGACTAAGAAAGACTTTGCCCATCCTCGGGATCGTATCTTCTGGTTCCAAGATTTCTATGAAAATAAATTGGGAGAAACCTCTCCTGTAATCTCCAAGTAACAAATTGGGAGCAATTTCTAGATCAAGACCACATAGTGATTAGCTACAAGATCTTACCTTTTATCTTTTATTGCTTCAGTAGCTCTTTTCTAGTATGAAGATTTAATCCAATTACATCTCTTTGTCAGTCATTATTTATGCAGTTCAGATTTCAGAAAAATTCAAACTCCTTACGAAACTGATCACAAACAACTTGAGTATTCATGGTATTTAATATTATGCGTTAATATCATCTGTCATTAGATCCCAGACCTTATAATTAAAAGGCAAATTCTTGTATGCAATTGGGTGCATACTAGACAATTGAATTTTAAGTGATTTGGACATATCCCCAATTATCCAATTGAATTTCTGACTCGCCACATTAGAAAAAAAATCAAAATTGTGTTTCAATTGCACCATGCAATTGAGTGCACACAAGTATGACTCTAATAAATATTTGGAAGAAGACAAAACAAAATAATACCTGTGGGAAAATGGATAGTAGTAAGGCGCGACATTTTAAAAGAAGAATGTTTCCATCCTGAATTAGCTCTTCAGCTTGAGAAACTGCATTTTGAACAGCCAGAAGCTGCTCCATTGTATTCATTGCAGGTGGTGCTGTTACCTTGAGTACATCAATAGGATTTCCTTGGCTAAAGTAACGGGTAAGCAACATGAAGACTGCAAAAAATATGAGAAATGTAGCCAATCCATAGCCCATCCATCCTCTGCAAATACAAAGTATAGGAAGTCACTCACTAGGATTTTCTTTTTCTGGAAATGCATTACTTGCATGTTATCCTAAATAAATGCATAATCAGGGAAATGAAGCCAAATTTTACATCATAATATCATTTTCATAATTCTTGTCCGTGACTTGACAAATGATATCCAGAATAATAACTGAAATTCAATGAAGACACAAAGATGGAGAAGAAAAAATTACTCCATCAAGATTATATTTGTTTTTTGTTGAGACTTTCAGTCAAACAAAGTCCCCACTAGTTATCAGAAGATCATGGGGGCTCTAGAGTTTGAAAGGTGTTAAAGGAATTGATTAGTAATACTCATACCAACAATGTGCATTTTCTTATTTGATGCCCATTATGAAAGAATTCTAAGGTTAAGCTCAACAATAGGTGACCCACTGTGAAGTTCTCATGGTGCATGTGAGGACAAAAGCACACTAGAATAGGTTAGTGTTGGTCTATGGGGACAGTACATCAGTCTCGTTGAGCTAAACAACTGGTATCAGAGTCAGGTCAATTCCTGGTGCCCAAGAAAACAGTTCGAAAGCAGACTCAACAAAAGTCGAGCCGCGATGCAAACCACTCAGCTACTAGAAGGACCTCACGTAAGACACGCGGTGCTGTAGGGGCCTTGGTAGCTTAGCAGCAGTACGTAAATTCTTGGGTCATGCAATGCAGTGCATAAGACTTAATTAATAGGCTATGCAGAGGGACTCACGTAAGACTGAGCTGGAAAGCAATACATAAGACTTAGACAAAGACGTGGTTGGGGTGACTGAATTGACAGATCAACTAAAGGGCTCAGATGTCCTTTGTTTAACGGGGAATTGTTCAGACTTTCAGTCAAACAAAGTCTCCATTGGTTATCGGAAGATCCTTGGGGTTCTGGAGTCGGAAAGGTGTTAAAGGAATTTATTGGTAATACCCATACCAACAAGATACATTTTCTGGTGCCCATTGTGAAAAGACTCTAAAGTTAAGCATGCTTGGGCTCGTTAGCAATTTTATTTTGGCATCATGTGCTACATGTTGTCCTTTCTAGTGCAATGCATTCATATTGGAGTGTGTAAGTATGAAGGTACACATGGATAACATCCAATACATTAAAATATAAATAAGCTACATCAACTCTTTTATTTTTTAAACCTCTTACTCCCTTCACTTGTTTCAATAATTCCACCAATTTTAGATACTATGCTTCAAAACCAACATTTCTCTTTAACTTGCTGAAAAGTGAGAACCACATTACCACCAAAGGCAATAAAATTGCACAACTTAGGTGAAATGGTCATGTAGAAGAAGGTTCGAGCAACTAATGAGCATCCTGGATGAAACTTTACATCAAATCACAAGGAATGGGGGGAACAGAACAATAAAACATTAAAAGTTCCCTGTAACATTTGATGTCCAGGTTCTCACATCATATGGGAACATTTAGGCAATATACTCCTTTTCACTATATGGTGAAAAACATAACACTTTTATGTGATGCCCTGAAAATTTCTTCAATGAATTAACATGCTATTCAATAACATCTATGTAATTGGACATTGCTGCCATGAATCATGGTATCTCAATAACTTTATTCCTTAAACACAAAACAAGAATACAAGTATGCCAAAGATTGTCTTCAAAAGTGTAAAAATTAGCAAAGTGAAAGAAAAAAAATTAGGAACCGCACTAGAAAAGAAAGAGCTTTGGGAAGGGGGAAGAAAGGACAGGAAATAAAAAGTGTGGAATCCAAGATTTCCTTTTGTTCAGATATACAAAAGAAAAAAAAGCTTTAAATTAGTGAGCAGAATAAAGGGCTCTGTAATGTAATATCCTTCTCAGGTAGCTAGTTATGTTCATAGAAGACACTGATTTGTTTCTTGCGACTTTGGAAAGAGATTGATCTCTTCCATTTTCTATATTGTACAGATTATTCATTCTTTAGGAATAAGAGAGGATTTCCATTTTTTCTCCAAAAAGGAAAAGAATCGAAGGAAAGAGAATAAAAAAAGGCCAGCACATCCTGTCAACTGAAACAACATAACAAATTGAGCACCAGGGAGTGAATTGAGAACATTAATAAACAAAAATAAATATAAACATTACATTTTGTGCATAAAAAAACAAGAGAACTGAAAGAGATCTTAAAGAAAGGAATAATACTTTAAAAAGTACATATTTTGACGGAACACTTAAAAAATATATTAGAAGCTAGAAATAAAGGGAAAAAACCTTAAACATTAAATTTACTGCAATAACAGAATCCTTAGTTTCGCATACAACTAAGTCATTCTTATCCTTGGAAAAGTAAAAGGAGTAGGAATTGTATCAATAGAAAAATACGGAAAATTTGAACAGTTTTTTAGGATTACAGTATCTTCTGCCTAAACCTAACAGACAGGTAGTTAGGCAAACATAAAAAATCTAGAAGGACGCTCTAATATTGAAAAAAAAAAAGGTGCAACCAATAATTAATTTATTTCACAAGAGTGATCATTGTATAATTTTAAGGTACATCTAAAATGGAAATTGATCGATATTTTTTAGATTAGTACAAGCAAATAATTGCATGTAATCAAACTAGCATTTAACATATTTGCAGATAGGTTAGGTTATTGAGCAGTCCAATTTTCTGAAGCCAGATGTTGGGATTTCAAGGCCATCTTACTGCCATATAATAAAAAGAACGAAAAGAGAATGAAGTGTGATACCCTTTGTAGAATGTCTGAAAAGATCTAAAGAAATATATTATATATGAGGATAACTTTTTCACATTTTAAGCTCACTATGTACATATTTTCAGCCTTTCAGGGGAGAGGATAAATGAAGAAGATGTTATCAGAAGTCAAAAACATAGGATTACAAATTTCCTTTACAAGATCATAGATTTCCTTATTGTTACTAGAAATCACCTTATGAGAAGATTATGTCGATATAAAGCAAGGGCACGAAGATTGATGGCCAATACAAACTATAACCCTAGAACATTGACTTAGATATCATCTGGGAGGATTTTGTAGATCTGAGAGCTAACAAATAGTCTCAATAAGAATAGAAGAACGGCGAAAACTAAACGGATTTAAATGCAGTTGAATCTACACAATATATAAACTCCCCTCGGAATTTCAGATGTGCTCATATTCTCTACAGATAAGTAACAGAGTGGGACTGATGATCTGGGGAGAGAGTAACAACTATATAAGAAAATTTCAATTAAGGATGACAATCGTACTTGTCAGATGCCATTAAATTGCAATACAACTGAACAAACAAGTACCAAACAGAACCTAATGGAATTTATAGCATTATTATATAAATAGTTTGTGCGGACTGTCCAACAGCTCAATAAGGGAATAAAAATATAATTATATAACTCAGACTGAAAAAGGAATTACTTGTGGAAAGATTACATCAACCTCCATTGAGTTATGTACTCTAGGAAAACATTGGTTTAAATTAGGTACATATGAAACTATGCCCCATTAATTAATTGATGAAAACTTGTGCCACCACAACAACTAGAAACAGCTTTTGTAATAGCAGTAACTTCAATTAGCTTGTAGCAATGTTCTAAAATTTGTTAGGCACCAAGCACAGAAATTAAACAAAGGCTGTTCTAACTCATGTTACGTTAGCTTCTTTTTTCTATACATCATTTTATGTTTTGACATCTAACTGTGTTTTATACTCCTTCAGTTCAATTTTATTATTCTCACTTTCCCTTTTTTGTTGTCTAATTTCATTATGTTCATTCCCTTTTTCGAAAAAAAATACTATCCACACTATTTTATCTCCACCCTACAACACTTATTTACCCATATGCCATACATTTTATTCATAAACAATCACTTTATTTATAAGCGGACCCCACAATACCCCATCATACCTCCAATTTATCTACTTTATACATAAACTAATCAATATTCATTAAAACTCATGCCTAGAGAAATGAGCATAATGAATTTGGACAGAGGCAGGGGCGGACCAGGACTCGAGATTAGGGGAATGATCCAAAATACTAACATGTAATAGGATACGCCTCTTATAATTATATTATTCATTATTATTATTATTATTATTGTGGCTTTTAATTTAATTAGGGTTTTAAACTTTTAAACCTTTAATTTAAACTCTAGAATAAATGACCAACGAGCTTACTTAGGGATTAAGTTAGGGTTATGATTTGAGTCTATTTAAATAAGAGTTTAACTAGAGTTAAGATTATCTTTAGATCATTGAATTGTAAGCTTCTTTTGAGGATTATCTATATAGTTATTGTTCGTTCGTAGTATTTCAATTTCTCTGATCATCTTAACTCTATCAATTGGTCCGACATGCCACTTTCACAATGACTGCAAAAGAGAGATGTGACGCGATGGAAAAGATAATAGACAATTTGAAAACACAACTCGGTACCCGTCTTGCCGGCATCGAGAACGCTTTGGAACGTCATGATACCATGTTCAAGCCCACAAATCAGTCTGTCGGCACAAGCGCATTGACTGGACCAAATCTTGTTTCCGGTACGACACCGTCATTTGGCCCGATCCCTCCATCCTCAACCGTCACCTAGCTCATAAACCAAAACCGGACTTACCGATGTTCGAGGGAACGGACCCGATCGTTTATCAACCCACAGGCCACCAGCAGCCCAGAGCCCCGCCGCGTTCAGCCGGGGGTCCTATTCTCGGCCCATAATATCTTTTGGTTGTGGTTCACAGTCCAAGGGTGCATTTTTTAAGCAATCTGCCCTGGGCCAGAATAATCTAGCCACAAGTCAGCCGGGGAATTCATCAGCTGAGTCACCAGTTCCGCGACTTAAATTAAATGGTGAGAAGGGTGATGACGAACCACGAAAATCAGATTTTCCTACGGTGGAGCAGGACGTGGGGGGATGAAGTCAATTTTGGCATCAGTTCATCAGCCTTGAGGACAAGGCTATTTGAATGGGGAGAGAACTGATATGCCTCTTATTATTATATTATTCATTATTATTATCATTATTGTGGCTTTTAAACCTTTAGTTTAAGTTTTCTAGAATAAATGGCCCATTCGCTTACGGGCAAGTTAGGGTTATGATTTGAATCTATTAAAATAGAAGTTTTACGGGAGATAGGATTATCTTTTGATCATTGAATTGTAGCAGCTTCGGCTTGTGGCTGAGATTATTCTCTGCAGCGGAGATTTATCTTTGTGGCCTCTTTTGAGGATTATCTATATAGTTATTGTTCGTTCGTAGTATTTCAATATCTCCCATCACTTTTTATCAATAATAGTCTCAAACATGTAAAATACTACTCTAATTTCTCCCAGTTTTAAGACCAGTTTTGCAATTAAAATACATACAAAATAAGCACTTTTATGTATAAGTACAAAAAATGCAATAAGAATTTGGAGATAACTTTTACAATAAATTCACTACTAAAATGATTTATTAAATTAATTTAACATTAATTTCACTTAATTTTTAAAAAAATACTAAAATAATTAATTTTAATGTATATATAATATATACATATATATAGGGGTGGGTAGGGGTGGAGCCCCCCCTTGACCATAAGGTGGGTTCGCCCCTGGACGGAGGGAGTATCATTTATAGGTCGGAGAACAAATTAGTTCAGTTACAAGCTTTAAAAAAAAATTGTATTATTTGCATATGAAATTAAAATGAATGATAATATATTATTTGTACTTTTCAATTTATTGAATTATTTGTTCCATTCATCTAATTGGGGCAATTATTATTTTAAAATAAAAAATCCAATTAGTAATTACATGATTAAATCCTACAATACAATAAAAACATATTGTTTTCCTTAGAAGAGCACCTAGCCCCACCTAAGGCTGCCTAGCGCCTAAAATGGCCAAAAAGTTGAAAATCAGGGTGGTTTTTTATTTTAATCAACAGTGAAGGCAATAAGTGATTAAATTGGTAATTAACTTTCGATAAATTACACAAGGTCATGTACCCATAGGAACTGCACTGCTTCAATAAAGAGACATGTATCATCTAAAATAGTAATGATGAAAATGCAATTACCTGCAGATAATATAGGTGACGACCAAACAGAACGTCAAAGATTTCAGAGGTTCTTCCCAGTGGATTAAGAAAGCAAGCCAATTCCAGAATTCCATCACAGGAGAAAGCAGTTCCTGCAATTTCATCTAAATCCTAAGCTTGCACCTTGAAGAGCTAATAAGTTTTAGAGAACAGAAAGCGGAATTTAAATGGGAACTTTTAAGCTCTTTAAAACAATGCTAAGATAGTTTGGTAACTTTTTTCAAAAAGAACTTATAAGTTGCAAATTTAAGACAGAGTACCCACTGCGGTGAGATTGGTCCCCCGGGATTAGTCGGTCTTTGGACCGGATACCCAAGACTTTAAAAAAAAAAAAAGACAAACTACCCACTAACTTTTCCAAAGAGCTTAGAAGCTTCCTTCTTTAAATATTGAAGAGACCAAAAAAAACTAGAGGAAATTATTTACTCATTTGGATTTTTTAGTAGCAGTTCAAATTAAAATGATTTTATTTTTACATCTACTACATAAAAGCTACAGGGAAAAATCTCAAGAGTGATTTAGTGTATGCATAAAATAGGTGAAATTCTGCATATATCTAAAAAGTGCAAGGTGAAAAATAATCAGATATTATCATTATAAGTTTTTTTTTTAAATTGCTATCGGACAACTAACTAATCTTTATATATACAATAACAAAATCTTCTGTCAAAAATAAGTACTATCTACATTTGGCATACCAAAAGTTTTGCTAAAAGTAGAATCGTAAATATTATAAAAATAAAAAATAAAAATTTAATCTACTAATTCTTAAATTTGCAAAACCTTTACATTCAAATTATTATTTTTCTGAAAATATTTAAGAAAAATACATCAAAACTTTTAAGATATACGAATATATAAATTAAAATATAGGCTGGAATTATTATAATGAATATAATGAAACAAGGTGATACTCTCTTACAAGATTTTCTAACATGAGATGAAATAAAATTCACAAACATATCAAAGAGAAAAAAGTCAAGATGGATAAGCAGGTAAGTCGATAAATCAGAATATTTAATTTGATTACGCCTCCCAGCTGATCTAATACATCTATTGCACAATTTTGTCTTAGAAAATCATAACATTGAAAAGCAAAAATACAAATTCCCACATCGAGCATCACATTAAAGGAGAAAAATAACAATCGTGGTATACATACAAAAAAATTGAAAATAGAATATCAACAATAAAAATATAAAAAATTATAGATAAAATAACTCTTTCTACTTCATTTAAAATAAAAACAACGCACATTTCTCTCAGTGGAGAAAAAAACTAACATTGTATCTATCTTATACACACAAACCGTGCAACGCACGGATGATGTACTAGTTCTTACAACACCAAATAATTAGTCATCCAAAGAACATTGCCAACTTATTCTTTTCTTTTTGAATCACTTACTCGACATTCATTTGAAGATAATCCATTCATTTCATTTTTCTTTGATGACGTTTTAGATTTAAAATGTCCAAATAGTTAATTTGATAGAGTTGACGGTGTCGTGCCCTTATTAGTTGCTATATCAACAAAATGATCTTATAATACCAAATACCGTGACAGCTTATATGCTTGATGATCTTATGTATCCAAACACTTCGACACCTAATTTTTAACAAGATATAGGATTTCATAAACTCCTAAACATTGTAAGATGTAAGAGCTTGTAAGCTCTTTTCAATAAGCTTGCCAAGCACCCTCTTATTTGGTCTAACAATATTATTTTATTGCTAACGTAATTCTTAAATGAAGCCATTTAGGAAATTAATATCACATCAGGGCATGATATCAAAACTTACGGGCAGCAAAGGACTTTTCTCAAGCTCAAAATCCCATTGATTTTGATAAATGAGAAAGAAAAAAATCTTAAATAAAACATACCTTCATCACAGCCAAGTTGGTATCAATGCCATCAACTTTAACGCCATCAACTGTAGCTTGAGCCTGCACTACATTTTGATAGCTACTTCTAGCTTCTTTAACAGCTTTTTCCAAAGGTGTCATCTCTCCAACAGTAATTTCACCAACCACTGGTCCAGTTTCATTAGAACTTCTCCCAATAACTAACCCCAAATTAGAAGCAAGTGACAAAGGAGAGATTGAATACATTCCATTACCAGATTTTACAGCATTTCCTCGATCCATCTTCCCTATTACTAAAATGTCCGCAAGTTTTTCAAGGATCAAGTCCCCACGTGGAAGCTGATCACAAACATTAAACATAAGAAGAGCCTCAAAGCAAAGAGGTGGTACAGAACTCATTTCTTTAAGGGCTTGTACTCGGAGAATCCCAAATATAGCTTTGAGAAGCACTTCATCACGTTCAACCCCACTGATTCGAAACTTTAGCATAAATCTATGGGCATATAGAATTTCACGAATAATAGCTAACCAATAGTCACGACGTTTATGACCTTTAAGCTCTGGAAACTCCATGACAATAGGTTCCGATCTACATCAGAAAATCGTAATGAATAAACGGTTTGCATAAAAAATCACGATCTTTTCCCGTATTTTGAATTAAAACATGTGTTCTTAAAATTTTCAATTCAATACACAGGCTTTATAAATTTTGCAATTATACCATACAAGCCTTTTCCGGCAACTTATGCAATTATAAAACAGCCTGAAATTTTTTGAAAAAATTGCAAATAAGTTCTAGACCTTTTGTTATTGTTTCAATTTGATCACGAAAATTAATTTTTGTTGCAATTTCATGCAATGCCACATAAGCAGGACTTGCTAAAAAATAGTCATGTGTGTGATTTTTTTTTTATTATTTGGCAATTAACCCATGAATAAATGAAGCTTTCTAGAGGGTATTGATGAAGCAAGCAAGCATGTTTTCTGCTTATTTTATTATAACGAGAAGCAGTATAAAAGCACCATAACCTTACAGCATAACTGATTTATAGAAGATGGCCTTGTCAAAAAGTCTGGTCCCCCATGGCCCTGAAAGCTCTGGTTTAATAACTTGCTGTAAGTCGTCAGCAAGGTCATATGACTTTGCTTTATCAAACGAGACAACACGATGAGCTTCGAAGTATAAAGCATGGTCGGTCAAAGTCAACCGTCCTGCAATGAAAAACATATAGACAACTCTTTTTAAGAATATCAAGATCTTATTTCCAATTCTTTTCTCTATTATCAAGTAATATCCTTCATTTTTCAAGCATATCAAGACTTACCAGGCCATGTGGAAATACCCACATGCTCAAGAACTGGCTGAGTTGTAACAGTTCCATCCATTTCTAGGATTTTCTCCCCTCTTCGCGATCGTATAGAAGAAAGAAGAGAAGATTCAGATTGAGACTGCAACTTCCTTATTGTCCTTCAGAAAATGTAATGGGAAAATTAAATGATAAGCACAAAACATAAAATTTCTTCATTTTTACCCTTAAAAGATGGTCATACTCCCTTCTCATTTAAAAACATGAAATTTAGAATCATTAACACTGATTATAAGTGGGCCATTTTATTACCATTGGAACAATATCTTTTAACCATAATGGCAAGTTTATAAGACCTCCTATCGTGTACTTCAAGGAGACAAAAATGTGTGCCATTAACATCTTTGACTTGGAACTTATGGTACTTTTGCTTTGAGCAGAATTGGTTCTAAATGGCATAAGCATTCACTGGTACTTTCACCACATGGTAACAGAGGAATGATGTAAACTAATGACAAGCTATAGTCAGTGAAGACATTAATTGAGCACATTGTATTGCAGCTTAAGATGAAATTATTATTCTTCAAAGATTATGAATTTAGAGATGTTCTACAAAGCTGTATATTTTTGTATTCAGGTATGAGTAACTAAAAGGCCGACCAACATTGCAGGCATGAATCTCATCCTAATAGGTTTGCAATCTTGAGCTTTTAATCTTCCACAAATAATGGCAGGAATTGCTCACACCATTGTCAAAGATACATCAACTGAAAACAAGTCAAGTTTGCAAAATGTAGATTTTGAAAACTTAACTGTAGCCACTTAAGTTTTAAATATAAACCCACCAAATAATATATAATTCTAACAACAAAACAAATCAAACAAGAACTGGGCCTCGCAGAAATTTTTCCCATCCAAAACAGACAACTATATGAATAATGACACTGGCAGGAAGCACCTTTCCAATCGAATAAGATACTTGTCATAGGCACTGAAATGAAGCCGATCGCTGGTTGAAGTTGCAAGCACCTCAAATAGTTTATCACTGACAACCACATCAGCAACAACAGGAATAGCTGGAGCTATCCTAGAAAACGCCTCGACTCCAACTGTGGCATCATCATCTGCCTGTTATATATACAGGAGTCAAGCAAGCATAACCAGTTCATGGGGAACTTTTCTAATTCTGATTGGATTGCAGATCCCTTAGGCAATGTTTGTTTTCGGTTTTATAGTTGTTTTTGAAACCAGGTTTTGAAATCTGAGGATTTTAAAATTCTAATAAATAGTAAGGTGTTTGTTTGTATAAGGCTTGGTATTGTTTGGGCTGTATGGCTTGCTTGTAGGCTTTTGAGTCTTTCTTTGTTGGGACGGGTTCTCTTGTTGTATTCTGTTGGGCCTTTTTTGGGTTACCTTTGGATCGGGTTGTGGTCACCCTTTTCATTTTATTTTTCCTAAATAAAACTTTCATTTTGTAAGGTGTGTGTTTGTTTTGAGATTTTAAGAAAGGTGATTATTAACTTTATGTAATCAATGGATAAGATTGAATGGTGTTGTATTTTTAAAGTGTAGTTGGGTGTGCTTGTAATGATTGGATGATGTGAGTTATTATTTGAATATATTAAATTGTCGGGAGAGAGAATTGATTGTATTGAAAAGTGTGATAGTAGGTTTATTGGTGTTGTAGCGATGGTTTCTTAAAACTGAATCAAAATCACAAAGTAGAACCGGGTTTAGATTTACAAATCTTAAAACCAGATTTTAAAACCCAAAACAAACTTTGAGTTAAACGATGACAAAACATCTTTCTCCAATTGAAAATAATGAGGTAAATAGAACTGGAGTCCAAAGCTGATAATAATCAGCATATACTCAGATATAATATAATACCTACTGCGTGAGCACCAATAAAACGTACATGAAGAAATGGTCCGCTGGCAGCTTCAGGGAACTCCCAAGCAACCATCATATCAAATGTAAGGCGTCGAAATTTGTTATCATCCAAGTAACCATTTATATGTATTGACCGTGCAAGAGCCAAGAAGCAACAATATTCCAAAAAGTTCCTTGGAAAGTTTGATTGATTCTTTAGAGGATCACAAGCCTCTGCATCAAAGTCTTGTCGAAGTTCGCACAAAGAAAGGCCAAGGATTCTGCATGAATAATATGAAAGAAAACAAGTATAGAAGCGTGTATGCAAAAGAAACTGACCATTCTTATAATTTGAATACAAGACAGATTTAAACCAAATTGACAGTAGGACTCCATTACAGCATAATTTCAATTCAACAAAGACGTCATCAGTTTGAGTGTCAAATAAGTTCAGAAAGTAGACGTTCCTTTGAATCCACACAGGAAACAATGAGTTATTTTTCATCTCTTAAAGTGTAGTAGTACAACATATGCCCACACTTTTAGGTGTGAGCAAGCAAGCTGTGCAATGTATTTCACAAGCAATGTTGTGCATTCTCCCTCATTTTTCATATGTGAACCACAAAAGTGGTGAAATCTATCACCATATCACTTGGAGATTTAGAGTAAAATCTTATTAGGAACCAAGTTGGCTTTATTTCTATGATTATCTACATTGTAATTTTTTTAAGCATGGGTGAAAGTTTTGACTATTTGTCAACATCACATGAAAAATTGTTCGGTATACTTTTTTAGAGCTGGATTGCACTAAATTTTAGCTATCTGCTACTTTACTGAACAATGCCACTTTACCTTTTTTATTTGATCTTAAAAAGTTCTAAAATCCACATTTGTTTTTTACAATACCGCACTAAATTAGGAAACCATCTATAGTTTCATCAACTATTTAGCTAATTTATTTACCAGGAATGAAAAACACTATACTATTATTCATTGGCACATATATTAAGTAGCTTGAACAGCTCTATAAGCCGCATTGAAATATCATTCAGTAATTTATTCAATTCTTCTGGAAATTTTCACTACAACAGATCGTTTGCTTTGGTTAGAAATACTCTCATTTTTCTTAATTCGAACTCAGAAGGCTAATTGTAGAAGTGCGTATATCTGTAAGGTGCTATGCAATAGGATCAAAATCTTTGGTTCATAGAGGATAATAGGGATTTGGCTCATCAGCTTACTTCATGGCATTAAATATTCAATCATGTAAACCCATTGATTTAATATTAGTATTTCAGATAGGGCAGATAAAATCATTTCTGCGGAGCATTAGATCATTTATGTGTTTTAAGTTAAGTGTATTTATTTCTGCTGGATCAAGTACTGCATAATAATTTTCCCTTAAGTCCACTCTCTCTGTTACTATCAGACGAATTTCCCACATGACACTAGCTTAATCCTCTGACTTTGAATACAAGTATAATCAATCAAAGTAAGCACCAATCCAGTGTATATTCAAACATTTCTCAAAGACACTTATCAGCTGATTAAATAAACCCTAGACATTATAATCCTGTACAAAAAAGTATTAAGATGGAACCATATCATGATTAACAATCATTGAAGAGCCGTAGATCCATTCTCATGAATTTGAAAAGGAAAACAGAGAACTAACTTGGAGCATCGGCGGATCACAGCATTTGCAATTGGGGGAAGTTGGGACAACCAGTTGTTCCCAGCAGATGGAGAGATTTCCATATCCTCAATCTCGTCATCTTCAAACACGCTTCGCCTTTTAGTGAGCCACTTGAATGACCCATCTTTCACAAAACCCTCCAACATATTTCGAGTTTTGCTCACAGTAGCCATCCACCCCTCCAAATTCACAAAATAAAATCAATTCAAACACCAGAATAACCTCTCTTAGCTCAGATGCCCATAAATTGAAACATACCAGTATAACGCAGCAAATTTACATGAGTTCAAAGCAGCACTTAAGTTATAGCAACTGAAGTTTCAGAAAATTGCAAGATCGAGACGTTTATCCGGAGGAATAGGCGGAAGTAAAAAGAGGGGAGTAAATCAAGTAGCGGATGGCAACTCGGTGCCAGGTAATCGGATATGACTGCGGAATTGCAAACGTGTCACACAATTTCTTTTTGGTCATGGAAGATTCTTGATTGATATGGAATACAGATGTTAAAAGTTAAAACGACATGGGATTACGGCGCCCTCGACATTTTATTTTAGTAAATTTCTTTGTAAATTTTTTAATAAATAAACACATGTTATCTTTATTGGGTTTGTTTGTTATGGACTCGAATGCATGTTGTGCACTCTAGTCACTTTTCATTTGTATTGACTTGCACTTTTTCATTACTTACACGGGTAAAATGGTGTTCATTTTCAATTATTAAACTGTATAATAATATTTTTATTTATAGTGACTTACACTTTTTATTAATATTGTATTGCACTTTTCAGTTTAATAACTTACACTTTTCATTAAAAATTGTGATACTGACTTAAACTTTGAGTTTAATTAAGATTAGAGACAATCCTATAGACACAACTAGAAAAAGAGACAAAAAGATATAGCATTAGGAATAAGGTCAAATTCATAACTAAATGACCAATTATGCCCTTACTCTTTCATCACACCAATATATTAAATTAAAATAATAATTAAAATTAAAGCTATCGGTATTTTTTAATTTCAAATCAATGTAAAATAAAATTATATCTTAAATTTAAAGCATTTCATGGTCAACATTGAAACACTCCCTTTTGCTGCAAATCCAATCTGCAGATCACACCTTCAATAATCAGTAAATCGATCTCCAAATCCTAAATTTCGCTATCTTCGATAACAGAATCATTCCAATTTGGGAGGTATGAATTCTGTTCGATCTTCAAATCCCATCTTCGATATTCGATCATCACCGAACCACCTCCATTTTTGCTGCAAATTCCATCTGCAAATCAAACCTCCATTTTTTTGCTGCAAATCCCATCTGCAAATCAAATCTTCAATAATCAATAAATCGATCTGCAAATCTCAATTGCGCTATCTTCGATACCAGAATCATTCCATTTTGGAGGTATGAATTCCGTTTTGATGCAATGATTCCATATTCAATTTCCAACTGTGATAATCAATAATTCGATCTTCAAATCCCATCTTCAACATTCGATCATCACCGAAATACCCAAAATAGAGTGAATTTTGAGTTTCTAAATATCATCCGAGAACCATTACATTATCTAGGTAGGCAATTTTATTCCTGGTTGTTTTAATTCAATAATCAATAATTCGATTGGTTCATTGTTATTTCAATTTATACCCTGTCCGATTCGTTCTTCGTGTTTTTCTAATTCTACCCTGTTTTATTTTGTGCGATTTAGGGCTCTATTGAACGTGTTAATTGGAGAAGTTATTTTACAGTATCAGAGATGGAATACGCTGTGATATTATAGGGCTCTATTGAACGTGTTAATTGGAGAAGCTATTTTACAGTATCAGAGATGGAATACGCTGTGATATTAAAGTTCGAATTCGAGGAGAAAACCAAGTTTCTAGATATTAAAGCTATTTTAGCATATATTCAACTAATATTCACACATGTGCATCAATCTTTAGCATATATTTTTCAATATGCAGTATCTAGATATGTACTCGTAGTTTTCTTATGATAGGGCCAGATATACTTAACTTAAGCCATAATGTAATGTTTTTTATGCTATCCAATGATATCACGGAAATATCATAATAATGAATATCTTTTGGAAAGTTACAAACCACAATTTTAAAGTCAATCATCATTAATACAATATTATTAATTTAAAATAGGAATATACCCACTACTCCCCACAATTATCTCACGTAATCCAAACAAACAATATATTTTTGACATTTTCAAACATACTTATATTCAAATGTAATTTTTTTCTATAAATAATATTATAATTACAATTTCTAAAATGAATAGTTTATTGATATCCACGTAATAATAATATGATTATCGTAGTAGTCATAAATATATAAAAAAAAAAGGTCTAATTTTTCTTCCATAATGCACATATCACAATGTGCATATTTGTTTGGCATATACTTTCGCATATATTCACTTTCGATACTCCCCACGTTACTTACTTAATTACATCATATGTATTTCTTTTTTTGTTTGTTTTGTTTTTGTGTATGTAACGGTTTACCATCCAAATTGTATAATATTGTCTATTCTGGTTCATAATCCGTTTTTTTAGTTCCCCTAAAGATAACATTAATAACATTAATGCATTTTAATTTAATGGAGAAGTTACAATTATAATTAATATGACAATCTTTAATATTTATTCTATATAATTATAAATTATTATATGTAATTATTGAAAGAATTATTGTATATTTTTTTATAGAGCATTGAATATATTTATTTTTGAATAATAATTTTTAAAGATGTACAGAGTTGAAAAAGTCTTAAATAATCTTTGTATATAATTAAAAGTAATTTAATATGACAATCCAACTTGATTTAGGAAACTTTGATTTTCGAACGCATTTATGCCCTGGATTTCCGGCAATTTAATATTCAAATCATGTTTTGAATTTCCTATTTTATCTTAATTGAATATTCAAATTTTGACTTTATTTTAAACGGAGGATAAAACTGTACTTTTATAAATCATATTGTCCTTCCTCCTAACTTTAAAATTTATTGTCTTTATTTCTAGTTTCTATAGGTGAAATGTCCTATATACTAATTACCCCTTAAACTTTTTAATAATATTGTGTTGCACTTTTCAGTAAAAAAATTTGTTGCACTTTTCAGTTATAGACTCTTACACTTTTAGTTATATTGACTTACATTTTTCATTAATATTGTGATGCTCTTTTTAGTAATACCGACATGCACATTTCACAAATATCGTAGTTCACTTTTAGTTATACTAACTTATACTGGCATGTTTGGTTTAATTGATTAAACAGGATAGATTGTTTTATCCCAATTATTCCTATGTTTGGTTTACAGGAATTAAACCCGTGATTAAAATAGGCCCGAAATTATTATCCTTCCTAATCATTTATTTGAGTGTTTATTAGTCCCAAAGAGAAGGTGGGATAATTTAATCCATCAATCCAAACACAAATCTCAATTCAAAAAATAATGCAATCCCATCTAATCCTATCCTACCTTATCTATCCCAACCTGTAAACCAAACATGCCCTAAGGGCTTGTTTGGTTTGCTAAGGATAGATATATTAGGATAGGATAGGATAGGATTTAGTGGGACAATTTGAAAATTTGATTTAAAATTCATGTTTGGATTGATGGATTAAATTTTAAAGTTTATATGATAATTTATAATCAAGTTGTTTGGATTGTGGGATAAAATTGAAAAATATTATTATATAGTTTAATAATGGGTTAGTCTTATGTGAAATATTGCATACATGCATTCAATCCCAATTAGGCAAGTCAAAACCCTAAGTCTAAAAGTCAAATTAAGTCAATTTAAAAAAAATCGCGGGTCATAGGCCTGGAACCGGGTTGCCCAGAAAATTCGCGGGTTGCAAACAGGTGGTTTACTGCATGACCAAAATATTGTTACTACAAGGTCAAAATATTACCACTACAAGGCCAAAATTTTAATACTACATGTCAAAACATTCTGAAAAATTCACAAAAAAATAAAGTTTCTAAAATATTTTTGAACATGTAGTAATACACTTTTGACCATGTAGTGATAAAATTTTTGTCTTGTAGTAACATTGTTTTAGTCACGTAGTAGCCGAATAAGTCAAAATTATTTTTGTAATTTTGCCCAAAAAAAATAAGTTTCCAGAATATTTTTGGGCTTGTAGTAATACACTTTTGACCTTGTAGTGACAAAATTTAGTTCTTGTAGTAACATAATTTTGGTCATGTAGTAAAATAATAATATATTAGAGTGAAAATAAATATTTTAATTAAGGTTGACCCGCTTTGACCCGTGTTGACCCGCGTTGACCCGCGTTGACCCATGTTGACCCACGAATTTTGACCTAATTACCTTAATTAGTCATATTGCATGTATGCAATATTACATATAAGTTTTTGCGTTTAATAATTGAAAAGTGCAACACCATTTTACCAAAAAGTGTAAATCATGAAAAAGTGCAAGTCAATACAACTGAAAAGTGCAACATGGACTAGAGTGCACAACATGCACTCAAGTGTATACTAGACTAAACCATCTACAATGGGCCCTAGTCCATTACATATATCTACAATCTAAAAAGATTAATACTCTACAAAGATCTACAAAGGTGTAGTTAAAGTGACCATTATCCTTACTTTGCCATTAAAGTCAAACTTCTCACTTCTCCACTTTTTCACATCATTAATTAATATTATTATTTTATATTTGCATTCAAATTTTATTTAAAAATTATGAATAGAATAATTTTTTTTTCAGTTTTTTTTAAAATGGAATTTAGATTTTTTTTTTTACTTTTCTTTCACGTTTTATACTTTTTTATATTTTATGAGATTTAGGAATTGATTTTTCTTTTTTTTTTTTCTTTTTATATTATATTTACTTTTATTCAAAAATTATTTAGATTCAAATTTTAAATTATAAAATCATTTTTTATTTCTATTTTATTTAGATTTTTACACAGTACTACACATTGCATACCAACAACAAACAATGCATAGTACACATTGCATACCAGCAATAAACAATGCATATACTGAGTGAATGAAGTATAATTACAACACACATTGCATACTAACAACAAACCATGCATATACCGAGTGAATGATGCATATTTGTAACATATTGCATACTAGCAACAAACAATGCATAAATTGTGCACATTCACAACGACCATACTAAGGTCTTAATCTTCACCTAGATTAATCAAACCTCCCCAAAAAAATTAATATTAATTTCTTTATTTCACAATGCACCATCTAATGTCTCGAATTTATTCATTAAAGAGAATGTGTACGCAGATCCCAAATTTCCTTAATCATATGAAAATGAGGATTGTTCTTCAGCACCAACGATTGCATCTGAAAGAAGCTTGCCAGCTTTATCTTGGAAGAAAGCCTCTTGGCTTCCTTAGTTGTATAGATGTATATCTTCTTCACCATGGTGCAAAATTCACTAAAAAAACATTTGCCAAAATCATTCAACATAAAATTAGCATCTTTAAAGTATTACACAATCAAGTGAAATTAATCCATATGAGGTCACTCAAGCAAGTACAATGAAGATTCAAAAGAGGAAAATTAATGGGTTTACAACAACAGATAATTTTGAAACAAATAGGGCATGTTTGGTTTATTAGATTAGATAGGATATATTGTTTTATCCCTATAATTCCCATGTTTGGTTTATTTGAATTTAGCCCGTGATTATAATTGGCCCGAGATTGTTTTCCTTGATAATCATGCATTTGGGTGTTAATTAGTCCCAAAGAGAAGGTGAGATAATTTAATCCATAAATTCAAACACAAATCTCAATTCCAAACGAGCCTATATAGTATACAATTATCCCGAAAGAAAGTAAGGGTAAGATAATTCTAAAACAATTAAACAAATACAGTATAAAATTATCTTTCCTAATCAATTCCCTATGTTTTAGGCTTTTCTCACTATCTTTAACTACTGAAGATGGTTTTTGAGCAAAGCACTCTGTTTTGAGCAAATACACAAAAATTTCATAAATTTCCAAAGATCATTAAACATACAAATCATTAAAAAATTCAAAGATACATCATAAATTTCCAGTTTCGAAGCCACAAATTTCCAAAAAAAACTACATCATAAATTTCCAGTTTCAAAGCCAAAAATTTCCCAAAAAAAAAATACAAATAGTCAAAATTAAATCGGAATTTCCAGTCGACTTGGATGACACCGCTCGCGACGGAGAGGTTAGGGTTTCGCGGTGGCCCCCCTGTCTTCCATCATCGTTGTCGAACCCTCGAACGGAGGAACTGAAACCATCGAACGACGTCTCCCACCGCTAACGTCGCTCATCAATCTGTCGTCGCCGTCGTCCCCATTCTACCACCCAGATCTTGACATTTCTCTTCAGCAATAATACAAAAACACTCCCTCAAGTGCAAAAAAGAAAAAAAAAAGCCAAATCAGAAAAGTGAAAAGTGTTTACCGTTAAGCGTTTCCCATTTATTGGGCGGAGAGGTTAGGGTTTCGCGGCGGCGCCTCTGTCTTCCATCGTCGTTATCGAACCATCGAACGTCGGCCCCCTTTTCAAACCCTCACCTTCTCTGGTTTTGTTCCTCTAGTTCTGCCCTAGATCCGTCGCTCCACCTTATTCCTAAAAAAACCCATCGATCCGTCGCCCAACGCTAACGCCGCTTATCGATTTTTCGCTGCCGCCGTTCCCATTCTGCCGCCCAGAAGAAGCCCCGCAGCCGCTGGCCATTTCTCAACTATCCTGAAAACCCTTTGTTGGTCCTGAAAGGAAATGAGTATATAACAAGTGTATGGGGGTAGGGGTGGTAATAGGCCAGGCCAGGCCTTAAGAAAAAAAGCCTGGGCCTGGTATATAATATTTGGGCCCAAGCCTAGCCCATGGCCTCTCATAGGCTTTTTTTTAGGCTTGGCCTGACCTGGCCTTTTTAATAAATAGGCCTGGCCCGAAAGCCTTTTAAAGGCCTTTATAAGTGTATTTCAAAATAAAATAAAATACATAAATTGAATTACCAATATCACCGAATCATAAAAAACAATAACAAATGTTAAAAAAAAAAAACAGAATGTTAAATACATCAATTCTTCAAGATAAAAAATAAAATAACAAATGTTTTTAAAAAAAATAACAGAATGTTCTTTTTAACAATTCTTCAAGCTAATCTCATCAATTCTTCAAGCTAATCTCATCTTCACGTTGAGCCACCTAAAATAAATAAGAAAAAAAAAATGATTATAAAACATGCTGAAATTTTATAATGAATGAACAAAAATATTAAAATTATTATTGTACCTTTTTCTTCTTCAAATTATATTTTTTGTGCAACCAATCTCCACCACAAATGAGTGCCTCAACAGAATCTTCATTCAATTTAGAACGATAATCATCAATAACTCTTCCTCCAGCGCTAAAAGTAGACTCAGATGCAACTGATGAGATTGGAATAGCTAGAATATCTGCAGCCATCTTTGATAAGATCTTATACTTCACACTGTGATTTTTCCACCACTCCAAAGCACTAAAAGAGCTTGAATCGGGAATAAAAACATCATCATTTAGATAAGCTTGTAATTCCGACTTCAATGGAGGAACAACTTGCTTTTTACGCACCATATTCAGGATTTGGTCAGATCCAGTTTCAAAACAAGAATTAGACAAAGTTTTGTCATTACCTCGAACATCACTTCCATCAATTGCATCGCTAGTCGGCTCTTCATTACTCCAATCAACATACTCATTATATAGCACCTCCAAGGAAGACATCACATAGTCCATATTCACTTTAGCAACACTCTCTGGTTTATAAATAAGAGGAAAACATATGCTAACCACATGAAATTTGAACCTTGGATCCAAAACGCTTGCAATAGCCATCAACAAATTGCACTCCCCCCAATATTTGTCAAATTTTGCTTTCATTTTGGCTGCCATTTCTTTCATAAAGATATCTTCATCAAGAGAAGATTTATCGATCACTTCCTTCACCCTCCAAACCTCGGGAAGATACAAATTTGCAGTAATGTACTCACTACCTGAAATGACGTGAGTAGCAAGATTGAAAACTTCTAGAAATTTACAAACTTTTTGGACTTGATCCCATTCCTCATCCGATGGAGCATATTTATAATGTGGTTCTTTTTCCTGGTAAGCTGGAAATGCAATTCGAAATTTCAAAGCAGACGAAAGCATAAGAAAGGTAGAGTTCCATCGTGTTGGACAATCAATAACTAGTCTCGTTTCTTTGAGACCCTTTTGCTCCAAAATATCAGAAAAAACCTTCAGCCTCGCATCATTGTGATTAATATACTTAACACTTTCACGAACATTTTGAGTGATATGCTTGATCTTATCAAGGCCATCCTGCACCAACAAATTCAATATATGTGCACAACATCTAACATGCAACAAATCACCGTTAAGGACTAACTTGCATGTAAGTGATATGCTTAAGTGCCCTCACACAAACATCATTGTAAGCAGCATTATCAACAATAACAGAAAATACCTTGTTTTCAATCCCCCAAGCCTTCAAACACTTGAATATTGCATCAGCCACATCAATACCACGTCTCGGTGCAGGAACTTTCACAAAACTCAAAACTCTTTTCTGAAGTTTCCATTCCTCATCAATAAAATGGCTTGTGATAACCATGTACTCAACTATTTGATGACTTGATTTCCACATGTCTGTAGTTAAGCTGATTTTTCTCACATTTTTCAACAACGCCTTCACATGCTTCTTCTCCACCTCAAAGATAGCTAGACAATCATTTCTTATTGTCTTTCGTGTAACCTTTTGAAAGTCTGAATTAGCATATTGGAAAGCCCACATCCAAACTTCGTCCTCAACAATGCTAAAAGGATATTCATGTACCATGATGGAAGTAGTAATGATTTCTCTCATCTTTTCATTAGAATACCTTGTACCAGGATCCATGAATGGATTAACAGAAGCAACAGAGGGCTTGAGTGGAATAACGGGTTGTTTCTTGACAGTATTCATGTGTAATCTCCTTTTCACACAAATATTTGCGTGTCTTCTTAGATGGCTAGTGCTAGACCCTTGTCCACCCGTAGAAAATTTGTTTTTGCAATATTTGCAAACAACTTTCATTCCAATGTTGGGAATGTCGACTTCCTCAAAATCATTCCATACAATTGATGTCTTTTGCCTCTTCTTTTTAATGACACAATCATTGTCATTTTTATCTTCGGTATTATTAATATTACTATTTTCCGCCTCACTTGATAAATGTGGAGTAGATGAAGTTGTGTCATCATTCTCATGTTGAGAAGACATATCTGCAAAGTATACCTTAAACATAAAATTAATAAATGTCATAATCTTACTAAATTCTTAAGTAAAATCCATAAATTTCAAAGAAAATTATATTAGAGATTGTCTGACTGTCTGTATCTTAATAAATCTTATAAATCAATAATTTCATAAATCAATAACCATACAGAAATCATACAAATTTTATATGAATGACAATTGAGATTTGAGAATACTGTGTTAAATTTATTTTACTAAATATAATCGGGCAAAAGGCAAATTATATTGAAAATGTAATTGTCCAGCAAAAACACAACCACTGTGCAAAAATAAAAATAGAGAAACACAGAAAAAATCAATTTGATGGAAACGCATAGCCATTCTCTATATGGTATTTTGCTCAATAAGTAGATTACATATTATCAACAATTTGAGAATACTTCATACTAATAATACTCATGAATCGATTAAGAATGAACAAACAATAAAAAATACTTCATACTAATAATAATCATGATTCTGATTAAGAATGAACAAACAATAAAAAATACTTCATACTAATAATACTCATAATTCTGATTAAGAATGAACAAACAATAAAAAAATATAAATCACATAATGTTAACCTGGACTGAGTACAGACTCATGATTCAACTAAGAATGAACAAACAATTAAAAAAAAAAAATCAGAGAATGTTAACCTGGATTGAGTGTGCAGCAGCGGTGCTTCAATTGAGTGTGCAACGAACGTGCAAAGAGTGTGCAGCGAGCGTGCAAAAAGTGTGCAGAGAGTTTTTTTTGTTATGAAAGATTGAACATGTTTGAGATTGGAATGAAATTTTGTAGGTTTTCTCCTGATTTTAAAAGCGGCGCACAAAACACATATTACTTTTAGGGTTTCTCTAAGCGGCGTATCTTATATATTATATTATATTTTTATAAATTATATATTAATAATATTATATATAAAAATTAATTTAAATAGGCCGGCCTGTTGGGCCTAAAAGGCCTATAAAAAAGCTTAGGCCTGGCCTCTTTAATTATATGGGCTTTTAAAAAAGCTTGAGCCCGACTTGTTTATTAAACGAGCCGAGCCGAGCTTTAGTAGGCCGAGCCGTAGGCCCCTATCGGGTAGCCTGGCCCATTCCCACCCCTAATGGGGAGGAATAAACTTGTATGCAAATCTTTTCAAATCTTAACCAAATATGACTTCAGCAGGATTGTCAAGAGTCCTTTTTAGTTCTTAAAGATGTATAACTTCTTAAAGATAACCAATCTACTAAGTACTATTGAGTACTTAGTTGAATGACTATCTAAGTGAGTTATATATGCGGAATTAGTGGGTGACCCTTTAGTTTAAACTCCTTTTTAGTTCTGAAATCACCTTAACAATCAATCCAGTTTCAGGGAACTTATCCAAATCTGTTTTGCACAGTCTTATGTATATATCTTTGAAAGTCCAATTTGGGTGCTGTGTTGACTGAATGTAAGTACTTGAAAGTAAATCAACACAAAGGTTTATAGTGGTTCAGAGACTCAAGCTCCTACATCCACTTTCCCTGATTTAACAGGATAATTCCTTCACTCTTGGAATTAACTTGTTTTATAGTGCCAAGGTGCACTTGATCAACCACACCACTCCTTGGTGCCTTGATCCCTAGGATGTCAAGAGTCCTAGTACCATTTCTCAACTCAGAACTGAACTGTTCTTCTCTCAACAGTCAGTTCCTTCGACTTCTACTACTACAACCTTCTAACTTTATTTCTTAAAAGATATAAGGGTTGAAGTTTGGTTCCAACTAATGAGATATCCTTTACAATGAAGTTCAGTGTATAAGGATAGAATATCTCTCTAAGCTTTGTATGGATATACAATGAGGTTCAGCTTAGAATGAAGTATCTATTTGAAAGTTTTTTAAAGGCTTGTGAGCTTTGTAGCTTTAGACTTGTTGATACTAGTTGGATTCTTGGTGGATGGATTGATGCTTTCAAATGGTCTTCACACTTCTGTATTTATAGAAAAATTTGAGGATTTGCCCGTTGGAGAGGCAGCCTCAAATGTCTTCCTTGAACTCTGCAACTGGAAGACAGATTTTTGATAGTGACATGTCCTTAGTTTGGGAAATAAACGGCTGTAATTGTTTTGTCTTCACTTTGTAGCACACTTCCCAATGTCTGACTTCAAGATTCACTTGATCAATCATGGACATCACTTCTGATCAGTTGTCTCTTGATAAGGACAACATTCATTATCACTTGGACAACTCTGCTTATCAATTTCAGCAGATTCTGCTTATCAGCAGATTTGGCTCTAGCTCTTCAGATGACTTGACTCTTTTCCTTTTTCATGATTTCTTAGAATAGATCTTTGTGCATTCATGGTATTGGATAAGTGGTCTTGACCTCATCAGCACAGTTGGGCTTGTTTTTCAAAACTTGTTCTGGTTCAAGTTTGCTGAGACAATCTTGTTGGACAACTCTTCTGAACTTGTATGCTTCAGTAGACTAGGTCTTGATGATGCATTCATCTCAGTTGTCCTTCAGATAGGTTGTTCCATATTCAATTTAATCATGGTCAGCATAGTTGTCCTTCAACAGACTTGGGGTCAGTCAGATCTTGAGCCTTGAGGGAACTTGATCTTTGTAGACTCTAGAGAATGTGTTCCCCCTTACTTTGTGCATCTTATCATCTAAGAGTTGCCTAACATTTCAGCTTTTTACTAGCTTTATTCTACATGTTCTAACATTCTTAGAACATGATCACTTAATTCATGACTTAGCTATTTGACATGTCTCAGGAGGGAGTTTTGGTATCTTAATCAAAACTTCTTATTTTATTCCCAACAATTTCCCCCTTTTTGATGATGCCAAAACCTATACAGTCTATGCAAAAGTGTCTTGACTATACTAATTACACTTGTCTTCAGTGGATGTGACTTAGGTCAAATTTCCTGAAAAGAAATGTGTTAGTGTAATCACTGTTCTGATTGCTCTTGACTCCCACCTTGGCCCAATAAAAGCAGATGACTCCCACTCCCTTTTCCTGGTAGTTTTTTCAAGCACCTAACTCCCAAAATAAAGCAGAATTGTCCATTTTGCCCTTCATTCCAATCAAATATTATATTGGGGATATTTATGCTTTTTTTCAGTAAAAGGCAACACCGTACAAGTACAAGCGTATGTCAGCTTCCTCTCCCATTCCGGCGAGTCCGTCATTTTCGCCTACTATATTAGCCGGAAATTATCAAAGTTCTGAGAAAAAAAAATCTCACGGCCACTCTGCCCTCATTGCCACGGCACACCTATGTCACCCTCCGCCACTAGCCTCACTCCCAAACATACACACAAGAAAGTAGAAAAACTAAAAAATTACAGTTAAGAAATTGTCAAAAAAGGCGAAAAATCACAAATTGAAGATGAAGGTGAGATGGAAATTTGAAACATGGGGCGATTCCTACTGCTAAGACGAGGCTAGAACAGTTAGTCTCGACCAATACAAATCACAACCACAAAAAGTAGATACTGCGTTTGAAACAACAAAACCTAAAATTCATAAAAGAAAATCCATACCTTGCTAATAGAACCCATTCTCTCTCTCAAAAACTTTTCAATTGGGGGTATTATTAACTTTGAAAAAACGCCTAAATTGGAGCAAATGTGAGATTTTTCTGTTAAAACGTGGGATTTATAGTTTGATATTTTTATCGCAAGGACTAATTCACCCTTGGGCTTAATAAAACATTGTGTCTAGGTTAATTGAATAAGGGAGAGGCGATGATGGCATCTTGGTCATTCCAAGAAAGAAGACCAAAATTCATACGAAATGAGATATGGGTTGTATGGCATGGCTTTTTATTTAAATGATAGAAAGTTTGAATTTTTTTTATTTAAATGATAGAAAGTTTGAAAATTAACGTAAACTGTTAGAAATTTAACGGTTGGGACCGTTTTTACAAAAAAAATGGAACAAAAAAAGAACGTGTGACTAAAATTGTTTTTGAAAAATTCTCATGAGACCAAAATTGCAATTTACCCTATTTAAAATGCATAGTGATTTTATGTGACATGTTGAGAATGTGCAATGATTCAATCTCAATCTCAATCTCAATTTCAATTTTAGTAACTTATGTAACATTCAAACTCAATTTAGGTTTATGGTTTAATAATTTTTATACAATTTAAGTTTAGTAGCTTATGTAATATTCAAATTAAACTTATATTCAATTTATATAATAAATTGACTTGTTCCTATTTATAACGGGTAACCATTTATGATTGTTTTGTATCGTGTTGTATTTCTATTATTTTGTTGTTCTCGGTGTTAATCTTGAGATTGAAATTGGAGTAAAGTTAATAAAAATCATAAGAATCACATTTCTTCTGTTGATATATTTGAGTATTTCTTCAACGGTTAGCTTTAACCCAATACACCTACATATATTAGGAAAATAAAACTACTTAACATTTTTTTCAATTCTTCTCTACTTAAATCCATTATTAGGAGAAAAATTCAAAACAATACTCTCTTTGTTCAAATATTAACCCTCTATGTTCAAATATTTGCAAAACTGATTTAAGGTTTATGTTTAATACCTTGTATATCATTTAAGTTTAGTAACTTATGTTATATTCAAATTCAATTATGTAATATTCAAACTCAATTAAGTTTTGAGGTTATATTTAGTACTTGTATAGCATATAAGTTTAGTACCTTATGTAATATTATTCAAATTCAATTTAAGTTTTAGTAACTTATATAATATTCAAACTCAATTTAGGTTTATAGTTTATGTTTAGTACCTTGTACACAATTTAAGTTTAGCAACTTATGTAATATTTTAAAGTCAAATTTAAGTTTTAGTAACGCGTGAACATTCAGTTTATATATGAAAATTTGAATATTTCATAAATTATCAAAAACTTAAATTGAAATTAAATTTGAATGTTACATAATTTACTAAACTTAAATGGTATATTAGGTACCAAACATAAACTTTAAACCTAAATTGAGTTTAAATATTACATAAGTTACTAAAACTTAAATTGAAAATTAAATATTTCATAAATTAATAAAACATAAATTAGAATTGAGTTTGAATATTACATAAAGCAAATATTTGAATATAAGGTACCAAACATAAACTTTAAACCTAAAATTCAAAAAATGACTCTCTTTGTTCAGATATTCACCCTCTGCGTTGAAATATTTGTCTTAGGTTTAAGGTTTATGTTTAGTACCTTGTATACTATTTCAGTTTAGTAACTTTTGTTATATTCAAATTCAATTATGTAATATTCAAACTCAATTAAGGTTTAAATTTTATATTTGTTACCTTGTATAGCATATAAGCTTAGTAACTTATGTAATATTATTCAAATTCAATTAAAGTTTTAGTAACTTATATATTATTCAAACTCAGGTGGGTGTATTCAATTGAGATTCTATTGAATTTTTTTGGACTTTAAAAAGTAAGTGGATTTATAAAATCCATAGAGTCAATGCAGAGTTTGACTGACTTTTTTTAGAGTCCATGCAGAGTTTGACTAACTTTTTTTATTGAGCCAATAAAAAGGTATGGAATATAAAAGAAAAAAAGAAAACCTAAAACCATTAGCTCACAAGTCGAGCCAGAGGTCGGAGTGCCGTTAAAACCTTGCCCGGGAAAACCCTCCTTAGGGACAAAACCCAGGCGAAGGAAAAAGGTAAACTCCTCTAACAATCAATGTCTGTAAAAGACGGTATACAAATCTTTATGCAAGAAAGTAAGTAAGAAATCTGGAGGATAGCCCCTCCAAATGCAGTTGATCTTCGTCTTGGCCACTGCGTCAGCCGCCTGGTTGGCCTCTCTAAAAGTGTGAGAATACCGAATGTGCATGTCTGTGGTAAGAGGATAAACCTGACTCCAGAGGCCCTGCAGTCGCCAAGGGAGAGAAGGAGTAGAGCTCATCAAAGTGCTAACTGTCAGACTGGAGTCCGACTCGATCCATAAGAACCGCCACCCTTGGGCATGGGCATACTGAATAGCAATGAGCGCCGCTGCTAACTCCGCCTCAAAAGGAATACCCCAACCAACCTCTTGGGCAATAGCCGCAACAAAGAACCCCCTGAAGTTCCTAAACACCGCCCCTGCATGCAGACTACCTGGAGAGGATGTTGCACTGCCATCTGTGTTGATCTTGTACCAATCCGGATCCGGGGGGATCCATCTAATAGATGAACCCTGTCTAGTCGGCTTGTGCCTGCCCAAAACACCAAGAGATCTGGCAATCAAGAGATCCCGAACTGAACCGTCAGCATAACCCCGAGAAATGCTATTGGCTTCCCTAATACAAGCAACAATCTGCGCCATACAACGTCTGACAGAGGGGGAGACCCCATCAAAGACCACCCTGTTCCGCAGAGCCCAAATAGCCCAAACTGTAGTGACAAATGCCGCTCTCCATAACTCCAAAGACTGTGGACCCAATCGAACTCTAGTAGCCTGGAGGAAGATATCCAGAAAGCTGATCCCCGTGTGGATCGTGACTCCAAAAAGCCGAGTCAGATGCTGAAGCACCTCCAGAGTGAATGGACAGTGAGCTAATAAGTGGTCTAGAGACTCAGAGTCTCTACGACAGAGCATACACATCGAAGGACCGTGGATCCCAAATGATACAAGCCAATCAGAAGTAGGGAGCTTACCCCATATCGCCCTCCAAATAACCGTAGAACGACACATCGGAATGAAGGAACTCCAAATCCACGAAGACCAGCCAAGACGAGGGAGAGGAGATCTGAGCATGTCGTAGGCTACTCGAGAGGTAAGCTCCCCTGAGGTGGTACCTTCCCAAATACGTTTGTCAGGGCCGTGAAGAACCCTAATCTGAAGGATGTCTCTGACGATATCTGTGAAGTCCGTAACGAAGCACTTCTCAAAGTGCCAACAATCGTCATAGAAAAAGTCCCCAACCGTGCTCTTCAGGGTAGCAGCAAACCAATCCGGGAGGCCAATCTTATCAGAAATAGTGTAACCCAACCAGTTATCATGCCAAAAGCTAACTGTCGAACCCCTGCCAATCAACCATCTCGACCCATCAGAAAGCCTCGAGACGTGAGAACGAATACCCGGCCCAATAGATGAGATCCTCCCATAGGGGCGCAATCTGCCATCCGAGGTAAAGTGTCTCCTGTGAAGCAGAGCTGTATCTGGAGAACTATGCTGAAGAATGTCCCAACTCAGCTTACAGAGAAAGGAGGCATTCTCCAATCTAATGGAGCGAACCCCCAACCCTCCTTCTCCAAAGGGAGCACAAACCCTCTTCCACGAGACCGAACAAGAACCACTTTTACGATTGACGTCTCCCTTCCAAAGAAAGTTGCGCATAGCAGATTCCACCTGGCGAAGTAGTGAAATAGGCCACTTGTAGACCATCATAGAGTGGACCATAGATCCCGTGATAACCGAGTTAATCAAACATCGTCTCCCTGCCAAGGAAAGGGAGCTACCCTTCCAACGACTAAACTTAGCAATAACATCGTCTGCCACAGGCTGAAGATGAGCGTTCCTGGGGCAACCACGAAAGATCGGAACTCCTAGGTAGGTAAAAGGAAGGGAACCTTCTACAATGCCTGTGACTCTAAGCATCCGACGACGAAGCCTTTGGGGAACAGCACGCCCAAAGAAAGCTCTAGACTTCGGAGGACTATAGATCTGACCAGAAAGACGACCATACCCCTGTAAAACAACATGCAAGTTCCTGATATTAGACTCAGTGGCCCTAAAAAATATCATGATGTCGTCCGCATAGAAGAGATAACGAGGGACATGTCGAGTGGGACTAAGTCGGCCTCTATCGATCTCCCAATCAATCCATCTCCCAAGCGCCTCCTCCGCAATACAAAAAAGCAATGGTGATAGAGGATCTCCCTGACGCACCCCCCGGGAGCAAGAAAAGTACCCCTTTGGCTCCCCATTGATGAGAACTGAAATTCTAGCCGAGTCCAGGACTCCTCTCACCATAGATATGAAAGTAGTACAGAAGCCCATCCTTGCCATGACTGCCTCTAGAAACCGCCAGGACATGGTGTCAAACGCTTTGATCATGTCAATCTTCAAGGCCATATGCCCGTGAACTCTCGGGTAGTCCAGAGTATTAATGGTGTCAGATGCAAGAGCGATGCAAGTGTGGATCCGCTTCCCCGGGACGAAACCAAACTGATATACAGAGAGACAACTACTAATAAAAGTGCCCAATCTCGAAGATAGAATTGTGGTCATGACCTTAAAGATGAAGTTACCCATCACAATCGGCCGAAAATCCTCCACTTTACGGGCCCCTTCCGTCTTGGGAACAAGCGTCATGAAGCAGGAGTTCAGACCAGGAGGTAAAAGTCTGAAAATGAAGTAGTGTCTAACAGCATCGATCACCTCCTGGCCCACAATGTCCCAACATCCCTGATAAAAGCATCCCCCAAAGCCATCCGGACCCGGAGCGCTCGAAGCATCCATATCAAAGACAGTCCTTTGAACCTCTTCCGCTGAGGGAACACTCACAAGGAGACCATTATGGGCATCAGTCACAACGGTATCCATAAAGTTGTCCAGAATACTAGCATCGAAAGGAGACGACCGATCATCCGCAAACAACTGAGAATAGTAAGTAACCACATGGGAACTAATGGTGTCCAAGTCCGTAGTAAGGATGTTTTCAATGAGCAAAGACGTGATACCCCCCTTAGCTATCCTAGTCTGCTGAGAAATGTGAAAGAATCTGGTGTTTCTATCTCCGTCAGTCAACCACTGCAAACGGTTCCTCTGAGTGTAGTATTCTTGCCTGGCCGTCAACAACTCATCGAGATCAACCTGCGTCTGAATCTCATCAGCAAAGGCTGCCTCAGAATCACCCTCCAACTCTATACGGTGCTGAATGTCAGCCAGGCGACGTGTGGCAGACTCGATCTGAGTGAAAACATTCCTGAACACAGTCCTGTTCCAAATCTTCAAAGCAGACTTGAGCCTCTTCAACTTCCACATAACACAGACAATAGGGTTCTGGTGCATCAACGGTTGGGTCCATGAAGACTCAACAACTGATCTGAAGGAATCATGCTGGCACCACATACCGAGGAACCGAAATGGACGACGAACCTGAACCTAGTCTGATCTGACAGTAAGGAGCAAAGGATGATGATCTGACTTATTTCTGGGAAGAGCAATAACCTCCACGCCTGCCCATAAATCCAGAAAACCCTGATTAGCTAACACTCTGTCCAACCTAGCAGCTTGAAGACCCCTGGGACCCCGACGAATAGACCACGTGAACTGAGATCCAGCGGTATCCAAATCAATCAAGCCTGATTCATCCATGAATTCCCTAAAATCAAGAGAAGCTCTAGGAGTAGCCACAGCACCCGGACTTCTCTCATGCGTCCCTGTCACCACATTAAAATCACCCAAAACACAGAGACTAGTAGCAGTGGAAGCTAAGACATTAGACCACAGCAAACGACGAGTAATATAAGAATTACTAGCATGCGTAAAACCAAAAGACCAAGAACGAGTGGCATCCCTAGTCTCAATCATAACAATCTGATCTGAGCTATAACAAACTCTAGATGTTGGAACATGAGTAGGCTTACAAAGAATCCAAATACTGGGAACCGAAGCCACTCTATGATTAACAGTAAACACAACCAAATTCAAAGACTGCAAATAACGAGAGGAAAGGCTAGATATCATAACCTTAGGCTCGTAGATGGCGACCCAGTCAGGGTTATGAGTGCGGCAAAGCTCAGAAAGGGCATTCCTCGTCCGAATATGCCCCACCCCGCAAATGTTCCAAGACAACACTATCATCGATCACTCGTCGAGCCGTGCATCGGCGGTTGATAGCAAGAATCCTCCCCAGACCAGCGTCTGGTATGCCTCGAGACACTCGATTGCTCCGTCAAACTGGAGTCCTCTACCATAAAGGGCTCCTTGGCAGTATCCCTGAGGGAGTCATGAGCCGGGGCACTCCGTCCTCTGACAGGACGTCGAAGCGGCGATGTTGTGGGTCTAGCACATCTACTGCGGACGTGCTCCAAGATGGAAGAGACCAAAGGAGGTGGTGTCATCTGAAAGTTGTTCAGTCTAATAGAACCAGAATCTGACTCGTCACCCTGATGCTGCTCGGGATCAGGATTTTCATCTGAAAGGGCCTCAAAAGTGTTCCCTAGAGGAACAAGAGCTGAGTTGGGATCCTCCACATGTGCCCCATCAGTAGGCCTGGAGCCCCTCTTAGACTTGCTCCGTCCCCGACGGGCAGAAGCCCTCCGTTCACGTCGCTTGGCAGATTTCCTACAAACCGCGAGAGAATGGCCCACGATCTTGCAAGAGGTGCAAAATTCAGGAAGAGTCTCAAAATGGACCTGAGCGAAATACCTGTGACCATCCAGCTGAAATGGAATGCTATCTGGGGGGACAGTAAGCATATCCACCTCGACTAATAGTCTGGCATAGTGGCCCATCGTGCCCTCTTTATATGGATTTTCATAGACTTTACAGGATTGTGGAATACTCCTTCCGTCCCACAAAGATAGCCACATTTGACTTTACACACAGATTAAGAAAAATTAATAAATGTAGTCAAATTTAGCTAATGTGTCAATTTTGCCCTTAGAATCTCATACTTCAAAATCTGCTAAGCATTAATTACTCTTATCAATTAGGGATAAAATTGACAATAAAACATTTAATGCTAAAGTAGAAGAGGAAATGTGACTATAATTTGGGACATCCAAAAAAGGAATACGTGGCTATCTTTGTGGGACGGATGGAGTATATTTTTTTATTGATTTACATAGAATCTCATAAACTCCGATATTGATGCAAAGAGTTTTTTTTTAATGTGAAGTGTTTTTTTTTTTAAATTAATATTATATATATATATTATATAAAATATTTTACCAATAATATATATATATATAAATAAAGTTTATATATTAATTCGGGCGGGTCGGATACCCGCGGGTCGGGCATAAGACTCAAACCCGACCCATAATTAATACTGGACAAATATGACCTGACCCAAAGCTTGCGGGTGGGGTGAGTATCCGCGGGTCGAGTCAATATTGTCATTCCTACTTCTAATCTTTCGTCTTCAGAGTTCTGTGAGAGAATCGTTGAAATCTATTGTTTTTAGAAGAGATTTTGGATAGTACAATTTATTATATTTTTTGGGGAGAATCCAACAAAATCCATAGAGTATTAAAATTCATAGACTGTTGAATATCTAAAGATTTTTAAAGACATTTTAAAATACGTATTAAATACCTCCGAATTTTAAAAGACTTTTTAAAATACGAATTGAATACCCCTAAACTTTGAAAGTCCAAAAAAATCTTATAGAATCCACAACCAATACACCCCCTCAATTTAGGTTTAAGGTTTATGTTTAATACCTTATATACAATTTAAGTTCGGCAGCTTATGTAATATTTTAAATGAATCAATTTCAATTTTTCATTTAAATTTAGTACTTTATGTTTTAAATTCAATTTATATATGTAAATTTAATGAATGAATCAATTTTTCATTTAAGTTTAGTACGTACCTTATGTTTTAAATTCAGTTTATATATGTAAATTTAATGAATAAATCAATCAATTTCAATTTTAGGTTTAAGTTTAGTAGTGAATTAATGCATCAATTTCAATAGTTTAATACCTTATATTTTAAATTTAATTTATATATGTAAATTTAATGAATGAATCAATTTAAATTTAAGTTTAGTATCTTATGTAATATTTAAATTTAATTTAAGATTTAAGGTTTAGAACTTAGTACCTTATATGTTTAGTATCTTATAGTAACTTACGTAATATTCAAACTAAATTTAGGTTTAAGTTTTATGTTTAGTACCTTATATATAATTTAAGTTTATCTAATTTCAATTCAATTTAGGTTTAAGGCGAATATTTGAACACAAAAGGTTAATATTTGAACAAGGGTTGGTCTGCTATGGACTCGAGTGCATGTTGTGCACCCAAGTCCATGTTGCACTTTTCAGTTTTACTGACTTACACTTTTTGGTAAATGGTGTTGCACTTTTCAATTATTACTAAAAATATTATTATACAGTTTAATAATTGAAAAGTGCAACACCATTTACCAAAAAGTGTAAGTCAGTAAAACTGAAAAGTGCAACATGGACTAGGGTGCACAACATGTACTCGAGTGCATACTAGACTTTACCTTTGAACAAATAGTGTTTTTTTTTGAATTTTTCTCCTAACAATGAAATATTTTGTATTTAAATATTACTAAACTCTAAACTTATATTATCTTTATTTAAGTTTAAAATAATAATCAGAATAACATTAAATTACTTACATTTTATCAATTTAAAATTAATTATGAATTGAATCATATTGTTCTAGGGTTTTTAGATCCGTTACACTCTTTAGATGAATGACACTTGTCCTAAATTTTAATCTTGATTAACTATGGTCAAATAAAATTCCTTAATTCTCTCACTTAAATATATCCCAATCTTATCAAGTATTTAAAGAAATTAAAATCGGGACAATATTTTTCAACATAAATTATAGAAAAATAACTTTATATTCAAATTGTTTAAATAATTTATATAGAAAAATCTTAAACAATTTCAAAAAAAAAAATCAGTTTGCTTAAATATAATAAATACGGACTCGTCTAAATAATTTAATATTTTTGACATTTTGTTTAAATATTAAAGTATTTAAAAAATATAGTTTAACAATAAACAAAAATGGTCAAATTAAACAAAACAAATTAAAATATAAAAATGAATAGATCGAGAATAAAGGGCTTCATTTATAGTGATAGAATGAAAGGAGGGTTGGAGAGAGAAACACAGAAGTGGAGAAAGCTAAAAAAGAGAGAGAAATCTTGAAAAAATTAAAGATTTGAGCTTTTTTAAAGATGAAGATGGGGACTTGAGTTACAAGAATCTGCAAGGTTAAGAGATAGAGTGAAGAAAGATCGAGATAGGGAGAAAGAAAGAGATAGTTGTTGCCGACGATGAAACTTTCGAGGAGAGTGTCAACGATGAAGAAGACGACGGGGCACAAAAGTAAATTGAGCGAGGGGAGAGGGCGAGCCTGAAATCGCGGGCGACGGCGAGCCTGTAAATCGAGGGTGGCGTCGAGCTTGAGAATCGCGGCGGGGGAACATTTAATTTGAGAAATAGGAAAATGAATACCTTCAAAATTTGTTCATCTTCATTAATGGAGTTTTTCTCTTTCTCCCTAAAATTTCTTCCGCAAATGTCAAAGGAAAGGTACAAGATTGAAAGAAAGTCTATCGAGATAAAATCGTCCAGAAAATCGAAAGAACATATTTGAAAAAAATTGCCCAAAAAGTCTATCGAGTTTTATCTCGGTAATCGAATTTCTTCATCTGATTTCTTCAACCGTCGAGCCAGGTTGCAATCAAAAATAAAGTCCACTAATTGCTCTTCTTATTTAATCCCCAGTCATTAGAGGGACAACATTGTAAAGAAGGTGAAATTGTTTTTGGGGAAGTGAGTGGGGAAGTGACATCATTGGGAAGACAAAAAGTAAAAAGCAAAAAGCAAGTAAATGGATTCTTGAATTTTACTCCTATATGACCTCAGGGTTAATATGGTATTTTTCCTCACAAATTGGGAGTTCAATTCTGCGTTTATTTTGGGTGGGAGTGGATTGCTATTGTTTGGTCCACATGGGAGTGGATAGTGATCCCCCTTTCTTTTTGGTCATGGAAGATTCTTGATTGAAATGGAATACATATGTTAAACCGACATGGGATTACGGTGCCCTCGACATTTTATTTTAGTAAATTTCTTTGTAAATTCTTTAATAAATAAACACATGATAAAATATTTATCTTATCTTTATTTGGGTTGGTCTGCTATGAACTCGAGTGCATGTTGTGCACTCTAGTCCATGTTGCACTTTTCAGTTGTACTGACTTGCACTTTTTCATTACTTACACTTTTTGGTAAAATGATGTTGCACTTTTCAATTATTAAACTGTATAATAATATTTTTATTTATAGTGACTTACACTTTTTATTAGTATTGTGTTGCACTTTTCAGTTTAATAACTTACACTTTTCATTAAAAATTGTGATACCGACTTGCACTTTTTAATAATATTGTGTTGCACTTTTCAATAAAAAAATTTGTTGCACTTTTCAGTTATAGACTCTTACACTTTCAGTTATATTGACTTACATTTTTCATTAATATTGTGATGCTCTTTTCAGTAATACCGACTTGCACATTTCAGAAATATCGTAGTTCACTTTTAGTTATACTAACTTATACTTTTATCCATGAAATTCCTATGCTTGGTTTGTTAGAAATTGGCCCGAGATTAATTATGGCCCGATATTATTTTTCCACTTAATCACCTACATGCATGATTATTAGTCTAGGAGGGAAGGTGAGTTAATTAGTCCTTGAGAATAAAAATGATGTAATTTAACTATACTGCCCTTACCAACTAAAATAATTACAATTTGCCACATATATATATTTTAATGTCAAAGGGTATTTTTGATATTTGACACTAAAATTTAAAATTTAATCCATCAATCCAAACATGAATTTTAAATCAATTTTTCAAATTGTCCCACTAAATCCTAATATATCCTATCCTAATATATCTATCCTATCTAGCAAACCAAACAGGCCCTACAAAGATCTACAAAAGTGTAGTTAAAGTGACCATTATCCTTACTTTACCATTAAAGTCAAACTTCTCACTTCTCCACTTTTTCACATCATTAATTAATATTATTATTTTATATTTGCATTTAAATTTTATTTAAAAATTATGAATAGAATAATTTTTTTTCAGTTTTTTTTTTAAAATGGAATTTAGATATATATATATTTTTTACTTTTCTTTCACGTTTTATACTTTTTTATATGTTATGAGATTGAGGAATTAATTTTTCATTTTTTTTTCTTTTTATATTATATTTACTTTTATTCAAAAATTATTTACATTCAAATTTTAAATTATAAAATCATTTTTTATTTCTATTTTATTTAGATTTTTTTACACAGTACTACACATTGCATACCAACAACAATCAATGCATAGTACACATTGCATACTAGCAATAAACAATGCATATAGTGAGTGAATGAAGTATAATTACAACACACATTGCATACTAACAACAAACAATGCATATACCGAGTGAATGATGCATATTTGTAACACATTGCATACTAGCAACAAACAATGCATAAATTGTGCACATTGACAACGACCATACTAAGGCCTTAATCTTCACCTAGATTAATCAAACCTCCCCAAAAAAAATAATATTAATTTCTTTATTTCACAATGCACCATCTAATGTCTCGAATTTATTCATTAAAGAGAATGTGTACGCAGATCCCAAATTTCCTTAATCATATGAAAAGGAGGATTGTTCTTCAGCACCAATGATTGCATCTGAAAGAAGCTTGCCAGCTTTATCTTGGAAGAAAGCCTCTTGGCTTCCTTAGTTGTATAGATGTATATCTTCTTCACCATGGTGCAAAATTCACTAAAAAAACATTTGCTAAAATCATTCAACATAAAATTAGCATCTTTAAAGTATTACACAATCAAGTGAAATTAATCCATATGAGGTCACTCAAGCAAGTACAATGAAGATTCAAAAGAGGAAAATTAATGGGTTTACAACAACAGATAATTTTGAAACAAATAGGGCATGTTTGGTTTATTAGATTAGATAGGATATATTGTTTTATCCCTATAATTCCCATGTTTGGTTTATTTGAATTTAGCCCGTGATTATAATTGGCCCGAGATTGTTTTCCTTGATAATCATGCATTTGGGTGTTAATTAGTCCCAAAGAGAAGGTGAGATAATTTAATCCATAAATTCAAACACAAATCTCAATTCCAAACGAGCCCATATAGTATACAATTATCCCGAAAGAAAGTAAGGGTAAGATAATTTTAAAACAATTAAACAAATACATTATAAAATTATCTTTCCTAATCAATTCCCTATGTTTTAGGCTTTTCTCACTATCTTTAACTACTGAAGATGGTTTTTGAGCAAAGCACTCCGTTTTGAGCAGATACACAAAAATTTCATAAATTTCCAAAGATCTTTAAAAATACAAATCATTAAAAAATTCAAAGATACATCTTAAATTTCCAGTTTCGAAGCCACAAATTTCCAAAAAAAACTACATCATAAATTTTCAGTTTCAAAGCCAAAAATTTCCCAAAAAAAAAATACAAATCGTCAAAATTAAATCGGAATTTCCAGTCGACTTGGATGTCACCGCTCGCGACGGAGAGGTTAGGGTTTCGCGGTGGCCCCCCGTCTTCCATCATCGTTGTCGAACCCTCGAACGGAGGAACTGAAACCATCGAACGACGTCTCCCACCGCTAACGCCGCTCATCGATCGGTCGTTGCCGCCGTCCCCATTCTGCCACCTAGATCTTGACATTTCTCTTCAGCAATAATACAAAAACACTCTTCTTGCCAATGGCTTGCTTGACAACTAACTTCAGTGCCTTCACATTCTTGTTATGGTTTGCTATCAACAACTTTTGCTCCTGTCTGACCTCCTTGGTGAAGGTTTCCATGCTAGACTTGGTTTTTTGTACTTCAGTGGAGATGGTTTGCAAACCAGATTCAACTCCACTGATTCTTGCCTCAATGGTGGGAAGCACAATGTCCTCTGAGCCAGTTAGCCTCATCTCAACTGATGTCAAGGTTCTACCTTGCTCATCCAGAGCTCCTGAGGTTTCAGCATGTGCAAATTCAACTTTGTGAGCCAACAAGTCCAACTTTGTTGACTGCTCTCCAAGAATAGCTTGAGCTGAGCTGGAATCAACTTGGATTGAGCATCTGTAAGGAGATCAATTGCAAAAATTTGGTCAAAGGTAACACCTGCAATATCAAACAAATATAACTTGTTAGAAAATAAACACTCGTCACCCTCAAAATCTTTTTCATAAGACTCTGATACATCAGCAGTCTTCTTCTCATTTTCAACTTGTTCTTTCTCCCTTCAGTAATAATGTCCTCACACTCAGGGCCAGGCCTCCTCTCCTCAAGGGTTTCTTGAAGTTCAAATTTGACTTCAAGAATAACCTGCCCCTCCTCACTTATACCACCCTCATTTTGTGGTACACTCACTATCCTAGTTATGACAACATCTCTCTCATCCTCTACTCCCTCTGATTTTTCATCTAATATCTCCTTTTCAACCCCTTCACCTATACCTGCAACTTCTTCACCCTCAATAGGGTTCAAAGAAGGCAGTTGTTGAGAGATCACAATGCTTGGCTCTAAAGCCACTGTGTCATCCTGAATGGTTAAGAGCTGGTCAGTGTCCAACTCTCCTGACACTGATGAGGTCTTAACCAAACCAGCTTCTAAAATGGGAGCCTCAACATCAGTAAGTTGTGCCTTGGGTTCAGAAGAACCTTCATTGGCAGATGCATCTTTGGTTGTGTCACCAGCTTTGGTCAACACTTCTGATGAAACAGAACCCTTCCTATGATAGGTTAAAAGATGGGTTGAGGGTTGGTTGGGACCAGGGGGATTGGGATTTGAGGGATCATCTTTGCTGTCATCATCATTAGAACTGCTTTCAGGGTGCTTGATCCCTTTGGCAATTCTCTCATTTTCTTCAGCAATTTTATCTGCCACCAACTTTACAAATACTTCCTCATCAGTGAGGAACCTTGTCTTTGTAACTCCAGCAAAATGTAGCAGTATGCTCTCCTCTATTTGCCACCAGTTTGCACCCTTATCTTGAATTACTTGAGCAATTTCCATAATGGTTTTGTCTTTCACATCCACTAGAGTTCTCAAATCATGGAATTGCTTCTGCAGCCTTGGAAATTCTGCAAGTTGAGGGTACAAACTATCCACAGTAGCACTTGCTCCACCTCTGAGCATACCTTCATAGGTATACTCCTCCTCATCTCCACTTGATTGGGGACTTTGGGTTATAGGGGAGTTGGCTCTGGGTTCAGAAGGGTTGGCTTGAAGGTTGGCTTCAGGGAGATTGAGTTCAGAAGGTTTGGCCTTAGAAAGGTTGGGTGCAACAATGGTTGCTTCAGTTTCTTTTGAGAGCAATGGATCTGAAGTGGCTTTGCTCAGTGGAGTTGGCTCAAAGAGTGCAGCTTCTAGAAATCTTGAATAATTAAGCATGGATGAGTTAAGTGGAGATTGAAGTCTTGACTCATCTACTGCAAGGTCAACTAGCACATCTATTGGCCCTCTATTTGCAGCTCCTTCTGGGGAATATCTCTTAGTTAGGTTTAGGGGGGTGATGGGTTGGTTTTCAGGGGTTTTGTGGGTATCAGGAGAGTTGGGCTCTTGATGTTGAGTTTCAGGGATTTTGGATTCTGGAGTACCAGAACCAGAAGAGTTGGTTCTAGACTTAGACTTTGACTTAATTTTGCTTTCAGCTCTACTCTCTCTTAGAGCAACTTGCAAAGTCTTCTCCTCCTGAAGCTCTAATAACTTTTCAGTAGGCTTGGCCCTTCTCTTACTAGCTCTACTGCTCCCACTTCCCTCCTCATCAGAGACAACCTCCCTCATCCTCTTTTCTCCTTTCTTCTTCTTTTGTACTTCAAGGAACTTTTCCCTTACCTCTTCTGAATAATCAGAAGGCACTTGCACACCCTCTTCAGCAACTTCATCCACTTCTGCTGAAGCTCCTGACTTTTCTTCTAAAGAGATTTGAGACAGCTTCTTTGTCTTTGCAGCTTAGCCTTAGTCCTTTTCTTCATCTTAGGCTTTTCTTCAACCTTTACTTCAACAGGTTTGGCCAACTGCTGTCTCCTTTGTTCAGATTTCTTTGACAGTTTTCTGAACATTATCTTCTGAGCTGGTAGGGGCTTGTCAAAGGTCTGCATCTCTGAATAGTGAGAAAATCTCCCAATCAGCAAACTTGCCCTTGTGCAGTACTTGAGCTTTCCTTCCATCACTACCTTATTGTGGGCTTTTACCTTGAATTTGGCTTTCTCCTTCATCATCTCCTCCATGATGAAGTCCCTCCAATTGAATCTGATTCCCTTGTCACTAGCATCAATAACTGCAGCCATAACTCTGATTCTGGGAAAACTCACTTGCTCTAAACTCCCAGTGTTGCTCAACAAACTCTTTGTCACAACCTCAAAGAGATTGAGAAACTCAGGCTTGAGAGTTTTCTTGTGCTGTGTTGAGGAGATTGGTCCTGGAAGAAGCAGCCAATCTTGAGCAATCTCCTTCTCATGCCTATTTCCATAGATTTCTGGATTCCTTCCCTCTAAAGGCAATCCAAAAGCATTTTCCAGGTCCTCTGCTGTGAATTTGACTTTGTGGGACCTTTCTTCCTCCTCACCATCATCCACATATATCAACCTTGTTGACACATCTCCTTCACTGGCCTTTCATTTCCACTTGAGAAAAGCAAAGAACTCAGCCATATATTGTTCCAAGCAAGAATTGGGCTTTTCTTGCATAAACTTTTGAAGACCTGCTCTCCTCAGCCATCTCAGTGTAGGAGTAATCTCAGGGTCTTCATTTTCAAAAGAAATTATGGGCTCAAAGATGAGGTTGGCTTTGTTACTGAGATATTTGAAATCAATATCCAGTTCTTTGTTAGAGAAGTTTACCATCATCTCTTGTCTAAATTTGGGTGCCATTGATAGAATAGAAGAAAAATTTGAGAGTGTTTGAGAAAATTAGGGTTTCAAGAGTGTTTGAATGCGTGGGGGAGAAGTGAAAAACTTGGGGGCTTCTTAAGACTTAGAGTATATTCCAAAAGGAATGTTTGTCATTGAGTAGGTAAGTCTTAAGGCAATTCAAAGGTTCACAAATGAGGAAATCAAGTAATGAACGACCAGGATTGATTTCAGGGGAGTTGGCCAAAAATTGATCCAATGGCTGAAATTAATGGAACAGTTTTGAAAACTGTTTTTATTCAAAACGTGGGAAGGAGTTAATATTAGTTAAAGGCTGAGGGGTTTTCAAGATAGATAGTGGGTTGAAATGTTTAATGCAAACAAGAGTTAAATCTTGGCATTTAATGCATTGAAAGTGACTTTTTGGGTAGGGGACAAATTAGATCTTTGTAAAGGTGATGGCTTAAAAGGAATAGGACATGCATCAAAATAGGCAATGATTACCCAAAATAGGTGCTTATCAGACCAAGATTTGGTTTGATAGCTAAGACAACTTATCTGACCCCACATGGACAAGTGTCCTGAAATGTCATGGACAAGTGTCCTGAACTCCCATGGACAACTGTCCTGAACTCCCATGGACAAGTGTCCTTCTCAACTTCTCTGAAGAGATTAGGGTCATCTCTTCTGAATTCAAGTAAACTTAACCAAGTCTTCTGAAGATCACTTTCAGTTCCCCCTTGATTGATTAAATCCATTCGGCTTACTTGTCCAACTTCCCTGGATCAAGAAGTCCCAATTCTGCTGATAATTCCAAGAATCTTGTTTCAGCAAGTGGCTTTGTCAAAATATCAGCTTTTTGGTGATATGTGTAGATTTTCACCAACTTGATATCCTTCTTCTCCACATGGTCTCTAATGAAGTGATGCTTGATGTCCACATACTTGCATCTTGTGTGCAGTACTGGATTTTGAGAGATTGCTATTGCACTATTGTTGTCACAGAAGATGGGCACTTCAGTAGAGTTGACATTGTAGTCTCTAAGTTGTTGTCTCAACCATAGGATTTGAGCACAGCAACTTCCAGCTGCAACATACTTAGCTTCAGTGGTGGAAGTGGCCACTGTGTTCTGGTTCTTTGAGAACCAAGAAATGAGCTTGTTTCCCAAAAATTGACATGTTCCAGAAGTGAACTTCCTATCAATTCTGCATCCTCCATAATCAGCATCTGAGTAGCCAGTTAACTCAATGTTGTCATCAGCAGGGTACCGAAGGCCTAGATTTTCAGTGCCTTTGAGATACCTTAAGATCCTCTTAGCAGCCTCTAGATGGCTCTTCTTAGGATTTACTTGAAACCTTGCACATACACCTACTGCAAAGGTGATGCCAGGTCTGCTGGCAGTGAGATATAGAAGGGAACCAATGATTCTTCTATACTCAGTAGAGTTGGTTGGAACACCACTCTCATCAGGATCCATCTTCCAATTAGTGTTCATTGGGATCCTTACTGACTTGCTAGTAGCACACCCAAATTTCTTGATCATTTCTCTGGTGTACTTAGCTTGATTGATGAAAATTCCTTCTTTTGATTGCTTGACTTGTAGACCTAAGAAGAAATTCATCATTCCCATCATTGACATCTCAAACTTGCTTTGCATGAGCTTTGAGAACTTTTCACATAGCTTCTCATTGGGAGATCCAAATATGATGTCATCAACATATATTTGGACAAGCAAGATGTCATCTCTTTCACAAATTCTGAATAGAGTTCTGTCCACAGTTCCTTTGACAAATCCATGATCCAAGAGGAACTGTGACAGTGTATCATACCAAGCTCTTGTAGCTTGCTTGAGTCCATAGAGAGCTTTCTTCAATCTGTAGACTTGGTTTCCAATCTCAAACCCAGGTGGTTGCTCTACATAGACTTCTTCCTTCAATACACCATTCAAGAAGGCACTATTGACATCCATTTGATAGACTTTGAATCTCTTGTGGGCAGCATAGGCTAAGAACAACCTTATAGCTTCAAGTCTTGCTACTGGAGCAAAAGTCTCATCATAGTCAATGCCTTTTGATTAACAATAGCCCTTGGCCACCAATCTGGCCTTGTTTCTGACTATCACATCATTCTCATTCTTTTTGTTCTTGAACACCCACTTGGTTCCAATAACATCTTGATGTGTAGGTCTGTCAACCACCTCTCAAACATCATTCCTTGTGAACTGGTTCAGTTCTTCTTGCATTGCTGTGATCCAGTTTGCATCTTGGAGTGCTTCATCAATGTCTTGAGGTTCCTGTTCTGATAGGAAATAACAAAACAAAGCACTTTCACCATGAAACCTTCTAGTTTTGACTCTTATACTTGGATCACCAAGTATCAGATCAGTAGGATGGTCAGATAGCCATGTCCTTCTTTTTCTGATCCCTTTAGTAGAGTTTTCCTCTACTAAGGTTGAGTCACTAGCATCATAAAATTCAGGAAAATTTAATGCAGGATCTAATTCAGGATCATATTCAGGGGTGTTGTCCTCAATGTCAGGGACATTGACATTTTCAACATTGTTGTTTCCCCCTTGAATATTTAATCCATTAACTACCTCAGCAGGGTATGCTTCTTCATTGGTAGTTGTTACATGATTATGAACTGGGATTGGGTCATTCAGTTCATCAATTCCTTCAGTGGGGTTTGCCTCAGGAGTATTGCCTTCAGGAGTGTTGTCTAGTCTAGTGATTTCAGGAGGATTGGTCTGTAAGACATCTACGAATGTGGTATCTTTGTCTCTTAAGCTTAGTCTGGTTGTCCTCTATGTGATTTCATCAGTATCCAGGTTCTTGTTCCTGATCTCAAAGATAGATTCATCAAACATAACATGGGGTGTTTCTTCCACAATAAGGGTTTTACAGTTGTAGACCCTGAAAGCTCTACTGATTTGAGAATATCCAAGAAATATCCCTTCATCAGCTTTGCTATCAAAGGCTTTCAACTGTTCTTTCCCATTGTTGTGAATGAAACACTTACAACCAAATATGTGAAAGTAAGATACTTTAGGCAATCTTCCTTTCCATAGTTCATAAGGGGTTTTGCCTTGACCCTTAGTAATCAAACATCTATTTTGAGTAAAGCATGCAGTGTTTATAGCTTCAGCCCAAAACCTCTTAGGTAGGTTTGAATCAGCAATTAAAGTTCTAGCAGCCTCTTTAAGAGTTCTATTTCTTCTTTATGCTACCCCATTCTGCTGAGGGGTTCTAGCTGCTGAAGTTTCATGGGCTATACCATTTTCAGTGCAATACTCATTGATGTATGAGTTAATGAATTTAGTGCCTTTATCAGATCTTATCTTGATTATGTTAAGGCTTTTCTCATTTGACAATCTCTTAAGTAGTTCAGGGAGTTTGACTTGTGTTTCCTTCTTATTAAGGAGAAATACTACCCATGTGAACCTAGAGAAGTCATCTACTACAACCAATGTGTACTTTCTTCCATTTATGCTTGCAGGGGTAATTGGTCCAAATAGGTCCATATGTAACAGTTCAAGTACCCTTTCAGTAGAGATGACTGGTTTACCTTTAAATGAAGCTTTGATCTGTTTTCCTTCTTGACATGGTTTACAAACATGTTCTTTAATGAAAACTTCATTAGGTAGTCCTTTAACTAATGCATTTCTAGCCAACTTGTTCATGGATTTAAAGTTCAGATGGTTTAACCTCTTATGTCATAACCAACTTTGTTCATTAGAGCTTTTGGCAATGAAACATGCAGCATCAGTAGACTTGTCCCAGTCAGCAAAATACACATTTCCTTTCCTAGTTCCAGTCAGTAATGTTTGTTGAGCTTTATCTTTGATTGAACATTTTCCACTTGAGAACTCAACATTATATCCTTTATCACAGAACTGACTTATACTTAGGAGATTATATTTGAGACCAGCCACATAAGACACATTGGATACCTTGATATTACCAATTATCAAGGTACCATAACCTTTTGTAGTTGCTTGTGAGCTGTCTCCAAATGTGACATTTGGGCCTTCTTTCTCAGTGAATTCAGTGAGGAGTTCTTTGTTTCCAGTCATGTGCCTTGAACATCCACTGTCCAAGTACCATGATGTTCTCTTGTTCATACTCCTCATCTTCTTGTGGCCCAATGGTACATGCAATTAACAAGCTTTAGGTACCCTTTGCATTTTAGGTCCTGAGAGGTTAGCTGTACCTTTAGGAACCCAAACTTGCCTAATTACCCTGATTGATTCAAGGTGGCTAATTTGTTTTCCTCTAGCATCTACATACACTGTTTTTCCCTTAAATGCCTTTGGGAAAAAGTGTGTGAAGGTGTTGACTCTGTAAGTTTCAGGAGAGTTGTCATTTCTCCTGAACTTATGAGTTATTTGTGCTACATGAGGGAATCTTTGAGGATAGGCATATTGATGACCATTACCCTTTGGCATGAAGGGTTTTGGTTGCCTCATTTTATTGTGTCTTTGAGTAGGGTTGACCATGGGTCTGTTCACCTGAGGTTTCCTCAGGGGAGTTGACCTAGGCTGAACATACCTTGGACAACCTCTCTGAATATTGTTCAGATGAGTTGCCCTTCCACTGGGTCTACTCTGTTGAACAACATTCCTCTTGTGTTCAGGGAGTTTGGCCTTTTCCTTAGGTATAGGCTTAGTTCCCTGAAGCACTTGAGTGGGCATCTCATGCATTTTGCACTTTCCTTTATTCAGTGGCTGAATTAATTCATTTTCAGCTTGTTGTGCCACTGATCTTACAAAGATTCTCTTAGTGTTACTTGTTGAAGCAACACTAAGACAAGGTGAAGATTCGAATGGATCAAATCCCAATCCACTCTTTTGAGCCATAGGTCTTTGGAAGCTCTGAATTTCCTCTATTGCTCTAGAGGATTTATTCATAGCAGACATCTTAATTTTTAGGCTCTCTTCACTTGATTTAAGAATGTCATACTCATGTGAGAGATTTTCAAACTTAGCTTGAAGAATTTTTAGCTCAAAATCTTTTCTCTTCTGAATAAGCAGTTGTTCATCAATCTGCTTTTGTTGATCAACTATCTTGAGAGAGGCTTCATCAAGTTCTCTCAAGACTTGTTGATACAACTCAGTAGACTTGACATCAACTACTGATTCAGAGGGTTTTGCAAGTTCTATTGACAACCTTTCATTTTCTCTCACTCAGTTGTCATGAAATTCTTGTAACCTAGTGAAATCTTCCATTAACTTTCAAAAAGAAAGTTTCAAGTTGACTTCACTAGTGTTTTGTGATAAAAAATGATGGTGAGCTAGAAGTGGAGGATACCTCATCATCCTCTATGGCCATGTTGCACACATCATCATCATCACTGTTTGAGAACAGTCCATCATCAGAAGAGTTGAAGCTTTCAGCAGATTCGGACTCATCACCAGCCATCATGGCTTTCCTGTTGGAGAACTTCTTGTCTCTTTTAGCTTGCCTCTCCTTTCTTTCTTTCTTTCTTTTGAGCTGAGTTCAGGGCAGTCATACTGAAAGTGCCCTTTCTTTTTGCAATTATAGCACAGGTCTTCATCATCATCCTTCTTTGGTTCATCTCTTCTTCTAGATAATGAAGGTTCAACTCTGCTGGACTTTCTCCTATCAGTGTACTTGTCCTCTGATCTTCTTTCTTCAGGCCTTTTGTCCTCAACCTTGGCTTCAGGAGAGTTGTACCTTCTCCTGACCTTGTTATCATGGTAGAATTTCTTGTATCTACCAAATCTTGAGTTGAGCTTGTCAAATCTTCTAGCCATGAGGGCTAGCTCTTCCTTCATTTCCGCCTTAGACAGTGACTTTGATGATCTAGGAGTGGGTTGCATTTCAGGTTCAGCAGCTTTGGCCTTGAATGCCACTCCTTTGGTTGGTAAGGAAGGTTCCTCAACAGGTTTTCTTCTGTTGAGGTCAAACTCATAAGCTTTGAGTTCTGAGAAGATTTGTTGCATGGGCATGGTGGAGAGATCTTTGGTATTCTGCATCATCACAGAATATACATCCCACTTTTGAGTGAGACTTCTTAGAATCTTTAGTGCAACTTCTCTCCTGGAGTACACCTTGCCCAATGAGTTGATTTCATTCATTATATATGTGAATCTACCAGCAAACTTGTCAATGGACTCCGCAGGCTCCATTGTGAATTGCTCAAACTTCTGCACAACAACTTGGAGCTTATTCTCCTTGATTTTTTCAGTACCCTCACACATTTCAGCAAGAGTATCCCAAATTTCTTTGGTTGTTGTGCAGTGGTAGACTATTCCCATTAATGCATCTGGAATAGTTTGGTAGAGAGTGTTCATTGCTAAATAATTTAGATTATCTCTCATTTTCTCCTCAGTGGTGAGGTCATCTTCAACCTTGGGGATTTCCTTCCAAAGGGTCCTCTTGTAATCACTCTCAGCATATTAGTGTGGAGGCATGCAAGATGAGCTCTCATTCTGATTTTCCAGAAGTCATAGTTCTCAATTGAGAACATGGGCAGCTTGTGATGAGATATATGATTGACTGGATCAGTGGCCATGTTGTTGATGCCTTGAACAACATCATGTGGAACAGCATTATTGTTGGCCATATCTCAAACAAAGGGGTTAGATACAGATATGATAAGATTTCAAAAAAGATCAGTTCAGTGACCACACTAAAATGTGTCTTTGAAAAACAAAAAATGATTTTCAGAAGCAGTGGTCTTTGAGCCCCTGCTCTGATACCACTTGTTGGTCCTGAAAGGAGTATATAACAAGTGTATGGAGGGGGGGGGGGAAATACACTTGTATGCAAATCTTTTTCAAACTTTAACCAAAACAGACTTCAGCAAGGTTGTCCTAGACAACTCTTCTGAGATGAATAACTCTTTAGAGATAATCAAACTACTAAGTACTATTGAATACTTAGTTGAATAACTATTTAAGGGAGTTATATGTGCGAAATTAGTGGTTGGCCCTTTGATTTAAACTCCTTTTAAGTTCTGAAATCTCCTGAAAGGTTATAAAGTTTCAGGGAACTTGTCCAAACCAGTTTAATCACAGTCTTAAGTGTATGTCTTGAATCATTTCTTTGGGTGCTGTGTATGAATGTGTTGTTTGTATGAAAAGTGCTTGAATATAAATCAACACAAGGGTTATAGTGGTTCAGAGACTCAAGCTCCTAGATCCACTTTCCCTGATTTAACAGGATAATTCCTTATCTCTTGGAATTACTTGTTTTATAGTGCCAAGGTGCACTTGATTAACCACACCACTCCTTGGTGCCTTGATCCCTAGGATATCAGAGTCCTAGTACCCTCTTCTCAACTCAGAATTGAATTGTTCTTCTCTCAACAGTCAATTCCTACCACTTCTACTACAACAACCTTCTATCTCTCTTTTGGAAAGGTATAAGGGTTGACGTTGGTTCCAACTAAGGTTGAGATATCCTTTACAATGAGCTCAGTGTAAGAGGATAGGATATCTCTCTAAGCTTTTATGTATATACAATGAGGTTCAGCGTTGAAGAAGTGTTTGAAGACTAAGAAAGTCTCTTTGAGAGCTTTGAAAGGCTTGTGAGCTTTGTAGCTTCAGAATTGTTGATACTGGTTGGATTGTAGTTGGATGCCTTCAAATGGTCTCCACACTTCTATATTTATAGACAAAATTGAGGATTTGCCCGTTGGAAAGACAACCTCAATTGTGTATAAACGTCTTCCTTGAACTCTACAACTGGAAGACAGTTTCTTGATAGTGACATGTCCTTAATTTGGGAAGTAAACAGATGTAAGTACTTTGTCTTGACTTTAAAGCACTCTTCCCAATGTCTGACTTCAAGATTCACTTTATCAAACATGGACACCACTTCTGATGATTGGTCCTATGATAAGGACAACCTTCCTTATCACTTGGACAATTCTGCTTATCACAATCAGCAGTGTTTGCTTATCAGCAATGTTGGCTTGCTCTTCAAATGCTTTGGCTCTTTCTCTTTCTATGCATGTGGCTTGATGGTCTTTGATCATTCAAAGCTTTGATTCAGTAGCCTTGACCTTATCAGCACAGTTAGGCTTGTTCTTCAAACTGTTCTGGTTCAATTGTGCTGAGACAACTCTGCTGTTCACATCTCCTGATCCTTGACATATTCATCAGTAGACTTAGCCTTGATGATGCATTAAGTCCATATGATCTTTAGATAGGTTGCTATACAACTGAGTTGACTTGATCAACACAATTGTCCATTGAGTGCATTTAGTAGACTTTAAGGTCATGTTTTGACTTTGAGCCTTGAGGGGACTTGATTCATGTGATCTTCTAGGCATGTGTTCCCCCTTAACTTGTGCATCTATTGTTCTAAGAGCTGCCTAACATTCCAACTTCTCAACTAGCCTTAAGCTACATGTTCTAACATTCCTAGAACATGTTCATTCAAATCTGACTTATCTATTTGGCATATCTTAAGGGGTTTTGGTATCTTAATTAAAACTTCTGATTTTATTCCCAACGTCTCACTTAACCTTTCATTATAGGATGAAATGGTTTCATCTTCCTTCATTCGGAGATTCTCAAACTTTGACCCCAACATTCGAAGCTTTTTCCTTCGAACACTGTCTGAACCTTCACAACTCTTGCAACCTGTCCCATGGATATTTAGAAGTAGAACTGTTAGATATAATTTTAAACATTGAAACATCAATAGAGGTAAGAATAGCATTTAAAGCTTTAGAATTTTATCCTGTTGTTGTTATCTCATCAACCGTCTAATCAACTTCTTTCTTGAGTTGAATTTCACCATCTGCATCTGCTGGTCTCTTTGGAGCTTTCCAGCATGTAAGTACAATCCTCCAAGCACGTTCATCAATTGACTTGATGTACATTATCATCTTAGGCTTCCAATAATCATAATATGAACCATCTAAAACGGGTGGCCTAAGTGCAGTGGATATGTGATGTGTTTTCATTGCTAACATATACTAAAACACACTTTAAACAAGGATCTAGACATAGTGTCGTCAGGTGTTGACTCTGATACCAACTAAAAGTGTGCGTATGGTATCTAGTGTTTAAGTAAAGACAGAAATGTTGCACACAATGTTGAGACAAATAGTGCAACATTGACTCTAACAGATTTTAAAGAATTAAACACACAACGGAAGACTAAAACACTAAAAACAATAAGAACACAATGGAATACTTTTTAACATATATTTTATTAATAACAAAACCTATGTTATGCCTTATGGAAAAAATAAAACTTAGCTCATAAGTACAAAATTGTCGTGTGAAATGTCTCGACAATTACTTCAACATTCCACAAACAGAAACTACAATCGAGGCAGGTGCCTGAATCTGTAAATAGACTTAAGTGCATTACACTATCTAAATAACTAATCTGATCTATGATTCACTCTCAATCGATACAAGACTAGGTGGTATCCCTCGGCGTACGTTAAATGATACAACTACTAACCATAACTCCTAATAGGGTTGAACTCTCAAAAAGGGGTTACTCGAATAATGCATACTTCGGAATGAAAGCCTCCAGCGGTATTTATAGAGAGAAATCTGAATTCTAGAGTCTTCCATGTAAGATCCTATGTTTTAGGATCTTATCTCCCATGATCTCTTTAGATCATTCTTCAAGGTTCTAGGTCGTTCTAAGCTGCTTCTAGGCTCTTCTAGCACTTCTAGCACGTTCTCCTTGGTTCTGGAATCTTCCAGGTTCTAGACTCTTGTAGAAGGTTCTAGATCGCCACCTGAAATGTGATCGCATTTAGCTCAAAATTTAATGTAACATTTCAGAAAAGACTTAGAAAAAATCACGGAAGGTCAAATTAAGATGTTGTTGATAATGTTAAGTCATTTAAGAGTTAACAACATCTACATATATAATGTTTTAAATTAATTTATTTTTAAATTTATTTCATTAGAACAATTTAAGTAAGTGAATATTTACTCAAAACTACAAGAATTAAAGGGGTATCACCCAAATCTACAAGAAAATTTTTGGTATTACTAAAACCTACAAAATTAACATGAAAGTCCTAATATACCCTTATGTTAGTTTGATTTTTTACATTTCCTTTCTTTGTGTAGCCAGTTCCTGCAAAAATAAAATGTCACATCTCAAGAGAATAAGAATTCGTTTTTCAAAATTGCTTACAATGTAGGACCTCTCATATAATTTTCAAAAACTCTCAAATCTTCTCTCTCATCTTAAAGGGTGTTGGGAATAAAATGAGAAGTTTTGATTAAGATACCAAAACCCCCTCCTGAGACATGCCAAATAGCTAAGTCATGAATTAAGTGATCATGTTCTAAGAATGTTAGAACATGTAGAATAAAGCTAGTAAAAAGATGAAATGTTAGGCAACTCTTAGATGATAAGATGCACAAAGTAAGGGGGAACACATGCTCTAGAGTCTACAAAGATCAAGTTCCCTCAAGGCTCAAGATCTGACTGACCCCAAGTTTGCTGAAGGACAACTATGCTGACCATGATTAAATTGAATATGGAACAACCTATCTAAAGGACAACTGAGATGAATGCATCATCAAGACCTAGTCTACTGAAGCATACAAGTTCAGAAGAGTTGTCCAGCAAGATTGTCTCAGCACACTTGAATCAGAACAAGTTTTGAAAAATAAGCCCAACTGTGTTGATGAGGTCAAGACCACTTATCCAATACCATGAATGCACAAAGAATCTGCTGAAATTGATAAGCAGAGTTGTCCAAGTGATAAGGAATGTTATCCTTATCAAGAGACAACTGATCAGAAGTGATGTCCATGATTGATCAAGTGAATCTTGAAGTCAGACATTGGGAAGTGTGCTACAAAGTGAAGACAAAACCGTTACAGCCGTTTATTTCCCACACTAAGGACATGTCACTATCAAGAATCTGTCTTCCAGTTGCAGAGTTCACTGAAGACATTTATAGACATTTGAGGCTGCCTCTCCAACGGGCAAATCCTCAAATTTGTCTATAAATACAAAAGTGTGAAGACCATTTGAAAGCATCAATCCATCCACCAAGAATCCAACTAGTATCAACAAGTCTGAAGCTATAAAGCTCATAAGCCTTTAAAAAGCTTTCAAAGAGATTGTCTTAGTCTTCAAACACTTCATTCTAAGTTGAACCTTATTGTATATCCATACAAAGCTTAGAGAGATATCCTATCCTTATACACTGAACTTCATTATAAAGGATATCTCATTAGTTGGAACACAACTTCAACCCTTATACCTTTCAAGAAAGAAAGTTAGAAGGTTGTAGTAGTAGAAGTGGAAGGAACTGACTGTTGAGAGAAGAACAATTCAGTTCTGAGTTGAGAAAGGGTACTAGGACTCTTGACATCCTAGGGATCAAGGCACCAAGGAGTGGTGTGGTTGATCAAGTGCACCTTGGCACTATAAAACAAGTTAATTCCAAGAGTGAAGGAATTATCCTGTTAAATCAGGGAAAGTGGATGTAGGAGCTTGAGTCTCTGAACCACTATAAACCTTTGTGTTGATTTACTTTCAAGTACTTACATTCAGTCAACACAGCACACAAATTGGACTTTCAAAGATATATACATAAGACTGTGCAAAACAGATTTGGACAAGTTCCCTGAAACTGGAGAAATTGTTAAGGTGATTTTAGAACTAAAAAGGAGTTTAAAATAAAGGGCCAACCACTAATTCCGCATATATAACTCACTTAGATAGTCATTCAACTAAGTACTCAATATTACTTAGTATATTGGTTATCTTTAAGAAGTTATACATCTCAGCAGAGTTGTCCAGGACAATCCTGCTGAAGTCATATTTGGTTAAGATTTGAAAAGATTTGCATACAAGTGTATTCCCCCCCATACACTTGTTATATACTCCTTTCAGGACCAAAAAGTGGTATCAGAGCAGGGGTTCAAAGACCACTGCTTCTGAAAATCCATTTTGATTTTCAAAAACACATTTTTTTTGTCACTGAACTGATCTCTTTTGAAATCTTATCATATCTGTAACTAACCCATCCTACTTGAGATATGGCCAACAAAAATGCTGTTCCACACGATGCTGTTCAAGGAATCAACAACATGGCCACAGATCCAATCAACCATATATCTCATCACAAACTACCCATGTTCTCAATTGAGAACTATGACTTCTGGAAGATCAGAATGAGAGCTCATCTTGCATGCCTACACAATGTTATGCTGAGAGTGATCACAAGAGGACCTTTTGTGTTCACTCAAATCAATCCTAGGATGACAGAAGAACAAAGAGCTGACATAAGGGAAAAAATCCCCAAGGATGAAGATGATCTCACCACTGAGGAGAAAAGAAAAGATAATCTGAATTATCTTGCAATGAACACCCTTTACCAGACTATTCCAGTTGCAGTAATGGGAAGAGTCTACCACTGCACAACAGCCAAAGAAATATGGGACACTCTTGCTGAAATGTGTGAGGGTACTGCCAAAATCAAGGAGAATAAGCTCCAAGTTGATGTGTAGAAGTTCGAACAATTCACAATGGAGCATGAACAGTCCATTGATAAATTTGCTGGTAGATTTACAGATATTATGAATGAAATCAACTCATTGGGCAAGGTGTACTCCAAGAGAGAAGTTGCTCTTAAGATCCTGAGAAGTCTCACTCAAAAGTGGGATGTATACTCAGTAATGATGCAGAACACAAAGGATCTCTCCACCATGCCCATGCAACAAATCTTCTCAGAACTCAAAGCCTATGAGTTTGATCTCAACAGAAGAAAACCTGTTGAGGAACCTTCATTACCAACCAAAGGAGTGGCATTCAAAGCCAAAACTGCTGAACCAGAAATGCAGTCTACTCCCAGATCATCAAAATCAGTCTCTAAGGTTGAAATGAAGTAAGAAATGGCCCTGATGGCCAGAAGGTTTGACAAGCTGAACTCAAGGTTTGGTAGATACAAGAAATTCTACCAAGATAACAAATTCACGAGAAGGTACAACTCTCCTGAAGCCCAGGCTGAGGACAAGAAGCCTGAGGAAAGAAGATCAGAGGACAAGTACTCTGATAGGAGAAAGTCCAGCAGAGCTGAACCTTCATCATCTAGAAGGAGAGATGATCCAAAGAAAGATGATGATGAAGATCTGTGCTACAACTGCAAAAAGAAAGGGCATTTCTAGTATGATTGCCCTGAACTCAGCTCAAAGGAGAGAAAGGAAAGACAAGAAAAGAGAGAAAGAAAAATCACCAATAGAAAAGCCATGATGGCTGGTGATGAGTCTGACACTGCTGAAAGCTTCAACTCCTTTGATGATGGACTGTTATCAAACAGTGATGATGATAATGTGTGCAACATGGCCATAGAGGATGATGGGGTATCCTCTACTTCTAGCTCACCATCATTCCTGTCACAAAACACTAGTGAAGTCAACCTAAAACTTTCTTTTGGAAAGTTAATGGAAGATTTCACTAGGCTACAAGAATTTCATGACAACTGTGTGAGAGAAAATGAAAGGTTGTCAATTGAACTTACAAAACCTTTTGATTCAGTAGTTGATGTCAAGTCTACTGAGTTGTATCAACAAATCTTGAGAGAACTTGATGAAGCCTCTCTTAGGATAGTTGACCAACAAAAGCAGATTGATGAACAATTGCTCTCTCAGAAGAGAAAAGATTTTGAACTTAAAATTCTTCAAGCTAAATTTGAAAACCTCTCACATGAGTATGACATTCTTAAATCAAGTGAAGAGAGCTGGAAATTAAAGATGTTTGCTTTGAAGAGATCCTCTAGAGAAATAGAGGAAATTCAAAGTTATCAAAGACCCATGGCTCAAAGAAGTGGATTAGGATTTGATCCATTTGAATCTTCACCTTGTCTTAGTGTTGCTTCTACCAGTAACACTAAGAAAATCTTTGTTAAATCAGTGGCACAACAAGCTGAAAATGAAATAATTCAGCCACTGAACAAAGGGAAGGGCAAAATGTTTGAGATGCCCACTCAAGTGATTCAGGAGACTAGGCCCACACCTAAGGAAAAGGCCAAAGTCCCTGAACACAAGAGGAATGGTGTTCAGCAGAGCAGGCTCAATGGAAGGGTAACTCATCTGAACAACATTCAGAGAGGTTGCCCAACGTATGTTCAGCCTAGGCCAACTCCCTTGAGAAAGCCTCAGCTGAACAGACCTGTGGACAACTATCCTCAAAGGCAGAATAAAATGAGACAACCAAAACCCTTCTTGCCAAAGGGTAATGGTCACAAATATGCCTTCCCTCAAAGATTTCTTCAAGAAGCACAAAGAACTCATAAGTTCAGGAGATTTGACAACTCTCCTGAAACTTACAGAGTCAACACTTTCACACACACTTTCCCAAAGACATTTAAGGAAAAGACAGTGTATGTTGATGCTAGAGGAAAACAACTTAGCCACCTTGAATCAATCAGGGTAATTAGGCAAGTCTGGGTTCCTAAAGGTATAGCTAACCTCTCAGGACCCAAAATTCAAAGGGTACCTAAAGCTTGCTAATTGCAGGTACCTAAGGGCCACAAGAAGATGAGGAGTATGAACAAAAGGTCAGCATGGTACCTTGACAGTGGATGCTTAAAGCACATGACTGGAAACAAAGATCTCCTCACTGACTTCACTGAAAAAGAAGGCCTTAATGTCACATTTGGAGACAGTTCACAAGCTATAACAAAAGGTCATGGTACCTTGATAATTGGTAATATCAAGGTATCCAATGTATCTTATGTGGCTGGTCTCAAATATAATCTCCTAAGCATAAGACAGTTTTGTGATAAAGGTTTTAATGTTGAGTTTTCAAGTGGAAAATGCTTAATCAAGGATAGAACTCAACAAACTCTACTGACTGGAACTAGAAAAGGAAATGTGTATTTTGCAGACTGGGACAAGTCTACTGATGCTACATGTTTCATTTCCAAGAGCTCTAATGAACAAAGCTGGTTATGGCATAAAAGGCTAAACCACCTGAACTTTAAATCAATGAATAAACTTGCTAGAAATGCATTAGTTAAAGGACTACCTAATGAGGTTTTCATTAAGGAGCATGTTTGTAAACCATGCCAAGAAGGAAAACAGATTAAAGCCTTTTTTAAGGGAAAACCAGTCATCTCTACTGAAAGGGTACTTGAACTGCTACACATGGACTTATTTGGACCAATTACCCATGCAAGCATAAATGGTAGAAAATACACATTGGTTGTAGTAGATGACTTCTCTAGGTTCACATGGGTAGTATTTCTCCTTAATAAGAAGGAAACACAAGTCAAACTCCCCGAAATGTTGAAGAGATTGTCTAATAAGAAAAGCCTTAATATAATTAACATAAGATCTGGCAAAGGCACTGAGTTCATAAACTCATACATCAATGAGTATTGCACACAAAATGGAATAGCTCATGAAACCTCTTTACCTAAGAGGTTTTGGGCTGAAGCTATTAACACTGCATGCTATACTCAAAATAGATGTTTGATCACAAAGGGTCAAGGCAAAACCCCTTATGAACTCTGGAAAAGAAGATTGCCTAAAGTGTCTTATTTTCACATATTTGGTTGTAAGTGTTTCATTCACAACAATGGGAAAGAACAGTTGAAAGCTTTTGACAGCAAAGCGGATGAGGGGATATTTCTTGGATATTCCCAAATCAGTAGAGCTTTCAGAGTTTACAATTGTAAAACCCTTATTATGGAAGAAACACCTCATGTTGTGTTTGATGAATCTACTTCTGAGATCAGGAATAAGAACCTGGACACTGAAGAAATCACACAAAGAACAACTAGATTGAGCCTAAAAGACAAGGACACTGTATTCATTGATGTTGTCCAAGCCAATCCTCCTGAAAACATCACACTAGACAACAATCCTGAAGGCAACATTCCTGAGGCAAACCCCACTGAAGGAAATGGTGAACTGAATGACCCAATCCCAGTTCACACTCAGGTAACAACTACCAATGAAGAAGCAGGCCCTGCTGAGGTATTTAATGGATCTGATATTCAAGGGGGAAACATAAATGTTGAAAACACCAATGTCCCTGACATTGAGGACAACACCCCTGAATATGATCCTGAATTAGACCCTGCATTAAATTTCCCTGAATTTTATGATGCTAGTGACTCAACCTTAATAAAGGACAAATCTACTGAAGGGATCAGAAAAAGAAGGACATGGTTATCTGACTATCCTACTAACCTGATACTTGGTGACCCAAGTGTAGGAGTCAAAACTAGAAGGTTTCATGGTGAAAGTGCTTTGTTTTGCTGTTTCCTATCAGAACAGGAACCAAGTGACATTGAAGAAGCACTTCAAGATGCAAACTGGATCACAGCAATGCAGGAAGAGTTGAACCAATTCACCAGAAATGATGTAGGAGAGCTGGTGGATAGACCTACACATCAAGATGTTATTGGAACCAAGTGGGTGTTCAAGAACAAAAAGAATGAAAATGATGTGATAGTCAGAAACAAGGCCAGATTGGTGACCAATGGAAAGGCTAGAAGCAATAAGGCTTTTCTTAGCCTATGCAGCCCATAAGAGGTTCAAAGTGTACCAAATGGATGTCAAAAGTGCCTTCTTGAATGGAGTTTTGAGAGAAGAACAGTTCAATTCTGAGTTGAGAAGAGGGTACTAGGACTCTGATATCCTAGGGATCAAGGCACCAAGGAGTGGTGTGGTTGATCAAGTTCACCTTGGCACTATAAAACAAGTAATTCCAAGAGATAAGGAATTATCCTGTTAAATTAGGGAAAGTGGATGTAGGAGCTTGAGTCTCTGAACCACTATAACTCTTGTGTTCATTTACATTCAAGCACTTTTCATACAAACAACACATTCATACACAGCACACAAAGAAATCATTCAAGACATACACTTAAGACTGTGATTAAACTGATTTGGACAAGTTCCCTGAAACTGTATAACCTTTAAGGAGATTTCAGAACTTAAAAAGAGTTTAAACCAAAGGGCCAACCACTAATTCCGCACATATAACTCCCTTATATAGTTATTCAACTAAGTAATCAATAGTACTTAGTAGTTTGATTATCTCTAAAGAGTCATTCATTTCAGAAGAATTGTCCAGGACAACCTTAATGAAGTCTGTTTTGGTTAAAGTTTTAAAAAGATTTGCATACAAGTGTATTCCCCCCCATACACTTGTTATATACTCCTTTCAGGACCAACATGAGATAATCAATGAATCACATTCTCTTGGTGACCCTATTTCTAATGGTAGAGTAGTTCATAAGATATTAAGGTTTGTTCCTAAAAGATTTGATGCTAAAATTTGTGTTATTGAAGAGGCAAAATACACTAATAAGTTGAGTCAAAATGAATTAGTGAGTATTCTTAGAACCTATGGAATAAACACTAATCAAGTTGATGAAACTAAGGATGATAAGAAAGTTGTTATTTTTAAAGAAGAAACATCAAACAAATCTGAGTGTCAACCTATTATTACTGAGGTTGATTCAGATGATAATTTGATTGATGAATGTCTTAACAATCCTAACAGCATTGCCTTACTCACTTAGCACTTTAATAAATTTCTTAAGAAATCTGTGAACAAATCTAAAGGCAACATTCAGCCTAAGATCCAAATCAACACATCAACACCACAACCAGAAAGGAGGAAGAATCAAAGACCATCGAAAAGTGAAGGTATACCAAGGTATGACCCTGAATTTAGAAAATTAGTTCAATGCAATGCATGTTCTGGATATGGCCATTATGCAAATGAATGTGCCAATACCAGACTTAAACAAAAACTGAATTTTAGGGCTACCTGAAGTGATGAATCAGATAATGATGACCTTGATGTGTTGAATGAAAATGAATATGCTCATTTTGCCAGAATTGATTATGATGATTCCTTAGATGATGATCTGGATGATGCAGATTCTGATGTTTCACCTGATGTTTTAACATCTGCAGTAACATCAAAACAAAGTCACCCAAATTTGAACCGTTTTAATGGTTTTGTTGATGATGCAGAAAAAAGGATTGATGATGAGACATATCAGAAATTGTTAGATGATTTGAAATCTCAGAAACTCACTCTGAATTCTTTGAATAAAGAGAATGATAATCTGAAAGACACAATCACCAAGCTAGAAACCTTACTTACCAGAAGAAATCTTGAAGTTTGTAAACTGAAGGAGAAACTGATCACCTCTACTTTAAGTTTTAGAAAATTTTCTAAGAGTGTTTCTGATGTGAATGATGTTTTAGCTATTGGTAAATCTAATAATCATGGTTTAGGTTATGATGGTGAAACTACTTCTATTTCTGAAAATTTTAGAAAACCTGTGAAATTTGTGAAGGCAAATGTTAACACATCTAATGTAACACCTGCACAAACAGATTCTCACAAGGACAAAAGGAAGTATATTTGTCATTATAGTTTTAAACATGGTCATATTCGTCCTTACTGCATGAAGATGCACAATGATATGAGAAATGAGTTTATGCTATCCAAAATATCTTCACATCCTAGGAAACATTTTCTGAAATCTGCATGGAAACCAAAAGTTACCTGTAATGTTGTTCACAACTCTTTGAAAGCATGTTTACATAGTCTATGGTATTTTGATAGTGGTTGTTCTAGACATATGACATGACATATAGACTACTTATCTGATTATGTGACCTTGAATGGTGGTAATGTTACATATGGTGGTAGATCAAAAGGAAAGATTATAGGAAAAGGAACTTTGAATGTTGAAGGTTTTCCTAAGCTTAAAAACGTTTTGCATGTTGATGGCTTACTTGCTAATCTGATTAATATTAGTTAACTTTGTAATGATATTTTGCTTGTAAAATTTGTCAAATAATCATGTTATGTTCTTAATGAAGATGATGATTGATTAATGACTGGTACTAGGTCTGTTGATAATTATTATCTTATTGGAACAAATGTTTGTAATTTGTCAAAACATGATGAAAATGTTCTATAACACCAAAGATTAGGACATGTAAATTACAGGGCAATGAAGAAACTAATCACATCAGGTGCAATCAAAGGATTACCAAAACTAAACTTCCAGAATACCACTGTATGTGGATCATGCCAGAAAGGTAAGCAAGTAAGAGTGCCGCATAAAATGCTGTCACATTGTTCTACACATCGATGCTTTGAATTGTTGCATATGAATTTGATGGGTCCTATGGAAACTGAAAGCATTGGAGGCAAAAGATATTCCTTAGTTGTGGTAGATGATTTTTCTTGATATACTTGGATTGAGTTTTTAAGAGATAAATCTGAAACATTTGTTGTTTTTAAAGTTCTTTATAAAAGGTTAAAAAATGTGTATAGCTTGAAAGTTGGACGTATTAGAACTGATCATGATAGGGAATTTGAGAATAACTTGTTTAAGACATATACTCAAGAGAGTGCAAAACTGTATTGGGACACGTTCCCTGAAAAATAGACTAAGTGTTAAGAAGATTTCAGTAATTAAAAGGAGTTTAAACTAAAGGGTCAACCACTATTCCTCACATATAACTCATTTAGATAGTTATTCAACTAAGTACTCAATAGTACTTAGTAGGTTGATTATCTTTTAAGAGTTATACATATCAGAAGAGTTGTCCAGGACAACCTTGCTGAAGCCAGTTTTTACTCAAGTTTGAAAAAGATTTGCATACAAGTGTATTCCCCCCCATACACTTGTTATATACTCCTTTCAGGACCAACAAGTGGTATTAGAGCAGGGGTTCAAAGACCACTGCTTCTGAAAATCCATTTTGATTTTCAAAAACATATTCTAGTGTGGTCACTAAACTGATCTTTCTGAAATCTTATCATATTTGTGTCTAACCCCTTCTATCTGAGATATGGCCAACAATAACAATGTTGTTCCTCATGATGTTGTTCAAGGCATCAACAATATGGCTCCTGATCCAGTCAATCACATATCTCATCACAAGCTGCCCATGTTCTCAATTGAGAACTATGACTTTTGGAAAATCAGAATGAGAGCTCATCTTGCATGCCTCCACACTGAAATGTTAAGAGTGATTACAAGAGGACCATTTGTATTCACTCAAGTTAATCCCAGAATAACTGAAGCTCAAAGGGATGATGTAAGGGAGGAGATCCCCAAAGATGAAGATGATCTCACCACTGAAGAAAGAAGGAGAGATAATCTAAACTATCTTGCAATGAACACTCTCTACCAAACAATTCCAGATGCAGTAATGGGGAGAGTCTACCACTGCACAACAACCAAAGAAATTTGGGATACCCTTGCTGAAATGTGTGAGGGTACTGATAAAATCAAGGAGAACAAGTTCCAAGTTGCTGTGCAGAAATTTGAACACTTCACAATGGAACCTGATGAGTCCATTGATAAGTTTGCTGGTAGATTCACTAACATTATGAATGAAATCAACTCATTGGGCAAGGTGTACTCCAAGAGAGAAATTGCACTGAAGATCCTAAGGAGTCTCACTCAAAAGTGGGATGTATATTCTGTAATGATGCAGAATACTAAAGATCTCTCCACCATGCCCATGCAACAAGTTTTCTCAGAACTCAAAGCTTATGAGTTTGACCTCAACAGAATAAAGCTTACTGAGGAATCTTCCTTACCAACTAAAGGAGTGGCATTCAAAGCCAAAGCTGCTGAACCAGAAATACAACCCACTCCAAGATCATCAAAGTCAGTCTCCAAGGCTGAGATGAAGGAAGAAATGGCCCTCATGGCAAGGAGGTTTGACAAACTCAACTCAAGGTTTGGTAGATACAAGAAATTCTACCAAGACAACAAGGTCAGGAGAAGGTACAACTCTCCTGAAGCTAAGGCTGAGGACAAAAGGCCTGAAGAAAGAAGATTAGAGGACAAGTACTCTGATAGGAGAAAGTCCAGCAGAGCTGAACCTTCATCATCCAGAAGAAGAGATGAATCAAAGAAAGATGATGATGAAGATCTGTGCTACAATTGTAAAAAGAAAGGGCATTTTTAGTATGATTGCCCTGAACTCAGCTCAAAGGAAAGAAAGGAGAGGCAAGCTAAAAGGGACAAAAAGTTCACCAATAGAAAAGCCATGATGGCTGGTGATGTGTCTGAAAGTGCTGAAAGCTTCAAATCTTCTGATGATGGTCTGTTCTCTAACAGTGATGACGATGATGTGTGCAACATGGCCATAAAAGATGATGAGGTATCTTCTACTTCTAGCTCACCATCATTTATATCACAAAACACTAGTGATGTCAATCTGAAACTTTCATTTGGAAAGTTGATGGAAGATTTCACTAGGTTACAAGAATTTAATGATAACTGTGTGAGAGAAAATGAAAGGTTATCCATTGAACTTGCAAAACCTTCTGAATCTGTAGTTGATGTCAAGTCTACTGAGTTGTATCAACAAGTCTTGAGAGAATTTGATGAAGCTACTCTCAGGATAGTTGACCAACAAAAGCAGATTGATGAGCAATTGTTTATTCAGAAGCGAAAAGATTTTGAACTCAAAATTCTTCAAGCCAAATTTGAAAATCTCTCACATGAGTATGATATTCTTAAATCAAGTGAAGAGAGTCTGAAAATTAAGATGTCTGCAATGAACAAATCCTCTAGAGCAATAGAGGAAATTCAAAGCTTCCAAAGACCTATGGCTCAAAAGAGTGGATTGGGATATGACCCATTCGAATCTTCACCTTGTCTTAGTGTTGCTTCAACAAGTAACACTAACAGAATCTTTGTTAGATCAGTGGTACAACAAGCTGAAAACGAAATAATTCAGCCACTGAACAAAGGAAAGGGCAAAATGAATGAGGTGCCCACTCAAGTACTTCAGGGAACTAGGCCCATACCTAAGGAAAAGGCCAAAGCCCCTAAATACAAGAGGAAAGTTGTTCAGCAGAGTAGACCCAATGGAAGGGCAACTCATCTGAACAAAATTCAGAGGAGTCATCCAAGGTATGTTCAGCCTAGGCCAACTCTCCTGAGGAACCTCAGTTGAACAGACCTAAGGTCAACTCTCCTCATGGGTACAATAAAATGAGACAACCAAAACCCTTCATGCCAAAGGGTAATGGTCATTTATATGCCCATCCTCAAAGATTCCCTTAAGTAGCACCAAGAACTCACAAGTTCAGGAGATGTGACAACTCTCCTGAAACTTACAGAGTCAACACCTTCACACACTCTTTCCCAAAGGCATTTAAGGGAAAAACTGTGTATGTTGATGCTAGAGGAAAACAACTTAGCCACCTTGAATCAATCAGGGTAATTAGGCAAGTTTGGGTTCCTAAAGGTACAACTAACCTCTCAGGACCCAAAATTCAAAGGGTACCTAAAGCTTGATCATTGCAGGTACCAAAAGGCCACAAGAAGCTGAGGATCATGAGCAAAAAGACAGCATGGTACTTGGACAGTGGATGTTCAAGGCACATGACTGGAAACAAAGACCTCCTCACTGAATTTACTGAAAAAGAAGGCCCTAATATCACATTTGGAGACATCTCACAAGCAACTACAAAAGGTTATGGTACCTTGATAATTGGTAATATCAAGGAATAAATCCTTGGAAATTGATGACATCACACAAAGAACAACCAGAATGAGCCTAAAAGACAAAGATATTATGTTCATAGAAGTTGTCCAGGCCAATCCTCCTGAAAACATTACACTGGACAACACTCCTGAAGGCAATCTCCCTGAAGAAAACCCCACTGAAGGAAATGATAAACTGATTGATCCAATCCCAGTTCATAATCAGGTAACAACTACCAATGAAGAAACAGGCTCTGCTGAGGTAGTTAATGGATCCAATATTCAAGGGGGAAACAATAATGTTGAAAATGCCAATGTCCCTGACATTGAGGACAACACCCCTGAATATAATCCTGATTTATATCCTGCATTGAATTTTCCTGAATTTTATGATGCAAGTGACTCAACCTTAGTAGAGGATAACTCTACTAAAGGGATCAGGAAAAGAAGGACTTGGTTAACTAACCATCCAACTGACCTAATACTTGGTGATCCAAGTGTAGGAGTCAAAACTAGAAGATTTCATGGTGAAAGTGCTCTGTTTTGTTATTTTCAGTCAGAACAAGAACCAAAAGACATTGATGAAGCACTTCAAGATGCAAATTGGATTACAGCCATGCAAGAAGAGCTGAACCAGTTCACAAGAAATGATGTTTGGGAGCTGGTTGACATACCATCACATCAAGATGTTAAGATTCCACTGACCAAGAATGAAAATGATGTGATAGTCAAAAACAAGGCCAGATTGGTGGCAAAGGGTTATTGTCAATCAGAAGACATTAACTATGATGAGACTTTTGCACCAGTGGCAAGGCTTGAAGCAATAAGGCTGTTCTTAGCCTATGCTGCCCACAAGAGGTTCAAAGTCTATCAAATGGATGTCAAGAGTGCTTTCTTGAATGGAGTGCTGAAGGAAGAAGTCTATGTGGAGCAACCACCTGGTTTTGCAATAGGAAACCAAGTTTACAGATTGAAGAAAGCTCTTTATGGACTTAAGCAAGCTCCAAGAGCTTGGTATGATACCTTGTCACAGTTTCTATTGGATCATGGTTTTGTCAAAGGGACAGTGGACAGAACCCTGTTTAGAAGCTGTGAAGGAGATGACATCTTGCTTGTCCAAATATATGTTGATGACATCATATTTGGATCCTCAAATGAGAAGATGTGTGAAAAGTTCTCAAAGCTCATTCAAAGCAAGTTTGAGATGTCAATGATGGGGTTGATGAATTTCTTCTTGGGTCTTCAAGTCAAGCAATCAAAAGAAGGAATCTTCATCAATCAAGCTAAGGGTGTGTTTGCAAATCATAGTGATTGATTCAAAGTAATTAAAATTGATTTTTGCAGTAAAATTGAAAGTTGATAGTGTTTTAAATTTAAGCACTTTAAATCAATTGTGTATATGTTGTGGTGTTTACAAAACAAACCACTTTTTTTTTTTTTTATAAATTTACAAAAAACACCCTTTTTATATTTGGATAAATATGTGTAAAGATGAAATATTATTTAAATTGTGAGGGTAAAATTGTAAAATTGATTATTGTAATGATGAGAAGCACATAGAAGCTATTAGAAGTAGGTGGAGGGGTGCTTCATCAAAAGCACTTTTAACAAATTAATTTAATCACTTAGTTGTGTTTGAAAACACTCCAAAAGTGATTCTATTTGAAAAAAAAAGGTGCTTTTAATCACCTTATAGTGTTTGAAAACACCCTCTAAGTACACTAGAGAGATGATCAAAAAGTTTGGGTGTGCTACTAGCAAGCCAGTAAGGATCCCAATGAACACTAATTGGAAAATGGATCCTGATGAGAGTGGTGTTCCAACCAACTCTACTGAGTATAGAGGAATCATTGGATCTCTCCTCTATCTCACAGCTAGCAGACCTGACATCACCTTTGCAGTAGGTGTATGTGCAAGTTTTCAAGCCAATCCTAAGAAGAGCCATCTAGAGGCTGCTAAGAGGATCTTGAGGTATCTCAAAGGCACTGAAAACATAGGCCTTTGGTACCCTGCTGATGACAACATTGAGCTAACTGGCTACTCAGATGCTGATTATGGAGGATGCAGAATTGATAGGAAGTCCACTTCAGGAACATGCCAATTCTTGGGAAACAAGCTCATTTCTTGGTTCTCAAAGAAGCAAAACACTGTGGCCACTTCCACTACTGAAGTTGAATATGTTGCAGCTGGAGGTTGTTGTGCTCAAATCCTTTGGTTGAGACAACATCTTAGAGACTACAATGTCAACTCTACTGAAGTACCAATTTTCTGTGATAACAACATTGCCATTGCAATATCACAAAATCCAGTGTTACACACAAGATGCAAGCATGTGGACATCAAGCATCACTTCATAAGAGACCATGTGGAGAAGAAGGACATCAAATTGGTGAAAATTCACACAGATCACCAAAAGGCTGAAGCAAGGTTCTTGGAACTTTCAGCAGAGTTGGGACTTCTTGATCTAGGAAAGTTGGACAAGTAAGCCCAATGGAGTTTATCAATCAAGGGGGAACTGAAAGTGATCTTCAGTAGACTTGGGCTAAGTCTACTGAAATTCAGAGGAGATGACCCAAATCTCATCAGAGAAGTTGAGCAGAGCTCACTTTAGGACACTTGTCCCTGTGGGGTCAGATAAGTTGTCTTGGCTATCAAACCAAATCTTGGTCTGATAAGCACCTATTTTAGGTAATCATTGCCTAGGTTGATGGCTGTCCCATTCCTCTTAAAGCCATCACCTTTACAAAGATTTAATTTGTCCCTTACCCAAAAAGTCACTTTCAATGCATTTAATGCAAATATTAACTCTTGTTTGCATTAAACAATTATAGCCCACTATCTACCTTGATAACACCCGAGCCTTTAACAAACCTTAACTCCTTCCCACGTTTTAAATAAAAACAGTTTTTAAAACTGATTTGTTATTTTCAACCGTTGGATCAAATTTTGGCCAACTCCCCTGAATTCATCCTGGCCATTCAAAAATTTGATTTTCTCTTTTGCCAACCTTTGAATTGCCTTAAGAGTTACCTACTCAATGACAAACATTCCTTTTGGAATATACTCTAAGTCTTAAGAAGCCCATAAACTTTCATTGCCTTAAGACTTCCCCACGCATTCTATCACTCTTGAAACCCTAATTTTCTAAACACTCTCTCAAGCTTTTCACTGTTTCATCAATGGCACCCAAGGTTAGGCAAGAGATGATAGTAGACTTCACCAACAAGGAACTAGACCTTGATTTCACATATCTTAGCCATAAAAACAACTTCATCTTTGAACCCATAATCTCCTTTGAGAGTGAAGCCCCTGAAATCACTCCCACTCTGAGAAGGGCCAAGCCTTTTGAGAAGGGTAGTTGGAGCTTAAGAGTTAGCAAGAGAAGGGCCAAGCCTTCTGAGAAAATGCAAGAGTTGCAGAAGGAGAAGACCTTGCAACTAGCTCTAAGGGAAAGTAGGGCTGAGAGCAGATCCAAATCAAAGAATAAGTCCAAGTCTAACTCTCCTGAAGCTGGCACTCCTGAATCCAGATTTCAGGATAAACAACACTCAGAGCCCAACTCTCCTGATACCCACAAAACTCCTAAAAACCAACCCATCATCCCCTTGAACCTAACCAAGAGATACTCTCCTGAAGGAGCTGCACAAAGAGGGCCCATAGATGTGCTTGCTGAAATTGCAGTTGATGAGTCAAGATTGCTATCACCCCTTGAGTCATCCATGCTCAATTACTCCAAGTTCCTAGAAGCTACCCTATTTTGGCCAACTCCCCTGAGAAAAACCCCTTCAAGACCATTGCTCTCAAAAGCACCTAAACAAACCATTGTTGAACCCAACCCTTCTGAACCCAATATCCCTGAAACCAATCTTGAAGCCAACCTTACTGAACCCAGAGCCAACTCCCCTATAACCCAAAGTCCCCAGTCAAGTGGACATGAGGAGGAGTATACCTATGAAGGTATGCTCAGAGGTGGAGCCAAAGCTACTATGGATAGTTTGTATCCCATCATTGCTGAATTCCCAAGGTTATAGAGGAATTTCCATGATTTGAGAGCTCTAGTTGAAGTTAAGGATAAAACCATCATGGAGATTGCCCAAGTTATTCAGGATAAGGTAGCAAATTGGTGGCAGATTGAGGAGAGTAGGCTGCTACACTTTGCTGGAGTTCAAAAGACAAGATTCCTGACTGATGAGGAAGTCTTTACAAAGTTGGTAGCAGATAAGGTTGCTGAAGAGAAAGATAGGATTGCTAAAGGGATCAAGCACCCTGATAGTAGTTGTAATGATGATGACAACCATGATGATCCCACAGATCCCAACTCCCATGGTCCCAAACAGCCCACAATCTATTATCTTACCTATCATAGGAAGGGCTCTGTATCTTCAGAGGTGTTGACTAAAGATGGTAATACAGCCAAAGATGCATCAACCAATGATGGTTCTTCTGAACCCAAGGCACAACTTAATGATGTTGAGGCTACCCACTTAGAATCTGGTTTGGTTAAGACCTCATCAGTGTCAGCAGGGTTGGACACTGACCAGCTTTTAACCATTCAGGATGACTCAGTGGCTTTAGAACCAAGCACTGTGATCTCCCAACAACTGCCTTCTTTGAACCCTATTGAGGGTGAAGAAGCTACAGGTTTAGGTAGTGGAGTTGAAGAGGATGAGTTAGTTAAAAAATCATAGGTAGTTGAGGAAGAGAGAGATGTGATCATCACTAAGATAGTGAGTGTACCACAAAAGGAGGGTGATATAAGTGAGGAGGGGCAGGTTATTCTTGAAGTAAAATCTGAACTTTAAGAATCCCTTGATGAGAGGAGGCCTGACCTTGAGTGTGAGATTATTAATGATGAAGGGAGAAAAGAAATAATTGAAAATGAGAAGAAGACTACTGATGTATCAGAGTCTTATGCAAAAGAATTTGAGGGTGATGAGAGTCTTTTTACTAACAAATTTGATTTTTCTGACATTGCAGGTGTAACCCTTGATCAAATTTTTGCTAATGACTTGTTTACAAATGCCCCTATTTAAGTTAACACAAGTCTAGCTCAAACCATCCTTGGAGAGCAATCAGCAAAGTTGGATACTCTGGTCCATCAAGTGGAGTCTGCCCATGCTGAAACTTCAGAAGCCTTAGATGAGCAAGGTAGAACTCTTGCATCAGTAGAGATGAGGCTTACAGGCTCAAAAGAAGTGGTGTTGCCCACTATTGAGGCAAGGATCAATGGAGTAGAATCTGGATTGCAAACAATATTCACTGAAGTTCAGAAAGCCAAGACCAGCATGGAATCCTTCACCAAGGAGGTCAGAAAAGATCAAAAGCTGCTCATGGACAACCACAACAAGAATGTGAAGGCTCTCAAACTGGTTGTCAAGCAAGTTATAGGCAAGAAGAGTGCCCTTCAGAAGAAAAGGGCAGAGGAGATGAGGCTAACTATGGTGAAAGAAGCCTCAGAAAAGTTTACTCAGGAGGTGATGGCCAAGATTGCTGAATCTACAGTGGCCAACCTCACTGATCTCCTAAAGGCAAACCTTGATGCATCCCTCAAGTCAACCATGGAGCAGGTTGTGGAGCAGAAAATGAAGCCTGTTCTTGCTTTCTTAAGCATGAGCAGTGATAGAATGCAGAATATATATGATGAGAATGTATACTTGCTTGAGGAGATGAAATCCCTGAATCTGGCACAGTCCCTGATGGCCTCCACTATGAGTGATCTCAAGACCCAGTGCTTTGAGGGTCAACCACTAATTCCACAAGTGTATGGGGGGGGGGGGAATACACTTGTATGCAAATCTTTTTCAAACTTAACCAAATATGACTACTACAAGGTTGTCCTGGACAACTCTGCTGAGATGTATAACTTCTTAAAGATAACCAATCTACTAAGTACTATTGAGTACTTAGTTGAGTGACTATCTAAGTGAGTTATAAGTGTGGAATTAGTGGTTGACCCTTTAGTTTAAACTCCTTTTAAGTTCTGAAATCACCTTAACAATTTATCCAGTTTTAGGAAACTTGTCCAAATCTGTTTTGCACAGTCTTAGGTATATATCTTTGAAGATTCAGTTTGTGTGCAGTGTTGTATGAATGTAAGTACTTGAAAGTAAATCAACACAAGAGTTTATAGTGGTTCAGAGACTCAAACTCCTACATCCACTTTCCCTAATTTAACAGGATAATTCCTTCACTCTTGGAATTAACTTGTTTTATAATGCCAAGGTGCACTTGATCAACCACACCACTCCTTGGTGCCTTGATCCCTAGGATGTCAAGAGTCCTAGTACCCTTTCTCAACTCAGAATTAACTGTTCTTCTCTCAATAGTTAACTCCTTACACTTCTACTACTACAATCTTCTAACTTTCTGTCTTGAAAGGTATGAGGGTTGAAGTTTGGTTCCAACTAATGAGATATCCTTTACAATGAGGTTCAGTGTATAAGGATAGGATATCTCTCTAAGCTTTGTATGGATATACAATGAGGTTCAACTTATAATGAAGTGTTTTAAGACTAAGAATGTCTTTAGAGAACTTTGAAGCTTCAAAGTAGTTGCTTGAATGTTGGATAGTTGGATTCTTCAAATGGTCTTCACACTTTTGTATTTATAGACAAAATTGAGGATTTTCCCGTTGGAAAGACAGCCTCAATTGTCTATAAATGTCTTCCTTGAACTCTGCAACTAGAAGACAGATTCTTGATAGTGACATGTCCTTAATTTGGGAAATAAACGGTTGTAACTACTTTGTCTTCACTTTGCATCACTCTTCCCAATATCTGACTTCAAGATTCACTTGGTCAACCATGGACATTACTTCTGATGATTAATCCTTGGATAAGGACAACATTCCTTATCACTTGGTCAACTCTGCTTATCAAGATCAGCAGATTCTTGCTTATTAGCAGTGTTGGCATGCTCTTCAGATGACCTTGGCTCTTTCCCTTTCCATGAGTTCTTAGGGTAGATCTTTGTGAATTCATGGCAATGAATAAGTGGTCTTGACCTCATTAGCATAGTTGGGCTTGTTCTTCAAAGCTTGTTCTGGTTCAAATGTGCTGAGAGAATCTTGCTGGACAACTCTTCTGAACTTGATTTTCATTGCTGTAGACTTGATCTTGATGATCTATTCCACTCAGTTGATCTTCAGATAGGTTGCTCTATACTGAGCTAACTTTGATCAGCACAGTTGTCCATCAGCAGACTTATGGTCAATCTAAAACTGAGCCTTGAGGGGACTTAATCTTTATAAGCTTCTAAGCATGTGTTCCCCCTCAATTTGTGCATCTATTGATCTAAGAGCTGCCTAGCATATCATCTTCTCAACTAATATTAACCTACATGTTCCAACAATCCTGAAACATGTTCATGTATTCTGACTTATCTAATTGGCATGTCTAAGGGAGGTTTTGGTATCATAATCAAAGCTCATTTTATTCCCAACAAGTGCTGAATTGGATGAATATTTGCTCATGGCTGCTGATATTGCTGAAATGGTTATGTCTGCTAAGATCTGCCCAAATCTGCTAATATATGTTTTGCTCTGATCACATGTTTCCTTATGTAATTTGCTGCTCTGATCAAATGATGTTTCTTTGTAATTGCTCTGATTCATGCTCTGATAAGTTTATTTGACTATCATCATGCTTGTAATGCCAATGATTATATGAATGATAATTGAATATTTATGTGAATCAAGAGATAACATCTCATTGTCTCAACTTGCCTGACTTAAACCTATATGCAATTAAACTATGATTACACTAACACATTTATTTCAGGAAATTTGACATTAGTCACATCCACTGTAATAAGTGAAGTCAAGTCACCTTTGCATAGATTGTATAGGTTTTGGCATCATCAAAAATGGGGAAATTGTTGGGAATAAAATGAGAATTTTGATTAAGATACCAAAACCCCGTAAGACATGCCAAATAGATAAGTCAAATTTAAATGAACATGTTTCAGGAATGATGGAACATGGAGAATAGGCTAGTTGAGAAGCTGGAATGTTAGGCAGCTCTTAGTATGTTAGATGAACAAGTTAAGGGGGAATACATGCTTAGAAAATTACAAGAATCAAGTCCCCTCAATGCTCAAAATCAAATTGATCCTAAATCTGCTGAAGTACCTAAATGGACAACTATGCTGATCAAGTCAGACCAGTAGAAAGACAACCTCTTTGAAGACCATTTGAATGGATTACATCATCAAGGCAAAGTCTACCGATGTATATATTAAAGCTCCGAAGAGTTAAACAACAGAGATGTGGTAAGAACAATATGCATGTCTTCTATTTGCAATGTTGTGAATGCAGAGTGTTATTATTATGAAATTGAACTTAAAAATGTGTGTGAAACATTAACTGATGAAAATTGGATAAATGTTATGCATGAGGAACTTAATCAGTTTGAAAGAAATGAAGTATGGACACTTGTTCCAAGACCTAGTCATACTAATGTCATTGAAATAAAGTGGATTTTTAAAAATAAAACTGATGAGTCTGGAAACATTGTTAGGAACAAAGCTAGGTTAGTTGCACAAGGTTACACCCAAGTTGAAGGTGTTGATTTTGATGAAACTTTTGCACCTGTTGCTAGGATAGAATCTATTAGACTGTTGCTAGCAATTGCATGTTTTATTGACATTAAACTTCATCAAATGGATGTAAAAGCTGCTTTTCTAAATGGTATTTTAAATGAAGAAGTTTATGAAGAACAACCTAAAGGTTTTGAAGATCCACAATACCCTGATCATGTGTACAAACTAAAGAAAGCTTTATATGGTCTAAAATAAGCTCCTAGAGCATAGTATGGTAGGCTAACAAACTTTCTTTTATAATATGATTTTATTAGAGGAGAAGCCGATAGGACTTTGTTTATTAAGCACACTGGAGAAGATTTACTTATTGCTCAAATATATGTTGATGATATTGTGTTTGGCTCAACCTGTGACAAAATGTTAAGTAACTTTGTTGAGGCAATGACTGCAACATTTGAGATGAGCATGGTTGGAGACTTGAATTACTTTCCAGGTCTTCAAATTAAGTAATACAAGGATGGTATTTTCTTCTCTCACGGTAAGTATGCTAGAAACTTAGTCAAACAGTTTGGTCTTGATAGTTCAAAAGTAATGAAAACACCTATGTGTTCTACTTTGAAACTTTGCAAAGACAATGTTCGAAAGGATGTTGATCCAACACTATATAGATCCATGATAGGTAGTTTACTTTATCTAACCTCTAGTAGACTTGACATTATGTATAGTGTGTGTGTTTGTGCTAGGTACCAAGCTAATCCAAAGGAATCTCACCTGAATGTAGTGAAAAGGATTATCAAGTATGTTTCAGGTACAAGTGAACTAGGGATATGGTACACTAAGGACACCAACAACACATTGATTGGATACAGTGATGCTGATTGGGCTGGAGACATAGATGATAGAAAGAGTACGAGTGGAGGATGCTTCTATATGGGGAATAATCTAGTATCATGACACATCAAGAAGCAGAATTGTGTTTCACAATCCACAGCTGAGTCAGAATACATAGCTGCAGGGAGTTGTTGTACACAACTCTTGTGGTTAAGCAAGATGTTCCATGACTATGCTATTCAGAATGGTATACTACAATTTTTTGTGATAACATTTCAAAAAATCATGTAAAACACTAACTCACAAAGCACATTAGCATAAGACATCATTTTATGAGAGATTTAGTAGAGAACAATATTGATAAGTTGGAGTATGTTTCTATAGAAAAAAAATGCTGATATTTTGAGAACAAAAGCTTTAGACCATGAGAGATTCTCAATTTTGAGGAAATCTCTTGGCATGTGCACTATCTGAAAACTTCGGATGGATGTTGTCACAAATACGTTAGCATTTGGACAACATCATGGGTTGTATGAATTTTATAAGTTGAATTTATTTCTTATTTAGTTAAATAATTCCTTTGTAAAATATCTTCGAATCTAAGAATCTTGGAGTGCAAAAATAAACATGTCTTACACTTCTCAACTACATAAAAAAATAGAATGTTGTTAGCATACTAAAAGATGTACCAAATCACTTAGTAACTATGGAGCACAGAGTTCACTACTACGATGCCTTCTTTTCAAAATGTGATTTTTGGTAAAAATATTAAGAGGTTTGTAATCCATTAAATAAGTATAGGGCACGGACTTCGCTACAACGATGTACTCTACATGAAAAATGGATCAATACAAATCAGATGCTATAACACAAAAATAAAAATGGTGTAGCACAAATGAAGAAAATTCATGTAAAAATCGTGTTGAGGTATGTAACAGTTTTGAGCACAACATTACCTGATTCGAATTTATTTTTATGAGTTGTAATTATTTAATTATTTATTGAGATTTATTTTATTTATTTAATTAATTACTGACCCACGTTCTTATTTTTCAGATTATGCAGGATTTAATTTTTAATTTCTGGAAGCTTCTTTTATTTAATTAATTAATTAAATGGATTTTACCCACTAAATTACCCATGATCTACTTTGTGGCTAATTATGTGGAGCATTATCAAATTATTCTGAAAAATTCTATCAGATTTTTGTAACCTCCAACTATACGATCATTCTCTCTATAAATATCAAACATAAGATTTTATTTCTTGCTAATTGTGATTTTTGAGTTTGTTGAGTAATAGGTTTGCAGAATTGTTTTGGTTGTGTACTTCTCAAAAATTGTGTGTGCAAATTCCCATCACCTACCTTGAAATTCCAACCGTCCTATTTAATGGGTGGAAGAAGCAATTCAAACTCACCTCCAACTTTCTCTAATTCGAAAAATTCATCTCCCTCTCTCACAAACCCACTCGGAACACTTGCAGCAATGACTTCCCAACAACAAAATTCCCCAAATGTTGAATCGAATGTCCACACAACTCCATCAACACCCCAAACCGCTCCTATCCCACATGCAACTTCGTCTCCAACTACCCACATTCCACTGGATTCGACCGTTGAGCAGTTGAACCAGGCTGTCGCGGATGTCTCTAACTCTTTGCGAAACACCAGTCATCTTCATGTGATGATATTTGGTGATATTTCTGTAGAAATTTCGAGCTATCTTGCTTCTCAAACTGCTGCTACAATCGAAAACCCCAAATCACCAAACCCTACTGCTGAAGGAGAGACCCCTGTCTCGAATGCTGAAAATGTTGAGACTGTTGCTGAGGATAATGCCTATGCATTCGATTATGAGGATGTTGAGATGGAAGAAGACCCTGCTTTTGATAGTGGTAAGACAAATTCCTCACTCTCTATTTATGATGAATCTGCCCCTATTTCATTTAAGAAGAAAGTTGAGGAAAGAAAGAGGAGTCCAGTTTAAAGGAGGAGTTCTGGAAGAGTCTTCACTCGTGTAGACTATTCTAAGTCTTTGATAAAGAAGAAGAAAGGTGGAAGTGTCCCTGAGGAACCCATTCAAGTTTTCTCTGAGTCTGAAGAGGAAACTGTTGCTGATGCTACTGTTGTCCAACCAAAGAGAAAGAAGGTTGATCCCAAGGGCAAAGGAAAGGCTAAAGTTGTCTCTGATCCAGAACCAACCAAATCAGATTCTGATATGTGCTTGAGAGATATTCAAAGGGCTCTGAGGAAGAATGTTGAGGCCTTTGTTGATGCAAAAGATGTCACACTAGAACCTGAAGATGGTGGCAGTGGAGATGACAGCTCTTCTAGTGCAGAAGCTCTGCAAAAAGCTCTGAGGATGATGGTTCTGATCATAATGAGGACCTTGCTTCTGAAGATGAAGGTATTCTTGATCGCTATGCAACTTTAGAGAATAGGTTGGCCATCTATTCTAAGAGAAAATTGTTGATAGAAAATAGAATTAACATACCTGATTTTGAAAGTAAAGGCATGGTTAGATTTTTAGAGGAAAGGAATTTGATGAATACTGTGACTTTTGGTGAATCATTTTTAACAAATTGAGCTTATGAATTTTATGCTTGCATGAAGAAAAGTACTGGTAAGAGATCATCTAAGTGGTATGGAACTAGACCTGTCAAGACGGGCCAGTGGGGCGGGACGGGCCAAAACCGCAAAAGCCCGCCATTTGGCGGGGCGGGCCAGCCCGTTTGGCAAGCGGGCTGCCAAAACCCCAACCCAACCAAAAAATGGGCGGGCCGCGGGTTTTGGCGGGCCAAACTTTTTTTTTTAATATTTATTAAATTCATCAATATAGTTCATCTAACAAAGTCAATTAAATTAAGTAGTTATATCATTCTACAAAATATTAAACATAATTCATAAACATAAATAATTTAACTCCTAAAAAACACAAATTCAAGTTTTAACATCCATAAACCATATGCATAAAGTCTTCAAATTAAATAAATATTCCAAACATGCAAACTTAAAATAAAGTTTCTTAAATTTAATCAATCAACACAACATCTTCATTTCCATGCTCGGTCTCGTTCTCATCCTCCAAAACATTAGACCCCACAGAATGTGATGATGTTTGTTTAGTACTTGCACCACGGTCACAACCATCATCATCATCTACATACAAAATATGATAGTTAAAAAAACACTTAAGTTAAAAGATAAAACCAAAACATAATTTAAAACTTACCATCACTATAGCCATGCAACCAATTACGAGTGCAAATTACCATTTGCAAATTATCTGAAAGCATTGAACTTCTATACTTGGTGAGCACACGACCCCCAATAGAAAATGCAGATTCGGATGCAACAGTGGTTATTGGGATAGCCAAAACATCACATGCCATTAATGCAAGTTTGGGATACCGATTCTTTTGAGCCTTCCAATGTTCTAGGACATCTAAATCCTCATAGAGTGTAAAATCATACTTTGGCTCCTCCAAATAGAGATCCAATTGAGATTTTCCCATAGATCTTGTAGTTTGACTATTAAGAGCTTTAAAATCCTACATTTGAAAATATGTTAAAAACAATATGTAAATTAAAGAATACAAATAAAAGTTAATAAAATAATAGCATGATACTTACATCAAAAAGCCTCTTGCCCAATGTTTTACTCTGTCCACTAGAACTTGATGGTGCAGTAGAAGGTGTGGAAGATGATTTTGAAGAATTTGACTTGCTCATATATTCTCTAAAAAGTTGATACAATTTATTTTTCACACATAACAACTTATCTTGAAATTTTGTAAAATCGGGCTCAACTTTTGAATAGAGTTGTTCCAACAATTGAAGTTTCACTCGTGCGTCAAGGATAGCTCCAAGTGAAAGAATTGTACTATATTCACCCAAATACTTATCAAACTTTTCAGCCATTTTTTTGCACATATCACTTATCGTCTTATCTTCATTCAATAAGTGGTCCTTCAACAAAACTTCAATCTTCCAAACTTGCATGAAGTACACATTTGAAGTAGGATAAGTAGAACCGGATATCAAGTTGGTAGTCTCATAAAATGGTTCAAGAAACTCACAAAGTTTTTTAGCCTTTTTCCATTGATCAGTCGTAGGACACCACTTATAAATCGTATCATGCACTTGTAATGAAGAAAAGGCCTTTTTGTACCTTAAGACACTATCCAACATCAAATATGTTGAATTCCAACGAGTGGGCACATCTAACCTCAAACCAACTCTAGTGTCAATGTTACCAACTAATCTCACACATTCTTCGAATTTTCTCATCCTACTTTCTGAACCTCTCACATACTTCACAGATTCTCTAATCTTTTTCAAAGCCTCGTCAGCCAATTTTAAACCATCTTGAACTATAAGATTCAATATATGAGCAGCACAACGAATATGAAAAAACTCACCATCACACAACAAACCATCATGCACCAACAGTTGTTCCTTCAAAATATTTTGCATCGAATCATTCCTTGATGCATTATCCAAAGTCAAAGTAAAAACCTTTTTATGAATCTCCCAATCTTGTAAACATTTGAGCACTTTTGCAGCCAAATCAAATCCACAATGTGGAGGAGGAAATTGATCAAAGTTAAGAATCTTATTATTCAATTTCCAATGTTCATCAACATAATGGGCTGTCAAACAAATATAAGCTTCACCATTGCATGCAGTCCACACATCTGAAGTTCAACAAATTCTATTTGGAATAGTAGCCAAAACTTTCTTAAGTTTAGCTTTTTCTTTGAAATAGAGATTCTTAATATAAAAAACAATAGTATTCCTAGAAACACTAAGAAATGTGGGACAAATATACTTGTGAAAAACCCTAAAACCTTTATATTCAACAGATTGAAACGGCGTATCATGCATAATCATGGCAAAAGCTAGTAACTCACGAGCAATCTTAGGATCCATTTTTTGATTTTTTAGCTTCCCATCCTGATCAATAAACATTTGTCCTACATCATGATACTTCAACATTGAACAACTTTCCATATGACGCCTTAAAGGAGAAGTTCCATAACTCTTACCCCCACCCTTATACAACTGGTTACATCCCTTACACTTATTGTAAGTTACATCACCAACCAATGTTTTTGTAAAAAAGTTCCAAACATCAAAATATGTCCTAGTGGTACCATTCTTATCCGTAGTATTATTATCTTCTGATGCAACTTTCGTTGGTGTTGTACTTTGACTATCCATTAATATTCTGAAAAATATAGAATAATAATTAAAATGGGAATTACAGAATACAGATAATACTACACTGGAATTTACAAATAATATCATAATACACTCATATTAGGAAATATAAATTAATTGAATTAATCAATTAATTACAGATACTGACTTACTGAGATACACTGCTATTTTAATTATTAGATTTAGTATCTGTAAAATAAATGTTACAAGATGAATTAATGGTACCATCCCTAAAGTATAATATAATTACAGATAATATCATAAATTCATAATTACAGTCTTTACAGATAATATCATAAATTCATAATTACAGTAACATATAATATCATAATACTCATAAAAATGCAAAATAATTGAAAATACAATTTGACTTACTAAGACTGAGAGTATACAAAATACAGATAATTTGAGGCTTGAGCGGCGTCGTGGGAGACTCGCAAGTCGCAGCGCATGAGGGGCGCAAGTGTCGCAGGTGGGCGCATCGCGGGCAACTCGCGTCGCAGGTGGGACGGCGCAGGAGGCGCAAGCGGCGCAGGTGGACGGCGTCGCGGCTCAGGTCAGTTAAGACGCAGTGGAGAATGGAGATTGTGAGCAGATTTGGAAAAAAAGTAAAAGCGGCGTGTGTGAGCAGAATGAAAATGAATACCTGCTAAGGTTTACTTTTACTTTCATTTAATATTTTATTTATTTCAATTATTTAATATTTTTTTAATATTAAAAAAAAAAGACGGGCCAGACCACCTGGGCCCACCTCCTGGCGGGCTTAGAAAATTCTGGCCCAACCCACCATTTTTAGTGGCGGGGTGGGCTGGCCCAACGGGCCCAACCCGTTTTGACGGCTCTATATGGAACCATAAACTTTAGGGGGAGGGATATACCTTTTACTCCTGAGTTGATTAATGAGTTTTTGCATATTACCAATGTTGAGGAAGATGAGGAACCTGATATGGGTGTGGTAATTGCTACTATAACTGGTGGTAGGAAGGTTAAGTGGATTAGAAAGATGTTAGCTAAAGAACTTACCTCCTTACACTCAGTTTTATATAAAAGACCAAGTTGTTCTTATGTATAGGCTTTCTGTACTTAAGAAGTTTAATTTAGGCCTCACTATCTTTCACCACATGATGAGATTCACTGAGAAACTTTTTGAAAAAGGTAATCTACCTTATCCTGTTTTGATTTCAAACTACTTGAGTCACCATGGTTTTGTTGCCAAGAACATATATGTGTTGAGGGGGAGAGTTCCATTATTGGCTATTGCTCCTGCCTTACTCACTGGGGATAGAGTACTTGATCTACCTTTAGCAACTCCTGCTACTGAACATCAGCACAGACCATCAACTTCTGATCAACCAGGACCATCCAGGCCAAGACAGAGGAATGCAACCCCAAATGTTGAGAACATCCATATCAACATTTCTGGTAATGTTTGCATTATAAGGGAGTTTATCATGCTACAGCTACAACACTTGCAGGAATCCATTGAAGAACTCCAGTTCCTGAAGGACAGGTGGACCAGTATGCTTTCCACTACAATAGGGGGAGTACCACCACCATCTAATTACAATGTGGTAATTGAAGAGATGAATAATGAAGGAGTTACACGAGCTGATGTAGCTAGTGGAGGACCTGATGCTGGAGATGCGGGAGGAGATGATGCAGTGACTGATGTAGTTGCACACTTTGCATCTACTTTCTTTGTTCAAGAGGCTGATGATGATACTGCTGAGATGGAGACACTGTATGGTGATCTCTAAGTGCTGAACGGATGCTACAAGACTGGGAGAGTGCTGTATTCAGAATGGCACATGTGCATGAACTTGATGCTACTACTATTACCATAGCAATTCATGCCATTTTTCAGTTCTACCTTTATTTTTGTTAATCTGTTGTGTTTAAAGTAAAATTCTGTTATTCTGATACAATATTTATATTTTCTAGTTGATAGGTTGTTTTTATTCAGCTTGCTTAATTGGTTTACATTAATGATATTTGATTACTGCTTCTATGCTTAATTTGTTTTCCTTATCATTGTATGTTTACTGCATGATGAATATGTTTGTTATGTATTGTTTTGTTTTTGTCTTGTTCTTTCTAACTCAGATCTATGTTCAAAATTCTTAAACATGTTTGTTTGAAAATTGATTCTCATTTGGCTTACTGCATGATGAATATGTTGGGTTATGAGTGTGACAGTGACTCCGCAAAAGGAGTTGTGTTTCAGAGTTCCCAATGCCCTGAGTGTTCCAAAATAAAGCTTTCATGGTCCACCACTCTCATAGCCGTGCTCAGGCAGCTCACTTTCATTCTCTGATTCATCAACATCCGAAGCCATGTCTCCCCATCGGCCTAAAGCAGCTTGGGCCATGCGTCTGTACTTTGGGGAACTTGAGTTAGCCACCTCAATCAGCGGGACTTTTGATTTGATCTTTGTTTGTGTGTCATGTTCCACATAATTTTCTTCATCGGTCTGTGGAACCTGTATGACTGATTTGAGACGAGTAGGGCGCGTGGTTGATCCTCCCGTTTTCTCCGAGGTGTCCATGTTTGCTACCCCTCCAGATGATTGTTGGTCTGGTGGGATACGATTTGGGGAGGCATTTAGGGCTGCGAACCTGTTTGATTGTTGAAAGTCTGTCGATTTCTCATTCTCCTTTTGTGTAGACCGCTGTCGGGGACGACCACGGTGGCGTTTTGGTTTAGGATCCTGATCTGGTACTGATTTTGGGGGGAGATCCTCTTCTGCATTCAAAGGTCTATTGCGCGTCTTGCAATTGTCCCATGAGTGTCCAATTATACAGCAGTGTCGACAGAAGGGAGGATGATTTTCATACTTAAAGAAAGCAAACGATTTGTAGCCATGTCTATCAATCATAATCTTTTCTAGCTTTTCTTGAGACAAATCGACCTCCACCAAAACCCTAATAAAGTGTCCCATCGAGCCATCGAGGGAGCGCTCGTCGATTTTTATTGGGGTTCCCAAAGCATGAGCCATACCTATGATTAATGACTCCGTCCAGTATTCAAACAGCAGCTCGTAAATACGGACCCACACCTGTGCAACCGACGTATTAACCTTATACGGATTGAAGTCTTTCACCCATTTCGAGAGACGGAAGACACCTGGACTCAAGAACCAATTTGCACGCTTCGAAGCCAGCAGCCTATCATCATCTTGGTTGAAATGGACATTGAAGTACCCAAGGCCGAGAGGTATTAACCGCCAAGATCCGCGGATGCCCCACGCTTTTGCTAATGTTTCTCTCAGGTCCTGCAATGCCCAGGGTTTGTCGCACTTGGCATGCGTTAGACGCCCGATGAAGGAGTTAGGACACATCGTGACTCGTTCAGCATATTCCGCTTCATCCACTGAAATGGAGACGAAATCTTCCTTCGCACACTTTCAAAAAAAAATATATATATTTTGGAATGCTGCAATGCATATGGATTAAAGCGAATATATATATATATATATATTAATATATACTCCCCATATGGCACATTTGGTGGACATTACTAATTAACTAGGATTTAGGCCCAATATAGGACCCAACCGTATTAAAGGAAGATTATTGATATATTTCCACATTTGGTATACACTATGGGTGCGTGTGCTGATTAGTTAGATGGATTATGCAAATGACCAAAATGTCCTCATCGAAATTTTAATATTCCAATATTGCCACCCTCAAATTTGTTAACCTTCGTTCTGGTTTAGGGTTGAGATAACATCAAGGAAATACGCCGCTTTTATTCATTCACAAACTCAGGGTCCGATTTGCCGTCGAAGTCTGTAATAACAATGAAATAAATCTGACACAAGCTTTCACTATCGTCGGCATCATCCTCGTCGTTGTTCCATTTGAATGGATTCCGACGATTTAGGCGTTGACCTACGGCGGTGGATTTCAAGATTGATTGCGACGATTCTTCAGAACAATTTAATGTGGTAGGTCTGTTATTTCACATGTTTTTGCAGTATTGTTTGATGTATACCTACCAATTTATTGATGTATGCCTAGTGATGTGTTGTATTCAAATTATTGGCTTCGATTACTTTGAGGTTTTCGTTTTGAATGTTGAAATTTCACAGGTTTTTGCAGTATTGTTTGTAGATGTTGTTAACTCTTAAATGCTTTAACATTATCAACAACATCTTAATTTGACCGTCCTTGATTTATTCTAAGTCCTTTCTTAAATGTTACATTAAATGTTGGACTAAATGCTCTCACATTCAGGTACGATTGTTGGAGGACGTGCTAGAAGAGTCTGGAGCATCTTAGAACGACCTGGAAGATGGAAGAAGGATCTAGAGAGATAATGGAAGTGGAGATCCTAAAAAATAGGATCTCATATGGAAGGATCTAGAACTCGACTATTTCTCTATAAATACCGCTGAAGACTTTCATTCCAAAGCATGCACTCTTCGAGTAACACCTTCTTGAGCGTTCAACCCTATTAGGAGTTATGGTCAGTAGTTTTATTATTTAATATACACCGGGGGATACCATACCTTCCAGTGTATTTAGTTCTTTAGACAATGATCAAACACTTAAGTCTCTTTACAGATTCAGGCACCTGCCTCGATTGAAGTTTCGGTTTGTGGAATGTTGAAGTAATTGCTGAGACATTTCACACGACATTTTTAGTAAACTTACAAGTTAAGTTATTTTCGCCATAAGGCATAGCATAAGTTTTGTTATTAATAAAATCTATGTTAAAATTATTCCATTGTGTTCATATTGTTTTAGTGTTTTAGTCTTCCGTTGTGTTTACTTCTTTATATTCTGTCAGAGTTATGCTACACTATTTCTCTCAACATTCAGTGTAAAATTGTTCTGTTTTTCACTTTAAACACTAGATACCCCACGCACACTTTCAGTTGGTATCAGAGCCAATACCTGACGACACTAGGTTTAGATCCTTGCTTAAAGTGTGTTTTAGTTTATGTTAGCAATGGAAACACATCACATATCCACGGAACTTAGGCCACCCGTTTTAGATGGTTCAAATTATGCTTATTGGAAGCCTAAGATGCGAATGTACATCAAGTCAATTGATGAACGTGCTTGGAGGACTGTTCTTACAGGTTGGGATGCACCAAAGAATCCAGCAGATGCCGATGGTGAAATTCAACTCAAGAAAGAAATTGATTGGACGGCTAATAAGATAACAACAGCAGGATACAATTCTAAAGCTTTAAATGCTATTTTTACCTCAGTTGATACCTCTATTTTTAAAATTATATCTAACTATTTTACTTCTAAAGATGCATGGGACAGGTTACAAGAGCATTGTGAAGGTTCAGACAGTGTGCGAAGGACAAAGCTTCGAATGTTGGGGACAAAGTTTGAGAATCTCCGAATGAAGGAAGATGAAACAATTTCATCCTATAATGAAAGGTTAAGTGAGACTATCACACATTCTCTTGGTGACCCTATTTCTAATGTTAGAGTAGTACATAAGATATTAAGGTTTGTTCCTAAAAGATTTAATGCTAAAATTTGTGTATTGAAGAGGCAAAAGATATTGATAAGTTGAGTAAAAATGAATTAGTGAGTATTCTTAGAACTTATGAAATAAACAATAATCAAGTTGATGAAACTAAAGATGATAAGAAAGTTGTTGTTTTTAAGGGGAAACATCAAACAAATCTGAGATTCAGCCCATTATTAATGAGGTTGATTCGGATGAAGAATTGATTGATGAATGTCTTGACAATCTTGACAGCATTGCCCTTCTTACAAAGCATTTTAATAAATTTCTTAAGAAGTCTATGCATAAATCTAAAGGAAACATTCAGCCTAAGATCCAAATCAACACATCAACACCACAACCAAAGAGGAGGAAGAGTCAATTCACACCAAGACCATCAAAAAGTGAAGGTAAACCAAGGTATGACCCTGAATTTAGAAAATCAGTTCAATGCAATGCATGCTCTGGATATGGCCATTATGCAAATGAATGTGCCAATACTAGACAGAAGCAAAAACTGAATTTTAGTGCTACCTTGAGTGATGAATCAGATAATGATGATAATGATGATCTTGATGAGTTTAATGAAAATGAACGTGCTCATTTTACCATAATTGATTATAATGATTCTTCAGATGATGATCTAGATGATAGAGATTCTGATGTTGCACCTGATGTCTTCACAACTACAGTAACATCAATACAGAGTCACCCAAATTTGAACTATGTTAATGGTTTTGTTGATGATGCAGGAAAAAGGATTGATGTTGAGACATATCAAAAATTGTTGTTAGATGATTGGAACTCTCAGAAACTCACTCTGAATTCTTCGAATAAAGAGAATGAGGATTTGAAAGACACAATCACCAAGCTAGAAGTCTTACTTACCAAAAGAGATCTTGAAGTTTGTAAACTAAAGGAGAAATTAATCACCTCTACTTTAAGTTTCAGAAAATTTTCTAAGAGTGCTTCTAATGTGAATCATGCTATAGCTGTTGGTAAATCTAATAATTATGGTTTAGGTTATGATGGTGAAACTGTTTATATTTCTGAAAATTTTAGAAAACCTGTGAAATTTGTGAAGGCAAATGCTAACACATCTGATGTAACATCTGCACAAACAGATTCTCACAAGGTCAAAAAGAAGTATATTTGTCATTATTGCTTTAAATATGATCATATTCGTCCCTTTTGCTTGAAAATGGTTAAAGATATGAAAAATGAGTTTATGCTATCCAGAATGTCTTCACATCCTAGGAAACCTTTTTAGAAATCTGCTAGGAAATCAAATGTTACCTGTAATGTTGTTCACACATCCTTGAAAGCATGTTTACCTGGTGTATGGTATTTTGATAGTGGTTGTTCTAGACATATGACAGGACAAATAGACTACTTATCTGATTATGTGACCTCGAATGGTGGTAATGTTACATATGATGGTGGATCAAAAGGAAAGATAATAGGAAAATGAACCTTGAATGTTGAAGGTTTTCCTAAGCTTAAAAATGTTTTGCATGTTGATGGCTTACTTGCTAATCTGATTAGTATTAGTCAACTTTGTGATAATAATTTGCATGTAAAATTTATTAAAGAACCATGTTATGTTCTTAATGAAGATGATGATTGTTTAATGACTGGTACTAGGTCTGCAGATAACTGTTATCTTATTTGAACAAATGTTTGTAATTTGTTAAAACATGATGAAAATGTCTTATGGCACCAAAGATTAAGACATGTGAATTACAGGCAATGAAGAAACTAATCATATCAGATGCAATCAAAGGATTACCAAAAACTGAGCTTCCAAATTACCACTGTATGTGGATCATGCCAAAAAGGTAAGCATGTAAGAGTGTCGCATAAAATGCTGTCACATTGTTCTACACATCGATGCTTTGAATTGTTGCACATGGATTTGATGGGTCCTATGGAAACTGAAAGCATTGGAGGTAAACGATATTCCTTAGTTGTGGTAGATGATTTTTCTAGATACACTTGGATTGAGTTTTTAAGAAATAAATCTGAAACATTTGCTGCTTTTAAAGTTCTCTATAAAAGGTTAAAAAATGTGTATAACTTGAAAGTTGGCCGTATTAGAACTGATCATGGTAGGGAATTTGAGAATAGAAAGGTATCTTGAAAGAATATTCATCTCCTAAAACTCCACAACAGAATAGAATTGTTGAAAGAAAGAATAGAACTTTACAAGAAATGGCAAGAGTCATGCTTTTATCTTAAAGTCTTTCTAAAAGATTTTGGGCTGAAGCATTGAATATGACATATCATATTATTAATTGAGTTTATATTCGATCTGGCACAAATCAAACACCTTATGAGATTCTGAATGTTAGAAAACCGAACGTGAAATATTTTCATGTATTTGGTTGTGTGTGTTATATTTTGAATGATAGGGATCAACTTCACAAGTTTGATTCTAAAAGTGATAAAGGTTTCTTTTTAGGTTAAGGGCTCTCCAAGTGCAATTTAGCTTGGACAACTCCCACTTGGAGAGCTCTTTTAAAAGCTCTCCAATGCCAAATATGTATTAGTGAAAAGAAGAAATGAAATGAAAAGAAAAATGCTGAAATTTTTTTTTTTAGCTACATTGTATAGGTAAAATCTGTGAAAAAACCAATGTTGAGGTGTATGTCAAATCTTTGAGCACAACATTACATGATTCGATTATATTTTTATAAGTTGTAATTATTTAATTAATTGTTGGAAATTTATTTTATTTATTTTATTTATTTTTAATTATACTAACCACGTTCAAGTTTATTCAGATTATGCGCATTTTATTAATTCTAGAATATTCTTAATTGATTAATTAATTAAGTATTTTACCCCACTAACTCACCCATGATTTTACTTGTGGCTGAATTTGTGGAGCATTATATTTTAATCTAGAATTTTCTTTAATTCAAGCCTTAATCCCAAGTACAAAATTCCAACTACAAGCTTTTTCTATATAAACTCCCATCTTGTGATTTTCGAAGCTTATTGTATTTACTTGAGTAATTTGAGTATTTGTTTTTTGCAGATTATTTATAAGCTATTGTTTATCTCGATTTTTGTGTTGATTCTTTTCGAATTCTTGAGTTAAATGACAGGTAAAACAGAAACCAACCCAATCAAGCTCACCGAACTCAAACTCACAACCGTCATCTCCATCTCTCTCAAACCTCAATACATTAGCTTCCATGGCCGCTTCACACGAGAACTCACCCCAACTGCCGAAACCGTCGCACCCATTCCAGCTACTACCACAACAATCCACATCCCACTCGGTGCTTCACTCTCCGAACTGAACCAGGCGGTTGAGAATTTTTCTCAATCGATGTGGTCTGAAAACTCACCCATCCTCACCATTGGAGACATGTCTATTGACATCTCACACTACTTGCGCACCCAAGAAGTCATCACTACTGCACTATCTTTGTCCACAGCTCAAAAACCCCAAATCGCAAGCCCTAATGTTGAAACAGAGGCCCCGACTGAGTCAAAGGAGCCATCGAATGCGGAGACATCCGAAACTGAGGACGCTCATATGGAGGATGCTGAAGCGCTCGAAAAATCAGTTGAAACTGATTCTGACATCTCAAAGTCTGACTTTGAACCTATTCCCTTCAAGAAGAATGCTAAAAAAGGGAAAAGAAAGAGGAACCCAGTCCCAAGGAGACGAATAAATCGAGTTTTTACTCGAGTTGATTACTTAGACAACTTGAGGAAAAAGTAGAAGATATGTGGTGATGTTGCTGAACCGATTCAGGTATTTTCTGAATCTGATGAAGAACATGTGGTGATTGAGAAACCAACCAAGATGAAGGATGATCTAAAGGGGAAAGGGAAAGCTAAGGTCGATGCAATTCGAACTAAGCCTGTAGAACTAGAAGCTGATTATGATTCTGAAATAGAGGTCTGTCTCAGGGATATTCAGCAAGCTCTGAAGAAGAATGCTGCTACACATGCTAAATCAAGTGCTCCAGCACTAGAACCTGATGATGGAGGTGATTCCAGCAGTGAAGGATCAGAGGAAAGCTCTGAAAAAGATGCTGAATCCAGTTCTGAGAAGGAAAAAGATTCAAGCTCTAAGGAAGGTAATTCTGAACCTGATGTAGATTCTGATATTAATGGTTTAGTTGATAAAATTACCAAGTTGTCTAGGAGAAAGTTGTTAATGGAAATGAGAATTCATGTTTCTGATTTTGAGAGTAAGAATTTGATTCAATTCTTAGAGGATAGAAAACTGACGAAAGCTCTGACATTGTGTGACACATTTGTTTCTGATTGGGTATATGAATTCTATGCATGTCTGAGGAAGAGTAATGGTATGAGGAGTTCCCAGTGGTATGGGAATGTACAATTTAGGGGGAGGTCAGTTGCATTCACCCCAGAATTGATTAATGATTTCTTAGGAATAGAACCAGTGCTTGATGATGATGAACCTGATTTAGATGAGGTTACTGTTTCTATGACTGGTGGTTTATTGACTAAGTGGAAGAATGGAATGCTTGCTAAGGACTTCACATCTCTTTATTCTGTATTTCATAAGTTGATTGTTTATAACTGGACACCCTCTACCAACTCAACCAAAGTCACAAAGGATCAAGCAATCTTGCTTTATAGGATAATTGTTTTGAAGAAGTTTAACTTGGGATTGACTATTTTCCACCACATGATGAAGTTTAGTGGTGATATTTCTGATAAAGGCAACCTTCCATACCCTGTACTTATATGTTCATACTTGAAGATGCATGGTTTTACCCCTAAGGAGACTGAATGTAACGACCCCAAAATCGTAAAGAAGTAAACGTAGATTTTTTTTTAAAGGGGGTAAGGGGGCATTACTACGCTTTAAAAAACAACATAACAATTCAAATGAAGCAACTATCCAAATCAAAGTGATCACCACAAAAACCCTCAAATAACTTAGGAGTGACAACAGCGGAAGTAAACTAGTGAGTAAGGTCCTTAAGAACTTGCCTTACAATAAAATACTACAATTTCAAATAGTTAGCCAAAATAGAAATTCAAGTTTCAAAAGACATGTGTTAAAGGGATTGCACTTTCGAGACCGAGTGCTCACATCCACCTTCAATCCTCTCGAACATTCCCACCTGAAAGTGAAAGGGGTGAGCATTTGGAAAATACTCAGTTGGTTCACTCAAACACCCACTCGAATATCATACAATCTACCGTAATAAAGGTCAACCATGGGGATCAATGTATATAATAAACATAAACTTGAGATTCATTCCTCTCAATCATAGCATTAAGTTACATAGCGACAACTCAAAGTACATCCTTCAAGTATCATCAATCATATGACAACCATGCAACACATTCAACATCATGTTTTATATTAATAAATAGTGATAGATATAATATAATACACATAAGAGCACATCAATCTTGTTGGGGCACGCTTTACCCCGCTCGAGCATCTTGTTCGGGAGCTACCCGAATGTGATCTTTTGATCAAATCTTGGAACGGTGTTACTCGTAATCTTATCATAGCTAGTACGGTTATTATCCGTATACCATACACTTGGCACGGTCTTGACCGTATATCATATATCTTCACGTTTGAGACGTTCATGTATGAAAACATTCATGTAACATACTTCTTCACATATGGACATGCATAATCATAAGCATTTATGTATCCATAGAACATACTTAACACAAGTGAACATGCCTAATATCAAATATCCATAAAGCATATATTCCACAAGTGAACATGAACATATTTATACACAAATTAAAATAGAACATTTAATACAATAAATCACATGATATATAAAGAAGGTATTGTAAAAGTCAACGAGAGTTACCCCACCTATTAGCTTGGAAGTTAAACGGTATCCTCCCCTCTTAGTTCCAAGTCCTTTCCCACTTCTCGTTCCTTCAATCCTACAATAATATTTATACCACTTAGTCCTTAATTAAGATAAACAATAATTATAGTCTAAGTGTATGTGGTTGTGATATTGTACTTAAAAGAAGTAGAAATGTTGGCCAAACATAGAAATTAAAGGATTTAGGAAAAAAAATGCATTCTCGTAAAAGTTTAAGGACTGAAAGACAGATTTAAATAATCTGGAAGTTAAATATTTTAGTGAAAAACAGTAGGTTTCAAAATTTGGGATTAAATGCCACTGATTTCATTCAAAACGGATGAAAAACGAACATTTTATGAGCATTTGAAGTTATATGGGAATTGTTGCAAATTTATGAAAAATTTGTGACTTTTCTTAAATAAAATAGTGCATTTTCGTAAATAATAAAAATGCATTGATAAGCTGGAAAAATATTTGGCTTGGGCCAAAATGAAAAACCGAAAAATAACGTTTTGACCCCAAGATACAAATTTATCTACAAAACGCAACTCGTAGCTTTATACCTCAATATATTCAACCCCACAACTCATACCTCCACCACCTACCGGAAAAAGCTCCGGCAAGGTGGTCCACCAACAAAACAGGCGGCGCACCGACGGAGAGTCGCCGGAAAACGGGAGAGGGAGAGAGTATGAACGTGAGAAGGAAAATAAAATAGATCTAAAAGTTTTCAAAAACTTTGACTGGATATAACTGGAGTTTTATAACTTAGATTTAAAAACTAAAATATGTTCTGGAAAGCTTATGAAAACAGCTTTCAAACAAGACAAAAAACATAAATATCGGACTTCTGTACTGAAAGTTATGGCCTAAAGAACAAGTTCCGACTATAAGGGTTTTAACCCATCTTTGACCAGCCATAACTGGAGATCTAGAACCCCGATCGAGAATCGGAAAAGTGTTCCAGAAAGCTCTCGACGAGATCTTTCAACGCTGCTGGCCGATCAATGATCGGACGTCGGAAAGTTGACCGGAATTTAGAAGGAAGCTGAAGTGTGTGTGGGTAAAGTGTGTGTCTTGAGTGTGAGTGTGAAGTAAGATTCTTACCATAATGTGAAGTGCCAAAAGTGTGCAGAAATTCTGAAGGTGACTATTTATAAGGTGCAAAATGTCTTAGGGTTTTCTTAGTGGGCCATAAGAATGGGCCTAGTCTTAATATTTTTGTTTGGGCCCTTTCTTATATCATTTTAAGACCACTTCTTATATCAAAGTAAATCCTTAATAAATTAATTAATCTTGTACCATCAACCAACATTACTCTTACTACCATTAGAAAATAAATAATTTAATAGGTAAATAATATTTAATATTATGTAAATTTCACATAATTATGATAAATCACATAATTTCACATAAACAAATATAAAGGCTCAATTCATGAGATTTTTGGGTTCTTACACTGAAGTTCTTAGAGGAAGGTTCCTTTATACACCATTTCACCTGCTCTGCTTATTGGTGAAAGAGTGAAAGATCTGCCCTTGAACAATCCCGGAAGTACTTCTCATAGACCAGCTCCTATTCAACCTCAACCTCAACCCACACCAGTAAGACCTGCACAGAGCACTGCTGCACCTAATACTGCACCAGATGCTGAGAACATTGGTGGTAATTCTAACACCACATTCTCCATTCCCCGATCTTTTATATTATTGCAGTTATAGCACATACATGACCAGATTGATGAGCTCCAATTTATCAAAGACAAGTGGACCAAACTACTTTCCACTACAATAGGGGGAGTACCACCATCCACTTCAACTAGAGCTTCTGGAGTTGTTATTGAAGAGCTGAATCCTGAAGGTGGAGGTGTACCTGATGCTGCAGAGAATGGTGGAAATGGAAATGCTGCTAACAATGTTGTTGCACTCTTTGTTGCAACTTGTTTTATTGAAGAACCAGAGGTTGATGAAGTAAGTTTGCTGATGCTGCTGAAGATGACGAGGATATGAAAATCCTCTATAGTGATATCTAGAACAGTGGCTGCAAGACAGGGGGAGTACTAAAGTTCAAATGGCACATGTGCAGGACCTTGATGCTGCTGCTATTTCCATAGCAATTCATGCCATTTTCAGTCCTACTTTTGTTTTTGTTATTCTGTTATGTTTAAGTTAAATTCTGATAATTCCGATACAATATTTATTTATTTTTAGTTGATTGGATGTTTATATTTATCTTGCTTAAATTAGTTTGTATTAATGATAGTTGATTACTGCCTTTTTGCTTAATTTGTTTTCTTATCATTTAAATGTTTACTACATGATGAATATGTCTTGTTCTGTATTTTTTGTTTTATGTCTCTAACTCTGATCTATGTCCAATATGCTTAAAATTTGTTTGTCTTAAAAATTATGTTCTTATTTGGCTTTACTGCTATAGAAGGCTTAAAATTGTCTGTCTTAAAGAATTAATTTTATTTGCTTACTGCATACGGATTTGATCTTAGTTAATTATGTTTTTTTTTATTTTATTCTTTTTGCTCTGATTGTTCTTATTTAGTCCTTACTCTGATTTCGTTTGAGTCTTACATAAGTCTTAGGTTAATCTGGTATGTACTCTTATATAATTCTTTGATTCAACCTTTGATCTTTGTAAAGTTATATGTTTTGTAAACAAGTGTACTGTTTATACTTGTTTTGGTTGGAATAAGATTACTTTGATCTTAAGGCACAGATCTTAGTGAAATTATTCTTGGTCTTCTTTTGATTTGATCCAACGGTTACAACAAGTATTGCATTGACTAGTATTTAGAGTAGATGTTAACCTCACCTAAATACGTATTACTGACGTGTGTATAGAAATATATGTGCATCAGGTGTGTTGTAGTCGAAAGGTCAAAATGGGGGAGATTGTAGATGTTGTTAACTCTTAAATGCTTTAACATTATCAACAACATCTTAATTTGACATTCCTTGATTTATTCTAAGTCCCTTCTGAAATGATACATTAAATGTTGGACTAAATGCTCTCACATTCAGGTACGATTCTAGAAGCTTCTACAAGAGTCTGGAACTTGGAAGATTCCAGAATGTTGGAGGACGTGCTAGAAGAGTCTGGAGCATCTTAAAACGACTTGGAAGATGGAAGAAGGATCTAGAGAGATCATGGAAGTGGAGATCCTAAAAAATAGGATCTCATATGGAAGGATCTAGAACTCGATTATTTCTCTATAAATACCGTTGGAGACTTTTATTCCAAAGCATGCACTATTCGAGTAACACCTTCTTGAGTGTTCAACCCTATTAGGAGTTATGGTCAGTAGTTGTATCATTTAATATACATTGAGGGATACCATACCTTCCAGTGTATTTAGTTATAGTCTTGTATCGATTGAGAGTGAATCATAGATCAGATTAGTTCTTTAGACAGTGATCAAAAACTTAAGTCTCTTTACACGACATTTCACACGACATTGTATTTAGTTCTAGTCTTGTACCTGCCTCGATTGTAGTTTCGGTTTGTGAAATGTTGAAGTAATTGCTGAGACATTTCACACGACATTTTTAGTAAACTTACAAGTTAAGTTGTTTTCGCCGTAAGGCATAACATAAGTTTTGTTATTAATAAAATATATGTTAAAATTATTCCATTATGTTCTTATTGTTTTAGTGTTTTAGTCTTCCGTTGTGTTTACTTCTTTATATTTTGTTCGAGTTAATGCTACACTATTTGTCTCAACATTCAGTGTAACATTGTTCTGTTTTTCACTTAAACACTAGATACCCCACGCACACTTTCATTGTTTGATGTATACCTACCAATTTATTACTACGCCTTATTCAATATGTTGGGTTTTGAATTTTCAATTGAGAAATTGGGTCTTTTTGGGTTTGACTACCCAATTAATGTAATAGTGTTTACACTAAGGTTTTCCCAGTACGATCTGATTTGCATATCTTTAAGTTCCACATCATGATAAATTTATTTGTATTTTGCATCACTGTTACAACTCCCAACTACACTCATTCAATGCATTCTCCATTTACTAATTGCACAATCAGCTATAATTCATCCTTATTTAACATGCTTCGTATCCAGTAATGAACCATCATTCTTGCTCATTATCCTTGCTTCTGTTACTTGTAGATGGAGTCCATTGAAAAACAGGTGAAGGTTGAGGAGGCATACTTGTACACTAGAAAGTGGAACGAACGATCAGTGACCACTTTTGTTAACATCAGTGGCAGAGGCACACGCGGTCGTCAATCTTGTGCCAGATCATGAGTTCACTTGGGATGATGTTTTGATGCAGGTTAACATGCTAAAAAAGAGGTATGCTACGTTTAAGAACGTGCTCAATACCACTGGAGATCACTAGGACAAGGGAGTGAACTTTGTTCGCGGTTTTGCAACCCGCTGTTCTCATCTCACACGGGTACAATACATTGTAGTTATATTTTTCCTTACTGTCTTGGCCACATATTTGTTTCAAATTATGTATGTACTATTTAGTTAGTATGAAGTCATGTACTGTTATGTTTGTTATGCATTTCTCCTAATGTGAAACTAGTGTTTATGTTGTACTGGTCATTCCTAGCCGTCTATGTAGTAGTAAAAAGATGTGTTTAAAGTTTGCATGTGTTATTATTAGTTGTACGCATTCATCAAAATATATGTGGTTTGACATGTCTGTTTTGGCTTAAATATGTATATGGCTTATAACTAAGCATATGATCTAGTTGGGGTTTTATTAGACTATATATTAGTCATAGTCAAACATGTATACAATGAACAATGTTTGCAGAATAAAAATGGTATACAAAATATGACATCTCACCATCACAATTTTTTTTAAATAAGGACAAACAGAAACATGAAAATTAAAATGGTCAGTGGTGTGCATAATAATAAAAAAAAAAACAGTGTTTAGAAAAAACCCACAATAGAACAAGGGGCATCACACAGTGTTACACAAAAATAGATTGATATCACGAGGCATTGAGTGTTTTCCAAAATAAATCGACAATTAATTTCCATGTTTTCATGAAACTTAGAATCCATGTTTTCCAAAATAAAATGACAATTTTTTAGCAAAAGAAAGTGCAGCCCCCATAAAAGAGATCAACAAAAGAATTCTAAAAAGTGTCGGCACCGCATAAACACTTGACGGGTATGTAGTACGAGCAAAAGACCCTTGTTGATTCACATACTTCAATCCCTGTAGGCACGTACGACTCCACACCCAAGTATGGACGGGCATAAGTGTCAAGGCCCTTAACCTTCAAGGTGTCACGACACATGGAGTACATTGGAAATCCATTAGTATAATACAATAAAGTCGATCAATATAAAAAATGTAACTCATACCTTTCGGTCATTCCAATAGATTTCTGGGTCAACTTTTGTTCTGTGTGTGTAGAAGTTATACGACACCCTGTGAGTATGGAAAACAAACAGTCTAAAGTACAAATGACAATGAGAGAGCTCGTTCAGCTTAGTCTTAATAGAAGCAACAGTCATTTTGGGATCACGAGGTATATCCAAGTTGATCGTGATGGGGGGAGAATACGAATCACGGTAGGATTGTGCAATGCCCTCTACGAGAATGTTGTACTTCTCAACAAAACTTACGGTGTAACGCCCCGAATCCGGAATGCAGCCCTTGAGGCTCAAACACTCTAAATTCGAGTCGCCACTTAGTTACCGAAAATCCGAACCTAAAAATTTCTTTTAAAAATACAATAACACAAGCAATATAATAAGAGTTTTGCAGCGGAAATAATTAAAGACAAATATAAGTTGCAATAAAATCAGTGTGGGCCCATTTATTAAAACTTAGAACATGATAAGTAGCAGCTGTTTTAAAATAGCATATATATGGTCATCGAGTAACTTTAGGAAAGCTGTCACTTGGCATAAGAATAACATCGTCTATCATAAGACATTTCATTTATTATAACATGTCTTAAATATATGTAATATTATAGCATCTTAATGTGGGGAAACTCTGTGTCATCCCTGCTGCAACACTGGCCCCTCTCGATCATAACCTGAAAATATTAGTTGTGGGGTGTGAGATAAAAATCTCAGTGGATATCCTATACGCTGCTATACAGATTGACAGTACGCCGAAGTAATTAATATTAACATATTATCGTAAGTCTTTTTGAATTCCTGAATAGTGATTTCGTTATTCACTAATGTTTAATTCTTGAAATAGTGAACTTTAATTCACTAAGGATTCACAATACATCCTTATTAATAACTTTCATAAGTACATCATATATCATACTTATCATAAAACATAATTATTATTACGGGACACTGATAGCGACTCTACCACATGCAATCCCCTAAACGCTTCCACCTCCTTTAAGTATGTTAATCATACGGGACACTGATAGCGACTCTATCACATGCAATTCCCTAAACGCTTCCACCTCCTTCAAGTATGTTAATCATATGGGACACTGATAACGACTCTATCACATGCAATCCCCTAAACGCTTCCACCTCCTCCGTGTGATTAATATATCACAGATTACAATATCATAAAATAATATATCATAAAGTAATATATCATAATTTATTCTTGTGTTCTTAGTTTTATGTTCATGTTTGAATAGTTTAATTCAGAATACACCAACATTCCATATAACATTTACATCGGCAATACAGTAGTGACACCCACCTCTTTAACTTTTAAGAAAAGCTACAAACTTCTTGAATAGTGTAGCAAGCGTAACATACGGACCGTCCGAGCTTTGACTTGGGACGCACTTCGCCTAGCACAGTTCTTCCGTATTTTAGTGATCCCTTTTATCCTCGATTGATATAATTTTAAAGGTGGTCGTAGTAACGCATATAATTATTTTCAAAGCAAAACATTCTTTCTTTAGCTCAAAAAATATTGGAATAATACGTAAATTATATTTAAATATTTGTTTGGTCGTTTGAGAATTTAACGAGGGCGTTAAATCTTGTTCTTTAGATTTTATAATGAAGAAAGTGTTTTCCGCATAATATTTATCAATTTCGGTCCTAGCCGTTCATAAAACATCGCGACTACGTACTGAAATTCATTAACACAGTTTGCTTGGTCAATAAAAATTATTTGAAATCGCATGGCAATAGAACAAAAGCGTAATTTGGTAAAATTCAAAACTGGTCCTTGCTAGCTAGTTTAAAGACATAAAATGACTGAATTTTCTCCCATGTTCGCGATTTTATTCCCGGCAAACGGACGATCCAAATAGCGTTTTTCTTCAAGTAAAATAAACTAAGCTATGTCAAGTTTATTGGCAATAAAAAGTTTGTGAAGATTTGTGCGTCAAAGTCGAGTAAAAACGACTCCTAAGTTTTGAACTGAAATGAACATGCCCTGATTTTCTTTATTTTCCAGCTTACTGTCTTTACTTTAAAAATCGAATAACTCCCAGAATACTGAACCAATTTGCGTAATTTTTTACACTCAAACTCCCTACCATATGGAGATCATAAGTTTTGAACTAAAATGAACAAAGACACATCTACCACATAACCTTAACATAACAAAACATGTATAATACAAATTCCATCAGATTCAACCACCGAAAATCAAGGACGGTAATCGAAATTTCGCAAATAGCACGTAAAGGGGTTTGTGTTGAAAACCTGTGTAGTTTTCTTGATTTAGATACTAGTTTTTGGCTTGAAATCGCGTGGAAGCTCGGAGGGATGATTGATGACGAACTTGACAAGAGCCCTTCGTGATTTTTTTTTTTGCAAAGAGATGATCTAAAAGTTAGGTAAAGAAGCTTGAAAATAAGAAACAAAAACAGGGGAAGAGAAGGGAGATGGTGGTTGTTACTCTTTTTGGATCGTATAGAGTATTCTCCGATTCGTTTCGCCTCGAGTCTGAGTTGGATGATGATACGACTCCTACGTTTTACCGGAATGATAGAAACGATCCATCTTCTCTTATGAGTTAAGAGAGATTAATCAAGAAGGCTTGTATGAGGAGGGGTGTTCTTACCTTGGATAGTGATTCGAAGGATGTATATAGCTAATCACAAATTTCTGTAGAGCTTTGGCTTAGTTTGATCGAAGGACTTAGAACAAGTAAATGGGGAGGGCTGCTTTAAATAGTGGGAATAAAGGGTTGTTGTTTCTTTCGAAACACCTGAGGAGGAGACGTGACTGCTTGGTAACCTTTCAAGGCTGTTTGTTTCCTTCGAAACAATTGTTACTATTATTTTATTATTTTTTTTATATTTTACCCACCGACTCATATATACAAACTCAGTTTGGTGTAACTTAATTTTGTTTATTAAACATGTTAAATAGTTCACACTCGATGTTACGCCTTCGTATCACCAACTTGTATTTTAAAATCGTGGTTTTGTTAAATCGGATTTATGAACTCGATGAAATTAATTATTTAGGATTTTTGGTTGTTGATCCGTCACATTTCGAGACGAAATTTATTTATTTATTTGATTTAATTTCTAAAAGATAAACTCTCAAATTCGTCGAAATTTTGATTTCTTTCAACGAATGGAAGTTAAAGTTTCCTTTAATGTGTTTAAAATTTCTTTTAGAGTGCTAGGAGTGCGCCCGCCTCAAAATGCTCGTCCGTTTCCTGAAAAATTCTAAGTCTTTGCAAATATACACACTCTAATATTATTATTGTGAGAGAAAATACGAAAAATAAAATTCTAGTTTATTTAAGTTTATTTATGCATTATTTATATTAAAATTTTGGGACGGGGTGTTACATACGGTACGATGCTGCATGAACTCCTCAAGATGTTCAAGCAAATCAAAATTTTGCCAATTATCCCACCCTCCAATTCGCCGCATTTCAAAGTCGTTGGCTACAACACATTCATTCGGGTGTCGACTAGAACTAGCCATCGTATAGTCTTCTCATGTATTCTCAAAATTATAAAGAAAAAAAAATAACCATAATGCCAGACAACTACATGGATGAAACCGAACAATATTATCACACATCAAGCTAACAAATTGAGCATGTTGATATGCAACTAGCATTTATTGACACATTCACTATCACAACATCAACCATCACAATGTTAACCAATGCACACTGTTATTGTACATATCACCATTCAAAAAACTTTTCATTTCATTACTTTAACATGTATCTAAACATAATTTAAGAAAACAAGGCTTTTAACATATATTAAAACTTGGGGTTAGGTTATCAACAAAATTAGTCTTTAACAATTTCTGACGTAGTAAAACAAGAGCATGAACTAAAATGTATTAATTGACTCAGATTCAGTATTGTATCCTAATTGCAGTCTAGTTCATATATGCCTAACTCAACATACACCACAAGTTTGATTATCAAACACATGAACCCATCATCAGAAAAAAAAAAAACGATTTTTTGACTTGAAATTATACTGGAACATATGACTATATAACGCCAGATATTAACACCAGAAATTATCAAATACTAGAAATTATCATACACTACAAGCTTGATTGTCAAACACATGAACCCATCATCAGAAAAAAAACGTTTTTTTGACTAGAAATTATACTGGAACATATGACTATATAACGTCAGAAATTATCAAACACCAGAAATTATCATACACCACAAGTTTGATTGTCAAACACATGAACCCATCATCAGAAAAAATCAATTTTTTTTTTATTATCACCAATAAAAAGGTATGGAATATAAAAGAAAAAAAGAAAACATAAAACCATAAGCTCACAAGTCGACCCAGAGGTCGGGGTGCCGTTAAAACCTTGCCTGGGAAAACCGTCCTTAGGGACAAAACCCAGGTGAAGGAAAAAGGTAAACTCCTCTAACAATCAATGTCTATAAAATACGGTATACAAATCTATATGCAAGAAAGTAAGTAAGAAATCTGAAGGATAGCCCCTCCAAATGCATTTGATCTTCGTCTTGGCCACTACGTCAGCCGCCTGGTTGGCCTCTCTAAAAGTGTGAGAATATCGAATGTGCATGTCTGTGGTAAGAGGATGAACCTGACTCCAGATACCCTGCAGACGCCAAGGGACAGAAGGAGTAGAGCTCATCAAAGTGCTAACTGTCAGACTGGAGTCCGACTCGATCCATAAGAACCGCCACCCTTGGGCATGTGCATACTGAATATCAATGAGTGCCGCTGCTAACTATGCCTCAAAAGGAATACCCCAACCAACCTCTTGGGAAACAGCCGCAACAAAGAACCCCCTGAAGTTCTTAAACACCGCCCCTGCATGCAAACTACCTAGAGAGGATGTTGCACTGCGGCCTGTGTTGATCTTGTACCAATCCGGATCTAGGGGGATCCATCTGACAGACGAGCCCTGTCGAGTCGGCTTGTGCCTTCCCAAAACACCAAGAGACCTGGCAATCAAGAGATCCCGAACTGAACCGTTAGCATAACCTCGAGAGATGTTATTGGCTTCCCTTATACCAGCAACGATCTGCACCATACATTGTCTGATTGAGGGGGAGACCCCATCAAAGACCACCCTGTTCCGTAGAGCCCAAATAGCCCAAACTGTAGTGATAAATTCCGCTCTCCATAACTCCAAGGACTGCGAACCCAACCGAAAGTTGATCCCCGTGTGGATCGTGACTCCAAAAGGCTGAGTCAGATGCTGAAGAACCACCAGAGTGAATGGACAATGAGCTAACAAGTGGTCTAAAGACTCAGAGTCTCTACGATAGAGCATACACATCGAATGACCGTGAATCCCAAATGTGACCAGCCAATTAGAAGTAGGGAGCTTGCCCCATATCGCCCTCCAAATAACCGTAGAATGACACATTGGAATGAAGGAACTCCAAATCCACGACGACCAGACAAGACGAGGGAGAGGAGATCTGAGCATTTCATAGGCCACTCGAGACGTTAGCTCCCCTGAGGTGGTATCTTCCCAAATACGTTTGTCAAGGCCATGATGAACCCTAATATATAAGATGTCTCTGACGATATCCATGAAGTCTGTAACGAAGCACTCCTCAAAGTGCCAACAATTGTCATAGAAGAAGTCCCCAACCGTGCTCTTCAGGGTAGCAGCAAACCAATCCAGGAGGCCAATCTTTTCAGAAATAGTGTATCCCAACCAGTTATCATGCCAGAAGCTGACTGTCGAACCCCTACCAATCAGCCATCTCGACCCATCAGAAATCCCCGAAATGTGAGGACGAATACCCTGCCCAATAGATGAGATCCTCCCATGGGGACGCAATCTACCATCCGAGGTACAATGTCTCCTGTGAAGCAGAGCTGTATCTAGAGATCTGTGCTGAAGAATGTCCCAACTTAACTTACAGAGAAAGAAGGCATTCGACAATCTAATGGAGAGAACCCACATCCCTCCTTCTCCAACGGGAGCACAAACCCTCTTCCACGGTACTGAACAAGAACCACTCTTACGATTGACGTCTCCCTTCCAAAGAAAGTTGCGCATAGCAGATTCCACCTAGCGAAGAAGTGAAATAAGCTACTTGTAGACCATCATAGAGTGGACCATGGATCCCGTGATAACTGAGTTAATCAAACATCATCTCCCTGCCAAGGAAAGGGAGCTACCCTTCCAACGACTAAACTTTGCAATAACATCGTCTGCCACATGCTGTAAATGAGCCTTTCTAGGGCAACCACGAAAGATCGGAACTCCTAGGTAGGTGAAAGGAAGGGAACCTTCTACGATGTCTGTGACCCTGAGCATCCGACGATGAAGCCTTTGAGGAATATCACGCCCTAAGAAAGCCCTAGTGTAATACCCTAGAATTTTATTATATACTATAAATATATATAAGATTTTATATAAAATAAAATATTAGGATAAATATATGCGTGTATATATATATATATATATATATATATATATATATATATATATATATTGTTAGAGATATTAAATTGATATTTTGATTAAATATACACGTCCGCACTTAAGTATGTCAATCTACCTGATATTATTATTATTAGTATTAGTATAAATAGTTTTTTTTATGTGAATATAAAAGTATATTTAAAATATAATTATTTACAGAAAATATCTTCCCCGATTTTTATCGGTTGTTTTATTTAATAAAGTTATTAAAATTTGAATGCTCTAATCCAAGTCAAATATGAGATATTTTAGCAGCTCACAATCCTTGATTTTCTTAACTAAATTTATCTTTCTTCTCTCCTATTTTATACGTTATTTTCAGAAAGTTAGTAACAGAAAATATTTTCTGAGTAAATCATACTATGGAGTAGTTTTCATCACCAATTTACAGCATCGTAAAATCCTTCAATCGTTCAATACTGTAAGATTTATTTTCTACCTTCTTATATATATATGCCCGCATGTTCTTTTATTTTGATAGAATTTTTTGATTTAAGAAATTTTCCAACTCATTCAATTTATTTGATGAACCGAAAAGTGTTTGCTACTGTGACGTCATAGATTAACCCACATTGGATTGATATGTTTTTATATTATTTAATTCTTGTTAAGGTTACTGTACATGGACGACGACAAACTCACATTAAATTATTAATGGTTAACTTTTCGTTAGATTAATCTTAATAGCTTTTCTAAATTGAAAAGCTAAATAATTGGTTTGGTATTGTTTAAACGAGTTGTAAAGATTTTGGGTAGGATTCATTTTATTTCTTTTTAATATTTGAGAAACTATGATTTAAGGTGTTTAATTTAATGTTTAGGCAAACCGTAATCGCAAGGAGTAGGTTGGCTATTGCATTCATTAGTCCTCGATAGATACTTTGAGGTGGGGTTTTAATTGCTTTATACTCTACGGTGGTTGATTAAATGTATTTGTTATTCTTTATTAAATATTTTAAATAGACTTTTGAGTGATTGTTACATGAATTAAATGTGTACATGCTATTCAATTATCAAATTTAACGTGTGCATGCGATTCGATTGACAAAGTTAAATTGTGCATGTGATTCGATTGGCAAAGTTAATGTGTGCGTGCGATTCGATTGACAAAGTTAATGTGCGCATGCAATTCGATTGGCAAAGTTTCTAATAGCCAGGGATCCTGACGAGGGTCCAGGATCGACGGGTCCTCGGGTTCAACCCGTTGTGCTCAGTGGCAAAGTATATATGGGCAAAGTATATGTGTTTACTTTAATGTTGACAAAGTATATATGGGCAAAGTATATGTGTTTATTTAATGTTGACAAAGTATATGTGTTTACTTTAATGTTGGCAAAGTATATATGGGCAAAGTATATGTGTTTACTTTAATGTTGGCAAAGTATATATGGGCAAAGTATATGTCTTCAATGACGAAGTATATTGTTTAATTTAAGGTTGGCAAGGTATATATAAAAATGTTATTTGTTCTACGTTGATGACTTGACTGTTTATTTTTAGTATTTAGTTTGGAATAGCTGGGCCCCACTAAGTGTGCTTGCATACTCACCCCTTCATTTTTAACATTTTAGGTTAAAATTTCAGTTCATGCCCCTTTATTTTGAAATTCTCAAGTATTTCTGTAAAATCTACTTTTATAAAAAATTGGGGCATGACACCTAGACTTCGGATCAAACACATGGTAAAAAAACGCCTGAAATTATACTGGAACATATCCAAACAAGATCATACTGAATATTTCAAATAACTTCAACAGATCGTGCAACAAAGCATATCCATACATTTACACCGTAGACAGAACAAAAAAAGGCCAGAAATTAGTTTTTAAGTGGTGGTTCCTACCGTTTGAACACAAGGTTGGCCCCGTAAACTCCCGTTGGAAACTTTATCCCATAAACCCTAGCAAAAAGAGAAGAGATTTAAACCGTAGTTACACCCAACCGAAAAAAGAAAAGAAAAGGAAAGAGTGAAATAAATTGACGACTACCACTAATTCTAGAGCGTGACGCCCTCCAGTTCGGCGTCAATGGAGTTTCTATGACTTCAATGGTGTTTCACGATCGGCACCCTTGCTCACTCCCGTTGGATACCGCGTTGTTGTCTTCTCTCATCCAAGCGCAGGTTGCCGCCTCCCTCAGGGAGGTTTTCTCCACGCCGGCGCCACCTGATACGATCGCCGGCGCCACCTGCTACGATCGCCGGCGACCACGCGCCGATCCCCCACCATGTTGCCGGCGGCTTTTCAGACAGCGGCGACGGCCACTCAGGTGCAAGGTCAGGGGCTAGGGTTTTCTTCCTTCAATGGGCCTGCTAATGCTAATGGGCTAGGGTTTTCCAGTCCATATGTGCACCCCCAGTTTCAGTTAATACACTCCCAGGATTCACACCCCTAGTTTCACTCAATACACCCATTTTGGGTACACCCTCAGGTTTCCTTAATACACCCAGAATTGGTTCACTCTCATGTGTCATTGCCACCATATGGTACAACTGATGCTTCCGCGGGCTCGCGGATTGGCGCACATTTTGCCGGGAACGTTGAGCCTCCTCTCGTTTCCGGCCCACAAGGTACGTTACCTGTTCCTTATTCACATGATTCTCCTGTTTTTGTTCAGGATGCTACGTTTGTTGCATCTCTTTCGCAGACCTTTGCTTCAAGCGTTGATGTCTATTGTCCCATGCCGACAATTCCTCCACTGGATACAACACCTCTTGTTGCTGCATCGAGGCAGCCTGGTGATGTCTCTGATTCTGAAATTGTCACTCCTTCCATTGGATTTGCTCCTTCATCCATTTCACCACAGGCTGCCATGCACGATGTTCATGCACCTTCACGCACGAGAGATCATAGGGGTAAATCTCGAGGAAAGTCTCCTATGCTTGATCATGCTTCAGCCCCTGGGCAGATTGGCGCCTCCAAAGTCGGACGGGGTGGTCACTCTCATCCCTCCGGCATACAGGGTACGTCCACTTATCAAAGTGAATTTCCTACTTTCACCCCTACTTCTGGTACTACTTCGTCTTCCATTCCCTCGCAGGTACGCACCCCCATGGGTGTCTCGTATGCCAAGGTCACAGCCAGCAAAAAACAGGGGCCCTCACGGCCTAGTGCCAGTTTGCCGGAATCTATGAGGCCAGTTTTAGATGGAGATGTCCTAGTAGTCAATATTGATAAGGACATATTTCAGAGGAGGGCTTCCCAATTTGTGAACACGGTAATTGGTAGGGTCATCATCCAGTCAGGGGTGAAACCTTATGAGCATGCACACCTGCTCGAGACACTTCGGTCCTTATGGCAGATTACAGACCTCAAGGTTGTCTCTTTGGGCAAGGGCTTTTTCAATATCAGCTTTCCCACTTCAGAGGATAAGGATCGGATATTCGAGACCCGGTCTTAGCAGTTAAGGCCAGGGGTCATTCATCTTATGACATGGTCTCCTCACTTTAACCCGAACACTTTTAGGTCTTCGCTGGCCCAGGTATGGGTTCGTCTTTCGGATCTCCCAATTGTGTTTTGGGACCCTTTGATCTTGGAGTCATTGGCATTTGTGTTAGGTACTCTGGTGCAGATTGATGAGCGTACCTTATAGGGCACGATGGGCCACTATGCCAGATTACTAGTCGAGGTGGATATGCTTACCGCCCCCCCAGACAACATTCCATTTCAGCTGGATGGTCACAGATATTTCGCTCAGGTCCATTTTGAGACTCTTCCTGAATTTTGCACCTCCTGTAAGATCGTGGGCCATTCTCTCGCTGTTTGTAGGAAATCTGCCAAGCGACGTGAACGGAGGACTTCTGCCCGTCGGGGACGGAGCAAGTCTAAGAGGGGCTCCAGGCCTACCGATGGGGCTCACGTGGAGGACCCCAACTCAGCCCTAGTTCCTGTGGGGAACACTTTTGAGGCCCTTTCAGATGAAAACCCTGATTACGAGCAGCATCAGGGTGACGAGTCAGATTCTGGTTCTTTTAGACTGAATAACTTTCAGATGGCGCCACCTCCTCTGGTCTCTTCCATCTTGGAGCACGCCCGCATTAGATATGCTACACCCATAGCATCGCCGCTTCGACGTCCTGTCAGAGGATGGAGTGCCCCGGCTCATGACTCCCTTAGGGATATTGCCAAGGAACCTTTTACGGTAGAGGACACCAGTTTGACGGAGCAATCGAGTGTTTTGAGGCATACCAGACGCTGGTCTGGGGAGGATTCTTGCTATCAGCCGCCGATGCACGGCTCGACGAGTGATCCATGATAGTGTTGTCTTGGAACATTTGCGGGGTGGGGCATATTCGGACGAGGAATGCCCTTCATGAGCTTTGCCGCACTCATAACCCTGATTGGGTCGCCATCTACGAGCCTAAGGTTATGATTTCTAGCCTTCCCTCTCGTTATTTGCAGTCTTTGAATTTGGTTGTGTTTACTGTTAACGATAGAGTTGCATCGGCTCCCAATATTTGGATTCTCTGTAAGCCTACCCATGTTCCTACATCTAGAGTTTGTCATAGCTCAGACCAGATTTTTTTGATTGAGACTAGGGATGCCACTCGTTCTTGGTCTTTTGGTTTTACGCATGCTAGTAATTCTTATATTACTCGTCGTTTGATGTGGTCTGATGTTTTAGCTTCTTCTGCTACTAGTCTCTGTGTTTTGGGTGATTTTAATGTGGTGACAGGGACGCATGAGAGAAGTCCGGGTTCTGTGGCTACTCCTAGAGCTTCTCTTGACTTCAGGGAATTCATGGCTGAGTCGGGTTTGATTGATTTGGATACCGCTGGGTCTCAGTTCACGTGGTCTATTCGCCGGGGTCCTAGGGGCTTTCAAGCTGCTAGGTTGGACAGAGTGTTAGCTAATCAGGATTTTTTGGATCTATGGGCAGGCGTGGAGGTTATTGCTCTTCCCAGACACAAGTCAGATCATCATCCCCTGCTCCTTACTGTCAGATCAGACTGGATTCAGGTTCGTCGTCCATTTCGGTTCCTCAATATGTGGTGTCAGCATGATTCCTTCAGATCAGTTGTAGAGTCTTCATGGACCCAACCGTTGATGCACCAAAACCCCATTGTCTGTTTTATGTGGAAGCTGAAGAGGCTCAAGTCTGCATTGAAGATTTGGAACAAGACTGTGTTCAGGAATGTTTTCACTCAGATCGAGTCTGCCACTCGTCGCCTGGCTGATATTCAACATCGTATTGAGTTGGAGGGTGATTCTGAGGCCACCTTTGCAGAAGAGATTCAAGCTCAGGTTGATCTTGATGGGTTGTTGACGGCCAGGCAGGAATACTACTCTCAGAGGAACCGTTTGCAGTGGTTGACTGACGGAGATAGAAACACTAGATTCTTTCACATTTCTCAACAGACTAGGATTACCAGGGGCGGTATCACGTCTTTGCTCATTGACGACATACTTACTTCAGACTTGGACACCATAAGTTCCCATGTGGTTACTTACTATTCTCAGTTGTTTGCGGATGATCAATCGTCTCCTTTCGATGCTAGTATTCTGGACAACTTTATGGATACCGTTGTGACTGATGACCATAATGGTCTCCTTGTGAGTGCTCCTTCAGCGAAAGAGGTTCGAAGGGTTGTCTTTGATATGGATGCTTCGAGCGCTCCGGGTCCAGATGGCTTTGGGGGCTGCTTTTACCAGGGATGTTGGGACATTGTGGGCCAGGAGGTGGTCGATGCTGTCAGACACTACTTCATTTTCAGACTTTTACCTCCTGGGCTGAACTCCCGTTTCATGACGCTTGTTCCCAAGTCGGAAGGGACCCGTAAAGTTGAGGAGTTTCGTCCGATTGTGATGGGTAACTTCATCTTTAAGATCATGACCAGAGTTTTGTCTTCGAGATTGGGCACTTTTGTTAGTAGTTGTCTCTCTGCATATCAGTTTGGTTTTGTCCCGGGCAAGCGAATTCACAACTGCATCGCTCTTGCATCTGACGCCATTAATACCCTGGACTACCCGAGAGTTCACGGGTATATAGCCTTGAAGATTGATATGATCAAAGCGTTTGACACCATCTCTTGGCGATTTCTAAAGGCTGTTATGGCTAGGATGGGCTTCTGTACTACTTTCATATCTATGGTGAGAGGAGTCCTGGATTTGGCTAGGATTTCAGTTCTCATCAATGGGGAGCCGAAGGGGTACTTTTCTTGCTCCAGGGGTGTTCGTCAGGGAGATCCTCTATCACCATTACTTTTTTGTATTGTGGAGGAGGCGCTCGGGAGATGGATTGATTGGGAGATCGATAGAGGCCGTCTTCGTCCCATCCGTTTTGTCTCTCGTTATCTCTTCTATGCGAACGACATCATGATATTTTTGAGGGCCACAGAGTCTAATATCAGGAAACTACATGCTGTTTTACAGGGGTATGGTCATCTTTCAGGTCAGACCTATAGTCCTCCGAAGTCTAGGGCTTTCTTTGGGCGTGCTGTTCCCCAAAGACTTCGTCGTCGGATGCACAGGGTCACATGCATCGTAGAAGGTTCCCTTCCTTTCACCTACCTAGGAGTTCCGATCTTTCGAGGTTGCCCCAGGAAGGCTCACTTACAGCCTGTGGCAGACGATGTTATTGCTAAGTTTAGTCGTTGGAAGGGTAGCTCCCTTTCCTTGGCAGGGCGACGATGCTTGATTAACTCGGTGATCACAGGCTCTATGGTCCACTCTATGATTGTTTACAAGTGGCCCAGTTCGCTACTTCGCCAGGTGGAATCTGCTATGCGCAACTTTCTTTGGAAGGGTGACATCAATCGTAAGAGTGGTTCATGTTCGGTCTCGTGGAAGAGGGTTTGTGCGCCCTTCGGAGAAGGAGGGATGGGGGTTTGTTCCATTAGATTGGCGAATGCCTCCTTTCTCTATAAGTTGAGTTGGGACATTCTTCAGCACATAACTCCAGATACAGCTCTGCTTCACAGGAGACACTTTTCCTTAGATGGCAGATTGCGTCCCCATGGGAGGATCTCATCTATTGGGCCAGGTATTCGTCTTCACGTTTCGAGGCTTTCTGATGGGTCAAGGTGGCTGATTGGTAGGGGTTCGACAGTCAGCTTTTGGCATGATAACTGGTTGGGATACACTATTTCTGATAAGATTGGCCTCCCGGATTGGTTTGCGGCTACCCTGAAGAGCACGGTTGAGGACTTCTTCTATGACGATTGTTGGCACTTTGAGGAGTGCTTCGTCACGGACTTCACAGATATCGTCAGAGATATCCTTCAGATTCGGGTTCTTCATGGCCCTGACAAACGTATTTGGGAAGGGCGATATGGGGCAAGCTCCCTACTTCTGATTGGCTGGTCTCATTTGGGATTCACGGTCATTCGATGTGTATGCTCTGTCGTAGAGACTCTGAGTCTTTAGACCACTTATTAGCTCACTGTCCATTTACTCTGGAGATTCTTCAACATCTGACTCAGCTTTTTGGAGTTACGATCCACACGGGGATCAGCTTTCTTGATATCTTTCTCCAGGCTACTAGAGTTCGCTTGGGTCCGCAGTCTTTAGAGTTATGGAGAGCGGCATTTGTCACTACAGTTTGGGCTATTTGGGCTCTGCGGAACAAGGTGGTCTTTGATGGGGTCTCTCCTTCAGTCAGACGATGCATGGCGCAAATCGTTGCTGGTATTAGGGAAGCCAATAGCATCTCTCGGGGTTACTCTGAAGGTTCAGTTCGGGATCTCTTGATTGCCAGGTCTCTTGGTGTATTGGGCAGGCACAAGCCGACCCGTCAGGGTTCGTCTGTTAGATGGATCCCACCGGATCCGGATTGGTACAACATCAACACAGACGGCAGTGCAGCATCCTCTCCAGGTCGTTTGCATGCAGGGGCGGTGTTTAGGAACTTCAGGGGGTTCTTTGTTGCGGCTATTGCCCAAGAGGTTGGTTGGGGTACTCCATTTGAGGCGGAGTTAGCAGCGGCACTCATTGCTATTCAGTATGCACACTCCCAAGGGTGGCGGTTCTTATGGATCGAGTCGGACTCCAGTCTGACAGTTAGCACTTTGATGAGCTCTACTCCTTCTGTTCCTTGGCGTCTGCAGGGTCTCTGGAGTCAGGTTCATCCTCTTACCACAGACATGCACATTCGGTACTCTCACACTTTTAGAGAGGCCAACCAGGCGGCTGACGCAGTGTCCAAGACGAAGATCAACTGCATTTGGAGGGGATACCCTCCAGATTTCTTACTTACTTTCTTGCATAAAGATTTGTACACAGTCTTTTACAGACATTGATTGTTAGAGGAGTTTACCTTTTTCCTTCGCTTGGGTTTTGTCCCTAAGGAGGGTTTTCCCAGGCAAGGTTTTAACGGCACTCCGGCCTCTGGCTCGACTTGTGAGCTTATGGTTTTAGGTTTTCTTTTTTCTTTTATATTCCATACCTTTTTATTGGCCACTAATTCTAGAGCGTAAGGTCATCGCCTGCTCGCACGAACGGAACCTTCACAACTTGAGACGGTACTTCATCGCCGGCCGATTTCCAAAGACCCAAAATAACCAATTTTGAGAGAGGGAAAGAGGCGCACAAAAGTGGAAGGAGGGTTTGTGAGAAAAAATTAGGGTTTTGAGTTTAAATATGGAGGGTAGGAATGATATTTTGTTTTCCACCAATGCTCCGTGTTTTTGCAAGATAAGTAATCTCACCCCTTTTTGCAAGATTGAAAATGTGCAATTATCTTTAAGTTGTGGCGGGTCATGCATTAAAACGTGGGCTTCCACGATTTCTACCAAACAACCCAGAAGCCCAGATAAGGCCATTATCTCCCTATAATCATTGTTAATATAGGCCACCAAATGGGCCCGTAGTTGATTAAAAAATTTGAAGGAAACGTTTGACATATTTGGAGGGATTCAGAGATTAAACTAAAATAATTAGGAAAGATTTTATTTACTTTCCATTCCTCTTAAATTTAGTCTACATTTTTTTTTACAGGGAATATAAATAGGGGTGTGCATCGGTCGGTTCGGTCATTGAACCGAACCGAATTAGCACAACCGAACCAAAACTGAAATTTCAGTATAATTAACCGAAACCGGACCGAGCATATTCAAAACCGAATTTAACAAAACCGAATAATTCGGTTCGGTTTCGGCTAAAACTGAAAAACCGAATTAAAAACCGAAATTCAAAAAAAAAATTACACATATGCTGCATATGCACATAAACTTTTAAATTCATTCATCCATCCATTACAATCTAGTAAGACAAGTCCACGGCAACACCCATAGCAATTGTAGTAAAAAATCCCATAAATCAAGCCATTAGCAATAGCAATACGGAAAGTATCAATCTCAAAAATTCCAAAAATCCCACAACAACACACATAGCAATAGGGAAAGTCTCAATCTCTCTCAGATCCTTAAATTTAAGAAACAGAGCATATAAACTCACCGTGAGTCGTGAGCTCGCGTCATCGTGGTGGGTCACCGTGGGTAGCAGCCTAGCAGGTGTGGGGAGGCTGGAGAGGGGGCGGGCGGTGGTGTGGGGAAGTCGGAGATGAGGGCACCTGGTGTGGGGACTAGTCGGCCGATTGGGGTATGGGGAGGGAAGGCGCTGTTTAGGGGCTGGAGTGGGGAAAAAATGAATTAGGTTTAGAAATCTAGGGTTTTAGGCTTTATAGTGTCCCTAATTCGGTCGATTTTCAGTTAGCCAATTTTATTACGGAAATAACCGAAACTAAAACGAAAACCGGAATTTTCAAAAGACGAAACCGAAAACCGAACTGAATTATTTGGTAACCGAACTGAATTCGTATTTCGGTTCGGTTCAGTTTTCTGTTAAAACCTGAATAATGCTCACCCCTAAATATAAATATATTAATTTGCCAAATTGACTTCCAACAAATGTTTACGGAAGTCAGGTAATGTAAATGAGAAGAAGGGAGCTGAAACAACAAAAGCATGAGTGGCCAGAGCATTTGCCACATTATTTTCGTCTCGCTTTCTCCAAGAGAAAGCAACTTCCAAGAGTGAGTTACCTGTTACCAAGATATTATCAATGAGGTCTCCCAACCACTACAGGTTCTCTTTGGGATTGCGGAGTGAATTGAAACATATTTGGGAGTCAGTTTCGAACACAACTCGGGTACAACCCTGTTGTACAACAATCTGGGCACCTTTAAGAATTGCTTATGCTTCTTGGGCTCTCATGGCTTTACCAGCCCTTTCTGTAAAACTCTATAGGGCTTTTCCGTTAGCATCTCTAGAGACACCTCCAATCCCGACTGTAGTTCCCGCAGTGAAGCCTCGTCCGTGTTTACTTTAACCCAGCCCCGAGTCGGGCGCACCCATGGTCCATTGTTCCTAGTATTTATTTGTTGCCCGGCTCCTACACGTCGCTTTACTCTCTTGTACTCGGCTATAGTACTTTTCACCGATTCACAAAGGAAGTGTGAGTCCACCTATTTGTTTTCAAAGTAAAATTGGTTTCTAGCATACCAAATTTTCCAGAGTGTTGTGACAAGAGTGTGGGTCTCTTCACTATCCAACGTAGCCATAATTGATTTAATCCATGCATCAAAGGGTCTAGTGTCCGGTAGATAGAGTCTATCCCTTTGACTGAGGGCCGAAAGGTTCCAGATTATTGATGCCTCTTTGCAGTACCTTAGTGCGTGTTCGGTTGTTTCGATCTCACACTCGCATCTTTTGCAAATTGGGTCGATGTCTACAAACCTCCCTATCAGATTAATACACACTTGTAATACACCCTTTAGGCATCTCCACGTGAAGAGTTTAATTTTGGGCATGACATCCAGTTTCCATAACCAATTCCAGTTGGTGGCGATGCCCCCAGGGTCTAGGGCCTCCCCTCCTTCCCTAACCGTCCATTGGTGATATACAGTTTTCACGGAATACTTTCCATTAGGTGAGTACTTCCACAACAGTGTATCTGGGCAACCTGAACACCTTAGGGGTAGATTTGTGATACGTATTGCCTCAGTTGGCTAAAACAATTCAGAAACGGTCGAAACGTCCCATGCGTCGCTGTCTGTGTTCAGTAGTTCCCGTACTCGAATCTCAGGCGATTGATCTGCCCTCGTTGAAAGAGCCCACGGGTTACCTCCATCATTGATCCATGGATCGTCCCATACTCGAATGCTCTGTCCATCTCCTACTCTCCATACCAATCCCAACTTGAGCACATTTCTTCGCTCAATAATACTCCTCCATGTATAGCTAGGGTTGTAGCCGTCCCGTGCTAATAAGAAAGTTCTCATTCTGTAGTATCTTTGCTTTGAGCATTTGTGCTAGCAGACTGTTCAGTTGTTTGAGGATTCTCCAGCCCTGTTTAGCGAGCATTGGTTTGTTAAAAGCGCTAATGTCTCGGAGACCCACACTGCCCATCTTTTTCGGAGTGCATAGTTTCTACCAACCTATCCAGTGGATTCTCCGTTCCTCTTATTTTTGGCCCCACCAAAACCTACTCATTGTCTTTTCAATCCGATCGATGATTCCTTGGGGGATTCTGAAGACGCTCATCAAGTATGTAGGGATCAATTGTGCCACCGACTTGAGGAGTGTAAGTTTTTCACTACAAAAAAAAAAATGCTTAATACCACACCTCTTTTGTCACATTGTAAAATCAATAATCTAATAAATACACTATTGACACATTAAAACTTTAAAGTGTGATAATATGCAAATCATTCAAAATAAGTTAATAAAATAATAAACTATTATCACACTAATAAATTAATGTGGTAATACTAATATAATTACCACTAAATTAAGTGTGTAGATTATATCGAGAGAAAAAAAACCGATTCTATTACAATTGAGACATTTAATTGAGTGTGAGAATAGCTAATTAATAAATTAATGTGTTAATACTAAATCAATTATCACAATTTTTATTTGGTGCGATAAAAAATTAGAAACACACTCCACGTTTCCACACAACACCCCAACATTTCAATCACCACCGATCGACGCTGAAATCGCAACAGAAATTGGAATTGATGGAAGTATGAACGACGCGCACACGTCGTTAAGACGCCCCCAACCTTGCTTGATTCTAAAAATTCATCTAATTGAGCGGAGAAAGAGAAGTATGAAGATGTAAGATTTCTCAATTGGTTTTCTAATTTTCTAATTAATACTTGAATCTTTATTTTTTGTGTGTTTGCTACGAAGGTTATCAACAATTCATTAATACGAGTGCATTCAAATTCAGTTTTGGTGGTGTTGCATTTTTAGGTAAATTTCGAATTGTCTTCTTTCAAATTCTGTTTTATTTTTTGGAATTTAGATATTTATCATTCAATTGATAGGAAATGGGGTTTTCACAAATTTCTACAACTAAGATTACACACTGTCGTCACCGCTGAAAGAGATGTTTGTGACCTGGTTTCATTTCATTTTATTAATTAGTGCCAGACTTGGGCCTACTGATACAACAAATATTCTAACTAATTAAATTAATTGTAATCTTAAAAAGATTCGTCGGTGTTTGTATTCGATAATCGAGCCTGCAGATTGCTTGGATTTCACAAATTTCTACATATAAAACACATTTTGTTTGAATTCATGTTGCAGTTCTGTTTTATTTTTTGGAATTTAGATATGTTTCATTCAGTTGATAGGAAGGTGGGTTTTGGGTGATTCACAACTACTGTTTTTTTTTAGTTTAATTACTGGTTGAGTTTTCTAGCTTATAACTTTCTCGATCTCAATAACTATTGATATGTTTTGGATGAATAGAATCTGATGCACTCAATGTGTTTGATATTGTGTTTGAAAAAAATTGTTGTTCCTTTTTGAAAATTACCATAATGTATTGAAAGTCTTGTAACTTATTAAGTAATTATTTGCCTATTGTATACTAATCCAGCTTTTCAAATTGTCCATAAGAAACGAGACATTAATGCCACAATTTCAAGAAATGTTAATTAGAAACAAATATATTAGTACTACACAATATGAAACTCTTATCAAATTTACAAGATCTTTGAATCAATATAGCTTGAGCTATGTGTAATGACAAGTTAGTTCTTCACTAATGAAATTGGTAAACACCGTTTACTGTTTCTGGAGTATCTTTAGTTACATTGTAAACATACTGAAGGAAAATGGATATGAGTACAGATGGGGAAATGTTACTGTGAAGCTCGCCGATGCTTATAGATAGATTCTAATGGAGTTGAGTGGGTGTGCAGATTGCCTATGAAGCTAGAAAGTAGTTCCCAAAGATTTGACAATAACATATTTAATTTGTAGATTCTTTTTATCTTACTTCAATTTAATTCCAAAAGTCCTTTATACATAACAATATAGCTTTATCTTAGAATTTACAGTAAATAAGTGTTTGTGTGCGAGTAGTGGCTGATAGGAAAGAAAGCAGAAATGAACATAGATAGATGAATGCTAACATATAGTTATTTACCATTAGTTGTTTTTTATTTATTTACCATTTGTCGTAATTTATCTTTTATTGTTATTATAGTAAGTGTTTTGCATATAATGATCTTATTTGGATGTGTATGGCAAGGATTTTTAGGAATAAAATATCTGTGAAGAACTTGGGACCGAACAATTTTAGCTTCCTTGGAGATATGGATAAAAGTTGGATGACACTACCGAGGTATACTAAGCAGTACTTGGATGGACTTGAGAAGTTTCTAGACTTTACATTTGCTAATCCAACAAAAAATGGTATGATATTATGTCCATGCACATAATGTAAAGTTGGCATATGTGTGAAAAGAGATGATGCACGTGAACATTTGGTAGTTAAAGGATTTATTAGAGGATATGATAATTGGATAGCTCATGGAGAGATTTCGTTCAATCATGCAACCAATTCTTCACCTCCTATTGACACTAGAACTTCAATGGGCAGTGATGACATGCATGGTTTAGTTCATGATACTTTTGGGGTTCCACAACAAGACACAAATTTAGATTGTGAAATGGGGCCCTTTGAAGATTCAATAAATGGTAATGAGGTTGCTGGAAAATTTTACAAGTTAATTGATGACTCCCAAGAGAGGTTATATAAGGGCTGCGAGAAATTTTCAAAGCTTTCGTTTATCATACGTTTGGTAAATGGAGTAACAAACATTTTAATATGCTATTGGAGTTATTGAGAGAGGCTTTTCCAGAGGCAATGACAGGCTTACCGAAGTCATACAAGAAATCTGAAAAATTGATGAAGGACTTGGGGGTTGGTTATGAGAAGATAGATGCTTGTCGTAATGATTGTACATTGTATTGGGGAGTGAATGCGAAAAGAACGTCATGTGAGACGTGTAATGAAATGAGGTGGCGTCTTTCGGAAAAAGATGTAACTGGTGAGAAAAGAAAGATTGCACATAAGGTATTGTGGTATTTTTCAATAATACTGAGGTTGCAGCGTCTGTTTATGTCATCAAAGACAGCTTCCCATATGCGATGGCATGCTGAAGGTCGTACTAATGATGGGCATATGAGACATCCAGCTGATTCCCCAGCTTGGCAAACATTTGATGACAAATATCCTGAATTTGCAAGTGATGTACGCAATGTAAGATTGGGATTAGCTTCAGATGGATTTAATCCATTTGGTAATATGAGTGTAGCACACAGTACGTGGCCGGTTATTCTCATACCATACAATCTTCCTCCATGGATGTGTATGAAACAACCATATACAATGATGTCGTTATTAATTCCTGGCCCATCAGCTCCTGGAAATAACATCGACACTTATTTACAACCGCTTATTTCTGACTTGAAGCACTTGTGGGAAGTGGGAATTGAAACATATGATGCATCACCTAAACAAAAATTTCAGATGCGTGCTAGTTTACTGTGGACGATTAGTGATTTTCCAGGTTATGCAAATTTGTCTGGATGGAGTACTAAAGGCAAATTTGCTTGTCCTGTATGTCACAAATTCACACATTCGCGTTGGTTAAAAAATGGCGGAAAATTTTGTTATATGGCTCACCGTAGATTTTTGGATAAGGACCATGAATTTCGAAAGAATGGTCGTACTTTTGACGGTTCAAAAGAGCATGGAATACCTCCACCTCGACTATCAGGGAATCGTGTGTTATCAGAATTGAAAGATATAAACTTTAAACTCGAAAGGAATGTTGATTCTAATCCGGATTTTCCTTTCAATTGGAAAAAGTTAATCATTTTCTTTGAATTGCCGTACTGGAAAGATAACGTGTTGCGTCATAATCTTGATTTTATGCATATCGAGAAGAATGTATGTGAGAGCATTTGTTCCACATTGCTTGGCACAGATGGAAAAACAAAAGACAATCAGAAATCACGACTTGACTTGAAAGAAATTGGGATTAGACCAGAGCTTCATCCTATTTTAAAAGAGACCAGCAGGGTTTACTTGCCTCCAGCGCCCTTTACAATGAGTAAGCAGGAAAAGAGCATGTTTTGCAACATGTTGAAAAGTGTTAAAGTGCCTGATGGCTATGCCTCTAATATATCACGGTGTGTTCACTTAAAACCACCTAAGCTTATTGGGTTAAAAAGTCACGACTACCATATTTTGATGCAACAATTATTACCTATAGCATTGAGAAAGACTTTACAAAAATCAGTGCGTTTGCCCTTGATCAAATTGAGTCGATACTTTAGAGAATTATGCTCTAAGGTAATTAATCCAGCTAATGTGGTTCGCTTGGAAAAAGAAATTGCAGTTGTACTTTGTCAATTGGAAAGGGTGTTTCCACCATCGTTTTTTGACATAATGGTGCATCTTGTTGTTCATTTGGCAACTGAAGTTAAACTTGCTGGGCCGGTTCACTATCGTTGGATGTACCCAATTGAAAGGTAACGATTAAGTTTCCAATGTGTCTTTTTAATTATTAATTTGCAACTATGATTTAATTTTGATTGTATTTGACATGAAGGTATTTAGGCACATTAAAATCATACGTGCGAAACAGAAGTAGACCGGAAGGTTCAATTGCTCAAGGGTATGTAGCAGAAGAATGCTTGACATTTTGCTCTTTATACCTAGCTGACTATGTGGAGACTAAATTCAACAAAACAGCTAGAAATGAGGATGGGGTCGAATGTACTGCACTTGGATTAGATGTATTTACAATGGAGGGTCGTGCTCTTGGGAAGGGAACCTCAAATATTTTTGAAGATAAAATACTCAGAAAGGCTCATCAATATGTCTTGTTTAATTGCAAGACAGTTGAACCATACCTTCAGTAAGTATCTTACTTTAATAAAAGCTAATCCTAATTTGTTTGTTATTTATTCTTTCAAAGTACAAATTAAGAAAACTTGGTTGTGTTTAAATTGTAGGCAGCATCTTAGAATAGTGGAAAAAGAACATCCCCGCGCTCCACGCCACCAAATTGAACATATTCATAGTGAAAGTTTTGCTAAGTGGTTTTCCAATCACGTAAGTTTATCGTTCATGTAAACATCAAAGTTTTGACTATATCATCCTTATAAAAATTATCTCATTGTTTTATTTGTAGGTAAAAAAATTGTCATTACCCGATGAAGATCCAATATGTCAAGATCTGAAATTGCTTGCTAGGGGCCCAGACATGATAGGAGTAACTTATGAAAAATATGTTGCAAATGGATTCAGGTTTCACACCAGGAGGGTGGAGCGTACTAGAAAAACGCAAAATAGTGGAGTAGTTGTCAAAGCTACGACATCAAGTTTTTCTAGTATAAGGGATGATAATCCAATCTTAAGTGATCTAGACTACTATGGAGTTTTAGTAAATATTATTGAACTACAATATGTGACGCGCAAAGTCGTTTTATTTGACTGTGAATGGGTTTCAATAGGCAAACGATTAATACAGGATAGTGATGGGTTTACTCTCGCTAACTTTTTGAATGTTAGTCCTCATAAAGAGCCTTACATTCTGTTATGTCAAGCTTCTCAAGTGTTCTATGTAGCAGATCCGGTAGCTAATGATTGGCATGTTATCATCACCACAACTCCTAGAGGTGCTTATGATATGCAACCCCAAGCAGATGTTGAAACCTATTTGCAAAGCAATTTATGCAATCTTGTAGATGATGGTGATGAGAGTGAAGAAATCAGATGGGCTCGCGAAGATACAGAAGGAGTCGAAGTTGATATTCCTGCATGAAATTCTCTTTCACTCCACGTAAGATCACATTTGTTCTCCTTGATTATTTTTAATCCTCTTTGTTACTAAATTTATTTCGTTATTTGAGTTTGCGTAAAATTCATTATTGCATCTCATAAGACATTGCATTCTTGTTTTCAGGGGTGGAGGTGCCTAGTGTTCATTTATTGGGTGTTGTTAAGAATCCTTCAAATGTTTATGATTCTACTGGTATGAAAACATGAATATCTTTTGAATAACTTGTTAATTTCTTCACTGAATGAGTGCTGATTAATGCCTTTGATTTTTTAATTCTCGTGGATATATGTTTGTACCATGATTGTGCTTGATTAGTAAAGTCTTCATCATAATATATGTTGTATGTTTTGATTAATTAAGAGTTATATCTACTGCTACTGCTACTGTTTGCAGACACCGAAGAAAGAAAACATTTTCAATTTTGTAGATTAGCATTGATTATTATAAAAAAATACATGCATGTTGCCTTGTTTATCCAATAACCTTTAAATCTGTCATCATAGGTATTGTCCTGTCCTGCTCTAACTTGGTTGATTGTATTTCTTAAAATCTGCCATTTATGCAATTGTCTGGTTGGAATATCTTTGTGTATTTTCTTCTTAATACAATGTGATGGTTACTTATTTTTACAGGAGGCCAAGGAGTACATGGAACAATGACTTTTCTCTATTATTTTGAGCTTAGCCGACTAGCCGTGCTTATTACTTCTAAATATGTCGTTCAATAGTATCATAGGATCTGTGATGGTGGGATTAAAATAACTCGACTCAGCAATTCATTTTAGACTCAAGTCAATTGTATTTGTGTTAACATGGACCTATAATATTTTTATTAGTAGTGTAAATATCACCATTGTGGATATCGATCTTGAAACTATTTACCATTATGTGATTATGCGTATATAATTGGCATCCATTACAAAGAATTTCAAGTTTGGTTAGGCAGAATTTCGTTGATAAAAGTGGATCTAGTGCAGAAATTTTGTGGTGGTTTTTAAGATGGTGCTTAAATTATCTTGATGTTGTTGCAAAGCCTAGGATTGGAGTACAATATAGAAGACAATTATATGTTCTAGTGTAGTAGAGCAACTCAGCTCAAGAGTCATCCCTTGTCCGGAATTATACATAAATTCTAGTGTATCTTAGCACAAAATTTTATTACACTTGATCTGGTAGAGATTCCATCTCGACCATCATTCTAAATTTTCCATAAGATGACAATTTTCTATACTCTCTTTTTATATAATGTTGTAATATCTAAAAGTTTTTATACTCTCTTTTTATATAATGTTGTAATATCTAAAAGTTTGTTTACCATATTGTATATGTCACAAAATGCTTAAGAATACAACGGAAAGCATTTTGACGCAAAATATTTTATTCAAATTGTAGTAAAAAATAATTTCAAGTGATAGAACAATAAAGAAAAAATCTTAATGATCAACAAAAAAAAATAATGCTATTTAACTTGAACTTCTATTTGTGCACTTTCAAATGTATCGCAAAAACCAGTAAAAGAAGAAATTGTCTCTTTCAAACTGTAAATTATAGATAGAGGAGTTATCTTGACTGCTTGAGTATTATATAGATGCAGATCAAGAAAGCATTGCTGCACTAGTTTAAATCTAGTTTAAATATTTCACAAGTTTATGTCATATTGAGTTGCATAATTTAGATTCTTCTTGCTCCACATAATTTGTGCAAAAGTATAAGGTTAGATACAGTAAAAAAGAACACAATGCTTAACTGAAATTAAGGGTTTAATTTCGTCGATAAATCGATTGACGTCGGTAATCAGTCGACAGCTTTTTTATAGTGAAATATGACCTAAAAGTTTCTTGAAATGTCATTTTTCTTGAGTTTAATTTGACTTGTCAAAAGGATGATTGGATAAAAAAATTAGGTGTATCAACTACAATATGTCTTTTTAAAATTTGTAATTTGATATACAAACGAATTAATTGTCGCAATTAATTGGACTAATTTCTAACGTGAGTAAAAATGATATGATAGTAGAAGCGGCTAGGGGTGTAAGTGAGTCGAGCCAACTCGCTAGCTACTCGTGCTTAGGGCTGTTACACGAACCGAGCCGCTCGTGAGCTCGGCTCGGCTCGATAAGGCTCGAGTTCGGCTCGGCTCGTTCGTTAAATGAGCCGAGCTCGAGCTCTTTACATACTCGATTTACTAACGAGCCGGCTCAAGCTCGATTTGTTAGGCTCGATATCTAATATTTTTCTTTAAATTCCATTAGGCTCGTTAGGCTCGGTTCGGCTCGTTAGACCCTTTAACGAGTAGAGCCGAGCTCGTTTCTTAGCTCGTCAATGTTATCGAGCCGAGCTGAGCTCGAGCCGAGCTCGAATTTCAAATATTCGGCTCGGTTCGAATAACAGCCCTACTCGTGCTCGACCCGAAAAAAGATCGAAATCGACTCGAAGTTAATCGAGTCGAGTTTCGAGCAACTATCGAGTTCGAGCTCATAAATACTCGCCTCGAAAGGTTCGTGAGCCTAATCGAGCTTAAACAATATTTACTATTTCGCCATTAATATATAATTAATATTTATATATAAGTAATCTAGTCGAGCTCGAGTTTATCGAGTTTGTTAACGAGTCGAGCTCGATCTTTAAAATTTTAGGCTCGGCCAAATCGAGTTTCGAACTTCGAGTATAACAAGCGAGTCGAGTTTCGAGCTCAACATTACTCTGGTCATTTACACCCCTAGGAGCTGCCGTGAAATCTATGTGAGGTACTAAAGTAGTTCAGTTTTCATGGCAGCTTTGATTGTCACACCATCGTTTAAACTAATTTTTTAATTGATGATCATTAATGACGAAACAATCTTTAACGAAGACATAAATTTAACTAGAATTCACATTTTAATTTAACAAAAACAATTTTGATTGAATCAAAATATATAGTATCTAATATGTAACATTAAATGAATACCACGTATATATTACTTATGTCTAGGTATAAAATTATTAACATAATCAGAATATTTTTAAAGAAGTTTAAAAAATTTGAGATTGGGTCTTAAAAAATTTGAGATTACCGGGAGAAAGTAAGCGGGAGAGCATTTTCATTATATTTCAAAAAAGAACATGTACATATATACTCTTAGCAAAATCCCTAATTTTTAAAGCTCGCACTTGTCGATTTCCTCATGACCCTTCATCTTGATCGGTCTTTGTATGGGTAAAAGGAAGACTATCTTAATTGAAGACTACCGATCTAGTTGTTAGTTTCTATATCCACCTCTCTATGTATTTTCTTAATTCTTCATGTAAAAAGCATTTTATTTGTGAATTCTTGTTTGGAATTTTGGATATGTAATTCATTCAATTGATCGAATTCACAACCGCTGGTTTCGGAGTTTAATTATTGTTTGGGTTTTTGGAATTTCGGATATGTTTCATTCAATTGATCGAATTCACAACGCTGTTTCAGAGTTTAATTACTGTTTAGATTTTCTTAACTATAAGTTTCTTGATATAGTGGTTAGGGTTTCAAAATCTTTCTGGGTGAGTTCACTAATCTCCATGTACCTCTATCCTTTGTTTAAAGCAACATTCATCAGTGTCTCATCCTTTAAAGCTACTATTCCAGGTTCTCTGAATTGTGCACACTCCAATATATGTGTAATTTTTACTTTTCACTATGTGTCTGAATTCATTGAAGGCTAGAGAGGACATTTTGGTGGCTGAGACTTGCTTATTGTTTATGTTGAGTTTTATATTATATGTCAGTTTCTTCTGAACATTATGGCACTACTGGTGCCTATTGTTGTACTTTTGAACAAGTTTTTTGCCTGACAAAAACAATGTGTCTGAATTGTGTGGGGACTAAAAAATCAAGGTTCTGAGTAATGGCCTTTTCAAAGTTTGTGACCATTGAGCATTTTCTTTCATGGAGTACAGACAGAGAACGATTTAATGTGAATTCCTGTCTATACACGCACAACATTAATTTTATTAATTCATAGATTAATTTAACTAATATCCAGTTTTATGAGTCATATGTTAATTCTAAAATCCGCAGGCATGGCTTCTAAAGCTCGGAAGCGCAAGCAGAGCAACATACACCTTTCAGATGAGTCAATGCACCAACCTACAAGTACAACATTATACATTACATATATTATCTTCTTATCTGTTGTGCTGTTATTTTTGTTGGGTATTTGAGTGGAGAAAAAATGAAGGATAATGATGAATTTGAAATTTTACTGGGTGAGATCCCTCATGCAACACCACCCTTGAGTCTTCAAAACTCTTTTAACAATGGTTAGCACGATAATCACGTTTAAGATCATGTACCATGTATATATGACTCAAAGAAGGAATTTAATAGTCACGATATGCATCCATAAACTGTAATTATATGTTTGTTGCATCTACTTTCCATGTGACGGCCATCCTTTAACATTTGATGATTCCAATAGTTCACCGTCCCCACCCCATTTTGAACCCTTGATTTCTAGTTATGAAATTCAAACTGGTGGTAATGACGACAATTTGATTGATCATTTTGATATTTATAGGAACTTTAGTAGAATGAACATTAGAGATTTTCATCATCTTCATCAATCTGTTAGTTCTGCATGGTTTGATTTTTTAGAATTGCCCCAAAGGAACATAGTATGATTACATGAATAGCATAATTAAAGAAAACTACAAAATGCTAAGACCTCATCTAATGACAAAACTAACCGCATATGGCAGTAGTCGGGCTCCTGTTCCAGTCTGCATAATATATACTAGTTCACAGTTAATTATTCTTATCTTGGTTATTCTGTAGACATATTATCTAGAACTCGAGTGGGTGGACGAGTATACAGTGGAATTATACCAAACCAAGCTACCAACTCGCAACATGATGACTCAACTCAACAAAACAACAATTGCAATGCAAGTGAAACCAACGACATACAGAAAATCCAAAGAAATAGTGAGCCAAGTCGACTACATCAAAGTAAGATTATACATTAAGACAACAATTTCATATTTTAAGTTGCAGTCATATTTAAATATTTCATGTTTGTATGTTTGTGTTTTGATTTTCATTTGAATTTTTATGTGGGGTTTTTTAAATTGTTATTAATGATGTATAATTATAGAGGGATTACTGTTATTTCTTATTTTTGCAGGCATGCCATCTAAAACTCGAAAAACAAACCAAAGCAAATCCCTCTTCAATTTAGATCAGTCAATTCAGCAACCCCCAAATAGTAAAATTATACATTATGCAATTTCTTGTTTCCATATTTAATTATTCTTTATCTATTTGTGACTGAGTTAACTAAATTTGTTTTTTGACCATCTTTACAGGGTTGGTTGACAAAAGTCCAATTTATAAACAAAGGAATTTCAGCCTCTCAAGTGAGCCAAGTCGACGACCTCCAAGTTAGATTATGCATTACACATTTATATATTATATATGTTGCACACTCGTGTGTAATCATATTTTTTTCCTGGATTATTTTGCAGCTAAATCAACTAGGCTGTTTGAAAGACAAGTACCCGATGGAGTTATGGATAACCAACAAATCTCGGATCAAACACAACACACGAACGACTCACAACTTAATGCCAACATAGGTAGGCGTTCCAATTGTTATAATACAGAAAATTGTAGAGTTAGACTTTAGTGTGCGCTATAATTAGTTCCCAATTTTTTCGGTGAAATCAGTTCATATTCATGATTGTCTATTCTGTCACACATTAGTAAAATTGTAAAAACATGTTGTAGGAATATTATTTTTCAGCAATTACCTTTAAAATTATGATTATTATAAGAATATTATGTGTCAAGGAATGAATATATTTTAGTGTTACCTATTTTTCGTGCAATTTTTGTATTTGGCTAAAGAAATTCCATTGCATAGGTTGGATGCATAACCACATTTCGGCCAATCAAGCTCCCAATTCAGAACATGAAGAACCAAGACAACACAACACAACCGAAATTTCAAATGAGAGCAATGATGTAGAGAATGAGGATAGTTGTGATGAAGAAATAGGTAACATTTATTTTGGTTTACTTTTCCTAGCTGAAACTTGTAGTGTTTGCTTCAAATATTGCAAAATAGTAATGATAATGATGAATTGCAGTGCAAAATGTTAGAGGTCCTACGTATATGATGAAAATTTGGGGTCGACCATCAAATTTACCCCTCATTGAGGTTGCTTTTGATCGTTTTGGGAGGCCTGTAGGAAAAAATAAAAGCACATTTATTGAGTTCTTAGGCAGTGTTGCAAGGAATGGTAAGTACTGCCCAATTGATGTGGAAAACTGGCATAAAATGTCAAAAGATTACAAACGGGAGATGATACGAATAGTTAAGGTAATGTAATGTTTAGTGTGTTGCATATATGTTTAGAAATATTTTTATGTATAATAAAGCAATTATGCAGGCAAAATTTGACACTACTCTCGCCGACGAAGGATGGATTCTTCACTCTATTAATGACAAATGGAGAAGCTGGAAGAGTTTTCTGAAAAAAAAATTCTTTTGGCGACACCTGATTTTTTAATTGATGAAAAGAACGACAGAGTGTCCGAGGATCAATGGGCCAATTTGGTCACTTACTGGAATAGAAAGGACGTACAAGTAAATCATGCAATTTTTTAAATTATTAATTTGTTGTATAGGTTTCTTATCAGCTTTCTAATATTCTTTTCATCTTTGTAGGAAAAAAGTAAGAAGAATAAAGAGGCTAGATCGAAAAAGAAAATGGATCATCGAACTGGAAAAAAATCATTTGCACAAGTTAGTGAAAATATGGTGAGTATAGATTCTGTTACAACTCTGGTCAGTATAGTACATGCTCTCATTTCTTTAAAATTTCTAAGCATGCAATGTTAATTGTGTATGTTTAATCGTCTGCCCCCTCATTCCATGTGTATTGTTTGCTGAATATGCTATTTAAGGATCAATGTATATTTGGTAGTCAAATTTAGTTATGCAATTTGACTGGCATTGTTGCATATTAGGCTGAAACGACAAGTTCTTGGTACATTTCCTTGCATAATACAACACTGGGAAGTATTTATACTTATCTACTTAAATACAAAATATCAGATTATTATAATATGCCTTCTCTCTTTTTGCTATTTCATTTTAGTTATATATTTTCTTCATGATTATAATTTTTTTTATAATGTCAATACTTTAATGAGAATAAATCTAATCTGTTAGAGACGTTGATATTAATTCAAAAGAAAATGGGCTTGCCAGCTTGGGTTATTGGAGGGTTAAAAGCCTTTTAGTTAGTAATATTGGCCCTTTAGTTAGTGGGTCGTGAGAGTCATCAATCAACTTGTATATATACTCAGTTTAGACTTCATTGTTCATTATCGATTATATTTAATTGTGGAGCTACGTATTTCGTTATTTGATTGCTTTCCGAATAACAATTATCAAGTTATAAATTTTTTGGTCTTACATAATTATAAGAAAGAAAATTATTCTCAGGCAAAGGAAAAAGGTCGTGCCCCATTTCGTTCTGAAATGTTTGAAGTGTGCTATACTCCTGCCAATGGATCTCCTTCTATTGATGTTACAGAGTATTTGGTAAGTCTTGGATAACAATAAGGATTTAATTGATGTTTATTCTGCACATATTGATATATGTATGTATATTAGACATTTAATCCACATTGTTTTTTGAAAATACTCTAAATATTCGTACTACCTAACACGCTATAGGATTCGATGAAAGAACTGAAGAATCAACTTCCTGAAGGCTCTCATGATTCTGTTGGCCCAGATGACATATTTGCCCAAGTAATTGGTCCAGACAAACCAGGTTATGTTAGAATGTTTAGAGGTGTTTCTGCCTCAGATGTATGGGGGGAGGTTCCTGGTCGCAACACATACAAACGTAAAGTGCAGGAGCAAAGCACTGAAATTTCTGAAATGAGAAGTCAAATAGCTGAGTTAAAATCACTTGTTTTGTCTCAACAAACTCTGCGTTCAACACCATTGCCCGAGAGACTCTCTGAACTAGTTACGACGAAGCAAACTCTTCGGGTAAAATTTACACTACAAAATCTCAATTCTTATACTAGATAATCTATGACACTTGACTTTTATACATGTTGCGTACAACTATTTATTACATTTTATTTTTCACTCCACTGTGATGAAATATATACAATGATGTGTTATATATATAATGGACTGGCATGTAAATGTAGTTCTTTGAGTATTGTGATAACATTGTAGCCCCCAACATTTTGAACCATAATCTTGCGTTATTTTGATGAGAACCAAGAAAGACCGCACATCGTAAACGTATATAGTCGAAGGAAGAACACTAATCATGCAGTAGTAAATCAAGTAGTTGGGCCTTTGTGATTTTTGTTATTCTTAGTTGGGCTTTGGGCCCAGTTGTTAGTTGTGGCCTTGGCTGAGAATTTTATATATACTGCAATATTGTGTGCAAAAGATTATTGTGTGTTTAAAATGGTGATTGCTTCTGTTACAAAAAATTGTAAATTGTAAATTATATATATTTATATATATTTTTTTCAAATAGATAATAGTTACTATATCTAATAATTTGGAAATAGATAGGAAGGATATTCATTATTAGTTCAATAGTTTTTTTTTTCTTTTGAGTTATTGGAAGTTGTGAAGGGGATATTCTGTTGTGCTAAAGTTTATATGTAATTACCTTTTGCTTTTAAAATTTAGCTTACTACTGAAACTAATTTGACAATGTAATTTTCTGAATTAATGTTTTCAGGTTGGAGATTTTGTTAGTTTGAGAAGTATGTTCGATTCAACTAAAATACTTGCAAAAGGTGTTCTTCATAGCACTGATCCAAATGCACAGGTGGGGGGACAAGTTTTAGGAGAGAATTGGTGTCAAGTGCATATTAAAGTAGTACTTCAATTTGAAGAAAAACTAATTCGACCGTATGATTATTGTCAAACACTTGAAGATGCCCATGGTGGAATGGTGGCTTGGCCATGTTATTTGGTGAGTTTTGATTATTATTTTTTTCTCTCGAATGCATGATTCCATATTCGAGCTCACTCTTATATATACTTTATACATGCAGGTGACACCTACAGAATCAAATTCAAAGTCTAGAGTTCCTTGAATTGAAGTTGGTGGCACATCTTAATTATTGATTTAAAGACATTGATCGTCTAGCTAGTACATACCACTCGTAACTTAATTTGAGAAATTCTTGGCATTTTATATAATTCAATAGAAGTGGTAGTTTATTTTTTTTAATTGTTGTTGCGTTTACTGTTCTTATTTTTGATTTTTCATGTTTCTGAATATTTGAATTACAATAGTTGAAGCATATATATTTCCTATTATATATATAAAAATATGTTTGTTAATTTTATTTATATTTCTCAATCGATATAAGTTTAAGAACAATAAAAATAATATTAAATTAAATTAACTAGAAATAATATAAAATATATTTAAAAATAGTGTGACAAAAGGTATTTGATGTTTAGATTGCCTATTTTAACAATATTAAGTGTGTTAAAATTTATCATTTTTTAATATTTTTAAGTGTGTTAACATCTAACTTTTCTTAACATTTTTTGGTGGATTACTATCCAATTTTTCCTTACACGTTTTGATGTGTTTTTAGCAAGCATATCTTAACAATTTTAAATGTGTTAATATCCAACTTATTTTCACAATTTTAAATGTGTTAGTATTCAACCTATCTTTATAATTTTAAATGTGTTAATATCCAACCTATCTTCACAATTTTAAATGTGTTAGTATCCAACTTATCTTCACAATTTTAAATGTGTTAGTATCCATCTTATCTTCACAATTTTAAATGTTTTAATATCCAACATATTTTCACAATTTTAAATGTGTTAGTATCCAACCTATCTTCACAATTTTAATGGTGTTAATATACAACCTATCTTCACAATTTTAAATGTGTTAATATCCAACCTATCGTCACAATTTTATGTTCTTGATATACAACCTATCATATCATTTTTCAGTGTGTTAATATCTAATCAATCTTAACAATTTGAGGTGTGTTAAAATCTAATCAATCATAACATTTTTCAGTGTGATAATATCTCATTGCCTATCCTCACACGACTTTAGACCACACAAAAAATAAATGTGGTAATAGGTGAAATGTCATAATAGGTGTTTTAATATAACATTTTGAAATGTGTTAAAATGTGTTTTTTTTTGTAGTGCTTTTCTTGCTTGTGATATCATTTTGCTCTTCCGGTCCTTTAGTTTCTTCTCTATTCTGGTCACTAGGGTGCCAAAAACATCACTCTTGGCTCGCCCTAAGTTGGTTGGGATGCCCAAATATATATCATGATGGGCAACCCGATTCACCCCAAGAATTCCAGCTAGAGTCAAACCGTGATTTTCTTGGACGCCTTTACTAAAGCTGATATCAGATTTCGTGAGGTTGATGCCTTCACCCGAGGCTCTCTTGTATACATCCAGAGCCCATTTCATTGCGTCAACTTCCACCGTTGTTGCACGTCCAAAAATGAGGTTGTCGTCAGCGAAGAGGAGGTGTGAAATGGGGGGGGGTGCAGATCTGCAAATCCGTATGACATGAAAGACTCCAGAAATGACAGCTTTCCGAAGTAGACCCGAAAGGTCTTCTGAGCACAATAAGAACAAAAAGGGTGAGAGAGGGTCTCCTTGACGGAGCCTTCGTGATGTGTAGAATGTATCAGATGGAACACCATTAATGAGACAAACAAAAGATACAGTTCTCACGCAGCACATAATCACACTAACAATATAAGATGGGAAGCCAATCTTAAGCATGGCACACTCTAGAAAATCTCATTCTACCCTATCATAGGCTTTACTCATGTCTAACTTAAAAGAAAGGATCCTTTAGTCACCGTGTTAGATTTCATGTGGTGGAAGATTTCATAGGCAAGGATGGCATTGTCTGTGATGAGTCTCCATAGAACGAAGGCTGATTGCCTAGAGTCGATGATATCCGGGAGTAGGGGTTTTATCCGGTTTGCTAGTGCCTTAGTGATGATTTTCAAGGTAATGTTGCATAGGCTAATCGAACGGAAGTCCGTGGGGGGTTTTTGGGATTTTCTTTTTGATATCAAGGCCAGAAAGGTATGGTTAAGGGTTGCTGGACTCACTCCTTCATTCAACCCTTTCAAAGAACAATTGATAATATTCTGTCCAACAATATTCCAAAATTTCTGATAAAAAAGAGCACACATACCATCGGGGCCCGGAGATTTAGTGGGAAACATTTGAAAGAGTGTCGTTGTAATCTCTTCCCTTATGCATGCTCGTGATAGAGTCGCCTCCATTTCGATTGTCACCTTGCGGTCCACAGCTTCACGCATATCAATCATCGCATTACCCGTGAATAAGCCTATGAAGTATTCCCTGAACACCCTCTCTAAAAGTGTGCTATTAAGTGTTTAAGAAAAAAACAGATTAATGTTGCACTGTATGTTGAGACAAATAGTGCAACACTGACTCTAACAGAATATCAAAAATATATAGACACACAGCGGAAGACTTGAAACACTAAAAACAATGCGACACAATGAAAATATTTTTCACATAGATTTTATAAATAAAAATTTATGCTTAGCCTTATGGCGAAAATTAATACTTATTTTCAAGTACAAATGTTGTGTGAAATGTTACAACAATAACTTTCACAACTGAAGCTACAATCGAGGCAGGTGCCTTGATTTGAAAATGGACTAAGTGTATAAATTATACACTACCGAAATGTTATTCCTATCTATGATTACACTCTCAATAGTTAATGAAAAGCGCATAGTCATACGGGTAGGATACTTCGTATGAACTAAAATGTATAACTACTGGCCACAATTCCTAACAGGATGAACACTCAGTCTAGGAGATTGATCGAATAGTACACACTAAATTATGGAGCCATCCTTCGGTATTTATAGAGTGAGAAACGAATTCTAGAGGCTTCCATCTTGATCCTATTTTTAGGAACTCAACTTCCATGATCTCTCTGGATCCTTCCACAATGTTCCAGGTCATTCTAAGCTGCTTCTAGCCTCTTCTAGCACGTTCTGCAATGTTCTGGAATCTTCCATGTTCCAGATCCTTGTAGAAGCTTCTAGATCCTGCCAGAAATGCGATAACATTTAATGCAACATTTCAGAAAAGACTTAGAAAAAATCTCGGAAGGTCAAATTAAGATGTTGTTGAGAATGTTGATACATTTAAGAATTCACAACATCTACAATCTCCCCCAATTTGACATTTCGACTACAACACACCTGATGCACATATATTTCTATACATACCTAGTATTATGTATTTAGTTGAGGTGAACATCATTGCTAAATACTAGTCAAGACAATACCTGTTGTAATTGTTGGATCAAATCGAATGAAGATCAAGGATAATCTTACAATGATTCGTGCTATAAGATCAAGATAATTTTATCCAAAACAGAACAAGTATAAACAGTATACTTATTCACAGCATAAGTAATTTACTAAAATCATAAGTTAAGTTTGGAAGAAATAACTTAAGATTTAAGTATGACACAAAAGATCAGAAATCAGAGCAAAAAAAAAAAAAACAACAAAAGAGATAATAACAATCTAAATAGTCCTAAAAACAAGACTTATATTATCAATAGGCAGTAAGCATATGAGAATTTTGAAAGATGTATACTTCAAATCTATTAAGGCAAACCATTTAAGCATTTAGGCAGTAAGCCAAAAAGAAGTGTACTCCTTGTATATTCTCAAAAGCAAACACTTTTAAACTCTTGAATAATATAACCTAATTAAGCAAGATAAACCACCTGCAGTAAGCAAATAATAACTTGTAAACATATTAAGCAAAAGCAGTAAACATATATCATCAAATGCAAATCGAATTAAGCAAGTTGTATATCAAGCATAAGCAAAAACAAACATCCTATCATCTAGAAATAAGTAAAAATTGTATTATACTTCATTTAAACACAAAGTACAGAGATTGAAACTGAAAAATGACATAAATTGCTGAGGTAACAGCTGCAGCATCAGATTCCTGCACAGTTGCCATTTTGAATTCAGATCTCCCACTGTCTTGTAGCATCGTTCCTGTTCATCAATGGAGATCACCATATAAAGTCTCCATGTCATCAACATCCTCCTCATCAGCTTCTTCAACATAGAATCTTGCAAAGTGGGCAACTACATTGTTTCCTCCACTTCCAGCATCAACATCAGGTCTACCAGCAGAAACATCTTCACCATTAAGCTCTTCAATCACAACTTCAGAATTAGGTTGTGAATGTGATGGTGGTGGCACTTCTCCCCCTGTTGGAGTTGAAAGCATCTTTGTCCATTTGTCTTTCAGGAACTGAAGCTCATCTATGGATTCATGTAGATATTGAAGCTGTGACAGTATAAAGGTTTGAGAAACAGACTTTGTACCAGAAAAGTTGACACCAATGTTGTCAGCATTTGGTCCTGCATTCCTCTGTTTTGGTCTGGAAGGGCCTGGTTGTGCAGAGGTAGATGGTCTGTGCTGACTGTGAGTACCAGGAGCATCTAGGGGCAAGTCAATCACTCTGTCCCCAATCATTAAGGCAGGAGTAATAGCCAGTAGTGATACCCTCCCCCTCAAAACATCTGTCTTCTTTGCAGTGAAGCCATGGTGCTTTAGATAGTTAGAAATTAAGACAGGATAGGGCAGATTACCTTTCCCAAAAAATTTCCCATTAACTTCCTCATATGGTGAAAGATGGTGAGGCCTAGATTAAACTTCTTAAGGATGGAAATTCTATACATAAGAATGGCTTGATCTCTAGATATTCTAGTGGTGTTGGTAGTTGGGATCCTATTATAAACAATAAGCTTATAAAGAACAGAATGTAGGGAGGTTAGGTGTTTGGCAAGCATCTTCCTAGTCCACTTAGTTTTTCTACCCCCTGTGATTGTAGTAATCACCACATCCATGTTTGGATCATCATCTTCTTCAACATTAGGAATGTGCAAGAACTCATTGATTAACTCTAGAGTTAATGGCACATTCCTCCCCCTAAAATTCACAGTTCTATAACATCTAGAACTTCTCGTACTAGTGCTTTTCTTCATACATGCATATAACTCATATGACCAATTTGTAAGAAAAGCTTCACCAAATGTAACAGCATTTAACAAGTTTCTATCCTCTAAAAACTTGACCATCCCCTTACTATCAAAGTCAGGCACATTATTCTTTTCTCAATCAGTAATTTACTCTTAGAGTAAATTTCTAGCCTATTCTCTAAGTAATCAGAGGGATCAGATATACCTTCATCTTCTTCAGAAGTTTGTTCCTCATCCGGGTTAGAACCTCCTTCATGTTCAGAGCTTTTGGAAGAGTTCTTTTCCTTAGAAGGTGAGTTGTCTCCACTACCATCATCATCAGGTTCAGGTGTGGACTCTTTTGCAGCAGCAAAAGTCTCAGCATTCTTCTTTAGAGACTGTTGAATGTCTCTTAGGCATACATCAAAATCAGAATCAGAATCTGATTTACCAGGTTCTTCCTCAGGGATCATCTAAGCCTTCCCTTTTCCTTTAAGTTCAACAACAACCTTCTTCTATTTAGCTTTCTCAGCAACAACAACAGCAGCAGGTTCTTCTTCAGATTTAGAAAACACCTGGATGGGTTCATCAATAACACTTCCACCTTTCTTCTTCTTCCTCATGGATTCAGAATAATCAACTCGAGTAAACACACGGTTCGACCTCCTCCTTTGGACATGGCTCCTCTTTCTTTTGCTTTGCTACACCTTTTTTAAAAAGAAATAGGGGCAGACTCATCAGAAGCAGAGAGTGGGGAATTTGTACCCTCTTCAGAAGCCTGTGCGTCCTCCATTTCAACATCCTCAGAATCGGATGCAGCAACAACTTCTCCTTCAACAACAGCCTCAACATTACCTTCCGTTGAAACAGGATCAGTAGGGTTCGGTGATTTGGGGCTTTTTGATGTAGTGGTCATTTGAGAAGTTTGTTCAGCAAGATAGCTTGAGATATCCACCGTGATATCTCCAAATGTCATCACGGGCAGATGACCAGTGGCTCGTAGAGTATAGGACACTTCTTCAACAACCCTAGTTAGTTGTTCGACAGTTGAGTCTTGAGGAATGTGGGTAGTTTGTGGAGTGGTTTGTGGAATATGAGCGGTTTGGGTTGTTGATGGGGTTGCAGAGACATTAGAGTCAGCATTTGGGGAGTTCGATTGTTGCGAAGCCATGGAAGCAAGAATCTGGAGAGAGTTTTGGGTTGTTTGTGCGGTAGATTCAGAAGCAGAGTGAGAGTGAGAGTGAGGGTGGTTTCCAGCCCTTTAAGAGGGCGGTTGGAATTTCAAGGCAAGATTGAAGAGTGTATACAAAAACTTTGAGAGATACACGACCAAAACAATTTTGCAAAACACAATACTTAACAAAAATCGATAAAAACATTTAGCAAAGTAAATCACAATTAATTAATTTTATAGAGAGAGTGTATGTAGTTGGAGGTTGAAAAGATAATTCTATAAATAATTTCGATAATGCACCACATTTTTAGCAACAACCTTGATCATGGGTAATTAGTGGGTAAAATTAATTTAATTAATTAAATTATTAAGAAGATTCCAGAATTTTAATAAGTCCAAGCATAATCTGAAAAATAAAACGTGGCTCAGTATTTAATTAAATAAATAAAATAAATCTCAATAAATAATTAAATAATTACAACTTATAAAAATAAATTCGAATCAGGTAATGTTGTGCTCAAAACTGTTACAAACACCTCAACACGGTTTTTACATGAATTTTCTTCATTTGTGTTGCACCATATTTTTTATTTTTGTGTTATAGCATCTAATTTGTATTGATCCATTTTTCATGTAGAGTACATCGTAGTAGCGAACTCCGTGCCCCATACTTACTTAATGGATTACAAACCTCTTGATGTGTTTACCAAAAATCACTTTTTGAAAAGAAGGCATCGTAGTAGTGAACTCCGTGCTCCATAGTCACTCAGTGATTTGGTACATCTTTTAGTATGCTAATAACATTCTAATTTTATGCATTTGAGAGGTGTAAGGCATGTTTATTTTTGTACTCCAAGATTCTTAGATTCGAAGATATTTTAGAAAGGAATTATTTAACTGAGTAAGAAATAAATTCAACTTATAAAATTCATACAACCCGTGATGTTGTCCCAAATGCTGACGCATTTGTGACAACATCCATTTAGGATTTTTCAGATAGTGCTTATGCCAAGAGATTTCCTCAAGGTTGAGAATCTCTCATGGTCTAAAGCCTTAGTGAAAATGTCAGCATTCCGTGTTTCAGTAGGTATATACTCCAACTTTACAATATTCTTCTCTACTAAATCTCTCATAAAGTGATGTCTTATGCTAATGTGCTTAGTGAGTGAGTGTTCTACAGGATTCTTAGAAATGTTTATGGCACTAGTATTGTCACAAAAGATTGTCAGTACCATTTTCAGTACCATAGTCATGGAACATCTTACTCAACCACAAGAGAACAGCTTCCTGCAGCTATGTACCCTGACTCAGCTGTGGATTGTGAAACACGATTCTGTTTCTTGTTGTGCCATGATATAAGATTGTTCCCCATGTAGAAACATCCTCCACTCGGACTCTTTCTATCATCTATATCTTCAGCCCAATCAGCATCACTGTAACCTATCAGAATGTTGTTGGTGTCCTTAGTGTAGATTATCCCAAGTTCACTTGTACCTGCAACATACTTAATAATCCTTTTCACAGCATTAAGGTGAGATTCCTTTGGATTTGCTTGGTACCTAGCACAAACACACACATTGTACATAATATCTGGTCTACTAGAGGTTAGATAAAGTAAACATTTGTAAAGTGTTGGATCAACATCTTTTCCAACACTATCTTTGCAAAGTTTCAAAGTAGATCTCATAGGAGTTTTCATCGTTTTTGAATTCTCAAGACCAAATCTTTTAACCAAGTTCTTAACATACTTACTCTGGGAGAAGAAAATACAATCATTACATTGTTTGATTTGAAGACCTAGAAAGTAATTCAAGTCTCCAACCATACTCATTTCAAATGTTGCAGTCATTGCCTCAATAATTTGCTTAACATTTTGTCACAAGTAGAACCAAACACAATGTCATCAACATATATTTGAGCAATAAGTATATCTTCTTCAGTGTGCTTGTTGAACAATGTTCTATCGGCCTCTCCTCTAATAAAACTATATTCCAAAAGAAAGTCAGTAAGCCTACCATACCATGTTCTAGGAGCTTGTTTAAGACCATACAAAGCTTTCTTAAGTTTATATATATGATCAGGGTATTGTGGATCTTCAAATCCTTTAGGTTGTTCAACATATGCTTCTTCATTCAAAATGCCATTTAGAAATGCAGCTTTTACATCCATTTGATGGAGTTTAATATCAATAAAACATGCAATTGCTTGAAATAATCTAATAGATTCTATCCTAGCAACAGGTGCAAAAGTTTCATCAAAATCAACACCTTCAACTTCGGTGTAACCTTGTGCTACTAGCCTAGCTTTGTCCCTAGCATTATTACCAGATTCATCAGTTTTATTCTTAAAGATCCACTTTGTTCCAATGACATTAGTATGACTAAGTCTTGGAACAAGTGTTCATACTTCATTTCTTTCAAACTGACCAAGTTCTTCATGCATAACATTAATCCAATTTTCATCAGTTAATGCTTCATTAGCACTTTTAGGTTCAATTTCAGATAAATAACACTCAGCATTTACAACATTACACATAGAAGACATGCATATTGTTCTTACCACATCTACTTTATTTGATCTTACTCTTCCTCTTGTTTGCACTCCAACTGTAGCATCACCTATGATTTGGTCAGAATGATGACTTTTCCCAATTCTTGAAGAAGGGTTCGTTTTGGGAACATACTGATTATTCTGTAAAGGTACAACTGACTGTTCTGTAGATGTTGACCCAGATGTGTTATCATTCGGTGCAACATTTTCAAATTTCAGTGTATTCTCAGAATTGTCAGTGACTTGTGATACATCTTCTTCATCTTTGTCATCTATAAGACCTTTATCATCATCAAACACAACATTAACAGATTCTTGAACAGTGTTAGTCCTAAGGTTATAAACTCTATAAGTTTTACTATTTTTAGAATAGCCTAAAAAGAAACCTTTATCACTTTTAGAATCAAACTTATGAAGTTGATCCCTATCATTCAGAATATAACACACACAACCAAATACATAAAAATATTTCACATTTGGTTTTCTATTGTTCAAAATCTCATAAGGTGTTTGATTTGTGCCAGAACGAATATAAATTATATTAATAATATGACATGCAGTGTTCAATGCTTCACCCTAAAATTTCTTAGCAAGACTTTTGGATGTAAACATGACTCTTGCCATTTCTTGTAAAGTTTTGTTCTTTCTTTCAGCAATTCCATTTTGTTGTGGAGTTTTAGGAGATGAATATTCTTGTAAAATATCTTTTTTATCACAAAAATAATTAAACACACTGTTTTCAAATTCCTTGCCATGATCAGTTCTAATACGGCTAACTTTCAAGTTATACACATTTTTGAACCTCTTATAAGGAATTTTAAATGTAGCAAAAGTTTCAGATTTGCCTCTTAGAAACACAACCCAGGTAAATCTAGAAAAATCATCTAGCACAACTAAGGAATATCTTTTTCCTCCAATGCTTTCAGTTTCCATAGGACCCATCAAATCCATGTGCAGTAATTCAAAACATCGATGTGTAGAACAATGTGACAGCATTTTAGGTGGCATTCTTACATGCTTACCTTTTTGGCATGGTCCACATACAGTGGTACTGTGAAACTTCAGTTTTGGAATTCCTTTTACTGCATCTGCTTTGATTAGCCTTTTCATTGATCTGTAATTTGCATGTCCCAATCTTTGATGCCACATAATATTTTCATCATGTTTTGACAAATTACACATATTTGTTCCAATAAGAGAGCAATTATCTGCTGACCTAGTACCAGTCATTACACAAACTTCATATTTATTAAGAGCATAACATGAATCTTTGTCAAATTTCACATGCAAATTATCATCACAAAGTTGACTAATGCTAATCAGATTTTCAAGTAAGCCATCAACATGCAAGACATTTTTAAGCTTAGGAAAGCCTTCAACATTCAATGTTCCTTTACCAATGATCTGTCCTTTTGAACCACCACCATATGTAACACTACCACCATTCAAGGTCACATAATCATATAAGAAGTCTATTTGTCCTGTCATATGTCTAGAACAACCACTATCAAAATACCATAGATCAGGTAGACATGCTTTTAAGGAGGTATGAACAACATTACAGGTAGCTTTAGGTTTCCATGCAGATTTCATAAACAGTTTTCCAGGATGCGACAGTTTTTTAGGCAGCATTTTCAAATTTTTCAGTTCTTCAAACCATTTTATACAGTAAGGACGAATATGACCAATCTTGCAACAGTAATGACAGATATACTTCTTCTTAAAGTTTGTTTGTGCAGATGTTACATTAGAAGTTTCAACATTAGCCTTCACAAACTTCACAGGTTTTCCAAATATCTTTGAAACATAAGCATATTTGTCATCATAACCTATACCATGATTATTAGACTTACCAGTAGCTATAGCATTATTTACCTCAGAAGCACTCTTAGAATATCTCTTGAAACATAAAGTGGAATTGACTAGTTTCCCCTTTAAGTTACAGATTTCAAGATCTCTTTTGGTAAGTATAACTTCTAGCTTGGTGATTATGTCTTTCAGATCCTCATTCTCTTTATTCAAGGAATTAAGAGTGAGTTTCTGAAGATTCCAATCATCTAATAGCTTTTGGTATGTAGTGTCGTCAATCATTTTTCCTGCATCATCAACTAAATCATTAAAATAGATCAAATCTAGGTGATTATGTTCTGATGTTACTACAGATGCTGAGGCAACAGGTGCAGCATCAGAATCTGTTTCATCCACATCATCATTTGAGGAATCATTATAATCAATTCTGGTAAGATGAACATATTAATTTTCATTTAACTCATCAAGATCATCATCATCTGAATCATCACTCAAGGTAGCACTAAAATTCAGTTTTTGCTTGAGTCTGGTATTGGCACATTCATTTGCATAATGGCCATATCCAGAACATGCATTGCATTGAACTGATTTTCAAAATTCAGGATCATACCTTGGTTTACCTTCACTCTTTGATGGTCCTGGTGTGAATTGACTTCTCCTCATTTCTGGTTGTGGTGTTGATGTGTTGATTTGGATCTTAGGCTGAATGTTTCCTTTAGATTTGTTCACAGATTTCTTAAGAAATTTATTAAAGTGCTTTGTAAGTAAGGCAATGTTGTTAGGATTGTTAAGACATTCATCAAGCAACTCTTCATCCGAATCAATCTCAGTAATGATAGGTTGACACTCAGATTTGTTGGATGTTAATCCTTTAAAAACAACAACTTTCTTATCATCCTTAGTTTCATCAACTTGATTAGTGTTTATTTCATAAGTTCTAAGAATACACATTAATTCATTTTGACTTAACTTATCAGTGTCTTTTGCCTCTTCAATAGCACAAATTTTAGAATCAAATCTTTTAAGAACAGATCTTAATATCTTATGAACTACTCTAACATTAGAAATAGGGTCACCAAGAGAATGTTATTCATTGATTATCTCACTTAACCTTTCATTATAGGATGAAATAGTTTCATCTTCCTTCATTCGGAGATTTTCAAACTTTGTCCCCAACATTTGAAGATTTGTTCTTCGAACACTGTCTGAACCTTCACAATGTTCTTGCAACCTGTCCGATGCATCTTTAGAAGTAGAACAATTAGATATAATTTTAAACATTGAAACATAAACAGAGGTAAAAATAGCATTTAAAGCTTTAGAATTGTATCCTGATGTTGTTATTTCATCAGCCGTCCAGACAACTTCTCTCTTGAGTTGAACTTCACCGTCTGCATCTGCTGGTTTTTTTGGAGCTTCCCAGCCTGTAAGTACAGTCCTCCAAGCACTTTCATCAATAGACTTGATGTACATTCGCATCTTAGGTTTCCAATAAGTATAATTCGAACCATCTAAAATGGGTGGCCTAAGTTCCGTGGATATGTGATGTGTTTCCATTGCTAACTTAAACTAAAAATACACTTTAAATAAGGATCTAACCTAGTGTCGTTAGGTATCGGCTCTGATACCAACTGAAAGTGTGCTATCAAGTGTTTAAGAAAAAAATAGATTAATGATGCACTATATGTTGAGACAAATAGTGCAACACTGACTCTAACAGAATATCAGAAATATATAGACACACAACGGAAGACTTGAAACACTAAAAATAATGCGACACAATGGAAATATTTTTCACATAGATTTTATAAATAAAAATTTATGCTTAGGCTTATGGCGAAAATTCAATACTTATCTTCAAGTACAAATGTTGTGTGAAATATTACAACAATAACTTTCACAATTGAAACTACAATCGAGGCATGTGCCTTGATTTGAAAACGGACTAAGTGTATAAATTATACACTGCCGAAATGTTATTCCTATCAATGATTACACTCTCAATATATAATGAAAAGCGCACAGTCATACGGGTGGGATACTTCGTATGAACTAAAATGTATAACTACTGGCCATAATTCCTAACAGGATGAACACTCAGTCTAGGAGATTGATTGAATAGTACACACTAAATTATAGAGCCATCCTTCGGTATTTATAGAGTGAGAAACGAATTCTAGAGGTTTCCATCTTGAGATCCTATTTTTTAGGAACTTAACTTCCATGATCTCTCTAGATCCTTCCACAATGTTCCAAGTCGTTCGCACGTTCTGCAATATTCTGGAATCTTCCATGTTCCAGATCCTTGTAGAAGCTTCTAGATCCTGCCAGAAATGCGATAACATTTTGCTCAACATTTAATGCAACATTTCAGAAAAGACTTGGAAAAAATCTCGGAAGGTCAAATTAAGATGTTGTTGAGAATGTTGATACATTTAAGAATTCACAACATCTACACTCTCTACATCCCTCTCTTATGTCCAAACTCGCCCATCACTGTCCTTCGCCTTTTTTCTTCCCGTGGTAGTTCAATGGAAGTACTTTGTGTTCCTATCACCAGCCCTCATCCAGTTGATCCGGGATCTTTGATGCCAAAATAATTCTTCTTTTCGTAGAAGAGTTGGCACACAATTCTCTAAAGTTCTAGCTTTTTCTAAGTTGGCAGAATTCGGGATGGCGGTTTGCAGCCTTGCCAATTTCTTAGATTTTTTCTCAATTTTTTTTGGTATCTCATCAAACATAATGGAATCCCAAGTTGTTAAGGATAAGCTGCATGAATTAATTTTTTCCAGTACCCCTTCCACTGATGGTTCTCGTCCCGATGTCCATGCATGATTGACCACGTCTACACAGCTCTCCTCTTGGAGTCACCTTTCTTTGAATCTGAATAATTTTTATTTTCTCCGTCCACCTGTTTCTGCCAACTTCGGTTCCCATCGGAGATGTATAGGAGAGTGATCAGATAGGACCCGAGGTAGGTTGGTCATCTCATAGTCGTGAAACATCGTCGTCCATCTTGAATTTGCCACTCCACTGTCTAGCCTTTCATGGATGTTATCATGACCCATTTGTTGATTTGACCACGTGAATGGATTTCCTTGGTACCCAAGATCTGTCAGCCCATTCCTTTCCATACAGTTTCTAAAATCCATCATCATTGCTTCCCGTCTGGTTACACCCCCTCTCTTCTCGTAATTGAACATGATTTCATTTAAGTCGCCTAAACAAAGCCATGGTAGCTCACTCCCCTCTGCTAGGCGGTCGATCATACCCCATGTCTTCCACTTTGAATTCTCCTCTGGCCATCCATATATCCATATGAATCTCCACTGTGTACCATCACCACTCTCCCCCACCACTGCTACAATGTGATTATGAGAATAGGAAATCACTTCTAAACTCTCCGCCTTATTCCACATGACTTCTAGTCCTCCTCGTCTACCTCCATCCTCCCTAAAAAAATCAACAATAAAACACGAATCAAAGCCTAGCTTCATCCTAATCAGATTAACCTCTCTAGTAAGTAACTTAGTCTCCGAAAAAAAAAATGTAAGTGGGCCGCTTTAAATTGATGTCTTGCTTCAGCACCGAAACTTTTCGAGGGTTCCCAAGCCCTCGGCAATTCCATCATATGCAACTCATTGGGCTCATCAGTGGTGCTTTATAACACTCACTGTTGTTTGTGATTTCGTTGATACTATCTCTACATCCTCAATACTTCCATTGAGTTCGTTCCTGGGTCTCATTGGGGTTGATTGGTTGTCATCAATCTCAATATTGTCTATTGAGACCTCTGAGAGTCTTTTTCCCGTTGAGTTTTGCTTATCTTTGTTAACTTCAGTGGGTTCTCTTCCTTTTTTTCTGGCATCACACTTCCAGGTGGTTTTTTTTTTTTTTTTTTTGGTTGGATTAGTTTTGTGGATCAGTGGTTAGTTTTGGTGTTTGAGGATTGGGGTTTAGGGTGGGGGTGGATGGTGTGTGGGTTTGTGTCTGGGTTAACTTAGGTTTCAGGGATTCAGTAGGTTGTTTAGGTTTAGGTAGTTATTAGGTGGTGGTCATCATGATCGATTCACCGAAGGTATTAGTTAGTGCATCGACTAAGGGCTCATTCGATGGGTTTTGGATCGAAGGTCGCTCATTGAGTGTGGTCTGTATATTGGAAAAAATCTTGTGGGTATGCACAGTGGTGTGGGTGGGGTTGGGGTTGGTGGGTGTGGGTTGTTGCTGGGTTGTTTGATCGGCTGTGGTTGGGTTAGGGTGTGATGGGGAAGTATTCTCAAGATTTTGGAATTGCAGCATTCGTGCAGTGGTTCTTGTGGGGGTATCTGTACTTTCAGCATTGGTGGTGTTCGAGCCGGATGATGGTATTTGGGCACTTGCAACTGTTTTGTATTCTACTTTTGCCCCTCTTATCCTTTTCATTGGTGATGCTTTGATAACAGGGCCAAACACCATATCACTTGGGGTCGGACACTCATTTCTGTCATATTCGTCGCACATCCTGAAGTTTTGTCCTATGAGTCCACAACAGAAGCAGTATATCGGTAGGGATTCGTATTTCATTGGGAGCCAAAGTTCTTCCCCTCTTATGCGGACTTTCAACCCTGTGCGGAGTGGCTTTGTGATATCAAATTCAGACTTGAAGCGTATAAAACTACCCAAATTTTGATCATTGGGTACTTCATACGTTTCTAGTTTTCCCACCTTTCTTGCCACAAAGATCAACGCTTCTTCCGTGTGGTAAGCCAATGGCATGTCATATATTCGAACCCAGAAAGAGGCTTTGGTGATAGAAACAGAGGAGGATTGTTCGGATCCTTGAAGGGCCAATATTGCAAAAAAGGACCCTTCGAAGTGCCACGACTGATTTTGGATGACCCAATCTCTGTCTTTAGAGTCAGCAAAAGAGAAAATGAGGAGCTTTTTCCACCATTCTCTGGTCATGACCTTAGTGTGGGATCTAAAGGCTTTAAGCATGACATCCATTAGGACAAAAGTGTTGTAAGGTTTCTCCGTGCACAATTGACCCACCAGGCAGATCGGTTTCCTCAGATTCTGATTCGATCCTTCGATAATCCCTAGATCCAGGACATCGTCATCTGCGTCCTCGGAATGCGACATAGGCTCGATTTGGGAAGAGATGATTGATATGCGATATGTACAGTGAAAACCTGCAAACACAAAAAGAAACAAGAGAAAGAGAGCCAAACTATCACTATGAAACACGGTTAGGGTGAGAAGAGAAGACCAGAATCAAAGAAAAAAGAAGGGGGGAGGGGATCAAGAGAGAAGATGTGGACACTGAAAAAAAGGGGGGGACCCTGGGCCGATCACCGACAACAAAAAAGTCTTGGAGTCTGACGAATACACGTGACGACGCACGGAACCCTAATTCCTTAGACGAGAGGAGAACTTTCTTATTCATATTACTATCGGTCTACATTTTTATACATGTGTATTAACTATAATAAATGTATGTAGTAAATATATGTTCAACTTTCCGTTGACTAATTCAAATATAATTAAAAAAAATTAATAATTTAATTTAATTATATATATTCAACATCCAATTGATCCAGTTGATTGATTACTTGGAAACTTTTTTTTTAAAACAAACTTATGCCTATTTTTAAGAGTTATATTTTTATGCTTTCAAAAAAAAATTATATTTTTATAAATTTACAAGCTCTATACCCGTGTTTTACGCGTGGTAGATTTATTAAAATAATAGTTTTAAATATTATATTAATTTATATATTTTTTTTATTGTTAAAAATATTTTTTATTCTAATATATTTATAACATATACATTTCTATAAATTTGAATTTATTGTATTTATATTATAATATTTTTTAATATATTAATAACATATGCATTAATAAAATTATAATTTTAATTCTTAAAATTAAGAAAATATTTTTAATAAGTAAGGTCATTATAAAATAATTGTATTAATAAAAAAATATATAAAATTATAAATTTTTAAAAACTTCACAAACGTTTGTAGTATGCTGGCATTGTTTGTTTTCAGCAATGATTGTAACGCCCCCAAAATCCCGGTGGGCGCTACGGTTTGAAAGAGCACTTTTTGACTTGAATAAATTCAAGCGGAAGACTTTTTAATAAAAGATACATGAGTTTTTTTTTTTTTTTTTAAGTGGCTAACCGTGCTTGTGCCTAACTCGTGTGTCACCCACATTTCTAAGGCAAACGTGTACTTGACTAAAACATTATAAAATTCAAAATCATTATGTAAGTGGTGTGATGTCTAAAATACTTTAACATTAGAAGATACGACAATTTGCAATAAGGTTGTCACACATGAAAATTAACCTTTAAAGATTAGACAAACATCCTAGTAGTTTAAATAGGTTCGATCAGTTGACCTAGTGGTTCATACTAAATTACGGAATTAAACTTAAAGATAACATGAGTCGTAATAATACTAAATACGTTTCTTACGTAAAACTTAAAATTTTAGGAGAACGATTATTAAAGCTTGCCCAATCAGTCACACGTCCTCCTCCTCGTCTATGAAACCTGAAATGATTAAAGTAGCATCATGAGTCTTCTCCCGGAGGAGAAGCCCAATGGGATAACATTTACTATGCATGCACATTAAAAAGGCTAATTAATATGTCAATCGAGTACACGCCGAGTCCCATGAACCCGACTCACTTCACACAGAACTTGGTCCGAAGACTTATCTGTTGCTCACACAGAGCATAATCTGTAGACTTGCTTATTTCACAGAGAGCATAGTCCGTAGGCTTGCTTATTTCACACAGAGCATAGTCCGTAGACTTGCGAGCAAAGTTCGTCGACTTGCTAATTCACACAGAGTTCACACAGAGCATAATCCGAAGATCTGCCTACTCGTATTCACACATAAATTAATCTAAACAATGCAAATGTAAATAAATGTTACCCACTTTTGTCGTTCGGTGATAGCGGGCTAGCCTCCTGAGGATTCGACTGACTTGCACTGCACTCGACACATTTACTTAACTTTTAGGCTTAAAGTATATATATATATATATATATATATATATATATATATATATTCATATATCCTCTTGTACATATATCCATAGGTTTAAAACATTTATATTTAAGTTTCGTCACATATCAAAATGGTCAAACCTAGTTATGAAGCTAGTTGAAATCACATGGAAAATACACGTTGGAGAAGATAATTAAATTAATCCTAAGCACCTTTAAAGTGTATTATAAAAAAATGTTTCAAACACACATATTAGTCCAATTTGTTTATTCTGGAATAATATTAAATTTTCAATAAACAATTTATTCACAAAGTTTTATTAAACTCATTTCATACGTTAAAAATCTAAAAAGACAGCATGTAGTAAATTATTTATCATAAATCATAGAAAATCTTAAAATTCACATTTTTTGTACAGTAGACTCCAAACATACAGTGGTGCACATAGTAAAATTTTCATTTAAAAATAACTTATAGAATATTACTTATAAATTTTGTAAGACCATTGAAAAACAGGACTGAAATGGACTGTGACAAGAGGTTTTCTAGAATTTGTTAAAACTTTTTCGTTTTTTATAAAAATGTAAGGCCAAAACCTACACAACTATAAAGGCCAGTAGCGATATCTATAAAAACATTTCATTTTAATATTATCCATTGTTATTTAATCTTGTATTTCTTTTCAACATCAAAACAGTTTACTTTTATAAAGAACAAACACTGTTTGTTAGAAAAATCATTAAAAATATAATATAAATCCAAATGTTTCTAGGTAAAATTCCTATGAAAACCAAGACACAGTAAGTTAACATAGTTGAAAATTAGCTCCAAAAACGAAGCGAGCTGTGTGAGGAAATTTTTGTAATCTCAACCCAGAAACAAGGCAGTTTTTCACCTCTATACAGTACTTCAAAGAAAAATCATATAAAATTGAAAACACTTCAAATAGTTTTGGCATTTTAATCACGTATCTCAGGTTTCAATTACCTCAATGTGGTAAAATGGTTTGAGCTAAAACATTGGGGAAAGAGATGTACTCTTTTAAAATTAACATGCAATAACAAAAAAGGCTTCTCAACCTATTTTAAAACATACTTGGCCCTCAAACGGATATCACAGAACCATAAGTGTTGGTCCTGAAAGGAGTATATAACAAGTGTATGGGGGGGAATACACTTGTATGCAAATTCTTTTACAAACTTAACCAAAAGTACTTCAGCAAGGTTGTCCTGGACAACTCTGCTGATGAGTTTAACTCTCCTAAGATAACCATGCTACTAAGTACTATTGAGTACTTAGTTGAAGGACTATCTATGTGAGTTATATGTGCGGAATTAGTGGTTGGCCCTTTAGTGTAAACTCCTTTAATTCTGAAATCACTTTAATCAAACAGTCCAGTATTCAGGGAACTTGTCCAAATCTGTTTTGCACAATTTATGATATATGTCTTTGAAATGTTCAGTTTTGTGTGCAGTGTTGAATATATGAAAGTACTTGAGAGTAAATCAACACAAGAGTTTATAGTGGTACAGAGACTCAAGCTCCTACATCCACTTTCCCTGATTTAACAGGATAATTCCTTCACTCTTGGAATTAACTTGTTTTATAGTGCCAAGGTCCACTTGATCAAGAACACCACTACTTGGTGAATTGATCCCTAGGATGTCTAGAGTCCTAGTACCCTCTTCTCAACTCAGAACTGAACTGTTCTTCTCTCAACAGTCAGCTCCTACCACTTCTACTACTACAACCTTCTCACTTTCACACTTGAAAGGGGTATAAGGGTTGAAGTAAGGTTCCAACTAATGAGATATCCTTTACAATGAAGTTCAGTGTATAAGGATAGGATATCTCTCTAAGCTTGTATGGTTATACAATGTGTTCAGCTTAGAATGAAGTGTATGAAGACTAGGATAGTCTCTTTGAAAGTTTGAAAGCACTTTGACTTGTAGGATAGTTGGATTTTCTGGTCAAGGTTGAGGTGCTTCAAATGGTCTTCACACTTTTGTATTTATAGACAAAATTGAGGATTTGCCCGTTGGAGAGGCAGTCCCAAATTGCTATAAGTGTCTTCCTTGAGTACTTCAAAACTGGAAGACAGATTCTGATAGTGACATGTCCTTGTTTTGGGAAATAAACGGCTGTAACAACTTTGTCTTCATTTTGAGCCCTTTTCCCAATGTCTGACTTCAAGATTCACTTGGTCAAACATGGACATCTCTTCTTATCAATATTCCTGAGATAAGGACAACATTCCTTATTACTTGGACAACTCTGCTTATCAGATTCAGTAGAGTTCATTCATCAGCAGTGTTGGCTCTTTAGCTCTTTAGTTGTTTTGGCTCTTTCTCTTTGAGTTGTCATTTAAGCATACATGACTTGGAAAGGTGAACTTGACCTCTTCAGCATAGTTGTCTTGATGACATATTCAAGTGTTCTGAGACAACTCTTCTAAAACACTTAGTGGACAACTCTTCTGAGACATTTAGTGCACAACTCTTCTGAGCTTTGTAAGATGCCGTATGTTGATGTTTTGATGATGCATCTTAACTCATGTTGGCATTTACTAGGTTTCCTTTTGACTGATTCCACTTGATCAGCATACTTGTCCTTCAGCAGACTTGAGGTCATTCCAGAACTTGAGCCTTGAGGGGACTTGATCTCAAATTAATTTGTAAGCATGTGTTCCCCCTCAACTGATGCATCTATTCTTTTAAGAGCTGCCTAACACGTCAACTTCTCATCTAGTCTTATACTATATGTTCTAACATTCTTAGAACATCATCAACTATGACTAGGCATGTCTCAGGGGATTTTGGTATTAAATCAAAACACTTCTTATTTTATTCCCAACAATTTCCCCCTTTTTGATGATGCCAAAACCTATACATTCTATGCAAAGGTGACTTGTCTACACTTATTACATTTATCTTCAATAAGATTGACTAAGGTCAAGTTCCCTGAAAGAAAATGTGTTAGTGTATTTTCTGTTATTGTTTGCATATAGGTTGACACATCAGATAAATTGAGATAATGTTTCTTGATTCAAAATATGTTCAACTATCATTAAAATGAGGATCATTACAGCATGTTGATAGTTGAACAGACATATCAGAGCATGAGAAACATTACATCATAGCATAAATTGACTACAAAAGCAATACTCAATCAGGATATACTATCAGAGCATTTAATCATTAGCAATCATCAGAGCAAAAACACATCAGCATAGTTGAGCATCTTCAGCATAGTTGACCAAATCACCAATTTAGCAACCAAGTTAAGTTTTCATCCATTTCAGCATATAAGAGTCAGGAAAACTTAGCCATTTCAGAGATCATCTTCTTTAGGTGGCACCATCCCATATTGTGCCCACACTCTTCTTTTTAGCTCCATGGCTTCCTGGTTGGTTCCTTTTGGTCCAAGTACCATCTTGTTCAGCTTAACAATTTCTAGGAATTCTTGGAGAATCCTAGATTGATCAATCCATCCTTCCAGCTTATGAGGCATATAGATGATTGGCTTGGGAGCAGTGAATTCAATCCTTGCAATATCAGTAGCTGCAAGTAGTTGTTGATATAGATCTCTGAAGTATTCAATCATGAATTCAGCAAAGGTGGTGTTAACTTCCCTTCCATTCCACATGTCAATGACATAATAGTCATAGACAAACTCCCTCTTTGCCTCTTCCCATGAGTCATTCAGCTGAATTGGCACCCATTTATCCAAGTGAGGATATTTGGTGTCCATGGGGATTAGTAGTTGTGGCTTCATCTTGCTGTATGTTGCTCTTCTTCTTCTTGGCTTTTGAAAATCAGCTCTTCTTTTATCCTTTGCTCTGTTTGCTTGCTCAATTAGATCCATCTTTTCTTTGGCTTTCATCATGGCCAATTTCTGCTGTGTTTCAGGGTCTTTGCCATACCCTTCATGAAACAGTTTGGATGGATCATTTAGCAGCATAACTTTCTTCTTTTTGGGTTGAGGTCCAAAGCCTTCTTCATATAGCTCCTCAATATCTTCAGCAGCTTTGGCACCTTCAGCAGGCTTGTCAGTTTTAGCAGTTTTGGTCATCTCAGCAGATTTGACCTTCTCAGCAGCCTTAGGCTTTTCAGCAGTCTTGCTCTTCTTGGAGGTAGGCTCTTCTTCCTCAATTCTGAATTCAAGAGGAAGTTCTAGGCTGTTGGGGAAGTCAGTGAATGTTTCAACCTTTCTTTTGTTCCCCTTGGCCTTCTTGATTTGGCCTCTTGTTTGGACACCTTCAGTATCTTTGTTCAAACCAGATCTTTCTCCTCCTGGCCTCTGCTGAAGCCTAGCTCTCTCTTCTTGTGCTGATGCCATAAAAGCCTTCATTGCTATGGCTAGTTGCTCTTCTTCATCAAGATCTTCCAAGTTTAGTACTACTTGCTCTTTGCCTTTGACTTCAATAGCCTTTTCCTTGCCCTTGTCTGAGCCTCCAATTACCAAGGCACCTTTGGCCCTTGCTTTTTCCCTTTCCCCCTTTTTGGCAACATCAAAACACTGAGGTTTGAGCTCACTCATTGTAGTTGCCATCAGGGATTGGGCTAGGTTCAGAGATTTCATCTCTTCAAGCAGATATACATTTTCATCATGTATATTTTGCATTCTATCACTGCTCAAGCTAAGGAAAGCAAGAACAGGCTTCATCTTTTGCTCAACAACCTCTTCCAAGGTTACTTTCAGAGATGTGTCCAGTTGGGCTTTAAGGAACTCAGTAAGGTTGGCCACTGCATTTTCAGCAATGTTGGCCATTACTTCTTGTGAAAACTTTTCAGATGCAGCTTTTACCATAGCCAGCCTTAACTCTTCTGCTCTTTTCTTTTGCAGTGCTGTTTTCTTCCAAAGAGCTTGCTTAACCACCAACTTGTTAGCCTTGACATTGTTGTTGTGGTTGTCTCTAAGCAGCTTCTGTTCCTTCTTGACTTCTTCTGAGATGGACTCCATGGAGGTTTTAGCCTTTTGAACCTCAGTGGAAATGGTTTGAAGATGTAGGGAGCACTACATCTTCAGAGCCAGTTAATCTCATCTCCACAGATGCTAGAGTTCTTCCTTGCTCATCCAATGCACCAGAACTTTCAGCATGTGCAGATTGGACCTGATGAGCCAAGGAGTCCAACTTTGCTGATTGCATCCCAAGTAATGCTTGTGCTGATCCAGAATCTACTTGGATGGGTGCATCTGTTAAGAACTCATCTGCAAAGATTTGGTCAAGAGAAATACCTGCAATATTAGACAAATAAAAAATGTTAGGGAATAAGCACTCATCACCCTCAATATTTTTTTGCATAAGACTCTGATACATCAGCAGTCTTCTCCTCATTTTCAACTAATTCTTTTCTTCCTTCATAGATAATGTGCTCACTTAAGGAATCAGGCCTCCTTTCATCAAGGGATTCTTGAAGTTCAGATTTGACTTCAAGAATAGCCTGTCCTTCCTCACTTATACCACCCTCTATTTGTGGTACACTCACAATATGAGTAATCACTACCTCTCTATCATCCACAACACCCTCTGGTTTTTCAACTAGATTTTCCTTTTCAACTCCTTCATTTAAACCTGCATCAACTCCACCTTCAACAAGGTTCAGAGATGGCAGTTGTGGGGAGATCACAGTGCTTCTATCAGCAGCCACTGAGTCATCCTGAATGATTAAGGGCTGATCAGTGTCCAACTCTCCTGACACTGAATAGGCCTTAACTAAACTAGCCTCTAAAATAGGAACCTCTACATCTTTAGGCTGTGCCTCAGGTTCAGAAGAACCTTCATTGACAGATGTATCTTTGGTTGTGTCACCATCCTTGGTCAACACCTCTGAGGATACAGAGCCTTTCCTATGGTAGGTTACAAGAGGTTCTGAGAACCTGCTTGATTCAGAAGGTTTGGGTTGGGAAGGTTTAGAGAGGATGGCCTGGGAGGGTTCAGGGGGGTTGTCTTGGGGAAGGTTTGAAGGGTCATTATTGCCATCATCACTTGAGCTGCTATTAGGGTGCTTGATCCCTGTAGCAAGCCTCTCTCTTTCTTCAACAATTTTGACAGCAACAAGTTTGGCAAACACTTCCTCATCAATGAGAAACCTTGTTTTGTTTACTCCAGCAAAATGGAGTAATCTGCCCTCTTCTATCTGCCACCAGTTAGCACCTTTCTCATGAATAACTTGTGCAATCTCCATAATGGATTTATCTTTCAATTCCACAAGAATCCTCAGACTGAGGATATAGACTGTCCACAGTAGCCTTTGCTCCTCCTCTGAGCATACTTTAATAAGTATACTCCTCCTCATTCTCATTTTATTGAGAACTTTGGGCTATAGGGGAGTTGGATGTGGTCTCATTAAGTGCAGCTTCAGGCAGGTTGAGTTCAGGAAGGTTAGCTTCAGAAGGGTTGGGCTCAATTGATGGTACCTCAGTTGCTTTTAAGAGCAATGATTCTGAGGGTGCTTTGCTCAGGGGGGTTGGCTCATGAAGTGCATTTTCTAAGAGTTTGGAGTAGTTTAGCATAGATGAGTCAAGTGGGGATAGGAGCCTTGTCTCATCTACAACTAGGTCTGCTAGCACATCAATGCCACTTCTTTGCACACTCCCTTCTGGAGAATATCTCTTAGTAAGATTGACAGGGGTGATGGGTTGGTTGGGAGGGGTAACATGGGTTTCAGAGGAGTTGGGATCAACGTTTTGGGTTTCAGGAAGGTTGGCTTCTAAGGGTTGATCTTCAGGGACTTTGGACTCTGGGGTTCCAGAACCAGAAGAGTTGGTTCTAGACTTAGATGTGGTCCTGCTCTCAGCCCTGCTTTCCCTTAGAGCTAATTGAAGGACCCTTTCTTCCTGAAGTTCCAGCACCTTCTCAGTGGGCTTGGCTCTCCTCTTGCTTGCCCTACTGCTTCCACTTCCCTCTACTTCCTTCTCAGGGACAACTTCCCTGGGCCTTTTATCACCCTTCTTTTTCTGCCTTGTCTCATTGTATTTCAGCCTCAACTCTTCTGAGTGGTCAGAAGGCACATTCACTCCTTATGCCACTTCATCAACTTCAATTGATGCTCCTGAAGCTTCTTCTGGTGAGATTTGAGACATCTTCTTGGTCTTTACAACTCTGGCTTTAGTCCTCTTGTTCAACTTGGGTTTTTCCTCCTGTTTTGCTTCAGCAGGCTTGGCCAAAAGCATCTTCCTTTGTTCAGTTTTCTTGCTCAGCTTTCTGAATAAGATTTTCTGGGCAGGGAGGGGTTTGGCAAAGGTTTGCATCTCTGAGTAGTGAGCAAACTTCTCAATCAGCAAGCTTGCCCTGGTGCAATACTTGAGCTTTCCCTCTAAAACCACTTTTTGGTGAGATTTCACCTTAAAATTTGCCTTTTCCTTCATCATCTCAGACAAGATGAAGGTCCTCCAATCAAACTTGATGCCTTTGTCACTGTCATCAATTACTGCAGCCATGATTTTGATTCTTGGAGCACTTACTTTCTCTAAGCTGCCAGTGTTGCTCAAAAGACTTTTTGCAACCACCTCAAATAGATTGAGGAACTTAGGCTTGAGGGTCTTCTTATGTTGTGTAGCTGAGATTGGTCTTGGAACAAGGAGCCAATCTTGAGCAATCTCCTGCTCATGGCCATTGCCATAGAATTCTGGATTCCTCCCTTCAGAGGGCAATCCAAAAGCAGCATCTACATCTTCCTCAGAAAATTTCACTCTGTGAAATCTTTCTTCTTCTTCTCCTTCTGCCCTGTAAGATAGCCTTGTGGTGACCTCACCATCTTCTGGCTTTCCTCTCCATTTTAAGAAGGCAAAGAATTCTGCCATGTATGATTCAAGGCAAGAGTTTGGCTTTTCTTGCATAAATTTTTGAAGACCAGCTCTTCTCAACCATCTCAAGGTTGGAGTGATTTTAGGATCTTCATTCTCAAAAGAAAGAATGGGCTCAAAAATAAGATTGTTCTTATGGCTAAGGTAGCCAAAATCAAGGTCCAAGTCCTTGTTAGAGAAATCAACAATCATTTATGTTCTAACTTTAGGAGCCATTGAAGAACAGTGAAGGATTTTTGAGAGAGTAAGAAAACTAGGGTTTCAATGAGTTTGAATGCGTGGGGGAGAAGTGAGGTGAGTATGGCTTCTTAAGACTTGTGAATATTCCAAAAGGAATGTATGTCAATGAGTTGGTGAGTTTTAAGGCAATTCAACGGTTTACAAATGTGGAAATCCAATTTGGACGGTCAAGATGAAGTTCAGGGGAGTTGGCCAGTTTGATCCAATGGTCAAAAACCAATGAAACAGTGAGAACTGTTTTTATTCAAAACGTGGGAGGAGTTTTAATGTTTGTTTAAAGTTGGGGGGTTTTCAAGGTAGATCATGTCCCAAATGGTTTAATGCAAACAAGAGTTAAATCTTGGCATTTAATGCATTGAAAGTGACTTTTTGGGTAGGGGACAAATTGAATCCTTGAAAAGGTGATATCTTGAAAAGGAATGAGACAGATTTTGAAATAGGCAATGATTACCCAAAATAGGTGCTTATCAAACCTAGATTTGGTTTGATAGCCAAGACAACTTATCTGACCCTACATGGACAAGTGTCCTGAAAATATGTGGACAACTGTCCTGAATTTCAATGGACAAGTGTCCTGAAATATGGAGGTCATCTCTTCTGAGTTTCAGTAGACTTGACCAAGTCTGCTGATCTTTGATTTTAGTTCCCCCCTTAATGAATAAACTCCTATGGACTCATTTGTCCAACTTCCCTGGATCAAGTAGACCCAACTCTGCTGATAGTTCCAGAAACCTTGCCTCTGCAAGTGGTTTTGTCAATATATCAGCTTTTTGATGATCTGTGTGGATTTTTACCATTTTGATATCCTTCTTCTCCACATGGTCTCTAATGAAGTGATGCTTGATGTCCACATGCTTGCATCTGGTGTGCAGTACAGGATTCTGTGATATTGCAATAGCACTATTGTTGTCACAGAAGATTGGCACTTCAGTAGAGTTGACATTGTAGTCTCTTAATTGTTGTCTCAACCAAAGAATCTGAGCACAACAACTTCCAGCAGCAACATATTCTGCTTCAGTGGTGGAGGTTGCCACAGTGTTTTGTTTCTTAGAGAACCAAGATATGAGCTTGTTCCCTAAGAATTGACATGTCCCTGAAGTGGACTTTCTGTCAATTCTACAGCCTCCATAATCAGCATCTGAGTAGCCAGTGAGCTCAATGTTTTCATCAGCAGGGTACCAAAGGCCTAGATTCTCAGTGCCTTGGGATACCTCAAGATCCTTTTTGCAGCCTCTAGATGGCTTTTCTTAGGATTTGCTTGAAACCTTGCACAAACACCTACTGCAAAGGTGATGTCAGGTCTGCTGGCAGTGAGATAGAGGAGTGAGCCAATGATCCCTCTATATTCAGTAGAGTTGGTTGGAACACCACTCTCATCTGTATCCATTTTCCAGTTTGTGTTCATTGGAATCCTTACTGGCTTGCTGGTTGTACATCCAAATTTCTTGATCATTTCTCTGGTGTACTTGGCTTGGTTGATGAAGATTCCTTCCTTTGATTGCTTAACTTGCAAGCCCAAGAAAAAGTTCATCATCCCCATCATTGACATCTCAAACTTGCTTTGCATGAGCTTTGAGAACTTCTCACACAGCTTCTCATTGGGGGATCCAAATATGATGTCATCCACATATATTTGGACAAGCAAGATGTCTTCTCCTTCGGTGATTCTGAAGAGAGTTCTGTCCACAGTTCCTTTGATGAAACCATGATCCAAGAGGAACTGTGACAGTGTGTCATACCAAGCTCTTGGAGCTTGCTTGAGTCCATATAGAGTTTTCTTCAGTCTATAAACTTGGTTTCCTACTTCAAAACCAGGTGGTTGCTCCACATAGACTTCTTCTTTCAAAACTCCATTCAAGAAGGCACTCTTGACATCCATTTGGTACACTTTGAACCTCTTGTGGGCTGCATAGGCTAGGAAGAGCCTTATTGCTTCTAGCCTTGCCACTGGTGCAAAGGTCTCATCATAGTCAATGCCTTCTGATTGACAGTAGCCTTTAGCCACTAATCTGGCTTTGTTTCTGACAATCACATCATTCTCATTCTTCTTGTTCTTGAACACCCACTTGGTTCCAATAACATCTTGATGTGAAGGTCTGTCCACCAGCTCCCAAACATCATTTCTGGTGAATTGGTTCAGCTCTTCTTGCATTGCTGTGATCCAGTTTGCATCTTGAAGTGCTTCATCAATGTCTTTAGGTTCCTGTTCTGATAGGAAACAACAAAATAGAGCACTTTCACCATGAAACCTTCTGGTTTTGACTCCTATACTTGGATCACCAAGTATTAGATCAGTAGGATGGTCAGACAACCAGGTCCTCATTTTTCTGATCCCTTCAGTAGAGTTGTCCTCTACTAAAGTTAAGTCACCAGAGTTATAGAATTCAGGATAATTGAATGCAGTATCTAATTCAGGATCATATTCAGGGATGTTTTCCTCAATGTCAAGGACATTGGTATTTTCAACATTTATGGTTCCCCCTGGAATATTTGATCCATTAACTACCTCACCAGAGCCTGCTTCTTCATTGGTAGTTGTTACCTGAGTGTGAACTGGGATTGGGTCATTCAGTTCACCATTTCCTTCAGTGGGGTTTGCTTCAGGAATATTGCCTTCAGGATTGTTGTCCAGTGAAACAGTTTCAGGGAGATTGGCTTGGACAACATCTATGAATTCAGTGTCCTTGTCTTTTAGGCTTAATCTGGTTGTTCTTTGTGTGATTTCTTCAGTGTCCAGGTTGTTGTTCCTGATCTCAAAGATGGATTCATCAAACACAACATGAGGTGTTTCTTCCACAATTAGGGTTTTACAATTATACACCCTGAAGGCTCTACTGATTTGGGAATATCCAAGAAATATCCCCTCATCAGCTTTGCTGTCAAAAGCTTTTAATTGTTCTTTCCCATTGTTGTGAATGAAACACTTACAACCAAATATGTGGAAATATGACACTTTAGGCAATCTTACTTTCCAGAGTTCATAGGGGGTTTTGCCTTGACCCTTAGTAATTAAACATCTGTTCTGAGTATAACATGCAGTGTTTATAGCTTCAGCCCAAAACCTCCTAGGTAGATTAGAATCAGCAATTAAAGTTCTAGTAGCTTCCTTTAGAATTCTATTCCTTCTTTCTGCAACTCCATTTTGTTGAGGAGTTCTAGCTGCTGAGGTTTCATGAGCTATTCCATTTAGTGTGCAATACTCATTGATGTATGAATTAATGAACTCAGTGCCTTTATCAGATCTTATTTTGATAATGTTAAGGCTCTTTTCATTTGACAGTCTCTTCAACAGTTCAGGGAGTTTGACTTGTGTTTCCTTCTTATTAAGGAGAAATACTACCCATGTGAACCTAGAGAAGTCATCTACTACAACCAATGTGTATTTTCTACCATTTATGCTTAAAGGGGTAATTGGTCCAAATAAGTCCATATGTAGAAGTTCAAGTACCCTTTCAGTAGAGATGACTGGTTTTCCTTCTTGACATGGTTTACACACATGTTCTTTAATGAAAACCTCGTTAGGTAGACCTTTTACTAATGCATGTCTAGCAAGTTTGTTCATTGACTTGAAGTTCAAGTGGTTTAGTCTTTTATGCCATAACCAACTTTGTGCATTAGAGCTCTTAGCAATGAAACATGCAGCATCAGTAGACTTGTCCCAGTCAGCAAAATACACATTTCCTTTTCTAGTACCAGTCAGTAGAGTTTGTTGAGTTTTATCTTTAATTAAGCATTTTCCACTTGAGAACTCAACATTAAAACCTTTATCACAAAACTGACTTATGCTTAGCAAATTGTATTTGAGACCAGCCACATAAGATACATTGGATACCTTGATATTACCAATTATCAAGGTACCATAACCTTTTGTTGTTGCTTGCGAGCTGTCTCCAAAGGTGACATTTGGGCCTTCTTTTTCAGTGAAGTCAGTGAGGAGTTCTTTGTTTCCAGTCATGTGCCTTGAGCATCCACTGTCAAGGTACCATGCTGACTTTTTGCTCATACTCCTCATCTTCTTTTGGCCCAAAGGTGCCTGCAATTAGCAAGTTTTAGGTACCCTTTGAATTTTGGGTCCTGAGAGGTTAGTTAGGAACCCAAACTTGCCTAATTACCCTGATTGATTCAAGGTGGCTAAGTTGTATCCTTTGTGCATCAACATACACTGTCTTTCCCTTAAATGCCTTTGGGAAAGTGTGTGTGAAAGTGTTGACTCTGTAAGTTTCAGGAGAGTTGTCAAATCTCCTGATCTTATGAGTTCTTTGTGCAGCTTGAGGAAATCTTTGAGGAAAGGCATTTTTGTGACCATTAACCTTTGGCATGAAGGGTTTTCGTTGTCTTATTTTATTCTGCCTTTGAGGATAGTTGTCCTTAGATCTGTTCAGCTGAGGCTTCCTCAGTAGAGTTGGCCTAGGCTGATCATACCTTGGATAATTCCTCTGAACATTGTTCAGGAGAGTTACCCTTCCATTGGGTCTACTCTGCTGACCAACATTCCTCTTGTATTCAGGAGCCTTGACCTTTTCCAAAGGTTTGGGCCTAGTCTCCTGAAATACTTGAGTGGGCATTTCATTCATTTTTCCCTTTCCTTTATTCAGTGGCTGAATTATTTCATTTTCAGCTTGTTGTGCCACTGATTTAACAAATATTTTCTTAGTGTTACTTGTGGAAGCAACACTAAGACAAGGTGAAGGTTCAAATGGATCAAAACATAATCTACTTCTTTAAGCCATAGGTCTTTGATAACTTTGAATTTCCTCTATTGCTCTAGAGGATTTGTTCAAAGTAGACATCTTTAATTTCAGGCTCTCTTCACTTGATTTAAGAATGTCATACTCATGTGAGAGGTTTTCAAATTTTGCTTGAAGAATTTTTAGTTCAAAGTCTTTTCTCTTTTGGGAAAGTAGTTGAGCATCAATCTGTCTTTGTTGGTCAACTATCCTGAGATTTGCTTCCTCAAGCTCTCTCAAGACTTGTTGGTACAACTCAGTAGATTTAATGTCAACTACTGTCTCAGCAGGTTTTGAAAGCTCAATTGAAAGTCTTTCATTTTCTCTCACACAGTTGTCTTGAAATTCTTGCAGCCTAGTGAAATCTTCCATAAACTTCCCAAAGGAAAGTTTCAAGTTGACTTCACTAGTGTTCTGTGATAGAAATGATGGTAAGCTGGAAGTGGAGGATACCTCATCATCCTCAATGGCCATGTTGTACACATCATCATCATCATCACTATTTGAGAACAGTCCATCAGAAGAGTTGAAGCTTTCAGCACTGTCAGATTCATCATCAGCCATCATGGCTTTTCTGTTGGTGAACTTCTTATCTCTTTTGGCTTGCCTCTCTCTTCTTTCCTTAGAGCTGAGTTCAGGGCAGTCATACTGAAAGTGCCCTTTCTTCTTGCAGTTGTAGCATAGATCCTCATCATCATCTTTCTTTGGATCATCTCTTCTTCTAGATGAGGAGGGTTCAGCTCTGTTGGACTTTCTCCTATCAGAGAACTTGTCCTCTAATCTTTTCTCTTCAGGCTTCTTGTCCTCAGCCTGTGCTTCAGGAGAGTTGTACCTTTTCCTGAATTTGTTGTCTTGGTAGAATTTCTTGTATCTACCAAACCTTGAGTTGAGTTTGTCAAACCTCCTAGCCATGAGGGCCATTTCTTCCTTCATTTCAGCCTTAGAGACTGACTTTGATGATCTTGGAGTGGACTGCATTTCAGGTTCAGCAGCTTTGGCTTTAAATGCCACTCCCTTGGTTGGTAGAGAGGATTCCGCTGCTGGCTTCCTTCTGTTGAGGTCAAACTCATATGCTTTGAGTTCTGAGAAGATTTGTTGCATGGGCATGGTGGAAAGATCCTTGGTGTTCTGCATCATTACTACATATACATCCCACTTTTGAGTGAGACTTCTCAGGATTTTCAGTCCAACTTCTCTCTTGGAGTACATCTTGCCCAATGAGTTGATTTCATTCATCACGTCAGTTAATCTACCAGCAAACTTGTCAATGGACTCATCTGGCTTCATTGAGAATTGTTCAAACTTCTGCACAGCCACTTGGAGCTTGTTCTCCTTTATCTTTGCAGTACCCTCACACATTTCAGCAAGAGTATCCCAAATTTCTTTGGCTGTTGTGCAGTGGTAAACTCTTCCCATGATTGCATCTGGAATTGTTTGATAGAGAGTGTTCAAATTATCTTTTCTTTTCTCTTCAGAAGTGAAGTCATCTTCATCTTTAGGGATCTCTTCCCTTATATCAGCTCTTTGAGCTTCAGTCATTCTGGGATTGGTTTGGGTGAACACAAATGGTCCTCTTGTGATTACCCTCAGCATGTCAGTGTGAAGAGATGCAAGATGAGCTCTCATTCTAATCTTCCAGAAGTCATAGTTCTCAATTGAGAACATGGGCAGCTTGTGATGTGATATATGGTTGACTGGATTGGTGGCCATATTGTTGATTCCTTGAACAGCATCATGAGGGACAACATTGTTGTTGGCCATGACTTAAAGATAAAGTGTTAGTCAACAAGTAATAGGATTTCAGATAGATCAGTTCAGTGACCACACTAAAAATGTGATTTTTGGAAAACAAGATGAGCTTTTCAGAAGCAGTGGTCTTTGAACCCCTGCTCTGATACCACTCGTTGGTCCTGAAAGGAGTATATAACAAGTGTATGGGGGGGGGGGGAATACACTTGTATGCAAATTCTTTTACAACCATGAAATGTAGCTCGAAGTCTTGGAAACTCTACAAGCTGAGGATATAGACTGTCCACAGTAGCCTTTGCTCCTCCTCTGAGCATACTTTCATAAGTATACTCCTCCTCATTCTCATTTTATTGAGAACTTTGGGCTATAGGGGAGTTGGATGTGGTCTCATTAAGTGCAGCTTCAGGCAGGTTGAGTTCAGGAAGGTTAGCTTCAGAAGGGTTGGGCTCAATTGATGGCACCTCAGTTGCTTTTAAGAGCAATGATTCTGAGGGTGCTTTGGTCAGGGGGGTTGGCTCATGAAGTGTAGTTTCTAAGATTTTGGAGTAGTTTAGCATAGATGAGTCAAGTGGGGATACGAGCCTTGTCTCATCTACAGCTAGGTCTGCTAGCACATCAATGCCACTTCTTTGCACACTCCCTTCTGGAGAATATCTCTTAGTAAGATTGACAGGGGTGATGGGTTGGTTAGGAGGGGTAACATGGGTTTCAGAGGAGTTGGGATCAGGGTTTTGGGTTTCAGGAAGGTTGGCTTCTAAGGGTTGATCTTCAGAGACTTTGGACTCTGGGGTTCCAAAACCAGAAGAGTTGGTTCTAGACTTAGATGTGGTCCTGCTCTCAGCCCTGCTTTCCCTTAGAGCTAATTGAAGGACCCTTTCTTCCTGAAGTTCCAGCACCTTCTCAGTGGGCTTGGCTCTCCTCTTGCTTGCCCTACTGCTTCCACTTCCCTCTACTTCCTTCTCAGGGACAACTTCCCTAGGCCTTTTATCACCCTTCTTCTTCTGCCTTGTCTCATTGTATTTCAGCCTCAACTCTTCTGAGTGGTCAGAAGGCACATTCACTCCTTCTTATGCCACTTCATCAACTTCAATTGATGCTCCTGAGGCTTCTTCTGATAAGATTTGAGACATCTTCTTGGTCTTTACAACTCTGGCCTTAGTCCTCTTCTTCAACTTGGCCTTACATACTGTGTAGGATAGTTGGATTTTCTTGTCAAGGTTGAGGTGCTTCAAATGGTCTTCACACTTCTGTATTTATAGACAAATTTGAGGATTTGCCCGTTGGAGAGGCAGTCCCAAATTGCTATAAGTGTCTTCCTTGAGTACTTCAAAACTGGAAGACAGATTCTGATAGTGACATGTCCTTGTTTTGGGAAATAAACGGCTGTAACAACTTTGTCTTCATTTTGAGCCCTTTTCCCAATGTCTGACTTCAAGATTCACTTGGTCAAACATGGACATCTCTTCTTATCAATATTCCTGAGATAAGGACAACATTCCTTATTACTTGGACAACTCTGCTTATCAGATTCAGTAGAGTTCATTCATCAGCAGTGTTGGCTCTTTAGCTCTTTAGTTGTTTTGGCTCTTTCTCTTTGAGTTGTCATTTAAGCATACATGACTTGGAAAGGTGAACTTGACCTCTTCAGCATAGTTGTCTTGCTGACATATTCAAGTGTTCTGAGACAACTCTTCTGAAACACTTAGTGGACAACTCTTACGAGACATTTAGTGCACAACTCTTCTAAGCTTTGTAAGATGTCGTAGGTTGATGTTTTGATGATGCATCTTAACTCATGTTGGCATTTACTAGGTTGCCTTTTGACTGATTCCACTTGATCAGCATACTTGTCCTTCAGCAGACTTGAGGTCATTCCAGAACTTGAGCCTTGAGGGGACTTGATCTCAAATTAATTTGTAAGCATGTGTTCCCCCTCAACTAATGCATCTATTCTTCTAAGAGCTGTCTAACACATCAGTTTCTCATCTAGTCTTATACTATATGTTCTAACATTCTTAGAACATCATCAACTATGACTAGGCATGTCTCAGGGGGTTATGGTATTAAATCAAAACACTTCTTATTTTATTCCAAACAATAAGGAAAGGTGTTCATCAAGAAAAAGGGACTCAAATCACACATGCAATGGAAAATACCACATGCAATCAAAATATAAGTCTCAATGAGTCACCTAGTGCAATCAAAATATAAGCCTCAATGAGTCACCTAGTATGCAAATCTCATGAGTTCAACAAGAAATTCAACACAAATTACTCAGAGAATAACCGGCACCATAAGAGAAAAGGCGTACAATAAGTAAAACGAACTCAGATCACACATGCAATGGAAAAACTCACATGCAATCCAATAATAATCCACAAAGGGTCATATATTATGCAGATTCACAAGGTAAACAAGGAGATCCAACCAAATATTCAACAGGGCATATGACAAATTTTGTGCTTCAAATAAAATCATCTAAACATTACCTAATAAGATTCAGAGAGAGATCGCAGAGGATAAAAGTTCAGAGTCGTTCCTAATATAAATATTCATTCCTTAAAACTGGCGTTGGTAGAGGAGATTACCTTCTTTTGGTTTTTGGAAGGAAATAGTGAGACTTTAGGAAATAGTGAGAAGTGGCGTTGCTAGAGACCTTCTTTTTTTTTTTTGTTATTCTTCAGAGGAAATGTGGGAGTGTATTACTATTACTAGGTAGTGAAGAAAAGTGAGAGGAAGTGTTATGAAGAAAAGTGAGAGGAATAGGAAGAGTTTTGAGAGGTTGCGTGAATGAAATGTGCTTTCCTCCGCCTTATAAAAGAGAGTCATCATTACCCTTTTTCTAATTTTCTCGGTTCAATTAGTTTATTAAAATATCTGAATTCAAAATTCAACATAACATTATTTTATTATTATTATTATTAATAATAAATACCCTTTTATCTATCATTTATATTAATAATATATTGGATAAATTATTTATTATTAAATTCTATTATAGTTTACTTCATTTTAAACTTATCTCCTCATCTTATTAAGTAGTGTCGAGTGAGTTACAATTGAGTCTGATCTCCTCAGCAAGCCATCCTGCAAAACTCTGTACAACTCATTGAAAACATTAGTTTATGAATTACATAAAATTATATATTTTTTTAAAATTTCGATTAATTCGACATTTAATACTCTAAGAATATTTTAAATTTCTAAAATCATGAAATGCAAATTTAAATTTAAAAACGGGGTGTTACATCTCTCCCCACCTTTTAAAAATTTTCGTCCCCGAAATTAGGCCTGCGCGAAAAGTTCTGGGTACTTGTTTAAAATTTCTCCCTCGCGTTCCCAAGTTGCCTCTTCTCTTCCCCGTGCCTATTCCACTGAACAAGGACTAAGGGTATATCTCTATTCCTCAAGGTTTTAACCTTTCTACCAAGGATGCTTATGGGTCGTTCTTCGTATGTAAGATCCTCGTTGACTTCTAAACTTTCGAGTTCAATGTGGTGAGTTGGGTCTGAGACGTATCTCCGAAGCATTGACACGTGGAAGACATCGTGAATTTTGGATAACTCTGGGGTCAAGGCGAGTCGATAAGCTACGTCTCCAACTCGCTCCAATATTTCGAATGGTCCAACGTATCTTGGTCTCAGCTTCCCCTTCTTTCCAAACCGAACTATCCCCTTAATTGGGGAAACTTTCAAAAATACTTTTTCACCTTTTTCGAACTGTAAGTCCTTTCTTCGCGAGACTGCATAAGACTTTTGGCGATCTTGGGCAACCTTGATTCTTTCCCGAATCCTTTTGATTGCCTCCACAGACCTTTCTACTATTTCTGGGCCCAAAATTTATCTCACTCCAACTTCGTCCGAATGGATGGGCGTTCTGCATCTCCGTCCATAGAGTGCTTCGTATGGTGCCATCCCAATGGAGGATTGATAGCTATTATTATACGCGAACTCTACTAAGGACAAGTAATCTTCCCAGTTTCCTCCAAAGTCCAAGGTACATGCCCTCAGAAGATCTCCTAGAATTCGGTTCGTTCTCTCTGTTTGCCCGTCTGTCTGTGGATGAAAAGCAGTGCTGAAATTCAGCTTAGTTCCCATAGCTGATTGCAAACTCCTCCAAAATTTTGACGTAAACCCTGGATCACGGTCGGATACAATCGACGCCAGCACTCCATGTAGTCGTACCACTCCATCAACGTACAGTTTAGCCAACCGATCCATTGAATAATTCATTTTAGCTGGAATGAATCGAGCTACTTTGGTCAACCTATCGATAACTACCCACACAGCCTCGTGTTGTTTAGGGCTTCTGGGTAAGCATGTCACAAAATCCATTGTCACATGTTCCCATTTCCACTCTGGAATTTCTAATGGTTTCAATAGTCCAACTGGTCGCTGACGATCTAGTTTGATTCTCTGACAGGTGAGACATCGTTTGACAAACTGTGAGATCGACCGTTTCATGCCCCTCCACCAAAAGTTTCTCCTAAGATCTCTATACATCTTTGTTTCACCAGGATGTGCGGTATATGGCGTGATGTGAGCTTCCCTCATAATCTCGTCTCGTAATTCCTCCTTCTTTGGTATGCAGATTCTTCCTCTGAACACTAACGCACCATTGGGGGCTATCGTAAACTCCTTGGTCGAGTTCTCCTTGACCTTTTTGCTCATTAGTTGGAGGAACCGATCACCATTTTGTGCTTCTATTATTCGTTCTCTCAACATTGGTTGGACTGACATGATGGTTAGCATTGAAGTTGTTTGGTTTGATTTGACGATGGTTAAACTCATTCTATCAAATTCTTTGATTAGATGGTCCTGTTGGGTGAGTAATGACGCTAAGCATCCATCTCCCTTCCTACTAAGCGCATCAGCTACTACATTTGCCTTACCTGGGTGGTAGAGGATGGTACAATCATAATCTTTTACCAATTCTAGCCACCTTCGTTGGCGCATGTTCAACTCTTTCTGTGTGAAGAAATATTTCAGACTTTTGTGATTTGTATAGATTTCACACTTCCCACCATACAAGTAATGTCTCCAGATTTTTAGTGAATGAACAATTGCGGCCAACTCTGGGTCATGTGTTGGATAGTTCTACTCATGAACCTTCAACTGTCGTGATGCGTATGCTATGACCTTTCCATGCTGCATTAGAACGCACCCTAGTCCTGACTTGGAGGCGTCTGTGTAGATTACAAACCCTTCTGACCCATCCGGGACTGCTAAAACTGGTGCAGTCGTAAGCTTCTGTTTTAACTCTTGGAAGCTGACTTCACATTTTGGCGTCCACTTGAACTTTTCACTCTTCTTTTTGAGATGCGTGAGTGGTTTTGCGATACGCGAAAAGTTCTGTATGAATCTTCGATAGTACCCAGCCAAGCCAAGAAAACTGCGCACTTCATTTGCATTGGTTGGTACCTTCCAATTCAAAACTGCCTCAACTTTCGCGGGATCGGCTTCTATCCCCTGGGCCGTGATTACATGTCCAAGAAAGGCCACTTTATTGAGCCAAAACTCACACTTACTGAACTTAGCGTACAACGTCCTCTGTCGTAGAACTTCTAAGACTGCCTTAAGATGTTCCTCATGTTGTCTAGTATCCTTTGAGTAAATTAAAATGTCGTCAATGAATACGATGACAAATTTGTCCAAGTATTCGTGGAACACAGGGTTCATCAAATCCATGAAGATTGCGGGCGCATTCGTAACTCCGAATGGCATTACAGTGAACTCGTAATGACCATACCTAGTCCTAAATGCAGTCTTTGGAATATCACTTTCCCTAACTCTAAGTTGGTGATACCCCGATCTGAGATCAATCTTGGAGAATACGCTCGCATTTCTCAATTGATCGAAGAGATCTTCAATCCTAGGCAACGGGTATTTATTCTTTTTTTATTGTAAGCTGGTTAAGTTCTTGGTAATCAATGCACATTCTCATAGTCCCGTCTTTCTTATTTACAAAAAGGACTGGTGCTCTCCACGGCAAATCACTGGGTTGGATAAACTTCTTATCCAATAACTCTTCTAACTGTACCTTCAATTCTTGCAACTCCTTTGGTGCCATTCGATATGGGGCTTTTGACACTGGTGCAGCTCCGGGGACCAAGTCGATAGTGAATTCTATGGATCGATCTGGTGGGAGTCCAAAAAGGTCTTCTGGAAATACATCAGGGTAGTCCTTCACTATTAGTACGTCAGTCGGTTTCAACTTCTCCTTTTCCACATTTACGATATTCACTAGGTACGCTTGACACCCTCCTTTATTCAACAACTTAGCTGTCTTCATGGCAGATATGACAGGTATGTGCCCTTGCTTATCTTTCCCGTGGAAAGTAAGACGTTGACCGTCCAATGTCTCTAGGTCTACTTCTCGATCCATGCACCGAATCATAACTTTTGTTTTTACTTAACCAATCCATCCCTAAAATGATGTCAAGGCCCTTCATTCCGATCACGTGTACGTAAGTCAGCAGGTAGGTCATTCCCACCGATACTTAACTTAACATTCTTGGCTAAGCTTCTAATCATAATATTTTCTCCTAAAGGAACTCTAACTTCTAAGTTTACATTCTTAGTGCAGTTTAACCTAGGTTCCTTCCTAAAAGCATCAGATATGAAGGAGTGCGATGCTCCAGTATCAAATAAAACATATGCAGGCATATTCGAGACAAGTATCGTACTTGCCACAATTTCATTTGTCTTGTCGTCTTCCTCCATTTACTCTTCTTTCAGGGTACTCCTCTTCCTAAGCGTATTTAACGTTGGGCATTGCGTTCAGCTAAGTGTTACTCTTCTGGTTTGCTCCTCGAAGATTTAACGCCCTTGGCGGTCGTGACTCAACATTCCTACCACTCCAAGCCTGGGTACACTACATCGGGGGACGTTTTAGCCAGGTGACTTGATTTCCAACACCGATCTCAAGTGCGCTTTCCTTAGAGACACTCTCCTTGGTAATTCTCGTTGCATGTTGAGCAAAGTGGGGTATTTCTCGAGGGGTATGGGGCTGAAGAAGGTCGAACGTTTCTGACCATAGTATTCCCTCTCGGTCCAGGTTGTAGCGCACCCTTTCTCTTAAACTGACTCGGGATTGACCATAGTTCATTCTCCAATCTCAAACTCATTGACACAGTTATTGTCCTTTCGAAAACATCCTTGATGTGTGGCAACCTCAACCTAGATATTATTCGTCCCATTTCTAGATATAGTCCCCTCTCAAACTTGTGTGCCTTACGATCATTGGTGTCCACTAGATGTGGAGCATGCAAAGAGAGAGAGAGAGAGAGTCGAACTTACGCTCGTATTCCGTAACAATATTGGACTATTGGTTCCATTTTTTTTTTACTATGCTAGTAATAACCTCAACACTCACTCTCACAACGCTCTCTACGTGCCTCATCACGATCTATCACAGGCTACCCTTTATAAGTCGGGGTTAATCGCACGATCTCGGGGGTTAAATTTAAAACAATGCATGAAATTTCGAAGAAACAACATTTGTGAATCAAAACAAAATGAATAATTTTGATTAAAACATTTCATTAATCATTGACATATTTTGTATACATTTCCTTTGTCATAACTCTTTGTCATTCATAAATATCGCTCTCGTAAATAATCATCTTCATAAAACTTCTCATAAACTTTTTTGAAAAAAATAATATTAAACGGTTACCTAGGGGCGATTCGGATGTGCGCTGACTGTGGGCCTTTTATTCTTTCTCATTCTTAATCATCATATGATAAATTTTCATGTATGTTTATCATGCATATCACTTCATTGAAAATGTTTGACATAGAGTTCGAGGAAGAAAAACCCAACCTCGGCTCTGATACCACGCTGTAACGCCCCCAAAATCCCGGTGGGCGCTACGGTTTGAAAGAGCACTTTTTGACTTAAATAAATTCAAGCGAAAGACTTTTCAATAAAAGATACACGAGTTTTTTTTTTTTAAGTGGCTAACGTTGCTTGTGCCTAACTCGTGTGTCACCCACATTTCTAAGCCAAACGTGTACTTGACTAAAACATTATAAAATTTAAAATCATTATATAAGTGGTGTGATGTCTAAAATACTTTAACATTAGAAGATACGACAATTTGCAATAAGGTTGTCACACATGAAAATTAACCTTTAAAGATTAGACAAACATCCTAGTAGTTTAAATAGTTTCGATCAGTTGACCTAGTGGTTTATACTAAATTACGAAATTAAACTTAAAGATAACATGAGTCGTAATAATACTAAATACGTTTCTTACGTAAAACTTAAAATTTTAGGAAAACGATTATTAAAGCTTGCCCAGTTAGTCACACGTCCTCCTCGTCGTCTACGAAACCTGAAATGATTAAAGTAGCATCATGAGTCTTCTCCCGGAGGAGAAGCCCAGTGGGATAACATTTACTATGCATGCACATTAAAAAGGCTAATTAATATATCAATCGAGTACACGCCAAGTCCCATGAACCCGACTCACTTCACACAGAACTTGGTCCGAAGACTTATCTGTTGCTCACACAGAGCATAATCCGTAGACTTGCTTATTTCACACAGAGCATAGTCCGTAGGCTTGCTTATTTCACACACAGCATAGTCCGTAGACTTGCGAGCAAAGTTCATCAACTTGCTAATTCACACAGAGTTCACACAGAGCATAATCCGAAGATCTGCCTGCTCGTATTCACACATAAATTAATCTAAACAATGCAAATGTAAATAAATGTTACCCACTTTTGTCGTTCGGTGATAGAGGTCTAGCCTCCTGAGGATCCGACTGACTTGCACTGCACTCGACACATTTACTTAACTTTTAGGCTTAAAGTATATATATATATATATATATATATTTCATATATCCTCTTGTACATATATGTATATAGGTGACACTATCAAATTATACATAGGTTTAAAACATTTCTATTTAAGTTTCGTCACATATCAAAATGGTCAAACCTAGTTATGAAGCTAGTTGAAATCACATGGAAAATACATGTTGGAGAAGATAATTAAATTAATCCTAAGCACCTTTAAAGTGTATTATAAAAAAATGTTTCAAACACACATATTAGTCCAATTTTTTTATTTTGGAATAATATTAAATTTTCAATAAACAATTTATTCACAAAGTTCTATTAAACTCATTTCATACGTTAAAAATCTAAAAAGACAGCCTGTAGTAAATTATTTATCATAAATCATAGAAAATCTTAAAATTCACAATTTTTGTACAGTAGACTCCAAACATACAGTGGTGCACATAGTAAAAGTTTCATTTAAAAATAACTTATATAATATTACTTATAAATTTTGTAAGACCATTGAAAAATAGGACTGAAATGGACTGTGACAAGAGGTTTTCTAGAATTTGTTAAAACTTTTTCGTTTTTTATAAAAATGTAAGGCCAAAACCTACACAACTATTAAAGGCCAGTAGCGATATCTATAAAAACATTTCATTTTAATATTATCCATTGTTATTTAATCTTGTATTTCTTTTGAACATCAAAACAGTTTACTTTTATAAAGAACAAACACTGTTTGTTAGAAAAATCATTAAAAATATAATATAAATCCAAATGTGTCTAGGTAAAATTCCTATGAAAGCCAAGACACAGTAAGTTAACATAGTTGACAATTAGCTCCAAAAATGAAGCGAGCTGTGTGAGGGAATTTTTGTAATCTCAACCCTGAAACAGGGCAGTTTTTCACCTTTGTACAGTGCTTCAAAGGAAAATCACATAAAATTGAAAACATTTCAAATAGTTTTGGCATTTTAACCACGTATCCCAGGTTTCAATTACCTCAATGTGGTAAAATGGTTTGAGCTAAAACATTGGGGAAAGGGCTGTACTCTTTTAAAATTAACATACAATAACAAAAAAGCTTCTTAACCTATTTCAAAACATCCTTGGCCCTCAGACGGATATCCCAGAACCATAAGGAAAGGTGTTCATCAAGAAAAAGGGACTCAAATCACACATTGAATGGCAAATACCACATGCAATCAAAATATAAGCCTCAAGTCACCTAGTATGCAAATCCCATGAGTTCAACAAGAAATTCAACACAAATTACTCAGAGAATAACCGGTACCATAAGAGAAAAGGTCGTACAATAAGTAAAACGAACTTAGATCACACATGCAATGGCAAAACTCACATGCAATCCAATAATAATCCACACAAAGGGTCATATATTATGCAGATTCACAAGGTAAACAAGGAGATCCAACAAAATGTTCAATGACAAATTTTGTGCTTCAAATAAAATCATCTAAACATTACCTAATAAGATTCAGAGAGAGATAGCAGAGGATAAAAGCTCAGAGCCGTTCCTAATATAAATATTCATTCCTTAAAACTAGCGTTGGTAGAGGACATTACCTTCTTTTGGTCTTTGGAAGGAAATAGTGAGACTTTAGGAAATAGTGAGAAGTGGCGTTGCTTGAGACTTTTTTTTTTTTTTTTGTTATTCTTCAGAGGGAATGTGGGAGTGTATTACTGTTACTGAGTGAAGAAAAGTGAGAGGAAGAGTTATGAAGAAGGGGTAGTTAGTATATATGACATTTCACCTATAGAGTTTAAAAATAAGAACAACTTATTTAATAGTTAGAAAGAAGTACAATTGGGTTTATAAATGTACAATTATAACCTTCCTTTCTAATTAAATTCGAAACTTGAATATTCAATTACTATAAAATATTATATTCAAATTAGTATTTATTAAAAACAGTAATTATAGAAGTTATAGAAAATGTATTTGATTGATTTGTTAAGGTGATTTACAAGAGCTATTTATACAGATGGTTTGTACATAGAATAAGTTAAGTTTTACTAACTATACAAGAGTTAGGGCTTGACATAAGAAGGGGGAGTGCTTAATCTTTGGGATTGGATATTATGACTAATGGGGAGTGCTTAATCTTTGGGATTGAATATTATGACTAATACGCCCCCGCAAGATCGACATTCCATCCGCGACAGCAATTTTGGAACATAGATCTTGAAATCTTGTTTTGTGAAGTGGCTTGGTGAGAACATCCGCAAGTTGATCTTGAGTGTTGACATAGGCAACGGACATAATGCCTTTCGAAGTAAGGTCGCGTACAAAGTGGAGGTCTATGGCAATGTGTTTCATCCGAGAGTGTTGAACTGGATTGAGAGCCAACCGAGTGGCCCCCATGTTGTCACAGAGAAGGCGAGGAGGGTTGGGGAGATGAAGATGTAGGTCAGCGAACAGGTGCCGGAGCCAGCAAACCTCCGAAGCTGCTGTTGTCAGTGCTCGGTATTCAGCCTCTGTCGAGGAGCGAGCAACGCCTCGTTGTTTGCGTGATCGCCAAGAGATAGGTGTGGATCCGAGGAACACAATGTAAGCAGAAGTGGACTTACAATCAGAGAGGTCTCCTCCAAAGTCAGAGTCCGAGTAGGTTGTGAGTTCGAAGGTGGGAGAGCTTCGGAGGAGGACCCCATGGTGGAGAGTGTGTTTGAGGTACCGAAATAGTCGTTTGACAGCAGCCCAAGCATCAGGAGTAGGGGCGGACATATGCTGGGCAAGGCGATTCACTATGAAGGCTATATCTGGTCTCGTCATTGTTAAGTATTAAAGGCCGCCAATTGCACTGCGATATTCACTAGGATCTGCAAAAGCGGAGCCGACGATGGGTTTAGGCGAGCATGGTGTAGAGACAGGTTTGACACCCTCCATTTTGTGGCGACGAAGTAGGTCGACCAAATATTTGTGTTGAGACAAAAAGAGACCCTTTTTACAGTGGGCGACCTCGATACCCAGAAAGTAGGAGAGACAGCCAAGATCTTTTACTGCAAAAACAGATTGAAGATGTTTAGTGATGGACGAGATTAGAGTTGTCGAGGTACCTGTTAAGACCAGATCATCCACGTAGGCCAGGACAAGAAGTGTGTCGGTACTGGTGTGGAGAGTAAATAACGAAGAGTCAGCTTTTGATCGTCGTAGGCCGAAGCGCTCAAGTGCCGAACACAAGGAGTCATACCAGGCCCGAGGGGCTTGGCGAAGGCCATACAGGGAGCGACGGAGTAAGCACACATGAGATGGTGTGGATAAGTCCTTGGACCCTGGTGGTTGCTGCATGTAGACGGGAACAGTCAGATTACCATGTAAGAAGGCATTGCTTACATCCATTTGGCGTAAGGACCAATTATGAGTGGCAGCAAGCTTGAGGACTGTGCCGATGGTCGCAGGTTTGATCACGGGGCTGAATGTCTCAGTAAAGTCCACCCCTGGTCGTTGGTGGAATCCCTTAGCGACTAGGCGAGCTTTAAATTTATCCACTGAGCCATCAGGTTTGCGTTTTGTTCGGAAGACCCATTTGCAGCCTATGATGTTTGCATTTGGTGGTGGTCGAACTAAGTCCCATGTCCCATGTTTTTTCAGTGCTGTAAACTCCTCGGCCATAGCTGATCGCCAGTGAGGAATGGTGAGGGCCTGTTGAACTGTGGCTGGCTCTGCATCATCGGGCAGTGGATGTTTTGTCGCAACGAACAACCTTTTGGGACGGTGTATGTTGTTGAGAGCACGAGTTCGCATTGTGTGTGTTCCCTGTGGAGCAATTTCAGGAGGGCGAACAACATCGGCTGGCGGGTTTATGCGAGCAGGAGTTTCCTCGGCAGATATAGTAGGCTCGGTAATGATTGAAACAGGCTGCTCGTTAGTGGCTGGGATAGGCTGATTGGTAGCAGAGTCAGTGGGCGAGGATAGAAGCGATAAAGTGATGGTTGTCGGCTGTTGTTGCTCGGGCGGCATAGTATCATTGAGAGTAGGGAAGTTATCCTCAATGAAGCGAACATGTCGAGATACAAGTAGGCGACCACTAGAGATTTCATAGCAGCGGTAGGCACTTTGGGATGTCGAGTAGCCCATGAAGATGCACATTGTGGATGGTGGATTTAGTTTTCCAGGAGCATAGGGGCGAATCCATGGGAAACAGAGACATCCAAACACACGGAGTTTCTCATAGTTTGGGGTCTTCTTGAATAAGACTGAGAATGGGCTGCGCTGATTCAGAACTCTAGTGGGCATCCAATTGATTAAGTACACAGTTGTCTGTAAGGCCAACGACCAGAATCGATGTGGTAGGCGAGCATGAAGGAGAAGACCAACTTCAAGGATGTGGCGATTGTGTCTTTCAACAAGACCATTCTGTTGCGGGGTGTGTGGCGCAGTGGTGAGCCAGTTGATGCCAGATTTGTTAAGTGTTGGACGAAGAGCCTGAAACTCGCCTCCATTATCAGTATAGAAGTTTGTAATGGAGTGTCCAAATTGTTTCTCGACAAGAGGTTTGAAGTTGGTGAATACGAATGCCACCTGTGATTTTGCAGCCAAGGGAAATAACCAACAATAACGGGAATAGAGATCAACAAATAATAAGAAATACTTTGACCCATCTAGAGATGGTGTTGAGGCTGGCCCCCAAACATCCGCATAGATATAGTGTAGGGGATGTAGAGCAACAAAAGAGGTATTATTGAAGGATAGTTTAGTAGATTTGCTCAATTGGCAAGGAACACAGTTATTGTCCAAAACATGGGACTTATTCAACACAGGTAATTTAAATTGACTAATAATTAAGTGACTGGTATCCATAGACGGATGACCGAGTCGAGCATGCCAGCGAGTAGAGGAAGTCTTGATGCCAATCGAGGCGAGCAAAGGAGATGGGGTAGTACTTGCTGGTAGATGGTAGACCCCATTGTAGCATGATCCTTTAAGAAGAACCGCCCCCGTGTTCCGATCCTTGATAAGAAAATGAGTAGGAAAGAATTCCATGGTGACATTATTATCCTGTGTGAACTTGCTGACAGACAATAGGTTCCGCATAGCTCGAGGAACACATAGAACATCAGATAAAACAAATGATGCCGACGAAAAATTTAAATGAGATGTACCAGTGTGTGTAATAGGGAGGCCAGTTCCATCTGCAATTTGAACTTCATCCATGCCATCATATTCTGAGTGAATGGAGAGATTGTTGAGGTCAGCGGTCAAGTTGTGAGAGGCACCCGAGTCAACCATCCACGGAGGATTTGATCCTGAAGGTGAGCGAGCAAAGTTCGCTTGAGCCGGAGGAGGTCGGCGACAAGTGAGGGCAGAGTGTCCTTTGAATCCACACAGTTGGCATATAATAGGAGTGTGGTCGCTGTAGGACGAGGGGCCTGAGCGAGATTGCGGGCGAGCAGAGGAAGGCGACCGCGAGGAGAGAGTAGGTGGGGTGCTGAAATGGGGCGAGGACGAGTACCGGTTTCCACGACCATGAGTGGGCGAGGAGCGAGATCTGAAATTTGTCTGACTATGGCGAACAGTGGCATTTGCAGTTGCAACCAGATTGCGAGCAGCCCTGTCTTGGGTTTTTAGAGAGAGCTCATGTTCATAGAGAAGATCATGAAGTTCTTCAAACTGAAGGGAGGTTTCGCGTGTGCGAATTGGGCCAACGATGGTTGCATATTCAGGTCCTAGACCATTAATCACAAAAAGGGTAAGATCATCAGAACTTACCTGTTCATCAATCAAGGCTAATTCGTCAGCCTTTGACTTTATGTAGTGGAGATACTCCGTAATTGATCGGTCATCAATGGTGATCCGATGGAGTTCACTTTTGATCTGGTTGACACGAGATCTCGACTTGCCAGCGAACATTCTGGACAAGATCGCCCAAGCCTTCTCCGATGTAGTGGATGAGGAGACAACAGGTAGTATTTCAGGGGCTAGGGAGCCAAATATGGCGGTCAGGAGAAGTTGGTCTTGCTGCACCCATGTTAGGACCTCCGAGGAGTTCGATCCGTCGTCACGGCGAGCAAGGCATGGTTTGGAACCGTCAATGAACCCTAGGAGGTTGTGGCCACGAAGGAGGGCCATGAGGTGGGCACGCCATGAAGGGTAGTTTTTGTGGGTGAGTTTGATGGGGAGATCATATCGGGTGGAGATCGGGACAAGAGTGGGAGCGTTTGCCGGCAACAGGGTGGTTGCCGCGGTGGTGGTGGTGTTGTTGGGTGCCATGAGGGATGAGTAGTAGTGAAGAAGAAACGAGGGTTTAGGATCGTTTCCCTACTGATACCATATAGAAGTTATAGAAAATGTATTTGATTGATTTGTTAAGGTGATTTACAAGAGCTATTTATACAGATGGTTTGTACATAGAATAAGTTAAGTTTGACTGACTATACAAAAGTTAGGGCTTGACATAAGAAGGGGGAGTGCTTAATCTTTGGGATTGGATATTATGACTAATGGGGAGTGCTTAATCTTTGGGATTGAATATTATGACTAATAGTAATAATCAGAAATTGCGGTCATTAATACTCTCGAAAGTTCAAACATTCCTAAAATACTATAAAATATTATATTCAAATTAGTATTTGTTAAAAACAGTAATAATCGGAAATCGCGGTCATTAATACTCTCGAAAGTTCAAACATTCCTAAAACAGAGCTGGAGTATTGGAGACGCTAATTTACATAATTTTCGGAAGAGAGGTGCAGAACGTGTTATCCAACTATTAACTAAGACTTTTTCAACTCTAAATATTTTTTTAAATTATTATTCAATAATAAATATATGCAATACTTTATAGAAAAATATACAATAATGCGTTCAAATATTAGATATAATAATTTATAATTATATAGAATAAATATTAATGATTGTCATATTAATGATAATGGCAACTTCTCCATTAAATTTAAATGACTTAATGTTATCTTTATGGGAACTAAAAAAACGGTTTAAGCACCCGAATAGACAATATTAAACAATCTGGATGGAAAAACGTAGAAAAAAAAAATAAAGAAATACATACGATGTAATTACTTAAGTAATGTGGAACAGAATATATGCTTGAGTATATGCAAAAACAATATGCAAATTGTAATATGTGTCGTTCATATGCAAAATACACCAGTTTTATCTATATTTATGATTACTATGATAATCATAGTATTATTACGTAAATGATGGTTTTATCACCTAACCAAAATATATAACATAATATAAAAAAACTAAATATTCGGCAAAATAAAATTGTTCCACAAAATTTTATTATGCAAAAGTGGATATCAAAATAAAAAATTCATTTTAGAAATTGTAATATATAATATTATTTATATAAAAATCACCATTGAATATCACTATATTTGAAAAGGTCAAATATAAATTGTTGGTTTGGACTACGTGAAATAATTGTGAGGAGTAGTGGATATATTTAAAATTAATAATATTATATTAATGATGATTGAATTAAAACTTGTGGATTGTAACTTTCCATTAAATGTAACTGGTAATAACTGTCCATAATTATGATTGGTAAATTAAAATCTTTTAATATTAATTTTATATTTGTATGCATTATTTTAATATGAGATTCATTATTCTGATATTATATTAATGATGATTGAATTAAAACTTTCCATGAAATGTAACTAGTAATAATTGCCCATAATTGTGATTGGTAAATTAGAATCTTTTAATATTAATTTTATATTTGTATGCATTATTTTAATATGAGATTCATTATTCTGGTAATGAAGACATATCTAATTAATGCATATATTGAAATATATGCTAAAATTTAGAGCATATGTGAAAATATACGTTGCATATAAGCTAAGATTGTAAACCATATGCAAAAAAATATCATCTAAACAAACAAACAAAAAAAAAATATACACAAAATATATTTGGAATATATCTTGCTAAAATAGTATATACTGTTTAACTAGTATTTATTATTACAAATTGTTCACAATATTACTTAACCACTATTAAAAATGTATGAAATTATATTTAGTACTCCATATTACATAATATAATTTCTTTAATATATGAACAAAATATTATATATTAATAAAAATACAGATGATAATTTATGCAGTTCAAACGATTGAGAATAATCTATTGACAAAGTGGGATAGCTCAAGTGGTTAGAGCACCACTACCTAGGTCTTAGGTCCTGGGTTCGAGTCATGGGGAGGGGAAAAAGGGATGTGTATTTAACTTCCATAAAAAAAAAATTAATAAAAATACAGTCTGCAAAATAATATAAATATGGATATTTAATTCAGGTATAAATCCGATTCATAAGAAGACTACTGAATATATAATAATGTGATTAATGAATACAAACTACATGATCAGTCCACCTTAATCAATATGATTAACCAAATATCACATTACAAAAATTAAATATAGAAGAACAATGAGAATATGTATACCTCAATATGCAACTGAACTACTCTACAATATGGGCCACATACCAATTATTTCATTAACAATTTCTTCGAACTTTGAAGATTGTTGAACACTGATCAACTTGGTTTTCTCCTCGAATTCGAACTTTAAAATCACAGCATATTCCATCTCTAATTCTGTAAATTAGCTTCTCCAATTAACTCGTTCAATAAAACCCTAAATCGCATAATATAAAACAGTGACGATGTAGAAAATATCGAAAATCGGACTTTAGGTATTTGGAAGAACCATGAACTAATTGAATTATTGATTATTGCATTAAGACAACACCGAATAAAATTGCATACCTTGATAATGGAATGATTCTCGTATGAGATATCACAGATCAGACTTTATGTATTTTGGGCCGTTCGGTGATGATCGCATATCGCAGATGGGATTTGGGTATCGAATTATTGATTATTGCAGCAACACCGAATAAAATTGCATACCTTGACAATGGAATGATTCTGGTATGAGATATCGAAGATCGGATAGTTGACAAAATCAGATCGCAGAAATAAACAACCACCGAAAATGAATCCACGGCAGACGAAGAGCATGAGAAAGCTAACCGCCGACAACGAGCAAGCTGATCGGCAACGAGAACCAAGATCAAAGAACAAATATCCCTCAAATCGCTGGATGAAAGTAATGGAGGGATTAAATGTGTGAATCAATTAAATCAAATTTAAAAAGGAAAGTGAATTAGGTTAAATCAATTTCTGCATTTTAAGGAAGTTTTGAAATTGAAGGACAAATGGATTTTAAATTTCAATTTGAATAACAAATGCGTGAAAAATAGTATTTCAAATTCGAAATTTATTATATTAATGAATTAATATTGTTTTAAGACCAAGGGTATAATTGTATATTACCACATCAATTTGACCTTAATTCTAATACTATAACTTTTTGTCTCTATTTCTAGTTGTGTCTATAGGATTGTCTCTTATCTTAGTTAAACTCTTGTGAAGAAAAGTGAGAGGAAGAGGAAGAGTTTTGAGAGGTTGCGTGAATGAAATGTGCTTTCCTCCGCCTTATAAAAGAGAGTCATCATTACCCTTTTTCTAATTTTTTCGGTTCAATTAGTTTAGTAAAATATGTGAATTCAAAATTCAACATAACATTATTTTATTATTATTGTTATTAATAATAAATACCCTTTTATCTATCATTTATATTAATAATTTATTGAATAAATTATTTATTATTAAATTCTATTATAGTTTACTTCATTTTAAACTTATCTCCTCATCTTATTAAGTCGTGTCGAGTGAGTTACAATTGAGTCTGATCTCCTCAGCAAGCCATCCTGCAAAACTCTGTACAACTCATTGAAAACATTAGTTTATGAATTACATAAAATTATATATTTTTTAAAAATTTCGATTAATTCGACATTTAATACTCTAAGAATATTTTAAATTTCTAAAATCATGAAATGCAAATTTAAATTTAAAAACGGGGTGTTACAATGATAAAATATAATAAAATAGAAAAATGTCTTCTACAAAATATAGAGAATGTTTGAAATATGGATTTCAAAATATAAGTAGATTTTGAAATCTTAATGACTTATATGTTTTATGTTTGTTTTGAAATTTAAGTAGGGCATAATTTAACTTTATAGTATGAAATTTATATAGATTTTTATAGTTATCTATATAGAGTTTGTATATATTTATATGATTAACTTTTGTAGGGTTTATAGGTATTTGTAGGGTAAGATTTTAAAATTTTAAATCAAAATTCTAAAGTAGAATATTGATTAATTTATATTTTATAGGTATTTGTAGTACTTAATTTTCACGTCAAGTTTTTTTCATCTTTAAATATAATAAATTAATATTATATAAACAAATAATAAAATATAAACAAATTTATAAAAAATAAATAAATTATTAAAAACTATTATATTATAACAAATAAATGCATGATTATAACTAATAATTGCATCTCAATTAACTAAATAAACATACATCTCTAATCCCAAATTCAATGATATCTTTAAATATAATAAATTAATATTATATAAACAATAATAAAATATAAACAAATTTATAAAAAATAAATAAATTATTAAAAATAATTATATTATAACAAATAATTGCATAATTTTATCAACTAAGTCAACGTCCATCTCTAATTCCTTTCCCTTTTTAGGGCGATTACTAAAGTGATCATTCTTCATATTTATTTGACACTTCAATTAAGTAATCAAACTTAGTTGGAAGATTTTATTTTATTAACAATTACTTAAATTTTTCTAAATAAAGTTTCTTAAATTATTCTAAAATACACTCACTCTCTTGTTTTTTTTATTGACGATTACTAAAAAAATCTCTAAATTACTCTATATATCATACAAAGTTTTTAAAATTATTTCACAATACATTCACACTCTATATCTCATAAAAAAAATTATATATATATATATATATATATTAATGAAAGCATGAGATGAAGAAATCACAACAGAAACATCTTCCATTGAAGAAATTGAGTCGGAAATAGAAAAATATATATTAAAAAAGATAAACAAGACAGCCATTAGTGGAAATCACACTAATTTAATTAAATACAAGATAAAACAGCAAATTTATTATTTGATTTATTTAATTAAATACAATAACAAATAGATAAAACAATAAATTTATTCTTTTGAAATTTTGAAATTGATCAAAGCTTCTCACATCCCATTTTGAATTAGTCGAATAAAATCATCTGAAAATTTAATAAAAGAAAAATAGTAAGAGAAAACACATAAAAATAATATAAAATAAAATAATTCAAATTAAACAAAACTCTTTTTAAAATTATTCATAGAAACTTACCTGAAAATTTAATAAAAAAGGAAATGTAAGAGATAATATAAAGTAAAATAATTCAAATTAAAAAAAATCTATTTATAAAATTATTTATCTTTAAAAAATCACCTGAAAATTTAATAAAAATAGAAAAAATCAAACATACCTCTTTTTAAAAATTATGCACCACCTAAAAATTTAATAAAAGAGAAAAAGTAAAAATCATGGGCTAGTCTTGTATGAAATATTGCATATATGCATTTCAGTTATTTACACACATGTTCTTTATAAATACACCCACAAGCTTAATTCACACACATATTTTTTATAAATACACCCACAAACTTAATTCACACATACATTTTTTATAAATACACCCACAAATTTAATTCACAAACACATTTTTTATAAATACACCAACTGACAACTTAATTCGAAAATTTTAATCTGTTTATTTTACTCGTTTCTGTGATTTTTTTATCTTTTATTTTATTGTCGACCGCGGGATATTAAATGTAGTAATTCAAATTGTAATATGTAGTAATACACATTATTTTATGTAGTAATAACACAAACTATTTATATAATAATACAAATTCTTTTATTTAGTAACACGTTTTTTCTAGTGTTTTTATTGATGTAGTAACTCACATTATAATATGTAATAACATATATTATCGAATGTAGTAAACACAATAATCATGTTGTAATACAAAATGTTTTATTGCAGGATGATGCGAAAAATTAGATTATTTCATAAAGTTACATATAGTAACAAACATCTATTCAATGTAGTAATTCAAACTGTAGTATGTAGTAACATATAATTTTTTATGTAGTAAACAAATTATTACATGTAGTAATAATACAATTTTATATAGTAATACTGATTTTTTTTTATTGATTAAGTAACCCACATTATAATATATAGTAACATATATTATTGCATGTAGTAAGATATATTATTGCACGTAATACAAAATAACATTGACCCATAATAACTAGTATTAAAGAATATTTAAACAAATATAAAATATTTAAGGATTAAGGTCATCGTAAATTGCAGCGTCCGACCGCGGCCTGAGGTGACCGAAAACTCCTCGGAGAAGACGACCATGTTCAATTTCTGTCAGTGGGTGCATTTACAAAAAAAGGTAGGTGTGAATTGAGCTGTCAATGGGTGTATTTATAGAAAATGCGTGTGTGAATTAAGCTTGTGAGTGTATTTATAAAAAATGTGTGTGTGAATTAATTTTGTGGGTGTATTTATAAAAAATGTGTGTGAATTAAGTTTGTGGGTGTATTTATAAAGAATATGTGTGTAAATGATTGAAATGCATGTATACAATATTGCATATAAGTTTTTGTGATAAATCATTAACTTTCAAAAAAATCACTTGAAAATTTAAATTTAATGAAAGAGGAAAAATAAAAGAAGAAAAGTGTTTTATGTACAAAGACCTATATTTATGTCTGAAAAATCAACTGAAAATAAGAAAAAATCAAACATATCTCTTTATAACAATTATTCACCACCTAAAAATTTAATAAAAAAGAAAAAATAAAAATCATTAATCTCGAAAAATCACCTAAAAATTTAAATTTAATGAAAGAAGAAAAATTCAAATCATATATACATCTTTTTAAAAGCATTCACTTCTGAAAGATTGTCGATCTATATATTGAATGAGTGAATGTTACTCCTTCCTATTTCGAGATAAAATTGAAAAAAAAATGAAAGTAAAAAATTATTAAATAGGAAAAGAATGAGTAAAAATTACAGAAAAAAAATGGAAGTAAAATTAAAAACATAATAAAATTGAAAGAAAAAGTGAAAGCAAAAAATTATTAAATAGAAAAAGAATGAGAAAAAATCGCAACAGAAACCTCTTCAATTGAAATTGAGCGAAATAGAAAAATGTATATTAAAAAAAGGGTTGGTCTGCTATGGACTCGAGTGCATGTTGTGCACCCTAGTCCATGTTGCACTTTTCCGTTTACTGACTTACACTTTTTGGTAAATGGTATTGCACTTTTCAATTATTAAACTGTATAATAATATTTTTAGTAATAATTGAAAAGTACAACACCATTTACCAAAAAGTGTAACATGGATTAGGGTGCACAACATGCACTCAAGTGCATACTAGACTTTACCTTAAAAAAAAAAAAAACCGTCAAATTAATATACAAATACAACACAGATAATATGCTATGAGTGGAAATTGATGCTAATTTAATTTAATACAATAACAAATAGATAAAACAACAAATTTATTCTTTTGTTAATGTTATATAAAGATAAAGATGGTGATAAATTAGAAGTTTTGAAATTGATCAGAGAGAGAGAGAGAGAGAGAGAGAGAGAGAGGATTAAAGATTTAGCGGTTAAGATAATCATGGTTATCCAAAATTTAAATACCGGAGTAAAGAGAAAAATTTGGAGTAAAAAAATAAATTTAAAAATAATAATTATGATTTCAAATTTAAAAATAATAATTATGAGTAGATAATATTTAAATTATTATTTTGATATTAAAATTATAAAAATGAAATTTTTTAATCAGAATGGTTGAGAATGCAGGGATTTTGAAATAGACAATTTGAAGAGAGACTCTGATAGAGTGATATTATTGTGACACGTGTCTCATTATATTCTCACAAATATAAGTGTTAAGATTATATATTTTGAATCATGCAAAGATACTAAAATTCAATTTGATATGATATTAATTAAATTAACTTAAATACATAATTATATTCCATGTGTGAGTACATGATTTTAAGAAAATAATAATGATTCCCTACATTAGAGTTAGAAATCAATTTTCAAACACATGTCAATGATGTCATAATAACATTAAGTAACGATATAGAATTGATAAATTAAGCATCGAAATTTAAGGATAATTTTTAGCGTTACATTCTAAATTAGAATTGAAAATATAAGATTTGAATTTTATGAAAGTAAGTTATGTATCATTCTAAATTATATTATAACGAATAAAGGAGATATTTAAATTAAGAATATAAAAAATTATCTAACATTTATTAGATTATATTTTTATAAAAGATTGGAATGATTTAATTCCATCAATATAAGATGAAGCTAATTTTAATAAAAGTATAATGTATCTTTTATTCGAATTTTATTGCCAGTAATATATTACAAATTTACAATCAATTAAATAGGAAAATAATAGGAAAAGAAAAAAGAGATCAAATTAAAGAGTAATTTTGAAAATTATCTATTATTTTAACTTAATATTCTTAATCATAATCATAATTGTTGATGTTGGAATAAGTGTTTTGTACGATGATTCAGGAAGAAGTTACACCTAAGGACCAATATACCATTTATATTCAAATGTATGGTCATGTAGAATTAGTCAACCTTTTTTTAATTTAAAATTCGTAATCAATTTAAATTCCTGCATTTCAAGACTTTCCATAAACCCAATACGTAATTAATACACCTTTAAAAATTCAATACATTCCTAAAAAACCAATGTGTGAACTAATCAACTACATATTCATTCTGTTTTTTTTTTTTTTGTCACGGTAATTAATCAAATGCATATTCATACTTTATTTTATTTTTTTAATCACGGTAATTAATCAATTGCATTCATACTTTTTTTAAGCGCATATTCATATTGTTAATAATATTTTTTTCTTTTAATAAAATATTTATTAGCACATATTAATAAATGATTTTTTTGCATATCATTTACACATACTAACTATTTATAATTTTTATATTTCTTTACACATTATGAAATTGAAATTTGGTTCACTGTTATAATTGCATAAAGCAACATGAAAATTGTAGATTCTAATTTGCATATAACAACACAAAAATTGCATAACACTTAAGTAATTGCATATACATACAAATATATGTAATAAATTGGGTTTACATATGCAACGAAAATTGCATACTGCGTATCAACAAAACCCCACAGCATCGTAGCCAAAAAACATTCACATCTTTTTTTGAGCAAAAAAAGGTAAATATGTTATTGCTCAAAAAACGCTCAACCCATAAGGGCCGATGCCACCAAATTACAATCCATCACATCACTAATCTGGTACATCATTATGCCAACACTAATTCTAACACCAATGTCTAACCACATTCAAATAAATGAATTTCACAACCTATTACTCTCACACTAGCAGCTTTTTGCCTAAATTGCCCCACAACAGTAACACAAGAATCACTACAGCTCTCCCAACAACTTTTGAACAACAAAGGACTGTCCCAAAAGCACAAAAAACCAGCAACTTTGAATAGCAAAAGGGTTGTCCCAAAAGCACAAAAAACCTGCCACTTTGAACAGCAAAAGGACTGTCCCAAAAGCACAAAAAACCAGCAACTTTGAACAGCAAAAGGACTGTCCCAAAAGCACCAAAACCAGCAACAATAATACTTCTCAGCACTTCCTCCTCCCCCTTGCACTGTCAGCATTTATCTCTTCTTTTTCCCTGATACATACCCACGAAACAGACTAATTTGATCCGACCATGACTGAAACGACGAATAACGGTAGGATAAACCCCAACAACCTGGATCTTCTCTGACAGTATCCCTCCATCACCCTACATTACTCTTGTATCTCTCTCTCTCTCTCTGTATATATATATAATTAGAAGTAGCTAGAAATACAAAGAAGATCTTGAGAATTCTTGATTATTTGAATCAACAATAGGGTGAATCCCTAGATCCAGAATCTGAAGCTGTTGAATCGCAACCCAAAAATCCCAAAAATATCTAGATTGCACTCCACATCGCACCCCAAAAATCCCAAAATCGAATACCCCCAAAATCGCATGCAAAATCGAAAAACCCTGAAATCTCGCACCCTAAAATCGCACTCAAAAGCAAGAACTCGAAAATCACACTCAAAATCGCTAGGGTTTCGCCATTGAAATACAGCAAAGCTGAAGACAAAACGCGAACCCACAAACCCATGTTTGATCCTCACAATATATACCCAAACTTGACTTAGAGGCAGCCCCTTAACGAAGGGGCGGATCTATCAAATGAAGAGGGATTTCCCGCGGCCAAAACTCGGCGGGGCAAGAGGAAGATCCGATCTCAAAATCAAGTTCCAATAACAGAAAATTTATGATCAAACATAAAATATACATCACTGAATTTCTATAATACCACTGTTCAAATTGTACAAAGATCTCACATTCGTCCATCTGGTAGTAGTGACATTGTTAACAGAAATCGTGTGTTAGTAGTGAACTCGTTAACAATGGTGGGCGACAATGGTGATGGAGCAACCGGCGACGACTGCAGAGTGGAGCGCAGCTGATGGGCGGCAATGGCTGTGGAGCGCGGGCTGAAGCGCTGCATCGGTCGCGGTGTGGAGGGGGCAGCCGTCGTGAATGAAAAAATTGCAATGTGATATACTCTGTTAATTGCTATGAATTGTAGCTAATGAGAATTTTGAAATGGAAGGTCAATTGAAATGATGGAATGATTATCGAAATTTACGGAATAGGTTTAAAATATTAAGATTAAATTGTTAGAATATTTAAATTATAAAAGGCATATTAGGTTTTTTAAGTATTCATTTGGCCTTAATTGAATTGCTGAAATATTTTGATTTTAATTGTAGTAGGGGTGTGGATTTTAGCTCTTAATGACTCATGATTCAACACTTACAGTTAAGTGTTGTAACTAATGTTCCCAACACTTATGACAACATCAAAATTTGTCCTTTATTTTCTCACTAACTCCAATCTTACACTTGTTGCTTAGTAATGTCTCTAATGCAATTAGAAGACGTGGACAACACCAGGTCATGCAGTTGTATATGAGTGAGAAGTTACTAAGCATAATATAACAAGTTCCTACATTCAAGGAGATGTGAAGAGAAGTTCCAAACTGTTTGATCTAATGGCTGTGATGATCATAGGAGTTGAAGGCAGATCGTCCCATGAAGTCTATAAATACCGAAGGCTGCCTCAACACAAGATACACAAGAAGAAAAGTTAAATCTTGATTACTAGTCTATTGAATGCGTATACGCTTCTAGTTAGGAATATATTTGTTTCTTCTTGTAGATTAGCATACCATTGTAAGCTCGAACAATTGTATGTTCGTCGTGATCTTATTTACTAGAGTTTTATGCATAGATCTATGAGGGAGATAGTTTCATAGGTTCTAATAAATTGTATACATTCATATGAGTTGTTATTTTACACCTCTAAAAGGTTGTAATCAAGTTTCACTTATTTAATATAGCGAACCGTGTAGATTATTTTATAATCTACACAAATTTTGAATACTTCCATTTTCCAAAGTGCATTTTAATTTCCGCTGCTTAATGTTGTTAGGATAATGCCAACACAACTGACAACACCTCTGATTTCGCACGCACACACACTTTCAGTTGGTATCTGAGCCAACTACTTGATACACTAAGTAGAGATTTTACTTAGAGTGTGTGATTTAAAAATGGAATATCCACTTTCACCCGCATTAAGCCTCCTATTCTAGATGGCACAAATTATGCCTTCTGGAAACCAAATATGAGAATGTACATCAAATCCATTGATGAACGAGCCTGGAGGAGTATTCTTGCTAGTTGGACTCAACCAAGAAACACGACGGATGAAGACAATGAAGCTCGAGTTAAGAGAGAACTCGACTGGACAAATGATGAAATCACAACTGCAAATTACAATTCAATGGCGTTGAATGTTATTTTCACCTCAACTGATGCCTCGATGTATCGGCTCTACAATCCAAAGGCGTTGAATCTCTACTTAGTGTATCAAGTAGTTGGCTCTGATACCAACTGAAAGTGTGTGTGCGTGCGAAAACAGAGGTGCTATCAATTGTGTTGGCACTATCCTGGTGACTTGGCTCGTTTTTCAACACTTTTTTAACTACTTGACAATATGATCCCCACAAGCGTATGGGTCCGATTGTAGTACGTAAGTACGACCAAGTAGTTTGTTCGTCCAAGGATTTAATTGAGTGTAAGTGAATCCCTAAAGTTACGAGTATTCATGCTATTGTAGTAACTAAACGTGTTTGTTTGGATTTTCGGGATTTAAAACACAAGTACGAAACTAGATGAACTAAGACAAGAAGAAATGGACAATCGAAATAACAAGCTATCTAACTTCCTTTCGAAAGTGCAAAGTGAGAGAGTATTGCCTCGGGTGTATCTATTTTGTAGGTTGTGTGGTGAATTAATGGACTAAATTACACAAATTAAACCTAAGGTATTGGGTAAAGCTAAAGGCTATCACTCGTGTGTGTCGACCAATCCCTTGTGAGGCTTAGGTGAACACGTGCATCAATTAGCAATTATATAGTCTAATCAATACCATAAGCTCTTAGGATAGTGTCTCATAAACACGTTCAACACGGTTACTAATGTTTATGAGATGCCCTCTCACTAATCTAATAGACGACCTCTAATCGACTAGTGTCTAGTGTCGTCGATCTAAGCAATCAACCCCCGGTCGGTGTAGCTAATTACTATGTTAATTCTAATCGATTAATTCAAGCTCATACACACACTCTTAATCATGCAACCCAATACGATCGTTGAAGTCGAATAAACTAACAATGTTAGCTAATAGGGTGAATTAATCAATTGAATCACGGAAATTACAACACTAGAAACATATACACCCAATTCCTAAGCTAATCATGCAATCAATCCATAATTACACCACTTAACCACCAAAACTTCCACACACTAGGCAATTAGAACTTAGCCCATGGTTCTATGATAGGAATCCATGGCTAAAACAACAAATAACATCAAACTAATGGTAAAATATAAAAAGATTGAAGAAACTAAGAAAATACTAAATTGAATTGCAAAATTGAGTAATATCACCTTGATCATGAGAATTTAGCTACAAACCGATGTAATAGAGGATGCCCGATGATAATCGTAGCTTGATTCGAAGTAAAAACTACTATTCTATCTAGTCTAATGAAGAAATTAAACTAACTATGAAGAACACCTACTACTATGTGTTTGTGTGTGAGGAAATGCTTGGAAAATGAGTAAGACCCTTTTCTAAAATTCAAATTGGAGCTATTTATAGTTGGGGTAGAAGTCTTGGATGAAATTTGCACTTAGGTCCCTCGAAAATGGAGAAAATGGGCCAAAACCCCCGAGAATCATGTCACCCGGTCGGGTGGATTCCACCCGGGCATCCCACCCGACCTAAATACGAACCTTGGAGCAAATTGGCCTTGCCCGGGTAGAATCCACCCGGTCGGGTGGGTTTTACCCGGCAAAAATACGAAGGTATTGATGGAATTGGCCTTGCCCGGGTAGAATCCACCCGGCCGGGTGGGTTTTACCCGGCCAAAACCTTCGGTGGGTGAACTAATCAAAAACGTGGGTGTACAGTACTATGGCCGGGTGGAAGTAACCCGGCCGGGTAGAAATGTGGTCCGGCCTCGTCATTTTTCGTTCTGTTGTATCTCGAGCTTCCGACCTCCGATTGACTCGATTCCTTTTTTCATTCCACTCCGTTTTTCGAGACGAATCCAATGGTCAGCTTCTCTTCTTGATCCAGTGAAGTATGTTTGGTGTTTTTCTTCCAAAATACATCGTTTTTCCTACAAAATCGACAAAACACTACCTTTCTCTTATTTTGACCAAAACAATGATAATCAACCAATAATTCAATGAAATCAACATCAAATGAGCTTCAAAAATGCATCTAAATTGTGTAAATTCCACCCGAATCAACTCCCCCAAACTTAAAGTGTTGCTCGTCCTCGAGCAACGAAAGAAATACAACATGAGGGTGAAATTTACAACTAGATGATCAATGAAAGATCCCACGTATCAAATGACATGAAATGAATTCTTCTTCCTCAAGATACATTCTCAAAAATGATCACAAGTTCAATATTGAAGATCCAACTAATTACTCACACATGCTCAACACACAACAACAAGTGATGGTGATGACAATATCAAAATGTTCAAGTTCAACTCCCTAGATATAGTGTTTCTCTCAAACACTCAAACAAATTAAGGACAATAAGCACTCATCAATCAAATCATGCATTGCAATTCCCATATGCTTGCCCAAGCTCTACCATTTTCCACCACAAACATGTTCAACAATGGGATCAATAGGGCTTAACCAAGGACGTAACATTGGCTCTTTGGACGGGGTAAGATGAATATGGAAAAAGTGACTCGTCTAGTGGAGAACAAAAGTTTTTTTTTTCAACAATTCAAGCTCGTGCTCTTAACTTTTACAACTTTCAATCTCACTTTTCATATAAATTCCTCAAATGCATTCATCTTCTCATATTTTTAGCCAATTTCTTTTCTTTTTAAGCTCTTGGGGCTCATTGTCCCTCTTTTCATTCTCAATTATTTTCTTTTCACTTCCATCTTTTTCTCTTTTTCACAACTTTTGCCAATTCTTCTCCTCAAACCAAAGACACTAAAGCACATATTTTGCCACTTTTCTCTTTTATTCTCCACTAAATATGGATATCAAAGGCTCAAAAGTGTTAAACATTGTAGGTTGTCAATAGAATGGGAAATCAAGCTCAAACGGGCTAACTACGGAAGATTACTTTAGTTATTTGTTGAAAAATATGGCTAAGTGACTTGTAAGACGAAAGATGGCCTACATCATATCTCAAAGTATCACACAAACATGATTTCAAGCAAGAACTTGGGCAAGTTCTAGAAAAGCAAGCAATGAATTGATCCACTCAAAACATGAAATAAACCGAATTAATGCATCGGTTCAAAGCTCAACTCTCACCGGTTCATTCAAGACTCAAACATTCATCAATCATCACCACACATAACTCATTGTGCATGTAAAACATCCATAGGCAACAAGATGACAACAACACAAACAAGATGATTCATTCCAATTATGTACACATTCAAGGAATCAAATTCACAACAAATCACCATCAAATGTGTCTCAATGATCATTAAAGCTCAAATTGCACACACACACAAAAGTACACATTGGTGTCAATAGAAAATGTAAAAATGAACATACCCCCCAAACTTTTTCATTGCAAAGCAATTAAAAGTTTGGAAAAATAGTGTTGCATTGATATTGACACCAAGTGCTAACCATACAAATCTACACACATGGGCCACTATCCCAACAATTAACACTAAGAGTAGCTAAGCAATCAATATTATGAATAAGCATATAAATTCCACTATCCCCCAAACTTAGTAATTGCTATGCAATTCCTAATAATTGGGATGGGCGTACCTCTTACGATTGCTATAGCTACACCTTCTTCTAAGCACAAGGTTCCACTTTCAATCCACTAGTCCATTCGATCCAAGCTTCTCCAACTAACATCAAAACTCACAAACACATCAAACTAAACTAACAAAGCAAATAAAATGAACAAAATTGAAATAAAGCAAGTAAAAATGGGTTTCCTCCCATTTAGCGCTAGGTTTAACGTCCTATGCCGGACGGAACTTAACAAGTTCAAACTTCCCTTTCTTTGAATGGAGGATGATAGTGCTTGACATTGTGCTCATCGGTGATGAACACTTCATCCTCCTCACTTTCCAACGCAATGCCTCCTTCATAGGCAATTTCTTCATGACCAACATTTTGCGTTCCTTGAGCTTCATCTTTCCAAGTACTTCCATCACTCCCAAGGTGCCCCATACCACCGTATCTCCTTCAAAGCCTTTTTCGATCATTCTCTCCTTCGAACTCTTCCTTCTTCCCTCTTCATCTTCACTACCCTCAAGGAATTTACCAAAACTCTTCTCCTTATCAAACTCCCCCAAACTTGAGTTTTGCTCAAGTTTAGGTGTTTGCTTCAATTTTTTATCATCTCCCTGATCTTTCAATGGAGCTTTTGGTGAGGGCTCTTTCACACAAATGTCAAGTTCTTTGACAAAGTGAGATTCCTTCTTTCTTGGGTCACTTTCAATTGAACCATACTCGAAGAAAATCACCTTCTCTCCATTCACTTCCAATGTCACCTCCCCTTTTCTCAAATTGATATTTGCTCCCCCCGTGGCAAGAAACGGCCTCCCAAGGATTAATGGGATATTTGCATCCTCTTTCATATCAAGCACCACGAAATCGGCCGAAATGATGAATTTATCGATCTTCACCAATACATCTTCAATGATCCCTTTAGGATATGTGATTGAACGATCCGCCAATTGAAGAGTAATTGACGTGGGCATTACTTCTCCAAGTCCCAAACGCTTGAAGATCGAAAGTGGCATCAAATTGATGCTAGCTCCCAAATCACAAAGTGCTTTCATCATGGGACCATCACCAATCTTACATGGGAGAGTGAAACTACCCGGATCCTTGAGCTTTTCGGGAGGATTTCTTTGAAGAATAGCACTACACTCCTCGGTCAAATTGATCTTGTCATCATCCACTAGCTTCTTCTTGTTTGCTATTGCATCCTTTAGAAACTTCATGTAATGAGGTATTTGCTCTAAAGCATCTGAAAGTGGAAGATCAATGTGGATTTTCTTGAAGATATCCAAAAACTTCCTAAACTTCTCATCCATTTTCTTCATATATCTTCCCGGATATGGAAGTGGCTCATATGTAATGGGCACTCCCCATTTGTCACAAGGTACCTCAAGCTTCTTCTTTTTCAAATCTTTGGCAATTCTCCACTTTGGAAATCTTGGAGCAACCTCTCCACTTCCAACTTTTTATATCCCTTTCTTTTTCTCTTCCTCCCTTTCTTTTCCCTTCACCACTTCACCCTCTTCCAATTCAATTGAAGAAACTCCATATTGTTCGCCACTTGAAATTGTAATAGCATTACAATGCTCACGTGGGTTTACCTCGGTGTTTGAGGGCATTTTACCCTTTATATGTTGAGATCCGATTGAAGTTGCCAATTGCCCCAATTGGAATTCCATCGATTTTTTATTACTCAAGAGTTGAGCAAGGATGGACTCGGTTGCTTCGACTTTCTTCTCAATTGTTTCACTTCTCTTATCACTCATATCCATCCTCTTCATGAGGTGTGCAAGAAGCTCATCCGTGGAGGACTTCCCTTCTCCACTTGGAAGTTTTGCTCCGGGATCAAATCTGGGAGGATATTGAATAGCACTTTTAGGATTGGAATAGGACAAATTCTCATTCCTCCGAAAATTCGGATTTTGAGGGGTTTGGTATTGAGGGGATGGACCCCCTTGTCCTTGAGATGATGAAGGTTGCCCTTGGAATCGGTTTTGAGTAGAAGCTTGAAATCTTTGACCACGATTTTGATATGGTGGTTGCCCTTGATATTGTCGATTCCCTTGAAAATTTTGTGGGTGTCCTTGTTGACCCATGTATTGCACTTCTTCCATAGGTCCCATTTGAGGATCATCTTGCACAAAGGGTAAATGATTATCTCTTGATTGAGACAAAATATTCACCTTTTCAATGAGTGTGGCCATCATTACTCTCATGTTATCATTGTCATCCACTTGAGCTACCCTATTTCGTACTCCACGGTCTACTCTCATCTTGAAAGTATTGCTTGATATCCCTTCCATTATGTCATTGATCTCCTCCACCGATTTCCTCCAAATTGAACCACCCGCACAAGCATCAATGTGGTGTTGATCTTCCACTCGTAACCCACTAACGAACCAACATGTTGTTTGTTCTTTTGGGAAACCATGATGGGGACATGTGATGAGAAGATTCGTAAACCTTTCCCATGCTTCTTTGATTCCCTTATTTGGACCTTGTTGGAACATAAACATCTTTTGTTTGGCTTCCATCGTCTTGCAAGGAGGGTAGTACTTCAATAGAAATCTCTTCTTCAACTCTTCCCACGTCCTCACTTCTCCGGCGGGAATGCTTGATTGTAGCCAAGCTTTTGCTTTCCCCGACAATGTGAATGGGAATAACCTCAACTTCTTAGCATCTTCCTAAACACGGGCGGTTTCTAACCGCCGAAACCGGCGATTTGGCTAACCGGCGGTTTCGGTTTTGGAACCGCACCGTAACCGTAATTTCACGGTTCGGTTACGGTTCCCCCAAAGTGGAACCGGCGGTTTTCCGATTAACCGGCGGTTATTTTATTTTAATTTTTTAAATATTTTTATATACAAATATTTAAATTTAATACTGAAATTAGATACATATAAATTAAATACTTAATATTTCACTTAAATCTTAACTTAATACACTTAAAAAAATAACATTTAACATTTAGGTTTAGGACTTTAGGCTAAACTTAAACTCTTAAAGAACAAACTCAACAAAGTTACAACTTACAACTTACAGGATAAAAATAAACTAGAACACTTCAAAGTTCAAATACTTAATTAGTAAAATTACTAATACTTAATTAGTAGAATCGAGGGGGAAGTCCCAATGCCTCCGGATGAACTTTTTCAATGTGTGACTTGAAAACTCCGTATCCTCCACCGCGCTTAAATTTATATTTTTTTTGGCAATACTTGCTACAAACTTCACGTGAATTGTCTATTGGATTTGTATCACTCACATGAAAGTGATTTAGCAAAATGGAGTGAGGGTGAAAGTTTGGTTGAATTCGAGGCGGCGGTTGATTGACTTCTTCTTCATCACGTAACTCACGTTGACGTATGTTTGTAACTCCGGATGATCTTTGGGTTGCCATTTGAAAGAGAGTCTTGAGACTTGAGAGAATAGGAGAGAAATAGATAATTGATATAAGTTATAACTTATAAGAGAGTTGAGGTGTGAAAAATGAGAAGAGAAAATGGGGTATTTATAGGTGAAAAATGGGGCATTTTCGGATTTTAAAAAAAAAATTCCGGCCAAACCGGCGGTTAAACCGCCGGTCCGGTTAACCGGCGGTTAATAATTCAAAAATTTGACCGTTGGCGATTCAACGGTCCAGATCTGTTGACCATTTGAATCTCAACGGTCCAGATTAAAAGCGTTTTTAAAATTTAAAAAAAAAAAATTCCAACGGTAATAACCGGCGGTTAACCGCCGGTTTGGCCCAGTTTTGTACTCCTTCTATCCCTTGGCGCCTGCAGGGTCTCTAGAGTCAGGTTCATCCTCTTACCACATACATGCACATTCGGTATTCTCACACTTTTAGAGAGGCCAACCAGGCGGCTGACGCAGTGGCCAAGACGAAGATCAACGGCATTTGGAGGGGCTATCCTCCAGATTTCTTACTTACTTTCTTGCATAAAGATTTGTATACCGTCTTTTACAGACATTGATTGTTAGAGGAGTTTACCTTTTTCCTTCTCTTGGGTTTTGTCCCTAAGGAGGGTTTTCCCAGGCAAGGTTTTAACGGCACTCCGGCCTCTGGCTCGACTTGTGAGCTTATGGTTTTAGGTTTTCTTTTTTTCTTTTATATTCCATACCTTTTTATTGGTCCCCCAATTTTAAATTTTCTAGTCGTTGGAGATCAACGGTCCAGATCATCTGATCGTTGAATCTCAACGGCTACGATTGATCTGGCAGTCGGTTAACCGCCGGTCCGGTTGTAACCTGCGGTTTGGTCGAAATTTTTTTTTTAAATCCGAAAATACCCCATTTTTCACCTATAAATACCCCATTTTCTCTTCTCATTTTTCACACCTCAACTCTCAATCTCATCTCTTATCTCAATTCTCTATTATTATCTCAATTCTCTCAACTCAAGTCTTCTCAAATTTTCAATTAATCAATTCTTTTCTCTAATTCTCTCAAATCTCAATTTACTAATATGTCTTCTTCAAGATCATCAAGAGGAAAGGCTATCGTATCTTCTTCACAACAACCTCGACGAAGACGCGTTCCATTGTTCAACGATGTCGATGAAGAAGATCAACATTTGCGTAGAATTCTTGGTGACGATATCATCGACCACATGAACGAAATTGCCACCGATGATGATGATGAAGAAGAGGTTGAACGTGGTCCAACTCAAGAAAGTGCAACCGAGTATCCACCACCACCACCTTCGGCGCCCTCAACCGAAATTCCACCTCCTACTTCTTCTTCACAAGCTCGAAGTTTTAAATCCGAAATTTTTGCACGTCACTTTCAAAAAGTTCCAACCGGTGAGGTCGATAGATTTATAATTCATTGTAATTATTGTCCAAAGGAGTATAAATTTAAAAAAGGAGGAGGATATGGTACCTTCAAGCTCCACATGGAAAACCACCATCCAGATAAAATGGGAATTACAACGAGCCAAACGCAACTACTTGGATTTACCGGGTCCTCCGGAGGAGGAGTTCAAGGTGAGGTAAGTAATCCGACTTCTCTTTTTAAATATGATCAAGCATATTTTAGAAAAATGTTAGCTAAAATGATAAGTGTTCAACATCTTCCTTATAGTTTTGTTGAAAAATTTGCTTTTAATGATTTGGTACAACTTTCACTACAACCAAGCATGAAAAAAATTTCTCGTTCTACGGTTACTCGTGATATTGCTAATATTGTTGGTGAATATAAACTTGCTTTGATCAATACTTTTCGTTCACTTAAGAGTAAAGTTTCTATTTGTTCCGATATTTGGAGTGATAATTTTCAAAAACATTCATATATGGGAGTTACTTGTCATTGGATTGATGATTCTTGGACATTAAACAAAAGATTAATTGCTTATAGGGATTTTGATTGTGTGCACTCGGCCGATGCTATTAAAAAGAAAATTGTTGAAATTTTAAAATCTTATGGTTTAATTAACAAAATTTTTTCAATTGGTTTTGATAATGCTAGTGCTAATAATGCTAGTATCGAACAACTTCGCATTGCATGTCAACCGTATGTTGGTGGAAAATTTTTTCATATTAGATGCATGTGTCATATTTTAAATTTATGTGTTCAAGATGGTTTAAATGCTTTGAGAATTTATATTTCTCCTATTAAAGATGCTATTACTTATTTGACGAGGCGTAGTAGTTTGATGAAAAAATGGAAACATTTTTGTAGAAGTAGGAATGTGCATCCAAAAAAAAAATTTCTTGATGTGTCAACAAGGTGGAATTCTACTTATAAGTTGTTAAAAGAGTCGGTTGATTATAAAGAGACTTTATGTGATTTTTTTGAAGAAGAAAAATGTGGTTTTGGTTTACTTCCTGAAGATTGGAATCATTGCATAAACATAATTAAGGTTTTGGAAACTTTTAATAATGCTACTTTTGCTATGTCTAAAGTTTACGAACCTACTTCTCATTTGACACTTGAACATTGTCTAAAAATTATCAACGTTTTAGCACGTTACAAAAACGATCCAATATTAAATCTTGTTATTGCTCCTATGTTGGAAAAATGGAAAAAATATTTTGCTATAATTCCCCCTATATTTTTAGTTGCTAAAGTTTTTGATCCTAGATATAAGTTAGATGGTGTTAAATCTATGTTAGTCTTGTATTATAAAAAATTATATCCTATTGCCGAATTTCCGAATGATCAACCGAACACCAATCATTTCATATTTGGAGTTCAACAACTTATATTATCATTAATTAAGGAGTATATGGATACACATGGTTTATCCAACCCTAGTCATAGTTCTTCTTCTAGTTCTAGTGCTAGTTTGAACGTACAAAATAATGATGACGACATGGATGATGATGATGTTGATAGCTTTCTTTTTCAACGTAATTGTAAAAAATCAAAGTTTACATATACTCAAGAATATGAAAGCTATGAAGCGAATACATCCATGGAAAATATGGAAGGAGACTTTGATATACTAAGGTGTTGGTCGACGGTGACTCAAGTATTTCCGGCAATGTCAATGCTTGCAAGAGAAATTTTAGCGGCTCCCGCCTCAACCGTTGCCGTTGAGCAAGCATTTAGTGTAGGAGGTTATACTTTGGATGCAACAAGATCCAATATGACCGTTGAAAACGTAGAGAACCAATGTTTACTTGATGATTGGATAAGAGCCGAAAAAAGAGCCCAATCATTAGAAGAAGATAATGAAGAAGACGAGGAATGGACCTCTACGGACGGAAGTGAAGAATGAAGAACCTCCTTCAAGTTCAACAACAACGAGGTAAGTTGAGGTAAGAAAACTACGTGGACTTTGATTCCAATTTCCGTTGAATTTGGATACGTAGGCAACTTAATTTAAAATTTTTGAACTTGAATTTCTAAGTTTAATTTTTTAAATTAAGCTCAAGTCCAATTTCTTTTAACCCCTCCCCAAAATTCCAAATTGATTGTAAGTTGTAACTTGTAAGTTGTAATTCTAAAGTTTTTAATTTATATAAGTTTTATTTAGTTTTTTAAGTAATTTTTTTTAACTTGTAACTTGTAAATTTGTAATTGTAAGTTGTAACTTGTAAGTTTTTTAATGTATATTATAATTAATTTATTTTTTTAAGAAATAGGCCTAAGTTACATTAAATTTATTCTCTTAATATTTAATAAGCTATAAGTTAAAGTTATAAGAATATAAGTTATCGACTTAAAGTTATAATATAATAATTTATAAAAAAAACGATAAACAAAAGTTAAAACGAGTATAATTTTAATTTTAAGTTGTACAAATAATTTTAACTTAAAACGATCGAAAAAAGAGGCGAAAACGATCGAAAAAAGAGGCGAAAACGAGCTTTAAAAAATAATAATAAATAAAACCTAACCGCCGAACCGCCGGTTTCCGAACCGAACCGCCGGTTTGAAAACTGTAACCGTAACCGGCGGTTCGCGGTTCAGTTACGGTTGCCGAAAACCGAAAACCGTAACCGCCGGTTTCTAACCGAAACCGGCGATTTTGAACCGTTGCGCGTGTCTACATCTTCCGACACTCCATTTTGCTTGAGAGTGTCGGCCATCTCCAAAAATTGAGCAAGATGATCATTCGGGTCTTCCTCAAATCCTTCCTCCGTCCTTCCTTCAAATTGTCTCTCTCTCAACATCCGTAATAAAGAGGCATTAATCTCAAAATTGTTGGCCTCCACCCTTGGTCTTGCCAACCCATCGTAATACTCCCTCGGTTGAGGCTCAAAATATTCCCTCATTGGCCTTCCATGGTAAACACGTTGAGGCTCTTCTATATGTGGAGGAGGAGGGATGTATTCCTCTTGAATGTGTTGAGGTGGAGGATATTGGTAAGGTGGAGGGTAAGGGTGTTGAGGTGGTGGATATTGATGAGGTTGAGGTGGTGGATAGTAGGCTTGTTGTGGAGGTGGATAAGGGTAAGGATAGTATCCTTGATATGGAAGGTGGTTTTGAGGTGGATATTCTGGATTGGGATTATGGAGATTTGGTGGAGGGTTTGGAGGTGGATTCCCTCCAACTTGGTTTGTAACTTGGTTATTCTCTCTTTGAGGCTCATCATCTCCATTTGGTGGAGGATTCATCTCTTCAATGTTCTCTATCTCAAATTGTTCTTCTATGATTCTTTGTCGGTTCTTACTTCGATTCCTTCTTCTTGCGTGTGCCTCGATCTCAAGGTCTAATGGTTCAAGGTTTCCTCCACGTGATCTTGTGATCATGCACCTACAAAAGAAAAATGTCAAATCCCACAGAGATGAACGAAAACAAAATAACAAAAAGAAATGTTATTATCAATAACACTCAACAAACTCTAAGTTTCACTAATAACACTCGCTTAAATCCCCGGCAGCGGCGCCATTGACTTGGCTCATTTTTCAACACTTTTTTAAGCACTTGACAATACGATCCCCACAAGCGTATGGGTCCGATTGTAGTACGTAAGTACGACCAAGTAGTTTGTTCGTCCAAGGATTTAATTGAGTGTAAGTGAATCCCTAAAGTTACTAGTATTCATGCTATTGTAGTAACTAAACGTGTTTGTTTGGATTTTCGGGATTTAAAACACAAGTACGAAACTAGATGAACTAAGACAAGAAGAAATGGATAATCGAAATAACAAGCTATCTAACTTCCTTTCGAAAGTGCAAAGTGAGAGAGTATTGCCTCGGGTGTATCTATTTTGTAGGTTGTGTGGTGAATTAATGGACTAAATTACACAAATTAAACCTAAGGTATTGGGTAAAGCTAAAGGCTATCACTCGTGTGTGTCGACTAATCCCTTGTGAGGCTTAGGTGAACACGTGCATCAATTAGCAATTATATAGTCTAATCAATACCACAAGCTCTTAGGATAGTGTCTCATAAACACGTTCAACACGGTTACTAATGTTTATGAGACGCCCTCTCACTAATCTAATATACGACCTCTAATCGACTAGTGTCTAGTGTCATCGATCTAAGCAATCAACCCCCGGTCGGTGTAGCTAATTACTATGTTAATTCTAATCGATTAATTCAAGCTCATACACACACTCTTAATCATACAACCCAATACGATCGTTGAAGTCGAAAAAACTAACAATGTTAGCTAATAGGGTGAATTAATCAATTGAATCATGGAAATTACAACACTAGAAACATATACACCCAATTCCTAAGTTAATCATGCAATCAATCCATAATTACACCACTTAACCACCAAAACTTCCACACCCTAGGCAATTAGAACTTAGCCCATGGTTCTATGATAGGAATCCATGGCTAAAACAACAAATAACATCAAACTAATGGTAAAATTGAAAAAAATTGAAGAAACTAAGAAAATATTAAATTGAATTGCAAAATAGAGTAATATCACCTTGATCATGAGAATTTAGCTACAAACCGATGTAATAGACGATGCCCGATGATAATCGTAGCTTGATTCGAAGTAAAAACCATTATTCTATCTAGTCTAATGAAGAAATTAAACTAACTATGAAGAACACCTACTACTATGTGTTTGTGTGTGAGGAAATGCTTGGAAAATGAGTAAGACCATTTTTTAAAACTGAAATTGGAGCTATTTATAGTTGGGGTAGAAGTCTTGGATGAAATTTGCACTTAGGTCCCTCGAAAATGGAGAAAATGGGCCAAAACCCCCGAGAATCATGTCACCCGGCCGGGTGGATTCCACCCGGGCATCCCACCCGGCCTAAATACGAACCTTGGAGCAAATTGTCCTTGCCCAAGTAGAATCCACCCGGTCGGGTGGGTTTTACCCGGCCAAAATACGAAGGTATTGATGGAATTGGCCTTGCCCGGGTAGAATCCACCCGTCCGGGTGGGTTTTACCCGGCCAAAACCTTCGGTGGGTGAACTAATAAAAAACGTGGGTGTACAGTACTATGGCCGGGTGGAAGTAACCCGGCCGGGTAGAAATGTGGTCCGGCCTCGTCATTTTTCGTTCTGTTGTATCTCGAGCTTCCGACCTCCGATTGACTCGATTCCTTTTTTCATTCCACTCCGTTTTTCGAGACGAATCCAATGGTCAGCTTCTCTTCTTGATCCAGTGAAGTATGTTTGGTGTTTTTCTTCCAAAATACATCGTTTTTCCTACAAAATCGACAAAACACTACCTTTCTCTTATTTTGACCAAAACAATGATAATCAACCAATAATTCAATGAAATCAACATCAAATGAGCTTCAAAAATGCATCTAAATTGTGTAAATTCCACCCGAATCAACTCCCCCAAACTTAAAGTGTTGCTCGTCCTCGAGCAACGAAAGAAATACAACATGAGGGTGAAATTTACAACTAGATGATCAATGAAAGATCCCACGTATCAAATGACATGAAATGAATTCTTCTTCCTCAAGATACATTCTCAAAAATGATCACAAGTTCAATATTGAAGATCCAACTAATTACTCACACATGCTCAACACACAACAACAAGTGATGGTGATGACAATATCAAAATGTTCAAGTTCAACTCCCTAGATATAGTGTTTCTCTCAAACACTCAAACAAATTAAGGACAATAAGCACTCATCAATCAAATCATGCATTGCAATTCCCATATGCTTGCCCAAGCTCTACCATTTTCCACCACAAACATGTTCAACAATGGGATCAATAGGGCTTAACCAAGGACGTAACATTGGCTCTTTGGACGGGGTAAGATGAATATGGAAAAAGTGACTCGTCTAGTGGAGAACAAAAGTTTTTTTTTTCAACAATTCAAGCTCGTGCTCTTAACTTTTACAACTTTCAATCTCACTTTTCATATAAATTCCTCAAATGCATTCATCTTCTCATCTTTTTAGCCAATTTCTTTTCTTTTTAAGCTCTTGGGGCTCATTGTCCCTCTTTTCATTCTCAATTATTTTCTTTTCACTTCCATCTTTTTCTCTTTTTCACAACTTTTGCCAATTCTTCTCCTCAAACCAAAGACACTAAAGCACATATTTTGCCACTTTTCTCTTTTATTCTCCACTAAATATGGATATCAAAGGCTCAAAAGTGTTAAACATTGTAGGTTGTCAATAGAATGGGAAATCAAGCTCAAACGGGCTAACTACGGAAGATTACTTTAGTTATTTGTTGAAAAATATGGCTAAGTGACTTGTAAGACGAAAGATGGCCTACATCATATCTCAAAGTATCACACAAACATGATTTCAAGCAAGAACTTGGGCAAGTTCTAGAAAAGCAAGCAATGAATTGATCCACTCAAAACATGAAATAAACCGAATTAATGCATCGGTTCAAAGCTCAACTCTCACCGGTTCATTCAAGACTCAAACATTCATCAATCATCACCACACATAACTCATTGTGCATGTAAAACATCCATAGGCAACAAGATGACAACAACACAAACAAGATGATTCATTCCAATTATGTACACATTCAAGGAATCAAATTCACAACAAATCACCATCAAATGTGTCTCAATGATCATTAAAGCTCAAATTGCACACACACACAAAAGTACACATTGGTGTCAATAGAAAATGTAAAAATGAACATACCCCCCAAACTTTTTCATTGCAAAGCAATTAAAAGTTTGGAAAAATAGTGTTGCATTGATATTGACACCAAGTGCTAACCATACAAATCTACACACATGGGCCACTATCCCAACAATTAACACTAAGAGTAGCTAAGCAATCAATATTATGAATAAGCATATAAATTCCACTATCCCCCAAACTTAGTAATTGCTATGCAATTCCTAATAATTGGGATGGGCGTACCTCTTACGATTGCTATAGCTACACCTTCTTCTAAGCACAAGGTTCCACTTTCAATCCACTAGTCCATTCGATCCAAGCTTCTCCAACTAACATCAAAACTCACAAACACATCAAACTAAACTAACAAAGCAAATAAAATGAACAAAATTGAAATAAAGCAAGTAAAAATGGGTTGCCTCCCATTTAGCGCTAGGTTTAACGTCCTATGCCGGACGGAACTTAACAAGTTCAAACTTCCCTTTCTTTGAATGGAGGATGATAGTGCTTGACATTGTGCTCATCGGTGATGAACACTTCATCCTCCTCACTTTCCAACGCAATGCCTCCTTCATAGGCAATTTCTTCATGACCAACATTTTGCGTTCCTTGAGCTTCATCTTTCCAAGTACTTCCATCACTCCCAAGGTGCCCCATACCACCGTATCTCCTTCAAAGCCTTTTTCGATCATTCTCTCCTTCGAACTCTTCCTTCTTCCCTCTTCATCTTCACTACCCTCAAGGAATTTACCAAAACTCTTCTCCTTATCAAACTCCCCCAAACTTGAGTTTTGCTCAAGTTTAGGTGTTTGCTTCAATTTTTTATCATCTCCCTGATCTTTCAATGGAGCTTTTGGTGAGGGCTCTTTCACACAAATGTCAAGTTCTTTGACAAAGTGAGATTCCTTCTTTCTTGGGTCACTTTCAATTGAACCATACTCGAAGAAAATCACCTTCTCTCCATTCACTTCCAATGTCACCTCCCCTTTTCTCAAATTGATATTTGCTCCCCCCGTGGCAAGAAACGGCCTCCCAAGGATTAATGGGATATTTGCATCCTCTTTCATATCAAGCACCACGAAATCGGCCGAAATGATGAATTTATCGATCTTCACCAATACATCTTCAATGATCCCTTTAGGATATGTGATTGAACGATCCGCCAATTGAAGAGTAATTGACGTGGGCATTACTTCTCCAAGTCCCAAACGCTTGAAGATCGAAAGTGGCATCAAATTGATGCTAGCTCCCAAATCACAAAGTGCTTTCATCATGGGACCATCACCAATCTTACATGGGAGAGTGAAACTACCCGGATCCTTGAGCTTTTCGGGAGGATTTCTTTGAAGAATAGCACTACACTCCTCGGTCAAATTGATCTTGTCATCATCCACTAGCTTCTTCTTGTTTGCTATTGCATCCTTTAGAAACTTCATGTAATGAGGTATTTGCTCTAAAGCATCTGAAAGTGGAAGATCAATGTGGATTTTCTTGAAGATATCCAAAAACTTCCTAAACTTCTCATCCATTTTCTTCATATATCTTCCCGGATATGGAAGTGGCTCATATGTAATGGGCACTCCCCATTTGTCACAAGGTACCTCAAGCTTCTTCTTTTTCAAATCTTTGGCAATTCTCCACTTTGGAAATCTTGGAGCAACCTCTCCACTTCCAACTTTTTATATCCCTTTCTTTTTCTCTTCCTCCCTTTCTTTTCCCTTCACCACTTCACCCTCTTCCAATTCAATTGAAGAAACTCCATATTGTTCGCCACTTGAAATTGTAATAGCATTACAATGCTCACGTGGGTTTACCTCGGTGTTTGAGGGCATTTTACCCTTTATATGTTGAGATCCGATTGAAGTTGCCAATTGCCCCAATTGGAATTCCATCGATTTTTTATTACTCAAGAGTTGAGCAAGGATGGACTCGGTTGCTTCGACTTTCTTCTCAATTGTTTCACTTCTCTTATCACTCATATCCATCCTCTTCATGAGGTGTGCAAGAAGCTCATCCGTGGAGGACTTCCCTTCTCCACTTGGAAGTTTTGCTCCGGGATCAAATCTGGGAGGATATTGAATAGCACTTTTAGGATTGGAATAGGACAAATTCTCATTCCTCCGAAAATTCGGATTTTGAGGGGTTTGGTATTGAGGGGATGGGCCCCCTTGTCCTTGAGATGATGAAGGTTGCCCTTGGAATCGGTTTTGAGTAGAAGCTTGAAATCTTTGACCACGATTTTGATATGGTGGTTGCCCTTGATATTGTCGATTCCCTTGAAAATTTTGTGGGTGTCCTTGTTGACCCATGTATTGCACTTCTTCCATAGGTCCCATTTGAGGATCATCTTGCACAAAGGGTAAATGATTATCTCTTGATTGAGACAAAATATTCACCTTTTCAATGAGTGTGGCCATCATTACTCTCATGTTATCATTGTCATCCACTTGAGCTACCCTATTTCGTACTCCACGGTCTACTCTCATCTTGAAAGTATTGCTTGATATCCCTTCCATTATGTCATTGATCTCCTCCACCGATTTCCTCCAAATTGAACCACCCGCACAAGCATCAATGTGGTGTTGATCTTCCACTCGTAACCCACTAACGAACCAACATGTTGTTTGTTCTTTTGGGAAACCATGATGGGGACATGTGATGAGAAGATTCGTAAACCTTTCCCATGCTTCTTTGATTCCCTTATTTGGACCTTGTTGGAACATAAACATCTTTTGTTTGGCTTCCATCGTCTTGCAAGGAGGGTAGTACTTCAATAGAAATCTCTTCTTCAACTCTTCCCACGTCCTCACTTCTCCGGCGGGAATGCTTGATTGTAGCCAAGCTTTTGCTTTCCCCGACAATGTGAATGGGAATAACCTCAACTTCTTAGCATCTTCCTAAACACGGGCGGTTTCTAACCGCCGAAACCGGCGATTTGGCTAACCGGCGGTTTCGGTTTTGGAACCGCACCGTAACCGTAATTTCACGGTTCGGTTACGGTTCCCCCAAAGTGGAACCGGCGGTTTTCCGATTAACCGGCGGTTATTTTATTTTAATTTTTTAAATATTTTTATATACAAATATTTAAATTTAATACTGAAATTAGATACATATAAATTAAATACTTAATATTTCACTTAAATCTTAACTTAATACACTTAAAAAAATAACATTTAACATTTAGGTTTAGGACTTTAGGCTAAACTTAAACTCTTAAAGAACAAACTCAACAAAGTTACAACTTACAACTTACAGGATAAAAATAAACTAGAACACTTCAAAGTTCAAATACTTAATTAGTAAAATTACTAATACTTAATTAGTAGAATCGAGGGGGAAGTCCCAATGCCTCCGGATGAACTTTTTCAATGTGTGACTTGAAAACTCCGTATCCTCCACCGCGCTTAAATTTATATTTTTTTTGGCAATACTTGCTACAAACTTCACGTGAATTGTCTATTGGATTTGTATCACTCACATGAAAGTGATTTAGCAAAATGGAGTGAGGGTGAAAGTTTGGTTGAATTCGAGGCGGCGGTTGATTGACTTCTTCTTCATCACGTAACTCACGTTGACGTATGTTTGTAACTCCGGATGATCTTTGGGTTGCCATTTGAAAGAGAGTCTTGAGACTTGAGAGAATAGGAGAGAAATAGATAATTGATATAAGTTATAACTTATAAGAGAGTTGAGGTGTGAAAAATGAGAAGAGAAAATGGGGTATTTATAGGTGAAAAATGGGGCATTTTCGGATTTTAAAAAAAAAATTCCGGCCAAACCGGCGGTTAAACCGCCGGTCCGGTTAACCGGCGGTTAATAATTCAAAAATTTGACCGTTGGCGATTCAACGGTCCAGATCTGTTGACCATTTGAATCTCAACGGTCCAGATTAAAAGCGTTTTTAAAATTTAAAAAAAAAAAATTCCAACGGTAATAACCGGCGGTTAACCGCCGGTTTGGCCCAGTTTTGTACTCCTTCTATCCCTTGGCGCCTGCAGGGTCTCTAGAGTCAGGTTCATCCTCTTACCACATACATGCACATTCGGTATTCTCACACTTTTAGAGAGGCCAACCAGGCGGCTGACGCAGTGGCCAAGACGAAGATCAACGGCATTTGGAGGGGCTATCCTCCAGATTTCTTACTTACTTTCTTGCATAAAGATTTGTATACCGTCTTTTACAGACATTGATTGTTAGAGGAGTTTACCTTTTTCCTTCTCTTGGGTTTTGTCCCTAAGGAGGGTTTTCCCAGGCAAGGTTTTAACGGCACTCCGGCCTCTGGCTCGACTTGTGAGCTTATGGTTTTAGGTTTTCTTTTTTTCTTTTATATTCCATACCTTTTTATTGGTCCCCCAATTTTAAATTTTCTAGTCGTTGGAGATCAACGGTCCAGATCATCTGATCGTTGAATCTCAACGGCTACGATTGATCTGGCAGTCGGTTAACCGCCGGTCCGGTTGTAACCTGCGGTTTGGTCGGAATTTTTTTTTTAAATCCGAAAATACCCCATTTTTCACCTATAAATACCCCATTTTCTCTTCTCATTTTTCACACCTCAACTCTCAATCTCATCTCTTATCTCAATTCTCTATTCTCTCTTATTATCTCAATTCTCTCAACTCAAGTCTTCTCAAATTTTCAATTAATCAATTCTTTTCTCTAATTCTCTCAAATCTCAATTTACTAATATGTCTTCTTCAAGATCATCAAGAGGAAAGGCTATCGTATCTTCTTCACAACAACCTCGACGAAGACGCGTTCCATTGTTCAACGATGTCGATGAAGAAGATCAACATTTGCGTAGAATTCTTGGTGACGATATCATCGACCACATGAACGAAATTGCCACCGATGATGATGATGAAGAAGAGGTTGAACGTGGTCCAACTCAAGAAAGTGCAACCGAGTATCCACCACCACCACCTTCGGCGCCCTCAACCGAAATTCCACCTCCTACTTCTTCTTCACAAGCTCGAAGTTTTAAATCCGAAATTTTTGCACGTCACTTTCAAAAAGTTCCAACCGGTGAGGTCGATAGATTTATAATTCATTGTAATTATTGTCCAAAGGAGTATAAATTTAAAAAAGGAGGAGGATATGGTACCTTCAAGCTCCACATGGAAAACCACCATCCAGATAAAATGGGAATTACAACGAGCCAAACGCAACTACTTGGATTTACCGGGTCCTCCGGAGGAGGAGTTCAAGGTGAGGTAAGTAATCCGACTTCTCTTTTTAAATATGATCAAGCATATTTTAGAAAAATGTTAGCTAAAATGATAAGTGTTCAACATCTTCCTTATAGTTTTGTTGAAAAATTTGCTTTTAATGATTTGGTACAACTTTCACTACAACCAAGCATGAAAAAAATTTCTCGTTCTACGGTTACTCGTGATATTGCTAATATTGTTGGTGAATATAAACTTGCTTTGATCAATACTTTTCGTTCACTTAAGAGTAAAGTTTCTATTTGTTCCGATATTTGGAGTGATAATTTTCAAAAACATTCATATATGGGAGTTACTTGTCATTGGATTGATGATTCTTGGACATTAAACAAAAGATTAATTGCTTATAGGGATTTTGATTGTGTGCACTCGGCCGATGCTATTAAAAAGAAAATTGTTGAAATTTTAAAATCTTATGGTTTAATTAACAAAATTTTTTCAATTGGTTTTGATAATGCTAGTGCTAATAATGCTAGTATCGAACAACTTCGCATTGCATGTCAACCGTATGTTGGTGGAAAATTTTTTCATATTAGATGCATGTGTCATATTTTAAATTTATGTGTTCAAGATGGTTTAAATGCTTTGAGAATTTATATTTCTCCTATTAAAGATGCTATTACTTATTTGACGAGGCGTAGTAGTTTGATGAAAAAATGGAAACATTTTTGTAGAAGTAGGAATGTGCATCCAAAAAAAAAATTTCTTGATGTGTCAACAAGGTGGAATTCTACTTATAAGTTGTTAAAAGAGTCGGTTGATTATAAAGAGACTTTATGTGATTTTTTTGAAGAAGAAAAATGTGGTTTTGGTTTACTTCCTGAAGATTGGAATCATTGCATAAACATAATTAAGGTTTTGGAAACTTTTAATAATGCTACTTTTGCTATGTCTAAAGTTTACGAACCTACTTCTCATTTGACACTTGAACATTGTCTAAAAATTATCAACGTTTTAGCACGTTACAAAAACGATCCAATATTAAATCTTGTTATTGCTCCTATGTTGGAAAAATGGAAAAAATATTTTGCTATAATTCCCCCTATATTTTTAGTTGCTAAAGTTTTTGATCCTAGATATAAGTTAGATGGTGTTAAATCTATGTTAGTCTTGTATTATAAAAAATTATATCCTATTGCCGAATTTCCGAATGATCAACCGAACACCAATCATTTCATATTTGGAGTTCAACAACTTATATTATCATTAATTAAGGAGTATATGGATACACATGGTTTATCCAACCCTAGTCATAGTTCTTCTTCTAGTTCTAGTGCTAGTTTGAACGTACAAAATAATGATGACGACATGGATGATGATGATGTTGATAGCTTTCTTTTTCAACGTAATTGTAAAAAATCAAAGTTTACATATACTCAAGAATATGAAAGCTATGAAGCGAATACATCCATGGAAAATATGGAAGGAGACTTTGATATACTAAGGTGTTGGTCGACGGTGACTCAAGTATTTCCGGCAATGTCAATGCTTGCAAGAGAAATTTTAGCGGCTCCCGCCTCAACCGTTGCCGTTGAGCAAGCATTTAGTGTAGGAGGTTATACTTTGGATGCAACAAGATCCAATATGACCGTTGAAAACGTAGAGAACCAATGTTTACTTGATGATTGGATAAGAGCCGAAAAAAGAGCCCAATCATTAGAAGAAGATAATGAAGAAGACGAGGAATGGACCTCTACGGACGGAAGTGAAGAATGAAGAACCTCCTTCAAGTTCAACAACAACGAGGTAAGTTGAGGTAAGAGAACTACGTGGACTTTGATTCCAATTTCCGTTGAATTTGGATACGTAGGCAACTTAATTTAAAATTTTTGAACTTGAATTTCTAAGTTTAATTTTTTAAATTAAGCTCAAGTCCAATTTCTTTTAACCCCTCCCCAAAATTCCAAATTGATTGTAAGTTGTAACTTGTAAGTTGTAATTCTAAAGTTTTTAATTTATATAAGTTTTATTTAGTTTTTTAAGTAATTTTTTTTAACTTGTAACTTGTAAATTTGTAATTGTAAGTTGTAACTTGTAAGTTTTTTAATGTATATTATAATTAATTTATTTTTTTAAGAAATAGGCCTAAGTTACATTAAATTTATTCTCTTAATATTTAATAAGCTATAAGTTAAAGTTATAAGAATATAAGTTATCGACTTAAAGTTATAATATAATAATTTATAAAAAAAACGATAAACAAAAGTTAAAACGAGTATAATTTTAATTTTAAGTTGTACAAATAATTTTAACTTAAAACGATCGAAAAAAGAGGCGAAAACGATCGAAAAAAGAGGCGAAAACGAGCTTTAAAAAATAATAATAAATAAAACCTAACCGCCGAACCGCCGGTTTCCGAACCGAACCGCCGGTTTGAAAACTGTAACCGTAACCGGCGGTTCGCGGTTCAGTTACGGTTGCCGAAAACCGAAAACCGTAACCGCCGGTTTCTAACCGAAACCGGCGATTTTGAACCGTTGCGCGTGTCTACATCTTCCGACACTCCATTTTGCTTGAGAGTGTCGGCCATCTCCAAAAATTGAGCAAGATGATCATTCGGGTCTTCCTCAAATCCTTCCTCCGTCCTTCCTTCAAATTGTCTCTCTCTCAACATCCGTAATAAAGAGGCATTAATCTCAAAATTGTTGGCCTCCACCCTTGGTCTTGCCAACCCATCGTAATACTCCCTCGGTTGAGGCTCAAAATATTCCCTCATTGGCCTTCCATGGTAAACACGTTGAGGCTCTTCTATATGTGGAGGAGGAGGGATGTATTCCTCTTGAATGTGTTGAGGTGGAGGATATTGGTAAGGTGGAGGGTAAGGGTGTTGAGGTGGTGGATATTGATGAGGTTGAGGTGGTGGATAGTAGGCTTGTTGTGGAGGTGGATAAGGGTAAGGATAGTATCCTTGATATGGAAGGTGGTTTTGAGGTGGATATTCTGGATTGGGATTATGGAGATTTGGTGGAGGGTTTGGAGGTGGATTCCCTCCAACTTGGTTTGTAACTTGGTTATTCTCTCTTTGAGGCTCATCATCTCCATTTGGTGGAGGATTCATCTCTTCAATGTTCTCTATCTCAAATTGTTCTTCTATGATTCTTTGTCGGTTCTTACTTCGATTCCTTCTTCTTGCGTGTGCCTCGATCTCAAGGTCTAATGGTTCAAGGTTTCCTCCACGTGATCTTGTGATCATGCACCTACAAAAGAAAAATGTCAAATCCCACAGAGATGAACGAAAACAAAATAACAAAAAGAAATGTTATTATCAATAACACTCAACAAACTCTAAGTTTCACTAATAACACTCGCTTAAATCCCCGGCAGCGGCGCCATTGACTTGGCTCATTTTTCAACACTTTTTTAAGCACTTGACAATACGATCCCCACAAGCGTATGGGTCCGATTGTAGTACGTAAGTACGACCAAGTAGTTTGTTCGTCCAAGGATTTAATTGAGTGTAAGTGAATCCCTAAAGTTACTAGTATTCATGCTATTGTAGTAACTAAACGTGTTTGTTTGGATTTTCGGGATTTAAAACACAAGTACGAAACTAGATGAACTAAGACAAGAAGAAATGGATAATCGAAATAACAAGCTATCTAACTTCCTTTCGAAAGTGCAAAGTGAGAGAGTATTGCCTCGGGTGTATCTATTTTGTAGGTTGTGTGGTGAATTAATGGACTAAATTACACAAATTAAACCTAAGGTATTGGGTAAAGCTAAAGGCTATCACTCGTGTGTGTCGACTAATCCCTTGTGAGGCTTAGGTGAACACGTGCATCAATTAGCAATTATATAGTCTAATCAATACCACAAGCTCTTAGGATAGTGTCTCATAAACACGTTCAACACGGTTACTAATGTTTATGAGACGCCCTCTCACTAATCTAATATACGACCTCTAATCGACTAGTGTCTAGTGTCATCGATCTAAGCAATCAACCCCCGGTCGGTGTAGCTAATTACTATGTTAATTCTAATCGATTAATTCAAGCTCATACACACACTCTTAATCATACAACCCAATACGATCGTTGAAGTCGAAAAAACTAACAATGTTAGCTAATAGGGTGAATTAATCAATTGAATCATGGAAATTACAACACTAGAAACATATACACCCAATTCCTAAGCTAATCATGCAATCAATCCATAATTACACCACTTAACCACCAAAACTTCCACACCCTAGGCAATTAGAACTTAGCCCATGGTTCTATGATAGGAATCCATGGCTAAAACAACAAATAACATCAAACTAATGGTAAAATTGAAAAAAATTGAAGAAACTAAGAAAATATTAAATTGAATTGCAAAATAGAGTAATATCACCTTGATCATGAGAATTTAGCTACAAACCGATGTAATAGACGATGCCCGATGATAATCGTAGCTTGATTCGAAGTAAAAACCATTATTTTATCTAGTCTAATGAAGAAATTAAACTAACTATGAAGAACACCTACTACTATGTGTTTGTGTGTGAGGAAATGCTTGGAAAATGAGTAAGACCCTTTTTTAAAACTGAAATTGGAGCTATTTATAGTTGGGGTAGAAGTCTTGGATGAAATTTGCACTTAGGTCCCTCGAAAATGGAGAAAATGGGCCAAAACCCCCGAGAATCATGTCACCCGGCCGGGTGGATTCCACCCGGGCATCCCACCCGGCCTAAATACGAACCTTGGAGCAAATTGTCCTTGCCCAAGTAGAATCCACCCGGCCGGGTGGGTTTTACCCGGCCAAAATACGAAGGTATTGATGGAATTGGCCTTGCCCGGGTAGAATCCACCCGTCCGGGTGGGTTTTACCCGGCCAAAACCTTCGGTGGGTGAACTAATAAAAAACGTGGGTGTACAGTACTATGGCCGGGTGGAAGTAACCCGGCCGGGTAGAAATGTGGTCCGGCCTCGTCATTTTTCGTTCTGTTGTATCTCGAGCTTCCGACCTCCGATTGACTCGATTCCTTTTTTCATTCCACTCCGTTTTTCGAGACGAATCCAATGGTCAGCTTCTCTTCTTGATCCAGTGAAGTATGTTTGGTGTTTTTCTTCCAAAATACATCGTTTTTCCTACAAAATCGACAAAACACTACCTTTCTCTTATTTTGACCAAAACAATGATAATCAACCAATAATTCAATGAAATCAACATCAAATGAGCTTCAAAAATGCATCTAAATTGTGTAAATTCCACCCGAATCAACTCCCCCAAACTTAAAGTGTTGCTCGTCCTCGAGCAACGAAAGAAATACAACATGAGGGTGAAATTTACAACTAGATGATCAATGAAAGATCCCACGTATCAAATGACATGAAATGAATTCTTCTTCCTCAAGATACATTCTCAAAAATGATCACAAGTTCAATATTGAAGATCCAACTAATTACTCACACATGCTCAACACACAACAACAAGTGATGGTGATGACAATATCAAAATGTTCAAGTTCAACTCCCTAGATATAGTGTTTCTCTCAAACACTCAAACAAATTAAGGACAATAAGCACTCATCAATCAAATCATGCATTGCAATTCCCATATGCTTGCCCAAGCTCTACCATTTTCCACCACAAACATGTTCAACAATGGGATCAATAGGGCTTAACCAAGGACGTAACATTGGCTCTTTGGACGGGGTAAGATGAATATGGAAAAAGTGACTCGTCTAGTGGAGAACAAAAGTTTTTTTTTTCAACAATTCAAGCTCGTGCTCTTAACTTTTACAACTTTCAATCTCACTTTTCATATAAATTCCTCAAATGCATTCATCTTCTCATCTTTTTAGCCAATTTCTTTTCTTTTTAAGCTCTTGGGGCTCATTGTCCCTCTTTTCATTCTCAATTATTTTCTTTTCACTTCCATCTTTTTCTCTTTTTCACAACTTTTGCCAATTCTTCTCCTCAAACCAAAGACACTAAAGCACATATTTTGCCACTTTTCTCTTTTATTCTCCACTAAATATGGATATCAAAGGCTCAAAAGTGTTAAACATTGTAGGTTGTCAATAGAATGGGAAATCAAGCTCAAACGGGCTAACTACGGAAGATTACTTTAGTTATTTGTTGAAAAATATGGCTAAGTGACTTGTAAGACGAAAGATGGCCTACATCATATCTCAAAGTATCACACAAACATGATTTCAAGCAAGAACTTGGGCAAGTTCTAGAAAAGCAAGCAATGAATTGATCCACTCAAAACATGAAATAAACCGAATTAATGCATCGGTTCAAAGCTCAACTCTCACCGGTTCATTCAAGACTCAAACATTCATCAATCATCACCACACATAACTCATTGTGCATGTAAAACATCCATAGGCAACAAGATGACAACAACACAAACAAGATGATTCATTCCAATTATGTACACATTCAAGGAATCAAATTCACAACAAATCACCATCAAATGTGTCTCAATGATCATTAAAGCTCAAATTGCACACACACACAAAAGTACACATTGGTGTCAATAGAAAATGTAAAAATGAACATACCCCCCAAACTTTTTCATTGCAAAGCAATTAAAAGTTTGGAAAAATAGTGTTGCATTGATATTGACACCAAGTGCTAACCATACAAATCTACACACATGGGCCACTATCCCAACAATTAACACTAAGAGTAGCTAAGCAATCAATATTATGAATAAGCATATAAATTCCACTATCCCCCAAACTTAGTAATTGCTATGCAATTCCTAATAATTGGGATGGGCGTACCTCTTACGATTGCTATAGCTACACCTTCTTCTAAGCACAAGGTTCCACTTTCAATCCACTAGTCCATTCGATCCAAGCTTCTCCAACTAACATCAAAACTCACAAACACATCAAACTAAACTAACAAAGCAAATAAAATGAACAAAATTGAAATAAAGCAAGTAAAAATGGGTTGCCTCCCATTTAGCGCTAGGTTTAACGTCCTATGCCGGACGGAACTTAACAAGTTCAAACTTCCCTTTCTTTGAATGGAGGATGATAGTGCTTGACATTGTGCTCATCGGTGATGAACACTTCATCCTCCTCACTTTCCAACGCAATGCCTCCTTCATAGGCAATTTCTTCATGACCAACATTTTGCGTTCCTTGAGCTTCATCTTTCCAAGTACTTCCATCACTCCCAAGGTGCCCCATACCACCGTATCTCCTTCAAAGCCTTTTTCGATCATTCTCTCCTTCGAACTCTTCCTTCTTCCCTCTTCAACTTCACTACCCTCAAGGAATTTACCAAAACTCTTCTCCTTATCAAACTCCCCCAAACTTGAGTTTTGCTCAAGTTTAGGTGTTTGCTTCAATTTTTTATCATCTCCCTGATCTTTCAATGGAGCTTTTGGTGAGGGCTCTTTCACACAAATGTCAAGTTCTTTGACAAAGTGAGATTCCTTCTTTCTTGGGTCACTTTCAATTGAACCATACTCGAAGAAAATCACCTTCTCTCCATTCACTTCCAATGTCACCTCCCCTTTTCTCAAATTGATATTTGCTCCCCCCGTGGCAAGAAACGGCCTCCCAAGGATTAATGGGATATTTGCATCCTCTTTCATATCAAGCACCACGAAATCGGCCGAAATGATGAATTTATCGATCTTCACCAATACATCTTCAATGATCCCTTTAGGATATGTGATTGAACGATCCGCCAATTGAAGAGTAATTGACGTGGGCATTACTTCTCCAAGTCCCAAACGCTTGAAGATCGAAAGTGGCATCAAATTGATGCTAGCTCCCAAATCACAAAGTGCTTTCATCATGGGACCATCACCAATCTTACATGGGAGAGTGAAACTACCCGGATCCTTGAGCTTTTCGGGAGGATTTCTTTGAAGAATAGCACTACACTCCTCGGTCAAATTGATCTTGTCATCATCCACTAGCTTCTTCTTGTTTGCTATTGCATCCTTTAGAAACTTCATGTAATGAGGTATTTGCTCTAAAGCATCTGAAAGTGGAAGATCAATGTGGATTTTCTTGAAGATATCCAAAAACTTCCTAAACTTCTCATCCATTTTCTTCATATATCTTCCCGGATATGGAAGTGGCTCATATGTAATGGGCACTCCCCATTTGTCACAAGGTACCTCAAGCTTCTTCTTTTTCAAATCTTTGGCAATTCTCCACTTTGGAAATCTTGGAGCAACCTCTCCACTTCCAACTTTTTATATCCCTTTCTTTTTCTCTTCCTCCCTTTCTTTTCCCTTCACCACTTCACCCTCTTCCAATTCAATTGAAGAAACTCCATATTGTTCGCCACTTGAAATTGTAATAGCATTACAATGCTCACGTGGGTTTACCTCGGTGTTTGAGGGCATTTTACCCTTTATATGTTGAGATCCGATTGAAGTTGCCAATTGCCCCAATTGGAATTCCATCGATTTTTTATTACTCAAGAGTTGAGCAAGGATGGACTCGGTTGCTTCGACTTTCTTCTCAATTGTTTCACTTCTCTTATCACTCATATCCATCCTCTTCATGAGGTGTGCAAGAAGCTCATCCGTGGAGGACTTCCCTTCTCCACTTGGAAGTTTTGCTCCGGGATCAAATCTGGGAGGATATTGAATAGCACTTTTAGGATTGGAATAGGACAAATTCTCATTCCTCCGAAAATTCGGATTTTGAGGGGTTTGGTATTGAGGGGATGGACCCCCTTGTCCTTGAGATGATGAAGGTTGCCCTTGGAATCGGTTTTGAGTAGAAGCTTGAAATCTTTGACCACGATTTTGATATGGTGGTTGCCCTTGATATTGTCGATTCCCTTGAAAATTTTGTGGGTGTCCTTGTTGACCCATGTATTGCACTTCTTCCATAGGTCCCATTTGAGGATCATCTTGCACAAAGGGTAAATGATTATCTCTTGATTGAGACAAAATATTCACCTTTTCAATGAGTGTGGCCATCATTACTCTCATGTTATCATTGTCATCCACTTGAGCTACCCTATTTCGTACTCCACGGTCTACTCTCATCTTGAAAGTATTGCTTGATATCCCTTCCATTATGTCATTGATCTCCTCCACCGATTTCCTCCAAATTGAACCACCCGCACAAGCATCAATGTGGTGTTGATCTTCCACTCGTAACCCACTAACGAACCAACATGTTGTTTGTTCTTTTGGGAAACCATGATGGGGACATGTGATGAGAAGATTCGTAAACCTTTCCCATGCTTCTTTGATTCCCTTATTTGGACCTTGTTGGAACATAAACATCTTTTGTTTGGCTTCCATCGTCTTGCAAGGAGGGTAGTACTTCAATAGAAATCTCTTCTTCAACTCTTCCCACGTCCTCACTTCTCCGGCGGGAATGCTTGATTGTAGCCAAGCTTTTGCTTTCCCCGACAATGTGAATGGGAATAACCTCAACTTCTTAGCATCTTCCTAAACACGGGCGGTTTCTAACCGCCGAAACCGGCGATTTGGCTAACCGGCGGTTTCGGTTTTGGAACCGCACCGTAACCGTAATTTCACGGTTCGGTTACGGTTCCCCCAAAGTGGAACCGGCGGTTTTCCGATTAACCGGCGGTTATTTTATTTTAATTTTTTAAATATTTTTATATACAAATATTTAAATTTAATACTGAAATTAGATACATATAAATTAAATACTTAATATTTCACTTAAATCTTAACTTAATACACTTAAAAAAATAACATTTAACATTTAGGTTTAGGACTTTAGGCTAAACTTAAACTCTTAAAGAACAAACTCAACAAAGTTACAACTTACAACTTACAGGATAAAAATAAACTAGAACACTTCAAAGTTCAAATACTTAATTAGTAAAATTACTAATACTTAATTAGTAGAATCGAGGGGGAAGTCCCAATGCCTCCGGATGAACTTTTTCAATGTGTGACTTGAAAACTCCGTATCCTCCACCGCGCTTAAATTTATATTTTTTTTGGCAATACTTGCTACAAACTTCACGTGAATTGTCTATTGGATTTGTATCACTCACATGAAAGTGATTTAGCAAAATGGAGTGAGGGTGAAAGTTTGGTTGAATTCGAGGCGGCGGTTGATTGACTTCTTCTTCATCACGTAACTCACGTTGACGTATGTTTGTAACTCCGGATGATCTTTGGGTTGCCATTTGAAAGAGAGTCTTGAGACTTGAGAGAATAGGAGAGAAATAGATAATTGATATAAGTTATAACTTATAAGAGAGTTGAGGTGTGAAAAATGAGAAGAGAAAATGGGGTATTTATAGGTGAAAAATGGGGCATTTTCGGATTTTAAAAAAAAAATTCCGGCCAAACCGGCGGTTAAACCGCCGGTCCGGTTAACCGGCGGTTAATAATTCAAAAATTTGACCGTTGGCGATTCAACGGTCCAGATCTGTTGACCATTTGAATCTCAACGGTCCAGATTAAAAGCGTTTTTAAAATTTAAAAAAAAAAAATTCCAACGGTAATAACCGGCGGTTAACCGCCGGTTTGGCCCAGTTTTGTACTCCTTCTATCCCTTGGCGCCTGCAGGGTCTCTAGAGTCAGGTTCATCCTCTTACCACATACATGCACATTCGGTATTCTCACACTTTTAGAGAGGCCAACCAGGCGGCTGACGCAGTGGCCAAGACGAAGATCAACGGCATTTGGAGGGGCTATCCTCCAGATTTCTTACTTACTTTCTTGCATAAAGATTTGTATACCGTCTTTTACAGACATTGATTGTTAGAGGAGTTTACCTTTTTCCTTCTCTTGGGTTTTGTCCCTAAGGAGGGTTTTCCCAGGCAAGGTTTTAACGGCACTCCGGCCTCTGGCTCGACTTGTGAGCTTATGGTTTTAGGTTTTCTTTTTTTCTTTTATATTCCATACCTTTTTATTGGTCCCCCAATTTTAAATTTTCTAGTCGTTGGAGATCAACGGTCCAGATCATCTGATCGTTGAATCTCAACGGCTACGATTGATCTGGCAGTCGGTTAACCGCCGGTCCGGTTGTAACCTGCGGTTTGGTCGGAATTTTTTTTTTAAATCCGAAAATACCCCATTTTTCACCTATAAATACCCCATTTTCTCTTCTCATTTTTCACACCTCAACTCTCAATCTCATCTCTTATCTCAATTCTCTATTCTCTCTTATTATCTCAATTCTCTCAACTCAAGTCTTCTCAAATTTTCAATTAATCAATTCTTTTCTCTAATTCTCTCAAATCTCAATTTACTAATATGTCTTCTTCAAGATCATCAAGAGGAAAGGCTATCGTATCTTCTTCACAACAACCTCGACGAAGACGCGTTCCATTGTTCAACGATGTCGATGAAGAAGATCAACATTTGCGTAGAATTCTTGGTGACGATATCATCGACCACATGAACGAAATTGCCACCGATGATGATGATGAAGAAGAGGTTGAACGTGGTCCAACTCAAGAAAGTGCAACCGAGTATCCACCACCACCACCTTCGGCGCCCTCAACCGAAATTCCACCTCCTACTTCTTCTTCACAAGCTCGAAGTTTTAAATCCGAAATTTTTGCACGTCACTTTCAAAAAGTTCCAACCGGTGAGGTCGATAGATTTATAATTCATTGTAATTATTGTCCAAAGGAGTATAAATTTAAAAAAGGAGGAGGATATGGTACCTTCAAGCTCCACATGGAAAACCACCATCCAGATAAAATGGGAATTACAACGAGCCAAACGCAACTACTTGGATTTACCGGGTCCTCCGGAGGAGGAGTTCAAGGTGAGGTAAGTAATCCGACTTCTCTTTTTAAATATGATCAAGCATATTTTAGAAAAATGTTAGCTAAAATGATAAGTGTTCAACATCTTCCTTATAGTTTTGTTGAAAAATTTGCTTTTAATGATTTGGTACAACTTTCACTACAACCAAGCATGAAAAAAAATTCTCGTTCTACGGTTACTCGTGATATTGCTAATATTGTTGGTGAATATAAACTTGCTTTGATCAATACTTTTCGTTCACTTAAGAGTAAAGTTTCTATTTGTTCCGATATTTGGAGTGATAATTTTCAAAAACATTCATATATGGGAGTTACTTGTCATTGGATTGATGATTCTTGGACATTAAACAAAAGATTAATTGCTTATAGGGATTTTGATTGTGTGCACTCGGCCGATGCTATTAAAAAGAAAATTGTTGAAATTTTAAAATCTTATGGTTTAATTAACAAAATTTTTTCAATTGGTTTTGATAATGCTAGTGCTAATAATGCTAGTATCGAACAACTTCGCATTGCATGTCAACCGTATGTTGGTGGAAAATTTTTTCATATTAGATGCATGTGTCATATTTTAAATTTATGTGTTCAAGATGGTTTAAATGCTTTGAGAATTTATATTTCTCCTATTAAAGATGCTATTACTTATTTGACGAGGCGTAGTAGTTTGATGAAAAAATGGAAACATTTTTGTAGAAGTAGGAATGTGCATCCAAAAAAAAAATTTCTTGATGTGTCAACAAGGTGGAATTCTACTTATAAGTTGTTAAAAGAGTCGGTTGATTATAAAGAGACTTTATGTGATTTTTTTGAAGAAGAAAAATGTGGTTTTGGTTTACTTCCTGAAGATTGGAATCATTGCATAAACATAATTAAGGTTTTGGAAACTTTTAATAATGCTACTTTTGCTATGTCTAAAGTTTACGAACCTACTTCTCATTTGACACTTGAACATTGTCTAAAAATTATCAACGTTTTAGCACGTTACAAAAACGATCCAATATTAAATCTTGTTATTGCTCCTATGTTGGAAAAATGGAAAAAATATTTTGCTATAATTCCCCCTATATTTTTAGTTGCTAAAGTTTTTGATCCTAGATATAAGTTAGATGGTGTTAAATCTATGTTAGTCTTGTATTATAAAAAATTATATCCTATTGCCGAATTTCCGAATGATCAACCGAACACCAATCATTTCATATTTGGAGTTCAACAACTTATATTATCATTAATTAAGGAGTATATGGATACACATGGTTTATCCAACCCTAGTCATAGTTCTTCTTCTAGTTCTAGTGCTAGTTTGAACGTACAAAATAATGATGACGACATGGATGATGATGATGTTGATAGCTTTCTTTTTCAACGTAATTGTAAAAAATCAAAGTTTACATATACTCAAGAATATGAAAGCTATGAAGCGAATACATCCATGGAAAATATGGAAGGAGACTTTGATATACTAAGGTGTTGGTCGACGGTGACTCAAGTATTTCCGGCAATGTCAATGCTTGCAAGAGAAATTTTAGCGGCTCCCGCCTCAACCGTTGCCGTTGAGCAAGCATTTAGTGTAGGAGGTTATACTTTGGATGCAACAAGATCCAATATGACCGTTGAAAACGTAGAGAACCAATGTTTACTTGATGATTGGATAAGAGCCGAAAAAAGAGCCCAATCATTAGAAGAAGATAATGAAGAAGACGAGGAATGGACCTCTACGGACGGAAGTGAAGAATGAAGAACCTCCTTCAAGTTCAACAACAACGAGGTAAGTTGAGGTAAGAGAACTACGTGGACTTTGATTCCAATTTCCGTTGAATTTGGATACGTAGGCAACTTAATTTAAAATTTTTGAACTTGAATTTCTAAGTTTAATTTTTTAAATTAAGCTCAAGTCCAATTTCTTTTAACCCCTCCCCAAAATTCCAAATTGATTGTAAGTTGTAACTTGTAAGTTGTAATTCTAAAGTTTTTAATTTATATAAGTTTTATTTAGTTTTTTAAGTAATTTTTTTTAACTTGTAACTTGTAAATTTGTAATTGTAAGTTGTAACTTGTAAGTTTTTTAATGTATATTATAATTAATTTATTTTTTTAAGAAATAGGCCTAAGTTACATTAAATTTATTCTCTTAATATTTAATAAGCTATAAGTTAAAGTTATAAGAATATAAGTTATCGACTTAAAGTTATAATATAATAATTTATAAAAAAAACGATAAACAAAAGTTAAAACGAGTATAATTTTAATTTTAAGTTGTACAAATAATTTTAACTTAAAACGATCGAAAAAAGAGGCGAAAACGATCGAAAAAAGAGGCGAAAACGAGCTTTAAAAAATAATAATAAATAAAACCTAACCGCCGAACCGCCGGTTTCCGAACCGAACCGCCGGTTTGAAAACTGTAACCGTAACCGGCGGTTCGCGGTTCAGTTACGGTTGCCGAAAACCGAAAACCGTAACCGCCGGTTTCTAACCGAAACCGGCGATTTTGAACCGTTGCGCGTGTCTACATCTTCCGACACTCCATTTTGCTTGAGAGTGTCGGCCATCTCCAAAAATTGAGCAAGATGATCATTCGGGTCTTCCTCAAATCCTTCCTCCGTCCTTCCTTCAAATTGTCTCTCTCTCAACATCCGTAATAAAGAGGCATTAATCTCAAAATTGTTGGCCTCCACCCTTGGTCTTGCCAACCCATCGTAATACTCCCTCGGTTGAGGCTCAAAATATTCCCTCATTGGCCTTCCATGGTAAACACGTTGAGGCTCTTCTATATGTGGAGGAGGAGGGATGTATTCCTCTTGAATGTGTTGAGGTGGAGGATATTGGTAAGGTGGAGGGTAAGGGTGTTGAGGTGGTGGATATTGATGAGGTTGAGGTGGTGGATAGTAGGCTTGTTGTGGAGGTGGATAAGGGTAAGGATAGTATCCTTGATATGGAAGGTGGTTTTGAGGTGGATATTCTGGATTGGGATTATGGAGATTTGGTGGAGGGTTTGGAGGTGGATTCCCTCCAACTTGGTTTGTAACTTGGTTATTCTCTCTTTGAGGCTCATCATCTCCATTTGGTGGAGGATTCATCTCTTCAATGTTCTCTATCTCAAATTGTTCTTCTATGATTCTTTGTCGGTTCTTACTTCGATTCCTTCTTCTTGCGTGTGCCTCGATCTCAAGGTCTAATGGTTCAAGGTTTCCTCCACGTGATCTTGTGATCATGCACCTACAAAAGAAAAATGTCAAATCCCACAGAGATGAACGAAAACAAAATAACAAAAAGAAATGTTATTATCAATAACACTCAACAAACTCTAAGTTTCACTAATAACACTCGCTTAAATCCCCGGCAGCGGCGCCATTGACTTGGCTCATTTTTCAACACTTTTTTAAGCACTTGACAATACGATCCCCACAAGCGTATGGGTCCGATTGTAGTACGTAAGTACGACCAAGTAGTTTGTTCGTCCAAGGATTTAATTGAGTGTAAGTGAATCCCTAAAGTTACTAGTATTCATGCTATTGTAGTAACTAAACGTGTTTGTTTGGATTTTCGGGATTTAAAACACAAGTACGAAACTAGATGAACTAAGACAAGAAGAAATGGATAATCGAAATAACAAGCTATCTAACTTCCTTTCGAAAGTGCAAAGTGAGAGAGTATTGCCTCGGGTGTATCTATTTTGTAGGTTGTGTGGTGAATTAATGGACTAAATTACACAAATTAAACCTAAGGTATTGGGTAAAGCTAAAGGCTATCACTCGTGTGTGTCGACTAATCCCTTGTGAGGCTTAGGTGAACACGTGCATCAATTAGCAATTATATAGTCTAATCAATACCACAAGCTCTTAGGATAGTGTCTCATAAACACGTTCAACACGGTTACTAATGTTTATGAGACGCCCTCTCACTAATCTAATATACGACCTCTAATCGACTAGTGTCTAGTGTCATCGATCTAAGCAATCAACCCCCGGTCGGTGTAGCTAATTACTATGTTAATTCTAATCGATTAATTCAATCTCATACACACACTCTTAATCATACAACCCAATACGATCGTTGAAGTCGAAAAAACTAACAATGTTAGCTAATAGGGTGAATTAATCAATTGAATCATGGAAATTACAACACTAGAAACATATACACCCAATTCCTAAGCTAATCATGCAATCAATCCATAATTACACCACTTAACCACCAAAACTTCCACACCCTAGGCAATTAGAACTTAGCCCATGGTTCTATGATAGGAATCCATGGCTAAAACAACAAATAACATCAAACTAATGGTAAAATTGAAAAAAATTGAAGAAACTAAGAAAATATTAAATTGAATTGCAAAATAGAGTAATATCACCTTGATCATGAGAATTTAGCTACAAACCGATGTAATAGACGATGCCCGATGATAATCGTAGCTTGATTCGAAGTAAAAACCATTATTCTATCTAGTCTAATGAAGAAATTAAACTAACTATGAAGAACACCTACTACTATGTGTTTGTGTGTGAGGAAATGCTTGGAAAATGAGTAAGACCCTTTTTTAAAACTGAAATTGGAGCTATTTATAGTTGGGGTAGAAGTCTTGGATGAAATTTGCACTTAGGTCCCTCGAAAATGGAGAAAATGGGCCAAAACCCCCGAGAATCATGTCACCCGGCCGGGTGGATTCCACCCGGGCATCCCACCCGGCCTAAATACGAACCTTGGAGCAAATTGTCCTTGCCCAAGTAGAATCCACCCGGCCGGGTGGGTTTTACCCGGCCAAAATACGAAGGTATTGATGGAATTGGCCTTGCCCGGGTAGAATCCACCCGTCCGGGTGGGTTTTACCCGGCCAAAACCTTCGGTGGGTGAACTAATAAAAAACGTGGGTGTACAGTACTATGGCCGGGTGGAAGTAACCCGGCCGGGTAGAAATGTGGTCCGGCCTCGTCATTTTTCGTTCTGTTGTATCTCGAGCTTCCGACCTCCGATTGACTCGATTCTTTTATTCATTCCACTCCGTTTTTCGAGACGAATCCAATGGTCAGCTTCTCTTCTTGATCTAGTGAAGTATGGTTGGTGTTTTGCTTCCAAAATACATCGTTTTTCCTACAAAATCGACAAAACACTACCTTTCTCTTATTTTGACAAAAACAATGATAATCAACCAATAATTCAATGAAATCAACATCAAATAAGCTTCAAAAATGCATCTAAATTGTGTAAATTCCACCCAAATCATCTGGCAACATTAAGCAACGAAAATTAAAGTGCATTTTGCAAATGGAGATATTCAAAATTTGCGTAGATTATAAAATAATCTACATGGTTCACTATATTGAAAATATGTGAAATAAACTATAACCTCTTAGAGGTTTGAAAAACTACAACTCGATAGAGTTTGGAAAATTTACTAGAACCTATTAAACTATCTCCCTCATAGATCTATACATAAAACTCTAGCAAATAAGATCACGATGAACATACAATTGTTCGGGCTTACAATCGTATGTTAATCTACAAGAAGAAACAAGAGTATTCCTAACTAGAAGCATAAAAGCGTTCGATAGACTAGTAGTCGAGTTTAACTTTTCTTCTTGTGTATCTTGTGTTGAGGCAATCTTCACTATTTATAGACTTCATTTGACGAACTGCCTTCAACTCTCTTGATCGTTTCATCCTTTAGATCAAGCGGTTTACAGCTTCTCTTCTCATCTCCTTGAAAGTAGGAACTTGTTATATCATGTTTAATAACTTATCACTCATATGTAATTGCTTGACCTAGTTGTTGTTCACGTCTTCTGTGTACACTAGGGACATCATTAAGCAACAAGTGTAAGATCGGAGTTAGTGAGAAAAGAAATGGCAAATTCTGATGTTGTCATAAGTGTTGGGAACATTAGTTACAACACTTGACTGTAAGTGTTGGATCATTTTACAAAACACTTATTCTAACATCAACAATTCTTTTTTGAAAGGTTGTTGTTGGAGAAGGAAAAGATCGTCCTTGACGAGGAGGCCAAGGAATATGTTCTTACAACTACTTTGTGCTTTGGGAACAAGTTAAGTATATTGTTACCTAGTATAATGAAAGATTTTATATCCTGGAGTAAGCCAAAGAAGTTTCATCAAAGAAAGTTCTTATTGAAGAAGGAGGCTTTGGACAATGAATCTTAGGGAGGCTCGATGTACAAATCAGACGATGAGCAAGAAGAGAGGACTAAAGCAAGGCATGACCCTCATAGGATGCATTCGGAGAGTATTAAGACTGGAGAAATCACTCCTCAAGCATCAGATGAGTCCTCAAATGAAGCATCTGTGCATAAGGATGTAAGTGTTTCTCCTCCTGAATCAATAATTGTTACTTCTAAGAAAAGGTTGAAGGCCAAGTAAACAATGAAGCTCAAACCAAAAATCAAAACCAAGAAAGTTATCCCACTTAATTCTGACCCTATTCCTGCCCATCTCTTCAAGACAAACAACTATCTTATTCTTTAACTAGCTCTTCTGAAGTATCCACATCTTCTGATGAGTCAAAAAACAGCTCCCTACCCACAAAACTCATTAATTCATACCTCACCCATTCATAAATCACCCATCCAAAACTCCCCTACTCATCTGACCCCACCTCACACTTCACCAATTCAAACCCCACCAATTCCAACTTCACCTATTCCTCAAACCACTCCCCAAATACCCCAACCCAACCTGAAACTCAATCCACTTTTGCCATGTTTCAATATCATGTCTGTTTGAGAGGGAGGATGATAAGGATAAACCTTAGTGAAATCCTTTTAAGAGAATTCAAGGGACTGGATGCAGAGTCAGTTGCCTTTGAACAGATCTTGAGGATTTGCACATGGGTGCAACTAAGACAGAAGGAGGTTGATGACTTGGTTGCTGTTATGGAAGGTATGGAAGGATTGAAGAAATTAACTGATTGGAAGATGGAGCAAATGGAATCTGCTCAAATTCAATCTTTTACTGAGTTGCTCACTCCAGATGTTATTGTTAAGATGGTTGAAAGGAAATATGGATTAAGGTTTTCTTCAGATGATGTTGAGGAAGAAGCAGCAGAGTACCCAGTTCAGGGGGAAGAGGCAGAAGAGGTTGAAAGAGTAGATGAAGTTGAGGATGTTGAGGAAGTTCAAATTGAAGGAACTGAGATTTTAGAGGAAAATGATGAAGATAATTACATACAAAGTCAACAAGCTACTTTTGTAGAGGATGAAGTTTTGGAGGATGTGATGATGAGCAGAATTGAAGAAATTGATGTTCAACAAACTATTGATATAATTGATGGAATCTTTGAGGAAGAATCTAAGGCAGAATTTGTAGTAGCAGAGGTGTTTATGCCAGAAGTAAACACAGAAGACTACTCTGTTATGATTAGAGATTTCAAGTTAAGACTTGAAGTTGCACAGAAGCAAAGAGATGAAGCTTGACCTTGCTGAATGTTTCTCAAAAGGAGAATGCTGATCTGAAAAGTCAGATGGATAGCACTTTGAAGCAACTTCAAAATGTAATAGAGAGGTTGACTAAGCTCACTACTGAATCAACTTATGACACTGTTTTGCAGCACACTATGACAAGATTGAATGAGCTGAATGAGAAGTATACTCGTGGCCTAACCAAAACATTGAAAGGTGAAATCATACAACAACTTAGGCCACTTGACTTGGTTCGTATTTTTGCACTTTTTCGTACAACATTTACGATCCCCACAAGCTTATGGGTTCGATTGTAGTATAATAAGTATACGACCTAGTAGTTATCGTCCAAGGACCTAGTTGAATTAATGTGGAGCCCCAAAACTATAAGTCGAAATGGTTTTATAGAAGCTAAACGGGAGAGTAAAGCAAATATCAATAAGAAAAATAACAACTAATGCAAACAATTAAACCAACTTTCGATATGAAAGTGCAAGTGGATGAATTGTTTCAGGTGTTTTCTTTATGTGGGATCACTAATGAATTAACGAACTAATCACGATAATTAAACCTAATGTCTTGAATTATGCTAAAGGTTATCACATATATGTGTAGACCAATCCCTCGTGAGGCTCAGGTGAACACGTGCACTAATTAACAATTATAGGATCTAATTAGTACCATAAGCTCCTAGGATAGTGACCCGTAAACACTTTTAACACAGTTACTAATGTTTACGACTCGCCCTCTCACTAATCTCGTAGATGACCTCTAATCGATTAATGTCTAATGTTGTTGATCTGAGCAATCAACTCTCTCTCAGTTAAGCTAATTACTATTTAACTTCACTTAATTAATCAAGGCTCACATGCACACCCCAATCATGCAGACCCAACTCTCGTTGTAATTAACCTTATCGAAAATGTTAGCTAATAGGATTAATCAACCAATTGAATCTTACAAATTACGACATTATAAGCAATTATCACCAAGACATAGGTAAATTAAGCAATTAATTCATAAACCCACTAATTACCCACATAATTCCAACACCCAAAGCAATCAAAGTTTAGCTCATAACTAAATTAACAAAATAAAACAAACACATAAAAGATAAACAACCAAACATTAATATAAAGAAGGGTATCACCTTAATGTCTTCAATGACACAACCCAAATTAAATACACAATTAAAATCTATCTAGGAATTGAAAGAACAAACTAAACTAAGTAAACTATTTAATGAATGGAGTGAAGTGAAGTGTGGGAGAAGAGGGTTTCTCCCCAATTGGAGCTGACCCTGTTTCTCCGAATTCTCGATCCCCCTTTAATTGATTAATGTTGTGGCTTGATTAATTGGAAATTGTGAAATGGGCTTAGGCCCATTAACCATTAAGAATTCCAGTAGACATTTCCTTCTTGGCAGCGGTTATACACACGCACGGTTCTATTGAGGACACCCACCAGCTGTTTTTTTTCAACTTAATGATTTGTGAAATGTCCAAGATACCCTCTCCTAAAAAAATTAAAATATACACCGATGAGGGCACCCATCCTATTCGTACTACATAGCGGGAAGGCAGAAGGACGATCAAAAGAACGCGAAGAAAAAAAACTTACCATTTACGCAAAGTTTTATTCTTGTGGTGGAGGTGGTCGAATATGGTCGAAATCTTACCAATGACTACTAGTGGGGGTGGCACAAACTCATTTGTAAGTTTTTTAGCTTGTTTAGAAAGTTTTTTTTTTTGGAAATTTGAAGAGTGTTTATAGTTAGGGTTTATGCTTCTATTTTGATATCTTATGGTTGCATAGTTGTATTTTGTTTAAATAATATATGTTTACGACATACATATTGACATGGCTACCTTGGTTTTCTCATTTTCTGATTTTTGTGATTTGCGGCACTGGTTATGTGAATAAGATGAGAGAGTCCGGTAATTTTTTTCGGATGTATACTTCATGTCCGAAAGTATTATTCGGACAAATCACTTTTTTCAGTTTTTTTTTTCGAACTGTGGACATTTTTCAGCTAACTATTTCGGACATCAGTGTTATTTTTCATGTATTTATTTCAAACAATTGTATAAATTTTTGTTTTTTAATTTCAGAATTTAGATGATGATGAGGACTTCATTCCAGATGAGTATGATGATATGGGGATGGAGGATTCTGTTGTTGATGTGGTGAATGATGATGCTCCGGACATCCCGTGTCGTGAAATGGTTATGGACTACACAGACATTTTCACGAACATGAATTACTTTGAGTCTCGTGATGCAGTCCTCTCTTGGGTTCGACGTACAGGGAACGAGCACAACATAGTTATTGTTGTCAAGCGTTCGGATAATGGTTATGGGAATAAAAAGACACGTATTTTCTTAGCGTGTGAGCGTGGCGGTGCGTATCGTGAGAGGAAGAAGCCCGTAACTCCTATAAAGAAGAAAGTTAAGAAAAATGTGGAGGAAGAAGAGCAAAAGAGTGGAAGGATTACGGGCACCAAGAAATGTGGGTGTCCGTTTCTGTTGAAGGTTACGCAAGAATCTCAATCTGAATGGAGATTGGAGGTGAAATGTGGTACACATAATCATCCCATATCCCCCTACCTCGAGGGTCATTCTTATGCTGGACGCCTAACTGCCGAAGAAGAGGAGTTCGTAATCGATATGTCCAAATGCCATGCTCTTCCCAAATCAGTATTGATGGAGTTGAAAAGGAAGAATGAGCACAATCACTCAACTCTTCGAACGATTTACAATGCAAGATCGAAGCATAAAATCCATCAATATTGTGGACGTAGTCAGTTGCAATATTTGATGAGGCAACTTGTTGAGAACAAGTATTTTCATGCCACCAGAAGATGTGAGAAGACAAACACTTTGAACGAGTTGTTTTTTGCACACCCCGTCTCACTCCAATTAGTGCATGCTTTTCCGAGGGTTCTCATGATTGATTGCACCTACAAGACAAATAGGTACCGGTTACCTTATTTGGAGATAGTTGGAGTTACATCAACAGGAATGACTTTTTGTGTTGCGTCGGTGTACTTAATGGACGAGAAAGAAGAAAATTATCAATGGGCATTAGACGTGCTTCGAAATTTGTTGGGTGAAGCTTCTCTCCCCTCTGTTATTATCACGGATCGTGAACTCGCATTGATGAATGCCGTTGCCGTGAAATTTCCAAAAGCCCGTCATTTTCTTTGTACATTCCACATTGATCGGAATGTATTGGCCAATTGTAAAGGTCAATTTAAAGATAAGGACAAATGGGAGGAATTCAATACTCAATTCAATTACTTGTGGAGGTCCAATACTGAGTCTGAATTTGAAGAAGCTCTTCAGGTGTTCAAGTCCAAATTTCCAATGAAGCCGGTCAATTACGTGTTGAAACAATGGATCAACCCTTACAAACAAAGGTTCGTAAGGGCTTGGACGAACGACATCATGCACTTTGGAAACACCACAACCAACATGTATATACATAATTACGTGTTTATTCGTAGTTATACTTTAATTGGTATCTTCATAAAGTGATCTAACATTTTGAATTTGTGTGTATTCAGGGTCGAAAGCCATCATTCTGCCTTAAAAAGAATGCTCGGAAATTCTTTGGGAAATTTTGAGACGTGTTGGGTGAAGTGTCACACTCTTTTTGATGCATGTCACGTTGCAATTAAAGCCTCATTCGAAAAGAGTTTGAACGTTGCACAACATAGGTTCTCGTCAAATGTTTATAATTATTTACGGGGTGTGGTGTCGACGGTCGCTTTGGACAAGATCTTTGGTGAAATTAAATCTATCAAACGACCCGATTTTGATCCAAAAGAGTGTCAACATATCTTGAGGAAGGTATATGGTCTGCCGTGTGGTCATGAAATCGAGGAGTATGTCTATTGTGACAAACCGATACCCGTGAATGCCATTGATCCCTTTTGGAGGAAGCTTGATATGGAGCCTACAACCACCACACCGAAAGACCCTTCTTCCACCCACAATAAAAATCGGTTTGAAGATGCCATAGACGACATGGCTGAGGTTTATAAAAACTTCTCTCCAGAGGAGCAACTCATCTTTTTGAAGCGTATGAGGGAGCTTGCTAACCCCGAGACTACAACTCTTATTGAGCCACCCCCCAAGGAAAACACTCGTGGTCGTCCGAAAAAAGGGAAGAAGAAGAATTTAGACGCATCCACCAAACGTGAGCCTAGCCTATTTGAGATCATAGAGAGTCAAGTTGGAAGTTGCTCGGTACAAAAGGAAGCAACGGTCATCAACGTAGATAACTCGCTTTCATCCCCGTCTTTCCAGAAGAAAGGGATTCCACAAAAACCACCGGTAATTCTCAATCACAATACCAAATTTGTACAAATATTATGCACGTTTATTGATTTTAGGTTGATGATGTGTATAATGCGTAATGTGTATAGATACTCTATCGTCGTACCAGACAATCCGAAGGAATTAACTTCATAAGTGGTTTACCAACCACGTACCAAGCCTACGTTGTCGATATCACGAACGTGAAGGGTGATGGACACTGTGGTTTTCGAACAGTTGCTAGTCTTATGGGATGGGGTGAGGATGGGTGGGCTCGTGTGCGAATGGATTTGATGAATGAATTGTCGCACAATCTAAAGTTGTACGAGAAAATCTTCTTGTTGAATAATTACGTCCCCACAATTCTTGATAAACTCAATTGCTTTTCAGAGTTCGCCTATAAACCACATTGGTTCACGTTACCATACATGGGATATTTAGTTGCATCAACTTATAACGTGGCTTTGGTGGTTCTTGATACACGCATGTCACTTACATATCTACCGTTTAGAAATGAAGTGCCTCAAGAGCCAAAGAGTATTTGGATGGCACTAATTAACGAGAATCACTTCGTACAGGTATTAACAAAGAATTTATTTACACGTCAAGAAAAATTTGGTATATAACATTTAATGTGTCTATATGTCCAGGTTTCGATGGGTGTTGGACGCACTTTGCCGCCAATCATCGATTCATGGAATATTTACCATCTACGTATTTCAGACGGATGGAAGACGGCTTACGATACTGGAAGAATTAGATGATAGTAAAAGGAGTCACACTTTTTGTTGTTGACAGCTTGGAGCCATTTGTCAACAATTTTTGATGTAATTTGTGTACAAATTATCAAAACAACATTTATATAGGTAATTTGTGTACAAATTGTGGATGTAAGCATGTGTGCTACAAAATATTTTTGAGACATCTTTTTGTATTTGTTTTTTAAACAACTTTTCTTAATGCATCACTTTATGCATCACTTTATGTGATTAAATCATTACTTTATTTGTAAGAGTGCATGAATTCTAATTATATGCTATAAAGTGTCTGAAAATAAAACAATGACAATTGTTCGAATATATATACATAATTTACCAAAGGTGTACGACTATAATTGCCGGATATTCCTTGTAAAACATTAAGAGCTAGCGTACGTATTTTTTTTTCGAACACTATCATTTTGTCCGAATAACTTTGCCGAAAATATAGCCAATGTTCAAAATTTCCACGCGAACATGTCTGATATGTCCGAAACATATTGTCGGATATTCGCCCCAAAACATCAAGAGCTACTGTACGCAATTGATTTTCGAACACTATCACTATGTCCGAGGAATTTTGCCGAAACTGTAGCCAATGTTCGAAATAAACACGCGAACTTGTTTGTTATGTCCGAAAAAATTATCGGATAATCTTTGGAAAACATCAAGAGCTACTGTACGTAGGTTTTATTCGAACAATATCACTTTGTCCGAAATAAATTATCGAAATATTTAATAATGTTCGAGATAAATACTCGAACAGATATCTGTTTCGAACAATATACTTTTGTCCGAGAAAATTTGCCGACATTTGTAATAATGTTCGAAAAATAAACGCCTTATATTTCATTTTTTTTCCAAATCACACCTTAGATTTAAGAATTTACACTTTACAGCTACAATTTCAAGAAAAATTGAATTAATAAATCAGTCGCCAGCTGCTGCTGCTTGAGTATGATAAAATCCATGAACAAATTATTGAAACAATGGGAAACAAATTATAAGTTCCAGTAAAAAGAAAATATTCAAGCTACAAGAGATGAGATAATAAAGTAAAACTTACAAAATGATCAAGCCAAGAGAAATATTTGATCTCTATACAATCTCTAACTTCAGAGACAAGGGACACAATGCAAGTATAAATATAATAAAATAGAATCTAAAATTTTCAGAAGCTCTTCTAAAATACCAACTCATATGGTTTCATTCCAGCCTTAGGGGAGAATCTCGCTCCCAAATAGGACTTCAAATCAGGGATAGACTCAATAGCTTTAACCAAAGCTCCATCAACAGTTTTCTGATCGTCTTTCTTCTCTGCTGGGAGAGTGTTTTTCTCCTAGGTGTAGTCCATAAACCATTAGAACAGAGTAACTAAACAAAATCAAAGATTAAAATACCAATATTATCAACTTACCATCTACATACCAAAATGTCATATAAATATCAAAATACCAAAATACCATACATGTTCAGCTACTAAGCACGCAATTCAAAATGTCAACATTATCAACTTGCCATCTACATACCAAAATGTCATATAAATATCAAAATACCATCTAAATACCAAAATACCATACATGTTCAGCTACTACTGAGCACGCAATTCAAAATGTTACAAAATAGCAAATAATATCAAGAGCGATTAGTCCTTCCTCTCTTTCCCCGTCCACGTCCACGTCCACTTCTTGCACTTGATGATGATAGTGTCACTGTTTCTACCTCATCTTCAATTGTTTTTTTCCCGCCTAGAAGTTTGACAACTTCTTCCACCTTGTTCATTACTCCATCCATCGTCAATGGTTCGTCGTCCCTCCATTTCTGCAACAATGTGGTCAACTCATTTTTTGCTGCATGTAACAAATGCGATGAATCGGGCCTACGTGGCGGCTCACGAGGAGCAAGTTTCCTCGTAGTAGGATTTCCTACGAAAGGCCGACAGTTGGACAAGAACCAATCCATATAACCATCAGAACAATCCCAATCTTCGTTACAAATGTCACCAAGCCTTTCCTCTGTAAGCATGTGTGCATCCCACGTACAAAAATACTCAGCCATTGATTCGGGTGGAATTTACACGTTTTAGAGGCACATGTGAAGCGTGTTTTGATGTGGATTTCATTGATTTATGCATTGAATATGATTGTTTAAGCCGAAATGAGAGAAAGGTTGTGTTTTGTCGATTTTGTAGGAAATACGATGGAATTTGGAGCAAAACACCAACAATACTTTACTGGATCAGTAAGAGGAGTGCACGGTTGGATTCGTCTCGAAAAACGGAGTGGAATAGCATAAAGAATCGAGTCAATCGGACACCCGAGGCGAAAGATATGCACGAAACGAGAAAGGGGTACACATCGCGCAAGAGCACGGCCGAGACACGGGCTCGGCCGAGCCATTTTCAGGCCACGGACGTGAACCACGCTCGAAGAAACGCATCTCGAAACAGTGATTTTGGGCCAAGAGAGGGCACGGCCGAGCACCCTTCTCGGCCGAGCACCTGGCCACCCCTGTTTTGCACGCCACGGCCGAGGCCGAGCCACGGCCGAGCACCCCCGATCCACCATCATCGCCCAGCACGGCCGAGCCGCCTGCTCGGCCAAGCACCTGTACGCCCATATGCTTATTTTGCACGGCCGTGCTCCGTGCACGACCGTGCTACCCCCATTTTCGGTGCTTTTTCCCTATTTTGGCCATTTTTTAAGGACCAACTTGCAATTTTGGCATTCAAACCCTACCCCAACACTATATAAGCCCTCTTTCTTGAAACCCAAGACATTCTTCCCCAATCCACACATAGTTACACATACTTGGAGGTGTTTTGGCCATATCTTCATCAATTCTCCACCAAATCAAGGAAGAAAGGATGCAATAGCTCCCAAATTCCATTCCCTACCACATTCTAAACTAAGCTTTCTCTTTCTTTTCCTTTTTATTTAGTTATTTCATTTGGATTTTGTAATTTGATTATGTTAGTAGTTAGCTAAACAATTTGTGGTTCTAAGGCATTGTAAGACTTATATTGATGTTTATGAGTAATTTCTTGCTTTAATTGGTGTTTATCTCGTATTTGCATATTCAATTATTCATTGTAAAGCATGTTGTTAGTGGCCATAATGATTTGCTTGATTTATTGTTAATTGGGGTAGTATCGGGAGATTTATTCCATTTAATCGTATGCGAATATGCAACCCGGTATTATTATGATCTCGGGAGAGGATTAATTATCGGAGAGGGAATCGAATGATCTTAGGAGCTATTTTAGATGGTGTAATGTTTGTGATGTAGACATACGAGCTTATATTACATTGCGTCTTTGGATTAATTTGTATCGGGAGATCGATTAGTTCTTTTTGTGTGATCACCTTATACGGGATAACCTTAATGGCCCTTTAAACGAGACAACATTCATAAACGGACGTCTAAGTACTACAATTGCCTTGGAACCCACCTTTTCTCTTTGAGTTACAATCGTTTTACTTTCGTTTTCCTATTTTGCATGATTAGTTGATCGATTTCATATTTACTCTTTAGTTGTTTATTTGTGACACATTGTTAGACAATCTTAGGAGTAATTCAACTTTCAAATTATCGATCACGTCTATTTAGAATTCGACTAGCAAACTACATTTTTACGCTTAACCTCCTTGTGGGATCGACCTCGTGCTTATCACGCTACGATAGACACCGTACACTTGCGGTTGTTTATTTTAGTGTTGCATAACACGTGAATCAGCCATAGCACCCCAAACTAGCTTAATTTTTTTGGAATTTGATGTACTCCTCTTAGCACGGGTAGCAAGAGGCTTCTCAGGAACGGTTTGCACGTAACTGATCTGCCTAAGCACGCGATCTGGCATATACGGCTCAACAACGTCTCCACACACAATGCACCCATGGAAGTAGGACACTTCTTGAAATGGGTAATGATCCCGTAATACACGATATGGGTTCCAATTAACCTGCAAAATTAAGGTAGAAAAATTGCATATATTAACTCGAGAACAATTAACTAATACTTAGAAATTGATTTGTTTCATTGTGTACCTCGCTTGGAATGAGGGTATCTAATCGATCTCTAAAGCCTCTTACTCGATCAACACTCGGGCCTGTATGTGCTTCAGGTGCATACTTCATTGATAATGGTTCAGGATATTCGAAGTCGGGATTTTCAGGCGGCAAAATCAAAGTAGGGAAGTGTTCATAAATCCAAGCCTGAAATCACAATATTGGGGCAACACATGTATGGTAAACATATAACAATATATACAATAAAATGGACAACAATTTTAAAATGAGTCATACCTCCAACAACGTCAAATAACCACCAATCTGTCTCACTTTGCACTTTGATGCCATCCCTAATTGTCTGTACAAGTATGCTAGTGCGGCAGTACCCCAAGCGTACTTTGAAAATTGTGCCATGTCTTCGGTATACTGCAACCAAGAGGTGTTTACACGAGTACCACTTTTATCCGGAAACAAAGTGGTCCCAAACAGGTACAACACATAGGCTCGTGCTGCATACATCATCTTGTCCTCGTCTTCCGAACACATCAGGGGCATAAAAGTCTCCCTTAGCCATGCTAGTTTCACAGATCCTCCTCGTTGCCCTTGTAATGCTTCCTTGGCTTCTTCACTTGATCTACCCAAAAGATTCATCACATCCTCTGAAGCCTTCGGACTATGTTCACGAACAGACTGAACAGGAATACCATCAACTTTCAAACCGGTGATTTGGTGGACATCATCAAGAGTGATCGTCATTTCGCCAAAGGGCAAATGAAACGAATTAGTTTCTTCGTGCCACCTCTCAACAAAGGCTGAGATAAGGTTCTTGTTCGGATTCTTGTAAGTTCCACGTCTGATTTGGAGCATTCTCGATCTTTTGAAGAACGTCCGAAATTGAAGCCAATCATAGTCATCATCAAACTCCCAAGCCATCAGTTTGGCCACATGACTGTGACACTTCAACACTTCTCTCTCATCTCCCAACCATATCGATTTAGCTACATGCCCTTGGAAGCTAGTGAGTAGCGGAGGTGAGGGTACCAATTGTCGAGGTGCAGCTCCTCCCTTATCGGTTGTTTGTTCACCATTTCCTCCCTCTTCATCTGACTCTTCATTTGCCTCCTCATCTGCCTCTTGGTCTCCCTCTTCGTCTCCTTGGTCGTCCTCTTCCTCCTCAACGACCTCATCTACTTGTTGCCTTTTTTTCCTGTTAGAAGCAGTAGGACGAACCCTACTACCACCCTCTAACATAAAAAAGGGACAATATGTCAATAATATAAACAAACAAACAAGTAGTGTCCGAAAATAATATATGAAAAACTACCTAGTGTTCGAAAATATTTCATGAACACATACCAAGTGTCCGAAAAAATTTCATGAACACATACCCAGTGTCCGAAAAAATTTCATGAACACATACTAAGTGTCCAAAAATAAAACATAACAATATACATAGTGTCCGAAATTTATTCTCGAACCTTAGCTGTTCGTCGAAAAAAAATTACATACATCTCTACATAATTCGAACAACCAGTCTCGAATCAACCAATTTCAACCTCAAACATTGTCATGAGTTCATTTTCGTCCTAACCCCTAACATTTTGACACATTCTACAAATGCCCATGCCCATGGAAGAGTTCATTGACTTCAAAGCCCTAAATTTCCTAAACAACCTAACAATCCCAACCCTGCCAAAATTAAAATCAAATCGATTCACTCAACTAAAACAGTAAATATGTAATAACAACACAACAACAAAATAATTCATGAAAATATATAACACAAACTAAACTCTACCCATTAAAAGCTAACTCGGTATCGAAAAAATGGTCCTTCTTCAACAAATCGCGAGAAAGCTTCTTCGTCTTCAAAAACAAATTTGTTAATCTGCTATCACGAAACAAACATGCTTCTCGCCGACTGTCGCGTTCAAGCGTCCCTTGGGAGTTGAGGTGAGGAAGTTGAAGAGGGTTGAGGGAGGTTGAGAGCGTGAGTGGGTGTACCGAAACCTACAAGAGCAAATGAGTGGGAGGGAAAGTTTAAGAGCAAATAAGGGCACTTTAGGGTTTTCCATGTGGGTGTCCTCATCCCACGGTGTGTGTGTTTATCCGGTGGGTGTCCTCAATAGAACAGTATGTGTGTATAACCGTGGCCTTCCTTCTTTCAATTTCCGGCTGAATGAAAAAAAGTAAGAATGGTTAAGGGTCTGACTATATGCACCTCCATTTCAGTTTGATGCACTCCCCCTTTCAATTTTATTAATAAAATAATAGGTAAAAAACCTAAAATACCCTTCATTAAATATACACTACTAGATGCACCACACCTCATTTCCCCCCTCTCTCTCTTCTTCTTTCTTTTCTCCTTTCCCCTCCCCCACCTCCATCCCGTTTCTTTCTCCATCCCCACCTCCATTGCCGGCCACCACCCCACCCCCCATCGCCTCTCCCCCTCCACCACCCCATCGCCTCTCCCCCTCCCCTAACCCTCCCCCTCCACCACCCCATCGCCTCTCCCCCTCCCCTAACCCTCCCCCTCCCGTAACAGTAGCAGAAAAGAAAAAAAAAAAAAACTATCTCTCCTTACCCCACCCACTTACCCCTCGCCCCCACCCCTCCCCCCAATTTCCGTCGCCCTCTCCAACTAACAGCAGCAAGGTATGTTTTTTTTTTTTTACTTTTCTTTTCTTTTCTTCGACAAACCAGGATCGGCCCTATACATTCTCGTCGATGTATTGTTGTCGACGAGAATGTATTTGGTCGACCTAAAATGGTTGAATTTTTTTTTTCTCGACAATGAAATGTCGACCATATTTACTCTCGTCGACAATAGGGTGTCGACGAGAATATATATGGTCGACATTTCATTGTCGATTTTTTAAAGGTTTTTTTTTTAAAAAAATTTTCTACAAACCAGTGTCGACCATATACGTTCTCGTCAACAAATTGTTGTCGACGAGAACGTATATGGTCGACACTGGTTTGTCGAAAATTAAAAAAAATAATTGAAAATTTTCTAAGTTGCTGAGTTTTTTGAATTTTTTCTTAGTTGCTGAGTTTTTTGAATGTTTTCTTAGTTGCTGAGTTTTTTTGAAATTTTTTTTAGGGAGGGGGGGGGCGACGGGCTCGGCGAGGGAGGGAGGGGACGGCCGCGGCGGCAGCGCGCGGCCAAGATCTCTTTTTTTTTTTTTTTTTACAGGCGGTGGGGGTAGGGGGGGCGACGGGCTCGGCGAGGGAGGGAGGGGCTGGCGTCGCCGGCGACGGGTGGTGGAGGGGCAGGTCGCCGGCGGTGGTGGTGAGGGGTGGGGGAGAAGATAAAAGAAGAAAGATGGAGGATTTGGGGGGTGTGGGTAGTAAAAGGATTTTAATGAAGGAGGGGTATTTATGACATTTGAGGGGATGTGTGACCTAAAATTCGAGGAGTGTATAAATCGGGGGAGTGATGGGGGAGTGCATCAAACTGAAATGGAGGTGCATATAGTCAGACCCAATGGTTAATTGCACCTTCTTTCTCTCTCTCCACAGTAAATCGGGTGCACTAGAATTAGGCCTTATTTTCCTTTTCTTCTTTCTTTTAATACTCAAGCCCAATTATAATTTCTCCCTTCTTGATTTATTCGTTCGATTGGCTCTACAATATTATCGAGGCGTGTTTTGCTCCAAAAATGCTCATTTTTCTATAAAATAAATAAAACGCCACATTTCTCCAAATCAAGAGAAATGAGTCAAATTAGTGTAAATAATGCACAAAATCCTATAAAATTATGCAAATTGAATATATGAATTTCGAGCAATTTTCACTAAGAATTGTTAGCTAAGAAGAAAGTTGAACAAGATCTGAAGAAACAAAAGCTAAAAGATGTTGAAGCTTCCAGAAAGAAGTTTGAAAGAAAAGTGAAAGCATGCATTAAGGAAGAAGAAGGTTGATGAGAATGTATTGGAGAATGCATATCTTGATATGATAGTTAATCTAGATGATTTCCCTATCTACAGGGGCGGACCCAGGATTGACTGTGAGGGGGGGCCAAAATAATATTATTCGACATTATTATATGTTTGTTAATAAAATTTAAATATTTTATGTTTATATCATTATTCGCAGTTAAAAATATCAAAATGTAAAACTCTATATATAATCTATAATCCTTTGAGTTGAAAATTAAAAATAATAATGAATGGTAAATAAAAAAAATTAAATTTTTAAAGAGAATATGAAATCTATAAAAATTGTGTATGTATTTCTACTAGTTGTGTTGTGATCTTGTTAAGACGAAAAAAAAAAAAAAAAAAACTTAACTAACGAAAAATAAATTATGATTAGTCACATTTGCATGCATCCAATTTTATGGTGTAATTAGACCACAGTTTTGACTTGACTCTATTGTGACAAGTCAAAAATTCAATTAAATAATTAAGAATATATCAAAATCACTTAAAATCTAATTATATGATATGACAAGAATTTATCAATTAAAGTGTATATTAATATTTGGTGTTTGGCTTTTATAAATTAGTATTAATTTATATCATTAATATTAATATTTGGAATAAAGTCTGTGTAACTTAAAAGGCATAAAATAATTAAATCTTTGGCCCAATAAAGAACTAAGTCAATGTTTAAGTAAATTTAATAACAAAACTAATTAAGTGATAATCTAATTTAATAACTAATATATATATATATATATAAATTTAAAAAAAAAAGTTGAGAGGGGCCATGGCCACCCCCACCCTCAACGTACATCCGCCCCTGCCTATCTAGTACGAGATAAAGAAGAAATGGTAAATAATTCATCACATTGTAAGGAAGTATGGTGTTCCTACAAGCAGAGAAGATGAGTTTGGAATATTTCAACAATTTATGGAAGCTGAAATTCATGTCTCGTGGGAAGGTGATTTACTTACTGCAAGTGACGTAGAATTCAACATAATGGCTCCTGAAGAATTAGTTTGGGAACCACCTCTTATTGAGTCTGGGAGAACAATATATGCTGAAGTGAAGAGAATAATTGAGAAGATCATTGAAGATGAAAACATTGTTGATTTATAGCATATGAAGGACATTCAAACCAGGATGTATACTGCATTCAGGATTTGAAGACAGAAGATGAAGACTTTAAGATAAAATTTCTTAACTCATCTTATCTTATTTCAGTATTTGTAATATTATCTATCTTATGTGAATATATGGAATATTTTGAAACTGATGAACTGTTATGATGAACTAATATAACTAACTACTAATCTGATAACTTAAAGTAGTTTTTGCTTCATAAAAAAGGGGGAAATTGTTGGGAGATGAATCATATACAAAGTCCTATGAAATGATGATTTGATGAATATAGTTTTGATGGCCAAAATCAACTTAAAGTTAATTAGTAAAGTAGAAGTTAGTTTAACAAGTTATCCTAACTAAGTCATCTGATTGATAAATAGTCTAATTTATTAAAGTTTGTATAATTCTAAGTGTTAAGAACTAAGCTGATAAAGATTGTATAGACAACTTATAGTATATGCTTAGAAATACTCATTTGTATATAGTTCAGTTGATGTATTACTAGATAAACTATAGTATAAGAACAGGTAAAGAAGACCTCATCAGCAGAGAAGAATCAGAAGACTAGTGGATAAGAAGACTAAAGTTCAGTAGAGTTCAAAAGAAGAGAAGACATAAGAAGAGAAGTCTAAAAGAGAAGTCAAGAAGACTATATTTTAAGAAGACTACTAATTGTTGAAGTCAAAAGACTGGAAGATCAGCAAAGTACTTAAACAAAAGAAGAATATGTTTTGGAAAAACTTATCTTATCGAAAAGCAGAGTTTTATAGGTAGTTTCAAGAGTTAAGTTACTTCCAACGGCCAACTTGAGAACTAAAATCTATAAATACCTAGAGATCTTCATTTGTGAAAGACTACTGGAAAACTATTGAGAGCTAAAGCAAATAGAGCGTACAAAGCAAGAAACTCACAGAGTTTATAGAAGATCGTGAAAGAAGAAGTCAAGTTCATAGAAGAAGATCAAAGAGGCTTAGAAGATTCAAAAGAAATCTTTATTTGTTTTTAGTTGGATAAGTTTGTTTTAAAGAGTGTTAGTTTCTCTACAATACTAGTTGATTGAAGATACACCTGGTGGTGTACTCGAAAAGATCGAGGTCTTAGACTTGGGACTCTAAACCACAAGAAGTGAATTTCCCAATTTGGAATTGTGAGAGTGGATGTAGGCTATTGGCTGAACCACTATAAAATTCTCTTGTGTTGATTTAGTTTACTGTATTTCATATTTCATTATTGTTTAGAAGAATTATTCGTATAAATAGTCGAATTGCAAAATCAGCTGAGAAGATGAGTAAACTTACAAACAAGATCACACAAAGTACTTTTCATAGATATAAGTGAGCATAATAAAAGAGCTCGTTAATCTGCATATACATTCATAGTTGAAAGATATAACTAAATTGTTTGTTAGTTAACTGGTTGTAAAATCAGAAGACTAAGGATCAGTTGAGCAATATCAGCAGACTAGACTAAAACTTAAACTTACACTCTGATATATTTTGGAAAAGTTTAAAAAGTTTATTCACCCCTCCCCTCTAGACTTTTTACTTCGTCTAATCTTAAACTCACTCATGGGACCAACATTCATCATCAGTGTCTCGTTCCATATTATCATATTTGAATTTATTATAAGTTCTGGCAAATACGTACCAAGTATTATGTTGTAAGTGGATGATTCATAAATTTTTATTGGAATACAAAAATAAAGAATGTGTAGTACGTCCTATAGGCAAGAGAAGAGAAGCAATACCACTCGATGCAACATTAAGAACAATATCTCCTTAGGATCTAATTGTTGTAGAAAGAGTTTTCCATGTGAAAGTTTTTCCAATACCGTGGTATCCATACAAGAAGAACAACGAACAATTTCAAGTATTTCATGTAGAACACCACTCTGTTCGACAGTTAGGGTTGAAGACAACCTATTGTACTCATCCAGCAACTTTGTGCGATCATAAATTAACTCTTCAAGAATGAGTGAATTGTGTTATAAGGAGATATCATCTAGGTCTGGAACATGCATTGATGAGAATCTACTTAAACTGCTCACATTCATTCTTTTGAAGTAACTGATCAATCTCAAGGAGTGTATAATTCTTTAGTTGCCATCGATTAGACGTAAACCTACAAAAATGTATTAGATTGGAATATTTATATTATAAAGTAACAATAATTTAATAAAATAATACAAACATAAAAATATAATATGTACCTGGTAAATTCAACAATCGCCTTGTTCTTGATAGTATATCGTCCAACATTGCCTCCTATGTCTTTTGAAAAACATCGTCTGGATAACTCATACTTGATGATACTTAGCATTGAAAATAAATTTCTTAGATAATGAGTTTGTTGGGATATTCATCCATCCCTCAACTCGAGGAGAAAAATATGATTTAGTTTTGATGGTCAAAACAATGTATTTTCCTTTATTAAGTTATATTTGTAATCGGATAGGTTTATAAGCTGAAAATGTATAACACAACTTATTTATTTTTTGGTCTTAATTATGTGGGAACAACCGATTTAGATGTCAGCCGATACCACAATAAGTTGAAGATCAGAAGATTAAAGATAATGCCTTGAAGACTCAGTCCATAAGTAAGATCAGATGACAAGGTCCTTGTATACCTTAGTCAGTTTATACTTACATTTTGAAATCAACAAATCGATTGATGCTTTCTATGCAACTCAACTATTCTCAACCCTAAAACTTCAACAATGCATGCTAAGGGAAAAGACACTTCAAGAAGACAAAAGGAATGTTCAGTTTCACGCGATCACCTTCTCGTCTCATTTAAAGATTCGTTGAGTGATTCTGCACACTGTGTTGACATGGACCAATTACAAGATGTTAGCACAGCTAATGATTTGACAAGCACTACAGAAAAGACATAGCATGTACGATGCAAACACCAGAGCATTTAATGCACAATTAATGCAAAGCTAGAAATATCAATTTATCACCATGATCGATCTAAGTCATGAAGATTTACATCATACAAACGAAAGATTTGTTTCAACGGCTAGTTTTCAAACGACTATGTCAAATCCTCCTATAAATACAAGAATTCATCATTAGTGATGAAGAGAAACACATATAGAAGTCCAACATTGGAAATACACTAAATAATTCAGTTCAGACGTTCATACTCAAGCACTCATGCTTTTTTAAGACTGGAAAATTCTTGAAAAGCCAGCATCGCCGATTCAAATCTAAAGAGCTCTAAAGTGTCTTCGATCCTAAGCCCACTTCAAAATATCCAAAACTTAAGAACTTAGAAAATAGTGATAAACTTGTTTGATTCACTAAGTTGGCACATATACACTACAAACAAAACCTTATTTCTAAACCCTATAAACTTTTTTGTTTGGTGTAACCAACGATTGTAAGTACTTATTCTTACAATAACAAGTAGAGCCAATTACACTTGGTAATGAATCGAGCTTAAAGTCTTATTCTTGGGACGTAAAATTACAAGTCCTTTTCGGTAAATGAATTAAGGTTGTGTTTGGATGGAGAGATTTGGGTATGGATTTTAAATCCATAATCTAAATTCACTCCACTTGTTTGGATTAAAAAGTAAATGAATGGATTTAAAATACTTACCATATTTTTTTAGTTAAAATTGAGAGAATTTTAAATCCTCACTAAAACCATGTCATTTGAAATCCATGTATTTTCAACTCCTTTCATTTAAAATGCCTCCTCAAATCAAATCCCCTCATTCAAACACAACTTAACTTCAAAACTAGGTTGTGGGAGTGAATGTAGGTGTGTAGGCAGGAACCACTATAAATCCTTGTGTTGTTCTTTGCTGCTTTATTGCTTTTAATTGTTTACTTTACGAATACCCAATATCGATTTAAAAGATTTAAGTGTAAGTGCCAAAACATACTTGTAACTTGTGCAACATGACATTAATTTGGTTGTTAGCATTATCCATCTCGTGCATAATTTTTTTAAAGATATTTTTCAAACACATACGAGTCTAAACAATTTATGGTCGCACATATTTTTGCATTAATAGTTGTGTTAGATAGTTGTCAAACTGATTTGCCTTTCCACTATCAGTAGGTTAGCTATTTTTTCGTACCGTTCGACACATGCACTCTCAATCAGACCATACATCTGATTAAAAGAAAGTGATTTTCGAAAAATTGCAGGAAAGTGTATTCACTCCTCCTTCTAGACTTTTCACCTCTATACTCGTATAAAAGGGACCAACATAGCTAATGCTGAAAAACTTGCCTTCATTATTCCATCAACATACTCCCTATCATTATCTAAAAGTCTCATTGCATAACAAACATCTTTGAATGTAGGGTATACTGCATTTTCAATAGTTTTAATCTCTTCGCATGACCTCGAACCCTAACTTTGAGGTATTAAAAGACTCAAGTAATGTTGTTCACCAGCTCCTGGTAATTCATTCTCCCCAATGAAAATCTAATGCTCTTTTTGGGATACCACTTATGATCTTGATTATTCCACACATGCCTTAATGGAAATTCTATATACATAAGATCCCTTGCAGATTCATTTTCTCTGTTGAATTCCATCCATGCTAAAAATATCGAACTTTGTGAAGAAGGTCTTTCTACAACATTATCGATGTATTCATCATCATAAAAAACATATGTCTGTTTGCCAAGAAGATGGAAGGTCAATCTTTGAACTGAAGGGAAACTGTAGTGTATTTCGAGTCCAAGCGTTCTTCAGACAGCTTCACATGTTGAAACATATCTAAAATTGAGGATTTTTTTTATTTCGTCTTTAGACTTAGATTCATCTTCTTCATCATGATTACTAACAATGGTGGCAGAAACTCTGTAATGACTCTTGTTGATATACTTGAAGAGATGTTTTATTGATTTGTGTTTGTTGCACCACTCCACATTTATATGTGCTTAATACCTACACAATATATTGGAATTGTAAGGTACCACATACTGATTCTCCAGACCTATCTTCCCTCTGCTTACTGAACGACCATCATTATTTCTCCTATAAAGAGGGTATCAATCCTCATCAACTGTAATTTGATCTCTATTTTTCTTTGGAAATCCTTTACTACAATTGTTATTTACCATGCATGTACTTTTCTAGTTAGCAGCACCACATAGACCATGCATCATGTACTCCACAACTAAATTGTGCAGTCTCAAATCAACTTCTTTGTCAGGTATTTTCTGCACATATAATACAATAGTATGTAGGCATGTGGATGTCACGCCCCAATTTTCACAATAATAAAACATTTGAAAAGACAAAATAGAATATATGGATAAGTGACGCAAGCCCGTATTTCAACAAAGAAAAATAACATTTTCCAATAATTAGTGGAAGATTTAAGATTTTTGCAATATCTAAAATAAATGGACTTAATTTAAAACATAAAGCATACTAACTTAACCATCTCATAAAGTCTCACCATGGGCCCATTTGACTTTGTAGAACTCCTTGTGATAGGCTGTGAGCTTGTTAACCGTCGCCACGCAGGTTGCATTGTCAGAATTTCCTGTTTGGGCCTTGAGAAGAAGGGAATGGAGGTTGCATTGTCAGAATTTCCTGTTTGGGCCTTGAGAAGAAGGGAAAGGTGGCCCTCCAGCTGACCCATCCACTCCTCGTAGAATTTTAAAAACATTTCGTCGACTTGCAAGCTTATCACCATACTGTTATTGTTATATAAAGTGTGTATTGGTGGGATATATATTGAGAGATTGAGGGGTGTGTGAAGTGACCAGATTAGAATGAATTAAGGTAACGCCACACTTGCAGCTAGTGGGGGTAACCTTTGGACATGTGTAGGGGCATGGCCTGAAAATGCACTACAACATGATTTTTTTTTTTGTTCCACTTTTCGTATTCTAATCCATATTTTATGGTTCTGAATATTTAACACGTGTTACTCCTAATATTGTACATGTGTCATATTAAAAAATAATCAACATTCAATAATATTAGGGGTGACATGTGCTCAAAATTATTTATAGTGGTATATCACTAAACACTAAAAGTGAAACATGAAAATCAAATCGTTTTTTTTTTTCATAGTGAAACACTAAAACTGACACGACTGGTCTAGTATATTTAATGTATTTTGTCCAAGAACAAGAGTCATGCATGTGGACAAGAAACGTGTTGCCACAAGAATGCACTGGGTCCCACATCCACAGTATACATCTATCTTCTATCGTGTACATAACGTCGACGCTTTTCGGTGTTATTTTTATAATTCCCCTTACATTAAGGGCTCATTTGGTAGGTCTGATTAAGCATAGATTAAGGCCTTATCTAGGCATTTCTAATGTTTGGTGGGTATCTTATAGGCCCACGACCGGACCCAGGCCCGAAATTAATTGGATATAAATATGTGTTTTTAATCTTGCTAAATGAGCGGCGATTGGGAATCATGGCCGAACTTACTTTCCGATAAATACACACTTGATAAAAATTGCCCTTTTATATTTAAGTTTAACCCTAACAATTTTTTTCATTTGCCTCATTGTAGTATATGTGGTCCTCTCTCTCCAAACATAGGCGATTTTTCTAGGGTTTTCTTCCGCCTGTTTCATTTTTATGTGTGAATGGTGTATCTTCATGATTTCAACTCAAATATCACCCGTATGACAACTACAACAGTAAATACGACGGCGTGTAGCATTCCCGGCGATGAACCAAGGCCGA